>OX439011.1:4173538-6573538 GCA_949316495.1 Amphiduros pacificus
CAGATATCGTGCTCACAGTGTTGTGCCCACGATATAATCCCTAGATATCGTGCTCACAGTGTTGTCCCCACAATATAATCCCCAGATATCGTGCTAACAGTGTTGTCCCCACGATATAATCCCCAGATATTGTGCTCACAGTGTTGTCCCCACGATATAATCCCCAGATATCGTGCTCACAGTGTTGTCCCCACAATATAATCCCCAGATGTCGTGCTCACAGTGTTATCCCCACGATATAATCCCCAGATATCGTGCTCACAGTGTTGTCCCCACAATATAATCCCCAGATATCGTGCTCACAGTGTCATCCTTCAGAGTTGTCCACTAATTGCCTCGCCTCTGTAATTACACCTTTTGATTCAAAGAATACTAAACCTCTTCTTAATCTATAAAAAGATTATAATTGCATGGTTTGTTCAATATTAAAAGAAGAGTCTATTCTTTGCTTCCAAGAACATGACTAAATGGAACATAATTGACCGTAGACGGTTTAACTTTGACTTCTAGCTTTGGAATAATGGTAGACTACACAATTTTTTATCTTTCTGAATAATTTAAATGTACGTATGTAAGTTCCCTTTTTATTGTTTATTTGGCGTGCGTTAGTTATAATTTTAGTCAATAGTTATAATTTTAGTTTTATAAGCTCCTAAAACTTTTCTAAACTCAAACAACTTGTAACAAGTCGAATTAACTCACTCAAAGCAGAAAGGATTCGCGCTCATCAACTTATTGTTCAAACCTTTGTGGTCAATATACCCACTACAAGTGGAATGAGAATGTTCATTTCAACCTATGCTCACTATAAGCGGTGTGAAAAGGTTCATGAAAATCAAAACTTCAAAGAGGAGTGGGATATTTCATGCCGATATCAACTTTGCTATTTCCGGTAAGGATTAATGTAGTACTGAAGCTTGAAAATAAGTATTCTTTAGACGTAGCTTCAGTATTTACAATCAGGTATGAGGTAACCCATTTCTTTATACATTTAATATATTTTTTGTCACCTGATGTATATATATATATATATATATATATATATATATATATATATATATATATATATATATATATATATATATATATATATATATATATATATATATATATGAAACTTTAAAAGATTGTATTTGATCAATTTAAAGTTCGTCAATTTTCATCTTTTATACGCCCACCATATTTCTTACCAAATTTAACTTGTTAATAAATTTCAAAATTGTCAGACTTTATTTTTATTTTATTTTCCTGCATTTAAGTTTATCTATGCAATATAATATGTACTTTCATTAATTAAGTTGTTATTATAGATATTGTTTCAAAAGAGTTCAGCATTCAGAAATTTCCTCTAATTTCCCTTACAGATTGCTCCAAAAATAAGAACTCCCCTAATGTTGTTAATTAGAATGGATTTTGATTAATAAAGACTCTATGGGCTGGTTTTTGAGAGATGATGGAATATTGAAATTTATGGTGAAATCCATGGAAAGAGGAGATTCATTTCCAAAGTTATTCAAAGGTCACGTCAAGGTCACTGGCAATATTTGATAAAAAATAACCTGCAAAGGTTCACATTCAGTCATGTATCATTTGTAGATGTGTCCTATACAGTAACAAGAAAGTCATTTTTTCAAATGATATCTATGTTTTTTTCATCATTTTGAAGTTGTAAATATAGACTTCAGTGACCGGCAACTGTCCGAAACCGGTAGTTGAAACTCAGACATTTTTAAAGGGAAACTTTCACTTCTCTGAAACATTTTTGTAGTATGATGGAGAATTATAACGCACATTGATCTGTGGTTCTGTTAGTATGACCACACAAGGGAAACATGTTTTTTGGGAGAAAAATAGCTCTTTTAAATGCACGTGCTAGAAAAAAAAGAATGACGTCATCGTGCGGCAATTACCTACTTACATAAATAATTAGTATACAAACAACAATGCAGCCAAAATACCGGTGTCACGATTTTCGGTCTTAAAATGGACGCATTATAGAATGGATATGTGCATCGGAAAGAATATGAAAAATGTGTTATTTTGGTGTAAAAACCATGTCAATCGGACTAATATTAACAAAGTTATGACTAAATTTATGAAAATTGAAGATCATTGCAGCTTGAGTTGCACGTGCATTAAATCCCGCACGATGACGTCATTGCCACTAATCGCAATAAATGATCATATTCTATAGGGGTTGCAAGATTAGTTTTATATGTGGGTTTGTGTTTCCATGGTTACTGATATCTTTTTTTGGTCTGTGAATTTTAATGTATTTACGCATATATGATCATTTAATCATGTAATTTCTAAAATTTATTTTACTAAAAAGTATCTCTTTAACATTGTTGCCATCTTATAGTGTAATAGAAACTCATGCTAATCATCAAACATGCAACCCGCAATAATAAGGCCATCGGCCGTGGTGTAGTGGGTTAGAGCGCCAGCTTATTAGCACCAGTTCCTCTGTGGTGATCCAAAGGTCGTGGGTTCAAACCCCGGCCTTGCCGGGATTGAACTCATGATACAATTTCCCATATGAGCTGAGGCCTGTGCCTAAAGGGTTAACCCGTTGTCCTTGTAAATCTGTGACCGGGTGGACTGTCATGTCAAGGACCTGCGACATGACAATTCAGTGAGGCAGCACTATATCTGCTACAAGTAGGTCTCATCACGAAATGACTGAAATAATGTTGAAAGTGATGTAAAGCCCCAAATAAACAAAACAATAATACAAATAATACATTTTTGCCCAAACGTTTTTTTTCACAAGATATAAATATATATATTTTTTTTTTTGCAGACTTTGACATCCGCCATATGAATATATGCCATGAGATATGCTTTAGGAGCACTCCAATCTTGGGATATAAGTTATCAGAGGTATATCAAGCTGAAGAAGATGATCAGAATCAGATATGCACTGCTCCCCGGGTACTACTCGTGGTGTGAGGAGGCTGTATCGTACTGATTGCAGCTTTCAAAAAGTGCATCAAATTTCAAATCGGTGTATAGCTATAATGTCATGCAATTAAATCGGCAATTAATCTTCCCAGAATGCATCACCTGCTAATCACACAGATTTCATTATTTCCATTTAGGGAAGGACAAATGATTGTTTTCAGGAGTTTTTTTTTGTATTTTGTTTGTTTTTTTTAGGGTTTCTCGATCATTCACACTGCCTGTTATAGGAAACTTTCGCCAACCAGAGCTTGAAAATGGCATATAGTTTGCGCTTTCTGCAATAGATTAACAAATGAGCCATCCATTCTTTGGCCAAACGTTTGAACAATTGTCGCTCAATGCCTGTCAGTTCACACTAGTTTACAATAGTTGCACGCCTATCAAGTGCATGCTGACCAGTGAATCTGTTTTATTTGATTACAATATGGCCTTCACTTTGTTGCTCACACCGCCACCTAGTGACCAAAACGGGCAACGCCCACCTGTCTGCCAGTCACCCTCCTTCCAGCTACACACACAAAGTCAGCTTATTTGTACACAGTATTGATTAGCTGCTGGTGGAGTGTGCCAAGCCCACTCAGCCTCAGTCTTGCTATAAGTATTTAAAGCTTTTCATTTCGGTCCTTTCACTGAGCGTCCCGTACTTTTGTCACACGAGCGAGACGGAGCCACTGAGAGAGAGACGTTACAAGTCAAGTGAGAAGAAAAAGTTTCTGAAGAGAAAGAGCGGGACCCAGTCGACAACTTCGCGGCACACCCATCTCCAGGGACCAGACTAAACTTGTCACTGCCAAGAAGACTTAAAGGTAAGCCCTTACTCTACCCACAGAGATTAAGCTAATCCAATTGGGACAGATTTAATATCACATGTTTTGACCCAGCTTTACAAGATGCCATGTGTGGAACATTAATTTTTGTTCATAAGCATGATATATTTACACTCAAGGGCTTTGTTAGGTTGTATGAGACTCGGAGGATACAACTGTTAATATAACTGAATGATTAATTAATTCTTAAAAGCATCAATTACTTGTTATTCATGCATTCGATCCCTGATTTTCTTAACGTCAAGCAACTAACACGTATTATCGTCCGCTGAGGATATAGATATCTGATTTTTAAAAAAAGGTTTTGTTGAAATAATTGGTAATTAGGATAATATTTTTAAGCCGTTTATAGATTCAATTCACTCTGAGATGTGTGTTTGTATATTTGAATTATTTTATTTCTACATGTACTGAGAACGTATTGAAAAAAATTACCGAACTACCCAAATTATCAAAAAGGCCATTCTTGTCATGTATATTTCCAATATACGCCCAAACTCTTAAAGACAAATCAGGTTTCTTGTATGATACATCTTTACTTGATGGTGAAGAAAATCACAATAATTATTCTCTTTTTTTAAATTTACGATATCTTCACTGACTTTTTTAAAATTTACGATATCTTCTTTGCACTGATACATATTTATGAATGTCATAAGCATTCATATCTAAGCCTGTATTTAAGATTGAGACGCGATTCTCGCGAGAAGTGAACATATTATAAACACTGACAGTATATCTCACAATTCTATTCAAAATGCAGCCTCATTCCAAGTGTTTTCTTCGAGTTATATTCTAAATACAGTCCCTTTCAGCTTTTTATTCACAATTTTACTTTAAAGGCACTTCTCAGAGTATCCTCATAGTTTTCTCGAGAAATTGTCTGAACTAGGATTCTGCAAGAAGGGCGGCTTTGTTATTTGCATAATTAACATTTGTGGCACTCCACCTTGGGCAACTCGCTCGACTGGAGCCTCGATTTCATTTGTATATTCTCTATGACGAAATGACTACCAAACTTTCTGTCAATGATGTGTGCGAGATATGACTGCAGAACTTTCTATTGTTTGTTTGTAATTTTGTTTTGTCGTTTTGTCAGATAAACTGTATATCAAATGAACAAACAAAGGAAGTATTGAATCTGACTGCATATTCTATTGAATAGGCTTGAATTCTGAGGAATGCGAGTCTAACATTTTGCGCAGTCACACTGTCTTCCAGGCAAATTATACATTTGTTGCTTATGCTAGCATACAAAACATGACTTTTTTAATATATATATATATATATATATATATTCAAAGTTGGATATTTTTGATAATGATTACATTCCTGCTCTTACGAGTTAATAGGACCTTTGAATATTTGAATCTGCATTAGTGAGTAATTGGGCCTCGTTTAGAATAATAACTTACAGATAATGCAAGACGTTTTATTTTCATTCCATGCCAACATGCTTCTAATTTACTTTGTGAATCAAATATGATTCACTGAATAAAACTGTCCCAAAAAAGTTTTTTTTAAAATTCTTTAAAAACCACGGCTTGGTTGATGTGGTTCTCCTGTTTAACGTCTTATTCTCACATTGGCTGACGTGGCAAGTTTCTAAATAAAGCCGATATTGTAGATAGAGACTCCCGCTGTGGTGAGAGTATATTTGGTCTGTATATAGCTGCTGTATCCAGCGGCCATAGTCATCCTTCACTGTTTGTTGCACCTACATGTCCATAGTGTAAACTAACAAGTCTCCCCGTGAGATGTATCAGCACCATAGGATCACTACACCGTATGTATGTCCTCATACAAGTCCTCATACAGGGCCACGATGTCCTCATACAGGACCTCACTGTCCTCATACAGGACCTCACTGTCCTCATACAGGACCTCACTGTCCTCATACAGGACCTCACCGTCCTCATACAGGACCTCACTGTCCTCATACAGGGCCTCACTGTCCTCATACAGGGCCACGATGTCCTCATACAGGACCTCACTGTCCTCATACAGGACCTCACTGTCCTCATACAGGACCTCACTGTCCTCATACAGGACCTCACCGTCCTCATACAGGGCCTCACCGTCCTCATACAGGGCCTCACTGTCCTCATACAGGGCCTCACCGTCCTCATACAGGGCCTCAGCGCCCTCATACAGGGCCTCACCGTCCTCATACAGGACCTCACTGTCCTCATACAGGACCTCACTGTCCTCATACAGGACCTCACCGTCCTCATACAGGACCACACTGTCCTCCTACAGGACCTCACCGTCCTCCTACAGGGCCTCACTGTCCTCATACAGGAC
Source organism: Amphiduros pacificus (assembly GCA_949316495.1). Lineage (NCBI taxonomy): Eukaryota > Metazoa > Annelida > Polychaeta > Phyllodocida > Hesionidae > Amphiduros > Amphiduros pacificus. Next base: position 4,179,634 of record OX439011.1, read on the forward strand.
CTCACCGTCCTCATACAGGGCCTCACTGTCCTCATACAGGACCTCACTGTCCTCATACAGGGCCTCACCGTCCTCATACAGGACCTCACTGTCCTCATACAGGACCTCACCGTCCTCATACAGGGCCTCACTGTCCTCATACAGGACCTCACTGTCCTCATACAGGGCCACGATGTCCTCATACAGGACCTCACTGTCCTCATACAGGACCTCACTGTCCTCATACAGGACCACACTGTCCTCCTACAGGACCTCACCGTCCTCCTACAGGGCCACACTGTCCTCATACAGGGCCTCACTGTCCTCATACAGGACCTCACTGTCCTCATACAGGGCCTCACCGTCCTCATACAGGACCTCACTGTCCTCATACAGGGCCTCAGCGCCCTCATACAGGGCCTCACTGTCCTCATACAGGGCCTCACCGTCCTCATACAGGGCCTCACCGTCCTCATACAGGGCCACGATGTCCTCATACAGGACCTCACTGTCCTCATTCAGGACCTCACTGTCCTCATACAGGACCTCACTGTCCTCATACAGGCCCTCACCGTCCTCATACAGGGCCTCACCGTCCTCATACAGGACCTCACTGTCCTCATACAGGGCCTCACCGTCCTCATACAGGGCCTCACCGTCCTCATACAGGGCCTCACCGTCCTCATACAGGGCCACGATGTCCTCATACAGGACCTCACTGTCCTCATACAGGACCTCACTGTCCTCATACAGGACCTCACTGTCCTCATACAGGGCCTCACTGTCCTCATACAGGGCCACGATGTCCTCATACAGGGCCTCACCGTCCTCATACAGGGCCTCACCGTCCTCATACAGGGCCTCACTGTCCTCATACAGGACCTCACTGTCCTCATACAGGGCCTCACTGTCCTCATACAGGACCTCACTGTCCTCATACAGGGCCTCACCGACCTCATACAGGGCCTCACCGTCCTCATACAGGGCCTCACCGACCTCATACAGGGCCTCACCGACCTCATACAGGGCCTCACCGTCCTCATACAGGGCCTCACCGTCCTCATACAGGGCCTCACTGTCCTCATACAGGGCCACACTGTCCTCCTACAGGGCCTCACTGTCCTCATACAGGGCCTCACCGCCCTCATACAGGACCTCACTGTCCTCATACAGGGCCTCACCGCCCTCATACAGGACCTCACTGTCCTCATACAGGGCCTCACCGTCCTCATACAGGGCCTCACCGTCCTCATACAGGGCCTCACTGTCCTCATACAGGACCTCACTGTCCTCATACAGGGCCACGATGTCCTCATACAGGACCTCACTGTCCTCATACAGGACCTCACTGTCCTCATACAGGGCCTCACTGTCCTCATACAGGACCTCACCGTCCTCATACAGGGCCTCACTGTCCTCATACAGGGCCTCACTGTCCTCATACAGGACCTCACCGCCCTCATACAGGGCCTCACTGTCCTCATACAGGACCTCACCGTCCTCATACAGGGCCTCACTGTCCTCATACAGGACCTCACCGCCCTCATACAGGACCTCACTGTCCTCATACAGGGCCTCAGCGCCCTCATACAGGGCCACACCGTCCTCATACAGGGCCACACCGTCCTCATACAGGACCTCACCGCCCTCATACAGGGCCTCACCGTCCTCATACAGGGCCTCACCGTCCTCATACAGGGCCTCACTGTCCTCATACAGGACCTCACCGTCCTCATACAGGGCCTCACCGTCCTCATACAGGGCCTCACCGTCCTCATACAGGGCCTCACTGTCCTCATACAGGACCTCACCGTCCTCATACAGGGCCTCACCGTCCTCATACAGGGCCTCACTGTCCTCATACAGGGCCTCACCGTCCTCATACAGGGCCTCACTGTCCTCATACAGGACCTCACTGTCCTCATACAGGGCCACGATGTCCTCATACAGGACCTCACTGTCCTCATACAGGACCTCACCGTCCTCATACAGGGCCTCACTGTCCTCATACAGGACCTCACCGTCCTCATACAGGGCCTCAGCGTCCTCATACAGGGCCTCACCGTCCTCATACAGGACCTCACTGTCCTCATACAGGGCCTCACCGTCCTCATACAGGGCCTCACTGTCCTCATACAGGGCCTCACCGTCCTCATACAGGGCCTCACTGTCCTCATACAGGACCTCACTGTCCTCATACAGGGCCACGATGTCCTCATACAGGACCTCACTGTCCTCATACAGGACCTCACTGTCCTCATACAGGACCTCACTGTCCTCATACAGGACCTCACCGTCCTCATACAGGGCCTCACTGTCCTCATACAGGGCCTCACTGTCCTCATACAGGGCCTCACCGTCCTCATACAGGGCCTCACCGTCCTCATACAGGGCCTCACTGTCCTCATACAGGACCTCACCGTCCTCATACAGGGCCTCACCGTCCTCATACAGGGCCTCACTGTCCTCATACAGGGCCTCACCGTCCTCATACAGGGCCTCACTGTCCTCATACAGGACCTCACTGTCCTCATACAGGGCCACGATGTCCTCATACAGGACCTCACTGTCCTCATACAGGACCTCACCGTCCTCATACAGGGCCTCACTGTCCTCATACAGGGCCTCACTGTCCTCATACAGGGCCTCACCGTCCTCATACAGGGCCTCACCGTCCTCATACAGGGCCTCACTGTCCTCATACAGGACCTCACCGTCCTCATACAGGGCCTCACCGTCCTCATACAGGGCCTCACTGTCCTCATACAGGGCCTCACTGTCCTCATACAGGGCCTCACTGTCCTCATACAGGGCCTCACTGTCCTCATACAGGACCTCACTGTCCTCATACAGGGCCTCACTGTCCTCATACAGGGCCTCACTGTCCTCATACAGGGCCTCACCGTCCTCATACAGGGCCTCACCGTCCTCATACAGGGCCACGATGTCCTCATACAGGACCTCACTGTCCTCATACAGGACCTCACTGTCCTCATACAGGACCTCACTGTCCGCATACAGGACCTCACCGTCCTCATACAGGGCCTCACTGTCCTCATACAGGGCCTCACTGTCCTCATACAGGACCTCACCGTCCTCATACAGGGCCTCACTGTCCTCATACAGGGCCTCACTGTCCTCATACAGGGCCTCACTGTCCTCATACAGGGCCTCACCGCCCTCATACAGGCCCTCACCGCCCTCATACAGGGCCTCACCGCCCTCATACAGGGCCTCACCGTCCTCATACAGGACCTCACCGTCCTCATACAGGGCCTCACCGTCCTCATACAGGGCCTCACTGTCCTCATACAGGGCCTCACTGTACTCATACAGGGCCTCACTGTCCTCATACAGGGCCTCACTGTCCTCATACAGGGCCTCACCGACCTCATACAGGGCCTCACCGTCCTCATACAGGGCCTCACCGTCCTCATACAGGGCCTCACCGTCCTCATACAGGGCCTCACCGTCCTCATACAGGGCCTCACCGTCCTCATACAGGACCTCACTGTCCTCATACAGGGCCTCACCGTCCTCATACAGGACCTCACCGTCCTCATACAGGGCCTCACCGTCCTCATACAGGACCTCACTGTCCTCATACAGGGCCTCACCGTGATCATACAGGGCCTCACCGTCCTCATACAGGGCCTCACCGTCCTCATACAGGGCCTCACCGTCCTCATACAGGGCCTCACCGTCCTCATACAGGACCTCACCGTCCTCATACAGGCCCTCACTGTCCTCATACAGGGCCTCACTGTCCTCATACAGGGCCTCACTGTCCTCATACAGGGCCTCACTGTCCTCATACAGGACCTCACTGTCCTCATACAGGGCCTCACTGTCCTCATACAGGGCCACACTGTCCTCCTACAGGGCCTCACTGTCCTCATACAGGGCCTCACCGTCCTCATACAGGCCCTCACCGCCCTCATACAGGGCCTCACCGTCCTCATACAGGGCCTCACCGTCCTCATACAGGGCCTCACCGTCCTCATACAGGGCCTCACCGTCCTCATACAGGCCCTCACTGTCCTCATACAGGGCCTCACTGTCCTCATACAGGACCTCACCGTCCTCATACAGGGCCTCACTGTCCTCATACAGGACCTCACCGTCCTCATACAGGGCCACGATGTCCTCATACAGGGCCTCACCGTCCTCATACAGGGCCACACTGTCCTCCTACAGGGCCTCACTGTCCTCATACAGGGCCTCACCGTCCTCATACAGGCCCTCACCGCCCTCATACAGGGCCTCACCGTCCTCATACAGGGCCTCACCGTCCTCATACAGGGCCTCACCGTCCTCATACAGGGCCTCAGCGCCCTCATACAGGGCCTCACTGTCCTCATACAGGGCCTCACTGTCCTCATACAGGACCTCACCGTCCTCATACAGGGCCTCACTGTCCTCATACAGGACCTCACCGTCCTCATACAGGGCCACGATGTCCTCATACAGGGCCTCACCGTCCTCATACAGGGCCACACTGTCCTCATACAGGACCACACTGTCCTCATACAGGACCTCACCGTCCTCATACAGGGCCTCACTGTCCTCATACAGGACCTCACCGTCCTCCTACAGGGCCTCACTGTCCTCATACAGGGCCTCACCGTCCTCATACAGGGCCACACTGTCCTCATACAGGGCCTCACCGTCCTCATACAGGGCCTCACCGTCCTCATACAGGGCCTCACCGCCCTCATACAGGGCCTCACCGTCCTCATACAGGACCTCACTGTCCTCATACAGGGCCTCACCGTCCTCATACAGGGCCTCACCGTCCTCATACAGGGCCTCACCGTCCTCATACAGGGCCTCACCGTCCTCATACAGGACCTCACTGTCCTCATACAGGGCCTCACCGTCCTCATACAGGGCCTCACTGTCCTCATACAGGGCCTCACTGTCCTCATACAGGGCCTCACCGTCCTCATACAGGGCCTCACCGCCCTCATACAGGGCCTCACCGTCCTCATACAGGGCCTCACTGTCCTCATACAGGGCCTCACCGTCCTCATACAGGGCCTCACCGTCCTCATACAGGGCCTCAGCGCCCTCATACAGGGCCTCACTGTCCTCATACAGGACCTCACTGTCCTCATACAGGGCCTCACTGTCCTCATACAGGGCCTCACTGTCCTCATACAGGGCCTCACTGTCCTCATACAGGACCTCACTGTCCTCATACAGGGCCTCACTGTCCTCATACAGGGCCTCACTGTCCTCATACAGGGCCTCACTGTCCTCATACAGGACCTCACTGTCCTCATACAGGGCCTCACTGTCCTCATACAGGGCCTCACTGTCCTCATACAGGGCCTCACTGTCCTCATACAGGACCTCACTGTCCTCATACAGGGCCTCACTGTCCTCATACAGGGCCTCACTGTCCTCATACAGGGCCTCACTGTCCTCATACAGGACCTCACTGTCCTCATACAGGGCCTCACCGTCCTCATACAGGGCCTCACCGTCCTCATACAGGGCCTCAGCGCCCTCATACAGGGCCTCACTGTCCTCATACAGGACCTCACTGTCCTCATACAGGGCCTCACTGTCCTCATACAGGGCCTCACTGTCCTCATACAGGGCCTCACCGACCTCATACAGGGCCTCACTGTCCTCATACAGGGCCTCACTGTCCTCATACAGGGCCTCACCGTCCTCATACAGGGCCTCACCGACCTCATACAGGGCCTCACTGTCCTCATACAGGGCCTCACCGTCCTCATACAGGGCCTCACTGTCCTCATACAGGGCCTCAGCGCCCTCATACAGGGCCTCACTGTCCTCATACAGGGCCTCACCGTCCTCATACAGGGCCTCACCGTCCTCATACAGGGCCTCAGCGCCCTCATACAGGGCCTCACTGTCCTCATACAGGACCTCACTGTCCTCATACAGGGCCTCACTGTCCTCATACAGGGCCTCACTGTCCTCATACAGGGCCTCACTGTCCTCAAACAGGACCTCACTGTCCTCATACAGGCCCTCACCGCCCTCATACAGGGCCTCACCGTCCTCCTACAGGGCCTCACCGTCCTCATACAGGGCCACACTGTCCTCCTACAGGGCCTCACCGTCCTCATACAGGGCCACACCGTCCTCATACAGGACCACACTGTCCTCCTACAGGACCTCACCGTCCTCATACAGGGCCTCACTGTCCTCATACAGGCCCTCACCGTCCTCATACAGGGCCTCACCGTCCTCCTACAGGGCCTCACCGTCCTCATACAGGGCCACACTGTCCTCCTACAGGGCCTCACCGTCCTCATACAGGGCCACACCGTCCTCATACAGGACCACACTGTCCTCCTACAGGACCTCACCGTCCTCATACAGGGCCTCACTGTCCTCATACAGGCCCTCACCGCCCTCATACAGGGCCTCACCGTCCTCCTACAGGGCCTCACCGTCCTCATACAGGGCCACACTGTCCTCCTACAGGACCTCACCGTCCTCCTACAGGGCCTCACCGTCCTCATACAGGGCCACACCGTCCTCATACAGGACCACACTGTCCTCCTACAGGACCTCACCGTCCTCATACAGGGCCTCACTGTCCTCATACAGGGCCTCACCGTCCTCCTACAGGGCCTCACCGTCCTCCTACAGGGCCTCACCGTCCTCATACAGGGCCACACTGTCCTCCTACAGGGCCTCACCGTCCTCCTACAGGGCCACACTGTCCTCATACAGGGCCTCACCGACCTCATACAGGGCCTCACCGACCTCATACAGGGCCTCACCGTCCTCATACAGGGCCTCACCGTCCTCATACAGGCCCTCACCGCCCTCATACAGGGCCTCACTGTCCTCATACAGGGCCTCACCGCCCTCATACAGGGCCTCACTGTCCTCATACAGGGCCTCAGCGCCCTCATACAGGGCCACACTGTCCTCATACAGGACCTCACCGTCCTCATACAGGGCCTCACCGCCCTCATACAGGGCCTCAGCGCCCTCATACAGGGCCTCACTGTCCTCATACAGGGCCTCACCGACCTCATACAGGGCCTCACTGTCCTCATACAGGGCCTCACTGTCCTCATACAGGACCTCACCGTCCTCATACAGGACCTCACCGTCCTCATACAGGGCCTCACCGTCCTCATACAGGGCCTCACCGTCCTCATACAGGCCCTCACTGCCCTCATACAGGGCCACACTGTCCTCATACAGGGCCTCACCGTCCTCATACAGGGCCTCACCGTCCTCATACAGGGCCTCAGCCCCCTCATACAGGGCCACACTGTCCTCATACAGGGCCACACTGTCCTCATACAGGGCCTCACCGTCCTCATACAGGGCCACACCGTCCTCATACAGGACCTCACTGTCCTCATACAGGACCTCACTGTCCTCATACAGGGCCTCACCGTCCTCATACAGGGCCTCACCGCCCTCATACAGGGCCACACCGTCCTCATACAGGACCTCACCGTCCTCATACAGGACCTCACCGTCCTCATACAGGGCCTCACCGTCCTCATACAGGCCCTCACCGCCCTCATACAGGCCCTCACCGCCCTCATACAGGGCCTCACTGTCCTCATACAGGGCCACACTGTCCTCATACAGGACCTCACCGTCCTCATACAGGACCTCACCGTCCTCATACAGGGCCTCACCGTCCTCATACAGGCCCTCACCGCCCTCATACAGGGCCTCACTGTCCTCATACAGGGCCTCACTGTCCTCATACAGGGCCTCACTGTCCTCATATAGGGCCTCAGCGCCCTCATACAGGCCCTCACCGCCCTCATACAGGCCCTCACCGCCCTCATACAGGGCCTCACTGTCCTCATACAGGGCCTCACTGTCCTCATACAGGGCCTCACTGTCCTCATATAGGGCCTCAGCGCCCTCATACAGGGCCACACTGTCCTCATACAGGACCTCACCGTCCTCATACAGGACCTCACCGTCCTCATACAGGGCCTCACCGTCCTCATACAGGCCCTCACCGCCCTCATACAGGGCCTCACTGTCCTCATACAGGGCCTCACTGTCCTCATACAGGGCCTCACTGTCCTCATATAGGGCCTCAGCGCCCTCATACAGGGCCACACTGTCCTCATACAGGGCCACACTGTCCTCATACAGGGCCTCACCGTCCTCATACAGGGCCTCAGCGCCCTCATACAGGGCCACACTGTCCTCATACAGGGCCACACTGTCCTCATACAGGGCCTCACCGTCCTCATACAGGGCCTCACTGTCCTCATACAGGGCCTCACTGTCCTCATACAGGGCCTCACCGTCCTCATACAGGGCCTCACCGTCCTCATACAGGACCTCACTGTCCTCATACAGGGCCTCACCGTCCTCATACAGGACCTCACCGTCCTCATACAGGGCCTCAGCGCCCTCATACAGGACCTCACTGTCCTCATACAGGACCTCACTCAGGAGGTGGTGGGTTCGACTCCCACTGTCGATATTTTCACACTTGTTATAAGGACTCAATGGTCGATCTGATATGACCATAGTTGTTGAAAGGGACGTAAAAACATCATTTCACAATTTTACCGCTAGCGAAAAAACACTCAGAATAATAGATCCGAAATCTAATTTAGACAGGATAAAAACAAATTGAGAAAGCAATGATTTATTTTTACGGCTGTATCTTTGGTCCAGTTCTTGGTGGGCAATTCAATGAGGCACCAATGACAATGATGAATATTCACCATAATCTCCGGCTTGACTTAAACCAATGCAAACTAAATCGTCCCAATATTTGTTGGACATTTAGTCTGATTGGCGGGCGTTCATCTTTCTCCAGAAAGAACCTTCATGTTTCTGAATAGTTTGCTAGAATTACTAAAATCCAAAATAACCCTCAAAGGTTGCACTTATTTTTTTCCTTGTATTATATATAAAACGATCGATACATCTTTTTATTTGATTTCTTTGTAACGATCCTTATTACATATCTTGGCTATATCAGAGAGAAAGTGCCGTTCGGAATCAATGCCCCACTCTTTTCTAGAGCGCGACTTGCGATCTTTCTTTTGCTTTATTACATAGGAAAGATGAACACAACTGAGATGTAAATCTTAAGCAAGTAAAATACTGAGGCGTTTCATTTTACAAAATGACATAACGGTATGACAATAATAAATATATCGATTTCGCCAAACTTTGAAAATTACAGGTTTTATATAGGGGAGGCCGTAATTTAGATATCTCATTCCAAATAGCCGTGAATTTGATATGACAACATGAAAATATAGACGATGCTCAATGTCAGTTACATAACCAGGCTCTTCTATGATATTAAGGTTGACCGGGATTCATATAATGACATAGTGTGGGTTGTATGATATCACTCATTATATTCATACGTCGGCTTACCCAATAGTTTGTATCATATAATGTGAGCGATAATAGGGGAATGTATCATATACATTGTCAGGGTCAAGTTGCAGTGCTTGTTGGGTCATGTTTTCTTAGAATGGGGCAGCATAGGATAGTGGTTACCATGTAATTGACATTATGAGCGGTAATAATGGATTATATCATATAGTTTACGCTCTGGGTGGTAATAGGGAATTTTATCAATGTGAGCAATAATAGTGAATTGTTGCATGCAACTTCACTTTGAGGAGTATAACGTAATTTATCATTTTAAGGTAACACCTGTTCCAATAGCATTGTTTGATAGAGCAATGAACCTCTGCCTTATTTGGTTATTTGAGTGGAGGAAGGGAGGTGGTGGGTCACTTTCACACTGGTTAAAGGGTTAGAAGTTTGACCTGATGTGGCCATGATTGCTGAAAGGGTCATAAAAACACCATCTATATTTTTGGTAAATAAAGATTTATCACATTTTAATTAAGGATTTTAATAATATTAGCTACAAATACCAAACACTCAAATTTTGACTCAGTACTTTTGAAATTTGCATTGTGCATTTAAACGTGGAGGCGCATGAAAAGTTTACCAATTGCATGACGATGATGCATATCTTGATGCATATCTTAATGACTGGCCATATTGGATTCTATGCCTGGTCAAATACTTGATAACATCTGTCAATATAATAGACGCCATGATATCTCCACATTTCTCACTAAGTGCACCTCTTTGCATAATACAATTTCAAGAACTTTACAATGCGATTTTCATCTACCAGTTTTTGGCTTCGCTTACGACCATCATATTGAATGTATGCATTTTCACGTAAGATGCCTTTTCCAAATCGTTTTCGCCAATTTCAGATTATCAGTTCAAATGAACAAAGATCATGTCTTTTTTCCGAGATATACAATGTAAGCAAACAAATTTGACCACTTTGGAGATATATTCAGCCTATTTATCGGATAGGCCAATTGTGGGTCGCCATACTGCCCCATTGAAAACAACACACCGGAACTGCCAACTTACAATCGGAAGTGCAAAAAAAACTCTTTAAAATCCAATCATTAAAAAAAACAAGATGGAAACCCGCGATTGCTCAATTGCAAAATATTTATCCTTAATAATGAATGTGTTATACTTACTAACATTTATCTTATTCAGAGAAAAAAAACATTCAATAGGTTACATAATACTGTGAATCAAGTTGTAAGGTTTCTGGATGATATATTTTTGAATTACGCTGAGACACCATTAGAATAAAACAAATGATTTCGAAATTATTGGGAAATAAGAAAATAAATTGTTTCTAATGAAGCCACCATAGCTTCTCTTGCGTTGCGCGCCGGCATTTCTCCGGCCACACTTTTGGAAACTTTTTCAATTCATTTTTCTACTCTCCCCAACTTTGATACTTACAGAAAGGTTGGTACTTACCGCCCACAGGGCGATGCAGACCTCAAGGACGGTCCTTGCGAGGTCTGCACCTCCCCATTCGTCCAGTAATGCCTCAGTCACATTTGCACCGATTTCAGTTAAGATGCCCGGCCGATGGGTATTTTTTGCAAATCTAGGAGGAGCCACGTCAAAAACAGCGCAGCGATGACTTCTGCAGGTTCAGCCATACTTAATTAAAGTTTCATCTGACCGCCATTTTGTGTCTCACACAATGAGCTGCTATATGAGAGAAAAGTATACTGCCGGCTGCTTTGAGTACAGTAGAAATTACTGTAAAATGCAGTCAAAGTTCTACTTCATACAGTGCAGATAATCAATAACTATTCCTTGAAGTTAATAGAAACAAACAACCGACACGGAATCGTGGCAACGGAATTAATTAGGTTTATTATACTGTCAATACTATAAGGGATTGAATATTATTATCGTTTACATTCAGTATTCTCGCATCAGAAATGGCCATAGATTGGGCTCTTAGATTAAAACATTTATTCTTGAAAAGGATTCATAGTGTTATGAGCAGTTGGAGCTGAACATCCATTTGGTCATGCATAAACGCGAGAAAATAAGGTCACGCATGGCTGTTGCGTGACATCATATTGTCACACTAGCGACTTTTTGGTCATGCATACATCATGCGTGGCTCAATATGGTTATGCACACCTCATGCGTGGCTCAATATGGTCATGCATACCTCATGCGTGGCTCAATATTGTCATGCATACCTCATGTGCGGCTCAATATGGTCATGCAAAGGTCATAAGTGACCTTATTTGATGTTTGGCTTCAACTGTTAACAACAATGTTATTGTTGAACCCTGGTGATGAGTTGTTTAATTGTATCCGTTTTTCCAATTATGATTATTGCCAGCTCTTTTAGCTTTGAGTTCTCTGTGTATTTAACACAGGCGTGTAAAGTGCATAGGAGGAGGTTACTTTGACAGGTGTTAGCATCACATTGACGTACCAACCCGAAATCCAATTATATTCAAATAGCTCAGAGAAAATCTCCAAGACAAATTTCCATTCATTTAATCATGTTGCAGATGCAGAAATAGTGTGTGACCTTTAACAAAGGCAAGATTCTTAAGTTAATATTTTTTCTGATTTGTAATTATTGATCTGAAACTCATGAGAAAAATAAAGTAAAAAGTGTGGTTTCCTCTTGGCAGATACTTGACTCAGGGCATTTCTGTAAATCTGTGAATACCCATGACATTTTCATCAGTACTTAAACCAAATGATTGCTCCTGCATTGGTAACAATCCGTTTATTCACTTTATCTGGAATCTCTTTATCTGGAATTTCTTTATCTGGAATCTCTTTATCTGGAATCGCAGTTTCACACATATTGAAACAAACTCAGTAATTGTTGGAAATCATTTCAAAATTGCCAAATAGTCTTAACAACATGCACCTAATAATCGTATCATGAAGAATTAAGTTCTGTCTGTTTCAATTATATCCGGTAATCGTAGTTCTGGTGCTCATTAAAAGAACATACAACCAAAATAGTATCATGATCATTACAAAGATACTTATTCAAGGACATATGGAACAGAGTGATTAGCAGTTAGATTAAACTTATGGTGTTATGCTTTTATCGCACAAAGCTTATTTAGAATGTACCGGAAGTAGTCATAAACCGGAAATGCAATAGTTAAAGTTTGGATGTAAGCAATGACATAACAGCATGGCGTATGGTGTATGGGCTGGTTGAGTACCATTACGGCTTGATACCCAATGAAAACGTCAGTACATAACAAACCATAGTATAATTATGAAAGTGAGGCTCTAGTGAAAATTATAAAATGGATTGGATAGATCCCCTTGATGATTGACCCCTTGATGATTGGCCCCTTGATGATTGACCCCTTGATGATTGGCCCCTTGATGATTGACCCCTTGATGATTGGCCCATTGATGATTGACCCCTTGATGATTGGCCCATTGATGATTGGTCCCTTGATGACTGACCCCTTGATGATTGATCCCTCGATGATTTTTGTATCTGCTCTCATGTCATGAAATGCAGTGTCATCTTTTTATCCATTTTGTTTGTTCCCATTGAAATGCAATCCATTTAAGATCAGACATATTAATAATGCGCCTCAGAGTTCACAGAGATGGATCTGAAGTAAACCTTGAACTTCAAGTCATATGCGTTATTATTAAAGTAAAAGTATGAAATGGTAATTGCTAGTAAACTCCCGATCATATGGCCACTATATATATGCTACAATTAGGTCCCGTCATGATATAACGTTTAAAATGAGCACTGTTCACTGTGGTGTACGGAGGAAGTTGCGCACTGCATTGCATATTGCATGACACACTGCACATATGTAGGGTTTGCCACATAAAACGGCAAAGCCAATTTGCATCCCATCTGTAATGTTGCGGTTACGAGACAAATTTGTGGAAGGGAAGTGAAATAAAAAGATGCTCCTCTCAAGTGAGAACAAAGTTGTGATATGCTTTTTTCATTAAAGATGTGAAAATAATGCATTACACGATGAGGTAATTTAATAAGGACTACTTTATATCTTGGTGTCACAAAATTTACCATTTTGAATAATAGAATTTTAAGCATAGAGACCGAAATACAAAATTTGGTGACACCTTTCAGCAAAATGTTTGAAAATGGATATATTCACTTATGCAGCAAGAGCTATGCACCAACATCTATAGGTATATGACAATACTAATCTTGGTTTACTATATTACGGCTAATGAAATTACCTTGGCGTACCATGTCTAATTTGGATGAAAATTGTGAAGGGTAATCAAGTAAAGACTCATTTACATAACTCAGGAATGTCGCTATTGAGGGTATTCTTTTATTATCTCATTCCACACGAGGAAAGATTCTCCATATTGGTTTGAAATATATCCATAAGGGTGCTTAAGACATTAATCAAACTTTAAAAATGTCGTATTCAATTAGCGTCCTGTTTTTTTGTAACCAATCTTACAGTAAATATCAAAGCTAAACCATGTTAGAAGGTCTTTTTTAACAATTTAACCAGATGCTTCTTCCTGTGGGAGAGATCCTTGTAATTTATTTTGAGCTAGATCTTCCCTAGATTTTGAAAAATAATTAACACTTGGGTTGTGTTTAAATGTTGAACATATGGATCAGACCCAAATCTATCTCTCTGCCATCAGTCGGGGCCAAATATCTATTTGGTCACGCATGATGGTGACAAATTAAGGTCACGCCTGGCTATTACGTGACATCATCTGGTCATGCATAGGTGTTGCGTGGCATTATTTGGTCATGCACATCATTCTTGACACAATATTGTCACGCAGTGGGCATGCATGACCTCATTTGGTCACGTTCATGCGTGACCTAATATATGTTTGACTCTTAGCATGGGCGTCTTCTGGTCTAAACAGAACCACTTGATATCCTGTTGACTCACAGATAGTAGTCCCGGATTTTTTCAATACCTTTCTTCTGATTGGTTATTAAGGGGAACCAGTATTATTCTGTTTGTGTACACATAGCGTTGACGTTCTTGCACAGGTTGGTACTGTGATTCACTCAGATACACTCACCAATAACTCTCACAAGATGCCATTCATCCTGGCTTAACTTAATTACTTTCCCTTTGTTGTCAAACATTCTGGAATAATCAAGCAATGCAAAATGATTCAAATAGAATAATTGATATCTTTATATAATAAACTGAATGAATATATCAAATGTATACGTCTCTTTTAGTCCAAATGCACCACTATAAATTATATTACAGCACAAAATACACACCTTTATTTCGATATTAACCATTAAACAAAGAAGACTTTACATATTCTACAACTTAGAGCGTCAATGAAAACAAACAAAATGTTCCAATGCAAAAACAAAATAAATTAATTGAGAGCTGTTACACATTTCTTGATCTAATTCAAACAGAAATTTAGAAAATATTCTTTATAAACGTAAACTTGGTGAATATAGAGCATGTACACATATGTAAATAAATCGTATTCAGTTTGCAGATGTGACTGCTGTATCAGGGGCCTGGAATGTGGAATTGTGGGAGATCTTTAATTTGTTGGTTCACACAATTTGCCAGTAATTTCCTCAGGACATCTTCTGTGCACGTATGCAAAATCAGCTTCATAAAGACCCATCAAAAGTTGCATGTCACGGCATAATTGATAAGCATGTTTAGGCCTGGCTTCCTTGTCCGAAGATTTCACAGAGAAACCCAGCAGCGCCATACAGCAGTGTTACTCTCATACTCAATCACTATTCGTACTATGCCAATGTTATCACTGATATTAACATAGTATTATATAGCGCCAATTCTGAGCTTTCTCTCCTCAGAGCGTTTTATCTTCTAGCGCTAATTTCAGGCCTTGTCTGTTTAGAGCGTTTTATCATCTAGCGCTAATTTTAGGCCTTGTCTGTTTAGAGCGTTTTATCATCTAGCGCTAATTTCAGGCCTTGTCTGTTTAAAGCGTTTTATCATCTAGCGCTAATTTCAGGCCTTGTCTGTTTAAAGCGTTTTATCATCTAGCGCTAATTTCAGACAATAGAGTCAGATTATAAAATTAGGATTTTACACATTTTGTATCTACAGAAATATAGTTGATTTACTTCAGCATCATGAGTTCATTAGGGAAGGTCTCAACCAGAAGGTTTTGACAGAAATTGAGTATGTTTCTGCTATAACATAAATCGCTTAAGTCATATCGGAGAAGTTCTGCTTTAGACATAGAATTGATGATCATTCTTATATTCAGATAATTCAGAGTATGGAAGTATTGTCTCCAGAAATAAATGATTTTGTTGGCTATAGATGCATGCAAAACCAGCTATTGACCTTTGTCATTAACAAAGGGGATTCTGCAAAATGGTTATACAAAATGCACTGATCTTGATACCAGAGGTCCATCAAAATCCAACAGTAACCGTTGAAAATATTATTTCATTTTTTTAAGATACCTTTTGAACATTTAAACGCCCCCGATTATGAAGGGCTGGAAACAATCATAATATGATCTATACAGAAGAGAATTGATCACTTTGGTAAATAGTCCGACAAATCTTGTTGCCCACAAATAAAGCTAAGAGGGAAAACCTGTTCCTCAAAATGTTGCCCACTCATGTAAACGTGACCTCCATTTCATCCGGGGCCGGGTCACGTGGTACTATTTATACCCGGAAATCACCTAACGTTGCTAGGAATCCTGGGAAAACATATCAAGATTAACCCCCCTTTATATCTGTACTTGATACGTTGAAAGAAGAAACGAGATTAGATTGTTTGATCTAGATATAAAGTGGATGATCATTGTTTTGCAAGTTTATCTCCAAGAAACAATTTTGACTAATCGAATTGGACCACAAACCAGGTGATCCATAATAAAGAAATAAAACATCAATTTCACTGACAAATTATATATTTCAATATCATTTGTAATCTGTTTACAATACATTTTTTCTTCTCTATTCCAAACATAGCAGCAGTTATTTTATAATTCACAATGTTACCATGATTTAATGCTCTTTATTAAAGAAAAACATGAGGAGAGACAGCCTGGAATTAGCGCTATATAAATACTGTGTACAGTCGACGACAACAGTGCTGTGGTCGACACAGAAATGTGGTTCAGTTGATCAATTATTAGCCGATGTTTATCACACCATTTGACGATGTTGGAACATTCACATATCTGACAATAATCTGATAAAAATATTTTCAAAAGTGCAAATTTTAAAAGATGGAACCGCAGCTATGTTGTCGTCCTTTGCTCTGTTGTCGTCGCCTGTACGCCAAACATGGCGTGTTGGAATATGGCTTGTGTCTTCTGTGCACCTTCTTATATTGACATCAAAGCGATTGTCATATGGTGCATATCATATTTCATAAACATTCTATAATTGCCAATCGGTATATTATTTAATATTTAAGATTGGCTCTCAATACTTACAATATCCTTGACTACTGTTTCTTGTATAAACGAAGCTAGATCAAGAGAAAAATATGAGTTTGAAATAGACACACACATTTCGTTCAAATCTCTATCCATTAGCGACAGTAACCCAAAGACTATGCAGATTTCAGTAATATGTTTCTATCGAAGGTTTCCGGGGCTAATCATTTTCCAGGTCACATGAAAGTACACAAGTGAAGAGCAGGAAAGTGCAGACGACATTTAGTTCTTTGTGGTGTCGCGACATTAATGGCTCCTTCGAGATTTTGACCCAGTGTTGCAAAGTAAATAGGCCCCAACAAAGAAGGTCAGGATGGATAACATCGGCGCACATGAGATATATGTTAATATAACACTAAACATTCCGTCGGCATTTTTGGTGTGAGACACGCAGTAAGAAACAGACTGTATTACCAGAAAAACCAAGTACCTACCATGTCTGTGTTAAATGTATTCCCCTCACGGACCTTATGCTGTAGTGGGACATAATTCTCAAATGATGAGGTGGAATCGCGATGCGTATTGTGGATATTAATGTCTTTCTTAGGAAATTCAGTGACCACTAAGTTAATATCGCCTGTTTATGACTGATGTGAACTGAATATCTTTCTCATCGCCATCTGCACTGTGATGGGCGTTTCAGAGCTTACATTCGATATTTCACAATTGGCTTTCAATCACCAAACACAGAAATCTTTGGTTGTGTTGTGTCCTCTTTATTGATATTGCACTTTGTATATTTGTATATTGTCTGATATGAAAGTGGCGGCCATTCAATAATGTCAAGAGAACATTTTTGAGTGATTTTAAGATAGACCTTACGGCGCGATGTAACAGAGCAATCTGTCTGTTATATTGATTTTGTCCTCTTTAATGTTTCATAATAAGATACCATAGGAACATTATTCCAAGTTGCTCGTTTTATTTGATGAAAACCTTATGGTCCATATTTATCGATAAATAGATAACTTTGGTCAGAATGTCCCCCTTCAAAATTCCTGAATCATTGAATTTGGTCTGAGTTTCTAACAATATCACACCCACCGTTTTAATTATCTTTGCTTACTTCTTTTGAAAGGTTCTTGCCATTTATTTTGTG
The DNA here is from genome assembly GCA_949316495.1 of Amphiduros pacificus. Taxonomy (NCBI): domain Eukaryota; kingdom Metazoa; phylum Annelida; class Polychaeta; order Phyllodocida; family Hesionidae; genus Amphiduros; species Amphiduros pacificus. Next base: position 4,197,500 of record OX439011.1, read on the forward strand.
ACGTGAGTAATGAAATGTCTTTAGGGTTGGAGGTTAATGTACGCAGTTTGATATTTAATGGGTCAGATATCAGGGACACCTGATAGACATAACAGACAAAATAAGAATACCACAGAGGTATCATTTTAAAATCTAAATCTGTTCTCATAGGTATCTGGAGTTATCTATATTTTTTTCATAAAGGAACTTAGGCAACGCTTATTAGCAATATGCAGTGCCCTATGGATCAGCACCGTAGATTCTAGAGCAGTTATTGATAAACCTATCAACAAATATGCAATATCATGAATCTCACCCGAGTTCACGACATCTCAATCAGCAAATCAAACCAATAGCTTCATATTGTGTTTGTTTCTGCTGAATTACTCCCGAGGTCAGTGCCGCAGAAAATAGCAGCGACCTTTTCTATGGGTGGATATTTCTCGCCCAATCGAGTCACATGTTCCACTCGATTCCGAGTGTGTTACCTCATAGCGGTCAGTCAACTTGAAATCATTTGTTGGTGAATTCTGTTTTATGTGTGTGTACAAGTTCCTTTTTTAGATCTAACAACTTCATCAGTTGCGGTTCTATAGAGAGTTACTGACTCTTCTGCTTGACTGACACGAATATCCAAAAGGGGAAAATTGTACCTTATGGGGTTTCGTTGTTCATTCGCCCCATCAAATCAAATGCAGAATTTGCATCATATCTCTCCCACTCAATTTACGCAGATCAAACCTCAATGTGACTAAACCAGGGAACAAAGGAAATCTGCCTGTAGCTCACATCAGCGGCTTGCCCATTTTACACTTCACTAATAAAACATAGTGTTGGCCAATCTGTGTCACTTCGAGGCTACATATCATTAAGATCTAAGTTGTCGTCTGCCTTTACAAAATGTCGTCTGCTTCAGTTAAAACAAGTTTTTACCCGCCACAAATGACATGACTACTTTCCACCATTATGTTTTTTTTTCTCCAAAAGTGAATTATTTGCCTATATCATTGCAATAATCCTCCTGGTAATTTGTTCGTTGTTTACAAGTACAATCATTTTACCCTGATGATATTTGGTCTTTTCTTCCTGGATATTAGATGCGTAAACATTTATATGCATTTGTACATATATAAGTCATCACTTAATTGGTCGAATCGTTGATCAGTTTTATTCATGGACCATTGATTAATGGACCATTGATTAATTCGGTAATTCATCTGGTTGGCGAAAATTAGCAATATACATAAAGGCAGAGTGACATTTGAATATACTGTTATTAATGGGTCAATGATGGACCATTTGATTTGTTTTAATGGATCATTGATGGGTTATTGATATGTTATCGATGGGTCATTGATATGTTATTGATGGGTCATTGATGTGATATTGATGGGTCAATGATATATTATTGATGGGTCATTGATGTGATATTGATGAGTCAATGATATATTATTGATGGGTCATTGATGTGATATTGATGGGTCAATGATATATTATTGATGGGTCATTGATGGGTCATTCACGGTGTTATGATTATAGATTACTGGCGATCACAGCACAAGCCAGCAGATCGGGGTCATCGGTGTATAATTATGACGTCTGATAGGCTTGATTTTCCGCTGTCGGTGTCAGCAAGTTCTACAGTGTGGTCAATCATCAAAGTCTCGTCAACAACGGGATTTCCCGTGAACTGAGGGTGTGGCTTCCATTTCGGTCTGACATTCCATCTATCTGTCGGTTCATAAGAGATGTATGTGGCTTTGTATTCAGGAATAAAAGTACCTGTGTTGTTAGTTCTGTTCCATTTGCACCGAGTTTCCAGTTTGTATTTTGCTTTGATTACTCTGAGAAAATGTATAAACATTGTTCACTCTATAGGATTGTTATAGAGACTTCTCAAATCTTTCATTCTGTGACTCAGGTGTTTCTATTATGCCAAACATTTGTACATTCCCTGTGTTTTATCTAATTAACCTTCCAACCGTCTGTATCATTCTAAGTATTCTACGTCACAAATATCATTCTTCAAAATAGTTAATCTTATAGTGACTCTAAGATGATCAGGTGCAGCCAATTTTCAAAAATGGCGTCGGTAATAACCCGGATGAAATTTGAATATGACAGGAAATGGGGACACATCACGGGGTTTCTGAGAGCGGAACAAAAATGAACTTTTCATCAGTTACTTGGTACAATTTATGTCAGTTAATTGCTAGTGATTGATCGCCCATTTAAATAGAATCCGATGCCCCGAAAGTCTTTTGTATTAATGCATCAGCATTTTGTGAACACAGCTTTCAGGAAGGGATCATCCATTAAGAGACAAAAGTATTATTCATCAGGACCAAATGATAATGAAATCATCATACCTTCTTGTATACATAGCCACCAGTGAAGCGTGCTGACGATGATTGCAGCAGTAAAACGGTTTGTCTAACACTTTATAAATGTTATATATTTATCCCCAATATAAAGCCACGGGCCGTGGCGCAGTTGGATAGAGCGCCAGCTTATTAGCATCAGTACCTCTGTGGTGATCCAAAGGTCGTGGGTTCGATCCCCGGCCATGCCGAGATTGAAATCGTGTTACCATTTACCATATGAGCTGAGGCCCATGCCAAAGGTTCAACCTGTTGTCCTTGTAAATCTGTGATTTGGTGGGTTGTCATGTCAAGGACATGCGACATGACAATTCAGTGAGGCAGCACTATATCTGCTACAAGTAGGTCTCATCACGAAATGACTGAAATGATGTTGAAAGTGATTTAAAACCCCAAACAAACAAATAAAACAAACAATATAGGGCTAGCCCGCATTTGAACAAAAATTGTACAATTGCGGACAAGCCTCAGATTGTGGATATATAGATAACAGCCAATGTCTGTTCTTAGCGCTTGATAGGGTAACTGGCCGGGATTCGAATGGGAATTATTGGGTCTCAAGTCGAATATTTTATCAATTGGGCTATTTGGGTCAAAGTTGTTTGAAGAAATATTATTGCCATATTGAAATCAAACGTTTAAAGACATCTATAAGATCGAATATTAGTTGAAGTGTACTCTGCTGTGGAATATATAAAAAACATTTTGTGCTGTTTACACAATCAATGCAGTACAAATTGATCACGCAGAAAAAAAACAGCCACAAAGATTTCGTTCAGTTAACTTGGCTGCATTTATTTTAATTCTGGCATTCTTGACAAAATATCCAGACACCACTACACTCCCCATCCAGGCACCTCTACACTTCTCATCCAGGCACTAATAAACTCCCAATCCAGGGACTAATACAGTCCCCATCCAGGCACTAATACACTCCCCATCCAGGCATTAAAACGCTTCCCATCCAGCACTAATACGCTTCCCATCCAGGCAACATTACACTCCCCATCCAGGCACCACTATACTCCCCATCCAGGCACCATTACATTCCCCATCCGGGCACCATCACATTCCCCATCTGATACATTAGACACAAAAACCAAGTAGAAGTCTGATAAGAAATCGATAGAACACCTAGCAAAGGTGAAAGGTATTAATGGCAGATCAAAGGATCAGTCAAGTGGTGCCAGTATCAACCTGATGCTGCTCTCAAGGGGAAAGATTAGCTTGCACCTTATATTTAAATAATCCTTCTTTTTAACGGGACATTTGACCAAACCTACCAAAAAGGTTTTGTCTTAAACGTAGAGTTGAATTTTATTTCAATGTCAACAGCAGGCAATTACTGTCAATGAGGCTTAATGCTGTGAAACAATTTAAGGTTTTGTCCAAATCATGAGTCCTAGTATTCTATTGAAATCATACTCCTAGTATTGAATAACTATTGAAGGATTCTAAATATTTTAATGTTGGGATGTGTCAATTGTGTCCTGATATATATTTTCTCTGGTGAATGCAAAGCCACTTAAAAATGAAGTAATATTTAGAACAAAGTCATATGCGTCGATTTACAAGCCAATTGATAAATGGAGAATTACACTCATGTTCACTTATTCTTTGTATAAAATCACCGGAAAATAGACAAAAATCAATGATATAGGAAAAAGATTAATAAAAGATGATTGCAGATTCAGTGGATCGCATTTTTTGAGTGAAAACAAATAAGATAAATTGATGTAAACATGTTGCTCAGCCAGTCTATCAAAAGAGCAATGCATTTTGTCCAGTGGCGGGATACTATCTATGACATCTTCTTTGTTAATATGTAAAGTCGGTCTTTTCTAATATGTAAAGTAGCTGTTATATTATATAAATATGGACATTTAAATGATTTGTTGTCTCTTTTCCAGGATGAACAGCTATAATGTTTGCGTGGATGACTTCAGATAATGGCTGTTATATTGTATAATTATGGATATTTAAATGATTTGTTGTCTCTTTTCCAGGATGAACAGCTATATGGGTGGTTTGGTGGCCTTCCTGGCCCTATGTGTCATAAGTGTGATAGCAGCCCCGGCCCGGGACGACGACTCAGCACAGGAGTACCTCAGATACATCAAGAAATCTGTGGATGACCTCAAAGAAAACTTTGAAACCATGATGAAACTTGGCAACGATGAAATCTCCTTCCATGATATGGCCAAGAGACAAGGTAAAGGCAGTTATATCTGTGACTTACTGACCAAGAAATAAAGTAAAGGCAGTTATATCTTATTGGCCAAGAGATAAGGTAAAGGCAGTCGTTTCTGACTTATTGGCCAAGAGATAAGGTAAAGGCAGCTATCTCTGTGACTTACTGGCTAAGAGACAAGGTTAAGACAGTCGTCTCTGACCTACTGGCCAAGAGACAAGGTTAAGGCAGTCGTCTGTGACTTACTGGCCAAGAGACAATGTAAAGGCACTTATATCTGTGACTTACTGACCAAGAGACAAGGTTAAGGCAGTCGTCTCTGACTTATTGGCCAAGAGATAAGGTAAAGGCAGCTATCTCTGTGACTTACTGGCTAAGAGACAAGGTTAAGGCAGTCGTCTCTGACCTACTGGCCAAGAGACAAGGTTAAGGCAGTCGTCTCTGACTTTCTGGCCAATAGACAAGGTCAGGGCAGTCGTCTCTGACTTACTGGCCAAGAGACAAGGTTAAGGCAGTTATCTCTGTGACTCACTGGCAAATATTGGGACTTACTGGTAAAGATAACCTTTTAAGTTGAGCAGTCCCTGATTCGAATGAATGATCCAGAATTGTGTTTTCTAGCATCACCTTATTAAAAAAGAAAACACAGAAATATTAATCAACAAACAAGAACAGCCTCAGTAGAATACCATGTATATTTTGTCATAGACAAATTGATTGATGGAAAGAAAATAAAACTGAGATTTGATCACCTGAGATAAAGAATTACTGCTTATTTGTAGGAGCTTGGGATATGGATTACGGATGGGGAGGCGGCCGCTTCGGCAAGAGAAACACAAACGCCAACAACCAGGTAACTAATATATGACGGGGTCCGGGCATGGCTCAGTTGGGAAGATGTCTGTCTCCCATGCTGAAGGTCTGGGGTTCAACTCCCGGTTAAAAATAATAATTCAGTTGTGCAAAACCTATTCCGTAATTCCACTTCTATATTTCGACTTCTATATTTCTCAATATTTTTTCATCAAAGGAAAATAATCATATTTCTTCTTTATTTCCACAGCAGGGAGGTGCTAAGCGATACGACATGTACGGAATGACTGGGCGATTTGGTCGTGACGTCAGCAGAGTTCAAGCCCAGTTGCATAGCAACGAACACCAGTGAGAAGTGATACATCTTGGAAGAGCAGCCAAATAGTCATGTGACTAGTCATGACTATTTTCCCCAACAGAGGTCGTGACTAGCCATAATGACTTGTCATCATGTGACGTATCATCATCACGTGACCTTATCATCCAATCATCTACGCAGCACCACATGTTCATTTTGTCTTCAGAGGGCGTGAATGCGGCAAAATTGTTAATCTGGTCAAATGTGACCTCCATGGTAACACTGAAAAAGGAAAACATCTTGAAGCGACAGTGAACTTACAATGATAATGACTGTTACCATCTTGCCTAAGATTAAAAAAAATAACAATTTAATCAGATATTTAATAAGTCATCTTCCAGAAATATGTTTAATGAGCGATAAAAGATGTAAATTACAACTCAGCATGGCTCAATGTACACCTCTGTAACAATTGAGATCAAAATGCCATGTCATGTTTCCGAAAACATCTTTCCAAAATATGTGTACATAGAAGTATGTGTCTCCAAATATAGAAATTTGAAAAAAATATGAAATTTGTTTATTTTATTGAAGAGCTGAAATATATATTTTCTGATCACATACTACGCAACATATTTCAAGTGTTGAAAAACGAATGTAAATCCCAAATGATCAATTTTTACCATAATATGACCTTATTGAGAGTGAGTGTAAAAGTGTAAACAGTTAAAAGACAATGTTTTCATCATAGGTGTTTATCAAATTTCAATTGCTAGTTTCACGATTCAATGTAGATGAATAATGCGAAAATTTTATTAAAAACAAAGATGACTAACACGAACATTTTATTAGAAAACACTTGATGTACAAATAAAATCTTCTTTCTTAACATGGCACTTCTGTAGCCTTATTTTCCACAAAATGACCGTTTTCACAAATTAGTTCATTCACCCTTGCTCCCCAAAACAAAAAGTGTGAAATGGCTCCCAACACAATACATGTTAAAACATTCCAAGCACTCCAAGCCTTACGAGGAACTTTTGTAGTTCTGCCTAATGCTATCAACAAATGAAATGACAGAAATTTACAGAGTTCAATATTGAGATATTCTTAGAAACCCACAAGCTGTAATATACTTAGTGAAAAATTAGTGATCCTGATCTGCTCCTGAATTGAATGATACTGATATGTACCTAAAATGGCTGAACCAGAAATGAGGGCCTGATATGAGTGAACTTTTTATGCTCCTAAAATGGCTGATCCTGTTATGTTCTGAGTGAACCTGATCACATATGCGCAAATAACCCTCAATATTTCCACCCACGATTGTCTATGTTCAGGATCTACTTCCTGTTTCTATGTACTTCTTTATTTTTCAAATAATTTTTCAAATAATTGCCCTATCAACATGTGAAATCGATAAAAATCTAAATATTTTCTGGATTTTAAATTATTTAAAATCCTTTATACACCGGCTCAATTGTTGAGAACTTTGACATTGCGGATGAATATAAGCAGCACTGTTAGGTGTGAGATCATGGCTGTATGGCAGGAACAAACTAAAAGAAGGACCATTGCCGGGGGGGAGAGACATTCTGAGAATGGCTACTCATATTAAATCATTAAATTATATATATAAATGGCGAATCCCTCCCATAGTAACATAAAAATTAATCTCTTGAATTCCTTCTGCAAGATTGACAAGTTTATCCTTAATACTGATCGACACATATTTTATTTTATTTTTTACTTTTGATTAGATAAATTTAGTTCAATTTCAGACAAATGTCCCTAAAAAACAAGGTGTTGCGATATTTATGATTAAATCTAGGCACTTTAAAATGTAAAAATAATGAATTACATTCTGTGGTGAAAATGCTGTTCTTTCCACACAATAACTTCATACTGTGGAACAAAAGCGCAACCTAGACTGTAGTTGCTACAGTAAATTTCCTGTTAATTGACAGGAGAATGCTGACAACACAGTAACAAGCCACCTCTGCTGTAGTTTATAGATCTTTAATTCTTTTTATGTGGTTTAATGATCAATATAACGGGAAACATTCAGTTGTTATATGTTTGGTATTGATAGAGATCTCTCTGGAAATCCCTTTTGAAATCTGACGAGTTATCTCTCTCAAGAGGCCTGCATAAAGCGATAGGGTAATTATCGTGACGTCAGCGAGAGGTTAATTATCGTGACGTCAGCAAATATACACCTAGTACCTGATGATGATAACTGAGCCATTCTCATAGTATTCTCAAGAAATATTCTCAAGAAATAACTTGTTGCAAGACTTAAATTTGAACAACACCTCATAACAAAATTTTAAAAAGGTAGAGATACAATAGATGAATTATTTGTAGTAGTTGTCGGTTTCTATTTCCTTAAATCCAAAAGTCTGTTACTTCTATCTTAACCGAATTTAAACGTGTCTATTACACAAAGGTCAATACTACCACAAACCAGGTCTAATATAAGAGATAGAATTAACCCTTTGTCCCCACATACCACTCTTTTATGGGCAACCATTAAGACATTAAAGGTAGTGGCAGAGGAGTAAATAACCAAAATACTGTACTTGATGGGAATTGGCACATTTATGATGTAAAAATACATTCCTTATTAAAATAAACGCATTAATGACATTAATCAATATTTAAACACTACAATATTTGAATTATAAGTTATGATAACAAGTATATTTCTTAGTACAGTAATAGTATTTTTTCTAATTTGATGATAGTTTTGATGAGAAATGAAGACAAGCAGATGACACAACAGGAGTAGGTTGTTTTTAGCTGTGTTTATTTCATTTCATTGGAAAGAAAATTCACTGTGATCCTAGTTAAACAGATTTTCTCATTATGATTTGTATAATTTGGAAATAAAAAGGAAGTTTGGCAATCAGATTTGTGAAGGAAGGTGAAAAAAAATCATATTTTTGAAATGGTCAAGTGTGTGTTTTACTTCTATTTTTCTCTTAATGTTTTTGAAAAATAGAAATTCTGTTTCACTAGGATCACACTAAATATTGTTAAGATCACAAAGTTGTTTGGAAATCCACTTTATTATGGTCCACAATCTGCAGAACTTTTTCCTTTTAAGATTTTGACATGACAAAATAATTTTTGGGGCAGTGACATATTACTACACCACTTTTTATGAGTTAAAAATATATGAAGCTTTCAATATTATCAAATTCCATTGTGATTTTCAAATAATAAATCAATATTTTTATTACAAAAATGAATATCATAAAATGTCATTTCATGACTTGAAAGTTTTAATGAAAAGGGAAGTATTTTTGACAGTTGGGCATTTTTCCCGTCATTTTTAGAAAACGTTCCATTTTGGCGTAAAAAGAAAGTATTTGCCTCAGAAAATCTGCCACCAGAGGACACTCACTACCAACACCTATAAATACCCTTAATCCAACTTTTATGTGCAGGCTTATCACGGGAGTTGACTAAACATATCAGCTTACCCAAAATGAGTATTTATACCAAATATATCCATCACCTTGTATTTGACATATGAAGTGTCAAGTACCTTATCGTGACTAGGAGTTTTGTCTTAATATGGATGCTCAATGGCATTACCATGATTAAATAAAAGTAGAGCTGTCGGAATGTGAACAGTCAAGGGCGTCATCTTAACTAAATAAAATACTTGTAAAGCTGTCCAAATGTGAAAGGTAAGTACTTTATCTTGATTAAATACTGCTAGATTTTCTTAATATTAACAGTCAAGTACATTATCTTGACTAAATACTGGGAGATTTGTCTTAATATGAATGGTCAAGAACATTACCTCGACAAAATATCAATAAAGCTGTCTAAATGTGAATGGTCAAGGGCATTACCTTGCATAATATTAGAAGAGCTGTCTTAATATGAACAGGCAAGTACATTATCTTGACTGGATGTTAGTAGAGCTGTCTAAATGCACCTTATCTTGACTAAATACCAGTAGACTTGTCTTAATAAGAACAGTCAAGTCATTATCTTGACTAAATTCTAGTAGAGCTGTCCTGCCCAAAGGAAGATTCTCAAAATGAGTTATCAAAATATATGCTGGTATAAAGGTTTAGAGTAGCAAATACTAGTACACATTATTTATATCAAATGGCGCTAAGATAAAATTTGAATCGATATTGTGACTTATTGATTAACTCAACTGTTTCATTTCATTTCATATCATACTACCAATTGTAATTTCATTTCATTCCACTAATGCCCTATCTAACTGTTTTTTCACCCATTCTACACTACACAATAACACTGTGCTGCTTCTTCTGTGGTGAAGAATTTGTGATGACTCAATGCTTTGGCCTTCTCTGTCACTACATGAGCAAAGTAACACTAAAATAAACTAAGATAAGCAGTGTTTTCCAGCTGAGATCAAATCGTTAAGGATTTCAGAATATAGTTTCCACACCAGATGGCACTTGTGTATGCTAATGAAAATAACCATAAGGCAAGGATGAGACTGATTTGCAGTGAGGAAGAACTATTCAGCCAGCAAATACAATGTTTCAATAATTAAGGTTATTTCTTACCTTTTTGGTATTTTAAATATGTTTCAAAAATGAATATAATATTTTCATTATGTACTTTATTGATACAGCACAGATAAGTCCCAACATTATTTTACAAACATATTTACTCCATCATGCAGTTAATCTCTTTGACAGCTATTGATATCCATTGAACTGGATCAAGCAGAAAAGAGGATGTCGTAATAGCACTGAAGAAATCATGCCATTATTGTAAGCCATGCAGAAATATTCACATTATTATATGCCACTACTGGGATCATGCAGATATATTGACATTATTATACACCTCCACGTAGATCATGCAGAAATATTGACATTATTATACACCTCCACGTAGATCATGCAGAAATATTGACATTATTATACACCTCCACGTAGATCATGCAGAAATATTCACATTATTATATGCCACTACTGGGATCATGCAGATATATTGACATTATTATACACCTCCACGTAGATCATGCAGAAATATTCACATTATTATATGCCACTACTGGGATCATGCAGATATATTGACATTATTATACACCTCCACGTAGATCATGCAGAAATATTCACATTATTATACACCTCCACGTAGATCATGCAGAAATATTCACATTATTATATGCCACTACTGGGATCATGCAGATATATTGACATTATTATACACCTCCACGTAGATCATGCAGAAATATTCACATTATTATATGCCACTACTGGGATCATGCAGATATATTGACATTATTATACACCTCCACGTAGATCATGCAGAAATATTCACATTATTATATGCCACTACTGGGATCATGCAGATATATTGACATTATTATACACCTCCACGTAGATCATGCAGAAATACTGACATTATTATATGCCACCACTAGGATCATGCAGATATATTGACATTATTATACACCTCCACGTAGATCATGCAGAAATACTGACATTATTATATGCCACCACTAGGATCATGCAGATATATTGACATTATTATACACCTCCACGTAGATCATGCAGAAATACTGACATTATTATATGCCACTACTGGGATCATGCAGATATATTGACATTATTATACACCTCCACGTGGATCATGCAGAAATATTGACATTATTATATGCCACCACTGGGATCATGCAGAAAAGGCACAACAGAAGAACAGAAAAATTCTACAAATTTGGGAGCACCAGACGCTACTCTGCCCCATTTTGTAGGATGAACATAATCTTTTTTAGGAGCCAAAAAATTGGATCGGAAACCAATCCATGGGATGTGTCTAGGACGTCTTAGAATATCCCAGCCGACAAGAGGCAGGATATCATTTGTCCTTTCTAAGCATTTTATTATGGTAGGAACAGCAATTTCTAAAAATACCTCCTTTTCTCTAAAAATAGCTGCAAGTTGAGCAAAGTGTTGAGCTACTCTTTGGGGCAGATAATATAGGTCACCGCAATATGAGCAGCCTAAGGCTCGGAGCTCACTTCCGGTTTGGTCTACTATAGAAGTATAACATTGGCGTATCTCCTGTGATGAGTTCTGATTCATTCTGAGCTGTTCTAATGCTTTGATAATATTGTCATGAAAAGTTGTCCATTGCCATTTCCATGTTATATCTTTATCTAATGCTATTGCATGAAATCCTACATTTTTGATACCGCTACCGATATTTCCTCGACGGATTTGTCGACGTTTTTTTATATCGCCAATCTGTATAAGTGCATCAGGTTTGTACCATACCATGTCACGTCTAAGATCAGCCATTTTATGTATATTTAAGAGTACATCATCGCCAGTAACAAGGAAACCTGCCACAGGATAGTGCATGTTTATGGCAAGGCTGATACACTCATAGTTAAAAGACCCTGGCATGTAACCATGAGGAGTGTGATAAGAGATAAAAGAGTAGGTCAATTCTCCCATCACTGAGTGTCTGCTCAGGGTGTAATTATCTGGCCCACAATACAAAATGTATGGAAAGAAAGGCCTATACAGAATCTCTAAGTAAGGAATCACCTCAAAATGGGGTCGATTGAAAAGCATGATCAAAAGAACGTCAGCAAACTGCTTCTTGGGAGTAGTTATGTTAATTCTGCCACCAGGGGGCACACTGGATTTGGTTTTGTTGCATATCTTGTTGAATGTGTGTGTTATGATGTCCTTGTTGGTCATAGAAACATGACTGTTTGTATTATGGTGAAAACCATTTTTACGACAGTCAACTGGTTGGAATTGTACCGCTTCCTTTCTACACTGCTCTAAAACGGTTTCTGATGTTGTAAAATTATAATGGAAACGTCTCAATACATTCAGCCATGTTTTCAAAGATTCCACCTCGTGATCAGTAACAAGTTTATTCATCTTGCATATGTTTATGATATCATCCAAACATTGTTGAATATCCCTCTTTTTGCAATGCCATTGTGACAATATTAATGGTACACTTTTAAAAGTTTCTGTACTCCCATATAATCTGGATGCATCTCTGTTGTATTGGTTATGCCAAAGTAAAAGTTTATTCCCATTAATATATAATATTTTCTGAACAATCACTCTCCAGACTGACGTAACATTAAAGTTGATAACCGGAAGTGCCCAGAAAGCAGACTTCCTGTACAGGGCGCCATCAAAATGGAAGTTCTGTACAGAAATGTCATCTCCTATTGTGATTGGTGGAGCCCGCATGTCACATGACGGTATCCCATGATGCTCTTCTGGGAGAGTAATGGCAGCTTGTATTGCTGGTGTATTTTGAGCACAATATTGATACTTTATGTATCTCTGACGCTGAACTTTAATTTTTTCTGTGTTGATGCAACCGAAATGGGCTTCTGTGCTAAAATTATTGTCTTTCACTATTAAGCCTGTAAAGTTGATCTCTGGGAAGATATGGGGAGAAGTGCTGGTTTCTGGAAACCCTCCCCTCGGTGGTATGTATATCACCTCAGCTTTATTCTGCAACATAAAGCGAAAACTAAACAATTGCAACATCACAAGGACTTATTATTTTCTTATTTCTGGAGCAGAGAGTATATTCATGTCCGTGATCTGTATATATATCTATATATATATATATATATATATATATATATATATATATATATATATATATATATATATATATATATATATATATATATATATATATATATATATATATATATATATATATATATAGTCCAAAGTAAAAAGGTAGTTGTATACAGTGTGATGGTGATGAAAGTAATCCAACAAAGTCCGTGGTGACAAAGAGTTAAAACCTTTTATTGCGACATGTTTCAGTCCTTCAAGGGACTTCTTCAGGCTTAACTATATATATATATATATATATATATATATATATATATATATATATATATATATATATATATATATATATATATATATATATATATATATAATGGATACTTGCCTGAATGGCATATAAATAAGCTAAAGTATTGGCTGTCATCTTGGCATTTTTCTGCACTTTTGGATCCTTCACTTCGCCCATCGTGAAAAAGATGCAATTGTCGTTTCTATAACATCAAATATTCCACGTCACTAAATTAGTCTCAACACATTGTTTGTACTTATGTGTTGAAAGTTATTTTATTTTTCATGTTATTAAACTACTTGTTTTGCTTATTTGAAATGGACGCTATAGATGCAAACATATTTATATTTGAAGATTTTACGGTCATTATCGCCAATAGTTATCTTTTAGATCAAATTATTTATCAGTAATAATTTCAATTTAGGAAAATTATTTTGATAATGTTAAAGATTAAAGAATATTTCCCGGAATGAGACTATATTATTTGTGATATTACTTGATTGATTCTCACCTGGTATGATTGGGTTTTTGACCAATGACGAGGATGGTCCAGTTAGGGAAGAAGCTGAGAGCCCTGCTGCAGACATCTTCTGTGGTATATAAACTATCCGTGATCACCCATTGGGATGTCACTCCTGGAAGCTTGCTGAAAGTTGCAAGAGTCATGGTCTGTCCTGGAGAACCAAGGTTTATTTCCTTTTTCATATAATTCTGCAAAATTCAATATTTTATGTCGCATTGTTACTTTAATGTAATTGAGGTGGATAAATAAATGATAAAACTCATATTCTCCAGATCAAATAATTTATTGATTATAAGACAGTACAGTGCAGCAAAACCCTTAGAACATTTTGATATTATGATATATAATCTGATTTACATATATTGTTTTTTTCTTATTTATGGGATCTACTAACTCGAAAAGATAGATTTGAAATTTGGCATTGAAAAACATAAATTGACCTAAAAAAAACTCACCTTCATGGTAATGGCCAGAAGCCACGACGCGGAAATACCAACACCACACAGGACAAGGAAATATTTTAGAGTGCCACTTTGGACCATTGTTCACTTTTTTTTTAGAGATTTTAATCTACAAACAAGAAAGATATTCATCTGTGTTTCTACCTGGCCATGTTTTAAGGATAACAAATCTCTGGGGATCAACATTCCCGAGAGAAATGTTTTGAGGGAGGAATATTCTTTGTCATTTTTTCATTAATGGAAACATTAATCTTTATGCTGAAGATAAAGAATTCTCAGATATGTTTGAACACCCATTGCCTGAACAGAGTATAACATATATTAGATACTTTAGGATTAATGTCATTAAAATACAAAAGCTAGAAGACGTTTCATAGGCAAAAACATGAAATAGCGGCAATCTTCAGGACCTTTTTGAGAACATATATCTCAGTAAAGATGTGCCCAAGATGTGCACAAGATGTGTTTGTTCATAAAAAGAAAGTACCTGACTTTCAAAAAGCCTGACTGGCTGAGAAATCACGTTTAGGGGATTAAAAAGTGGAATGTCGTTGTGTTAGGAGTACATTCACATGTGTAAGTGTGGGGGCTGTAACATCAATTGTGACTGTAAGAGGAAAGGTGCGAAAATCAACACAGTAAACTCAAGATGGCTGAAGATATGTTAAAGGTTTCTCCAATGTCCATTTAGAGCCAAACATGTATCATTGCTCAATGTGTACATGTAACTTGTGAGTCATTGTTTTTTTTATTATTTGCTATTGCAACATCTTTGTTTATTTTATGTTTTTACATTTATCATTCATTCATATTTCGTCCACAAGATTTTAATTCACACCTTAATGGAACTGAATGATATTAATGTGTCGATATGCCGTTAAACATTCATTCAATCATTCATCCATTCATTCCTTCTACCTTTCCTATAATTCAGACCATGCCAATCATTCGATATTTGCTTAACTCTTTTCATCAAGAAAATTTGAAATAGTACAAATCGCATTTTCGTCAACGATGGTTCAAGCAATCCCATTTCTCACGTGTACGAATGTTCCCTTAAAAGACGAATCCCATAAGCGATATAAACAGAATATATCTTACCGGAATTTTCTGGAGCAGTTGAATATTACCCCTTACATGTTGAACAATTTCAGAAAATAAGACTCAGTTTCACGTTGACTAGAAATTTCCTATAATATCAATAATACATTGGTGGCTTGCCTCTGCGTTAGTGGATCGATATTCTCGTGGTGATTGGTTCTGAGACATCTGCAGGTTTCTGTTGTGTTGCTGGGCCTCAATGATTAGAGAGATCAATAATACAAGATGGCTGACCGGGTCCTTTATTGGCAAGATGGTGAGCATGTGAGAATAGCTGGTTCTACTATAGCTTCTACTGTAGTTTCATACTATATCTGATTTCCTGATATCTGCAATCTATACGTTTAAACAATAAAGACATATTTTGGGAACACAGCTATATACTGTGGCCAGTTCTTGACCAAATTAAAGATGATTTTTTTTACTATGGAGTGGTGTCAGTCACGTGAGTAGGCAAAGAAATTCTCAGAGGTCAATCTAAATGATGCATACTCCCATATTATAATCAGTGAGAGGTCAATCTAAATAATGCATACTCCCCTATTATAATCAGTGAGAGGTCAATCTAAATAATGCATACTCCCCTATTATAATCATTGCGAGGCCAATCTAAATAATGACTACTCCCCTATTATAATCATTGAGAGGTCAATCTAAGTAATGCATACTCCCCTATTATAATCATTGAGAGGCCAATCTAAGTAATGCATACTCCCCTATTATAATCATTGAGAGGCCAATCTAAATAATGCATACTCCCCTATTATAATCATTGAGAGGCCAATCTAAATAATGCATACTCCCCTATTATAATCATTGAGAGGCCAATCTAAATAATGCATACTCCCCTATTATAATCATTGAGAGGCCAATCTAAATAATGCATACTCCCATATTATAATCAGTGAGAGGTCAATCTAAATAATGCATACTCCCCTATTATAATAATTGAGAGGCCAATCTAAATAATGCATACTCCCATATTATAATCATTGAGAGGCCAATCTAAATAATGCATACTCCCCTATTATAATCATTGAGAGGCCAATCTAAATAATGCATACTCCCATATTATAATCATTGAGAGGCCAATCTAAATAATGCATACTCCCCTATTATAATCATTGAGAGGCCAATCTAAATAATGCATACTCCCCTATTATAATATCTGAGAGGCTAACCTAAATAATGCATACTCCCCTATTATAATATCTGAGAGGCTAACCTAAATAATGCATACTCCCCTATTATAATATCTGAGAGGCTAACCTAAATAATGCATACTCCCCTATTATAATATCTGAGAGGCTAACCTAAATAATGCATACTCCCTATCAAAAACCCTGATAAGCTAGACACTAGTAACTGTCCATATATGGACAGTAAACCACCTCGCAGGTGTCTGTATGCCGTGCCCGAAACTCCGGTCCCAGGTCACTGGAAATATGTGGTTGTTGTTTGGGGTTTCCCTATTCCATATTTATGTCAATCAGTCAGAGCAATCCCCTCCAAAATAGTGACAATATTCGCCTGCGAATTATGCGGAGTTTACCACAACGAGAATTATGCGAATTATGCGGAGTTTACCACAACGAGAGGTCCTTGATAGTCCTAATATAGATTTGGACTAGTATAGTCTACTGATAAGCCAAATGAATACTGCGTTTTCCCCTATTATAATCCCTGAGAGGTCAATGTGAATACCGCATTATCCCCTATTATATTCAGTACCTGTTAGGGCTCCAGTTGTTACTTTCTTACCAATTATGCGGAGTTTACCACTTTCCCCAAATAAAAGTACCTAAATACAGTCAGGATCGAGCTCCCGCTTTTCCCGCCAGATGGAACGTTTCCTTTTAGACGTAATCGTTACGTCATCTGTACAGTATAATGGACTTGTGTCGGTACAAGGCTTTTCTTTTCAGCCAGTTTATATCAGAAAGACAAAATGATTGTGAAATCTGTTCACACTGTATTATGTGATTATTTACCCCTGTTTGACTTTTCAGAATTAAAAAGTCATTTAGGGTCAAAGAAGAGAACTTGACATATCAGACCTTGCCTTGCTGGAGGCCCCGGGGGGGGGGGGGGGTACTCTCATAGTCAGCGTTACCGGGGAAGCTGGGCTAAATAGGGTCCTTTTCGCTGATATTTTCCCTAAAACAGGTTAAGATATTTGATCATTTTCCCTAAACCAGGGTACTGTTTTTCAAATTTCTCCCTAAAACAGGGATCACAATCCCCCTTTCCAAATCTCCCCCTTTTGCATCATCCCTGAATGAGGGTATAAAAAATTCAGCTAGTCCTAAATCAGGGCACCAATAATGATAGAATATTTCCCTAAATCAGGCTCTGGGGTTTTCAGTTCCATCCGGGTTAAGATATTTTATCATTTTCCCTAGAAACGGGGTACTGTTTTTCAAATTTCTCCCTAAAACAGGGATCACAATTCCCTTTTCCAAATCTCCTCCTTCTGCATCATCCCTAAATGAGGGTATCAAAAATTCAGCTAGTCCTAAATCAGGGTACAAAATTTCAGCTAGTCCTAAATCAGGGTACCAATAATGATAGAATATTTCCCTAATTCAGGCTCTGGGGTTTTCAGTTCCATCCCAGCCTCCGCGGGTTAAAATCATGAGTGTACCCCCCCCCCCCCCCGGGCTGGAGGCTGTCAATCAACACTGCTACACTTTTGAGGCACGCATATTTTGACAATTCTGATGAGTGCATGTGGTAATACAGACTAATATCTCTGTACACTGTGAATGTGTATGTGGTGCAATGAGTAATTAAAAAGTGTAGCCCTGTTAAATGACAGCCTCCAGCATGGCAAGGTCCGATGAATGACTGCCATTGATTATAATGGTATAGACGAGTCAAAGCTGTTTTCTGCGTTGTCCGCACATATTTACAAACACCGAGCAACCAAATTTTATGAATGGTTTCCATGTAGTTCAAAACGAAGCAAACTGCAAAAGCAATTGGCTGTTGGAAGGTGGCTCGGTCCTGACTGAATATGTTGTTTGTCATTAAATTGCTCAACAACCCTGCCCTCTAATGTACAAAGAATGCACTCCACTTTAATGAACTAGGAACCGCTGTTTGACAGTGAGCGGAAGGACTTCCGTGTATGTATATGAACATTTTTCGTTATGAAATCTAATTTTGAGATAGTGATCCCCTTGGCATGCCTTTTGTATTATTAATAATATAGAAATGGCAGTATACAATGTAGTATTTACAATACATTTGCCTGAAAGTGTATCTTGCATGTAAAATAATGCAGACAGAAAAACATGATGTTCTGTCTATAGGTTTGTATGCTGCTAGGGAGTGGGACGCGGCTCAGTTGGTAAGATGTCTGTGTCCAATACTGACTGTCTGAGGTTTGAATTCCGGTTGGGACAAGTGCGTTTTCCATGCTGAAGATGATATCTTCATATTTTGATTTCATGTGTGTTTGATATGCATGTGAGAATTCAGACTTGACTTTATTCCTTACGTGTTTTTCCCTTAAGCCAACATACCTGACATAGAGAGGAAAGTCTCAGGTCAGGGTGGCAGCGGTAGAGATTAAAAATATGAGTTGGCATCCTGCTGAGAACATTTGCTTTCTGAGATTAGTACTCAGATTAGTGGGGTGTGTGGTCACTTTCACTACACATACTCCTTTATTTAAATTGTGGTTTTATTTGACAATTAAAATAATGATTGCAATAATTGATGATTCTTTTTAAATATAGAAATTGGAAATTGGAGAACTATTTTGGAGTCCTTAGTAATGCAAATAGATAAAAAGAAACAGATATCTATAACTTATTTCTCATTTCAATCTAACCATTTTCGAGTTGATTCTCTGTAGTAGGTATACCTGTAGGTAGGTATTGAATGTGAAATGTGTCATATAATGTGCAGACTCATTTTATATATTTAACTTGAAATCATAGAACAGAAAATTGTAATGCGCCAAAGAAAGTCAGTTACTGGAGTGATGCATATTTTACTGGATAAATCATATGGAAAGTAATCTGGTAGGATGATAGTTTCATTGGGAGCTAATGTATTGATATGTACTCAATGAGTTCACTCATAACAGAAATCAAGATGCTTGATTTCTCTCAAGGGAAGTACAGGTCATGATTTCCAAGAAGGTAAGAATGAAATTGAAAACATATCTCTTCAATTGTGGGACACACTATTTATTCATCAACAATAAAAATAACTGTTAAAGAAAAGAACAATGCAGATAAATACTGAAGTAAATAATGTGTCATTTATGTTTTATCCGATAAATGAAAAATGTTCTAAACTAATAATGTTCACAAATAATATGAAATAAAGACAATGATATTAACCCTAGACCTGAAAGGATACACAAGTGCTCATTTAAAAATTTTAATAGATAGTTTTCATATCCAAATATCCGCCAATTCAAAACTCGATGTGGAATGGAAAATTTGGGGCATTCCTGTCACGAAAGACCTCTTTCCTGCAGAAAGGAAACAAAATTGATGCATTTATTTTAAATTATTTCAATTCAGTTAACATTAAATTGTTTCTATTGTTTAAAGGCCTTTTCACCATGAATTTGATGCACTAGATAAGATACCAGAAAAATAAACATTGAAAAAGAATCTTAATATTATATTGTTGTACATACCGACCTACTGTTACCTTTCTGGTGTTCTTACTGAGGCTACTGAGAGCTCAGATAATATTGTTAATCATGATGTACATACCCACCTACTGTTACCTTTCTCGTGTTCTTACTGAGGCCACTGAGAGCTCAGATAATATTGTTAATCATGATGTACATACCCACCTATTGTTACCTTTCTCGTGTTCTTACTGATGCTACTGGGCCCGATTTTTTAAACAATCTCAAGCAAGAAAATCTAAGCAAGAACTTGAAATCTGATATTTACTTACGTAAGTATGATCTTCAAATCTGAGATCATCCGATTTTTTTAACAAGTTTGGGACTGATCTTACGTAAGCACAAAATAGCACTTCTCATCCTGAACCGTATCAGTTTTGTTTTGTTGATTTGTATCATTTGTATGCTCTAAATGTGTACATTTTGTGTTTCTATAACATTTTTTTAAATGTAAAACACTATTTCGTGTCAAAATACCTTCATATTTTGCCAAAATCACTGAATTAGGAGTTTGTTTACATTACTCCGATATTTGACCTGACCCCTCTGAACTCATCACAGTGGGGCTCTGACAGGATTTACGTCATTGTAACGTCATGAGGCCACAAGGGGCAGTTTATAACCATTATCCAGTGTTCTGGTTGCTTCTGTGAGGTCATGATGCAAAATTGTTACATGTTAACCCATTTTAATTTGCAAGAAAACGTTTTTGAAAACATTTGCAGCTGTTTTCATCTTTTTTAATTTTCGATGCAAAATGTAAGCAAGAAAAAACTGCATCCAAGCAAGCTACGGACCATGCTTGACATCTAAGAAATGTAAGCAAAAGATTCTTGCTTGAAAATGTTTCAAAAAATGGATCTGAGCATGACTTGAGATGTAAGTACAGACTTGAAATGTAAGCACAAGTTTTTTGCTTGAGATTGTTTCAAAAATCGGGCCTTGAGAGCGTAGATAATATTGTTAATCATGATGTACATACCGACCTATGGTTACCTTTCTTGTGTTCTTACTGAGAGTAGATAATATTGTTAATCATGATATACATACTCGCCTACTGTTACCCTTCTCGTGTTCTTACTGAGGCTACTGAGAGCTCAGATAATATTGTTAATATTGATGTACATACCCGCCTTCTATCGCCTTGGGAAACACCATTCTCCTGTTCTTATTGAGGCTATTAATAGCATCCATCTCTTCCTCACTCAGTACAAAATCAAACACCTGGGAAATAATGGTTAAGGTTAAACAGCTATAAAGTCATATGTATAGCACAGAAAAATAATGTTGTTGTCTGGATATACCCAAAAATTATCTAATGTTCTTAATATTCCTAAAATTCAATGTTCATTGTCATCTTACTTTTTCACAATACGACAATGGCATCAGCAAAAACCAAAATACATATTTTATCTTCACCAAAATATGCACCCAAATTAGTATTTCACACACAGACACACATCAACACACATATACACACATAAGCACACACACATATTTTACTCATGATCTACATACACGTATTTAGCCCATATATCTTTATATGTCATTGGATACATACTTGTATGTTTTGCTTGATTCTGGATGGATTAATGCTCTTTGGTATAACAGTTATTCCCCGCTGAAGCAACCATCGCAGAACAACCTTTACAATAGAAAAAAAACATTATTTGACATATGATAAAACAATTTTACGTTAACGTAAAAGTTCTGATCTTCAGCCATCCAAACAATTTCTAGTTCTTTCAAATTACAATAACAATCTCGCTGAGTGCATATATCATCCTGAGCTTTAATGGACATGTCATATAGCTCTTAAAATACATGGGATAGGCTAAAAGAAATGTCAGCACCCTCATATATGCCTAAAATACAAAATATTTTGAATATAATATTTGACCTTGAAATGACCTTGATATGACCTTGAACACAGAAAGCTGAGAAAATCAGTTCTTCAGCTTTAATCAACACTGTTTGAATCTGTGAGTCAATATGAACTCAGCAATGCAAACTGCATGAAAAATATTAAATATTAGTGATTCTATAAGCATTTAAAGATTGTGACCTCAAGGTTACGGCTGTTATAATGTAAAGTCTATGGGAAAAAATACTCCAGCTAATTCAAGTCAGTATAACTGGCAATGAACTTTAACTATCAATTAGGTCTGGTTTGTTTATTAATGCACACCCTTCTCCTGTAGATTTCAAGTATCAAATACAGTAATATCGATGAACAAATTTTTGCCCGGGGTCTTTTTTTCACAGGGACCAGTAAGAAATTCATTGGATTATATTGGGCATTGAAAGAAAAGGGCAATTCTATGAAAAATCTTCCGGGCAAAATAACTTTTCATCACAGACTTGGAAAATACATTATTTTTTAGCAGAGTATGTGTACAAAGAGAGATAAACCAGACTTAAGCATATATTTGAAATTTAAGCTTTTTTTAATACTATATTAAGCTATTTTCTGAGATTTTTTACATTTTTAGAGGCTAAACCCCACACTGATAAATTACACATAAAAAACAATTCATATTTATAAATAAGATTAATATTTGATTAATCAGAAATATTTATAATTATACCCACTGCAACTACAGTTGGGCCCTACCAGTGCTAACGATATGACCACTAAGGCTTGCCCTGTTATATCAGTGGCGACACCTATGTTATATCAGTGGCGACACCTATATTTACCTGAGCAGGAGATTTATTATGTTTCTGGCCTATTTTGATGAGGTTTGGATTCTCAAGCAAAAGCGGTTCATCAGGACTCAACCTACAAAACATATGTAAAATTGTGGCTTTTAACACATTGAAAATCTTGGTATGAGCTGTATTCTACTTGTCCCCTACCGGTCATTTATGATTTATTTCAACAACACGTTCCCATTCTTGTGATAATCATCAAGCTTTTTCCCTAGAAGAGAAAGTTCACTTGGAAGAAGCCTAACAAGAAAATGCAGGGGATGACCTAGGTGACCTTTAAAAACTTATTGAATAGTTCCTTTTCGTGAGGAGTGCATTCACGTGTATCGATTTGGGTGCAAACTTAACAGTGAATGTGGTAGTCAAGCGCAGAATATTGTCAATACAAGATGTATAGTAATACATTGAAAGTTGAATGTTAAGAACACTATAATTGAAATAAAATAATAAAGCTGCACAGATTCGTTTTATAATGTAATATTATAAGGTATTATGTAGTTTATGGAAATGACAAGTGTTACCTTTCACCAGAGGCGAGGGGACTGTAAGCAGTCATGATCAGTCCCCTCTCCTGACAGAATGTCACTAGCTTCTCATTGGCAAAATATGGATGTATTTCAACCTGAAATGAAATGTAATTTTGCAATTTTGCAAGTTTTTCATTTTTTACTACAGATTATGGGTTATATTTTTTTAATTTTTGTTATCATAGCAATTCAATGATTTCTTTTTTTTTCTGGGTGAACTTTAATTATCTAAACTTTTGGGGTACTTTAATTTTTCAACTTTTAATTGAAATTTACAAATCCTCATAATCAATGTATTTTCTGATCAGTTTTTCCTTCAAATTTGGTGGCTTGATTCGCTTTAATTGAAGAATACCCAGTATACTCTGACCAAACGTACTATGTATGTTTTACCTGATTAACAGCTGGCTGTATTTGACAATTGTCCAGTATACTATGTACTTTTTACCTGATTAACAGCTGGCTGTATTTGACAGTTGTCCAGTATACTATGTACGTTTTACCTGATTAACAGCTGGCTGTATTTGACAATTGTCCAGTATACTATGTATGTTTTACCTGATTAACAGCTGGGTGTATTTGACAATTGTCCAGTATACTATGTACGGTTTACCTGATTAACAGCTGGCTGTATTTGACAATTGTCCAGTATACTATGTACGTTTTACCAGATTAACAGCTGGGTGTATTTGACAATTGTCCAGTATACTATGTACGTTTTACCTGATTAACAGCTGGGTGTATTTGACAATTGTCCAGTATACTATGTACGTTTTACCTGATTAACAGCTGGGTGTATTTGACAATTGTCCAGTATACTATGTACGTTTTATCTAATTAACAGCTGGGTGTATTTGACAATTGTCCAGTATACTATGTACGTTTTACCTGATTAACAGCCGGCTGTATTTGACAATTGTCCAGTATACTATGTACTTTTTACCTGATTAACAGCTGGCTGTATTTGACAATTGTCCAGTATATTTTGTATTTGTTCACTGTTAAAGTTAGATACACCAATCGCCCTTGTCAATCCAGATTCAACACATTGTTCCATTCCCTAAAATGCAAGTAATATATTTAAATTTGCACACTCCTCAATCCACATATAAATATTGATAGTATCGTCACGAAATCGTACATGAGAACAAAAAGCCAATGTTGCTGATAAATCAAACAAATATTTTGCATATAGAATTTGCAATATAATTATACTACCATACCCTCAGTTTTAGTGTTAACAATGCCACCTAGTGACAATTGTGTCTGTGTGTATGTGTGTGTGTCTGTGTGTGTGTCTGTGTGTGTGTGTGTGTGTGTCTGTGTGTCTGTGTGTGTCTGTGTGTGTGTGATTTGTGTGTGTGTTTGTGTGTTTGTGTGTGTGTGTGTGTGTGTGTGTGTGTGTTATGAGTACATCTGTACCTTCCATGTCTCCAGTAGATCTATATCAGCATACAGAATATTCCCTTGTTCATCTCTAGGAAAGGATTCACCTCCAGGCTGTGATAAATTAAACCCATATCATCATATCGGGACATATTAAAAAGGCAACCCATTATAATCTATTTAAAAATTGACCAGTGAATATATATTTACACTTTAATGATTATCAATGTTTTCCTTTTACATCCACTTGAAATATTATTTTGATTTTTTTTTTACATTTACCTCTACATTTTATCTATATTATTTCCAAATATATCTGGGGATTCTCTTCATATTCACATTGACAATTGGCAATAGAATACCCTTTATCTCATATGTAACATGCAAACAATTTTTTTCAAATATAGTTTAGACAGACTGATTATTTGACATGCAGATTAATTGAAATCGTATATTTGGGAATGAACTTTGTTTTGAGGCTTTAAAGAAAAAGACCTATTTTCCTACATTAAAGTATTGATAAAGTTGAATTTACCTGGAAGGCATGAGGCCAGTGTATGAGATACAAATCCAGATAAGAAAGACCAAGCTTTTTCAAAGAGTCCTTCAACGCAGGAACAACATCGTCTTGTCTGTGGAACGTATTCCACAACTGAAACATAACATTGATCAGGGTGTGTAAGCCTACAAAAACACTAGGATCTAGGAACTAGGAACTGGGAACTAGGAACTAGGAACGAGGAACTAAGATCTAGGAACTAGGATCTAGGAATTAGGAACTAGGAATTAGGATCTAGTATCTAGGAACTAGGAATTGGGAACTAGGATATAGGAACTAGGATCTAGGAACTAGGATCTAGGAACTAGGAACTAGGATGTCATTTTTTCAGACACATCGTCTTGTCTGTGGAACGTATTCCACAACTGAAACATAACATTGATCAGGGTGTGTAAACTAGGAACTAGGAATTAGGATCTAGTATCTAGGAACTAGGATCTAGGAACTAGGAATTGGGAACTAGGATCTAGGATCTAGGAACTAGGAACTAGGAACTAGGATCTAGGAACTAGGATCTAGGAACTAGGATCTAGGAACTAGGATCTAGGAACTAGGATCTAGGAACTAGGATCTAGGAACTAGGATGTCATTTTTTCAGACACATTGTCTTGTCTTTGGAACGTATTCCACAACTGAAACATAACATTGATCAGGGTGTGTAAGACTACAAAAATACTAGGATCTAGAAACTAGGATCTAGGAACTAGGATCTAGGAACAAGGATCTAGTAACTTGGAACTGAGAACTAGGATCTAGGAACTAGGATCTAGGAACTAGGATCTAGGAACTAGGATCTAGGAACTAGGATCTAGGAACTAGGATGTCATTTTTTCAGACACATCGTCTTGTCTTTGGAACGTATTCCACAACTGAAACATAACATTGATCAGGGTGTGTAAGACTACAAAAATACTAGGATCTAGAAACAAGGATCTAGTAACTAGGAACTGAGAACTAGGAACTGAGAACTAGGATCTAGGATCTAGGAACTAGGATCTAGGAACTAGGATCTAGGAACTAGGATCTAGGAACTAGGATCTAGGAACTAGGATCTAGGAACTAGGATCTAGGAACTAGGATCTAGGAACTAGGATCTAGGAACTAGGATCTAGGAACTAGGATCTAGGAACTAGGAACTAGGATCTAGGAACAAGGAACTAGGATGTCATTTTTTCAGACACATCATATCATTTCAAAATCCTTTTTTTATGCTCCTCCAGATAAATGCTTTGTTTTGTAGATTTCTACTCTTTTATTAGATCTTTCAGTAAATATTTCCCACCTTGCTGGCAACGAATAGGTCTTCCCTCTTGATAGTTCCTTCTTTTATCGCTGCTCCAACCTCGCTCTCGTTTCCATAGGCCATTGCGCAATCAAGATGGCGGTATCCAGCGTCTAAAGCAGACTTTACAGCTTGCTTGCCTTCACCGGCATTCGACTGAAAACCAATTCTAAGTGATAATGATAAGGATGATACGTTTTATATAGCGCTTATCCCAGAAACTATATAGTGCTTTTACCAGTCAGTATAGAGCTGGTACTAGTCACTGTATAGCCCTTGTACCAGTCAATATATAGCGCTGCAAATACATATCAAATTTATATTTTTGGCAGATGTCGATATATATATTTATTTGCAACACCATGTAATATCCGATATGATATGATACATTTCATCACAGTTTGATTGCTCAATTTATTTATTTATTTATCTATTTGTTTCAGGGTTTACATCACTTTCAACATTATTTCAGTCATTTCATGATGAGACCTACTTGTTGCAGATATAGTGCTGCCTCACTGAATTGGTATGTCGCAGGTCCTTGACATGACAATCCACCCAGTCACAGATTTACAAGGACAACAGGTTAACCCTTTAGGCACGGGCCTTAGCTCATATGGGAAATTGAGTTCAATCTCGACAAGAATGATTGCTCAAATGATATTAGAATTCAAATTAGAAGTGTGCACCACCGTGCCTTTTCTGATATTGAATTACTGTATACAGAGAAAAATTTGCGCCTAGTTATTTTCGCGCCATCGCCATTTTCGATAGGTTCGCACCATTTTATTTTCACGAATTTTGGATTTCTAAAATCTATGGATTTCACAGAATCTGCACACGAAATCCGCTTGTTGATATCTTGTTTAGAAGCAGAGACAATCGAGTTCGAAATCTGCTAAAATTTTTGAATTACAGTGAAATGTGCGATCAGCTGTTTGAGCTGTCAACTGTTTTGTGCTTCATATACAAGGTAATTCTGTTTAAATCATAACTGACATGAAGAAACATTTTATTCTTGTTAATCAGGACCGGCAATTCAGGCATCTGGTACAAATTTTGGGCTCCTAAAACATCGATTATCTAAGCTGTCACTGGGTCAATATGGTCATGCTTGGTATCAAAATGACCGGGAGAGTCCCCTCTTCAATTTCGTTTAATTTCGCGAATTACGTCTTGGCGAGAATTAACGCGAAAATAAAAAGGTCGCAAAAATTTGTCTGTATACAGTAATTTGCCAACAAACAACATTATTACATTTATACAAAAACCAATAATAGCATTACAATTTAGAGTAATAGTTTTCCTTTTTCAAGCATATATTGACTATGAGAAGTTCCATGATGCCGCCAGCTGGTAGATTGATCAATATCAGGTATTATGTAATAAATATCAAACTGTAACCAAGTCAAGAATTATGTCTGAATAGGATAAGCTTGACTTTTGGTGAAATGTCATTCAGACAAAGAAACAGGTTATCCTAAAGTTAAAGTTTAAAGTTAAAGTACATATCATATTTTGTTTGGGGTTTTACATCATTTTAAATATGATATCAGCCATTTCATGACGAGACCTACGTTTAGAGCTATAGTGCTGCCTCATTAAATTGTCATATCGAAGGTCCTTGATATGACAATCCACCCGGTCACAAATTTACAAGGACAATGGCTTATTCCTTCAGGCACGGGCCTCAACTCATATGAGAAATTGTAACATAAATTCTATCTCGACATTGCCAGGAATCAAGCCCACAACTTTTGGACCATCACAGAGGAACTGGTGCTAATATGGTGTAACCAATTGAGCCATGGCCTGTGGCTCACATATCGTTTAATTAAAAGAGTTATTGTCTTAATTATAATAGTTGTAAAACATGTTTCCACTGTCATATAGGTCCAGGGTTCCCGTTTGGGACAATTACTGCTTCTCATGTGATCTGCTTCTGAGTTCAGCTTCTCACTGTACTCAATGATTCATGAATGGTTACCCAATGCCGTGTTTTTTGGGTTTTTTCATGGCTATTTGACAATATATACAGCCTAGATACAGCCTGATACAGCCTAGATAGTACTGAAGGGCGTTTTACAATCATACTGAAAACCAATCACATATCAAACTTACGGCAATTTTCACTTTGAAATTTCATTTGAGCCTGGTTTTAAAACCATGAATAAAATCTGTTATCTAGGCTACAAAGGAAGGGTTTCTGACATCAATACAAATACAAGTCAATCTCCTATACTATGTCCACTGCAAGTATACACTTACCTTCCAGGTACCTAAGCCAATCATAGGCATTGGTGATCCGTTTATGAGTTTGACAGATTTGGCCATGTTTGCTGCAGTTTTGCTCAGCAATAAAAAATCAACTGGAACACTGTTTCGGTCAGATATCACAAGGTAGCTTGTACAATCAGTTACACAATCTCACGTCGTTTCATAGTTATATTTGGATAGTAGCCAGTGCCTACAAGTAGGTTAAAGGGTTAATATATAATAACTACAGTCCTTCTCAAAGTTTTGGTGAGAATTTCTTGATTGCATGAAGTTGTGCTTTGGAAATAACACATTTAGTCAAAGTGCTAAATGATGTGTAAAGGACAATTTTAAACATCATTATTTCAGATACTTATTAAGAGATTTGGGACAATTTTCAACCAACTTTCAGTGCATTTCAGTGGATTAACAGCTTGGCTATCCCAACACATTACATGTAAATGCGCTCGGCACTCAAATCTCTTCACTTCAATCCAACCCCTGAACTTTTTGAGTATTGTTTGGACGCACAATGACTGTATTGATACGTGTACACACATAATAACTCCTCAACTTTGTAATCAATGATGATTGGTTTAAGGCACAGAATAGTCTAATGACATTGCAATTTCACAAATTGCTACATTTTGAACTTTCCGAGTATATCTGGCTATATATATATCTGGCTATATATATATATATAGTATATCTGGCAATATATATATATATATATATCTGGCTATATATATATATATATATATATATATATATATATATATATATATATATATATATATATATATATATATATATCTGGCTATATATATATATATATATATATATATATATATGCGTGCTTGCTTTGAAATTGCAATTAGCTGGGCGGCTCGGCTTGACACTTGGAGTCACCCCCCATACCTCGCTCAACTTTAAGCAACTTTATACCTATATATATATATATATATATATATATATATATATATATATATATATATATATATATATATATATATATATATATATATATATATATATATATATGGAGGCTTTATAAAGTATTATAAAATGAGTTAGAGGGGTAGAGCGGGTCAGTCAGGCCAATTGCCCCGCACCGGTGTCGCCATTCTAGCCTGAAGCAGCGACAGGACGCTTTCCCACCATCAGAGAGCTAGGTTAAGGCCATATATGTAATATGTTCAACCATATATATGTACTGTACTGTGCAATGTGTTGCAGGTACGGCAATATCTAATATTATTCTATGATCACTGTGTGCTGTGATCACTGTGTGCTGTGATTGGTCAATTCCTGGTCACATGAGCTTCTCGAAATTGTTTTATTGACCAGATGCATTATATTGCACGTCAATATACTTTCCACTGCACTGATGGGGAATTCCATGGCGGGAAATGTTGGGGAAGCCCTATAATGACGTCACCAGCTTGCTCTGAGTGACCTGCAGACTGGGAAGCAGACGACAGCAATCAAGTTGATACAGACAAACTCGTCCCTTTCAGTTCTCACTTTTAGAATTAAACCAACAATGGCAGTAATTAACACAGTGATCATAGAATAAAACAAATATGTACCTGGGTGTCGTGCAATATGACTTTTTATGGACCTTCGGAAAGTTATATTGCACGAGGCTGCGCCTCGTGCAATATAACTTTCCGAAGGTCCATAAAAAGTCATATTGCACTCCACCCAGGTCCATATTTGTATAGTATGTGTAATCATTAATATTCCATATGTAATTGTATGATACTATGTATACGGTTAGTTATTTAATGTAATGTGATGATTAATTAATAGTAAATTGGCTGCTTATTTAATGTAATGTGATTAATGAATAGTATATGGGCTGCTCGGTGGTAGCAAATTTATTTGTAATATTGAAATAAACCATACTTGTCCAATTTACATACAGCATTGACGTCTCCTTTTCTATATATATATATATATATATATATATATATATATATATATATATATATATATATATATATATATATATATATATATATGAAATAGTCAATTAAAACTTATTACTACATGCACAAGGCTCCAAGATGTTCATACATAAATTAAGAATTGAATATATTCATATATATATTCAAATGAAAAAAAATAAGGCAATACCGCCAAAGTAATATCTGTACAACATTTATCTGAACTAGAATGTATCTGACTATTAATTGTATAGCCTTCCTATCAGAATGATGGCACGTTGTCTACGATAAGGGTCAAAGTCTGCTCTAAGACCCATCGTGGTTAGTTGGTCAGTCTGCGAATCTCGGTCACTTCACCATGACACAACAAATGACTGTTAGCTTGAACAACGGGGTTCATATGCCTATGGTTGGGCTAGGGACGTGGAAGGTAAGAGAATTATATGTATTGATACATACACTACTCCTATCCGATAGCCATGTTCACCCTTACTGACAACCATATTTACTATAAACCAAAGTTATCGACAATCATGTTTACTGAAAGCCATGATTGTTACTGACAGCCATGTTTGGTACTGACAGTCATGTTTGGTACTGACAGCCATGTTTGGTACTGACAGCCATGTTTGATACTGACAGCCATGTTTGGTACTGACAGCCATGTTTGATACTGACAGCCATGTTTGTTAAAAACAGTGTTACTGAAACCATGTTGGCTGAAAACAATGTTATTGACAACTATGTTTGCGAGATATATTGTTTCTGATAGCCATGTTCACTAAAAAATAATTATAAAGACAGCTATACTTACTAAAAACCAATGTTACGGACACCCATATTTACTTTAAGTCAATGTTATGCCTTGGTGACATATGCACCGGGCGCCGGCTGGTTAATCTTGAGATATGCCTACGGTACATGGAGTCTGCCATGCACCGTCATGATGAATTTGTTCAGAGAACATCATGGAAATGCTATCAACTTTAATATTGCAGCATAAAGTTCCTACGACCCGTACGATGTCTGAAAATAGAGTTGATACTGGCCAATAATCCCCCGGAGTCCTTACAGCTCCCTTCTTACCGACCGATGTTATCAAAAGAAAAAAACCTTGTCTACGGTTGCTCACACATTTATGATAGTTTTGATAGTATAGCATTTTAATTGCATTTATTATTAAGAGGCGATTTTGATGCGAGTTATGAACAAAAAGAACCTTAGAAGTATGGGACTGGTGGCCCAATCGGTTAGTGAGTGTAGACTGTTGATGAAATGTTATTTTATTGGAATACTATGTATACTAATCCTATAACCACAGTGCTATGAATAGAATATTTCAAAATAAACGTTTTTTGCCAGTATTTCACAAGGAACCAAACACTCAAAGTTATATAATTATGCCATGCATTGTAATGAAGGTTTTATCTTTGAGAGGCCTGATCTAAATGTACCAGCTCTATATGTCACCAATATACTGATAACAAGCAGAACTACTTATCTCAGGGCAAAATTAAAATATGTCCTGTTTCTGAGTACCAAAAACAAGTTGGGATCAAGCAAAACAAAAAGGACAACGAGAGAGTGGCGTGAAAATAGCTGGGATTAAATTTATATATCGACTTAGTCAACCTGTCATTGACCTGTCTGCTTTCATGAAATCACAGAGGTCACAGGCAATTCTACAAAGATTTGGGGTATGTTGAAATGGTATGTGATATGTGGCCACAAAACTGTTATCTCACTAAAAGCAACCAAAATCGACCAAACATGGTAAGCCCAATCTTCACATTGACTGCATCTACCTATATTAGATGGTTGCCATTGACACAGGCTATCTTCACATTGACTCTGCCTACCTATATTAGATGGTTGCCATTGACACAGGCTATCATCACATTGGCTGCACCTACCTATATTAGATGGTTGCCATTGACACAGGCTATCATCACATTGGCTGCACCTACCTATATTAGATGGTTGCCATTGACACAGGCTATCATCACATTGGCTGCACCTACCTATATTAGATGGTTGCCATTGACACAGGCTATCATCACATTGACTCTGCCTACCTATATTAGATGGTTGGCATTGACACAGGCTATCTTCACATTGGCTGCACCTACCTATATTAGATGGTTGCCATTGACACAGGCTATCATCACATTGACTCTGCCTACCTATATTAGATGGTTGCCATAGACACAGACTATCTTCACATTGACACAGGCTATCATCACATTGACTCTGCCTACCTATATTAGATGGTTGCCATTGACACAGGCTATCTTCACATTGGCTGCACCGTCCTATATTGAATGTATTTTTATTCCATTAGTCTCAGCCAGGGGAGGTTGTGACTGCGGTGAAGGCTGCCATTGACGCCGGCTATCGCCACATTGACTGTGCCTACCTATACCTGAATGAAGCAGAGGTGGGAGAGGCTATCAGAGACAAGATCCAGGACGGTACAGTGAAGAGACAGGATCTGTTTATAACAAGCAAGGTAAGGCACATGTACAGATGATCAATAGTACACAAATATCACTATTGCAACACAGCCATCTGAGAAATCATGAAATATCCTAACAGTTCTAAATAAATCCTTTACGGAAACATTTCATGAAAAGCAAAAAACTTTCTTGTCATAGATCTGGAACACCCGGCATAAAGCAGAAGATGTGAGGCCGAGTCTGCAGGAATCTCTCACAGCTCTGGGCCTGGACTACGTGGACCTTTACCTCATACACTGGCCATTTGCCTGGAAGGTGAGATCAATATAAACTGTATCAAATGTCCTGGTAGATGAGACCAATATAAACCACATCATATATCCTGGAAGGTGAGACCAATATAAACCACATCATATATCCTGGAAGGTGAGATCAATATAAACCACATCATATATCCTGGAAGGTGAGACCAATATAAACCACATCATATATCCTGGAAGGTGAGATCAATATAAACCACATCAAATATCCTGGAAGGTGAGATCAATGTAAACCACATCAAATATCCTGGAAGGTGAGATCAATGTAAACCACATCATATATCCTGGAAGGTGAGATCAATATAAACCACATCATATATCCTGGTAGATCAGATCAATATAAACCACATCATATATCCTGGTAGATAAGATCAATATAAACCACATCAAATATCCTGTTAGATAGGATCAATATAAACCACATCAAATATCCTGGAAGGTGAGATCAATGTAAACCACATCATATATCCTGGAAGGTGAGATCAATATAAACCACATCATATAACCTGGAAGGTAAGACCAATATAAACCACATCATATATCCTGGTAGATAGGATCAATATAAACCACATCAAATATCCTGGTAGATAGGATCAATATAAACCACATCATATATCCTGGTAGTGAGACCAATATAAACCACATCATATATCCTGGAAGTTGAGATCAATGTAAACCATATCAAATATCCTGGAAGGTGAGATCAATATAAACCACATCATATATCCTGGAAGGTGAGATCAATATAAACCACATCAAATATCCTGGAAGGTGAGATCAATATAAACCACATCATATATCCTGGAATGTGAGACCAATATAAACCACATCATATATCCTGGAAGGTGAGATCAATATAAACCACATCAAATATCCTTGTAGATAGGATCAATGTAAACCACATCATATATCCTGGAAGGTGAGACCAATATAAACCACATCAAATATCCTGGAATGTGAGACCAATATAAACCACCTCATATATCCTGGAAGGTGAGATCAATATAAACCACATCAAATATCCTGGAAGGTGAGACCAATATAAACCACATCAAATATCCTGGAAGGTGAGACCAATATAAACCACATCAAATATCCTGGAAGGTGAGATCAATATAAACCACACCATATATCCTGGTAGATAAGATCAATATAAACCACATCATATATCCTGGTAGATAAGATCAATATAAACCACATCATATATCCAGGTAGATAAGATCAATATAAACCACATCATATATCCTGGAAGGTGAGATCAATATAAACCACATCATATATCCTGGAAGTTGAGATCAATATAAACCACATCATATATCCTGGTAGATAAGATCAATATAAACCACATCATATATCCAGGTAGATAAGATCAATATAAACCACATCATATATCCAGGTAGATAAGATCAATATAAACCACACCATATATCCTGGAAGGTGAGATCAATATAAACCACATCAAATATCCTGGAAGGTGAGATCAATATAAACCACATCAAATATCCTTGAAGGTGAGACCAATATAAACCACATCAAATATCCTGGAAGGTGAGATCAATATAAACCACACCATATATCCTGGAAGGTGAGACCAATATAAACCACATCATATATCCTGGAAGATGAGATCAATATAAACCACATCATATATCCTGGAAGGTGAGATCAATATAAACCACATCAAATATCCTGGAAGGTGAGACCAATATAAACCACATCAAATATCATGGAAGGTGAGACCAATATAAACCACACCATATATCCTGGAAGGTGAGATCAATATAAACCACATCAAATATCCTGGAAGGTGAGATCAATATAAACCACACCATATATCCTGGTAGATACGACCAATATAAACCACATCAAATATCCTGGAAGGTGAGACCAATATAAACCACATCAATTATCCTGGTAGATAAGATCAAAATAAACCACATCATATGTCCTGGAAGGTGAGATCAATATAAACCACACCATATATCCTGGTAGATAAGATCAATATAAACCACATCATATATCCTGGTAGATAAGATCAATATAAACCACATCATATATCCAGGTAGATAAGATCAATATAAACCACATCATATATCCTGGAAGGTGAGATCAATATAAACCACATCAATTATCCTGGTAGATAAGATCAATATAAACCACATCATATGTCCTGGAAGGTGAGATCAATATAAACCACACCATATATCCTGGAAGGTGAGATCAATGTAAACCACATCAAATATCCTGGAAGGTGAGACCAATATAAACCACATCATATATCCTGGAAGGTGAGATCAATATAAACCACATCATATATCCTGGAAGATGAGATCAATATAAACCACATCAAATATCCTGGAAGGTGAGATCAATAGTACTTGATAGACTGGCAGGGGGCCTATTTGAGCTCCGATTAAATCGTCCTTCTAGGTCGATTTTCTGGGGTCTATTGCTAGTCTAACACCACATTCTCTCGCAGTGAACCCGGTCTATACAGAGGTCTATCTGATACCAGACTTTTAGCGAGCTCTGACGGCAGTTTTGATTGGAAACCGCTTGCGAGGGCGGGATCATACTGTGTTGTCTTTGCGAGGCACCGCGCTCACGAGTATCCACTCTTTGCTGCCAGTGTCGAGTGCTTGGTCTGATACCTGTTATCTCTCTGTTATCTGCATATTTACACGCTTTCGGTGTCTGGAATTACCTTCAGACCCTCTAGCAGTAAAATCTAATTTACAGTGATTTTCGGACTTGTTCCGACGGTGGTTTGCTAAACACAAACAGGTGGCTACCTCTAGCCATTTTCCTGTTGTGACGCCCCACCCGCTGTCATTTATCGTAGCCGGCCCCGACTTGGCCTACCTTCTACGATCATCACGGCACATATCTACCTTTTTTGTAGATTCCCTCTGCCAAAAACACTAACTCGATTGCAGCAATTTTCTGCATTTTTCATACTTGTTTAAGATAATTATCGTAGCAGGCCCACCATTTGGCCTGCTTCTACGATCATCTTGAACTTGGTTCAGTGCAACGTCTACCTTCCTTGTGGACTCCCTTTTGCCTGATTTCATACCTAAGCTACGTGTAGTGAGACTTTTCTTTCCGCTATATACACGATCCTAAACCTTTATTTTTTTCACGGTTTTTTCTCTGTTGTGGCCTATCTATTTATAGCTTCTCTCACAACAAATTGAATTACCTGCAGTCAATGCACTATTATCTTTGGTAGTCATTTGTGGTATATACGATAACATACCCAATATACCCAATTTAAGATATTAGAAACTATCATATTGTGATATTTCTTGTAGTTTCTACATGATATTTGTTGTGCTGGGCTATATCTATTTATAGCGTCCTTCACGGCACATCAGAATTCACTCACAGTAATCTACCACACGTCAGCTTTTCATAATACGCTGACCCGTGATCATTATTGGGTAAATAATCTGCAATATACGGAGTTCAAATTACAGAACGTGTCAATCGCTCATATAGCAACTGACCCGTATATATACAAAGAGATTACCTACCTGTTCAATGCTACACAATCATGGCTTTGTTTGTTTATGTTCGTGTTTTAACATATACAACAAGATTTCTAACACAAATATTGAGACTCTATCCTTGCCCCACAATGGTATGGGATCGAGAAAAGTACTGTTATGTGATGACCATGCGAGCACGTTTAAGAAGAATTCTTCTCTGAGACATATTAATTTTAATATCATCTCAGTGGTCCAATTTCAATCATTACTTAACATTGTTGCTAACTCAAATATTAATATATTCGAGTCCGAGAAGGAAATTGAACTGTTCCCTTGTCAGTTTCGATGGGTGCTCGATACTTGTGAATACATAAAGTCGAACACACTACTATCCGTACATGGGGCAAGCAAGCTAAATTGTCAGTTCAATTTTGTTAGATATACACAAATATCGCACCCAAAGCATCTTTATTGGGATAACATATTTATTCTGCCTCCTCGGCCACAAAAACATAGACTGAACAACAAATATGTTGAGAGTCCATGCAATTCGTCAAAATCATGCAGTTTTGGCAAAATTATCAGAGGTGGCGCTGTTAGTGGTAGGAATGTAAATAATACACATTCCTTGATTGGTTCATGCAACGTATACCCTCAGCAAGCCACGCCCAACTATACCACGTGGTCTGACCCGGCCAATCACAATGCTGATAGGCCTGCGGGGCCGGCTCCGACTACACGTGCTCGCTCTGCGACACGTGGTCAGTCTCCGGATGGGGTGAAAAATATAAACACTGCAAATTTCTTTGCTCCACTGCTAGATAGCTCCGATGGGCCAGCTATTTGGCCGACAGGGGGCACTACTCAGCAGTTACACATAGGTGGCGACACGAATCACAAAACCCAGAAAATTAAACCAAAGAACCAACTACAGATTGGTTCATGCAATGTCCAAAGCATTACACACAAAGTTCTTCTGGTTAAAGATTATTTTTTGCAGAATAATCTACATGCTCTCTTCATGACTGAGACTTGGCTCGATGAGTCTGATGATAGAATCAAAAATGAACTTGAAAAGGGAGCCCTGAAGTTTCATTCCTTCCCCAGGAGGGGGCGCTCCGGAGGTGGCCTGGGACTTCTCCATCGGGTGGAGATCCCTTTCACAACGAACTCCCAGAATCCCCCTTTGGTTAAAACCATGGAGCTTATGGAATCATCAGTCATGCTCAAGGGGAAAAAATATACCTTTGTCACTATCTATAGACCAGAGCCGTGTGAAAAGAATAGATACACCTACTCTGAGTTCAATGATGAATTTACTCAACTTATGGCTCACTATGGCTCATTTAACCATGAAGTGACTCTGTTAGGCGACTATAATTTCCATGTCAACAAACCGGATAAGCCTGATGTTGTCAAATTCATGGAAATTCTCTCTACCTTTGATATGCATCAATGGGTGACTGAACCTACACACAAATTAGGGAACACCCTTGATCTAATCATCACCTTCAATGGAAATAAGTCATTACGGGGTCATACCGTAGATGAGTATATATCTGATCACAAAATGATCAAACTGGATCTTGGGATCATAGCCCCCAAAATCCCAAAAAAATCTATCAAGTATAGAAACTTTAGGGATCTAAACAGGGACTCCCTGAAAAGAGACGTCCGATCCCTGACAAGTAGTAATTCAACATGGGAAAATCTCTCCCTCAGCGAATTAGTTGATTACTATGATAGGGAACTAACGGCACTAATGGACAAGCATGCCCCATACAAGCATGCCAAGGTCACTCAACGTACGCCAGTACCATGGATGAGTGACCAGTTAAAGCTCGAAAGGTCTCTTAAGAGGAGACTTGAGAGAAAATGGAACAAAACTAAACTCCAGATTGATAAAGAATTATACAGTGCTCAAAGGAACAAATATAATTCCATGCTTAAATCAGCACAATCTGACTATTTTTCCAAACTTGTGGAAGAAAACAAGCATGACCCCAAAAAACTGTTCAGAGTCATTGACACGGTCATGCACAAGAATAAGGACACGCCAATGCCAGTATCGAGCTGTGAAATTGCCTTGGCTGAAAAGTTCAATGACTTCTTTCTTGATAAAATAGAAAGAATTCGCACAGACCTGGACGCAACTCCAATTGAGATGGTCTCACCACCAGGTGACACTGCAAACAATGGGAGGACCCAGATCATATCACCTCTAGAGGAGTTTCTCCCCTTATCCAATGAGGATGTCCGTAAACTAATCAGAGGGTCGGCCAAAAAGTCGTGCGAGTTGGATCCCATTCCAACATGGCTACTACTTGACCTCTTGGATGACCTTATACCTATAATCACATCGATTATAAACAAATCACTAGTGGATGCTTCAGTACCAGAAAATATGAAAATTGCAATAATCACGCCGTTACTGAAAAAACTAGGTCTAGAACTGATCGAAAGTAATTATAGACCAGTCTCTAACCTTACCTATATTTCCAAACTTACGGAAAAGGCGGTATCAGTGCAACTGATTCCTCATCTTGTAAGGAATGGTCTTACAGATAAACTTCAGTCGGCTTACAAGGAATTTCATAGTACTGAGACTGCCCTAATAAAGGTGCAAAATGACATCCTACGGGACCTGGATGACAGAAAGTCAGTAATCTTATTACTACTTGACCTCTCTGCGGCCTTTGACACCATTGACCATCAAATTCTACTCAACAGATTAGAGAATCGATGTCACGTCAAAGGTCATGCTCTATCATGGATAAGGTCATACCTGTGTGATAGGAAACAATGTGTCAAGGTTGGTCTGAAGAGGTCCTCTCGGAAGGGCATAAAATATGGGGTCCCACAGGGTTCAGTCCTGGGCCCAATTCTCTTCACCATATACATGACACCCCTGGCAGACATCTTAGCTAAATATGGATTGAATTATCATATTTATGCTGACGACACTCAGATCTACATCCCTATTGATCACAGCTCTACCATCCAAGCTGATATCAGTAGACAAAAACTGGAACAGTGTGTCTGTGAGGTTAGGAACTTTCTAATCTCAAATAAGATGAAGATCAATGATGGTAAGACTGAGATGCTAATATGCACTAACCAGCACAACTCCTCTATCCATAGCAGTACTCCTGATACTATCAAGGTGGGCAATACTGATATATCACCCAGTGATTCAGTAGTTGACCTCGGGGTCATCCTTGACCCTAGTCTGAACATGAAGGCCCAAATAGCTAGAATGTGCAAGAAGGGCTATTATCACATTCGTAACCTCTCAGCTATCAGACAGTGTGTAGACGAAAAGACTGCTATCACTCTGACCCATGCTTTTGTCACTTCTACCTTGGACTATGGAAATGGCCTCCTTGCTGGCCTTCCCAAATCTGATATCAAGAAGTTGCAATATCTGCAGAACTCTGCAGCTCGTGTAGTGGGAAGGATCAGGAAGTTTGATCATATATCTGGTAAACTGAAGGAACTGCACTGGCTACCTGTTCACGCCAGAATTGATTTCAAAATCCTTCTCACAACCTGGAAGGCGTTAAACGGTAAGGCACCGCCTTACCTTCAGGACTTACTCCTCATCAAAGATGGTGATAGGTCTCTCAAATCGAACGATGGTACTCACCTGCAGGTCCCAAGGACTAGACTCAGGACAGTGGGTGACAGAGCTTTCTCATCTGTAGGTCCGAGGTTATGGAACCAACTTCCTAATGAGATTAGAACTAGTAGATCGGTCACAAGCTTTAAGAGCAGACTGAAAACCTATCTCTTTAGGAAGCACTTCCCCGATACAGCGCTATGAACAGACTTGTTTGGTATAAGCGCTATAGAAATTTTATTATTATTATTATTAATCTTTAATTGTAATAAATCGCATTACAATGCAACAAAATAGATATTTTAGTTACTGAACTGGATTATGAGTTAGGCCG
Source organism: Amphiduros pacificus (assembly GCA_949316495.1). Lineage (NCBI taxonomy): Eukaryota > Metazoa > Annelida > Polychaeta > Phyllodocida > Hesionidae > Amphiduros > Amphiduros pacificus. The sequence goes on from OX439011.1 coordinate 4,238,655, forward strand.
TGGCACAGTTGGTCAAGGTACAGGCTTATTACAACCAGTTTCTCTGTAGTGAGCTTAACGTCATGGGTTCGATTCCCGGCAAACAAAAAGCATGTAGTCTTAATATAGAAACCTTAATTTTCAGCCTGGAAAAGAACATGTTCCACGAGATGAGAATGGAAAACTGCAGTATGTGGACATCTACTATATGGAAACCTGGAAAGTAGGAACAATTACATAATTACTATCCAAATCTTTTTCATGCTTTCTTTTTGCTTTTTAAATTTATAACTCTAATTTTATTTCCAACAAATTTCTTTTCTTTTCATCCTCTTCTTTTGTTTTTCCTCTCATATCCACTTCTGTTATCAGTTGGAGCTAAACATCTTTTTGATCACACATAAACGTGACAAAACAAGGCCACTAATGGCTATTGCTTGACACCACCTGATCATGCATAGTGAAAGTGTGACACTATTTGGACATGCTTGCCTCGTGCGTTGAACAATATAGTTACACAATGACCTTGTATGACCTTATTTGGCCATGTACATGCGTGACCAAATACATGTTTGGCCCTAACCGGTTATTGATATGCACAGGTATTAGAGGAGTGTGTTGATGAGGGACTAATTAAGGCCATTGGATTATCCAACTTCAATCACAAACAGATCCAAGATGTATTGAACAAATGCAGAATTAAACCAGCTAATCTTCAGGTAAGAATGGTTCCTGGATAATTGAGGCAGATGACAGTGATTACATAATTACACAGATAATATATACAGATGTCAAGGTAGTATATAGGTACAGTACATTATGTAGAAAACAAAGTTAATATAGATACTGTATATTCTAAAAATAAAGATAATATATAGGTATGTAAATCATATAGATAACATAGGTAAATGTGAAATACACATATAACAAAGATAATGTGTTGGGACTGTAAAATATATAGACAACAGAGGTGATATATAGGTATGTAAATTATATAGAGAACATAGGTTATGTAAATTATATAGATAATATAGGTACTGTGAATTATACAGATAACAAAGAAAATATATAGATACTGTAAATTATATAGATAACAAAAATGATAAGGATACCCAGGTAAAACAGATAAAAAGAAAACATAGAAAATATAGGTAAATTATACAGGTAGCGCAATCTACATGGAAAATATATACATTATGTAATATAGAATTAATAGATAATACTGGAAAATAGATAATATACTGGATAATATGTGTAATATAGTAAAAACATAATATAGATATAATAGACGATTTATAGCTTGTTCAGATCATCTGGATTAAAAGGGTAAATCACAAATGAAAATGATAAAGTAGATATTTATATTCATATTTATATTTATATATATATATTATATTTAGATATATCTATTCAATAAGAGGCAAAGAAATAAGTGAAGGGTTCCCATATATCTCGTTTAAATATTTTTTCATTAAATTGCACAATATTTAACATTTTCTGGATATGTAACTATGGTAATTTAGGTTGAAATTCATCCCTACCTGAGTCAGTCTAGACTGGTGGATTATTGTCACAGGAACAACATCACAGTGACTGCATACAGCCCCCTCGGGTCACCTGACCGGCCATGGTGAGCAAAGTATACATATATGTATAAGCTTAATTATTCCAAATAAGAATAAATGTTCAAAGTTGGCTTCATGGCCAAGTTACTCGAAGTTTAAAATGCATTATTGAATCAGATTTGTAGCCTCCATGAAACTGATGCATGTCCTGGCATAAAAGTGGAATATAAACATACATTGGGTCTGTGGTCTTCATTTATACGGCATGCATTCGTATTTTAGCTGTGAATTGTGCATGGCTCTCTGTCTAAGGTCAATCTGAACTCCTTCCTAGCATCATTAGATTCTCAATAAAGTTAAAAATAAAATAGTCCATGGAGTTATGATTTTGAAGTAAAAGCTCTTCTGTGGAGGCATATAATGGGTTGAAATCAACAACTATGCAAAAAAATACCCTTGTCAAATTCCCCACATGAGAACTTCTATAATCTGATTACGTAAAGGGGTTAATTTATTTAAATAACATATTTGTCAACAAGCTGTGATGAAGTTTTCATCTTTGATTTCTGTAAAAGGTCATTATATTTTACATTTTCTACATTTGCGTACAATATTTAATATTATATGTTCTGACATACAGGATTGGTACCATGAGAAATAAGACAAAGTGAAATGTTCAGATTCTGCAACCGTCTGATTAAAATGGATAGAGTAAGATTAACATATAAAGTTTTTTTCAATGTGATCATTGTATTTCACAAAATGATTGGTGTTGAGAAATAAATATAATTTTTCCAAATCTGGGACATGAAAATATATTTACAGATGAATGTCTATGTGACAATAAACAGTTCTGAATGATAAATGTGAAGTTGTGCAATGGGCAAAAAGTGGTCTTTTAGCACAAATCAGGTTTGGTATTTTGCCTGTCAGTATAATAGAGAATAAAATACAATACAAATAATTCTGTTTGTTTTAGGACGCATCCTAATCCGCCATCACTCTTAAACGATGCAGTCATAAGGGAAATAGGCAAGAAATACAACAAAACCCCAGCTCAGGTATGAACCACACTCCACATATATAAGATAACATAAGATAACACATGTCCATTATGGCTGCTTTATATTTCCTACTGGTACAGTGTTAAGTATATAAAAGAATAATTTGACTTAGTCTCACACATATTAAAACTTTCTTAAGGGATGGCAAAAGAATATGTTTTTTTTCCAGGTGATTTTAAGATGGTTGCTTCAGAGAAACATTATAGTTATTCCAAAGAGTGTCACACCTTCAAGGATCAAGGAAAACCTTCAGGTACTCATTACACTTACATTAGCAGCCAAAGATCTATTTGGTCACACATTAATATGACCTCTTACTTCATTCTTGCATGACCAAATAAATGTCTCTAACTATGAAGGACACACATTATCTGATTTGATGACATCACTAATAGGATGAATATATCTCCATAGAATTGCATGTATTTCTCTACATTTTAAGGTATAAACTGACAGAAACCTGAATAAAACACATGGACTATAAAATTATAGAAATTGCTTTGAATTGTGTTTGTATGCAATGGAAATGGAAAATGTTTCAGATTTTGCAAGGATTGATGTAAATGGTGAACTATACCATCTCACAGCATCAATCATTTCTTTTTGCAGTTGTTTGATTTTCAACTGACAGCAGAAGAAATGCAAACAATAAGTGGATATGACCAGAACATGAGACTTGTGCTGTATGCTAATGGGTAAGTTACAGTTGAGGATTTACATCAAATAGTAAAATATATAGAGTGCATAGGTATGGTACAAGTAGAGGATTTACATCAAATAGTGAAATATATAGAGTGCATAGGTATGGTACAAGTAGAGGATTTACGTCAAATAGTGAAATATATAGAGTGCATAGGTATGGTACCAGTAGAGGATTTACATCAAATAGTAAAATATATAGAGTGCATAGGTATGGTACAAGTAGAGGATTTACATCAAATAGTGAAATATATTGGGTACAGAGGTATGGTACCAGTAGAGGATTTACATCAAATAGTAAAATATATAGAGTGCATAGGTATGGTACCAGTAGAGGATTTACATCAAATAGTAAAATATATAGGGTACAGAGGCATGATAACAGTAGAGGATTTACATCAAATAGTGAAATATATTGGGGTCAGAGGTATGGTAACAGTAGAGGATTTACATCAAATGGTAAAATATATAGGGTGCAGAGGTATGGTAACAGTAGAGGATTTACATCAAATAGTAAAATATATAGAGTGCATAGGTATGGTACCAGTAGAGGATTTACATCAAAAAGTAAAATATATAGAGTGCATAGGTATGGTACAAGTAGAGGATTTACATCAAATAGTGAAATATATTGGGTGCAGAGGTATGGTAACAGTAGAGGATTTACATCAAATAGTAAAATATATAGGGTGCAGAGGTATGGTACCAGTAGAGGATTTACATCAAATAGTAAAATATAAAGGGTACAGAGGCATGATAACAGTAGAGGATTTACATCAAATAGTGAAATATATTGGGGTCAGAGGTATGGTAAGAGTAGAGGATTTACATCAAATAGTGAAATATATTGGGGTCAGAGGTATGGTAACAGTAGAGGATTTACATCAAATAGTAAAATATATAGGGTGCAGAGGTATGGTACTAGTATGGCATTTACATCAAATAGTAAAATATATAGGGTGCATAGGTATGGTAACAGTAGAGGATTTACATCAAATAGTGAAATATATTGGGTGCAGAGGTATGGTAACAGTAGAGGATTTACATCAAATAGTAAAATATATAGGGTGCATAGGTATGGTAACAGTAGAGGATTTACATCAAATAGTGAAATATATTGGGTGCAGAGGTATGGTAACAGTAGAGGATTTACATCAAATAGTAAAATATATTGGGTGCAGAGGTATGGTAACAGTAGAGGATTTACATCAAATAGTAAAATATATTGGGTACAGAGGCATGATAACAGTAGAGGATTTACATCAAATAGTGAAATATATTGGGGTCAGAGGTATGGTAAGAGTAGAGGATTTACATCAAATAGTGAAATATATTGGGGTCAGAGGTATGGTAAGAGTAGAGGATTTACATCAAATGGTAAAATATATAGGGTGCAGAGGTATGGTAACAGTAGAGGATTTACATCAAATAGTAAAATATATAGAGTGCATAGGTATGGTACCAGTAGAGGATTTACATCAAATAGTACAATATATAGGGTGCATAGGTATGGTACCAGTAGAGGATTTACATCAAATAGTAAAATATATAGGGTACAGAGGTATGGTAACAGTAGGTGATTTATATCAAATAGTAAAATATATAGGGTACAGAGGTATGGTAACAGTAGGTGATTTACATCAAATAGTAAAATATATAGGGAACAGAGGTATGGTACCAGTAGAGGATTTACATCAAATAGTAAAATATACAGGGTACAGAGGTATGGTACTAGTAGAGGATTTACATCAAATTGTAAAATATATAGGGTACAGAGGTATGGTAACAGTAGGTGATTTACATCAAATAGTAAAATATATAGAGTTCATAGGTATGGTAACAGTAGGTGATTTACATCAAATAGTAAAATATATAGAGTGCATAGGTATGGTAACAGTAGGTGATTTACATCAAATAGTAAAATATATAGGGTACAGAGGTATGGTAACAGTAGGTGATTTACATCAAATAGTAAAATATATAGGGTACAGAGGTATGGTACCAGTAGAGGATTTACATCAAATAGTAAAATATATTGGGTGCATAGGTATGGTAATAGTAGAGGATTTACATCAAATAGTAAAATATATAGGGTACAGAGGTATGGTAACAGTAGGTGATTTACATCAAATAGTAAAATATATAGGGTACAGAGGTATGGTACCAGTAGAGGATTTACATCAAATAGTAAAATATATTGGGTGCATAGGTATGGTAATAGTAGGTGATTTATATCAAATAGTAAAATATATAGGGTACAGAGGTATGGTAACAGTAGGTGATTTACATCAAATAGTAAAATATATAGGGAACAGAGGTATGGTACCAGTAGAGGATTTACATCAAATAGTAAAATATACAGGGTACAGAGGTATGGTACTAGTAGAGGATTTACATCAAATTGTAAAATATATAGGGTACAGAGGTATGGTAACAGTAGGTGATTTACATCAAATAGTAAAATATATAGAGTTCATAGGTATGGTAACAGTAGGTGATTTACATCAAATAGTAAAATATATAGAGTGCATAGGTATGGTAACAGTAGGTGATTTACATCAAATAGTAAAATATATAGGGTACAGAGGTATGGTAACAGTAGGTGATTTACATCAAATAGTAAAATATATAGGGTACAGAGGTATGGTACCAGTAGAGGATTTACATCAAATAGTAAAATATATTGGGTGCATAGGTATGGTAATAGTAGAGGATTTACATCAAATAGTAAAATATATAGGGTACAGAGGTATGGTAACAGTAGGTGATTTACATCAAATAGTAAAATATATAGGGTACAGAGGTATGGTACCAGTAGAGGATTTACATCAAATAGTAAAATATATTGGGTGCATAGGTATGGTAATAGTAGAGGATTTACATCAAATAGTAAAATATATTGGGGTCAGAGGTATGGTAAGAGTAGAGGATTTACATCAAATGGTAAAATATATAGGGTGCAGAGGTATGGTACCAGTAGAGGATTTACATCAAATAGTAAAATATATAGAGTGCATAGGTATGGTACAAGTAGAGGATTTACATCAAATAGTGAAATATATTGGGTACAGAGGTATGGTACCAGTAGAGGATTTACATCAAATAGTAAAATATATAGAGTGCATAGGTATGGTACCAGTAGAGGATTTACATCAAATAGTAAAATATATAGGGTACAGAGGCATGATAACAGTAGAGGATTTACATCAAATAGTAAAATATATAGAGTGCATAGGTATGGTACCAGTAGAGGATTTACATCAAAAAGTAAAATATATAGAGTGCATAGGTATGGTACAAGTAGAGGATTTACATCAAATAGTGAAATATATTGGGGTCAGAGGTATGGTAAGAGTAGAGGATTAACATCAAATGGTAAAATATATAGGGTGCAGAGGTATGGTAACAGTAGAGGATTTACATCAAATAGTAAAATATATAGGGTGCAGAGGTATGGTAACAGTAGAGGATTTACATCAAATAGTAAAATATAATGGGTACAGAGGCATGGTACTAGTATGGCATTTACATCAAATAGTAAAATATATAGGGTGCATAGGTATGGTAACAGTAGAGGATTTACATCAAATAGTAAAATATATAGGGTGCATAGGTATGGTAACAGTAGAGGATTTACATCAAATAGTGAAATATATTGGGGTCAGAGGTATGGTAAGAGTAGAGGATTTACATCAAATGGTAAAATATATAGGGTGCAGAGGTATGGTAACAGTAGAGGATTTACATCAAATAGTAAAATATATAGAGTGCATAGGTATGGTACAAGTAGAGGATTTACATCAAATAGTGAAATATATTGGGTACAGAGGTATGGTAACAGTAGAGGATTTACATCAAATAGTAAAATATATAGAGTGCATAGGTATGGTACAAGTAGAGGATTTACATCAAATAGTGAAATATATTGGGTACAGAGGTATGGTACCAGTAGAGGATTTACATCAAATAGTAAAATATATAGAGTGCAGAGGTATGGTACCAGTAGAGGATTTACATCAAATAGTAAAATATATGGAGTTCATAGGTATGGTAACAGTAGGTGATTTACATCAAATAGTAAAATATATAGAGTGCATAGGTATGGTAACAGTAGGTGATTTACATCAAATAGTAAAATATATAGGGTACAGAGGTATGGTAACAGTAGGTGATTTACATCAAATAGTAAAATATATAGGGTACAGAGGTATGGTACCAGTAGAGGATGTACATCAAATAGTAAAATATATTGGGTGCATAGGTATGGTAATAGTAGAGGATTTACATCAAATAGTAAAATATATAGGGTACAGAGGTATGGTAACAGTAGGTGATTTACATCAAATAGTAAAATATATAGGGTACAGAGGTATGGTACCAGTAGAGGATTTACATCAAATAGTAAAATATATTGGGTGCATAGGTATGGTAATAGTAGAGGATTTACATCAAATAGTAAAATATATAGGGTACAAAGGTATGGTAACAGTAGAGGATTTACATCAAAAAGTAAAATATATAGAGTGCATAGGTATGGTACAAGTAGAGGATTTACATCAAATAGTGAAATATATTGGGGTCAGAGGTATGGTAAGAGTAGAGGATTAACATCAAATGGTAAAATATATAGGGTGCAGAGGTATGGTACCAGTAGAGGATTTACATCAAATAGTAAAATATAATGGGTACAGAGGCATGGTACTATTATGGCATTTACATCAAATAGTAAAATATATAGAGTGCATAGGTATGGTACCAGTAGAGGATTTACATCAAATAGTAAAATATATAGGGTGCATAGGTATGGTAACAGTAGAGGATTTACATCAAATAGTAAAATATATAGAGTGCAAAGGTATGGTACCAGTAGAGGATTTACATCAAATAGTAAAATATACAGGGTACAGAGGTATGGTACTAGTAGAGGATTTACATCAAATTGTAAAATATATAGGGTACAGAGGTATGGTAACAGTATGTGATTTACATCAAATAGTAAAATATATAGGGTACAGAGGTATGGTAACAGTAGGTGATTTACATCAAATAGTAAAATATATAGGGTACAGAGGTATGGTACCAGTAGAGGATTTACATCAAATAGTAAAATATATTGGGTGCATAGGTATGGTAATAGTAGAGGATTTACATCAAATAGTAAAATATATAGGGTACAGAGGTATGGTAAGAGTAGAGGATTTACATCAAATGGTAAAATATATAGGGTGTAGAGGTATGGTAACAGTAGAGGATTTACATCAAATAGTAAAATATATAGAGTGCAAAGGTATGGTACCAGTAGAGGATTTACATCAAATAGTAAAATATACAGGGTACAGAGGTATGGTACTAGTAGAGGATTTACATCAAATTGTAAAATATATAGGGTACAGAGGTATGGTAACAGTAGGTGATTTACATCAAATAGTAAAATATATGGAGTTCATAGGTATGGTAACAGTAGGTGATTTACATCAAATAGTAAAATATATAGAGTGCATAGGTATGGTAACAGTAGGTGATTTACATCAAATAGTAAAATATATAGGGTACAGAGGTATGGTAACAGTAGGTGATTTACATCAAATAGTAAAATATATAGGGTACAGAGGTATGGTACCAGTAGAGGATTTACATCAAATAGTAAAATATATTGGGTGCATAGGTATGGTAATAGTAGAGGATTTACATCAAATAGTAAAATATATAGGGTACAGAGGTATGGTAACAGTAGGTGATTTACATCAAATAGTAAAATATATAGGGTACAGAGGTATGGTACCAGTAGAGGATTTACATCAAATAGTAAAATATATTGGGTGCATAGGTATGGTAATAGTAGAGGATTTACATCAAATAGTAAAATATATAGGGTACAGAGGTATGGTAATAGTAGAGGATTTACATCAAATAGTAAAATATATAGGGTACAGAGGTATGGTAACAGTAGAGGATTTACATCAAATAGTAAAATATATAGAGTGCATAGGTATGGTACAAGTAGAGGATTTACATCAAATAGTGAAATATATTGGGGTCAGAGGTATGGTAAGAGTAGAGGATTAACATCAAATGGTAAAATATATAGGGTACAGAGGTATGGTACCAGTAGAGGATTTACATCAAATAGTAAAATATAATGGGTACAGAGGCATGGTACTATTATGGCATTTACATCAAATAGTAAAATATATAGGGTGCATAGGTATGGTAACAGTAGAGGATTTACATCAAATAGTGAAATATATTGGGGTCAGAGGTATGGTAAGAGTAGAGGATTTACATCAAATGGTAAAATATATAGGGTGCAGAGGTATGGTAACAGTAGAGGATTTACATCAAATAGTAAAATATATAGGGTGCAGAGGTATGGTACCAGTAGAGGATTTACATCAAATAGTAAAATATATAGGGTGCATAGGTATGGTAACAGTAGAGGATTTACATCAAATAGTGAAATATATTGGGGTCAGAGGTATGGTAAGAGTAGAGGATTTACATCAAATGGTAAAATATATAGGGTGCAGAGGTATGGTAACAGTAGAGGATTTACATCAAATAGTAAAATATATAGAGTGCATAGGTATGGTACCAGTAGAGGATTTACATCAAATAGTAAAATATATAGGGTACAGAGGTATGGTAACAGTAGGTGATTTATATCAAATAGTAAAATATATAGAGTGCATAGGTATGGTACCAGTAGAGGATTTACATCAAATAGTACAATATATAGGGTGCATAGGTATGGTACCAGTAGAGGATTTACATCAAATAGTAAAATATATAGGGTACAGAGGTATGGTAACAGTAGGTGATTTATATCAAATAGTAAAATATATAGGGTACAGAGGTATGGTAACAGTAGGTGATTTACATCAAATAGTAAAATATATAGGGAACAGAGGTATGGTACCAGTAGAGGATTTACATCAAATAGTAAAATATACAGGGTACAGAGGTATGGTACTAGTAGAGGATTTACATCAAATTGTAAAATATATAGGGTACAGAGGTATGGTAACAGTAGGTGATTTACATCAAATAGTAAAATATATAGAGTTCATAGGTATGGTAACAGTAGGTGATTTACATCAAATAATAAAATATATAGAGTGCATAGGTATGGTAACAGTAGGTGATTTACATCAAATAGTAAAATATATAGGGTACAGAGGTATGGTAACAGTAGGTGATTTACATCAAATAGTAAAATATATAGGGTACAGAGGTATGGTACCAGTAGAGGATTTACATCAAATAGTAAAATATATTGGGTGCATAGGTATGGTAATAGTAGAGGATTTACATCAAATAGTAAAATATATAGGGTACAGAGGTATGGTAACAGTAGGTGATTTACATCAAATAGTAAAATATATAGGGTACAGAGGTATGGTACCAGTAGAGGATTTACATCAAATAGTAAAATATATTGGGTGCATAGGTATGGTAATAGTAGAGGATTTACATCAAATAGTAAAATATATAGGGTACAGAGGTATGGTAACAGTAGAGGATTTACATCAAATAGTAAAATATATAGGGTACAGAGGCATGATAACAGTAGGTGATTTACATCAAATAGTAATGTTCTCCAATCATCAATCGGTAAAGCCCAGATAGGTTTTCTGGAGGGGTTTGTGGAACGTTCAAGGTCTCTTCTATTTCAACCATGGAAAAGTTTGGTGGTGTAGATAGAGCTCTAGTGAAGTAAAAGGTCGCCAGCTGCAAATATTGAGGTAAACCCGTCCAGATTGAACCCATTTCAGCTGCTAGTGTTCTCCAATCACCAATCGGCAAAGCCCAGATAGGTGATCTGGAGGGGTTTGTCGAACGTCCAATGTCTCTACCAATTTCAACCAAAGAAAAGTTTGTTAGAGCTCAAGTGAAGTAAAAAGTCGCCAGCTGCAAAAACTGAGGTAAACCCGTTTAAACATCAAAATTGAACCCGTTTCAACTGCCGTTAAAACGGGTTTGACTCAGATTTTGCAGCTGGCGACTGATATCAAATATTGATATTTTCTTTATTTTATGCTATCCGAACAATTATCAAGCTTTTTGGGGAGATTTAAGATACAATCAAACATAAAATATGAATTTTCACTGAAAGAGTTGGATATTTAAAAAATCTCATGCAAACGAGATTATACAGAAAAAGGAAAAATCTCAAAACTCTCCAGATCACCTATCTTGGCTTTGCCGATGGGTGATTAGAGAACACTATTCAGCTGCTGTTTTTGATATCAAGTATTTATATGTCATCCAAATAATAATCAAACTTTTTGGGGAGATTTGAGACATAATAATAATACATAGAATATGAATTATCACTAAAACAGTTGGGTATTTAATAAATCTCGGGAAAAATGCGAACGGGATCATATACAGAAAAAGCAATAAACTCAAACCTCTCGAGATTCCCTATCTGCCATGGGCTTTGCCAATTGTTGATTGGAGAACACTACATCAAACGGTAAAATATACAAGAGACAGAGGTATGGTACCCGACCCAAAATAGCTAATCTGGTGAGTTTCAGAGGTATGGTACCAGAAGGTGATTTCATAAGGTCTTTCATCTAGAACTCAGTATTCACCCCGATTCATGTAATTCACAAAGGACATTATTAAACAAGATTGGTAATTAAAAGATATCATTTATAGTGTTAGGAAGACATTTGCTGAGACCAAGTGTTTTCGCTGGCAGCCTCATCATGATTTATAAGTTCAAATTAATAACTAAGATTGGATATTATTATATTTTCAGTGAGAGTGATGTGGACCGAGGTGCCCCTTACTTTCCCTTCAATGAGGAATACTAGAAGATTAAAACTATTGTTATATATTGTAACACAAAAACAAATAAACTATGAAATATATAAAATGAAAATTCTTTTATGTTTTCTTTCAATCTATTATCTTCATTGCTATAGCATTCAGCTTCAATGATTCGAATTTTTTTCTAACATATTCACTTCTGTCTATTAAAAGAAATCAAATTGTAACCAGAAACCATGATGCCCTTTGAACTGTGGGCAAATGATTGTAAGTGACACAGAATATTATGTATGAAATTTAGAAATACGCAATATTTAGCACATTGACAAGATGACACAACTACCTGAGCGATATTAGAGTAAGATACACCATCGAGGCAACAAAGAAAGAATCTTGTGCTTACTAATTTGCTCATATGCCAAATTAAATAGTTTTAAACAGTGAACAAAAACAGCTTCAACTACCTTATCAGTTTGCAATGATTATTTATTTTTTTGTGTGTTTATTTTTCAAAAAATAAATAAAATGCGCATACTAGTAGTAGTAGTAATTTTATTGACAAATAAAGTACATGGGTGAAACATATTCTTCTTATGATCAATATGTCTGGTTTATCTGTCCATATGAAAAAATATTAATAGTGAAAAAATATTAATAGTGAATATATCTAATGTCCATGAAAGTAAACCAACAAATAAGTGGTAACAAATAAAAATTAATAACATTAATCAGTGACAGTGGTTGAATGACTATCTTGACTCAGTTGAAAACACTTAAGATTTTGGCACACAAATATGCAATATCTGGCACAGTTTCTTTTGGCAGTTTGAATAAATCAGTGATGTTCTCACAATTTTTAATATAATCATTATTATTCTTAAATTCCGCTGTCATAGGACAGTATAGTAGAACATGTTCTTCTGTTTGAACCTGCCCACACTCGCACTTCCTTTCCTCCCTGGATATACGTGCACATCTGCATGACTCTATCTTGAGTCTATGGGAGGAAAGTCTCAGCCTGGTGCATGCTATACGTTGATATTCTGGTATATTTACAGATGAGTCATACATACTATACACAGAGAGCTCAGGGTTAATTTCATGGTATAACATCCTGCGGGTTGTTGTCGAGTTCCTAATATTTGACTTTACTAGTTCACATGATTTCTCCAGATACTCATAATTTGGTCCTTTTTGAATGATATGATTCAGAATTTGTCCTGCTGGACATTTTGTTTGGATGGCCATATTCACCACTTTCCCTACATAGCACTGTTTGAAGTCTGGTCAGGCTATCAGTTTATGGATATATTTTGTCTGACATTGCATGATATACCCTTTGGAGCTTCCAAGACCTAGTTCCGTGAGTACTAAATCATTACATGTAGTAATCCTGACACTCAATAACTGTTTCAGGGTAGTCATATATGGTGATTCCGCGCACCGCAAGTCTGTTGTGAGCCAAGTTTCGCAACTATAGTAGAGGCACTTTGCAGTGCACTGTCCCATACCAACTTTTTGATCACAAATGGGGCATCAACGTTCTTTTTAAGAAATGACAAGAATTTCATCACATGACCGGCTTTGCCATGGATATGTTGGGCAACTTGTTCCTTGATTGGAGCAATACTGATCACACTACCCAGATATGTATATGTATCTGTGTGAGTGATTGTCACATAACCAAGGTTAAATTCATTTCTGTCAAGGGTGTTGACACACATGAACCTTGACTTACTAGGATGTATCACCATACCAATATTGTCTGTGCTCTCTTTTAACAGTTTGAGTTTTGCCTCCATCTGCTCCCTACTTGAAGATAGAATCACAGTGTCATCCATGAACAAGAGAATATGCAAATCTTCAATCCACCCATCTGGGCCACTCTGAGATACAGTATCAATAGTTGACTCAATAAAGAAAGTAAATAGTAGGCAGCTGGTACTCGCACCTTGGCATACTCCTGCATTGGTACTAAACATTTCTTCTCCAATGATCCCTGATGATCTGTTCATCGATGCTGCTAGTGCTTTAGTACTTATAAGGTATACCCAGCGATATATCTTTAACCCCAATGACTGTGGTGAGATAGGGCTGAATATAACAATGTTATTGAATTTATGACTGCTTGATAATGAAAATGAAACATAATGATGGTAGAACAAAATTACTAATTGCTTTTAAACCCAGAGAAGACTCTAAAGGAAATAAGAATTGCCCTGAATTTATTAATGAAACAAATATTAAGAGTACTGACAGGATAGATAAAGGATCTGGGTCACAATATGAATATAAAAATAAGATGAGTTAAATTTGTTTAAAGAAAAGGACTCTCCGTTTAAGTTAAGGAATGTGACCAATATAAAAAGATAATCATGATGTAAAATCTGTCAATATGTCAGTGTATGCATTTACTACTTCTCATATTGACTAATACAATTCTTTGTAAACTGGTTTACCAGATCAGGAAATAAAGAAACTGCATAGAGTAAAAACGTTGCTATATATATATATATATATATATATATATATATATATATATATATATATATATATATATATATATATATATATATTATTGGAACATGGTAGAGATACCTATGTGAATATCGCACATGGCACCACAGTTTGTTATCTTGATATCATTTTCCTTTAAACAATGCTACACCTGTTATTGAAACAATATTGTGGCCAGCAGTGAAGGTCTTTGTGAGTATACCTTTAAACCTTTAATTATAAATCTACTTTAATGAATACTTAAAGTTTATTGTGTACCATCATTAACGTGAAAAGTAGTAACAGATACATTACAGATGGTTTTAGTGGTCAGATGCAAAGTATCAAACAATAATATTTGAAACACGACTTGATTTTTTTCCAGACATTTCTTTGCCTAACAATACCTGGAAAATATATTCATCAATCAGTCCAAATTTGACTGTAAATCCAGTCTTAATGTACAGAACATCTAATCTAAAATAAATAAAAATGTTATAATTTATTTCTCAAGCATTCCCAACAATGGAACTATAATACACCCTTTTTCAAGCATTACATTTTCCTTAAAACTAAATACACCTTCATGAACTGTTTTGTAATTCATGAGAGCTGCTAATAGATCAACAATCTGGTCATATTCATAAATAGGGACTTGACTCTTGCTGAGGTGAAGTTATTTTTGTCTTCAACAGAAATTATGGCCCTTTTCCTGTGGTTGTGTTTCCTGATAGGGGGAGCCACGTGTACCGTGGAGACACAGTTTCATGACATCGTAAGTGACTTCAAACTCCTAAAATATCTATAGAACTAATACTCACATCATATCATGTACTAGAAAGTTAAGTTTATTACCTCATCAATAGTCTGTAGGGAATGTGAAAAACATTATAAATACAAAGAACAATTTAGAATACAAAGAAAAGACTGGTATCCTTTTAAACAAGAAATTAGATATGTTTATTTTTATTAAAGCTTAGTGATCTCAGACAACAAGGTGGAGCAATACTTCAGAAGTATGACAAGATTTTGATCAAATATCCAGAAGATGTTTTTGGAGTCATCAAAGCTGGCATTAAGGAAAGTGTTCTGCAAGATCTGACATCTTTACTGGAAGAAAGCTTGTCACGTGTTGAACGCCTGGTTACTGACGTCACTAATGGGGTCACGCTGGAGGAGAGCACTGCCCAGAAGCATGTAGTGATGTCATGTTTAGAAAGTAACATGGACACTGCTTTGGAGCAGCTTGTTGCATTGATAAGGGACGTCCTAGATTGGCTAAATAATCTGGAGGATTTCACAATTGGTCTGCCCTCTGGTGTCGGTGAAAATACAAGTAAGTCAAACACACAGTTACAAAATAAATGTGAATCAATATTTTTCATGGCATAATATCAAAGTCATGACATATAATAAGGTCATGACATATAATAAGGTCATGACATATAATAAGGTCATGACATATAATAAGGTCATGACATATAATAAGGTCATGACATATTATTAGGTCATAGTACAAAATAACTTGAAGGTCATGTAATAGCACGCATGGAATGATCTGTAACCACAATACAATGTAAATTGATGACTGTTTAAAAAGTATATTTGATATATACAAACATAAATAGTTCCCTATTCAATGGCCATTGTATGTGGCCAGTCAACCTAATATATGACTAGTCAACCTAAAATGTGACCAGTGAACCTCATTTTCGCTCGCGTTTGTTTTGACTTTAGGTCTGAATGTTCGAGGTTTTGATATGATTAAGCTGTAAGTCTATGGAGCTTACCCCGATTATCGGTCCATGGCGGCCATGTTTTGGCTCAATAGTTCTGCTTAACACCGTCAGATGTCGCTTTTGTTTGAGAAGTGATTTGCGTGTGCGTAGTAGAGTAAGAAGATTTTGCCTTGGGTTTGTTGGGTTTTTTTGCCTTGGGATTTTGCAAACTTACGCGAGCTTGATTTTTTAAAATCAACACTTGTTTGACTAGTCAACTTAATTTTTGACTTGTCAACCTCATTTGTTAACAGTCAACATGGCATGTGAACAGATCCCTATTTTAGTCATGAATTCCCTAATTCATGACTATTCATTGAATAGTCTCTCTGAATATTATGCTCCGAGCCATACAATTTATCAAATCTTTTCAAATGATCAATTTCTTTTCAAATGTGCAAAAGGCTGGCGCTGAATATATCAGTAGAAATGTACTTGATATATTTATATAACATAGTATTTTTATACTGTGCCATTTTAATCACTGCATATCCTAATCGTAGCACACTCGGTATGTTAAACGTCATCAATTTGCATGCAGAGGGCAGCCAATGATGGCACCAATTTGAATAATAGAAATCTTCAAATGATATATGTTTACAAATATGAGTTTCATAATTTAATTTTATTTTGAAGAATAAATGTGATAGTTTTTTATGTAAAATATTCTTTATGAATATGTAAATAGCATATTTTTCAACAGTACAGTTGCCTTTTAACTTTTTACACCTTCCCTTAAATTCGTTTTTCTTTACCATAGCAAAATAGTGCAGTTTCCCAGTTATTGTCAACTTTTTCTTTTCAGTGATGAGGATAAAAGAGTTGGTGATGCGTGGTATGCAGATCAGAGAGGCTGTGGCCAAAGTTAATAATAAATATTAAGACACAAGCTACACTTTGAATTGTGAATATATTACAGCTGAGAGCAACTACAGTAAACAGTAAGGCACAACCTACACTTTTATTTGTGGATACCTTACAGTAAACATATAGCTACATTTTAAAATGCGAAAACAATAAAAATAGACATATCAGAAAACATATCATGTTTTGGTCATGTCTTGGGAGGGAGGATATTGCTGATCATATTGCATGATATACACAGAATATCAACAGATTGCAATGCTGTAGTTCCCCATAATGCATTTCACCACCCACAACCACCCACACACACACATTCACACACATGCATCCACATCCATACCCACACACACCCACACACCCATACCCACACACACACACATACCCACACACATACACCCACACATACCAACACACATACCCACACACATACACCCACACATACTCTCACACATACCCACACACATACACCCACACATACTCACACACATACGCCCACACACATACAACCACGCCCATACCCACACACATACAACCACACACATACACCCACACACATACCCACACACATACCCACACACATACACCCACACACATACAACCACGCCCATACCCCACACACACATACACCCACACATACCCACACACATACACCCACACATACCCACACACATACCCACACACACATACATAGATATAGACATTCTTTTATTTAGAGCCATTCATTTTACATTCAAACTTGCATTTTAGATATAAATATGCATAGTCACCATTATATTTATTTAAATAAATATGAAGGGAGACAAATTTTACAAAGTAATAGAGGGTCAGGGAGACGACCATTGAAGACATTATGTCGCTACCATGGCGCCACCCATACACATCTTTGTTACACATATCTTTAGATTGCATCAACTCCTCTGAGTGATTTTTGTTTATTTTATGAATATCCTAATGAATATCCCTAAGGCCACGTGTGCTGTCACACAAGCAACAGGCAAACACAAGTGACAGATAGCTTCGCATGTGACAGGCAAACACAAGTGACAGATAGCTTCGCATGTGACAGGCAAACACAAGTGACAGATAGCTTCGCATGTGACAGGCAACAAACCTCCAGGAAACCATGAATACAAATAGGAACCCCCAAATTGTATCTATAATAGTGGAATGGCATTATTACGTTCTTCACAAAGTTGGAAATTCACAATCAATTTCATAAAAAAACACAATTACATGTTGTCAAAAAACATTTTCTTTGATGCATACAGTACTTTATTTTCATTACAATATATAGTTGTCAGGGTCATTCTTCTTTGGTCACCTTAAAGAGTCCTTTTGTCTGTCCTACCTAATTTACTTCTGAACTTCATATAGTCTACAATATTTTCAATACATTATTGGCTATTCTGAGAATGTGTATTTATTGGGTCTATTTTTAAACTTCATTTTTAATATCATCCATCATTATCAATATCATTCATCATTGTCAATATCATTCATCATTGTCAATATCATTCATCATTGTCAATATCATTCATCATTATCAATATCATTCATCATTGTCAATATCATTCGTCACATTTTGCTTTCTTTGACATCTTTCTATCATAGATTTCAATGAAGAAATGTATGATAATAGCTATTATTATTATTATTATTATTCATTTATTGACAACAACTTAAACAAAACAAAGTAGATCAATTAAATATGGGGAAAAACAGAAAATAAACAGTATAACAGTGTAAGTTGCGTCCATTATAAACATATCAATGTGTAATACTGCATAAAATACAAATGCTCCAATACTGGCCAATGGAAGCCATAGTAGTAGAACTTGTTCAACATAGTCGAGAACTCCTAACACGTGCAGAGTAGGGGATGGAGGGACTTCCTGTCCGGAGTCAACAAATGATCTCAACAAGTTCACAACTCCCAGAACTAACAGAAATAGGACTGACAAAGTCTCTATTAGATTAGACTTGATATTAGTGTATGGCCAAACTAAAATATGGCAATATAAGAAAGCAATAGAGGTAAAACACATAGCCAGAAGGCGAGGCAGGGCTTTCTCTAAAAATGTATGAATTAATAAAAGCATGGTGCGTTTTAATATGATTATGCCTGACCAAGCAAGATCAATGTTAAATATTTTCGTCTTGTGAAATGGTCCTTCCAGAGTGTCAATGATCTTAATCACTTGAGGATGAGTGATGGCGTCTGATTTGAGCCCTTTATATCTCATGAAACAACAGCATATGGTGATAGGCAAAGGAAATAAACAACCAATAAAGAATAAACTAAGGCCCATTTCACCAGATTTTAAGTAACATGGACAGATAGATATGAATATACCAAATGGTATTAAACATAATAACAAATAAACAATAAGTATGTGCTGCCAATAGGAATAGCATACCACAGCAGCATCCATATGTAAAACATAAACCTTGCTTACTTTGATACACCTTAATAATGTGAAGGATACAATACAAAGTTTTTGAAATCCAAACAGAAACAAAAGCAAAATTGCATGACTGGCTTTTATTGATACCTTCTCGGCCAGCGGATGAGAAACACGGCTTTTTGAAATTGCATAAATGAGTCAAATTATTATCATTCCCAAAGGCACGTGTCCCAATTTGATTAATTCTTTTCCAATGGAAGTTATACCTGGTAAAATACACACATCGTTAGCAAAAAAAGAGACCAAACGAAATTCAAACAAATTTGTCACAATTTCCTGTGAAGTACTTATAATGGGCAAAGATGGTTTAATAAATGGAGATTTTACATGATAAAGAGCTGCGTCCTGATAATAGTAAAATACTACAACAAGAATGTTCATGTTTAACAATCCATATTCTCTCAGATTTGAAACGTTACCTTGAAACATTTTCTTTGTGGTAAAATAATATTGAGCCTTTGTTATCATGTCATCAAACATGAATAATAAAGCATAGAAAACAGCTGCAGCAATGACCGGAAATCCTATCCAGTAATCATGGCATCTATTATCGCTCACGCATTCCACTGAGAATAAAGACTCCGTGTATCTTGGAGAACAGCGTGAACACAGGAGACCTTGCCTGTGTTTTTCACAATTGGTGAAGTGAGTGATGCCCTCTAGGAGGATAATAGTATAAGAGACACAGTGGCCAGAGAAACAGGGATATAAATAGAGCTTAGAGCCATCCATTGTGGCCCAAAAATTGTCTTTGATAGTTATCTGACCTACTGAACAGGACGCTCCATACGGGCAGCTTTCACATATGTGTGGCGAGGAATGAGTGATTTCCATTCCTGTGACATTAATAAATCCTTTTTGATAAAGTGGATAGCCATCGTTGCAATCAGGATACTGACAACTGACTGATGTTGATCCATTTTGAGATTTTACAAGTGTTGCTTTAAAGAATACGGGACATACAATAGAGACTCCTTTCATCGACACCCCGCCAAGGTGTGTAATCAATGAAATGTGTTTGTTCATGCGATTAATTTCAATCAGATTAATTTCAATATTTTCATATTTGACATCTCCTATGGAATGTATAATATTTCCCCAAGATTTGTCTGCTCCAGTATGTGACGCAACAAACTTGGAATTTGAAAAAGTAATATTTGTATTTTTAATAGCATCAATGGATCCAATACCACCAGGATGATTATTAATAAAAAAGGAAGAGTTGACGTGCATTGTGGTGTATTCAAACATAGTAATTGTGCCATAGGAAGCGATATTGCCAGTTATATTACAATTATGTAAATATGCATTTGTGGATGTATACAAAAACAAAGCTGATCCATAAGAGGCCTGGTTTGCTTGGATATGAGTTTTGATTAAATTAATATCATTATCAAAATCCCAGCCATCATCTGTTTTTACAAAGATGGCCCCTCCATAATGTAGGGCCTGATTCAGGTTGACAACACAGTTTATTAAAGTTGCAATGGTACTTTCCATATAAAAACCTCCTCCAGAACGGCCCACCTTATTAAATGAGAAAACACATTCATTGCCCATAATCATATTAGCACCATAAGTGCCAACAGCCATAGAGTATATTCCTCCACCAAAAATGTTTGCCTCATTTCTGTTTATTTGGCAAGCAACAAGTTCAATCTGTGAAGCGTACATGGATAAGGCAGCGCCGTTCCTAGCTGTATTCTGTGTTAGATTAACCTTCACAAGTTTGGCAATCGCACTGTTCATTAGTTGAATGCCACCCCCATATTCGGAAACTTCATTGCTGGTCAGAGAGCAGGTGGTGATAAATGCCTCACATTCATTAAGAAATATTGCTCCACCATACACAATAGCAAAACCAAGTGCTATATTACCTTCAAAGTTTGAATGTGATATATTAATATATCCATGAAACACATACACTGCTCCACCTCCAAACACAAAACCTTCCGGTGAACTATGATCATCTAAATTAACTGTGTTTTCCTTGAAGTTACAATCTGTTAGGATGGTGTGAGTTCTAAAACACCACATTGCGCCACCTAAAAGCGATCCAATATTCCTTAGAAAATTACATCTGTCGATGAAAGTTGAGCCTAAATATGCATAAAGTGCACCATATTCATGATATTTGTTGGACATGAACAAGCATTCTGTAAAATGTAGATTACCAAATTCACTCCACACCGCAGACCCCTCATTTGCTTTATTTCCGATAAACTCGCATCCAGAAATGTATAAAACTGCATCACTTATTAAAAGTCCTCCTCCAAACATTGCAGAATTATACTTAAATATACAAAATGTAATACTAATATTGGATCCAAAATGTACCTTATCAATGTATATTGCACCCCCTCCTCCCGTAGCTGTGTTGTATGCGAATTTGATATCAACAAGTTTGATAGAGGTATAGCTATCTTTTATGTAAATAGCAGCCCCATTTTCAGCCGCCTCTGCATTTAGAAAATGACAATTCACGATTGAAAGTAATGATGTATGGACATATACACAGCCCCCACTTGTAGTTGAAGTACAGCTTGTGAAATGGCAGTCCTTTATGTCAAGAGAGCCATGTTTTAAATAAAGAGCTCCCCCTACTGACGCATGGCTGTTCTCTATATTGCAATTCTCCATTATGATACTGCAATTCAAATCTCCTGACATATTTTTAGAATTTGGGATTTTGTGGAAATACAGAATTCCACCAAATGCATTTACTGTATAAGTATTTGTTTTTCTGGAAATTATATTTTTAATATCTATCTCATCTAGGAATGTGGATTTATAAGTGTTGTTCCGTTCCAGAATAAATGAGTCAATTATTGATTGACGAGTGCAACTTAGGCCATTTTCGTCCAAGCTAGAGACTTTGTTATCTATAAATATACACTTATCTATATGCAAACGTACATTGCAGTGCGTGCCGCAAATATACATGACACCTCCATGAGAGGCACAAGTGTGTCCATGGAAAAATGAAGACTTTATTTTTAGATCAATATGTCCTCCATCAATGCCAATAGCACGTTCATTATTTCTGAAAGTTGTGTTTTGGATTAACATGTTAAGATTTACAAGTGCTCTTATGTAGATTGAGGCATCATGTATACCTATAGTGTTATACAAAAATGCTAAACATTTAGCATTCCTAGTAGCATCCTGAAATATTGAATTGTATATTTGTAATTTAAATATCCATTTTGGTTTATGTGTCATACTGTTGTGGGTGATAAATACAATGTGTTCTATTCCTTTGGCTGATGGTTGACCAACAAATGTTGATTCAGCAATCGCCAGAAAACCACCTTTTATGCCTGGGAAAATTTGGATGCACCTTTCAGCAAAATAACAATTACTTATATTAATATTAATATGGTCACAATTTGAAAAGACATTTGTATGTTGCAGGAATGTGCCATGTAATATTTGGTTTGATGTCAGCTTCCATTCACTTTGCTCTATGGTGATATTTGCTATTTGACATGAAGCAACATTTTGACTGCTGTATATTGACTGATAGTCTTTATTTGAAAATACTGGCAAGAATATCGCAATAGTCGAATCTTCAAAAACACAATTATATATCTTTAGACTTACATCTATCACAATCAGTAATTGTCTCATAAAGTATATATTTTTGATAACATTATTTGTCATGTTTACATTAAGCGTATGATTATTCATAACTTTGTGGTAACATTCTACGAAACTAATGTTGCCATGAACACAGTTTTTCAAAAAATCAGGTAATTTGAAAATATATTGTTTTGGCCAGTCAGGAGAGTGTGAAACATTGACTGATGTATAGAGATTTGTTTCACTATCAATTACATTTAAATAATATTCAACTAATAATTTATGTAATGGTGATGTGACATGTAAGACTGGTATATCACTAAAAGATCCATAACAATGAATTCTTGCCATTCCATTACAGCCGATTAAAGAAAATGAATTATAAATAAAGTTTTTGTGGCACATGATGATTGGCAATTCCTCTGTCCCCATTGCATCTACATATATGGTGTCTCCATCAGCAAGCTTCAATATTGTCTCATCAAGTCTGTAACATGACAAGTTCCAAGATGTCCCACAAGAGGTGGAATTGGAGCCTTTCAGCGACACGTACCAATTCTCTGAACAAACTGTGATAAACAAATATCTTAAAATCTATACAAAAGTAAAAATATTATTTAGATAAATTTTAATGTGATGCTTGACATGCACATGCTTTGGTAATCGTGAGTTGGCTTTTTATTGTGTACCAAATAATTATAATAATAAGGATAGGAAAGAGTGTGTTAAAGTTGGAACATGCATATCTGATCTAAGATTTATCAAGAATGCTGTGCTGCAAGCATGAGGTCTTGGACCTAAATGTCTCCTTTGCCTGGTATCATTGCAAAGTATGGCCCATATCTATGCAGATGACACCCAGGTCTACATTTCTATGGAGCAGATGAGTGGACAAGACGTAAACAGCTCAAAACAGGAACAGCAAAAGTTGGTGAAATCAGGAAAAGATGAAACCTAGTGATAGCAAAACTGAAATGCTAATCTATACCAATAGCAGATTGGTCCCAGCTATTAGACATAAACCCCTGCCAAATTCCATTTCGAAGGATTGAATTGAGAGGAATTATACAGTTCTGGTCCCGGTAAGGTTGAACAGTTCTGGTGTGTACTCTTCAATGGGGGAAAAACAACATGGAGGATACAAATATAACACTTGAGTTTGTGGTAGATCATGGCATTACTCTACACTCTAACCATAAATTTGTTTGTTTGGGGTTTTACATCACTTTCTACATTATTTCAGTCATTTCGTGATGAGACCTACTTGTAACAGATATAGTGCTGCCTCACTGAATTGTCATGTCGCAGGTCCTTGACATGACAACCCACCCAGTCACAGATTTACAAGGACAACGGGTTAACCCTTTGGCACAGGCCTCAGCTACCATGAATGTGAAAGCACACGCTAGCATAATGTGCCAAAACGGACATTATTGTATTAGAAACATATCTGTATTAGACAATGTCTAGACAAGACAGCTGAAACTCTAGCTCATGTCCCAGTTACATAGACCATTTTATACGGAATGATGTGCTTCATAGCCTTCCTCCAGCCAGCGCCAAAAAGTTGCAATATCTGCAGAGCACTGCAGCACGCTTGGTTGGCAGGATCTGCAGTTTGATCATATATCTCGTAAACTAAAGATTAAAGAAACGCCATTGGCTCCCAGTCTACAAAAGGATTAATTTTTAAAGAAAATCCTTCTGTCCACTTGGAAGGCTGTGAATGGGAAGGCTCCGCCTTACTTACCATGCTGACAGCAATCGCTTACTGTCAAATCCAATGGTAGAACTCTGCATTCTGATGCCAATCTGAACCTTATTGTTTATTGTCCCTCAAACACAAATGAAGACAATAGGTGACCAAGCCTTCTCTATCACCCTGGTAACATTAGGAGGAGTGCGTCGGTAGAAACGGCTCAAGACGCGGCTATTTCAGAAACACTACTTTGAAGAGCGCTATGAACAGACATTGTCTGGTATCAGCGCTATATATATATATATATCTTAATTTTATCATGAAATCATTAATTATTAATCCAGTCATACTTATAGTGTATCAATTTTATCAAATGATTACAACACTTACACACACTTTTGGCAGTGAAATTCATATCATATCAAACTTCAATTTACCAGTGATGCGTTCCCATTGTCAACATTTGTAATCACATATTCTCATGTACTCATAATAGGGCCCCCATAGGGTTTTAGGATTATTGGATTTTTGGTCTAAAAAAAGAGGGATTATTGGATTTTTGGGGTGAAATATCTGGGATTTTTGGTTTTGATCAATCTTTTGGACCTGATAAAGGATCAGGGTGATACGGAGACACCCAATGAGCAGCAAGAGTTAATTAGTGAGGAATTATCTCAGTTGTCATTTACTAGTGACACAAGGGCCACTAGGCCTAAAAGAGTTTTAAAAAAAAGGAAAGACACAGATTACTTTTTTTACTAATTTTGAATATGTTCAAAAGGATTGGGTGTCTCCGTATCACTATAACTGTGAGATTACTGTTAATTTCAAACTCTGTGGGCTCAAGTGGACTCTGCAAGTACATTTTGTAATGTGGCATGACCTGTGTGAAACACTAAATATCATGTTTTATTCTATGACCACTGTGTATTCTGTGCTGTGATTGGTCAATTCCTGGTCACGTGAGCTTCTCTAAATTGTTGTATTGACCAGATGCATTATATTGCACGTCAATATACTTTCCACTGCACTGATGGGGAATTCCATGACGTCACCATACAGACAAACTCGTCCCTTTCATGGCGGGAAATGTTGGGGAAGCCCTATAATGACGTCACCATACAGACAAACTCGTCCTTTTCAGTTCTCACTTTTAGAATTAAACCAACAATGGCAGTAATTAACACAGTGATCATAGAATAAAACAAATATGTACCTGGGTGTCGTGCAATATGACTTTTTATGGACCTTCGGAAAGTTATATTGCACTCGGCTGCGCCTCGTGCAATATAACTTTCCGAAGGTCCATAAAAAGTCATATTGCACTCCACCCAGGTCCATATTTGTATAATATCATGCATGTTATGTAATTCATTGCCAAATAAATTTGTACTAAATGTAAACATATTTTAGGATTTTTTGTTTTATACTTTTGGATTTTTAGATTTGAGGGGAAAAATATTTAAGGATTTTTGGCTACAAAAGATAAGGATTTTTGGATTTTTAGGTAAAAAAAGGGGGATTATTGGGTTTTTCATACCCCCCCTATGGGGGCCCCCATAATTATATTACAGTTGCAGACAAAACAAAGATCAGGTAGTTACTGGGAATAGGTGCTACTGTAATGTACACATTATGAGAGGTGCATTGGATTAGTCTTATACACTGGTTAGTAAGGTAATTAGATTTGCCTTAATGCATAGAGAACCGCATCAGTTTGGTCTCACTGCACGTGCTGGTCAATGACGTCATGTCAATGGTTGGCACGTGCACGAGGCGATTACGTAACGCAAATATGATGTACTTCAAGAGATGAAACAAGTTTGTCAGGAATTTCTCACCGAAGAGCATACAGAGCATTATGAATGGTGTGCTTTGGACAGCAGACCCAGAATACAATGATAAAACAATTCCAGAGAAAAATATTCCAAAATATTAAACATATTCCATGTTTTTATCAACTTTCTTGGCTGCAGAAAATTCAGATCACTTTTGTGCCCGGAAGTCAGCCTACACACGTGCATGCTAAATCTTGATTGGTGAGTTGAAAATATTTGAATGTTGTCTGTATTGTTTTGATTGACTTCACGTGAAAATGTATTGTGACGTTTTATAAATCTTTGAGCTACCAATTACTTCCGGGCACCGAAGTGATCTGAATTTTTTTGGAAGCCCAATGACTGAGTTTGAAACAAATTAAAGTAACATTTCTGTAAAAATTTGCAAATATTACAATCACGGAACGCAAGACAACTCATTTTAGAAGATGGCTAGATACACATTTGGAGGGAAAGCAATCGTTTGCACAGTTTAAAACATCATCTGGCTCGGAAGGTCAGGAATTGTTGAGATTTTTGTTTCCTCTCTTCATATATCATCATATTTGCGTACGCATCGACATCCCCGCACGTGCAGTGGTCCACGTGCTGTAAGAGCTGGCTGGAAGCTAATGCGGTTCTCTTTGCCTTAATGCTGGGGAGCCAAGGTGTTTTAGGAGATTTATTCTGTGATAACATTACCTGAGGTTATAAGTAATATCCATATGTACCATTTCATTATATCGTTTCCATTTCACGTCCTTAAGATACTAAGAAATGACGCATCTCTGAGTGATGATGTTGACGACTTGACAACTCCAGCTTCATGTCAAGATTATTGTATAAATGGTTTAATGTATTTATCAAATTGATTCATTGGTTACAAAAGATTGAAAAAAAAATGTTTGCCATTGAATTGCTGTAATCGCAACAATAGTTGTAAAACAATAAGAATTGTGTTGTTCTGTAAGTTCGTTAATATTTGTGCTCAATGTAACTTGATAACCCGATTCTGTATCGGGTGGGGAGGATAAAAGCCCGTGGCACATTTGTAATTATCTGAGAAGTCTACAAATTGATTCCTGTCACACACAAAAAAGCATATAATAAGAATTTTCCAAAGTATACAATTTATATTCTTCAGATATTTTGAATACTCGGGCAGATAACAAGTAGGTCACAAGGTCACATGGCAATAATATTCAAATAAAGAATATTGCTGCCTAATGTTATTTGCACAATATAGCCCAGGTATTGATCGCATTGGGTAACTCGTAGTGTCCTCTTATGTTTGTGCCTAAGAACATAGCTTTGAGGTTTACGTCCCCTCTTTTCAGCTTATAAGGCTCTTCTTTTCAGCAGGTGAGTATTGTTGATTTAACCGTAGATCATTGAGGTTTTCTATTCTCCTTCCCAAAAATCCCCAATTATCACTCGCACATAGGTGGCGCTACGAATTTCGTGTGGGTCTGTAACTGACAGCTGATGGTAGTTCTAGGAGAGTCAAAAGAGGAGCTCCAGCTCCTTTTGGACAAAGTAGCAGAGTATGGAGAAAGTAAAAGGATGACATTTAGTGATAAGAAGAGCCAGGTTATCCTAAATTGGAAGGACACGGACGGCGGCCAGTGGAAACTGGGTAAGGAGGTACTGCCCGAGGGAGGGAACAGAGACATCATAATAAGCGAAGTAGATTCCTATAAGTACTTGGGGATAACGGTTCAAGGTGATAAGGCCACTTTTGTGGAGCACAAGAGTAATATGCTGAAGAAGGCTAACCAATTGGCTGGGGAAATCGGAGCGATGGTAGCAAACTCTCCAGCCAGGACCATTATCGGAAAAGAAATGTGGGAAAAGGTGGCTATGCCTGCAATCTTATATGGAGTGGAAGTAGTAGGAATGGGGCCAGGAGAGTTAGACAGTCTGGAGAGAATACAAAATGGTATAGCACGGAGAATCCTGGGAGCTAGCTCCAGGGTGGCAATTGAGGCACTACGAGGAGAGTTGGGATGGTGGCCAATAAAACATAAGATAGCACAGGCTCAACTTGCATACTACGGACGATTAGCCAGGTTGGAAGAGGATAGATGGTGTAAGTTGGCATTCTCGGTACAATGCACAGAGCCAGGACATCAGTGGTTGACTAGGATGAAGGAGCTAGCAGTGTATTATGAACTAGACTTGGATGAGACGAGTGCATCGGGCATGTGGAAAAACAAGGTGAAGAGTGGGATTGAGAGGAAAATGGTTACAGAATGGCGGGATGGTATGAGGGAGAAGAGCAGCCTCAGGCTATATAGTCTCAAACAAAAGTATGGCTATGAAAGGTATCATGATTGGAGGGAGGGTACTGTGCTCTTATTTAAAGCACGAACGGGAGACTTGGGGTTGAATGCCAGATCAGCAAGATGGATGCCGGATATAGAACCCTTTTGTGAGTTGTGTGTGGAAGCCCCAGAAGAGGATGACTCCCATTTCTTAAGTGAGTGCCCGGCTTACCAAGAAGAGAGGGAGGAGGCATTAACAGACCTGCGAGCCATATGGAGCAAGGAGGAATACGATCAGTGGCGACAGGCAGATGAGAGGGGAAAGACAGCCCAGATTCTTGGTATGTACGGAGGAACAGCTGAACCTCAATGGAGGATTGTTAAAAAGATGCTGACGAAAATGTGGGACAAGAGATGTATTAGAAGAGGAGTGGGAATACAAATACGTGAAGGACAAGAGCAGGAGAATGACTGGGAGAGTATGACCCTAGGGGATGAGCCGTAATCTATCGGATCAGAGTATAATTAGACTAGCATTGGATCGCATCATTGTTTACACCGAGGATCCTTTGGGCGGATGGGAAAGTGGAAAGAAACGCCTCTTTCTGGATCATCAGGAACCCTTGGGAAAATTATGTATTTTCATATGGTCACATCATTCAACAACTTAATAATGCTTATGTCGCCTGTGTAAAGTAGTGGTAATACTAAATTCTATACATCCCGGGGTTTAGCTTCACTGGGGGGAAGGCTATATGCCTGGTTAGGGAATGTCGGGGTGTGCTTCCCCCCTGTATGCACGGGATG
The DNA here is from genome assembly GCA_949316495.1 of Amphiduros pacificus. NCBI lineage: Eukaryota > Metazoa > Annelida > Polychaeta > Phyllodocida > Hesionidae > Amphiduros > Amphiduros pacificus. Next base: position 4,268,512 of record OX439011.1, read on the forward strand.
CGCCAGGGGTTTAAGGTCAGGTAGCTAGACAAATAGTAGATAGAGGAAGCCTAGAGGGTTGATTGTTCTGGTTATTCTCTGGCCAATATTTTAAGTGGAATGTAGGGGGCAAAATTCTTGTGGTGACAGTGGGAAGGGTGGAAAGGTCGAGCTGTGCTTGCATAGCTGCCAGGTGGTACCTGGATAAGACTGAAACAAACAAACAAACAAACAAACAAACAGCTGATAACAAGAAATCACTGTTTTGAAGATATCTTAAAAACTACACCATTTATCATAAAACCGAAAACAGTTTTGAAATCAGTGAGATAATACGAAGATAGTAGACAACTTTTTCAAGAAATGACATCGAGATAAACAAAACTTAAGTGTCTTTGATGCGTAGTGAAGCAGTCACACCAAGCCAAGGTGACGAGTTGGTCATGTCACTTCAGTCAGACAATCATACGCTTTCACACCATTGTCATCCAAAATCATTTGAATTTTATGATCAAAGACCTTTTTTGTCATTGTTTCCCAGCTCAAGCTTTGAAGGGGAATTGTTTGTAGCCTTTGTGCCATCTAAAATAGTTGCTACGAGGCTCTCAGGTGTCATGTCTTCCTGACAGCTCCGTCCCGATTAACGATCATTTACGATAACTAATATTGTACAGAGCAATACATAACCAACATATTTAGATTCCTCGTGGAATTTTAATACAGATTAAAAAAAAGTTTGTTCAATTTTATGGATTCTAGTCGAAATAAATGGGAAATCAGTGAGTGCTTCTCAGTACTGTTAATATTTGACTCACCGGAATGTGTGGCGACACCTAGTGGCCGACGGCGTATGACGTACGAGTTTGGAAAGGCAATTGCAAAAAAAGACTTGATTTGATTTGACTTGATTTGATTTGATATGTTGGCCGCTCCACTTTTGTCTCGTGGGCATTCATTCTGGTGACGACGGGTGTCAATTTATTTGTTTGTTTGTTTGTTTGGGGTTTTACATCACTTTCAACGTTATTTCAGTTATTTCGTGATGAGACCTACTTGTAGCAGATATAGTGCTGCCTCACTGAATTGTCATGTCGCAGGTCCTTGACATGACAACCCACCCGGTCACAGATTTACAAGGACAACGGGTTAACCCTTTAGGCACGGGCCTCAGCTCATGTGGGAAATTGTGTCATGAGTTCAATCTCGGCACGGCCGGGGTTCGAACCCACGACCTTTGGATCACCACAGAGGAACTGGTGCTAATAAGCTGGCGCCCTAACCAACTGCGCCACGGCCCGTGGCCTGGTGTCAATTTAGTTTCAGTACGTGCAATGATTTGGTCTGGCTGGATAAGTTTCTCTTAAACCAGTTCACAATAACTGGTCACCAAAAGTTACCGTCTGTGTTATCATGTCAACTTATTAGCACCAGTTCCTCTGTGGTGATCCAAAGATCGTGGGTTCGAACCCCGGCCATGCCGGGATTGAACTCATGATACAATTTCCCACATGAGCTGAGGCCTGTGCCAAAGGGTTAACCCGTTGTCCTTGTAAATCTGTGACCGGGGGGGTTGTCATGTCAAGGACCTGCGACATGACAATTCAGTGAGGCAGCACTATATCTGCTACAAGTAGGTCTCATCACGAAATAACTGAAATAATGTTGAAAGTGATGTAAAACCCCAAACAAACAAACAAACAAATCATGTCAACATTCAGATCAGACTTTTTATTTTTTGTAACACGGATGGTCCTTTTTTGATATCCACTGCCGACAGGCAGTGGATATCAAAAAGGGACTATCTGTGTTATTCTGTGATCGGTACGATCATGGGAAATGGGTAGTCGTTTCCTGTGGGTTGTAATTCGTTTTTTTCTGTGGTTATAATTGTTAAAGCAACTGACGCCACTGTGGAGTGTTCGTCGTCTGCTTGCGAAAGATTCCAATTCGCGCATGCGTCCGGCGAATGAATACATATCTAAAAGAAGTGAACAAAAGAAAGAAGTGCGTCATGTAAACAAAGCAGAACGTTCAAAACGATGTCATCGTGTTCGCCCATCGTTGCATTAAATTATCTCTTTAAAATGCTTCCCAATCACTAGAACAAGGAATTTTCAGTAAGTTTAGTTCAAATTTGGTCTTTGGCGATGGGTGATTGGAGAACACTAAAGTTTTACCTTTCACGAAAATGCAAACAAAGTTGCGATGGACGATAAAAACTAAATTAATTCGTCTTTCTTCCATGATTATTTGATAAAAGATTATTAAAAAGTGAGTTTGCAGTCAGATACATGTTTAGTAGCGATCCGGTGCAATCCGGGTCCGTGATCCGTGTCCACGTGCACCCACCAAGTTTACCGGCTCGGCAAAACCAATAGGCATCCCGCCGAAATGACAACATCGTCATCGCCCATCGCTGCACAAAATTATCCCTTTAGATTGCTTGGAAATGCTTCCCAATCGCAAGAACAAGGAATTTTCAGTAAGTTTAGTTCAAATTTGTTGTAAATCGGACAATTAGAACAGAAATGAAATGCCAAAGTCTGATCGATGACTTGCGATAGCACCTGAGCGATAATAGAGCAACTTACGTAATTGGGCCTGAAAAGGCACATCTTTGCATACAGTTGTGTTAAAAAAATCGTTCATATACCAAATTAAATGTTTTTAAAAGATGAATAAAAATAATTTCAACTACTTCATCAGTTTGCAATGATTGTTTGTGTTTAAGTGTATTTTGTTCATTTAAATTTTTGTTTTGTTTGTTGTAATTTTTGTTTTGTTTGTTGCAATTTTTGTTTTGTTTATTGTATTTTTTGTTCTGTTTGTTATTTTTTTCCCATCCGTGTTACATGTGGAGCACCACTTTTTCTTGTTTATTAATTCTAACAATCTCCGATACTCACCAACCAAAGTATGAAGAGCTGTGCCTGTGTGAACGGTCCTCGAGCGCACTTCTCAAAGGACTGGGCATTCTGCACTCTGGCCTGATATAACCTATTCTATTATTATTAATTTGTAATGTCTTATTCGTATCAAAATATTTTAATTTCATTTTGGAATGGCCCAGCTATTCTCTTGAATACAATAGTGTTAAGTAAAAATGCATCTCAATGCAAACAAAAACAAAACAAAACTATTCATAGAAAGTATGATGTTTCAAATGTCATTGGCGGGGCACAGACTATTCGATTCATAACACTTCTTCAGATACTATTTAAAAGTTTTGCTAAAGGATTTCAAATTACTGGTCATTTCTAAAAAACAGCATGAGACTTCTCGTGGAGGGAACTCTTAAACTTTGATATTTGTCTTTATATATTTTTTTTTGTAACATGGTCGGTTCCTTTTTTGACAATGACTGCCTGCAATCATTGTCAAAAATAGGAACTATCTGTGTTATTCTGTGATCGGTACGATCATGGGAAATGCGTAGTCATATCCTGTGGGTTGTAATTCGGTTTTTTTCTGTGGTCATTATTGTTAAAGCAACTGACGCCACTGTGGAGTGTTCGTCCGTGTTCATGCAAGATTCCAGTTTGCGCATGCGCCCAGGCGTATGAATACTTAAATAAAAAAGGTAAACAACAAGTGTTGATTTTTAAAAAATCAAGCTCGCGTAAGTTTGCAAAATCCCAAGGCAAAAAACCCCAAGGCATAATCCTTGGGCAAAATCCACGAAAATTTTCTTACTCTACCACGCACTCACAAATCACTTCTCAAACAAAAGCGACATCTAACAGTGTAAGCAGAATTATTGAACCAAAACATGGCCACCATGGACTGATAATCGGGGTAGGCTCCAGACTTGCAACAACAACAACAACAACAACAACAACAACAAAAATAATGATTTGTATAGCACTATATCAGACTAGGTCTGCTCATGGCGTGATATTCAGCATATAAAACCTACATACCAACCTATATATCTACCTACATACTAAACTACATACATACCTACCTACATACCTACCTACATATCTACCTAAATATCTACATACATACCTACATATATATTTGATCATTTCTCAATCGAAAATTAATCAAATATTCATTTAAAGAAAGCTAAGAATACACAAAGTTGTAACAAGTGTTGATTTTAAAAAATCAAGCTCGCGTAAGTTTGCAAAATCCCAAGGCAAAATCCAACGAAAAAGTGCTTACTCTACCACGCACTCACAAATCAGTTCTCAAACAAAAGCGACATCTGACGGTGTAAGCAGAATTATTGAGCCAAAACATGGCCGCCATGGACCGATAATCGGGGTATGCTCCATAGACTTACAGCTTAAAGGAGGGGGTTCAAGTATAAAAGGAAGGGGGTGGAGCCTATTAAACAGGTCTTGACCATCAAAACACCCAGAGCTCAGCCAGTATAAATTGAATACATTCTAATATATTTGTTACTTTCTAATAGAAATGTGTGATACTTGGTACAATGCTGCATGAACACAAGGGCTACAACATATTTTAATCTGAAATCTAAATGTTTGATATCAAAGCTCGTTTAAACAATAAAAGTGTTCTGAGATTTAAATTATTTTGAATTTGATTGACAGTTGACACTGTGTGTGAGATGTGGGTTTAGGTTTGTTTATAAATACCAAGCACATGGCTGAGTGCATGTGTCCAGCATGTTACAACATATTTGCGGTTTTACCCCATACCTCCCATGGGCTAGATGTTGCTGCAGCTGGGTGGGGAGCGGTCAACTTCAGAGACTAGTTATATAACTTGTGTAAAGATAAGAATCTGATTTCCTGGTCCTCCTCAGATAAACTTTTCAGTGCTTAATTTATGTTTTCTGAATGGTCCGAAAGTTTTTGATTGATAAACATGTAAATAATGACATATGCACACTTTAAATTATAAGGTTCACCTTTTCTGTTTTTATTCTCTTCGCCCTCTCTTTATGAGACCAAGGAGGAGGACTGTCACTGAGATAGTCAGCGGGGTTAATGCAGGGTGGTGTGATACAACCCCTTTCTTGCCTATGTTTACAAACAACCTGCCCAGCCACCAGCAGCATCCAGTGGGCTGTGAGTGGACAGTTTGACCAACGGTCAACTTGTGAGGTAGCTGTGTTGTGTGGAGCAGCACCAATCAGCAGCTGGGGCAAAATCTGGGGTGGGGTTAACTGACCGTACGGCTTTTCAGGGGTACTGGACCCCCCTCTTTAATCATATCAAAACCTCGAACATTCAGACCTAAAGTCAAAACAAACGCGAGCGAAAAGAAAAGAAGTGTGATGTAAAAGCAGAACGTTCTCGCGCTCGCCCATAGTTGCATAATCGTGCTCGCCCATCGTTGCATAAAATTGTCCCTATAAATTGCTTGGAAATTCTTACCAATCGCTAGAACAAGGTATTTTCAGTAAGTTTAGTTCAAATTTGGTGTTAATCGGACAATTAAAACAGAAATAACATGCAAAAGTCTGATCAATGATTTGCGATAGCGCCTGAGCAATAAAAGAGCAACTTACGTAATCGAGCTTGGAAAGGCAAATCTTTGCATAGGCCCCCTGCCAGTCTCTCCGACCAATGATTAAATATAGTGGAGTTGTACAGATCTGGTTCCGGTAAAGTTGTACAGTTCCGGTGTGTACTTTTCAATGGGGAAAGAAAAACAACATGGAGACCGGCAATCGGCCTATACAGATGTGTTAAAAAAATCGTTCATATACAAAATTAAACGTTTTTAAAAGACAAATAAAAATAATTTCAACTACTCCATCAGTTTGCAATGATTGTTTGTGTTTTAATGTATTTTGTTTACTTAATTTTTTGTTTTGTTTATTGTAATTTTTGTTTTGTTGTTATTTTTTTTCCCATCCGTGTTACATGTGGAGCACCACTTTTTCTTGTTTATCTTTCCAGATGATCAAAGCTGAGAGCAATTATATATTGCTCTCGGATCAAAGTAATGTGATGTGACTGGGTTCATTGGTAAAATGGATCAAATGTTATTGTTCCCAAGTAGGATTAATCAATGATATAATAAAGTACAATGGGATAAACAATGCTGATATTTGTCATGTTCAAAATGGTCGCATCCATGACAATACAGTAACAGCCCTTAGATTTATTTTCAAAAAGGCATAAAAATTGGAAATCATTCTCAGCCCAATGGAAAATAGATAGAATTGGTCCAATGGAAATACATTTTAACTACAAATAGCCAAGTACTCCATCCAGTAGTTTAAGAGAAGATCAAAGTTGACAAACAGAATGACAGAAAATTTACCAGAAGTTATGTTATAAAAACAGATTTCCTGCCTGGGAATAAATAACGAAAAACCTAATAAAATCCTTTCACAAAGTTTCCATTTTATTTGTCATCTGTATACTTCCAAATATAATAAATTAACAGAAATAATGTTGTATAACTACCAACCCATACCATTGTAGGCAGCAGCATATATGCACAGCATCAGGTTGTCTCTTCTTGCACAACTAACAGCAAAAATTTATAAACACAAAAACTGCTTTTGCACAAGTACACAATGAACATGATTTTCCCATCATTTACAAAGTTCTCACTTTACATAAAGTTAAATGATCAGACCCATAATACACATAGTAAATCAGCGATGAGTACTGCCATCTAGTGTGTGTTTCCTATATGCAACCTTGGCAGAGATAGAGAAATTATCTTCCTCTATCAACAAACATGATTCCATAAGCAGAAACATTCGCAATAATTCAAAGAACACAGAAATAGCTGCTTCTCATCATCATTATAATTTTTTGAGAAAAAAAAGGTCCTCATCCCAATTCCACACAAAAAAAGTTCTAGCCGCATCTAAGACCATGGCAATGTAGAATACCGCAGATAATGAAAGCTAAAAAAAAAAAGAACCTCCAAAACTACTTGTTTTTCAATAAACTAAAATGATAAGAAACATATCACCTTTTGTGTTGCATTAACATGAACAAATGCAGATCTCACTGATGTTTCCCTGGTGGCCTGATCTCTCTTATCTCATCAGTTAAAATATAGAGAAAACAGAATCACACATCAACAAGTGAACCCAGAATGAAATCTTAAGTTTTACATAACATTCAGTGCCCAGTTTTTTTTTTGTTATTTTTTTTAAATATGAAAATGTAAGATTTTCTTTATGCCAAATTATAGGGTAAATACAATAATAATATTGGAAATATTCATAAAATATAGAGAAAATAAGTATTATTTATGACATTCACTATCCCTTTAAAGCCAATCCTTCATAGCATGTTTTAATATGATAATGCTGCATTCCATTGCATGGTAAAATTTGGAGTCTGTTGGAATATGAGTTTCAGTTTGAATTTGACTGGACTATTTTCACATTATTCCACTGAAAGTTAACATTTATCGGAGCCAAAACAAACAAAGAATCATATTCATTGCTCAAAATTTGAGTAATTTTTTGTTTCTAATCCAGAGAAATAATTCTTTTATTTTCACTATTTTATGCAAGTGAAAACGTGTGGGCAAATCCATCTGTTCAAGATAATCACCTGTTTGTTCTCATCCCATCAACTCATTGATATAAAGTCAAGAGCAGCACAGAACCAAACTGAATAGCAGCAATCCCAAAGTCAAAATCCGACAATACAGCATATCTTTCATGATTTAATTGATCAAACCTTCATACAGGCTTCTGAACTTATCAATATGGAACAATTATTAAGCATAACAGTCCTCGTGAAATTGCATCACTTTGAAAAGAACTTCCAAAATTTATTTATCATTCTCGGCAAATACAATAGATGATGTCTGAAGTAAAAACCAAAAAGATAAACCATTGCTCTTGTTCTTGTTTGTAACAGAGATCATCATGTAAAATATGAAGAAAAAAAAGAAAAGATATTTTCTGGCCATAAAAATGAGATGAATTTCTTACAGCTTTAATCTCAACATCACGGAGAAAAAAAGTGATAACAAACTTCTTGTAAAATGTCTTATTTGTTTGTAATATGAGTGGGTACCATGCTTAAAGCCAACTACAACTTGTTCACTAAATAATAACATTTTTATAGGCCCATGAAAATAATGAAGTGATCCTCAGACGAAGCAAGTCATAAATCCTGAACTCTTGGACATCAAAAAAACGGTGTTATGTTTAAATTTTATTGGTTGATAGTTTCTTTGAAGACAATTCTGAGAATCTCTTAATTGTTGGCATGAGGCCTACTTTGGATCATACGACTCGCATCCAACATAGAGATCAATCCAACGCTCAAATCACCATAGTAACATTACCATTGTCTGCCAAAAGACACCAATTGCTTCCTCACTGAAGCCATTCTACTGCCTTTTACCAAACACCGGCAGATATACAAGTATGTAGCAAAAATATGTGTATGTTCTGTAATATACTACATAGTATTTCATTAATATTTTACATTTGTACATCAGGGTGACCAGACAAAACTTGCAAACAAGTTACTTCCATATTATTATAACTTAGTACCTCAACACTTTCGTTCAAAATTTTTGCAACATAGTCATCCATCACTTAGGCCAGGAAATGTCTTGTTTTTGGCTATGGCGAAATGAAATATTTAGTCCAGGTATTTTCTTTCGATTTTTAACAATTCTGGAAAGTAAAAAGCCATACTTTGGCTATTTTTGCCACATGATTTTTTTTCATACCTGTATATCAAAGAATCCATAGCTGATAATAAACAAGAGAGTAATTTTGAGAGGCCTAATTTTAACAAGTAACAATTGATATTTCACACTCCTTGTGTCCATGCAATTCAATCATAAATGTTGCAACCTTTGACCTCATTAAAATGAACATATAAAAATGAAGACAATTCATGCGAACAAATGTTACAATCACTTACACATGGCTTCCACAGTCATGAACAGTTGGAACCAAACATCTATTTGGTCATGCTTGAATGACCAAATGACAAAATAGTGCCATGCAACAGCTAAGCGTGAGCCTCTCATGTCATGCCAATCATGTGTGACCTTAATTGGTCATGTTCATGCGTGATTAAATAGAAGTTTGGCTCGAACGGTGAGCCTTTTATTTCGCATCAAATATATTACAACATTGTGAGGATCATATCAAGAAGAATAGGCCGCGAAATACCATGATGTAGAGGCTGAAAGAGGGGAAAAAGAAAAAAAAATCTTGGCTTAGCAAACTCGTTTGTTTTTTAAGGGTATTTTGTGTTATGAAGCTCAGCTTTTTCAAGACATGTATATAAAGAGTAAATATAACACATAATTTTTGTGATAGACTGTGAAATAGTTCATATTAACAAATACTCTTCATTTCTTTTGTCTGCAGTCGGACACGGGAAAAGCTAACCCCCCTCCCCCCTCTAATATTTGTGGAAACAATTTGTGATAAAGTTTCAGTGCTACACATGACATTTCTTCATAAATGGTGGCCATTTCTTCATATCAAAATTCACTTTCATTCAAACTTAAAAAACCCCAACCATTTATGTGCCACCCCTAAACTTAATGGGCAAATGATGCATACGCACAGAAAAAAAATCATTGACAAAAAACATTTACTCGAGCCTTAAGCCTCGTGTCAAAGCTGTTGTTTCCATGTTGTATATTTTAATTTTATTTAAAGTGTGCTTTCTGTAATTTTTATATTTTTGATCCCTTTAAATTAAAGTACAAAGATGAAGTGTAAATAGACAAACAATTTTAGTTTACAGAGCACTTTTGTAGGCCTGGATATCAAGCCATATCGATGCGAGTTCTTATCATTTTAATGGTTTAAATCATAGGCCAGTGGCCTTCGACCATTGCTCATCATTTTTCATAATGATTGGAAACATTTTCTGGAAATGCCAGCAAATTTAAATCATTTTAATCCTTTTCCAGAGTAGAATAGAGCAGATGATAATTTCAGTCCTTCAAAATGTACAATACGGGTTGAATTTGGATCATACAAAATATTTGTCATGTTATTAAAAATGGCTGCCTCCTTGACAACGAACTGATAAAATAGCAATTAGATTTTGTTCAAAGATGAAAAAAGTTCCGAGCCTCATGAAAAAGATAGAATTGGTCCTTGGAAAGTACATTATCTCACCTAGTAGTATCTAAGTGCTCTGATTAGTAGTTTCAGAGAAGATCAAAGTTGATTGACAGAATGACAGAAAATTTCTCCCCAAGCTACGATACGCATAGCTAAAAGATGCTTAAAGTATTTACTTGGAGACTGAATTTTGTAATCTGATCTTGTTTTCTGGAAACAACTGGCTTTGGGCTAGGAAACTGATGAGCTACATGTATGTGTATGCTTCGTCAAAACCGCTAATAAAATATCAGGTGAAAAACAAAGAGATCAAGAGCAGATATATGCATATATCATCAATTGCAACAGCATTCATTTCACACTTACATCCATTAACAGAAGTTTACATAGTTCAAAACACGTAATTCAAGCACTTCGTTTAATAATTATAATAATAATAATTAGAATTATGACAAACTGTCTTACAATGTATAGGATATACTGTTTACGAGAAATATATGACCAGTTCCTCCCCCAAAATCACATTTCCCATTTCCCCTATAATAAACAATGACCTTATCTTGTTTCCCCCCCGGTTTACCTTGTTCACGTCACAACATTGGGTTATATTTTACAAAATTATACTCTGTCCAGATATTTGATGAATGACTACTATTTTACACTACAGGGGTCACCACTGTTCCCCCATCACAATTATACTTTAATAGGAGGCAAGCCTTTTACTTATGGTTCTATAGCGCCAACAACAGCACCACCTGCTGGACAAGACATCTTTGTTAAATTTCACAATAATACTGAACACGCATATCCCCACATACTTCAGAATCTCAATTTTAACTTGCTTCGTTCTCCCAGTCATCCATTTATACAATCAATCATGTTTCTATAAGAATCACTTTTTTTTTACATATCCATAGATACAAGTATACTTGTCTACATATAAATACATGTTAAACTTTAAGATTCCCACCAGGTGACACTGCTGTCTCTGCTACAGCACCTTAACTTGAATGACTGATGGATGAACAAAGGAGATATGAAATTACTATACACAATCTGTGTCAGATCAAGACAATAATTGGTGCTTTACTCCACAGATGGCACCACTGTACACACCAAGTCTCCACAGATGGCAACACTGTACACACCAAGTCTCCACAGATGGCACCACTGTAGTCTCCACAGATGGCACCACTGTACACACCAAGTCTCCACAGATGGCACCACTGTAGTCTCCACAGATGGCACCACTGTACACACCAAGTCTCATCATGGGCACTCACAAATATCATTTGCACTGGTCTTATATAAAAGATTTTCCTTTAAATATAAATTTGACATGTCTAAGATTCCTACTGGAGATTTCGATACAATTATTTCTTCAACCACCACAAGAAGTGCAATAACTTACACCAAGCAATTTATTGAAAAAAACTGCATGTTATTCTATATATTAAATATATATGTATAAACTTTCATTTTTCCTCTTTTTGATATATAGGATATTAATGGTTCCACATACAACCAAATGCTTCATCAAAGATGTCCTGATTAAAATATGGTTTTGCGGTGCAACTTAATTTTCAATATGTCAAATGAATGCCTCACTTATGACTCACTTCACAAGCACTATGGGGGGGATGGTGTATGCTGACTGATCTATGAACATTACACATCAGGTGATGAGTTTCTAAAATATGTATAGTATAGATACATGTATATACACATATCAGAATGACCAACATCCACACTCCAGTCAATGGCATAACATAGTCAAACTGTGTTCTGTATGCACACTCCATTCAGATACCAAACACTTCATTCAGTCATGCTTTATTCATTAATTTGTCTCAAAAAATAGTTTGTTCTTTATCTTGAATACGAGACCTGATTATTATACATGTTGCAATGGGAGTCTTGTCAAGCTTAGAAACAACTTGTAAGCACTCTATTTTTGCCGTTATCATTGATAAATGCCCCCAAATGCAAAATAAAATCTAGAAGCAAAATATTTCATAACATATGCCAGGGATTTGCTGTGGATATTCTGCGGAGCACCAACCAGTTTCATTCCATGTTGTCAGCTGATGTTGGTGCCTGGTGAAATCATTCAAGGTCTCCAGATGGCAGCACCTACCCAATCTCAACAATTTTCAGGACTTAATGACTTCCAAAATTCACGACTAAGTTAGTTCAAAACTTGTATTTCTCTCAGCTGAAACAACGTGCATCAAACCAGAACTTTACATATATTCTCTTGAACAAGATTTCCATCATTACTTCAAGTTAAAGCAGAAAGCAGATCGTGGTCTATCATAGTGCTTCAACCACAAACTTGTTTATAGTGCACAGTATGCAGAAAAAAGGCATGGCCCAGTGGACACCTCCAGAATTAAATTATTTAAAAGGAAATCCTGGACTTTTGAGTTTGGGGACCTGACCCAAGCTATTTCCTGACTTTTAAGGACTAGTCCTGCCATTTTGGAACCCAGATTCAAGAGAGCTCCTTGAAATCACCCAGGTACCCAGGTAAGTACCAGTGACATCACCCAGGTAAGTACCAGTGACATCACCCAGGGAAGTACCAGTGACATCACCCAGGGAAGTACCAGTGACATCACCCAGGTAAGTACCAGTGACATCACCCAGGTAAGTACCTGTGACATCACCCAGGTAAGTACCAGTGACATCACCCAGGGAAGTACCTGTGACATCACCCAGGGAAGTACCTGTGACATCACCCAGGGAAGTACCAGTGACATCACCCAGGTAAGTACCAGTGACATCACCCAGGTAAGTACCAGTGACATCAACCAGGGAAGTTTCAGCAGGGTAGGGCACCAGACTACATCACCCAGAGTCCCAATTATCGGGTGAGTTTACTTTTCGTGGAAGATTCCAAGCTGACATCTTTGTAGGGGTGTTTTGATAGCAATCAGTTGGAGTCCATCATTTTGCATACACTGATGTACCCAATTAGGTCATGCATGGCAATTGTATGACCTTATTTGGTCATGTGCTTTTGGTCGCCCTAGGTGACCTCATTCAGTTATGTTTGACCTTGACCCAATTAAAGTTTTGGCTCAAACTGATAATCCACATCACTGAACCCTAATCTGGAAAGATCTGGAGAAAATAGTGTCCTCAAAATACACAACCTGACCTAGATCATTCGAGGCTCATCTCAACAGTAACTCAGGGTTAGTCAAAAAAAGTTTGGGTCTTGAGCAACATGTGAGCAAAAGACAAAACTTCTTGAAATTGCCACTATGAAAATTGCACTTTTTCCATTGTATTGGTTGGATATAATACTGATAATATATTACTCTTGGCTTTTTGAACACACCCCGATTAACCTAAGCAGACCATAAGTCTCATTTCTCACATTAAACACTTGTCTCCTTCGCCCATATTTTACGTAAAAATAAAAGGGCGAAAACTCCATTGTTGATATAAAAATGCAGCCTTTTGTATTCCAAAATGTACAAACCTTGTACCACACTTATATCAAGGAATACTGTCTTGATACAGTTGGAGAAGTCATACAGTGCTGCATGAATCCTCCTGCAAAACGGCCTGACATGATTCAGTAGACTTCCTAAACTCTCACCAAACTTTAACAAAGATTTAATAAAAAAAAAGATAAAAAAAAGACAGCTGTTTGACAAAGGGTTTTGCACAGTCACAACTGTAAGAGGACACTGGTAACCATGACAACAGCTGGTTGCTAACAGGAGACAATGGTTATGATAGGATGTGTGTGTACAGATGAGTAATGTAACTTGACACTGTCTTTAATGTGTGTAGATGTATCGGCCACAGCAAAAAGCTCGTATTTGTTTCTTTCCTGATGAAGTTAACACTGGTACTCTTTATCGAACAAATCTAAACTTAAACTTGTATCGGCTTTGTACCAAATCAGACCCTTTTTTCAAGCAATTCAATATTTTTAAAAACATTTTAGAACATTAAGAAGAAACAAAGTCTTTCTTTTTGCAGGGGGCATGTTGTATGGAGTATTTGTTGCGTGTAGTTTGTTCAGTATTTACAGCCAGTGTGGTTTTGTAGCCTAGTGTGCTAATCTTTCTCTTTCTAATCATCTAATCCTCTATCCCCCTAAAATGTTCCATTTTTTTTTTTTGAAGTTTTATTTTTGGACACAGCCGTTGTAGGTAAGCCGAGGCTGTTCCACAGAGATATCACATAGTTTGAAATCGATCACTGCATGGATCCCAGGGATGAACTCAACAATATTTTGTCCCAAAATATGACCCTGGTTACCATGACAACAATCAGAATATAACAGTGAACCAACATAATTAGTTATTTATAGGTGCCGTGCCACTGCTGAGGCTCAGCGCGGGGATTTCTGAGACAAATAGTTCATAAAGAGCGCCCTAGTGGAAGGCACGGCGTGCACCTGGGGGGGCCTCCCACACGGATCTAATCCGCACATGCAATCCCTTCTGCAAGCTGGAAAAAGGTCACCTTCTTCCCAGTGCATCCCTCTAGGGGCAGTGGTCAGAACTCTCAGCTAAAAGATGTTGTACTGAGTACATCAAGGGAACACATGAACTGCCCTTCAAGCAAGAAAATATATTATCCAAATATATATATATATTCATATTTTCATATGGACAAATGTCAATATAAATATATATATAGATATATATAATATATCAGTGTTCTCCATCCAGCAGAATCCTGCACACTCCGGGCAGAAGCTGAGCAAGTGTCAAGCTTGGCTATATTTGTGTCTCGCCACACAGAGACAAAATCTACCTGGGATCATTCATTATTTCATTGTTCCTTAATTTGTCATAATATATATATTTATATAATATATATATATATATCAAAGGGAGGCTCCCTTATTTGGCGCTGAGTTCCATATCCTTGTCTAATGAGAAATACTTGTCAGTGTCGTGGGCACACAGCAGTAAGGTCTGGAGTCAAGCTTTCTGTGGGTCACTTTATGTTGGACCTAAAGTCTGTCTCGCGGTCTCTTCTGCGATCTCGGAACCTGTCCCTTGTGTCGCGATCCCGCTCTCCTCCTCGCCTGTCCCGGTTCTCTTTAGCTCTGCGCCCTATAAGTCTCTGGTCGCGCGTCTCCTCTCGGTTGTCCCGGTCCTTTCGCATGTGGTCCGGTCGTGGCTGCAGGCGTGAGCTCTGCTGTTCACGCAGAGCAGCTGGCCGGGCGGACGTCCCGTTGGCACTTGCATCTTTGGCACTGGTTGAATCTTTACTTGATTCTGCTCCCCGGTCCTCTCCCTGTCTGGCACGCTCAGCCTCTCGCTCTTTTGTCCTCTGCACCATCTGAGCATAGCTGAGTTTTGGGGGCTCGGCTGCAGTTCCCCACACTGACACTGGCTCCACGACGGCCGAGGCCTGAAATAAACAAACAACAAACATCTAATCTCTCTTTGTGCCAGGACATTAACAGTAACGGCTGGAGTTAGATTTTTGATTAACACTGACAAGAATAATGTGAACTCCTTGCAACATCAGATGAACAAAATAAAAACGATCTAGTGAGATACCATCTCCTTGACAACATAGAGGTCCAATCATTCATCATTTACATTAGACTGGAGATCGCAGTTGTGTACAGACCTGTTTAGGAGTTTCTGAGCGGGCGGGTTTCGGAGCAGGTTTCGGGGTGGCTGGCGTCTGTGTGGCTGGCGTCTGCGTTGTGGCGTTACTTATAGAGGGCGCTTCTGTTCTACTTGGTGGGGGCGTATCTGTACTCGTGGCTCGACTCACTCTGCAATAGGTAAATCCAACATATATTTCACAAGGTAATATTCAGTTTGTTTGGGACACCTAAATCAAATGAGACATAGGTATATGATTTTAAGTATCTTAAATGTGACATGCACCTTATCTTAAAACTTTTATATCAAAGGATGTTTTCATGTTAATAAAAGCCATTTTTTTTCTAAATGAAACAAAATAAATAAAGTCAATGAGATACTGTTTGTTGGCTCCTCAAAATTTCTGAATTGTTAAACAAATGTTATTTTAAAATGTTATCTTTTTCCAATAAATGATAACTTGTGAAGCTAAGGTAAGTATACAGCATTTACTTCTGAGGTGACTGTGGAGGAGTCGGCAACGAGGCGGTGCCTACCGCTGCCGTGGATGTGGCACACGTTGCCGTGGAAACTGTGCTGGTTGCCGTGGTCACTTTGGTAACAGATGTGCTGGTTGCCACGGATGATACTGATGGAGAAGAGGAGGAGGTTTTTGATGACGTGGTCATCGAGGAAGATGAGGCAGTTGCCGACACTGGAGTAGTCGTCATGGCGACGGGCACTGCTGATGAGGCGGAGGAAGATAAGGAAGTTGTGGCTGCCACGGACGATGCTGATGTGCTGGTTGCAGTTGTCGTACTTGGCTTTTCCTTATCAGGTGACATGGGAACCTGCATATATTATACACCATTATCATGGGAACCTGCATATGTAATACACATTTCCATGGGAACCTGAATTTTTAATCATGGACTTGGGAACCACACTGTCCACCAGAGGCACATGTAAACATCTGTTGATAGCTTCATCACGGCGCCCTCTGGTGGAGTTTGCATGGGAACTATAGAATATAACAATGGTGCCAGAACCTGGACAAGCATTACATTGGCCTAGGAAACAGCATATCGAGTGCATCTGTGGCAAACTCCACCAGAGGGCGAAGTGGTGAACCTATCACCTCTGTACAAGCAAACTCCACCGGAGGGCGACATGGTGAACCTATCACCTGTGTACAAGGTGCCTTTTGGTGCTGGCTCACCACATCCACCTTATTTCATGTTCACCCTTGATACAAAAGTCTGTGCATATAGAAACAACTATTAAGAGAAATAAAACTTGGAACTACTTTCTCAACCAGAGGAGCCATTTTCTGGGGTAGTGATAAGGCGGAACCACAACAAAGATGGCCGCTTTGTTTATAATTTGAATTCTTTTAATCTTTTATACTTTTGGTTAATCTAACCAACAAAAATGTTCAAATATTAACAAATGAACTCTAATACATCCAAGGCAACTTCGTATTTGATATTTAGAGATGTTAACATGTCAATCACATTTACAACACACTGACAGTTCTTGAGCACATGGCCAGTAAAAGTAGGACCGGATGAATACTAATCTGGGTTGGCCAGAGGGAATAGTTTGCGTGTGCCTCTGGTGGACAGTGTGCATCTACGGGGTAAATAGTGTTGCCGCGTGACCTACCTGGGGTTGAGCTTGTGACACAGCTGTGGGTGCAGCAGGCTGAGAAGAGGGCTTGGGGGTTTCCCGGGTGGAAGGTCTTGCAGTGCCTTTGACAACATCTGACATCTTGTTCTCAAAAACATTATCACTAGTCACTGTGCTTGTCCATGCACTGGTCTGCTGCTGAACAATTTTCACAAAAAAATAAAAAACACAAAATTAATACCTTTCATGACTTTTTCCTCATAAAAAAATGACTTATGTATGGAGTTTGGTTTATATATGTGTATATCCACATGTCTACAACTAAATTCATCACATAATATTTTTTTCTTGCATGAAATATTGAAATGTATGCCCATAAACTCTGAATTCTCACTGCTTGAGTTTCAACTTTGTGATTCACCAGGGACAGGTTTGTGGACATAAACATAACCCCATGGGTTGATAGCTCTGCTGACTTGAATGAAAACACATGAACTGAGATTACAACAAGCAACCAGGTTATGATTTTCCATACAAGATCCCAAAGTAGGCAAGATGTTGTATTTTCTGAGGTCTAATTCTATCTATTTTCCATTAGACTCAGTTCTTTTTCCATTTTGTCATGATTTTTTCAAAAATCTAATAGCTATCACAAAGTTGTCAAGGAGGCTGCCATTTTGAATAACATAGCCAATGAGAATCAAGATAACAAGTTGGGGCCAAATTTGAAATGTAACATGCATTTTGATTGGTCAAAATCATCATCAAGTCTGCTCCACTTTTAATGGTTGTGAGATTTTGCATGCACACAAATTTTGAATTCAAGGTCAATGTGTCAAGGACAAAGGTCACATGACTAAGAAATTATTACGAGGCAGGGCTATGACCTTAGACATTTCTGTATACCAAGTTTTAATTTCTTCTTATAAGTGGTTGCTGAGATATGCTCCTTACAAAATTTGTGACATCAAGGTCACTGCACTAAGCTCAATGGTGACATCACTGAGAATTTAAGGAATCTGAATCTTCAACTCTCTATCTAGCTCTGTATAAAATATGAAACATAAATTAATGGAAGTTTTGGAGAAGAAGATTTTAAAACATAGTGTTGGTATATAACAGATATGAAGTGACACAAATTTTGAATTCAAGGTCAATGTGTCAAGGACAAAGGTCACAAGACTAAGAAAGTATGACAAGGCACGGCTATGGCCTAAGACATTTCTGTATTCCAAGTTTTAGTTTCTTCTTATAAGTGGTTGCTGAGATATATTCCTCACAAAATTTGTGACATCAAGGCCACCGCACTGAGGTCAATGGTGACATCACTAAGATTTGAAGGAATCTGAATCTTCAACTCTCTATCTACCTCTGTATTAAATATAAAACAAATATTACTGGTAGTTTTGGAGGAGAAGATTTTTAAACATAGTGTTAGTATATAACAGATATGAAGTGTTTTTTATTCACTTCTGATGGTTGTGATGTGGCATGTTCACAAATTTTAAATTCAAGGTCAATGTGTCAAGGTCAAAGGTCACATGACTAAAATTGTATGACAAGGTACAGCTTTAACATAAGACATTCCTGTATACCAAGATTTAATTTCTTCTTGTAAGTGGTTGCTGAGATATGCTCCTTACAAAATTTGTGACATCAAGGTCACTGCACTAAGCTCAATGGTGACATCACTGATAATTGAAGGAATCTAAATCTTCAACTCTCTATCTAGCTCTGTATAAAATAGTGTTGGTATATAAAAGATATGAAGTGCATTTAATTCACTTCTAATGGTTATGATGTGGAATGTTCATAAATTTTGAATTCAAGTTCAATGTGTCAAGGTCAAAGGTCACATGACTAAGAAAGTATGACGAGGCACGGCTATGACCTAAGACATTTCTGTATACCAAGTTTTAATTTCTTCTTATAAGTAGTTGCTGAGATATACTCCTTACATAATTTGTGACATCAAGGTCATTGCATTAAGGTCAATGGTGACATCACTAAGATTTGAAGGAATCTGAATCTTCAACTCTCTATCTACCTCTGTATTAAATATGAAACAAATATTACTGGTAGTTTTGGAGAAGATTTTTAAACATAGTGTTAGTATATAACAGATATGAAGTGTTTTTTTATTCACTTCTGATGGTTGTGATGTGGCATGTTCACAAATTTTAAATTCAAGGTCAATGTGTCAAGGTCAAAGGTCACATGACTAAAATTGTATGACAAGGTACAGCTTTAACATAAGACATTCCTGTATACCAAGATTTAATTTCTTCTTGTAAGTGGTTGCTGAGATATGCTCCTTACAAAATTTGTGACATCAAGGTCACTGCACTAAGCTCAATGGTGACATCACTGATAATTGAAGGAATCTAAATCTTCAACTCTCTATCTAGCCCTGTATAAAATAGTGTTGGTATATAAAAGATATGAAGTGCATTTAATTCACTTATAATGGTTATGATGTGGAATGTTCACAAATTTTGAATTCAAGGTCAATGTGTCAAGGTCAAAGGTCACATGACTAAGAAAGTATGACGAGGCACGGCTATGACCTAAGACATTTCTGTATACCAAGTTTTAATTTCTTCTTATAAGTGGTTGCTGAGATATGCTCCTTAAAATATTTGTGACATCAAGGTCACTGCACTAAGGCCAATGGTGACATCACTGAGAATTGAAGGTATCTAAATCTTCAACTCTCTATCTAGCCCTGTATAAAATAGTGTTGGTATATAAAAGATATGAAGTGCATTTAATTCACTTCTAATGGTTATGATGTGGAATGTTCACAAATTTTGAATTCAAGGTCAATGTGTCAAGGTCAAAGGTCACATGACTAAGAAAGTATGACGAGGCACGGCTATGACCTAAAACATTTCTGTATACCAAGTTTTAATTTCTTCTTATAAGTGGTTGCTGAGATATACTCCTTACAAAATTTGTGACATCAAGGTCACTGCATTAAGGTCAATGGTGACATCAATAAGATTTGAAGGAATCTGAATCTTCAACTCTCTATCTACCTCTGTATTAAATATGAAACAAATATTACTGGTAGTTTTGGAGGAGAAGATTTTTAAACATAATGTTACTATATAACAGATATGAAGTGTTTTTTATTCACTTCTGATGGTTGTGATGTGGCATGTTCACAAATTTTGAATTCAAGGTCAATGTGTCAAGGTCAAAGGTCACATGACTAAAATTGTATGACAAGGCACAGCTTTAACATATGACATTTCTGCATACCAAGTTTTAATATCCTGTAATAAGTGGTTGCTGAGATATGCTTAGTACAAAATTTGTGACCTCAATGTCACTGCACTAAGGTCAATGGTGACATCACTAAGATTTGAAGGAATCTGAATCTTCAACTATATATCTACCTCTATATAAAATATGAAAGATGTACTACTGGTAGTTTTGGAGAAGAAGATTTTTAAAGAAATGTTGACAGACGGACGGACAGACGGACAGACAGACGGACAGACATTTTCCCCCTCCTAAAGCTCTGCGAGCTAAAGTCTCAGCAGAGCTAAAAAAAGGCTGATATGATGACTTTCATTTTGACACCATTTGGTAATTTTTTTGGTAATAAAGGTGCACTATTTGATATAGTTCAAGGAGTAATGATGTCTTAATGGTGCTGTGGCCATTTATCTATGAAATAGTGGCATCATACTTTTTGGTATCCATGGGTGCTGGCCGAGGGCGGAATTATTTTTTTGACAGAGGAATCGATTTGACGGATTTTCCGTTCACGGATTTTAAATTTTGATGGAAATCCGTCTGGAGACGGAGGACCAGCACCTATGGGTATCTTAGCAGCAGTCAACACATTTTATTCTGTTGTGATCCTCTGTATGAAGTGTCCCCATTCCCCCTAACGCTAAAGAGGAATGTGGTGACTTCAGTGATGAAAGTCAGCATTCAGGAAAAAACCTGAAACCCTTAAAAATCAACCTGAAGGTACCCCAACCCCCTTTCAGACTGAGTTCACACCATTTTGAATTTCACAATTGAAGTAAAAAAAAAACCTGAATTCAGGTTATTTCCTGAAGACTTTCATGGCTGTGACTTACTTTGATGGTGGTCTGAGGCGTGGTGTTTGAGCCGGGGAGTGGAGGGAAGGATGTGGCTTCAAGGTCAAACCTCGGTGATTCACTCAACAATTTGGACGTTGACTCTTTGGCTGAAGGCTGCGAGGAAGTCCCCGATGAACTTTGCCGCTAAATGGGTGATAACATTTAAAGATACATTACTCTGTGCACAAAGTTAATCGTCAAAAATACCAGTTGTAGACTGCAGACCACATTTAGCAACATTGGAAAGAGAATACATTTAGATTTTGCATCAACGTTTGGTAATGCCAATCTGAATTTTTGTCAATTTATTATTTAACAATTTTTTTAAAATCAGGTCACATGACCTTTAAATGGAAGTCATGGTAATTAATAAGCACATAATTTTGTGACAATGTTAAGATGCATCCATGATTTTACGTTGGGCAATCATTTTTTTATTTTTGTAAACTCATCACTTTCACAAGATTTTCGGATATGGGGCCCCAATGGTCTTGGATTTACATCACCAAAATGTGTACAATTTCAAGATCTCTTTGAGATGTATTTGTAGTTAAGTTTGAAGAACTGAATATTAATTTTTGTCCATTTATTGTATTTACAAAAAGTGACAAACGCCCATCTGGTGCAGGCTTCAATTAAAAAAACATTATGGCATTCAACTGTACTTTATTTGGGATGTTTGCAAAATTCCGAGCACATATAAAGACTAATCTGTGTCAGATTGAAAGGAAATATGGCAGCAGAATGCTCAGCTTTCTATAATTTTGACTTGAACCAACCATGAAGCAGCTACTGCAGGCTGCATACTCATTGGACTGTCACATATCATCATATGCGCAATGTGCAATTCTATTATAAACTACCCAGCCAAAAAAATCATGTGAAATCTTTTTATAAAACAAAGGCATGCAAGTGTCATACAGCACACCACAATGGTACACTAGGATGAATATTTCTGCTGTCTTCACCATATTTAGTGTGTATATATTGAAAACTTTCTTGTTCCTTACTGTATTTTTAGCACCGTCCTCCTCCTTTTTTCGTCTGCTTTGATACCGTCGCCTAAAATATACCAAATAAATAAATGAAAAATAACTGAAACTTTCCTTCACCATTTTAACCGTGAACAAAGTTTTACTGTAATATTTTTGGTCCTTTAGTGACCCAAACTATCTTGATGTTATTATTCTAATCCTTGGTAGATATCATATCACGATCAATAGACATATGAATGGAACAAGTATCCCCCACTCAGACACTATACAGCCTGTACGATGAATGCTCTTTATTGTATCACACATCCTATTATCTTTAGAAACTTTGGGCCACCACTTCTCATGCACTGGTGGCCCTACTGGGCAACCAACATTTTTCTCTTTATGTCACAAGGGACAAGAGTTAGTACCAATGCAAGGATACAATAGGGAAAGAGTTAGTACCAATGCAAGGATACAATAGGGACAAGGGTTAGTACCAATGCAAGGATACAATAGGGAAAGAGTTAGTACCAATGCAAGGATACAATCGGGACAAGAGTTAGTACCAATGCAAGAATACAATAGGGACAAGGGTTAGTACCAATGCAAGGATACAATAGGGACAAGGGTTAGTACCAATGCAAGGATACAATAGGGACAAGGGTTAGTACCAATGCAAGGATACAATAGGGAAAGAGTTAGTACCAATGCAAAGATACAATAGGGACAAGGGTTAGTACCAATGCAAGGATACAATAGGGACAAGGGTTAGTACCAATGCAAGGATACAATAGGGAAAGAGTTAGTACCAATGCAAAGATACAATCGGGACAAGGGTTAGTACCAATGCAAGGATACAATAGGGACAAGGGTTAGTACCAATGCAAGGATACAATAGGGACAAGGGCAGCGTACCCTTTAGCGTACCTGGGAGCACTTATAGAGATAAGACAGTAAGGTGACTATAGCGTACCCTGTGGGGTACGCTGGGAACACTTATAGAGATAAGACAGTAAGGTGACTATAGCGTACCCCGTGGGGTACCTGGGAACACTTATAGAGATAAGACAGTAAGGTGACTATAGCGTACCCTGTGGGGTACGCTGGGAACACTTATAGAGATAAGACAGTAAGGTGACTGTAGCGTACCCTGTGGGGTACCTGGGAACACTTATAGAGATAAGACAGTGAGGTGACTATAGCGTACCCTGTGGCGTACCTGGGAGCAAGTATAGAGATAAGACAGTAAGGTGACTATAGCGTACCCTGTGGGGTACCTGGGAACACTTATAGAGATAAGACAGTGAAGTGACTATAGCGTACCCTGTGGGGTACCTGGGAGCACTTATAGAGATAAGACAGTAAGGTGACTATAGCGTACCCTGTAGCGTACCCTGTGGCGTACCTGGGAGCCTGGGATATCACTTCTCTCTCGGACAGCGGCCGATTACTACTCACGACGGAGCTACTGCTGACGGCCGGCTCCCGATCCCGACTACTGCTCACCTCCGCCACAGGCGCAGTCGGTGGCGTCACTGACGCGTGAACTACATGTGTTACGTTATTGTGGTTTTCTCGCCGGGCTGTACTAGAGTGCGACGAGTCGTTATTTCTTGGACTAGATCTGGATATACTGGTCGAGGCGACGTGGCGGTCATGTGACCGGTTGTCTGGGTTGTTCCGCTCCCTGTCATCGCGATGACGATCCCGGTTGTCACGGTGACGATCCCGGTCCTCACGGTGACGATCCCTCTCCATCTCGCGATCCTGGTTAGTTGGACCTCGATGAGGCTTATTTTGATTTCTACAAAAACACAGAAAATGTATATAAAATGAGTATTAAAATCACATGTAGATTACAATAGCAGCCTCCATTTACTTTGTTTTAAGAAATTTGAAAGAAACAACTTTAAATGGTTGTAAAATTTCTAAATATTCTGAATAAGTCAATAATAAGTCACTTTCCATGTAATCATATATCTTCTTCAATTACTAAGAAACATCTTAATTAAATCCAGAACACTACCATTTCAATATAATTTGAGGTTCAGATCAGGTCAATTCAAGTGAGGGAAGGTAAATGGCACAAAAGACAAAAAATGGGCTGTGGCACAGTCAGAACACATGTTTATTGTGAACCACAAGCCTTGGGTTTGATTGCCAGCCATGCCGGCATGGATTTTGTGATACTGTTTCTCATGAGCTGAGGTCTGTGCCTGTAGGGTTTACCCGCTGTCCTGGTAAATCTGTGACCGGGTGAGTTATGACTGAGGCAGCACTATCTCTGGTACAACTAAATCTTGTCATGAAGTGACTGAAATAACTTTAAAAGTGACGTGAAACCCCAAACAAAAAAAATAACTAAATGGCAGTGACCTGTTTCTTGAAGTCTGGAAACCGTGTCTGGCCCCCGGTCCTCCGGTCCCTCCAGTGGAAGAGTTGCCCTGGGAAAGTTTGAATGTTGCTGTCGGTGTGTAACCATTGGCTGCAAATGCCTGAAATAAACAGATGATATCTTCATTTCCCTGTGATTCAATAACAGTCATGAGGCAGGAATCATAAATAAGTTGCTTATCAGACACTTAGAAAGATTGTTTATATTTATTTTGAGAGACATATTGGAAATGCATGACATTCCTCAGAGAGGATATGTTTAGTGATACACTCACCGTTCCAGGGTCAAAGAAGGCAGTCATGGGGTTGCCAGCCCAGGGGTGTACCACCGTATTGGGGGGAAAGAATGGGTAACTCTGCAACATACAATAATTTCCACTAATAAAATACACTTCTTCTTAAAACTTTCTTCAATCTTATATATAAAAAAAAGGAATGAATTTATCTCTTATACTAGTTTACAATTTAACTTTTCTTAAATTACGAATATTCTGTTGGCTGGCTTTAGTTGAAATTTAACTGAATTTCTTCAAGCGTCATTAAAGCTATAAAGAAGGGATCAACAAGGACAATTATATCAATGGCATTCAATAGGTGGCAGCACTGATCAATCTGTTCAAAACAATGCAATGTATAACAACATACATTTGTAACTTGCTGACTTATGATGTACTGAGCTGCAGCATTCTGAACCTGTTGCGGGAATGTGAATGGGCTGTTGCCTCCACCGCTGCCACTCCCACTGCTGTTGCTGTTGCCTCCTGTGACGCTCCCCCCTCCACTACTGCCGGCACTGCTACTTCTCTGCGGCTGCTGGGGAGGTATGGCCGGTGGCGTGCTGCTTGTGTTGTTCTGGGCATTGTAAAGGTTGGGGTCAAAGGTCGGCTGCTGGGGCGATGGCTGCTGTATGTGGTGTTTCACACCATTTTTTGACACAAATGTACTGTGCATTGGCTTGGCCTTTATACGAGCCTGAAAAATTATTATCATTTAGTTATAAAATGCGTTTATCAAGAATATAATAATAAACATACCATAAATCGGAAAAGCTTTATAATTTATGGGTGTCTTGTTATAAATGACACTTTCCAATTGATAGAATTTACTACTTCTCTTGATGTGTTCAAAAGGGGGATAAACTGACGCAATTCTGTCAAAATGTTAAATCCTTGATTTTATATTGATAATATATGCAAGATATATTTAACATTTTTATAATATCTATTAATGTTAAATATATCTTGCATATATAATCAATATAAAATCAGGGATTTTACAAGTGCTTTCATGCAAAACAGAGGCTAATTGATTTATGAACATTGTTTTTTGCCTTATATTTAAATAGAATATGATAAGAAGCACATACCATAATTGGTTTGCCCTGAAACGTTTGCACCTCCTCTCGTAGATACTGGTAAGCCCTCTGAGCATCCTCGTCAGAAGTGAATGTCACGTACCAGTTATTATTATGGGCAAACTCACAACTCATGAAGCGCGGACAGTTCTCACCCGAAAATAGATTCTCCACATCCTGAAAACAGACACAAAATTAATAAACAGTCTCCTAATCCTGAAAACAGACATGATTTTAATATATGGGTGCCCTTGTTGGTGTGCTATTGACTAATCAAGTTTCAAATGAATTCTGGTTGCTGAGGGCAAAAGATGATTTCTGACTTTCCCAAATTGTCTTTCACTTTTGAAAACAAAGTCCTTTGTTTCTGCAGCTTCCTCAAAGTACAGAAATGATATAAAAATATTTAGCCTTCAGGCAGCACAGTAAGATTTTTAAGGAAATCATCGTCTCGAGCATCAAAACCAAAGAGTCCTGGAGTCAAACCAAAAAGCAATATGCAGTACCAATGTGTACTTGAATTGATTTGAAAATGTTTGACAAATCTCAAGTGAATAGGTTCATTTTCAACACAATTTCTGATTATGAGGGTAGCGAGCCGATGCCAAGGAGGGTAGCGAGCCGATGCCAAGGAGGGTAGCGAGCCGATGCCAAGGAGGGTAGCGAGCCGATGCCAAGGAGGGTAGCGAGCCGATGCAAAGGAGGGTAGCGAGCCAATGCAAAGGAGGGTAGCAAGCCAATGCAAAGGAGGGTAGCGAGCCGATGCAAAGGAGGGTAGCGAGCCGATGCAAAGGAGGGTAGCGAGCCAATGCAAAGGAGGGTAGCGAGCCTATGCAAAGGAGGGTAGCAAGCTGAAGAAAAGGAAGGTAGCGAGCCGATGCAAAGGAGGGTAGCGAGCCAATGCAAAGGAGGGTAGCGAGCCAATGCAAAGGAGGGTAGCAAGCCAATGCAAAGGAGGGTAGCAAGCTGAAGAAAAGGAAGGTAGCGAGCCGATGCAAAGGAGGGTAGCGAGCCGATGCAAAGGAGGGTAGCGAGCCAATGCAAAGGAGGGCAACAAGCTGAAGAAAAGGAAGGCAACAAGCTGATGAAAAGGACGGTAATAAGCCCATGAAAAGGACGGTAACAAACCGATGCAAAGGACGGTAATGAGCCCATGAAAAGGAGGGTAACAAACCGATGCAAAGGACGGTAATGAGCCCATGAAAAGGAGGGTAACAAACCGATGCAAAGGACGGTAATGAGCCCATGAAAAGGAGGGTAACAAGCCGATGCAGAAGAGGCTAACGAACCGATGCAAGGGAGGCTAAGGGAGGGTAACAAGCCGATGCAAGGTTGGGTAACAAGCCGATGCAAGGTTGGGTAACAAGCCGATGCAAAGGAGGGTAACAGCAGCAAAATAATGGCCTATATGCATATATAAAGCCACTGACCTGTACGGGAGTAGACTGGGGGACCTCCCTCAGGATGACAACGCATCGCTTGTGGAGCGGCCGCACCTTCTCCCCTTTCTCATCCACCTGAACGTGCGGAGATTCTGAAACACACATATATATTCAACTCTATAACAACATCTAAATAGAGCAAATTCTCAAGGGATTTATTCGATTTGGACATGACCTAGTTTATTTGTAAAATTTGGTCACGGTCACTAAATCAAAATGTATCTATGACAGTATAAGATTGTATAAAATTTGTTACAGGTAAACAGCATTTCAGGAGAAAACATATTTGATTTCTATAAGCTAGATTGTTTTAAAATTTATCCCAAATAGAACAAGAATTCATGTATCAATCAATCTTATGATCTATAATGCACAAGTGTTGAATGTTGAGTGTTGAATCTTATTGGCATTTTCATATCGGAAATCTTACAAAGACATTTCTTTGCACAGAATTTTTTTTTTTAAAAAGGCTTATTAAATCAGCGCCCAATACAACATAGTTTAAGTTTCTTCCTTTTCCGCCTCAATCAAGTATTACAAGTGGCACGGCATGCTCACCTCGAAGCACCTGGACGACCAGCTCCATGTCATTTGTAAGTCGTTTCACCTGGTTAAAGTTGGCAACGGTTGCTATGGAGACATACTGGTCCGGATCCATCTGAGACACCAGGTATGAGTCGTTCGCTAGATTCTCTCTGCAAAATACAAACCTCAATGTAACCTCAGTGTTAATAAATATACTGGCCAAAATAGCTCAATTGGTAGAGCATTTGCCTCGAGACCCAGGGGTTCCCAGTTCGCATCCCGGCTAGTTACAACCGAGTGCTATCAGCAGACATTATCTGGAATCAGTGGTATATAAATGCCGCTTTTGTTCAAAATAATAATTTTGAATTTTTATATCAATACTATAATATAGTTTTTATTCTCATGCCAAAACGATAACTTTTTCTTGAAAATTTCTTTCATATTTCCATTCACCAAGTAATAAAATGGACAAAATTATTTTAATGCATCTTTCCTCTTTAGTTAATGACTTTAGCGTTGTAGTAACAATTGAAGGCCCAGTTGAGCGCCATGCCTGGTACTACTGTTACATGGTCTCACCTGGAGAAGTAATACTCTAGCTGGTTCCTGATCAGACCCTTCAACTGGTCCTCTGCAGAACTGTTTTCCAGCACATGAACTGAGCCATCTCCTGCAATATAAACATTCTTCTTATAACAAAGTTGTCATATTCTTAGGCACATCAAACTGAGAAGCACATTTAGAAGTATTCACTTCAAAAGAAAATTTCTATTTCTTTTGAGGTAATATTTATCAATCATATAATTTGTATATTAAAAGCATATGTATGTGAAAACATCATGATATCCTACACAGCAGGGCATTAACAATACCTATCTGACATCATTTACCTCACATTGTTGGTCTTCACAAGTCTCAAACTAACTTTATTTAGATAAATAAATGAGTCACTGGAAGATATACCAATGAATAAAAATGAAAGGGAAATATATTTATCCCCCAATTTTAATTTTATTTCAATCATTTACCTGTTTTTTTATTTTATTTTACAAAAATCAATCTTAACTGCTTTAAAGGAAACAAATGTAACCCAAGGACAACATTTCCACTTTGAGGTCAGAGGTCAAATGGATGAATCCAAGATCAACCAAAACACAATGCACAACATGGGTATTACTTTAAATATATGGAGTATATTAGCTCTAAAAGGATACTACTGTAGCAGGGCTAGACATGTGCACTGGGCCCGGTGGCCCAGTTGGACAACCATATTGTTGGTCCTTTAGTGGCCCAAACTGTCTTGATTTTATTATTCTAATCATTGATAGATATCATATCATGATCAATAGATATTTGATCGGGACAAGTATCCCCCGCTCAGACACTATACTTCCTTATGTACAATGCTCTTTATTTTATCAAACGTCACTGCTGTAGACCGTGTCTGTGGGGTACTTACCAGAGTCACTGCTGTAGACCGTGTCTGTGGGGTACTTACCAGAGTCACTGCTGTAGACCGTGTCTGTGGGGTACTTACCAGAGTCACTGCTGTAGACCGTGTCTGTGGGGTACATACCAGAGTCACTGCTGTAGACCATGTCTGTGGGGTACTTACCAGAGTCACTGCTGTAGACCGTGTCTGTGGGGTACTTACCAGAGTCACTGCTGTAGACCGTGTCTGTGGGGTACTTACCCGAGTCACTGCTGTAGACCGTGTCTGCGGGGTACATACCAGAGTCACTGCTGTAGACCGTGTCTGTGGGGTACATACCAGAGTCACTGCTGTAGACCATGTCTGTGGGGTACTTACCAGAGTCACTGCTGTAGACCGTGTCTGCGGGGTACTTACCCGAGTCACTGCTGTAGACCGTGTCTGTGGGGTACATACCCGAGTCACTGCTGTAGACCGTGTCTGCGGGGTACATACCAGAGTCACTGCTGTAGACCGTGTCTGTGGGGTACATACCAGAGTCACTGCTGTAGACCATGTCTGTGGGGTACATACCCGAGTCACTGCTGTAGACCGTGTCTGTGGGGTACTTACCCGAGTCACTGCTGTAGACCGTGTCTGTGGGGTACTTACCAGAGTCACTGCTGTAGACCGTGTCTGTGGGGTACATACCAGAGTAACTGCTGTAGACCGTGTCTGTGGGGTACATACCAGAGTCACTGCTGTAGACCATGTCTGTGGGGTACATACCAGAGTCACTGCTGTAGACCGTGTCTGTGGGGTACATACCAGAGTCACTGCTGTAGACCATGTCTGTGGGGTACATACCCGAGTCACTGCTGTAGACCATGTCTGTGGGGTACTTACCAGAGTCACTGCTGTAGACCATGTCTGTGGGGTACTTACCAGAGTCACTGCTGTAGACCATGTCTGTGGGGTACTTACCAGAGTCACTGCTGTAGACCGTGTCTGTGGGGTACTTACCAGAGTCACTGCTGTAGACCATGTCTGTGGGGTACTTACCAGAGTCACTGCTGTAGACCATGTCTGTGGGGTACTTACCAGAGTCACTGCTGTAGACCGTGTCTGTGGGGTACTTACCAGAGTCACTGCTGTAGACCATGTCTGTGGGGTACTTACCAGAGTCACTGCTGTAGACCGTGTCTGTGGGGTACTTACCAGAGTCACTGCTGTAGACCATGTCTGTGGGGTACATACCCGAGTCACTGCTGTAGACCATGTCTGCGGGGTACATACCCGAGTCACTGCTGTAGACCGTGTCTGTGGGGTACTTACCAGAGTCACTGCTGTAGACCATGTCTGCAGGCGCCCCGTTGAGACTGGTGAAGTCTGTGGGGGTGGGGGTTGTCAGCGGAGACTCTGGAGTGGGAGGGAAGTTGACCCCAGGCTGAAGCTTTCCAATGTCTCCATTCATAAACGGCAAACTTCCTGTTCCTGCAAACAATATCAATTAAACGGCGATCAGAGATTGCTACATTTTCCACCCAATAGAGAAGTTAAAGGACAAGAGACATGCCACTGTGGTGTGAAGAGACCTGAATTCTGTAAATACCCTTCCCTGTGTCAGTAATAGCCCACCATCATTTTAGAAATGTAAAGTCTGCAAAAAATAGCATTAAACAAAGCCCAACTAAGTTTGATGGAAGTGACAGAAACCAGAAGCAGCAGAGGCTAAATGTCACTAAGGATAAGTATCATGCCATTTGGTCATTTTTGTTATATAATGGATGTATTTTTCATGTTTTAATTCCATATAAAACTTATATTATAGTTTATGGACTGGCAAAACCATGCATTTATTTTTAACATCTTTTAATTCTAGTTTATATTTCATGGCCGCTCAATATTTAACAAGATACTTTGTGAGTGGCACAAAACTGAAGTCAGCACAGTATTTAATGCATATAAAATCATACCAGAAAAGATTCTTCCAGACATAATTTTCATATGTACTTCACATATCCATAATATCAAGTTCTAGATCAACTTCTGCATATTTTTGGAAAATGTGACCCAATTACATAAATCATTCACAACAAGAGCATTGACCCCACCACTGAATGTGGGAGAACAAGATTTTCGGTAAAGTGGTTACCATGTCAATAGAAATCGTCCAATCACAGCCATTATCAAATGTGCCTGTGTAATATGAAAACAATCTGAGTTTTCATATCACGCTAACACTATATGCAGACAAACTAACTCTAGAACAAATGAATGGATCACATCCAAAATAAATCCTCCACTTCAACTTTGTCAAGTTAGGGGACAAAAACATGAATAAACATATTGTGTAAGATAAACCTGGTGGCAATAATTGTTATATAAATGTTTAGTGTTTTATCAAATATCACATTTAGATGATTTTGAAAATTGCCTTCTGTGACCTTGGAAATAGCTTTGAAAATTTGTAGTGTTTTGAAAATTATCGCAAATAGCCAATTTTCAACATCGGCCCTGTGACGTTGATAATACCTCAAGATCTCCCAATATTGAACTTGTCCAAGCCCTTCATAGGAAGACCACATTTGCCATATCATATCTAAATTGATGTAATCATAAAGAAAATAGAGCATTCACAAGCAAAGTTGCTCTTGTGCTGGTCATGAACTTCACCTTGATTCAAGGTCATAAATATTGCATCTAAATTAGCAGGAATAATAGACATTTTCTACCAGTGGTGTCTGGCAATCAGACACAAGGCCACACGTTACAGGACAAAGCCATTTTCTGCCAGTGGTGTCCCACAATCTGACACAAGGCCACACATTACTACTCTCCGTAGCAGAGCCAGGATTTATACCTAGCTCTGCAATAATTGACCATAATCAGTGAGTGCTGAGAGGTCACGCCCATAACAAGCTTCTTTTAGAAGCCAATCAACACCAAGTAAAATTTTTTGTCACATGTATTAACACAGCCAATCAGTGTCCTTGTTTTGGTAAGAAAGTGACTACAATAACAAATTTATGTGTCGGTATAACTCAGTCAACTGGTGTCATTGTTTTGGATGTGTGTGAAGTTTGTGTACTTATTCACTTTTCACAGTACATTATTCAATTTTTTTTCAAAATCAATAGTTGAGGTTGTCAACATATTATACTTCCAATACTGTCTTCAAATTTATCAGCACATATGTGACACAAGTGGATAAAACTAGCACAGGTCAATTCCAAGGTCACCAAATTTTGTATGAGGGTTGGAGGGTGTCCAAATAAGCTAGCCATAAAATATTTTCCTGGCAAAATGAACGGCTACAAGATGGCGCTACATACAACTTTTAAATCATCGTAGTAAAAAAAACCTTAAATTCTTATATGCAAAGCTAGATAAAACTAGCGCAGGTAAATTCAAAGGTCACCCAATTTTGTATGACTGTTAAGGGGTGTCCAAATATTTGTGACCTTTGAAATGATCTGCTGCGCTATTTTTTTTTTTTTTAATATTATTTTTTTTAATAAGTTTGATTAATAATGATAATTTTAAAATTGTATGTGGCACCATCTTGTGACTTGTAGCATTTTTGGACACCCCTCAAGCCTCATGCAAAATTTGGTGACCTTTGAATTGACCTGAGCTGGTTTTTCCGCTTGTTTCATCTAATGTGTTGATCATTTTATTTTTTAAGGACTTTCATTAACATAAAGTGCCACAAATTATATCCCAGTGGCATTTTGAATACAAAATTGCAAATATGACATGTTTACAACCTCATCTATCCATTTTGAAAAAAATCTGAATAGTGAACTGTGAAAAGTGAATGAGTAACAAACTTCACACACATTTGTTTGGGCAGAAAGTGAGTGCACCTGTTGTGTGTGCGAGTATAAGCCAATTGGGTGGGCATTGTAAGTGCACATGTGCAAAGCCCACCAATTGCGCACCTGTCTGTGGATTATGCAATTGACCTTGCGGAATAGATTGAAACAGTGTCATGCCTATTACGGCAGAGGTAGTATATGAGTCTACCTCGCCATGCAGAGTAACACATTACAGGACAAAGCTATTTTCTGCCAGTGGTGTCTGGCAATCTGACACAAGGCCACACATTACAGGACAAAGCCATTTTCTGCCAGTGGTGTCCGACAATCAGACACAAGGCCACAGGTTACAGGACAAAGTCATTTTCTGCCAGTGGTGTCCGGCAATCTGACACAAGGCCACACATTACAGGACAAAGTCATTTTCTGCCAGTGGTGTCCCACAATCAGAAACGTATTGGCACATGCTGCTTCCATGAAGTTAAATGTTCTGTGCTTTCTTACCCTCTGGAGTGGTGACAATGTTGTTCTGGTTTTCCACATCGTTCCATTCCAGGGTCGTGCTCTCCGGTGGAGTTGCCGGAGTCTTGCTGTGGAACACATTGGCGTTCGGGTTCAGAGTTGGGGTTTTGGGGGTGACCTGAATATACAAAAATACATTGCTTAAATTACATGTATGCTCAGAGTGTTTAACTTTATTATATGCTAACTCAAAATCTTTAGAATGAAGTTCCTTTTCGACTGAAATAACAACAATTTAATAAAACAAATAATGGACAAGTCCACATTTCCACAAAACTTAACAGCAATAAGCTTTACTTAAAATAATCTTACAAAATATCTGTATGGCAACATGCACTGTAATCAACGAACAAATCAGACTGTTGAGACAGGAAGATCAGACTAAAATATCTGATAAATTCAGGCCTTGACATACGCACTGGCCCAGTGGCCCAGGGCCACCAGATCCTCTGATTGGGCCAGTGAATGGTCTGATGTAGTGGCCCAGTTGGGAAACCACATTTTTGGTCTTTCAGTGGCCCAAACTATCTTGATTTTATTCTCATATATAATATATATATATTATATAATATATATATATTATATAATATATATATATATATTATATAATATATATATATATATTATATAATATATATATATATATATATATATATATATATATATATATATATATATATATATATATATATATATATATATATATATATATATATATATATATATATATATATATTTAATTATATATAAATATAAATAACTTAATTACTTGATTACATTTTATATTCATGACAACACATGATTACTGTGTGTTACCTGATCATGAAGTGTACCACCTTCCTTCTCAGCATAAATCTTTCAATGTTAATTCACTAGTTTTATCTACATCTGGATTAATTATATTTATCAAAGTATATTATTAAATTGGTAACATGAGAATATGAACGTTTTCCTCCATAATTTATTGCAGTGTAAGGCATTTAACCGTTGCACTATAAATACCTTTGGCTGACATTGCCCGGTTTATATATCAATATAATCTAAATAGCAATAGTAAATGGATATTTTATGCAAGTATTCAGACAAAAAACATTATCCATCAGTTTATGAGCATGAATTAAATTTGATGATATATTGCAAATGCTAATGTCAAAATAATTCTGAATTGAAAAAAATAGCATTTGGTTGCGTCTAAAACATTAAAAAAAAAAAAGTTGTGGACCACAGATGTGGGCACATTGTCAAATCCAAGAGTAAATTGTAAAATCGTCAGATACCACAAAGATCATATAAATGACTTATTTTCCTCTTGTTAAGTTTTACTGGGAGAAAAAGCTGTCACCTGTGTCCATGCAAACGCCAATAGCTTTCTCCATCTTGTTCTCAAATTTCGGAACTGTTCAATATTTTCTGAAAGTTAATTTTTTGTTGTGATTTTGCCCAAATTATCACATTTATGACCACTATTTCATTGGGAGAAAATTTTGTCTAGGACATCAGATCCTGTTTTTTCAAGTGGATACTTTACTTTAGTGCCCTGATTGTGCAATAACATTTGTTTTAGTGGTCCATTATCATTCCAAATTTCATCCCAATTCTATCTTATAAACGTAAAAATCAATGACAAATCTACATAACTTGGAATTTGTGTTCAAACCTGGCTCATTATGTAAACCACACTGAGTATGGCTGTTCTGCTGTACCCTGTAAATTGAACCACCACTTTTCACTATCTCATGGCCTGAATGGGCAACCAAATATATTTGACTACAGTTGTGGCCTGGTGTAGGTCTATAATGTCCCAGTCTTCCTGATAACCGCCGGTCCTGACCGATTTTTTCGCTCGCGTTTGTTTTGCCTTTAGGGCTAGATGTTTGAGGTTTCAAGGTGATTAAGCCGTAAGTCAATGGAGCCTACCCTGATTATCGGTCCATGGCGGCCATGTTTTGGCTGATTAATTCTGATTACACCGTCAGATGTCGCTTTTGTTTGAGAAGTGATTTGTGAGTGCGTAGTAGAGTAAGAAGATCGGGATTTTGCAAACCTTGTTGCAAACTTACGCGAGCTTGATTTTTTAAAATCAACACTTGTTTGGCCATGGTATGGCATATTTTCCACCGTAGTCAGAAAGAAGCTTTCACAAATTGTGGATTACCAGTGCACATGCGCGTGAGGAATGGACGCTTTTCCTAGAAGCTCCAGTTTCTAGGAATTAAAAACCCGTAACAAACCTGTCATAAAAACCTTGATCGTACTCTACTCTATCCCAAAACGACAGTGTATGGTGTGATAATAGTGTGAGAAAAGTTTTAGGATTAAATTGTATCAATATGAACGCATATAACATGAAAAGACTTAGAGATATCATTTTAATACATTTACTATGGTAAACTTTTCTGAACTTTTGCTGGTGGCAGCCATCTTGTCAAGGGGATTTTAGTAGTACCAGCCAATCAGAAACAAGCTATAAATTAATTACAAATTACCCTAAAAATGTGGTTAAATAAATCCAAAAAAACATGTATCAGTATCATTGTTTACCACAAACACAGTATATATTTTAATCTCGATCATCTAGCCATTTAAAACTGTGGTGAAGAAAGCTGTTGTGCCATCACCTGTGACAAAAAAACCAGCCATTTTAACAGGTAGAAAATTAACCACACTTGGCCTTGAGGCTAATACAGTTTTGAGACTAATAAAATATTAAATTTGTTGATTATTTTATCGAAAATTATAGCATACCATGAAAAGTTATTTAAATCAAAATTTGCCAGCTTTTGACAGTTACAAATAATTCCAAAATGCTTTGATGGCGGCAATGACACCTTCATCCATTATGCTGATCACAGGATGGAAAGTCCATGTATTTTCTTTTTCTTTAAAGTGCAGACCGTGCTTCAATATTAATCATTTTGAAACTTGTTTCAACTATGACGAAATAATTTACTATGGAAATTTAGAATAGAAGGCTGGATTCTGAATTATAGTCCTGCATCTAAGCAGTAATAGGGATATGTCAGATTTTTGGAGAAAAATTAAAAAAACAAGGGTGTCTAAGGCCAACATTTGAATGGCTTAAAAAGGGCTACTTACAAGGATTAAATGACTGAAGTTTGAAATGGGGGGTTCTGTTATTCTTAAACCTGACCCCTAAATCTCCAGCAACATTAACCCTTGCACTGTGATAATGTCTGTTACACATTTCAATCATTGTGGTCTGTAGCTGTGGGCAGATTGTATTTGCTTTGGTAGCCGTGGTAATCACCCAGTTGTTTGATATGATTCCTGGCAGACAATCACTAATCTGTTTACTCCTGATGAAGCCTTCATTCATCTCACTGAAATCAGCCCACAATCTGACCCCATTACATAATAATCTGTCACTGTATCTAGGGGAAGATTCACCATGTTAACTAAATATTGTAGCACCCTTAGTCGGTATCTGGCATGTGTAGATTCACCCATGTGATGGTACTGTATTGTCAACAGTCAGTAGCTGGCATGTGGCGATTCACCCATGTGATGGTATTGTGTTTTTGTCAGTCGGTATCTGGCATGTGTAGATTCACCCATGTGATGGTACTGTATTGTCATCAGTCGGTAACTGGCATGTGGCAATTCACCCATGTAATGGTACTGTGTTTTTATCAGTTGGTAGCTGGAATGTGTAGATTCACCCATGTGATGGTACTGTGTTTTTATCAGTCGGTAGCTGGCATGTGTAGATTCACCCATGTGATGGTACTGTCGGTAGCTGGCATGTGGAGATTCACCCATGTAATGGTACTGTGTTTTTATCAGTCGGTAGCTGGCATGTGTAGATTCACCCATGTGATGGTACTGTATTGTCATCAGTCGGTAGCTGGCATGTGTAGATTCACCCATGTGATGGTACTGTATTGTCATCAGACGGTCACTGGCATGTGGCGATTCACCCATGTAATGGTACTGTGTTTTTATCAGTCGGTAGCTGGCATGTGTTGATTCACCCATGTGATGGTACTGTATTGTCATCAGTCGGTAACTGGTATGTGGAGATTCACCCATGTGATGGTACTGTATTGTCATCAGTCGGTAACTGGCATGTGGAGATTCACCCATGTAATGGTACTGTGTTTTTATCAGTCGGTAACTGGCATGTGGAGATTCACCCATGTAATGGTACTGTGTTTTTATCAGTCGGTAACTGGCATGTGTAGATTCACCCATGTGATAGTACTGTGTTTTTATCAGTCGGTAGCTGGAATGTGTAGATTCACCCATGTGATGGTACTGTGTTTTTATCAGTCGGTAGCTGGCATGTGTAGATTCACCCATGTGATGGTACTGTCGGTAGCTGGCATGTGGAGATTCACCCATGTAATGGTACTGTGTTTTTATCAGTCGGTAGCTGGCATGTGTAGATTCACCCATGTAATGGTACTGTGTTTTTATCAGTCGGTAGCTGGCATGTGTAGATTCACCCATGTGATGGTACTGTATTGTCATCAGACGGTCACTGGCATGTGGCGATTCACCCATGTAATGGTACTGTGTTTTTATCAGTCGGTAGCTGGCATGTGTTGATTCACCCATGTGATGGTACTGTATTGTCATCAGTCGGTAACTGGTATGTGGAGATTCACCCATGTGATGGTACTGTATTGTCATCAGTCGGTAACTGGCATGTGGAGATTCACCCATGTAATGGTACTGTGTTTTTATCAGTCGGTAACTGGCATGTGGAGATTCACCCATGTAATGGTACTGTGTTTTTATCAGTCGGTAACTGGCATGTGTAGATTCACCCATGTGATAGTACTGTGTTTTTATCAGTCGGTAGCTGGAATGTGTAGATTCACCCATGTGATGGTACTGTGTTTTTATCAGTCGGTAGCTGGCATGTGTAGATTCACCCATGTGATGGTACTGTCGGTAGCTGGCATGTGGAGATTCACCCATGTAATGGTACTGTGTTTTTATCAGTCGGTAGCTGGCATGTGTAGATTCACCCATGTAATGGTACTGTGTTTTTATCAGTCGGTAGCTGGCATGTGTAGATTCACCCATGTGATGGTACTGTCGGTAGCTGGAATGTGTAGATTCACCCATGTAATGGTACTGTGTTTTTATCAGTCGGTAACTGGCATGTGTAGATTCACCCATGTAATGGTACTGTGTTTTTATCAGTCGGTAGCTAGCATGTGTAGATTCACCCATGTGATAGTACTGTGTATTTATCAGTCGGTAACTGGCATGTGGAGATTCACCCATGTAATGGTACTGTGTATTTATCAGTCAGTAGCTGGCATGTGTAGATTCACCCATGTGATGGTACTGTGTATTTATCAGTCGGTAGCTGGCATGTGTAGATTCACCCATGTAATGGTACTGTGTTTTTATCAGTCGGTAACTGGCATGTGGAGATTCACCCATGTAATGGTACTGTGTTTTTATCAGTCGGTAACTGGCATGTGTAGATTCACCCATGTGATAGTACTGTGTTTTTATCAGTCGGTAGCTGGAATGTGGAGATTCACCCATGTAATGGTACTGTGTTTTTATCAGTCGGTAACTGGCATGTGTAGATTCACCCATGTGATAGTACTGTGTTTTTATCAGTCGGTAGCTGGAATGTGTAGATTCACCCATGTGATAGTACTGTGTTTTTATCAGTCGGTAGCTGGAATGTGTAGATTCACCCATGTGATGGTACTGTGTTTTTATCAGTCGGTAACTGGCATGTGGAGATTCACCCATGTAATGGTACTGTGTTTTTATCAGTCGGTAACTGGCATGTGGAGATTCACCCATGTAATGGTACTGTGTTTTTATCAGTCGGTAACTGGCATGTGTAGATTCACCCATGTGATAGTACTGTGTTTTTATCAGTCGGTAGCTGGAATGTGTAGATTCACCCATGTGATGGTACTGTGTTTTTATCAGTCGGTAGCTGGCATGTGTAGATTCACCCATGTGATGGTACTGTCGGTAGCTGGCATGTGGAGATTCACCCATGTAATGGTACTGTGTTTTTATCAGTCGGTAGCTGGCATGTGTAGATTCACCCATGTAATGGTACTGTCGGTAGCTGGAATGTGTAGATTCACCCATGTAATGGTACTGTGTTTTTATCAGTCGGTAGCTGGCATGTGTAGATTCACCCATGTGATGGTACTGTCGGTAGCTGGAATGTGTAGATTCACCCATGTAATGGTACTGTGTTTTTATCAGTCGGTAACTGGCATGTGTAG
The DNA here is from genome assembly GCA_949316495.1 of Amphiduros pacificus. Lineage (NCBI taxonomy): Eukaryota > Metazoa > Annelida > Polychaeta > Phyllodocida > Hesionidae > Amphiduros > Amphiduros pacificus. The sequence continues at coordinate 4,308,484 of OX439011.1, forward strand.
ATTCACCCATGTAATGGTACTGTGTTTTTATCAGTCGGTAGCTAGCATGTGTAGATTCACCCATGTGATAGTACTGTGTATTTATCAGTCGGTAACTGGCATGTGGAGATTCACCCATGTAATGGTACTGTGTATTTATCAGTCAGTAGCTGGCATGTGTAGATTCACCCATGTGATGGTACTGTGTATTTATCAGTCGGTAGCTGGCATGTGTAGATTCACCCATGTGATGGTACTGTGTATTTATCAGTCAGTAGCTGGCATGTGTAGATTCACCCATGTGATGGTACTGTGTATTTATCAGTCGGTAACACCCATGTGATTGTATTGTATTGTCATCAGTCACAAGTATGTCATGTGGATTCACCCATGTTAACTATTGCTCCCTCCGAAGTCCTTATCAGGAATTTACAGATTAACCCATGCAGCTCTTTGATGTGTAAATTCCCGAAGTAATCATTTTACAAATGTAAAACTTTGGCATTGGTATACAATATACATGGAATGACATTTTTCACCTGTTCTAACAGGTTAAAAAACATCAATATAGATGCTCCAAATGATCAAAATTCACTTTAAAATTCAATATACAATTAAATTGCACTAAAAACAAAGGCTAGGGCTAAACAGCTGTACTTATGACTCCGTCACCATCATTCATATTGCTTTTCTCGTGAAGTCTAAAACTAAGAATAAATCTAGATTCTCAGAGAGAATACACTTGTCGATTGTACCCCACCTAGAGTAGACAGCTGATGGTGACCCCACCTAGAGTAGACAGCTGATGATGGCAGAGTGGGGGATGGCAGAGTGGGGGATGGCAGAGTGGGGGATGGCAGAGTGGGGGATGGCAGAGTGGGGGATGCTATGATGGCAGAGTGGGGGATGGCAGAGTGGGGGATGGCAGAGTGGGGGATGGCAGAGTGGGGGATGGCAGAGTGGGGGATGGCAGAGTGGGGGATGGCAGAGTGGGGGATGGCAGAGTGGGGGATGCTATGATGGCAGAGTGGGGGATGGCAGAGTGGGGGATGGCAGAGTGGGGGATGGCAGAGTGGGGGATGCTATGATGGCAGAGTGGGGGATGGCAGAGTGGGGGATGGCAGAGTGGGGGATGGCAGAGTGGGGGATGGCAGAGTGGGGGATGCTATGATGGCAGAGTGGGGGATGGCAGAGTGGGGGATGGCAGAGTGGGGGATGGCAGAGTGGGGGATGGCAGAGTGGGGGATGGCAGAGTGGGGGATGCTATGATGGTGGAGTGGGGGATGGCAGAGTGGGGGATGCTATGATGGCAGAGTGGGGGATGGCAGAGTGGGGGATGCTGTGATATACAAGGGGAGAAGTGAGCCTGCATGGTTAACAGCATCAGCACTCTGCCTGCAGTCTGTGGCATATGGTGGTATCTTGGCGACCCATATGGTGTCTTCCCCCTCGTAATCTGAGCATCCCATCAACCTGCACGTGCAATGTCCCCACCCCAGACCTGATCTACTTCCTCACTGCTGACTCCACACATCATAAGAATCACACAATTTCTTTAAGAACAAGGCAGTATGGCTGACAACAGCCTGCAGGTGCTGACAGCTGAGGGAGACAGTACCGGAATGGAGTGGCAACACCGGAACGACAGCTTACCTTGGTCCCTCTACCACTCTGGATACAGTGGATGGAGGAATTAGAACTAAAATAATAGATTTCCCCTGGCAGCATGAGCCTGGCCACGATGAAGTCGTCTAGTGACTGCTGCGAAGTTTTCACTCCGCGGCGGCTTTGTAATTGTGATGGTGTCAGGCTCGCACTGATGCAGTAACGTCACCAGGCTGTCTCCGCTGTTCACATCATCTCGTTGGAAAATATCAATGTTTATTGTGACACAAGCCTGATTTGACCGTGTCACATTGAGGCAGTTATGGTGAGCCATCGCCTGGGCCCGGCCTCACAGCTGGCATGGCAGGTAGGTATGGAGCAATCCAAGTCAATATTATTCTCATGTTATGGTGCTTCTGCTGCTGCTGTGCGTCTGCTGGGTCGTTGCTAAACCGCTGAGCCTAGACATCTACACTGCAGCTCCCCAGACCAGAGGCCGCTCCCCAGACCAGAGGCCGCTCCCCAGACCAGAGGCCGCTCCCCAGACCAGAGGCCGCTCCCCAGACAAGCTGCTCCCCAGACTAGAGGCTGCTCCCCAAACAAGCTGCTCCCCAGATCAGAGGCCGCTCCCCAGACCAGAGGCCGCTCCCCAGACCAGAGGCCGCTCCCCAGACCACAGGCCACCGCTCCCCAGACCACAGGCCACCGCTCCCCAGACCACCGCTCCCTAGACCACAGGCCGCTCCCCAGACCACAGGCCCCTCCCCACCCCAGACCACTCCCCAGACCAGAGGCCGCTCCCCAGACAACAGGCTGCTCCCCAGACAACAGACTGCTCCCTAGACCATAGGCCGCTCCCCAGACCACCACAGGCCGCTCCCCAGACCACAGGCCGCTCCCCAGACCACCACAGGCCGCTCCCCAGACCACCACAGGCCGCTCCCCAGACCAACCACAGGCCGCTCCCCAGACCAACCACAGGCCGCTCCCCAGACCACAGGCTGCTCCCTAGACCATAGGCCGCTCCCCAGACCACCACAGGCCGCTCCCCAGACCACAGGCCGCTCCCCAGACCACAGGCCGCTCCCTAGACCATAGGCCGCTCCCCAGACCACCACAAGCCGCTACCCAGACCACCACAGGCCGCTCACCAGACCACCACATTCCGCTCCCCAGACCACAGGCCGCTCCCCAGACCACAGGCCGCTCCCCAGACCACCACAGGCCGCTCCCCAGACCACAGGCCGCTCCCCAGACCATAGGCCGCTCCCCAGACCACCACAAGCCGCTCCCCAGACCACAGGCCGCTCCCCAGACCACCACAGGCCGCTCCCCAGACCACAGGCCGCTCCTTAGATCATACATAGCTCCCCAGACCCCAGGCCTGTTCTCCAGACAATAGGCCGCTCTCCAGATCATGCCGCTCTCCAGATCATAGGCCGCTTCCCAAATCATAGGCCGTTCAACAATCCATAGGCCGCTCCGCGGTACACAGCTTCCCAGATTGTTTTACATTGTTATTATAACCAATTTATGACCAATTTTTCAATAATCTTCTGAATAAAATGCATGTTACTCATTTCATGAAAGCTCAGTCCATGACATCATTTTTTTTTTTCATTCCTCCAAAGGGCACTGAATTATTCATGTTATGACTTCCCTCACATCCAATTGTTATATATAGCCTGTAATATAAACGCTATAAAGGCTTGTTTGTCATAGTTTCAAAGTGATGGAAAAAGCCCATAAGGGAAAGTATGTTTTTGGTTTATTTTCAAATATGGTGACCTTGACTTGTCAAGCTTGTTCCAAAGCATAACTTTATTATATATACTACTTGGGTGACTCCGTGTCAACAGGTCTCTGTGGTGAGGTGGAGCCAGACCATTCAGAGCCTTCCAGGTGATAAGTAGTATTTCAAAATCAATTCTCACACATGCATGCAGCCAGTGTAATTCCTCAAACTTGTGATCATATTTCTGATTTTTCCCCACTGTATGAGTTCTGGAGATATTATGTGCTTCCAAATGATGTCATCAGACATTGTTTGCTTCCCTAGTGATATCATCAATTATATTTCAGTATCGACGAGATTTCCAATGAATACGAGCATACCGAATATTCGTAGCGTATTCATTAGGTGCGAACTATTTTCTATCAGCCATCTTTAGACTGGTCCCCCACTGAGTGTCAAGAACATCGGGTATACACAGAGGGCGGCAACCAGTCTATGGCTGTACGCACTATTTTCGGGTCACTTGACGGGGTCAAATGAGGTGGTATATTCATGCGCTTTGTTTACAATTATAAAAAAAACATTTTTAATGATAAATATCTTGTTTCATGTATCATTTTTTAAAAGATACAGTAGTTTTCTGAGGTATAAAAACAAAACATGCCTCGTCGGGTCATCTGTGTGAGCTTATTCAGTGAGTTGGTGATGGCGGACGGATACCCTTCGCCATCGGCTCAGGGTATCCATCCGCCATCACCAACTCACTGAATACGCTCACCCAGTTTCTCTGACTGGGTATGCTTTTTTTATAATATTGTGTTTCATGAATGTGATGTCATCAAATATTGTGCTTCATGAATGTGATGTCATTAAATAGTGTGCTTACCGGCATGTTACTGAGTTTCATCTCAGCTCCCCCGGAGGTTCCCCGGTCTGATGTCATCAGGGCAGCTGAGAATTCCTCCCTCTCCCTCAGGCTGAAAATAATAAAAAAAGAACAACCATCAAACATCATACAATGTCGTCACATTTAAACATCATACCCTGTCGTCATTTTTAAACATCATACCATGTCATCGCATTTAAACATACCATGTCATTGCATTTAAATATTATACAATGTCATTGTATTTAAACGTCATACTATGTAATTGCATTTAAACATCATACCACAGACTTCCCGATAACCGCCGGTCCTGACTGATAGTTTCTGCCACGGTCCGACATATTTTCTGCCATAGTCGGACCTCATGTACGACATGTATTTTGTGAAAATTCTAACTTTTCTCAAAACTTATCCCTCGATAAGATCGGCAGTCATTTTTAAAGTAAAACGTAAATAAGAAGTGTCAGGGATCCATCCATCATTGCGCAATACATTAATATTTTCAATGCAAATGAATAGCGACCGATCATTTTCGCCCCAAAAATAAGAGCCTGTCCCCGTCACTTTCAGTTTTCGTAATGATGACCTTGTGTCTTATACGCGTATTTAAGCATTGTTAAACTTGCATTTTCTCTGACTTGTGCATACTTTAAACTTATTAAATGAAGGCGGACTATTACTGACACGTGTCAGAATATTTCTGTGTGTAAAATAAAACAAAGATTTTAATTATATCGCCGTTTGGGAAGCTTGTATCTGGCTTGTTTACTTTCACGCTGATATTCTTTCTTTCTTTTTTCGGTCCGGTAAAAATGTTTTCGGTCCGGCAAAAAAGTCATCTTTGCCGGACCGAATGTCCGTTGAAGGTCTGGTGACTATCGGGAAGACTGATACCATGTCATCGCATTTAAACATCATACCCAAATCCCAAGACATTATCTGGAATCAGACCAATTTATAGGTTATCTTTATTTTATCTTATATTTTTGTTGTAATGTGTATATATATATTTGACATAAATCCGACACTAAGGGATTAAAATGTTGCCCATTACTGTAGTATATCAATGGTTACAGCACATGCAACCTTCTGCCACACCATCCAGGTCATTAATTATTTAACCCTTCCTGCCTTTCTCACTGAGCACATCTCAAACTAAGACAAATGGATTTCCTCCTGTGTCACCATCCAGAGGGCAGCATATCATACAGACATACTGCCTGTGTCACCATCCAGAGGGGGACTCACTGACAGCTCATCATACAGACATACTGCCTGTGTCACCATCCAGAGGGGGACTCACTGACAGCTCATCATACAGACATACTGCCTGTGTCACCATCCAGAGGGCAGCATATCATACAGACATACCGCCTGTGTCACCATCCAGAGGGGGACTCACTGACAGCTCATCATACAGACATACTGCCTGTGTCACCATCCAGAGGGGGACTCACTGACAGCTTATCATACAGACATACTGCCTGTGTCACCATCCAGAGGGGGACTCACTGACAGCTTATCATACAGACATACTGCCTGTGTCACCATCCAGAGGGGGACTTACTGGCAGCTTTTTCATACAGAGATACTGCCTGTGTCACCATCCAGAGGGCAGTGTATCATACAGACATATTGCCTGTGTCACCATCCAGAGGGCAGCGTATCATACAGATATACTGCCTGTGTCACCATCCAGAGGGCAGCGTATCATACAGACATACTGCCTGTGTCACCATCCAGAGGGCAGCGTATCATACAGAGATACTGCCTGTGTCACCATCCAGAGGGCAGCGTATCATACAGACATACTGCCTGTGTCACCATCCAGAGGGGGACTTACTGGCAGCGTATCATACAGACATACCGCCTGTGTCACCATCCAGAGGGGGACTTACTGACAGCTTATCATACAGAGATACTGCCTGTGTCACCATCCAGAGGGCAGCGTATCATACAGACATACCGCCTGTGTCACCATCCAGAGGGGGACTTACTGGCAGCTTATCATAGACATACCGCCTGTGTCACCATCCAGAGGGGGACTCACTGACAGCTCATCATAGACATACCGCCTGTGTCACCATCCAGAGGGGGACTTACTGACAGCTTATCATACAGACATACTGCCTGTGTCACCATCCAGAGGGGGACTTACTGGCAGCTTATCATAGACATACTGCCTGTGTCACCATCCAGAGGGGGACTTACTGACAGCTTATCATACAGACATACTGCCTGTGTCACCATCCAGAGGGGGACTTACTGGCAGCTTATCATACAGACATACTGCCTGTGTCAATCTTGAAACTTTTTGAACTTGATGAAACAAACATTAATGTGTAATGTGTAAGTAATGTGCACACATAGCAGCCTAATTTTAGTACCAAATTTCAAATTTTTTTAAATGTTAGAATACATGTACTCACGTTACTCAATTGTGAAAAATGATTACTTTTTATGGAAAATCTACAACATGAGTGTGTACATAACATAATTTTTAACAGCATGTGCTATTATTTTTTGTTTAAGAATATTTTTCTTGTCTACTATTTCGACAATATTGTAAAGGTGTACTAATGTGGAAAAACAATTTAACCAAAGTATTTGACTGTAATCAAGATCAAACTCAATTTCTGTCCTTTATACTTGGCAAATCAATTTGGAGATACAAAAATATGTGAGCAAATGAGGTCATGCAGAGGTCATCACATGACAAATGTTGTGTGGCCAAATCAGGTCACACATGACCAATGCGTGACCTGACATGGTGGCATTCCTGTGTGACTACATGAAGTCATGCAATGGTCATGTGTGACCTGATATGGTCATGTTTGTGCATGAACATAATATTGTTTAGCTTCACCTGTTAAAGCTGGTGTTCATGTTTTAAAAATGTCCAGAAAGACCGCGTAGGGCCACCAGCGAGCTGGGTCATTTTGTTCTCTGCCTGAAGCATTCTCCACCAAACAATATCACCAAGTACATGTTTAGACCCAGATATTATCAATAGCCAATCCTTAAACTGTTATCAACAGGTAAATGAATGGACAGGAAGTTGATATCTGCGCAACTTCGGAACAAGATCTTGTCAGTTAGGATGAGAGGAAGTAAGATATAAGTTAGCATATTAAATATTGATGAAGTTTCAATCCCCGAGATTGTTCTGAGATGTACCTGAATGGGCGAAGGACTGCAATGTTGCTGAGTACATACAGGAGATCAGTGTCTGTGCCACAGGCAGTATGTTGCCAGAACGTGACCCTATAGTCACACGCCATGTCTCGAGAACCTGACCCTATAGAGTCACATATCATGTCTCTAGAACATGACTATATCGAATCACACGCCATGTCGCAAGAAAGTGACCCTATAGAATCACACACCATGTCGCAAGAAAGTGACCCTATAATCACACACCATGTCGCAAGAAAGTGACCCTATAATCACATACCATGTCGCAAGAAAGTGACCCTAAAAGAATCACACGCCATGTCGAAAGAAAGTGACCCTATAATCACATACCATGTCGCAAGAACATGACCCTTTATTTACGCCATGCCGCAAGAAAGTGACCCGATAGAATCACACGCCATGTTGTCAGAATGTGACGCTATAGAGTCTGTGACCCTATAGAATCCTCAGAGCAGGTAGCTTGGTTTTGGCTTCCCATGTTTACGATTTCCTGATTGTATGTTTGGTTACAGCTGATAATATATACATGGATTGTGCTATGTGATCTAATTCTTCCTAATTTGGTTTACCTAATAATTACCGGTACCTTTCCTTTTCAGTAATTGTTTGTGTCACATAAGAATGTAGAGTCCTTGGGTTTAGCATGGTGCACTTCTCATTCATCTATACATATTTATAACTCATATCAAGACATTACTGAAGTTAATCTTGTGATTTGATGTTAACTGCTTTATCAACCCTTTAATTAAACACAGTCACAAACCTGTTTGGATAAAACTCTGCATTCATAGATAGCCAATGTTATTGACAGGCAAGGAAACAAGCCAGGATCCCGTCTCCATGAGCCATGCCATACAAATAGCCACATGACATATTTACCCATATATGGTATGTGACCTACTTTGTACATGACATATATAACCATATATGGCAAACAACCTACTTTAGGTAATTGGATCATATTATCCCATACAACAAGATAAACTTGAACAAATGCCAACGCTTGCAACCACACTAACCAATAAGAACTGGACTGCATTAGATTCATAAAAAACAATATACCTATATGACTACCATAGAATTACTGTAATTTGATTATATTACCTACAGTGCAGAAATTATTGACCATAGTTGATAGTTTAAACATCTCAGCTTTATTGGCTAAATCATGCTCTGATTAATCAAATTGGAAAGCTTCAACACATCCATTCAAGAGTCTGTAACATTGTCCGCAGGGCTTCATATTAAGGATTTTGGTTATTGGTCTGAAAAGTAAGACTGACTTCAAATCCACTTCCCATTTCATTGCCAACTCCTAGTCTCTAATATAAAACAGAGAGAAATAGACAAAAGGTTACATAAATCTGAGGCAGCAGAGTTTTAAAACCACTGGCCCATACAGGCCCAGATGTCAAATAACTTTAGGGCCACTGGATTAGTGCCATTGTGAAGACCTGCTCAATGTTATTCTAGACGTTGATGATTTTAGTTGCAGGCCGAGAAGGACAAGCAACAACAACCGCAGATGGGCTTTACTTCAAATAAATCTACTGGCCCATAACAAAAAATATCAACTAAAATCTGGGCCAGTCAAATTTTAAAACTGATAGTCCTTCAGGCGCACCGGGCTAGTGGTTGACATCAAGCTTTCACCATGTGAGAAATCTATATGTACCAAATTATGTATGGTTGTTGGGGGGGGGGGGAACTTGTGGTTGTGTTCTCAGTAATATTGGCAATGATCCCGGGTCTAACCCTGTGGTATAACCATATCTGAATATAATCACAATAATTCTTGACTGACGACCCAGGCTTGATGCAATATATCATCATTGATAAAACAATCAAATATTTATGTGAAGATTTAAACCGATAAGTCAATAGAAATATGAGAGTTCATCAAAATCCCAAACTGGCATATAGATGAAACAATCAAGTTTCTATGGGAAGAACTAAACCAGAAAGTTGATAGATATAATATGAGTGTTCACCATAATCCCAAACTGGTGTGGTTATCTGCAACAGGATTTCATGTTTCTGTCTTCAGTCTGTTTGTTCATAATTCTGTTCAGATGATATCACATTACAAATGATTAACAGAGTTTGAGGAAACTTTTAGAGTTTGTTTATTTGGGATGTTCCACCATTCCACTAGATTTAGAGAAGATTTAAATACTTTTATAAATTACGGATTATCTTGAACAAAAGATAGTCCAGCTTTGCCAAGGAAAGCACACAGTGGCAATCTCCACCAGAGGGCGACACATGTGGTGAACACATCACCGCTGTACAAGGTGCCATTTAGTGCTGACTCAGCACATTCACCAACTTCCATGTAATTCTCTGTCTTTCGAATTACTTTCTTCTGATATACCCTATATATTCAGATTGATAAAATGTGCCAAATTTGATCTTTTCTTTCAGTTTTTGTTTTCGTTTTTTTTTTATAATTCCATTATAGTTTGGCACTAAATGTGCAGTAAAGACATGGGAAAATTTTTCCACCTCCAAGTTGTACCGGTTGCCTGTCACAAATTATTTTCATGGTGCTCAAGTAGTGATGAAAAGGCCTGTCCATGGGACAAGTGATTTTGAAAATGTACTTGCCCAAATATAATTTACTGTTGTCCGAATTCTTTGAGAGACCATTTAACATAACAAAATGATTGGAAAAGTAAATAAACTACGCTCATATTGTCCCGGTAAAAGCTTCCTCAGTGGCCATAAAATTAAATTCTTTGGCTTATAATATACATAGCAATATTCTACCATGTGTCAACAGTAGTCGGCCTTCATTTAATCAGTGTAAATTATGCACAAGTTGGAGAAAATGTGAGTTTAATAGTGATTAAATATGCATACGCAACAAGAGGTCTCCATTTTGAAAAGCGGAAGTGACCGGGAGAAGCTCTTATTTTTGGTACGAAAACGATAGGATCGCTGCCACAGCATATTCATTCCCATTGAAATATTAATATATAGCACAATGATGGATCCCTTAGATTCAAAAACTTATCGATGAGTAGAATATCAAGGCAAAACATGACCATTAGACAACTAATTTGAGAATTCTGCCTGTCCAAGGTGAAATTGATTTTTCCCAGACATTCAGACGCCCTTATCTTCACACCCTGATTTTAATGAAAATCTATTGAAAAGAAATGAAGGCTTCACTGGTACATATCCATACCAAATTTTCCCAATTTAAAGGACAAAGACTTGTGCTTCTATATTTAACTCTAATTATCACATTTCTCATGATTGAGAGCTTGATATAAATTACCCATCTTTAATGATAAAAACAACTGATATAAGACATTTTCATGAGCTTATGAGCTAATGGCTTCGGAACCCATTGTCTGGTCTAATTGCAGGATAATTGTCTTACATCTTTAACACATGGCAGTTACAAACTTTGTGTACAAACTTTTCACGGAAGTATTCTCTGGCTTATATATCTGGTACACTGTTCTCCAATTTTCAACTGGCCAATTTCTAGGAAGTCTACTTACTACCTTGGCAACCAACTTCAGTTACATGCAACTGGTGTAGTGTTTCCCACAAAACCTCATAGCCGTGGAAAGGTGCAAATTGTAATCTCTGCTGTTTAAATGGTATCCAGATTAAATTCTGGAGAGTTTTAATCAAGTTGGCAGGGACATCGGCCCTCAAAGGAGGTCCTCTTGTAAACAAGGCAATATGTCTGTGATTAGTTGGAGATTAACACAGAAACACCCAACAACTTCTCTGGTCACTCGCAGCTGTGGTATGTGGCATAGTCATGCCAACCTTATGCGTGGCAAAATATGATCACATGATGACATAATATGGTCATGTGATTGCCTTCTTTGCCTTCACATTTTTTAAAGGAATCGTATTGATGTGGAATCATAAGATATTGAATTTTAAAAAAATACAGATCTGCTGTTCTATTAATAGTTTTATGTAATTGAATAATCAAGTGATGCAGAGTGATAACACTAATTTAACAATGTCAACCACTGCACTGCCCGATAGATCTGCATACATTCAGTTCTCAACACACGAACATTGAGATATTAAAACATGAATGTGATTCTGTTATCTATGTTTTGTCTCTGCCAGTTGGCATAAGTGTTGTACAATTAGGAGCTCATTTACGGTATACCACTGTGGGCAGAATAGAAAATCAAATATCTTATTTTGTATCACCTCATGCAGAATTATCTTTTCCCAATCAGATCACCATGTCTCAATCAGTTCACCATGTCCCAATCAGATCACCATGTCCCAATCAGATCACCATGTCCCAATCAGTTCACCATGTCCCAATCAGATCACCATGTCCCAATCAGTTCACCATGTCCCAATCAGATCACCATGTCCCAATCAGTTCACCATGTCCCAATCAGATCACCATGTCCCAATCAGTTCACCATGTCCCAATCAGTTCACCATGTCCCAATCAGATCATTATATCCCATTCAGATCACAATGTCCTGGGCAATCAGATCATCATTTCCCAATCAGTTCACCATGTCCCAATCAGATCATTTATCCAAATCAGATCACCATGACCCAATCAGTTCATTGTGATCTGTCATATCCTAAATATAGCAGCATTTCCCACAGCAGACTGGATGGCAGCCTGCCAGGTCTGCTGGCTGAAAACCATCTTGCATCATGACAACATGGCTGTCATTAGCTTCCTCACAGCAAGGGGGTGGGAGGGGGGAAAGGGAAGAGGAAGGTGGGAGGGGGAAAGGGGGGAGAGGGAGGTGGGAATGGGGGAGGAGAGAGGTGGGGGGCAGAGAGAGGTGGGGGGCAGAGAGAGGTGGGGGGAGAGGGAAGAGGAAGGTGGGAGGGGGAAGAGGGAGGTGGGAATGGGGGGGGGGGGAGAGGTGGGGGGGAGAGAGGTGGGGGGAGAGAGGTGGGGGGAGAGAGGTGGGGGGAGAGGTGGGGGGGAGTGGGAAGAGGAAGGTGGGAGGGGGAAGAGGGAGGTGGGAATGAGGGGGGGGGGGAGAAAGGTGGGGGGAGAGGGAAAATGGAGGGAAGAGCAAAGTGGAAGGAGGAGGAGAAAGAGCCTATTTAGAGCATAATTTCTATGTAATTATATTTCAGTTCATGAAAAAATGATCACCTTGTGGTCAGGTGCATTCAAACTTTTACCATCAATGATGTGGGGGTTACAATTTGTTTGTTTGTTTACATCACTTTCAACATTATTTCAGTCATTTCATGTTGAAACCTACTTGTGGGGGTTATTATTGGCATATCAATTGCTAATGGAAATCTCAATATATGAAATGAATGACTGGAATTTCAACTCCCTTTTCCTGATTTTCAACCTGAAAAGTTCAATGTCAGTCACAGATAAATTTAGTGAAAGCCAGAATAACTTTGCTGATAAAACAATATTTTAGAGTAACTAATAACCCCCATGTCATTATTGTTTATGGCTTAAATATGACGTGGCAGACCATTCTTATTCTGGGCCAACTACTTTTTGGGCTTCAAGACAGTCAGGCTAGTAAGTGGAGATTTGCACTAGCCCAAATTAAAGTGAACAAGCCCGAACCATTTTTTGCGTAATTGTTTTATTCATTACTGATACGAATCTTTTAGGTTTATGCGCGACAGTACTGTACTTGGTTAGGACAATTCATATTAAGTAAGATTAGCAAATGACCAAAGGATATTTGCACAAATAATTGAAAAATCATGTATAGTTACTGGACAGTGGGGCTACCATCAGGGGAAGGTGTACTAGCCCGACAGTGTTTTTCCTTGTCTGGGACTACAGTGTACGGGCTAGTGGTAAAATCCCAGACCGCATTCCACAGGACTGGAACATATTTGACAAAACTTCACTCCCATGCACCAGATTTGACCCAATAAAGGTGCAGTTTTTGGTCACACTGACCATTTCTGGTCAGCACAGATAGGTGTGATCTATCTGTATTGAAACTGATAAGATGTTGGAAGAACTCCACGAAAAGAAATTGCTCTTCAATCCTACTTTGTCTCACCTCCTGTCATTGGTCAGTGAACCAAAACTGTGTATGACAGCATTATTTCGGCTACTGGCCCCAATGGACCAGTAACATCTGATAGTACTGGCCCAAGAACTGGAAAAATGGCTCTGGACCATCTGGCAAGTGTAGATCTGTTTTCTTCAAGTAAGACTGCAGTACCTTTATTGTGGAGCATGTGGTTACCCCTATATGAGAAATAGTGCTCACCAAAACTTAAAGTGACTAATATGATGCAGGGCTTGACATACGCACTGGCCCTGTGGCCAGGGGCCACCAGATCCTCTGTTTGGGCCAGTGAATACTTTGTTGTAGTGGCCCTGTTGGGCAACCATATTTTCAGTTATTTAGCGGCCCTTTTTATTCTAATCCTTGATAGATATTTGACTAATATTATGATCATTGGTCTTGTAAATTTTGATTGGGACAAGAAACCTCCACTCAGACTCAAGTACAATGCTATCTACTGCATTATGCATCATATTATTCTTAGAAATGTCAGGCCACTACTTCTCATGCTCTGGTGGCCCAACTGGGCAACAAACATTTTTCTGTTTATGTCAAACATTTTTCTGTTTATGTCAAACATTTTTCTGTATTTGTCAAGGCCTGATGATGGGTTTCAACTTTTCAGTAAGGTACAATCTTCCCGATAACCGCGGGTCCTGACCGATATTTTTTGCCAATGTCCGGCATATTTTCCGCCGTTGTCGGACCTCATGTCAAACATATATTTCTGTGAAAATTATAACTTTTGTCAAAACTTATCCCTCGACAAGATCGGCAGTCATTTTAAAAGTAAAACATAAATACAAAATGTCGGGGATCCATCATTGTGCAATGTATTAATATTTCAATGGGAATGAATACACTGTGGTGGCACTCCATCGTTTTCGCTCCAAAAAATAAGAGCCTGTCCCCGTTACTTCCGGTTTTCAGAATGGCGACCTCATGTCTCATATGCGTATTTTTAGCATTGTTAAACTCACATTTTCTCTGATATATGCGTAATTTAAACTTATTACACGAAGGCGGACTATTGCTGACACGTGTCAGAATATTTCTATGCGTATTATAAAGCAAATATTTTAATTATATCGCCGTTTGGGAAGCTTGTTCCTTGCACAGATGCCAATTGGTTTTGCCGAGTAAACTTATAGATGTAGATGTGCGTAGTTTGTTTACTTTTCACGCTGATATCGTCTTATTATTCTTTCTTTTTTTTCGGTCCTATAAAAATGCTTTCGGTCCGGCAAAAAGGTCCACTGTGCCAGACCGAATATCCGTTGAATGTCTGGCGGCTATCGGGAAGACTGAAGGTATTTCACAAAATTGTCATTGTTATGTTATTGTCATGATAAAAGAGCTGTGGATCTGAGAACAGTCAACCTTTTTTGGGAAAGTGGTCAAAATTCTTTAATGTCAAGGTCTGACTGGCATTGGATCAAACAATACAGAAATATTTCAATTCTACCAGACATTCATTTTCTCATTGTGGATATTGCCTGTCGAGACCGAAGATGAACATACTTATTCAAAGAATGTACAAATCTACGTACTTGATAAAAAATTAAATGAAAATGTACATTTTTGTCTCTTTATCCCTTAATAGTAAATATTGCCTCATTGTTTGGATTTTTAATAACAAATCTTCTCTGTTGGATGTTTATTCTTACAGAGTTAAGTACCAATCAATATCAACCAACAGATTTATATATCAACTCTTTAAAATTGTTGGTCAAGTTGCAAAAATGAAGCTAAATTTAGAAATAAAAGCAGAGTAACTACATGTACAAGTGATGAGGCAGTGTGATGGAACTATGTGACCTCTGACCTCGTGAATAATGTGACATACATGGGACATTACCCAGTCTGAGTGAGGCATTGTGTCTACATCCTCAGGCTGCTGTGGCCAGCTCTAACTGTGTCTGACCTAACTAGGGATGGGTCCCATTCATAATTTAGCACCACGACACTGATACTTTATAAATGATACCGATACTTTATAAACGAAACCAATACTTTAACAATACCAATACCTGACAGATTATCAACAAGGTGTTTATAATATTATTTACGTTCCCTGCCTTTATTTCATTACTTGTTTTGCCAGCATCTTTTTCCTGCTATTTTCACCTTAACAGATACAAACTACACACATAAGCAGATGGACCTTCCACTTTCAAATGGGGAAAATGTGAGAGTTTTTGTGCAGTTTATGTCATTTTCTCTGATATCTGATGCATTTTGATCTCAATAAGCAACATATAGCAGGCCTCGACATTAACCGGTGGCCCGGTTGCCCGGAGCTATATTTAACATGTGTCGGGCAAGTCCGGGCAACTGGATGTTTCTCTTCCACTTGCCCGGTGGGCAAGTGCTGTAATCTTGAAATAATATACCCCAGAGCCAATAAAAATTAATTTTCATCACTGTGCACAGAGCTTCGAATGCGATTGCCGCCATTTTGTCTGCGATTGATTATCTTGGCCGGATGCACTCTTGTTCAAAAGTCGAGCACATTTTCGGGATTCGTACTGCATTTAACATACTCATTTTGCAACCGTGCACGACTTTACACATAAATCGAATGCGTTTCTTAATCTGGTCCCCTATCATAATATCTACTTAGATTTTATATAAATAATGATCGGGTACCAGTCAAAAAGTCTTGGAATTTTCCATGAACAACATCATGATGCTGAGACATTTGGAACATCTCATCAGTGTATTTTAGTGCGAGTTTTGGTGAAAAGAACAGGTTGAACAGATTTTGATAAAATAATTTGATAATTTTGATAAAATAAGATATAAAATACAAATCCTTATTTTATTCAAAAATAGCTTTTATTTTTCTATCCGGGCAAGTGAATTGTATTTCAGGGCAAGTAGATTTTAAAATTTACTTGCCCGGTGGGCAAGTGGATCACAAATGTTAATGTCAAGGCCTGAATAGGTTAGTTTTTTTGTTTGCTTGTTTGGGGTTTTACATCACTTTCAACATTATTTCAGTCATTTCGTGATGAGACCTACTTGTAACCAATATAGTGCTGCCACACTGATCCTTGACATGACAACCCACCCAGTCACAGATTTACAAGGACAACGGATCAACCCTTCGGCACAGGCCTCAGCTCATGTGTGAAATTGTATCATGAATTTAATCTTGGCACAGCTGGGGATCAAACCCACAACCTTTGGATCACCTCAGAGGAAAATAGGGCAAGGAATTAGGACCCAAACCTAGAGTCAATATTTGGCGGGCTCGTCTTATACACGAGGGCAACCGGTGGACGGTGATTCACAGCACCCCCGAACATTTCTATGTATATTATAAATGTATTTATATGTTTATTTCATGAAATTGAAAACAAAGTTGTGATGGAAGATAAAAAACAAAATTAATTTGCCTTTTTTTCATGGATTATTTGATAAAGATGATTAAAAGGTGAGATTCAGTTCTGATACAGTTTTGCAGCAATCAGGAGTGGGTCCGTGATCCGTGTCCGCATGTATCCGAGATATAGCACCCACCAAAATATTGTACTGCGCCTCAGCAGTAATCCGCCTTCCTTTCATAAGTTTAAATCATGCACAAGTCAGAGAAAATGTGAGTTTAACAATGCTTAAATATGCATGCGCAACACGAGGTCGCCATTTTGAAAAGCAGAAATGACGGGGAGAAGCTCTTATTTTTGGCGCAAAAACGATCGGAGCGCCACCAGTGTATTAACTTGTATTGAATTATTAATATACTGCGTAATTATGGATCCCTGAGTCTTCGTATTTACGTAGTGTCAAGGATCCATCATTGCGCAATATGTTAATATTTCAAATATTTTACGTCACAATGTTCAGTAGTCCGCCTTCATTTAATAAGTGTAAATTATGCAAAAGTCAGAGAAAATGTCACTTTAACAATGCTTAAATATGCTTACGCAGCACAAGGTCGCCTATGTGAAAAGCAGAAATGACAGGGAGCTCTTATTTTTTGCGCAAAAACGATCGGATCAGAATGAAGTGATTTGCAGATTGGTTCTGATTTGCTGTATAGATTGGTTCTCCCACCCCTAATTTTACAGTGTCCAAAATCAATGATTGGCCACAGTGAGCGATCATCGATGTCCATTTTACAGTGTCCAGCAGCTATTTCTGCAGCAAATAAGTTGCCTTGTGTCATTCATAAGACCTTATCAGTGTAATCTATGGGCAATATGATCAATATATTTATATGAAAGTATGTATGTACACATACATAAACATATATGAAATTATATAATTATTGAAATACAATGTTATCTCTACCTGTTCATTTCCTGCCATGCCGATCATGACGTTGAAAGGTCAAAAACTTCATGTAATTACTCACCAGAAAGGAAACAGAAAAACAAACTGCCCTAAAAAAATGGACCTGCTCTAGTTTTAAAAAGGAAGGGACATTTGCTGATCGGATGTGTTATTTTGTTATTTGGTTAATCAAAAGTGAATGCAAACATGAAAATCATGACATATCTAATATTTTTCATTAGGCCAAAAAAATAATAACCTTGTTTCCAATAACATGTCCTAAAAATAGGATGGGGCTAGAATTTGATTTTAATTAATTTATTTTTTTATCTCTTGTTAAAAGTGATCAAATATATTGAGAATGGATTTATTCAAATGAAATTATAACTGAGACTATGTGTTTTGACCTAGAAAAAATAACTGGTTTGAGCTGGGGTGGGTGGAAAAATTAAAAACAGGCTTCCTTTTTTTCTCTCTCCCTCTTTTTTTTTGTTAGGCCTTAGAGCTAAAGAGAGAGAACTATTAGACGACTCAAAAGTCACACTGTCTGCAGAGGTCTGTGTCAAAAATTGAATAGGCATTTAATAAAAAAAATAATATTCAATTCTTATTTATGATTGTTATATGCTCTTTTTTCTTAAAGTAGTACATAATTTATTTAATCACACCAATTCTGACCATAATCATCCAAAGAACTCTCACTGTATGCTGATAAACCGGGAAAATAATTGAATAGGATTGGAGATACATAAATATATATAGCCCGATATACTTGTAAATGAGCCATACAGACATTCTTATCTCATTCATGAATCCTTATCATGCCATTTAACCAGGATAAAGTGTCACTGGCCCTGTGATATTAAATTGTGAATGGCAAAAGACCGCCATAAAAACACCTAATTTTCATAACATAGTACAGATTTATGAATGTGGATGAACTAATCCACTTTCCACCTGTTTCACATGTAGAGAAAAAAAATTCCAATCCAAAAATTCCAATCCAAAAAATCCAAATTCACAAATAAAAATTGGCGTGATTGCGATCTTATAAATCGTCCAGAACAAAATTCTTAAGTGTCAAAACACTTTTTGTCCCTGCCTACTAATGAATGTGTGGCTCTGCCAGGAAAAAAATAGCACAAGACTTTCATCATGACTGTGTTTCTTCTTTAATATTTTAATCATAGATTGCAATATTATATTTCGTTCTGATGAAAATAAATTTACATGGGAATGTTAATCTTATGAAATATCCATTAATGTTAAACAAAATATTTTTCCCCATGTTTAAATTATTCATTTTCAGCAGGCCTTGACAATATGGATTTAAGATTTTTTTTAAATACTGTTTGTGTCATTTTAATATTATAAATGTTATATGATTGTCTAATTAATTTCGCATTCATGATTGTCTTCAAGTTTTCATTTTATTTGTAAATTTTATGTGTGTTTTGTTTGTTTTCATTTTCTGGTTTGGATTTTGTGTTTTCCCTTTACTTATTGGTTTGACTCATATAAGTGTTTGTTTTCTGATATCACTATTTTTCTTTGCTGATATTTTTTTTGCCATCCATGTTACCTGTGGAGCAACACTTTTTCTTGTATAATATCTAAACAGTGAGCTCTGATAGAACTTTCCTGAAATAGGAAGGACCACAAGAATATGAAATAACAATTTTGAGGACTTTATTTCCATTATTTATTTGTTTATTTATGGTTGGTAGAAAATGTATGAATTTCCAAAAATGAATATATGGTTTAATTTGCTACAATTGATCACTGTGGGATTTCGGGAATAACTGAATTATGCATTATACTAAAGCCAAGGGAAAACCCTGCAATATTTACATGATTTCCAGTTTTCCTCAGAAAAGCAAGGTGGTTAAAATGTGAATTTTCAAAACTGACACTGATGATCAAATAATATTAAGTTTTCTATTAGTACCAACATTTCATACATGAGGGTGTCATATTTATTGACCCGAGTCTGTTCATTATCAGACCCAAGCTGACAATTTATGTCAGTCGGCCAACTGTGTATAAAAGTGAGCCTTGAACAACATATTTCCCACCACAAAACATCTGGGAATGATTCAAAACTGGAAATTTTCTAATGCCATATTACTTTATTAGCTCAATGTCCAAATTGACATTATAGTGTGAATAATATTGTGGCTTCGAGTCCTACTTTATTTCCTAACTTGAGACTCCACGTGGTTTGGCGAATGACCGACATTTTCAGAGTACCAGACATTAGCTCGACCTTGGGTAAATGTTGTGTCAAAAATACCCATGTCCTTCACATTTCTTGGTCATATCTATGATAGACGTGTTCAAAAATAGTTTTGACACAGTATTTAATCGCATCAGTCGGAAACCATGGGAGATATCGAGTTGTTTTTGACGGGGAACCGAATCTTTGGTCGCGTCAGACTGGCCGCCATATTCCCGTCAAATAGTTGCACCGTCACGTGTAAATCTTAATTTGGTAAAATGCCTAGAAATCGCAATATTAAACCGAATTAAGCTCCAACAATAATTCTAATGTATACAAGACTGTACAAGGTATTATACAGTGTAGTAATTAGAACAATTCACGTTTCAGTAACGATGTTTTCTAGAGCTAAACCGAAGGTATTTTCCAACAAGCCTGAACGGGAAAATGACATGTGTATTGAAAATGAATGTAGAGTAACTTACCCTTTTTCCGTTACAACTAGCAATTTAATTTGTATTCACACTTCCAATCCAGTTTAATCCAATTCCCAAGATCTTCAACCAACCAGACACAGTCTCCTGAACACCGTGAAAGAAATATGAACGCCAAAATCTGGAGACTTTTTCACAGGTTCCTCTTCCAAGTTGACCAAGATGCAGTGTTGGCGACGAAGGGTAATCAAACATGGCGTTCGCTCAACTACATCCTTATGAATTACACCTGTCTGGCGAAAAAAATCAATAGTCCCCACAAATTGGAGCAAATACATGAATGATCAGAAACGTTAAATTTTTATTTTAGACAATTAATAACAAAATAATGTTAAAATCAACAATTAGATTAATTATTCACTTGGATGTCAAAGTAAATTAAAACTCGATTTTTCTGAATGGAGACGTTAAAACTATTGAAGTTCAACTGTTAAACTGTCATCTTAGGTCTTGTTTATTTTTTCTAAATAGAGTGCACCGAAATCTGTCAAAATATTATGGAATTAAAATTAGGTCTATTTCAAACGTTTTGGTCTCTTATTATTATGGAATTTGATCACAAATGTATTTAACTATCCAAAACTACACTCATTTACAATATTCATTTGTGTCCAGTAGACTACATGTAAACAAAACACAACAAAACAAATAAGCCTGTCTCACTGTTTGATTTAAATGTTATGTTTCTGTTGGTCCATCATTTTTATATGTTTACCTGTAAAATGTGGGTAATCCATCGGGACAAGGTTATTATAATAATTAAAATTTTGTGCAAATTTCTTTCAATATTCAATCTTCTTCATAGATTGATCCCCCCTACAAACCCGAGATCAGCACTGATGGCTTAGAAAATTTAGAAGTAAAATTATTCACCGAAAGTATTTTATTGAATGTTGTTCGTATTTTCTCATGGAATGAAATGCACAAAGTTGTGAGTGGCATATATATATTTTCATAAGCAATGGTTGAGCGAAGACAACATTTTCATGCAAAGAAGTATCACATGGGCGTATCACAAACAATATGGCAACCAAGATGGATTGAGCGTGTTTGGTAAAATCTTGCACTTATTCACATTAATAAAGCATCCCGAATTTTGCTTTGATGACTTCTTCCTGTTCATGCAATGTGCTCTCCACAAACAATGAGCACTTTGGGAGAACAAGGCCTTTCTGGTTTAGCACAGAGATTTGTATTGTGGCGGGCAGCACCTGACGCAGTGCGGTGGTGGGGTCCATGGTGCACAAATGGCAGACCCCGCACTGACGGGTCCAATATCGACAGAAACCCCTCGTCCACGTAAACAAATGGTTGGTAACCAGTCAGATATTGACCTGTCCTTGACCCACGATGCCTTAAATTTCCCGCAAAATTTGTCGAGGGGCGACGTCCACGACTTTCTTGACGATGAACAAGAAAAATATAAACAAGTCCAACATTTTCCAACCATATTTACATTAAAATTTACTCGTCTTTATTGCGGACATGTGAATCAGTAGACAACCAACAACGTTTCATCGTCAATGTTGTGCTGAAACCTGGGATGCAGTCAGTGAATCCTGCTGAGGGTCACAGTGCACAAATAAGATCCGGGTCAAAATGTGATACGATTAACCTATATTACAGATGCGTGGGTGTCTGTCAGATGAGGGCTATTAAAACCAAACAAAGCATATGACAGGAAATCTTTTGATAAATATTTAAAATATAACATGTAATGATGACAGAAAATTCAAATGAAAGCTAATTAATATTTTAAAAAAAATTTGGGGGCAGTTCCAAAATTATTTGATATTCATGAAGTCTGCCTTAAAAAAACGCATTTGCACATAAGGTCTGGTTTGAGACCAACACAGCCAAAAATTTTCCAGGTGAATGTATATTTTCTTTGCCTTTAAATGAATATTACAGTATTTTTCTATTAGGAAAAAATAAGAAAGGATCAATTGAAACATTTTAACAATTTTTTAGTGAAGTTTGAAAGTTGCATGTTTAAATAGGATTATACAGTGGCTTCGAATTGGTGCACTGTGACCTTCAGCATTTGTCAGTGATTTGTGAAAATTGTGAAAATTGTCATGAAATGTATTTTTCTTATATTTACAGAGTGGAATGAGGCAAATGGCAAAAAAATGTGCATTCTAAACTATTAGATGGGTCCAAACAAGGCTCTAATGATGGCCGAGACCCCATAATATAGACATATGGTTATGTGCCTGTCTATCCAGCTGGTGATCGAAATTTAAAGTGATACAAGGTAACTGACTTATGCCATATGTTAGTTATAATTTACCAGTAATCACATAAGTAGTTCATACATCTCACTTGTTTGATGGTCACAAAACAGCATAAACAAGGGAGATGCATTGACACTGAGTGAAAATGTCATTTTAGGCCGACTTGACCCTTCTGCCATGACAGAGTCAGATACAAATTAATGATTCTCTTACATTTTTCATGATTGCACTTTCATTTAGCCATCTTTCTCAATCCACAAATTTGAATTCATCCAGCTGAATGCATTTAAATACCTTTTTGGAAGCCCTTACACAGATTTGAACACTGACTGGGCATGGTGGCCGCATATCTGTTAAGCCCTATAAACACACCAAAATCTTGAAAATAAAGAAATCAAACACTTATTATGTGTAAGAAAGTCAAATTTAAATTTCAAAACACAAAATAAAACATAATTCATCACAATAAATTGAAAAATGGTGAAACGTAACCTTTTTTAAAAAAAAGATTTTTGTCCCAATAAGCAAAATTTACACATACGCGTCACCAAAATCTAAAATATTGAAAAAAAATAAATATTTTGCATATGAATTCTTGAAAATTATGTTAAAGTGATGTCACATATAAGCTCTATTTGTAAATTTAAATAATATAGAATGAAAATGATTGATAATCATCAAAACGACACATTTACATTTCCAAATTTCACTGAATTTCACAAGTGATTTTCAGGTCGGCCACCCAAATAAGTCCAAAAAGTTATCAAATTGATGTCAAATAGGGTGATTAAAGGTTATAACATCATCATTGATGTATTTTGTACTCACTATTTTCAGGTCAAATAGATAGAGTACTGCCTGACAGCTTCACATGCCCAAAAACCAGTCCACTACATCCAGAGAAAAACAGCAATCTCAATATCCTGAAGGCCAAAACTTCAAAAACAGCCTTAATCACCCTAAAAGACACACCAAAAATTTCAAATTTGCACATGGGGTGCAGAACACACAGTAGTTTTAGATTTGGTTAGTATTTTTTCAGATCCTTTGGACTGCCACCTGGTTCAGGTCACAGTGCACAAATAAGATCCGGGTCAAAATGTGATACGATTAACCTATATTACAGATGCGTGGGTGTCTGTCAGATGAGGGCTATTAAAACCAAACAAAGCATATGACAGGAAATCTTTTGATAAATATTTAAAATATAACATGTAATGATGACAGAAAATTCAAATGAAAGCTAATTAATATTTTAAAAAAAATTTGGGGGCAGTTCCAAAATTATTTGATATTCATGAAGTCTGCCTTAAAAAAACGCATTTGCACATAAGGTCTGGTTTGAGACCAACACAGCCAAAAATTTTCCAGGTGAATGTATATTTTCTTTGCCTTTAAATGAATATTACAGTATTTTTCTATTAGGAAAAAATAAGAAAGGATCAATTGAAACATTTTAACAATTTTTTAGTGAAGTTTGAAAGTTGCATGTTTAAATAGGATTATACAGTGGCTTCGAATTGGTGCACTGTGACCTGAGAATGAAGTGAAATAGGCAGTAAATCTGTTCTGAAGCCTTAGGGGCGATCCATTTGATTTTTGTGGGGTGGGGTGGGAGATTTTGGAAAAAAAATTTATTCACCCACCCCATCCCAGAAAAAAAATTTATTCATTCACCCTACCAAAGAAAAAAAAATTATTCATCCACCCTACCAAAGAAAAAAAATTTATTCATCCACCTCCTTCCAGTTTTTCTATCTTCTATATGGATTGCTTGAAATGAAGGATCAGAGTCTGGTGAAGCAACAAGAAAAAAAATTTATTCACCCACCCCACACCAGAAAAAAAATTTATTCACCCACCCCACACCAGAAAAAAAAATTATTCATCCACCCTACCAAAGAAAAAAAAATTATTCATCCAGTACTGCTGTCCCACCCCACCCCACAAAAATCAAATGGATCGCCCCTTATTCCAGATTTCAACAAAGACCTCAGTGGCAGCTATAAAGGACAACCTACATATCTTCAAATTAAGTTTATCACTTATGTTGATTTAGATATGTAATCTATGACCCAAGCTGATGTTTCTCAAGTTTGACTTTGAGATGACCTTTGCTTGACCTTGAGATGACCTTTTTTTACCTTGAGCAACAAAATCAATGAAACTTCACACATTTTTGCAGGAAATGTTAATAATCATATTCCTCAGGATAACACAAACCCAGAACCATCCTGAGCTTCAATGGACACGTCATTTAGCTCTAAAAATACATGGGATAGGCTAAAAGAAATGTCAGCACCCTCATATATGCCTAAAATGCAAAATATTTTGAAAATAATATTTGACCTTGAAATGACCTTGAACACAGAAAACTGAGAAAATCAACAGTTCTTCAGCTTTAATCAACATTGTTTGAATCTGTGAGTCAATATGAATTCAGCAATGCAAACTGCATGAAAAAATATTAAATGCTAGTGATTTTATAAGCATTTAAAGATTGTGACCTCAAGGTTACAGCCGTTATAATGTAAAGTCTATGGAAAAAAATATTCCAACTCATTCAAGTCAGTATAACTGGCAATTAACTTTAACTATCAATTAGATCTGGTTTGTTTATTAATGTACACCCTTCTTCTGTATATTTCAAGTATCAAATACAGTAACATCAATGAACAAATTTTTGCCCGGGATCTTTTTTTCACAGGGATCAGTGAGAAATTCAGTGCATTGGATTCTGTAATGGGCATCGAAAAAAAGGGTAATTCTATGAAAAATCTTCTAGGCAAAAAAGTTTTTCATCACAGACTTATGGAAAAGACATTATTTTCTAGCAGAGTATGTGTACAAAGACCTAAATGCATATATTTGAAATTTAAGCATATTCCAATACTATATTTAGCTATTTCTGAGATTTTTTACATTTTTAGAGGCTAAACACCACACCGATAGCCTCTTTGCACACATAAAGCATTGTACTTTATTAAACTCAGATAGTAGACTGTAATAATACTGTGAATCAAATTACACATATAAAACAATTCATATTTATACATTTTTTTAAAAACTAATTGTGATTAATCAAACATATTTATAATTATACCCACTGCAACTACAGATGAACCCTACCAGTGCTAACGATTTGACCACTAAGGCTTGCCCTGACACCAAAAACCCTGAAATTATATTAATTAGAACCAATTTTACAGCTGTTTACAGGATTTAAAATCAAGGTGAAGTATTTTCTAATGGAAATGGTAGGAAAAAAATTGGCCCTTTCTGATGTCTCCCCCATAAAATCCCCAAAATGTTTGGTACAAAAAACGCTTGTTTTTTTTTCTCATAACTAGAACAACTATATGGTCTTGTGGTGCATCAATCTTAGTTGTTAAGCTGTAAAAAAAATTGCCCAGACCATTCAAATTTTGTACATTAACCTTGAAATATTTACATTGAATATAATGGGAATTGCCAAAATTTAACCTAAATCTATAAAAGTGGCACAGGCAAAAAGTTTTCAATCCAGCATACACAGTAAATAATTTTGTTGATGTCTAAGATACCATTAAAGTTTTAAAAACCAAGTGTTTTATATGAATCGATTGTTTTGCAAAGTTAAGGGCTTTTCAAATTTATGTTTGTACAAAATATGAGACAACCCACCTTAACAATGGTCATCACTGAAATCTATGTGTCAAAGAATTCATACGTAAAGTCAAATTGGTCTCATTTCTTTATTTCTGAAGATAAAGGTTCAAAACGTAAAGGGATTCATCACATCATCTTAATACAAAAATCAATTAATTTTCTTACCCATTGTTTTAACCTGGCTGGGAGGGGTTGTGGAGCTATCTCATACATGCACCTATCTCTCACATATGCAGTTATCTCTCACATATGCAGCTATTTTTCACATATGCAGCCATCTCATATTTATGCAGCTGTCTCACTGATGCAGCTATCTCTCACTGTTGTATCCATCTGTCACTTTTGCAGCTATCTCTCACTGTTGTAACTATATCTTACTTGTGTGACTATCTTTCATTATTGTAACTATCTCTCACTTGTGCAGCTATCTAACTGTTGCAAATATGTGTGCAGCTATCCTTCACTTATGCAACTATCTCTCACTAATGCACCTATTTCTCATCTGTGTATGTCACTTATGCAGCTATCTCTCACTTTTGTAGCTTTCAATTACTGATGTAAATATCTCTCACTGTGGTAACTATCTCTTATCTGTTACTTTAGAGCAACTAATTCACGGGTGCAGCTATTTCTCACTGCTGTAACTTTATAATAATAATAATAACAAATTTTTATAGCGCTATTCCAAACTAGGGCCGCTCATAGAAATTAGGTAGTGTCGTTTGAACAAGTATGTTTTAAGTTTTGTTTTAAAATTAGTCAGTGTTTTACAATTTTTCACCCCCAGGGGTAGAGCATTCCATAGTTTTGTAGCATATGCCATAAACACTCTATATATCCTCATACGTTCTCAGATTAGTGTGTGGAGATACATATTCTTTCTTCTCATTTGATCTTAAATTCCTCTCTTCCCGTTTCAAAGCAAAAAGGCCAGAGAGGTAAGGTGGGGCAAAGCCATTTTGTATCTTCCATGTTAGACGTGCTATCTTGAAATCAATACATGCCTGAACTGGCAACCAATGCAATTCAATCAACTTTTGAGTTATATTCAATATGGTCTCTCTTCTTTAGTCTTCCCACCATTCTGGATGCAGCATTCTGTAATTTTTGCAGTTTGGCTATTTCACAATTTGGTAACCCAGCTAGTAGGGAGTTGCCATAACCCAGTGTTGAGGTCACAAATGCATGTGTCAGTGTATTCGCCATTTTCTCACCCAGGTAGCTCCTTATCTGTGATAGATTTTTCACGTGGAAAAACCAGTTTTACACATTTTCCTGATTTGATGCTTCATAGATAGTTCCTGATCAAAGATGACAACAAGGTTCTTTATCTTGCCAGTGCTTCTGATGAGGGACTCTCCTCCGTTAATTCCATCAGGTAAGGGACCCCTTTTTAGGCTTAATCCTTTTCCAAACATTAATAATTCAGTTTTCCCGTCATTTATCTTCATTTTGTTTGTGATTAAGAATTTTCTAATGTCTTTTATGCAATTTTCCATTTCCTTTGTAGATTTCATAGTTTCCTCAGTTGATTTGGGATCCATGGTGAGGTAAAGCTGTGTATCATCCGTAATTTTTTATGATTTCAGACAGAGGTTTCATATAGGCTGTAAACAGAATAGGACCTAACACTGATCCTTGTGGCACACCATATTTAATGTCCCTATTATCAGATCTTTTCCCATCTATTGTTACACATTGAATTCTGTTTGACATATATGACCTGAACCATTTCAGGGCAGTACCTCTTATTCCACATCTGCTGACAAGTCCAGCAGAACCAGCATGACAGTTTTATTCCTGTCAATGTCCATTAGCATATCATTCTGGACCCTTAAGAGGGCTTTCTTAGTGCTATAAAATTCCTTGTATGCTGATTGAAACATACTTTGAATTTCATTTTTCACAAGATGCTACCACTCTTTCAATTAATTTTGACAGGTAAGCCAGATTTGAAACAGGTCTATAATTATTCTTAATTAGTTCCAGACCCAACTTTTTAATTAGTGGCCTGATAATGGCCATCTTGAGATCATCCGGCACATCACCTAACATAATAGATTTATTTATTATTGCGGTTATCAACGGTAAAAGTTGCCCGAGGCATTCAGACAGCAGCCATGTGGGTATTGGATCTAGCTCACATGACTTCTTTGCTGCTTCTTTCAGTAGCTTTGCAACATCCGTCCCACTCATTTTTTGTATCCCTATTTCTGGGTTATATATAAGACATAAGCCCCCACCTGATCTCATTCATCTAGGGACATGTTCAATTTCATAATTGTTGTCCCTTATTTTTCCATTGATTAATTTCTCATTCCATTCATTAACCCATGTTTCCGTTATAAACATGTCAATCTTATTATCATTCATATAGATATTTATCATGTCAGTTTTGTTTTCCATACTTTGCATATTACCCGATGCTATACATAACTTATCATCAATAAATTTGCGATTTTTGGCCCTTTAAATCAGTGAACTCGTGACGTCATTAGGCATACCAGCCCCCTAGTTTAAGAGAAACGGCATTTGGTCCTCCTTGTTTTCTTCTGGCTGGGGCTGGTCAGAGCAATATGACCGTTTCAGTGTCACCCCATTCACACATGAAGAGATTGTAAACCACCCATCTAGTGTGATATTCTCCGGACAAATATGACCTCACAAATAAAAAAGTTGATTTTCTGCTACTTAAAACTATTCACCTGGTGTATTTGTATCTATGTTTACGATTGTGGGAGCTCGATACAACTAAACTTCTGACAGAATACTGGTTTACATTGCAACCAACTTGGGGCCTTTCCTTGACTTACTTACGATACAGCCAATCGTAGGTGTTAGGACGCACACTCCAAACACCTACGATGGCTCATCAGTGGGAGGTATTCACTGCCTCTGAAGTGCAACCCCAAATAACTTCTGTAAATGAATTAATTTGGATCCAAAACTCACAAGAAAGCAAGATTAGATGTGTAAGACATTTGAGATATCCTAATAATTAGTGTAGAGTGTGTCTGCTTTCCACACTGAGGTCGCGACACTGTGTAGCGACCTGTCTCTTCACGTGAGATAGGACACACCGCACAACCCGACGTAGCCTCCAGAGCTCTGCTCGCGCAAGTCGGGGTTCCACAACTACCAGCCCCCCCTCCCCCACGATGGCCAATCAAGCCCAATGTATGCGTGGCTAACCCACAATCGCTTCGCAGGTTAACCCAATGCTCTGGTTGATTTACTAAGCATGCAGTATTGTAGGATATGGATTGTACATCCAGAGACTCTTGAGAATATATAGACAATCATGGACAATCACGGCCTCTGGCAGAACGTCATGTACAGAGATTGTGTGTTGCGTGCAGGTTGATGCATCGCCTTAACCACCACACTGAGAGATCACGTGCAGGCAGACGAGCCCATGCAAGCCATGCAGGCAAGACGAGTCCATTCGGTGTCCCGAAAGGAAGCCACACAGGCAAGCCCCACACATGACGCAGAGTGATCCTTTAAAAAGGCCTGCAACCGTTGGATCCTTAGAGAGAGAGACGCGCCCCGCCTCACAGCCAGCGAGTAAAGTAGGGTCAGAGTAGAGTATCGATCACCCGTCCGTGCTACGTGAGGCCAACAAGTGCAGGCCGAAGAGACACATTACTTGCCCCGAGTAGAGATGACGTGATCCTCCAAGCCACGCAGGCAGGACATGCGCAGCCCCGAGGTCAGAGAAGACGCTACGCAGGCAGCCCTCACACAGATGCCAGTTTCCCTTAAAAAGGCCCCGAAATCACTACTCAGGAGCCAGAATCCATTTGCCTAGAAGATCCACGACACTCAGCATCGTGACAGCCACACTTGTATAGACTTGGGTGTTTTATGCATCCTCAGGACTTTGTCAGTATCATGCATTCAGGTATTTCATATGCCTCGATCTTTGCCATGCCGACCTAGCCAGACTAGTGTATACAGCACCGAATAAAGGAGATCCTTGTTCATTGTATACCCTGTGTCTGCAGTCCTTATTACCTCCCAACTCACATAGGTAGATAGGGTAGCTGGGTTAAGGCCCCGTTCACAGCCAGCGAGTATCATATCTCTGATCCCCGTCCACATATCCCCAACGACGGAGACATTCCCCATACACTAGTAGGGTTGCAAACCATACGTAACAAGTGGTGGAGAATATCCGAATCAATCTATGGCATAGAGCGTTGCTGATACTGTATGGAGTTCCTGTTGGCCATGCTGTTACTTGATTTTAAGTCTATGTGGCTCCGATCTTCGAAACAGCTTTCCACTAAGCTGTAAGTGGCACACGACGTGCCGGTGACAGAACAAGGACCAGACGATTCTACACTGCAAGGTAAGTCACTTTCGAAATTTCCTAAGTTGCCTTGCCGACAGAGGGATCATTCGGTTGACTCTTTGAGAGTTGTGCCCCCCTCTGTTTCCCTGTTGTCAGATCTCACTGCCACATCTGGTGCCGCTAATTCCCCTCTCACAAGCACTTCTACCACCCCCATTTTTGGCAAATTTACAGATGATCCCCTCCGTTTCATGAACAAATTTCTCACATATGCCCAGCTTTCACACACGCCAGAGGAATTGAGGGTCCCAGCTTGTCGTATGTTATTACACGGTGCAGCAGATGTGTGGTACGCTTCGTTACCTGCAGATGTCACTAGTTCTTGGTTAACGTTCCATAGAGCCTTTCTCAAGTTTTTCGGTAGTGAGACGAATGTGTGGCTGTCAGAACAATCTTAAGACAATCGAGTCCAGAAAAAGACTGAAACCGCCGAAACCTATATTAACGATGTCCTGAGTCAGTGTCAGAGGCTACAAAAAGACGATATGGAGACCAAGAAAATTTTAATTCGAGGCCTTCTGCCTAAATTGAAGGCTTTCGTGGTCGGCAAGTCGCCGAAGTTGCTCGAGGACGCCATTCAGCAGATTAAGCTTGCTGAGACGGTTTGTACAATGTCTGGTGATTCGTCTGTGACTTTAAATGGTCTAGAGATGCCTGACATGACCTCCCAATTCTTATCTCAGCAAAGTTCGACCCTTGCGGCCAGTCTAGCGTCCACCAGAGGGTAACGTGGTGAACCAACAGCGAGATCGCACATTCCTGTCAGTGGCAAACTGACATTTGAATTTGAAGTAAATTTCATCATCATCATCATCATCATCATCATCATCATCATCATCATCATCATCATCATCATCATCATCATCATCTACTTGGGACTTTCCACCTCTTCACAGGGGCACCTGGCCTTGCCACTGGTAAATATTGAAGCACAGTTTATATTTACATTTTGAGTGTTTAGCCCTCTACCATGTAACCTACATCTACATCAACTAAGTGATTTTTGCTACAATTATATTTACAGTGTTTACAATTACAAACTATTAATTGCTCATTGCATCCACCTGATGTCAGGGGGAGACCATTAAGGATACAGCAGCACCCCTCATCTGGCATCTTTGGGAGAGGACACTGGAGCAGTTCCATGATTTCCCTAATTTTCTGTACCACACCCACCCATGCAGCAACCAGACCCCTGCAGGTCCAGATGAAGTGCAACATTGTTTCTGCCTCCTCTGAGCATTAAGGGCATGTCTGGTCCATGGAGTGATGATTGATTTTGGCCAGTCTAGTCTGTAGGACATAGTGTGGGACACGGATTACCTAAATGTGAGGGGGGCGAACATATATGATATTTCATAGACATTCATAGACATTATCAGAGACACTAACATATCCCTATACAATGAGGATGAGGACAAAGGGTAAAACTCATTTAGGACTTGGGCGCGTGCCTATATAACATGCCTTGGCGGCTGCCCGGCATGCAATGTTGACTTGCCTAGATGATCCACTATGTAATGTACAAGCAATTATCTAAGATACTATAAGTTCTGGAATAAAGAGATCCCCCCTCTAGGGGACAATTGAAGCAGCATGGCGATCTTAGTCTGTCACATGTGTCTCATTCTATGAGTATATATTTGAACATTCCATGGTGTCAGAAGTGACAGGATGAATCAGCTTAAACCCCCAGGACCTCTGGTGCTAGACACTGGAAACTTGGCTGCGAATTGGAAGGAATTTGTGAGTTATTATGACATTTATGCCAAGGCTACAAAATATTGTAAAATCCCTGATTTTATATTGATTATATATGCAATAGATATTATAAAAAAGTATAATATATCTTGCATATATAGAGAAAGTACAATGTGCTTGTTTCCTGCACATAGCCGGACCAGCTGCACAGAAAGTTGCAAATGAAGGTGATGAGGACGAATTAGCAAAGGTGAAAGAAAAGTTTGCTGAGTATTGTGAACCCAAGAAAAACATTACTGTATCAAGATACATTTTTAACTCAAGACAACAGAGAGCTGGGGAAACCTTCAATGACTATTTAACCACACTAAAAACTCTGATAAAAGATTGTGAATATGGGCTACTACAGAATGAGTTATTAAGAGACAGAATAGTTTGTGGCATCCAAGATGAAAAGGTCAGAGCCAGGCTTCTGAGAATGGATAAACTTACCTTAAAAAATGTGGTTGATACATGTACAGTTGCAGAGTTGTCCATTGAGCAGATGAAGTCCTTCAATGGAATTCAGGGGTCTACCAGTAGCAACCCAAGTAGTATAAATGCCATTAGCAAATTGAGAGGTGTCTGCGGTGCTTCCGGTGGCCAGCCACCATCACAACAATATGTGCACTGTCCTAACTGTCCTAACTGTCCATACAATCATGTAAGGAAGTGTCCTGCCTATGGACAGTCTTGTAAGAAGTGTCACAAGGTTTGACATTTTGCTGCTAAATGCAGATCACACAGAGGTAATGAAAGCTTTAACAAAAGCTTTACCAACAGAGGGCGCACCCATCAATCCTCAGACCGGGGCCGCCCACCACCTGATAGAGGGCGCATTCACAGACACAAAGTGAACAAAGTTCACGACATACTACATGTAGCAGATTACCATGAATACATTGACTCCGAACCCGAAGGAGGTTTTGATGAAGAATTCTACATATATGACATTACTACACATATAGACAGTGTAAAGAAGGACAATGGGGAGTGGACACAAATGTGTTCCTTACAAAACCATAATGTCAAGTTCAAATTAGATACCGGGTCCCAAGTGAACATTTTAGCAGAAAGTATTACTAGTATGATTGACTGTGAAATCAGCAAGAGTAACATGATATTAAAATCATATAGTGGACATGTTATGAGACCAGTTGGTAGCACGCACCTTGAGATCAATGTAGGTCAAAAGAAAGCTTTGTGTCAGTTTCAGATCTTACCTGGAAAAGTAACTCCCATTTTAGGGGCTGATAGTTGTCAGCACCTAGGTTTGCTAAAAAGGGTTGAAACCGTCCATCGGACCGTCAGAAGTCCAGTCAGCCAGTCTGTCTATAACACAGTTGACCAGTCAGTCCGTAAGTTAATCCCAACTGGCAGTCCGTCCACAAGTCGTCAGTCTGTCCAAGTCCCCAAGTCCATCCGTCTGAACAGTCATACAATCAGACACTGCACACTAGGTCAGATAGATCCACACAAAGGTCTGACACCTTGCCACCGAGTCCGTCAAAGCCTGTTTCCAAACCCAGTAAAAAGGTAGCATGCTTAATGATCATTTATTTGAAGGAATGGGTGTTCTACGTGAAAACGAGAATAGAGAGTATGACATACCCACAGACCCTGCATTTAGCCCAGCACAAGACCCACCACGCAACGTGCCATACAAAATATACGGTGCGTCAAAGAAAGAACTTGAATGTATGGAGACACTGGGCGTAATCACAACAGTCACAGAACCGACTGAGTGGGTAAACTCAATAACTACAACCCTCAAGCCAGATGATAGCTTGAGAATTTGTCTTGATCCACAGTCATTAAAGAAGGCCAAACGGAGACAGCATTATCCGATGAGAGCACTAAAAAGTGTTGTGGCTCAGACTCCAAAGGCGAAATTTTTTTCAAAATTTGACGCCATTAGCGTTTACTGGCAAATCAAGTTGATGGCAGAAGCATCATACAAAACCACATTCAATACCCCATTCGGTAGACACCGATTTCGGCGGCTCCCATTTGGTATTTGATCAGCTGGTGAAATATTCCAGCAAGCCATGGAGGAGGAATATGGCAATATTGATATTGAGGGTGTCGAAATTATAGCAGATGACTTGTTGATTTGGGGTTCCGATGATGAATCACATGACAGAGAGTTGGAAACGTTCCTGAAGAGAACAAATGAGAATGGTTTGAAATTCAAGCGTGAAAAGACAGTGCTCAGTGCAAATAAAACACAATATTCAGGTCACAAGCTGACAAGTGAAGGTCTAAGACCTAGCCCTGACAGAGTTAGAGCACTGACTGAAATGCCGGTATCACAGAAGAAGGAAGAGTTGGTATCATGGTGTATTTGTTCCAAATCCGACCAAAATGGCAGCTCCTCTCAGAGCGTTGACTGAGAAAGGAGCATTCTGGTGCATTCTGAAGATTACCACCAGGTGGCGTATGACAGATTGATTAGTGGTGTTGTAAATGCTCCAACTTTGAAGTACTATGATGCAAATTTGCCTGTAGTAGTAAGTACCTCATTCTTGTTTATATTGGATCTATTGGATCTATCCTCATTCTTGTTTATATTGGATCTAGTGGAGGTGGCAGCACCTCTGGAGGTGTGTTTGGTTTCTAAGGGCTCCTAGGTGGAGGTGCTATTGAAAAACCTTGGTTTTTTGGGCTTTACAGGGGTTACAGATGGGTTGTAACACATTCTGCTTATATTGTAGAATATTCTGCATTTTTTGGGGAGGTTTTTTCGACTTTTTGTTGATTTTAAAGTGTTTGATCTCTAATCTCTAATTTTTTTGAAATTTACGGACCCTCTCCCTTGTGGCCTCCAAACTTTTACGTTTATTTTGCGCTTTGTAACGTCCCGGAGCGGGGTTGGAATGTCCAGTTTTTAAACAAATTTCTTGATCTCGTTTCTTTCTTTTGTTATGTATACGAGAATTTTTCAATAATCTTATAGGATAAGATACCTTATTTTTATTGGGTTCTCGGACAGTTTTTGAGCCGTTTTTTTGGGCGTTTGTATTCCAATGTCGATTAGAAACCTGGTTTGGTTTCATACAAACTCGGACAAGAAACTTTTTTGTGTAAAAATTGGTTTTATTTTCGTCTTTGTTTTTTTGGTTTTTTGTTGTTTCTTGTTATGTTTTACAGACTTTTTTTGCAAGTTCACTTGTTTTTGGAATATGGATGACTATGTGTCTTCCAGGATCACCTGGAGGGATTCCAGGATCTCTCCCAGTTCCTCGGGGGCTTCGGAGCTATGATATCACAGCGGGATCACCCTGTTGCATTTGCCTCTCTCAAGTTATTTGAAGCAGAAAATAACTATGTGCCAATCGAGACGGAAATGAGAGCTATTCTATTTGGGTGCACCCGTTTCCATGACTACATTTTCGGAGGGAGAACAGTAGTCGAAACTGATCACAAGCCACCAGTTGGTATAGTTCAGAAACCATTGCATAAGCTAAGTCCTAGACTGCAGAGGATGAGAATGCTACTTTTACGGTATGACCTGGAAGTAGTGTATAAACCAGGCAAAGAGATGATCATCCCAGATGCTCTCAGTAGAGCAAGCATTAATAATGAACAGCCGCGAAGACAGAATGATCCTATAGAGATCCATGTAAATACTGTATTGGCTGCACTTCCTGTGTCTGACAGTAGACTAGAGGAAGTTCGCGAAAAGACTAGTTGTGATCAAACGTTAATCCAATTACGTGATATGGTTATACACGGATGGCCTGATAACCGTCATAAGGTTCCGAACTGTTTCAGACAGTATTATCAGTTCAAAAATTAAATCACATGTTGTGATGGGTTGTTAATGCGTGACAACCAGATTATCATTCCTACAGAAATGAGGCCTGAAATGTTATCCATTTTGCATGAAAGCCACCAAGGCATTGTGAAGTCTAAACAAAGAGCTAAATCAGTCATGTTTTGGCATGGTATGAATGCAAACATCGAGGAAGTTGTTACAAAATGTACTATTTGCATAGAGTTTAGAGACTCCAACCCATCTGAACCGTTGAAATCACATTGTAATAGTATTAGCGATATTACTCACAATGCCTGCTCCCTCATTTTATGTGTTCTATAAATAATAAAGGATCCCCCAGGGAGATGCACTTCCGCCCAAGGTCTACACGTGTTGTGTTCATTATATTTCTGGATATTATATCATATTGTGAGCCCACCAGATAGCTACATGGTGTCAGAAGTGGTTTTAAACCTTTGTGGACGTGCATAGAGACAGTGTACAGTGATTTTGTGTGATATTGAACAGACGTTTGGTGAAAATGGAGTCTGCAGTGAAACCACCATCTGGCTTGGCCAGCACAGGTAACATGGCTCAGAATTGGAAAGATTTTGAACTAAGATTTGACATTTACCTGAATGCATGTGGGGCCACAGGCAAAACAGAGAAAACAAAGACATGTATATTGTTGAATGTTATTGGAGAAGAGTGGCTTGAGACATATCAGAGCTTTGAATGGGAGACTGATGGTGACCAGTGGAAACTGGACAAAGTGAAAGAAAAATTGAAAAATTATTGCACACCCCAGAAAAGCATTACCACTCACAGAGAAAATTTCTTCAAAATCAAACAACAACAGGGACAAAATGTTGACCAATTCGCAGCGGAGATCAGAAATAAAGCAAAGCATTGCGAATTTGGCAGCATCAAGGCATCCATGTGTAGAGACAGACTTATCTATGGCTTAGTAGACACCAAATGCACTGAGAGACTTCTTGAAAAAGGTGACACACTTACTTTTGAAGAAGCAGTCAGGGACAAGGAAAGTACAAAAGCAAATATGAAGGAACTTGGAAAAAATATGACAGCTCAGGAAGTACATCAAGTCAAGGGAAGTCCATCCACTCAAAGTAAGCCCGATCAGAATGCACAAGCCCACTCACTGCCAGGACAAGCACAGGGCTATGGCCGAGGGAGGTCATATGGCTATACACGAGGGAGGCCTCGAGGTCGTGGTGCTCAGTCTGGTGTGAGTAGGAGTTATGGGCCAGAATGTGACCGATGTGGATATAAACATGCGCCAGGCAGGACATCCTGTCCCGCTATAGGTCAAATATGTAGAAAATGCGAGAGATACAATCATTTTGCAAAAAAATGCCTCGCAGCCAAGCAAACAGTACACAGTTTGGATACTGATTTTCAAGAACTGTATATGGAGGAACCATATGAAGATGAACAGCTGTTTGTTGAAGCAGTTGTGGGAGAAATCAGTAAGGAGAGAAACCCTGAAGAAGGATACCAGGAGTGGACCAAGACAGAAGGTCTTGAGTATGTAACGGATTCAGACAAAAGTGAGATGTGCACTCAGGAGAGAAGCCCTGAGAATAAATATGAAGTTATCACCACACAGAACTCAGAAGGAAGAAGCAATGATGTGGAAGAAACAGAGAAAGAACAGTATACCAGTGTAGTAGATTCTGTTGACACACTGGAGAAAAGCCAGACGAATGCAAAAAGTGAATCATGGGTGGTCCCCATAGAAGTAAACGGTACAATTTACCCAATGAAATTGGATACTGGCAGTAATGTGAACATTCTCAGCTATGAAGACTTCAAGAAACTGGAAAGAAAGCCCAAACTTTGTGAGTCTAGAGTGAAACTCACAGCATATGCTGGAAATGATGTTCCAGTAAAAGGTCAATGCATACTAACTGTGAAAAAGAAAGGCCAGGAATATAGATGCCTGTTCATTGTGTCCTCACTCTCGCTTGTTACACCAATATTGGGACTGCCCAGTTGTGAGAAGTTAGATCTCATAAGGAGAGTATATGAAGTCAACTCGGAGGAGGAACAACTGAAAACAGGATCTGAGGAAAAAACCCTGAAGACACAGGTGGAACTGCCTGACTTGGTTAAGCCTTATGAGGGGCAATTCAAAGGCTTAGGCTGCCTGCCAGGTCTCCACAAGATCAGATTGAAAAACTCTGATGAGTATATCCCAGTAGTAGAACCATGCAGAAAAGTTCCATTCGCCTTGTACGGACCGCTCAAGGAAGAATTAGACAGAATGGAACAGATGGGAGTGATTGTGCCTGTAAATGAACCTACAGAGTGGGTTAACAGTTTGATTATAGTGCACAAGAAGAACGGAAGTCTGAGGATTTGCATGGATCCAAAAAATTTGAATAAAGCCATAAGAAGAGAGCATTTCAAATTGCCTAGTAGAGAGGAAATCATGGCCAAATTAGCAGGAGCCAAAGTCTTCAGCAAACTGGATGCATCTTCTGGTTTTTGGCAGATGAGGTTAGATGAAGAAAGTTCTCTGCTTTGTACATTCATAACACCCTTCGGAAGGTACAGGTATACCAGATTACCTATGGGGGTCTGCTCAGCTCCAGAAGTGTTCCACAGAGAACTCCATCAGCACTTTGAACAAATCCCAGGATGTGAAACGATCATGGATGACATCATAGTATGGGGCAAAGATGATGATGATCATGATGCCAATCTGCTCAATACTCTGAAGAAAGGAAAAGATGCTGGCATCACATACAACCTCCCAAAGTGTTTGTTCAAAGTTCCAGAGCTGACATTCATTGGTGACACAGTGTCAGCTGAGGGTATGAAGCCTGATCCAGCCAAGGTCAAGGCTATTGTGGACCTGGCAAGACCCACAGAGAAGACAGAGTTGCAGAGATTCTTAGGAATGGTGAACTATCAGGCTCGCTATATTCCAGACTTGTCTGAAAGAACTGCAGTACTCAGACAGATGCTGAAAGTCCCAGATGATCAATTTGTACAATTGTGGTCTCCAGCACAGGAGAAAGCCTGGAAGGGCCTCAAGAAAACTTTGACGGAGGAGCCCGTGCTGAAGTTTTATGACCCAGAGAAAAACATCATTGTGTCAAGTGATGCTTCACAATCAGGGATAGGAGCAGTACTGAAGCAGAACTTTGGTACAGAAGAACAGGAGGATTGGTACCCTGTAGCCTATGCATCCAGAGCTTTGTCTGATGCAGAGACAAGATATGCCACCATAGAAAAAGAGACACTTGCAATAACCTTTGCATGTGAAAGATTCCAGCAGTACGTGTATGGCCAAAGGTTTGTTGTGGAAACGGACCACAAACCACTGGAGAGTATTTTCAAGAAGTCACTGGGAGACTGCCCCCCGAGGATCCAGAGGTTCCGTCTGAGGCTTCAGAAGTATGATTTCAGTGTCAAATGGACACCCGGAAAGAATATGTACACAGCAGATGCTTTATCCAGGAATGTACCACCTGATTCTGCGGAGTATGACCTAGAAAAAGAAGTCAGTGTTTTTGTACATGCAGTGGTTGAAACATCAGACATGTCTCAAAATAGACTGCAAGAGATCAAATCAGAGACACAGAAAGAAGAAAAACTGAGAGAATTGATGAATACCAAACTACATGGCTGGCCAGCATCAGTGAAAAAATGCCCCCCTCTCATCACAGAGTTCTGGAATTACAGAGATGAGTTATCAGTCTTGGATGGAGTCATATACAAAGGACAGAGAATAGTGATTCCCCAGAGTCTCAGACCAGAAATGCTCAGACAGATACATGCGGGACATCTGGGTGAAGAGAAGTGCAGAATCCGAGCAAGACAAGTGATTTTTTGGCCTGGCATGAATACAGATATCACTCTGATGGTGAAGTCCTGTGATGCATGTTTATCACACAGAAATAAACAGCAGAAAGAACCTATGCAGCCCCATACCATACCAGCAAAACCATGGGCCAAGATATCTACAGATCTGTTCAAGTTCAGAAACAAGAACTATCTTTTGCTGGTTGACTACTATTCCAACTTTCCAGAAGTATGTGCGACCGGGGAAACCAGCAAATCAGTCATTGGGTCCATGAAGAGTATTTTTGCTAGGAATGGCATTGCTGAGGAAGTCATAAGTGACAATGGGCCCTGCTATGATAGCCAAGAGTTCAGGGATTTTTCAAGAGAATGGGGTTTTGTGCATAACACTTCCAGTCCCAGGTTCCCGCAGTCCAATGGACTAGTGGAAAAGACTGTTCAGACCGTCAAGAACCTGTTTGCTAAATGTGAACACAGCGGTGAGGATCCATATATGGGTCTTCTGGCATATCGGAGTACACCTCTGGAGGGAGGAAAATCTCCAGCATATTTGCTCAACAAAAGACATATCAGGTCAAACTTGCCAATGGCAGAGAGCATGTTGCAAAGTCCAGAAACCAGGAAGGTTGCAAACCAGAAAATGGAGCAGAAAATGAAACAGAAAAAGTACTTTGACAGAGGCTCTCGTCCTTTGAAACCATTGAATGAAGGTGAAACAGTGAGAGTGAGAAACAGTGATGACACAGGATGGCAGCTAAAAGCTACAGTTCTAAAAGAAGTTGCACCAAGATCATATTTGGTGAAAACTGAAAGAGGATCGGTGCTAAGGAGAAATAGGAAGCACCTACTGTTTACACAGTAAACTCCACCAGATATTCAGGAGGAAAGAGAAGTGTTGGAACCTGAGGTCAGGGAGGAAACACCTCCGCCTCAGTATGCTGAGGTTCCTCAGGAGGTCCAGCGCAGCCCATATCCCAGATCACCAGTGGCGAAGCCATCAGTGGTGCCTCTCAGACCAGTTGTAACTCCACAACCAGTTATAACTCCAAAACCAACGATTGAGAATGTACCACAGCAACCAAGGAGATCGGGAAGGATCATAATGAAGCCAAGGAGGCTGATTGAGGATATGTGATTATGCTGATTAAAGTGTATAACATATGACACATTAGGAAGCGGAATCAGCTGTTCTTGTCTTGTGTTAAAATGTGAACAGTTCCTGTTTGTGAAATGAAAAACAGAACTCAAAAGCAAGTTTCTTGTTTAAATATTTTATATTTTATTTGGTGACAATTTAATCTAAGACATCTACGGGAAAGGAATGTCATAGACTTTTTTTTGATAAAAACATGTCACAGACTTTTTTGATAAAAAGGGAGATGTAATAGTATTAGCGATATTACTCACAATGCCTGCTCCCTCATTTTATGTGTTCTATAAATAATAAAGGATCCCCCAGGGAGATGCACTTCCGCCCAAGGTCTACACGTGTTGTGTTCATTATATTTCTGGATATTATATCATATTGTGAGCCCACCAGATAGCTACACACATGAAATCCCTGACAGGCCATGGGCTAAGTTAGGAACAGATCTAGCTGAGATAAATGGCCAGGTCTTCTTGATTATTGTTGCTTATTATTCAAAGATTTGCATTTGAGTGGAAGTTTGAACACATTACCACAAGCCCAGGTTTTCCTCAATCAAACGGTCAAGTGGAGAGAAAAGTTAAAACTGTAAAAAGAATCATTAAAAAATGCTTAAAAAGTGGTCAAGATCCATTTTATGCATTGCCTGAGTACAGGAACACGCTACTAGATGGCACTATTGGTTACTCTCCAGCACAAATGCTGAACAGTAGGGTTTTGAAGTCCAAACTGCCCACTGATCACAAGTCACTCAAACCACATGTTGTCCCACCCATGCTTGATAAGCTTGAAGAAAGACAGAATAACAAGAAATATTACCATGATCGTGTATCATGCCATGAGCTGAAACAGCCTCTAGTGGGACAATCTGTCAGATTAAGAAATTCACAAGGGATGT
Source organism: Amphiduros pacificus (assembly GCA_949316495.1). Classification (NCBI taxonomy): domain Eukaryota; kingdom Metazoa; phylum Annelida; class Polychaeta; order Phyllodocida; family Hesionidae; genus Amphiduros; species Amphiduros pacificus. Next base: position 4,350,512 of record OX439011.1, read on the forward strand.
GGGAATATGGTACAATCACTCAACAGACTCATTACCCACATAGTGTAATGGTTGAGTCACCAAAGGGAGGTATATATCACAGAAACAGAAAACACATTATTCAAACCAGGGAACCCAGACCTGTCACAGGGACAGATACTGAGCCCATCATTGATGAGGTGCCAGTCACCCAAATGAATCATACCTCACCATATGTGGCAGCACCATTTAAGGTGTCAAGCCCACAAAGTGTACCAATACCCGCACAAATAGGTGTAACCACCAGGAGTGGTCGAGTGGTAAAAGCACCCACAAAACTGGATTTGTAATTTTAAAATCACAACATAATGGCACTAGATGCTGTGAGTAATTAGATTCATTTACTTAATTGTAACTAAATTTATTTTGTAATGCACATTTTACATTAATACATATACTTTCATGCATAATGTTATTGTCAGATAAATAGTAGAATCCCATGTAAAAGACTTATATAGCAATAGTTTCTATGCATATGTCAACAAGTACTTTAAAGTACTTATGTCAGTACATATCAGTATTACTTTGTATAAAAACATTTTATTGTAACTTGATGTAGAGTTGATATTTGCATGTTAAGTGTTAAACCAGTGTTATGTGTGAGAGAGTAAATGACCCGGGTAGTATAAATGAATAACACATATTTTGATAATTGATATTGCTTAACATAGTCTTTATTTTATATGTGTAATTACAAAAGAAGCCAGTCTATGTTCATTCACATTTGCAAAGGTATAAAAGGGGAGATGTAATGTACAAGCAGATATCTAAGATACTATAAGTTCTGGAATAAAGAGATCCCCCCTCTAGGGGACAATTGAAGCAGCATGGCGATCTTAGTCTGTCACATCATGTCTCATTTTATGAGTATATATTTGAACATTCCACACAACACTCAGCCACTTGATCTACACTGTTGTCACTTATGTCGATATTGAGGTACTGCATCAAGCCAGAGGGCTTCATCATGGTTGTCAGTATTTGGGTATTTTATATCACACTCATGCCATGCCTTACCTAGCCTGACTCATGTGTATACCTATACCCCGAATAAAGACGACAATTGTATACGGTCTATGCTGAGTCTGCAGTCATTTCTTATCCCATATAGATACAGATAGGTATGTTAGGCAGCTAGGTATCAGGCCCAATTCATTTAGCCAGTGAGTATAGAGTATATTTCCTTCTTCTTACTAGGTCCCCAAAACCTCTGTAACATTTGGTGGAGAATCAAATCGATCTATGGCATTCAGTGATATTGATACCATATGGAGTTTCTCTTGTATTTGTTGACTTCAAGTACATGTGGCATCAGTCATCGCAACTGCTGTCAATGAAACTACTGATAGCGCACAATCCACCGGTGAGCAGTTTAGAATATTCTTCAAAGCAAGGTAAGTCAAATCTATTCATCCCTTTACTCCCTCCCATACCCGAAGGGGATAAGCCTGACCCTCTGGGAGTGGCTCCTCGTTCTGAATCCCCGGAATCATACCGCACAGTAGCTACAGTTAGAGGTACTGGTGACTCATCTCCCATTAACAAAGTGGTGTTGTCACAAACATCTACTAGTAGTAGTGATTACTCGCCTAGACCGGAGAGTTTACGCTTACCTAGTTCAAACTCTGAGATACAGTTTAACTTTCAGAAATAATGACCCTGAGTTCCCCTGCTTTGTCTGAAATATCTGATCTGCCCAGAGATCCAGAGAGTCTGAATACAGAGAGATTAGGTTGGCCATTAGAGGAAATGGAAGAGGAACGAAATGTTCAAGATATGCTCCAGCAGGTGCTTGGCTACTTGCGGAGAATCGATCTTAACGGTACGCAAACAGACATTGTTGATCTGCTGCAAGACAAACTCATCAAAACAAATTGCACCAGCAACGACAGGGTTCTAAAGCTCTTTTACCCCCAACGTTCCATGGGAAGTCCTCAGATGACCCGTTACAGTTTATGAACAAGTTCTTGACATACACGCAACTTTCCCACACACCAGAGGAGCTTAGAGTCCCGGCTTACCGCATGCTCCTCCACGGTGCTGTAGATGTATCGTATACATCCCTGCCATCACCCAATCATGGGAAGCTTTTTACAAGGCGTTCCTCGACTATTTTTGGAGTGAAACAAATGCTTGGCTGCTCGAACAGTCACTAGATAATAGGACCCAGAAAAAGGCAGAAAGTGTAGAAACGTACATAAATGACGTTTTAAAGGAGAGGGGGAAAGTATAAAAGGGGAGGGGGTGGAGCCTATCAAACATGTCTTGGTCAGCCTAACACCCAAGATCTCAGGCAAAATAAATTGAACACATTGAGATATAGTTGTTAGTTTCTTATAGAAATGCATGAGACTTTGGACAATTCAGCATGAGTACAAGGGCTACAATATATTTCCATCTGAAATCTGAATGTTTGATATTAAGACCCATTTAAGCAGCAAAAGGATTCTGACATTATAAAAATTTTGAATTTGATTGACAGTTGACAGTGTATGTGTGAGATGCGGTCTGGGTTTGTTTGTAAACAACAAGCACATGGTATGAGTGCATGCAGCAGCACCCTCAATCTAATCTACCCTTTCACTCACTTATCATTATTTTGCAGCATCCTGTGTCATGTACACAATCATGTGATTAAAGTAACAAGAAACAAGAAAGGTTAGATTCATAATTGACATTTAGGTACTATTTTATTGTTTTTATACTTGTGTAATCCATGTATGACAAATAAAGTATCACAAATAATCAACCCTTTTTAAATTACTGAATAGTGTAATATTGGTATAATCTTGGCAAAATGCCCCCCACCACATCTGTCTATACCTCTCATCAGTAATGCATGGCTTGCATAAACAAAATGCACACTCTTCAGCATCATCAATCTGGGAAATACTAAATCCTATGTTACCAGTTTTGGCTTGACCTGCATCATTAGCCTGGCCTGAGATGGATTCTACTGCTGAAGTCACACTCAGTTCACCACAACTTGTACATAATTTCTCAACTTCAATGTTGTTATTTTCGACCACCTCCACTGGCCAATTATGACAAAGATATGTGTCATACAACTCTTCTTTTTGCTCCTCAGTCACATTCAATGATAACAATGTTTTTGGAGTATCCATAATGTTTCAACGAGGAGATTCAGTCAGTGATGCAATGGACTGAATAACATGCTCCTTATACTTGACCTTAGCACTTTAGTAACAGTAGGGGGTTATGAAATTCTATATTATTAGTCAGATCATAAAACTGACATGTTTATTTAAAATTAACCACTTGCTGTGATCCTGCAAGGCTGTATATATTTATGAAAAATATTATCAAATCACTGATAAATCCTTCTCACTTGATTATTTCATCTGTTACAGGTATGTTCTGATGTGTGGTTGCTTTTTTAAATATTTGCCTGCTTTGATTATAAAAAATAAGATGAGGTTTAGTTGGTTATATTATCATTACAGGTTTACTGAAAGCAGTGTAATTAAGATGACTGTATCAAAACAATAAACATGCTGTCAGCATGCACTCACGTGTGTTGTTGTTTAGATTTTGTGAGGTTGCTAGGCTACAGGATGTTACCCACTGCCAATTGGCTGGCCACCCTAACACTTGCCCAACGGTCAGTATCACCTGACCCCAATGTTTATCACTGAGGCAGCCAATAAACCCCTTGCTCAATACCAGGGATACCCTGGGGTGACCATACCTACGTCATATGATATGTTGCTGGAACTGAGGCTGTGACCTAATTGCTCTATGCTGGGAAGGGGGTGTGTCACTTTCAGCCTGGTGCATGCTGTGATACCAACAAGTCTTTATTATAAACATGGTTTATACCCAGATACACACTCTGTGACATGATACTATAAGTAGACATTGTTAACCAAGGCATATCAGTACCCTAATTAGTAACTGGCCCTTTTCAGATAAGATATATATTGGTTACTATGGTTACAACTGGCCACCTTGCACAACCCTTTGTCCAAGACTGTAGTGTCCATGCACATGTTCCCCTCTGTTAGAATTCATCAGTCTGCATAGAACATATATTCAAATCATTACAGTAACAGTTATGGAAGCTCGGATAAATCACCTCAAAAGTGGAAATATAAAGGAGGCTTTGAAAGCAAAATGTCAGGAATCAAATCTTCCTGTCAGTGGGGACAAACATGATTTGGCTGTCAGGATACTTGCAGCTGAGACAAGGGATAACCTTGAGGTTGAACCACAGTGCATTGTAAATTAAAATGATAGTGGAACTGGCACCAAGAATTGGACCAAAAGAAACTTTAACTCACTTGCCCATAGTTTGGCAAGGATCTAAGACAATTACAAACAGTCAATTTTGGCCAAATATACAAGTACCTTGTGCGACGGAATATAAAACTTTGAAAGGCTATGAATTCTTTAAGGAAGGTCACATAAGAAAGCTTGATATTGGATTAAAGGATGATAGCTGTCTTCTTCAATGCAAAGTGTTGGCTTCAATGAGACACAAACTGTTTGAAGTGTGCATTGAGATGGACGAAGTCACTGGAGACATTCAGCTTGGTACATGCTCATGCCCAGCAGGGTAGGTGTTTCTTTGCATAATCAGAATTTTATATTCACATGAATAGCTCCATTTTAGATATATACACCTATGGAAGATGATGCCTTGAGAACAGGGGTCCATCAAATCTCACTATACTTCATAATCACAAATAGTTTATCTGCAGTATCAGCATGCAGCAGTATCAATGTCATTTTATTACACTTCAATATACTCAATTTTTATTATCTGTCATTTGGTTACAGACTGGGTGTATATGGGTTAGGAACATGTAATCATGTTGCTGCAATTTTATTTGCAATAGAGGAGTTTTCACGGAAACAAATGCACAAACTGCCTAACCAGTTTCCTGCACTTAAAAACTTTCACAATGGGTTATTACCAAGACACAAAAGATACAAACGAAGCCACTGAAACAAATGAAATTTTAAAAGATAAAGTACCTAAAACCACTCGCAGCAAGTTGTAGTACAAACCATTATGACTCAAGGGCTAGGGAGCATCAGTGTGTGGATCACCAGTACAGACAGACACTTGCAAAGAGTAGCCAATCTTCCTGCCCAAATTCTGGATTCTTTTTAATTCAAATGTCAACATCAAATATATTTTCTCTTAAAAACACTAAACAAGTTGAAATAGACAGTATGTATGAAAGTTTGCAAGAAACAGAACCAGAATCAGATTATGTTTAGTGAGCTCTGCCTATACACAGGACAGCATGGTTTGTGGCTTATCCCAAGCATGGAGGTCAGGGAGTAGAGCAACTAGGTCAAGTGCCTCACTTCAGCAGCAGGGTAGTGACGTATCACAGGATTCCCCTAGTAATGGGCAAGTGGGCTATTAGCAACCCTGTGGTCAGAAGTGGGCTGGCCTACCACTAATTGCCGAGCACCGCTTTTTAGCCTCGTCTCTCCCTCTCCTTTAAGCCAGTGCCAGAGATTGCAGAAAGATGATGTGGAAACAAAGAAAATCCTGATTCGTGGCCTGCTGCCGAAATTAAAAGCTTTTGTCGTGGGAAAGTCACCCCGGTTGCTTGAAGATACAATTACTTGAAGATACAATTCTATTTTTGTAACAACCCTGGCCACTGGATCAGAAATTGAAATTGATTATACCATGTGATAGGCATGAAATATCCAATCATGCACTGATATCAATACATTGAACTTCAGAGTATGTACTCAAATCAGTTTCAGTGCTTTGTGAGTCCATATTTTAAAACAGATAAGGTATGGCCACTTGTCCATAACTTGTATAACCATCTCGTTTCACTTGACGATTATACTGCGTAATGATCATGTGACCATACCTTATCCAATACTTAATCAGTGAGTACTGAGAGGCCATAACAAGCTTCTTTTATAAGCCAATCGACACCAATAAAAATGTTGTCACATGTAATAACACAGCCAATCAGTGTCCTTGTTTAGTAAGAAAGTGACTACAACAATAAATACATGTGCAAGTATAACTCAGTCAACTGGTGTCATTGTTTTGGATGTGTGTGAAGTTTGTTACTTATTCACTTTGCACAGGTCATTATTCAGATTTTTTTCAAAATCAATAGATGAGGTTGTTAAGGGTATTTATGGGTTTTGGTAGTGAGTGCCCCCTAGTGGCAGAGGAGTAAATTACCAAAATACTGTACTTGATGGGAATTGGAAAATTTACAGTGTAAAGATACATTCCCTATTAAATTAAAAGCATTCATGACATGAATTAATATTTAAACACTACAATATTTGAACTATGAGGTAGTATATGACTCTACCTCGCCATGCAGAGTATGCTAACAATGGTCTCGTACCAATACTCTAGTTGTTACAATTATTTTTTCATATATTTTGTTTCACAGGGGCCATCATGAAAATTCCCTTTTTGGGAAAAGTAGATGAAAGTATGATTAAGAAAGGCAAAATACTGATTGCCTGGCAATGGAGAAAGAATGGGGATGAAAAAAAGGCAAGTTGAGATGGAAAGGCATCAGCAGGCAATTGAGGACGCCCTAGAATCTGTACAGAATGGCAGTGAAGTTGAAACGAATTTGTGAACAAAGCTTGAATTTGTGAATAAAGCTTGAATTTGTGAATAAAAGCTGTTTTGTTATTATTTTGCAGGTATTGCACCAACATATCACATCGCACTGATGTCATATCAGCTGAATAAAGCATTCTGTTTTTTAAAGATATTACTGTTTCTTCACTGGACCAATATCCAATTTGAACAGGGCGACCATCATTGGACCAGCAACAATGCAGACATCGAACCTGTATTAAAGGTTTATTAAAGGCATACTGTATGAAAACTATACTGGGCCTACACTGGACCAATATTACACCAATAAAGAGCCAGCATCAGACCTGTATCTGCATACAGTACTGGACCAATTTCAAAGCAATGGGCAAAAGTTTACAGGACTGATGCTGGCTTGTCGATCTATCTGAGTTATTGGGACCAGTACTGGACCAATATATCTATGTTAACTGGGAATGCGATGTTGGCAATATTTGTGTCAAAGCAGATTTGCCAACTGCTGAAAGGAAATGTGCACGGTTCAAAGCGCCACCATCCCGAACTCACTATGCGACAGTACAAATGAAATACATTACAGAATGACATGTACACAAAAATCTCTGATGCATATGCACCAGCCTTCGTGGTCTCTGATCACTATTTATATAATTTGTTATAATATAGTCTTTATCATAATTACATATATTTATTATTGCTCTAAGTTTGTTTAGGGTTTTGCATCACCTTCAACATTATTTCAGTCATTATGAGACCTACTTGTAGCAGATATAGTGCTGCCTCACTGAACAGTCATGTCGCAGGTCCTAAACATGACATCCCACCCAATCACAGATTTAAAAGGAGAACGGGTTAACCCTTTTGGTACAGGCCTCCGCTCATATGTGAAATTGTTACCAAATGCATCACAGCCTAAACAGCTTGTACCCCATCTAAAAAAATGTCTTTCATTTTCATTGGCCAATATGTCAAAATGGCAGTCTCGTTCATAATTAGCCGGAAAAATTCTGGAGCCTAATAGAAAAGAGATAGATGGTCCCCTAAAAAGAAACTTGGCTACTCATAGTGAAGAATCTACCTATATTTTCTGAAGATCAACGCCGACAGAAAATTTTGTCCTCTTGTTGCAGCGGTGCTTTGCATGGCATAAATCCCTCTAATTCTTGCGATTCTTATTGAGAAAGCATTTGTTAGATGCAGGCAGGATACATTCAATTAAAACAGAAATATCTTTGTATTAAAACTTGAAAACTTTATTGCTATAATCAGACAATATGCACAGAAACATCAAAGATCGTTGCGACTGATGAAACAATTAAAATCGGTTACAGATGAGTGAAGCTTTTGTTGTTCAGTGCCTTTTATGGCCAAATCGGTGCATACATGGCCAGTGGCTTTGTACTGTGCAATGTACAGCTTAGCAATGAGACTGGATTTGCCTGCATACACTTCTTTGGTCACAAATAGCAGAATAGATGATTGCACTGAACTGCACCCAAGGTATGCCAGAGAAACCATCTTAAACAATGATCTCGGAGGTAAACCAAGTGTGCTGATAAACTGAGGCTTAAATAGCATTTAAAAGACAAATACACTACTAAAAGACAATTCAATGTTATGTGGTTGAGTTACATAGAATATACAATTCTGGCATTTTACATAACAAATAAATACAAATTCCTTGCAATATTTTGTTTCCAGAGATATTGATTATTGTAACTGTAGAAAATTTTTTACAAGTCTTATATGTATATTAATTCATATTTCTGTAAAACTTCTGTTTAAAAAGTCCAGCCACTGGTTGTGACTTAACCCACAGTTGATAATGCATTTCGCAGATGTAATAAAGTTTTTCTTCCACTCTCAGATACATTCACACATTTATTATCATTTACCAAACATCTGATAGCATGGAGTAGCTAATTTAATGAAAAAAACATTTCAAAATACACAGAAACTTCTAATCAAAATTTATCAGATAATGAGATATCTTTGATTGTAACGGACACTTCTGACCTTGCCCTACATATGCAAGTCGAGAGAGAAGATCAAAAGTTGCTATAGGAACATGTTAATCTGTCTACTCCCTTGCGAGCATTTTCGACTCCAGGATGTGAATGTGTCCATCACATGAATACTCCTATTTCAACACTTCTGATCCCCCTCCCAGGGCTCAACATGACGCAACAAATCTCAAGGTCAATATAAGCTTGATACAATACTGGATGGAGAAAGGGAAGCCAGGACATTACATGTGAAAAATAACATTATTTGGCAAATTTATTTATTGACAACTTTTCCTTATACAAAGCATATCTTATCCAGTTACTTTCATATTTCAAAGCAATCACATGTATTAAAATATCATCTGGCAGTCTACAAAGTGGGGTCAGTCACAAGCAGTGGCTGGAGTGTTCATCTAAATCTCCACATGAGGCTAGGATGCCGTCGCCGCTGGCAACAACGTAAATATATCGATGGTACACAGATACATCGCTACCTTCTCAATATCATTACTATGTCCAAGTCCCAAGTTCTCTCTGATATATGTTAGATGTTACTATTTGATAGGGCTTGTTTGTTTTCAGCTTGTTGATGACTGGGAGTTTAACCTCCCCTGCAGGGGCTGGGTGACCAGCATGGATAACTTCTCCACTTAGAAACCATGCACCTACAACACAACACAGTGGCCATTAATTAATACATGACACCATTTTCACAAACATAAGTCTGGACCTTCACAAACCTTAATATTACAGGCTGTGATGCAAATGCAATCAGACTGGACTCTCACACACAAACAAGACAGTCAGTCTGTCTAATACACTTACAAAGTATTTAGCACATTTACACCACTTTGGCAAAGTCAAACTTGTTCATTATGAAGACCAAGATTAGGATCCTTCAATTTCTCCCAGGGGTATGCTATTGCCTTGTCAGATCAATCAGATGGATTTTTTTTTTGCATTACCCCAGATTACTCTTCAAAGAATCTTTATTCAAATTATAGTGCAAGATGAAATTTGAACTCTTGTTGCAACAATTACCATAACACATACATACAAAAAGAAAGAAAAAAGGATATTACCTTGATCTGGGAGTCTGAAGCAAGGCCAATTTTCTTAAGGAAATGGTTGATCTTTGTTCTCTGGTCTCCCTGCAGCTGTATAACCTCCCCGTACTCCGGGTGCTCCACTACTGTACCATTGCACGCAAACTCCTGCAACATGCAAACATATAACGTTCATTTTGTTTGTTCATGATTTTACATCACTTTCAACATTATTTTGAACAGTCTTTTGTGATGTGACCAACTTGTCGTTGATATAATGTTGACTCAGTGAATTGTCATTTCACAAGTCCTTCACATGATAACCCACACTGTCACAGATTTATAAGGTTTTTTTCTTTTCTTTTCAACATATATATATATATATATCAGTGTCTGGCAAAAGCCGCCAGCCCTTCAGACAAATTCGGCTGGAAACAACTGTCAAATTGTCCACCATCCTTTTCCTGCACAATTTCTCATTGTCGTCATCGCAAATACAAATGATTTGGTTCGTTTTCCAAGATTTTCGTTGGCCGACATTTTACTAGATACAAAGTGTCAGGGATCCATCATTGCACAATATATTGTTTCAATGTGAATGAATATACTCTGGTGGCACGCAGATTGTTTTTGTGCCAAAAAATAAGATCTTCTCCCAGTCACTTCCGCTTTGCATAATGGCAACCTTGTGTCGCATATATGATTTTAAGCATTGTTAAACTGATATTTTCTCTCACTTGTGCATAATTTATATATTTTTTTTTACATGCCTTAAAACTTGTCGTTTTGAAAATATTTCATATTTCTCTCTCATTTTTCAATGTCCCCCCCCCTAAAAATTAAATAGGGCATGTTAAGCAGTTATAATATTGATACATGGACAATCATTTCGAAAAAAATTATTTTTTGTTGACAATGGTATAAAAACTTTAAAATGTCACTATGTTATTGAATGAACCAAACAATCTGAAAAGCAAAGTTAAATATAAAACTATTCCAATCCATTCTAATCTATTTGAGACAACTCTAATATATTCTTCTCTATTCTATTTTAATTTATTTTAATCTAATCCCAAATCCACCATAAAAATGAACTTGAAATCCAGTTTCCAAGAATACAAAGCATTGTCCATAATGTTTTAGCCTCGAAAATATGAACATCGTATTTACATTTTACCGTATATACTCGTGTATAAGACTGTTAAGATCTTGTTTCATAAGCATATTTACATTTCACTTTTAATATGGCCGCTAAGCATCAGCTGAAGCTTGAATGGTAGCAGAGCCGATATCTCAAGAAAAACCAACTTGTCTTATATTCGGAAATTGTTTTTTTTTCCAAGCAAAATAACCTCAATTTTGGGGGGTCGTCTTATACACGAGTCGTCCTATACACGAGTAATTACGGTAACGATGTCATGGGCTTCTTCTAAGTGCTATTCCATGTTGTAGAGACAAATGTTGGCACGAATACAGACGAAAGGGCACTACAGAATACACTTTTGTTTTTCATTTGGAGACATTATGACATCGAAAGATGGTGACATTGCAAATACAACAGTTAGTTGCCAAGGACTATTTAAACCACTCACAAAAATTAATTTTTGAGCACCGCATCCTTGAATAATATCAACGTTTTATTCCCTGAACTTTGCGATCAAATGTTATTACCCATCATATTTCCCTGACCGAGATTTCTGTGCCATTTGAAAGACAAGTTTTCTGCTAAAATCTAAATCATCCATTGGACATTGTCAACAAACATTTTTTAGCTGATCAATGATCACATGTGTGTACATTTGTGTTTATTTCTGCGAGATTGCTTGTATCATAATTGCTTTAAGTGTAAATCAGATATGGCATACATGCATCTGTTTACACTTTGAAAATTAGATTTTCCATCTTGACTTTGGATGTGGGAACAATCTATTCCTATCTACTTTTTTATTGATATAAAAAAAATATATAATTTTTAGCAGGTAAAATAAAAATAAATAAATTAATTAAAATCTCAAAAGTCCACTTTATCTTTCTTTGCATCTTGACCTGTATCAGTAAAGTATGCTCACCTTTTTGCAGGCCTTGACAATTTTTTTGAGGTCGTACTTATTAGGTATACCCTGTACGCTTGTCAAAGTTTTGCGGCCGTTGCGCTGCTGGATTCTTATGTGAATGTAACTATCAGATGCACCACCCGTTTCATTGTCATCGTCAGCGAATGGATCTACAACAGAAACAGTTACACTTAATAAAAAATAATTTTAAATGAAAATAATATAATAAAATAATAATATGAATTGGAACGATAAAGTCATAAATTAATTCATATGCGACATCTGCTGCACTAACCAGCTTGTTCTTGCTGGACCTCACAATGATGACATTTTCCTGTCTCATAAGGGAGATCATTACACAGTTGTGGGTAAGGCCAAATAATACATGTTTGTTTCAGGTTACCCGACCAACCCTCCCTCAAACACCCCCCCCCCCCCCCCCCAAGCATTTTTTTTTGTTTTCATAAATTTAAAATTGATATTCCCACTTTACTAGTGTTTTGTTTTACAGGCATGTTACCTGAAACAATGGCATTACTTTATTTGGCCTTGTGACTGAGAATGCCCTGTCCCCTACTTTTCAAATGTATTCTCGAAACTCTGATCCACTATTAGACTGTGGAGTTCAGCTATTTGATATGATGGACCTTGACAAAAAATGTGTTATGATGTGTTATGACAAAGGGCTCATTTTGATAAAAGTATTATATCGAAGCACCTGGATGACAATACTGCTCATTATATTGATATCTGTAATCCAGTGTCAATATTATTGCGGCCTATGTGTGAGGCCCGAGCAAGTGGACCGTGAAGGTGTCAAGCGCATTAGTATTTCATCTACATTTGTATTATAGCATACTCTACATTACACCAGTAATAATGTCAGTTATATTATCTTCTCAACCTCTGCCATTAGGGCCTCACACCGGATACAATAATATCGACATAAAGGTATACAGATAACTGGTATTGTCATATTCAATAATTGGTATATGATAACCGGCGCTTTGATACATTAATTGTATTGACTTGGGCCATCATATCATAAAAATAAAACATTTTTGCATCGATTTAAGTTTTTGAATCTGAATCTTTAATGTATATACGAAGACTCAGATGTCCATCAATGCCCAATATATTAATATTGCAATGGGAATGAATACACCATGGCGGCGTCTTCATGCCAAAAATAAGAGCTTTTAACATTTATTGCCCCTTTATGAAAACACTTCTTTCATTTTTTATGTGTAGTGTTATCAGAGGCACTGAAAGGTAAAATGACGTCATTATAGTATGGCAATATGCGTATGAAGTCATGAAACGTAGAGGTAAGTGCCAGATGATGTTAAACAGTGCTACCCTACTTTAAGCCTCATCTGAGGTCAAAGAAAGTTCACACTATCTGTGTTTACCTATCACGTGCAACTGATGGCTGAAACAGATCTCTGCTCAGAGTACAACTTCTCAGTCTTATTGTAACTCATCCTATTACCTAATGTTAAACTTCAATATGTTGATATATGTTGCACTAGTTGATATCTGACCTAACAGTCTTTTTCTCTGTGCTGCAATCTGTTAAATGCACTTGCACTCTTCCCTGTGATCCAATTCACACACTCAAGAACCCTGTCCCATTGCCATGCGTGGTCTGAAGACGGATAATAACAGTCTACTGCAAGCTTTGAATAACATTAACTGATGGTAATGAATGAATGAATGAATGAATGAATGAATGGTTTCTTTACTGCAAAACATAATACTGATAAAGTCTTTTAAACAAATTATACATATTTATTATATTTGATTGGTGTTATATAAATGCTGTTGTTAAATTCTTGTGTTATCTGATGGTCAAATACTGACCAACATGATCTTCCTTGTGGGGAACCCTTTTCCGTGTGGTGGCAGCAATGCACATTAACAAAATTATACCACCTGGGGATTAATTCATACTGTGTAAACATCAAGTCATTATTACTTAATATTACTCCTGATGCCATTTGGTTTGATAATTGGTTTTGCCAAGTAAACTTATAGATCTATGTAGATATAAGACATGAAGATTGAACGTCAACCCTGGAATTTCAAACTGTGTAAACAATGTCACACCTGCAGTTCTGAGCCAAATCTTTTAGACACTTCATTCAATATCTTCACAGCTTTAGACAAGCCGAAGACAAAAGAAAGACACATCTACTTTATGTATTTATTTTTTATAAACCTTATACATTTATTTGTCTGCAACACAAAACTATCTGAAAGTAACTTCATCAAAAAAATTATTGTTCTCAAAGAAAAAGATCATCAGATTGAACCACTAGTAATGAATACCACTAGTAATGAATACCACTAGTAATGAATACCACTAGTAATGAACACCACTAGTAATGAACACCACTAGTAATGAACACCACTAGTAATGAACACCACTAGTAATGAACACCACTAGTAATGAACACCACTAGTAATGAACACCACTAGTAATGAACACCACTAGTAATGAACACCACTAGTAATGAACACCACTAGTAATGAACACCACTAGTAATGAACACCACTAGTAATGAACACCACTAGTAATAGTCAACAATGTGACATGGCTGCCAACTTTAGTTTGGCAGGATTGCTCACATGAAATAAAATTTTCAACCTTTAATAGATACCAATAGGTAGGAAAGATATGGAGTTAATTTTAGCCCATTTAAAATTAATAACTATATATATGTGATGCAGGTACATGCAGCCTTTCAAGATCACTAGAAAAAATAGAGGTTCTAGTCTAAACTGTACGTGGGCCTCTGTCCCAGGATTTTGGTACAAGGTTGCTGTACAAACAAGACTGAATGCAGACAACAGAACTGGCCTTATCATACAGGTGTTGTGACTTCCTCCACATTTATACAGTCTTCCCGATAACCGCCGGTCCTGACCGATATTTTTTGCCAAGGTCCGGCATATTTTCCGCCGTTGTCAGACCTCGTGTCCGACATATATTTCTGTGAAAACTTTTCTCAAAATTTATCCCTCGACAACAAGATCGGCAGTCATTTTAAAAGTAAAACGTAAATACGAAATGTCAGGGATCCATCATTGTGCAATGTATTAATATTTCAATGGGAATGAATACACTGTGGTGGCGCTCCATCGTTTTCGCACCAAAAAGTAAGAGCCTGTCCCCATCACTTCCGGTTTTCAGAATGGCGACCTCGTGTCTTATATTCGTATTTTTAGCATCGTTAAACTCACATTTTCTCTGACTTGTGCATAATTTAAACTTATTAAACGAAGGCGGACTATTGCGGACACGTGTCAGAATATTTCTATGCGTATAACAAAGAAAATATTTTAATTATATCGCCGTTTGGGAAGCTTGTTCCTTGCACGGTATGTGCGTAGTTTGTTTACTTTTCACGCTGAAATGGTCTATTATTCTTTCTTTTTTTCGGTCCGATAAAAATGCTTTCGGTCCGGCAAAAAGGTCAACTTTGCCGGTCCGAATGTCTGTTGAAAGTCTGGCGACTCTCGGGAAGACTGTTTATATGAGGCACTACTTTACCAACTCAGATGTTTGACTCAGTTGGCAAAAACCAGAATTTTGTGTGTGTATTGCACAATGATCCATGATCTCGTATCAGTTTCTTGCTCTGGACATTTCAACTTATAAATACACCAAATCCCACCTGCGACCTAGCATTTTCTGAGCAATCCTGTCTGACAGGTGTCTTTAAAAGATAAACATCATTTATCGGGAGAGGGTCTATTGCCCAGCAAATCTACAACGTCAATGATCACGTGACTAGGGGTCACGTGACCAAGCGGCTGCCATTCCGGTGAAACTGGAGTAAAATATTTGTTAAATTTAATTCAATATCTTGTGAGAAAACGAAAATTATTTGACTGTCAGTGTACAGAGATAATTGCTGCTAAAATCGTATGCAAACACCTGACTCTGGCTTGAAATCTTGTAAGAATTTTACGATACGACTTCACCGGTCCCCCCAGGGCTGTGACGTCAGTGGGCGATAATTGGGCACTTTTGCGAACTCGAATACCCCAAGACATCGTCAAAATAGACTTGAAATCCTTCTCCCGTTGTGTTTCTATGACGTCATCACTTGGACTCTCCTAAATGCCATTTCACGTTGTCAGGTTTAATATCGGGTAAAAAACTCTACAGAATGCACACAGATTTGCATTTTTAGACATTATTTATGCCTGGGAAAGATAGTGGCATGGGTCAGAACTGCAAGTCAATCGCCGGAGGTCTAGGTTATTTACTGGGGAAACTTCAATATGATGGGCAGTGCGTTGTGTTTGGAGAACGAGTGGATTTCAAGTCTATTTTGCCGATGTCTTTGGGTACTCGCATAGTTCCAAACAATCCCCACCAACGCAATCCTCTGGAGCACGGGAGTGCTACTCCCAGAGTCAGGAAGGGTCCAGTAAACTGAACTGCGTCACTGAGCTTATAATATAGGCTGAATCGTTCATGGATAATATGAGTACTCAATTAAACATTTTGAATATATGCTGACAAAAATAAAGTTACAAGAAACGGCAAAACACAAACAAATTAAAGAAGTAGGTTCAGATAAATACTGCGCAGTCCGCCATTTTTGTTCTTGACCTGGAAAAACCCCGACTTAAAAGGATAAAATAATATACCTACCGCGGCTTTGTAAGTTCTGAATGCCCTTTGGTTCTGTCATACGATAGGCTGTCTTTTACCCACAAAAACTAAGAGTTTAAAACTTTCAGCGTTTGCCTTGGATGGCTTGGATTTTAGATTGAAATCGTCGACGTCCCAAACAGCTCTGCTTTTTGGCGTGGATGCGGAAATAGTTGAGTGACGTCACGAGGTTAGGTCGAGTTAGGTCATAGTTTTTCTAAAACATCTACTTACGAAATTTTGACACGCATTTAAGATTTTACTTTTCTCATTTCATCTTAATAGAAAGAAAATGATATAATTTTGATTTTTATCAATTCTCTCAAAAAAATTACATGCAATGACCCGGATGTAAAAATGAGGTCACGGAGTGCTGAGAGCGTGAGTGGAAGAAGTGAAATGTAAATTTTGGTTAAATATATTTGCGATATCTGCGCTTCATAAAACCACAGTACGTTGATTTTTTGCAGATTCGCTAATGGAAGAGTTGAGCCAAGCGTTGCCACGATGATGCCCGACGATCGAACCAAATACGTCGAGGAAATCGTCGAGAAAGAGTGAAAGATTACAAGTAGCTACAACTCAAAGGGCCAAGATTTGATTGAAACCAGCACAAGAAGACGGTGGAGACGATGGCCGATTTCTACGACCCTGCTTGTCCCACTGAGTAAGTACACGAGAGCTCTAAACTAAAACAATTAGAATGTTCATTACTCAGTAAACTACACCTTTTTGGAATGCTTCAGTCCAAAAGTATGGTTAAAAATTCATAAACATTTTGTTGAAATTGACTCAGTTTAGATATTCGGAAGCAGATATTCACATGATCACTTGGTAACTTGTTTGGCTCACGACCCTCTGCTGTAGTCTTTATACCTGTCCAGTGTCCCTTTAGTAAGTGATGCCCATCAGTGTCAATGAGCTGACTCTGAGATGTCCAAGTTCTAAGCGGGATTGAGCGTCAGTGAGACAGGGATTGATACTGACGACAGACCCTGGGAACAGGGCAAAGAGTTACGATGATGAATTGGATCAATGTTGCAAATTGGCCTCTCCTGCTGAGTTGCCTTGGAAGGTTGATTTCACGTGAGAACTTATTCCATCGCCCAGTAAGATTATGAGTTATAGATTGTTGAAGATCAAGTTTTCAGAAAAAAAACTTCCCATGACAAATATAGCCAGCACTTGACATTGATCAGCCATCCATTGATTGCTGACATTGCCAACAACCATGCCACACAGTGTTTGTCTTTAAAAAATCCTCTTCACCAAGATTCTTTAGAACCCTTTGCAAAATTGACACTTTCTCAGACAGGAGGAGGGGCATTCAGAACAACATTGTGGTTGAGTAAGTTTTCTGATGATGAAGTTCTGCACACATTCAACATTGATGAACAGTGAGGGTTGACCAAAGTTAGATTGTCTGATATAATTGAGAAAGGTTTGGGTTAGTTACAGGCAAATTGGGTTCACATTTGAATTTGGAACAATAATTTGATAGGTTTGTGCCCATGGCTTTGTAATTAAGCATAGATTTTGGTGCAATATATGTTAGGCTTTGGAAAACTTATGTTTATTAAGAAAAAAATATCAGAGATAATAATTTCATATGTTGCATTGCAGACAGGCTTCAAAATGACCCAATATTGTTTTAATTATATTTAAAATATCATTAATATAGACAAATGGAACGATTCATTGGACAGCTCTAGAGGCTTATGGTTATGCCGACACAGTTACTTGACTAATCACCATTTTCTAGCCCCAGGTCACAATAAAGGATCAGATGGAAGGGTAACAGTCAAATTTTAGCCTAGGCTGGCATGTCAAGCCATGGGAAAAGTTTAAATGGGAGGGTAACAGTAGAATTACAGCCTAGAGTGGCCACCACTTTCTCCTGTCAGGCCATCCAACTGGGCCATATGATGGTAGTTCCTTTTATGTCCAATTTTCTTGTCAACATACCTTTCTGTCCAGGATCAATTTGCATTCATAACCTTTTGATTATTTGCTAAGCCTTTCTACAAATTCCAAATATAAAAAATTTCATCAAATAAATCTCAAAGCATTTCAAAATTTAAATCCCCATCATTTTATTTTGATAATGTTTAAATAAATTTTATTGACTACTGAAGTTCTATCAGTCTTGAAATGGCTGCCACAGACCAACTCTGATTTTGTGGGACCAAATTTGTTTCGTGTTTTTCTTTCAACAATTGCTATATATTAGTGAGAAGTTTAAAGAAGGGAAAGAGATGATAAATATGGTGTTCTTTGCCTCAACATTAATGGAAAGGCAGGGGCAGACACAAAGTTTGATGTGAATCAGACAAATAAATTTATATAAAAACTGCAAATTTGGGAATTTTCAAATTTCAGAAAAACAGTATTCGGCAATAGACCATACTGCAAATTTAGGAAATAACAGATATCACAACAAAAGGGCAGCAAACCATAATTATATGTTTGATGAAAAAAAAAGGTTGGTGAAGCCTGCTTTTCTCAAGACATAGAAAAGTTCCATAAATAAGAAAAAGTGGTGCACCACGTGTAACATGGATGGCAAAAAAAACAACAAAAACAAAACAAAAATACAACAACAAAAATAAAGACAACAGAAAATTTTTTTTATCTTATTTCATCTTCATCTTTCTTTAATCTAGTACATGAATGAATTTTTTTCATTCAATCACATGCAAAGTTGTTTCTTTTTAATTTGGATCATGAAAGTGCCTCTAATATCGCTCAGGCGGTAATCATCGATCAGATTTTCACTTGTCCTTTCTGTTCAAATAGTCAGATTTACACCAAATTTGAACTAAACTTACTTAAAATTGCTTGTGCTATTGATTGGGAAGCATTTCCAAACAATTTAAAGGGAAGATTTTATGTAATGATTGGCGAACACAACAATATCGTTTTGAACGTTCTGCTTTGTTTACACCACACACTTCTTTTTCTTTGTTTACCTATTTTAGAAAAGTATTCATATGCAGACTCATCAAAATAGGACCATCCGTGTTAAAAAATAATTAAATAACACAATTTGGTCCAGCAAGTAAGCCCAGGACCATGATTGGGTTGGTGTTGGACACCGATTTCTGCCTTCTGATAACCCCACAACAAAATCAGTGGGACAAACTTGAGGAACCAAAAATGTGCCTCTCTTGGCAACAGAGAATGGGCAAGTGCAGCCAATCTATGGTGTAGTTTCTCACAAATACTGACAAATCTAGGCATTTTGACAGTTAAGCTTAACTATTTTCTCTTTAAGTGTCAGTCACGCATGCTCAGTTGTTTCATCATATTTAGATAATTTCTTTTAAAATTTCTTTTAACAATCTATTAAATCCTGACTATAACCTTTGAAAGTGGTTTAATTATTTATCTTATGAATATTAATCAAGGCCAGACAAAATATAATGATGGTTTTGGTTTCATGATATTGACATTTAAACATGCTAAAAATTATCATTTTCCAGAGCTGATCTTAATGTGAGATAATTCTGAAAAAGGCTAACTTCTTTAAAAACATGCATTAAATATTATGAAATAATTTCACTGAATTTTGTTCTGCTATATGCCTTTATTTTTAAAAAAATGTTGTAAACATTTTTAAAACAGTTAAATCAGATTATCTCTGTTGTAAATGCAGTTACGATTGGCAACTTCCAATTTGCTGTCGGCAATAGCGGCACATTACTGGTTCCTCCATTTTGTCGCACCAGATTTGCCAAGAGTTATCAGAGGGCAGTTTAACAAGGTGTCACGAGACAGAATAGCCACAATAAACTATTAGAATATCATGAAGCAGAATAGCCACAATAAACTATTAGAATGTCATGAAGCAGAATAGCCACAATAAACCATGAGAATGTGTCACAAAGCAGAATAGCCATAATAAACTATTAGCCATAATAAACTGTTAGTGGGTCACAAGGCAGAATAGCCACAATAAACCATGAGAATGTGTCACAAAGCAGAATAGCCATAATAAACTATTAGAGTGTAGCAAGGCAGAATTGCCAGTCAACTATCAGCTTCATATAAGAAAGTCTCATCTGATTCATGCCAATAAGAGATGAGAACATCTTGAAAAAATGTAGATTTTGTTTGACAGCATTTTGTATGACAGTATATCTTATTTACAAGTTCTGAACAAAACGTCAATTCTATTTTCAAAGTTCTAAAAGAGCCTGTTTTATAATTCAACATATTCAGATTGCAGTATTTGCTTTTTTGGATAGCTACCAGTGGATCTATGACAGCATGCTGACCTGATAGTGTTCTCCCCGACTCCACTGCAGGGCTCTCCTCAGCCAGGCTTAATGAATTTATCAACCAACCACTGTAACCTCAAATCCCTGAAGGAAATATTTAGTGAAAAAACATCATATATGATTTTCTGACCCTATAAGTCTTTTGTGAACAAATATTTATTTGATGACCTTTACTAAGCTCAAGGTCTGACTTCCAGCAAAGCAACACTCAAAGGGTTCACAGACATTTAACTTGATCTGCTGTTTCACCTTCACACATTACACACACAACATTGTCAAAAAAACATTTTCGCTCACATAAAGTTGTTGATTTTCATTTTGTTGCTCAACAAATATTGATGAATATGACAAGAATAATGGATAACCTAAATTGTTTAAGTTTTAAATGTTGAATGTTTATCCTACAGTAGATTGCCTTGTCAGTGTTGATTGGGGTGTTCTGTTTGGACAAGCTGAAAAATATAATCCTATACAATTAGAATATCAACATATCTTTTTTAGACCCTTAAATATTTTAATTCATATTATCATTCTGGAAAATACATGAGCTGTTGGTGGTTTTCAGGCGTGTTTAACGTTCACATATTCATCCAAACTTTCATACAATGCAACACCTGTTACTAGAGACACACGGAAACAAAACATTAAAAAATATAGGGGTATGATTATTGCTTGTATCTCAGATAATTTAATAGCTCCTTTCTTGCCTGATTTATAAAACTGTCCATGTTCTTCATACCTGTAGAACCACCGAGTGAACTTAACAGCATGTGACTTAAAGTGACGTCATGATACTGGAACTAACTGTTGCTATGGCAACATCTGATCGTGGGTGAATGATAATCTTGGCTGAGTTTGAACTCAGATTGAGAATAACACCAT
The DNA here is from genome assembly GCA_949316495.1 of Amphiduros pacificus. NCBI lineage: Eukaryota > Metazoa > Annelida > Polychaeta > Phyllodocida > Hesionidae > Amphiduros > Amphiduros pacificus. The sequence goes on from OX439011.1 coordinate 4,372,053, forward strand.
AAGCATTCTGCCAGGAGTCCGAGAGAGGATTCCTGGCAATGCTGGGTAATAACATATACGTTATCAACAGTATTACATGTTTTGAAACAGTTATTACATCAGATTAATTGTACTTGTAGTTCAGGCTGTCGGTCAGAAATATGTTTTATTCAGTTTATTGTCAGAATTATTTTAGACTCAGCATACATGATTAACCTGTAAATGATGGGAAAGACATTGCTTGTGTGCAGACTGAGGGTATTGCAGTACTTCTGGTGTGTGTGTGTGTGTGCTTGTATGTGTGTGTATGTATACCTTCAGGTTCATTTTTTAGGATTTCAGGTTTCTTCCTGAATGCTGAATTTCATCACTGATATAAATTTAGTTTCTTTTTCACTTTTTGCCAGCTGCTACCATATATTTTGTGATAACATAAGATTTATCATTTAAACCTTCCTTGCATTATACATGTATTTTTGTTAATTTCAGTTCTACTGATGATGGGAACATGAGCCATAAACTCAGGTATTTTGTGGATGTGGAGTCATGTCTTTGTTTACACTTCCTCTGGGCTAATACATTTAGTTTATTTTGTATTTTTTTTGTTAGTCTTTATTTTTTGTAATGTGACATACTTCATACAGAGTTACGATAAAGATTTTCTTCTTTAAGTTTTAGTTTTTTTTTGTATGTTAAGGTTTGGGATATTTAAGTTGTGATACTTTGAAATCAATTTAAGACATTTTAGTGGAAATATTTGATTTCAAAATTTTAAGATGTCATCCCTCATCACATACCACAAGTAATATTAATACCTTATTATAATACCATGAGTACTGCAATACCTTGGTGATAATACCATGAGTACTGCAATACCTTGGTGATAATACCATGAGTACTGCAATACCTTGGTGATGATACAATGAGTACTGCAATACCTTGGTGATAATACCATGAGTACTGCAATATCTTTGTGATGATACCATGAGTACTGCAATACCTTGGTGATGATACAATGAGTACTGCAATACCTTGGTGATGATTCCATGAGTACTGCAATATCTTGGTGATAATACCACGAGTACTGCAATACCTTGGTGATAATACCACGAGTACTGCAATACCTTGGTTATAATACCATGAGTACTGCAATATCTTTGTTATAATACCATGAGTACTGCAATATCTTGGTTATAATACCATGGGTACTGCAATACCTTGGTGATGATACCAAAAGTACTGCAATACCTTTGAAATACCTTTCTTGTTGATACCATGGTATTATAATACCTTGGTGATGATATCATGAGTATTATGATATCTTGGCGATGATACCATGAGTACTGGAATTACTTGGTGATGATACCAAGATAATTGATGAGTAATGACCTTTTGTCAGAGATTTTTTTGTGTGTGGGAAATTATGGTATCAAATTTTAATCATTTTCATAACAATATATAGAGTTTCTCTCCAGTAAAGTGAGATAAAGAAACCCTTTTTTGTGAGAGTAAAGTTTTCTTTCCTTGGAATTGTGTTGTAGAGGTGTTTTGTGAATGTAGATAAATCTTTTCGTGTCTTTTCTAAGATGGTGACATCTAGTTCAGTAGTCTTTTGAACCTTTCATTATTGTAACAGCACTAACCAGTATGAAGAGCTCAACATGCATATAGTCATGCACAAATGTGACTGTATGAAGTCATGCAGGGTCAGCCCATGACCATTCTATAGTGTGATTGCAGGTTACCATCTTGTTTTTTTAATGATTGGATTTTAGGGAGTTTTTTGTGCACTTCCGATTGTAAATGTGCAGTTCCGGCGTGTTGTTTTCAATGGGGCAGTATGGCGACCCACAATCAACCTATGCCACAATGTAGGACCAAATGCATGACCTCATACATTCACATACAGGTGTGACTTAGTAGAAGTATAGACTCAACTTTTCACCTTGCAGAATATCTTACAAAATATGGTGATGTTATGATACAATTAAACATTAGAAGCCAGTCATTTTATATATCAGCTGATTGCATTGCCAGGCATTCTTTTCATGAAAAATCTTCAACACAAGTGTGCAGTTAACATTGTTTCAAAATCTAATCCTATCAGTAGAAATCGGGCACAGTATGAAAAACCAACATTGTGAAAACGGACCGTGTGAAATCCAACAGTGTGAAAACCAGCCTTTGTCAACTGTTGTGACACGTTTACCAGTTGGAGTCAAACATCATACATAACCTAATTTATAGTCAATCAGGGCAGTGGCATAATGTAAGTGTTCAATACAAGGCTTGCATGACCATAAAGTGTTATCCAATGGTTGTGCAAGAACTGATGTTGTCACACAGCCCTACTTGACCTGATTTGTTCATTTTTATGCATGACAAAAAAGATGTTCAACTTCAACTGATAAATTAAATATCTTATAAAATTTAGAGCATGTATGAGAACCTTTAATATTATGTTGCAGTGCACTTGTTGTGGTGTGACGATTTATCACCGACTAATTTATGAACTCATTTTCAGCAGCACAGTATGATTTTTTTTACAAAGAAATCTTTCTTGTTGGGTTTAATAGACTAATGGTTTATTTTTGGTTGTGTGGTTACAGGGATGACGAAGGAGCCCAACAGGATGAGGCACAATCATTAAATAATGAAGAGAAAACTGATCAATCAAATTCCTCCAAACCACAACGTCGCGTCACAAGATCGTCCAGTCGTTTGTCTTCTTCCAAGTGGGATTCAGACAGTCCGAGTCCGAGTCCCAAAAAGAAGATCCCTAAAGTAAAGCCACAAGCCGAACCTATGAAGCTTACGAGTGCACCGACACAGATGGCAATAAACAGACCAATCCGAATTAATCTCAAAACCCCAGCTCTATCCAATCTGATCCAGTATGAAGATTCAAATGACTCTGCTAGCCATACCGAGGATGAAGATGGGGGCAGAGAAGGAGCAAAGGGGGACGTAGAAGGAGTAGCTACACCACACAAAGGTGAAAGTCCAGCAAAGTTCAGAACTGCTCGGAGAATTGGAAAGTGTCTGTCACCTGTGGATTTAGAAACACAAACGGAAGAAAAGAGAAAACAAAGTGGACGCAAAAAGAAGTCACGCTTCAAGGATGAGGAGGAGGTTGAAGAGGAACATGTCGGGCGGCGAACACGACAGTCATCATTGAGAGAACAGGAAGAAAAGGACAAAAGTCTGAGTCTCTATGAAGAGGAAGACTTGGTTAATGTGAAAAACATCAGCCATGAAGATATGAAATCAAAATACAATCCCTTTGTGTTGATTGAGAACATTGTGATTGAAGCACCAAAACCAAGCAAATGGGAATTGGATGATTCCGGTAGTCCAAAGGTAGAGGAGCAAGAGCCGGAAAAGGAGTGTGAAAAAGAAGTACAAAAGAAGAAAGAAGAAAGCAGAGAGGGTTGGAGAGAGACAGAACGAGAGAGTCGCTATGAGAGATACAAAGGTGATGAATTCAGAGAGACCAAAAGGGAAAGAAGTAAAAGTAGAGACAGTCATCGCAGCGAGAAAAGCCATAAAAGTCATGAGAGAAGTCCCAGTCGAGAAAGTCAAGATCGTAGAAAAAGGGAAAGATCTGATAGTATCAAAGATGATGGGGATAACAGTCATGATCAGAAAGATCTTTTAAAGCACCAAGAAAAACATTGGAAAAGACAAAATGATTATGAATTTGTTGATAGTTGGAGTCGAGGAAAGAATAAGAAATATGAGAAAGAAGAGAAAAAAAGGACTGAAAGTGAAAGTAGTGAAGATAGGCAAAGTTACAAATATCAAGAAGTGGAGCGAAGAAGTTCACGGCACAGTGACAAAGAAGATAGAAAAGAAAGAAGGAGAAAAAGTGATCCACATGACGAAGATAAAAGACATGAAGAAGAAAGCAGACGAAAAAGTGATGTCTATGATGAAGATGATAAGAAACACGAAGAAGAAAGGAGTCGACGACGAAGAGAGAGTGAAAAGTATGAGGAGGAGGATGTGGAGAAGCAAAGTACAAAACATGAAGATGATGGAAATGTTAGTCACAGACATCACAAAAAGGAGAGATTTGTAGAAGAGGAGGATAGAAGTGATAGATATCATGACAGGGACCGAAGAGATAGGTACAAAGAAGAGGAGGAGAACACCTATAGATATCAAGAACAAGAAAAATCAAGAAAGAAAAGTCACAGATATGAAAAAGAAAGAGACGAAACTAAAAGATCAAAACATGAAAAGGAGGAGATTGACAGAAAGAAAAGTTGTGATTATGAAGAGCTGTATCAGGAAAATTACAGTCATGATAGCAAAGATAGAAAGAAACCTGGTCGTGATGAAGAGGATTTATTTGAAAGTCAAGGACATCATGATGATAGAGATCATAGAAAGAAACCTGGAGAGCATGAGATAGAAAAGAGAAAGAGTGACAAATATGAGAGAGAGGACCGAAAAGGACACAAACACGAAGAAATAGGGAAGAGATCCTGGCACAGGCATGAATCAGAAATGGAAACAGATTATGAACATAAAGATAAGAGTAATAAATATGTTGAAGAAAGAGGTGATGAGAAGGCCTACGAAAGAGAAGAGAGAAGGAATAGTCAGAAGTATGAAGAGGATGACATCAAAACATATCAAGAGGAGAAACATAAAAAGACTGATAAATATGGTGATGATGAAGGAGAAACTCACAAGAAACCATATAAACATCACAAAGAGGATGATAGCAAATACTCAAGTGATGAAACTGGCAGTCATAAAAAGCACCATAGATTTGATGATGATGATGATGTCTTCAGAGCTGAAGTAAAGGACAAGAAAAGGGTAAAAATAAGAAGTTATGAGGAGGAAGAAATGGAGAATGAATCTCCATATGAAAGTCATAAAGAAGAAGGAGCAGTAGGGAAGCTTACAGAAAAGGATGATGGGGATGTTCTCAGTAAGGAAGAGAAAACACGGAGGGTTAATTTAAGGCATCAGATAGAAGAAGAACTTCTTGAGTTGGAAAAGAAGCTGAAGAAGAAAAGTCACAGATACCATACTGAAAAAGAGGAGGATGTCTCAATAGGTGAACCAAAGAGCCGACGTAAGGAGGAGGAATCTGGGATGAGTAAAGCACATCATGAGCAGTGGGAAAGCAGGAAGGTTTATGGCCGGGAGGAGGGAGAGAAATCAGTCAGATACGATCAAAATGTTAAAGAGGAAACAGATGTTACTGCTAAAGTCAAAAGAAGATATTCATTAAGTGCCTCAGAATCTGATCACATTGAGACCTTAGACATTGTACCATTCTCAGAGGCAGGTGCTGGTCAATTTGAAGAATACCAACAAAGGAAAGATAAGATACAAATACAAGATAAAGAAAGAATCTTCTCTGATAAACAAGAAGAATCTTGCGTCAGAGATGAGGTGAGAGGAAAACATCAGAAGCAGGAGAAAGAGACAGCACATCCGAAAGATGAAGATGACGCCGAGAGATCAAAGACAGACCTGGTCAATGTTAGTGGTCTTAGTAAGGAAGGGTTGTATGACAGTGAAGGCCCGAGAGCCATAAAATCAGACGATATCTTGAGGTCAGACCCAGATGTGACAGGTGATGTGAAAGCTGCAGGATTTGTCAAACGGGATCATGAGTCCAGAATCAAAAATGAAAATCTTGTCATTGAAGATGGTAAATCACTTGAAAAATTGAATATGATCAAGGTTAGAGGAGATGAAGAGAGGTTTGCAGAAGTCAGTGGAACTTCAGGCGAGCAGACTGCAGAGAGATCTACTGACGGTGAACAGTCCCAAGAAAGACCTCATGAAAGAGAAAGATCTCATGAAAGAGAAAGATCTCATGAAAGAGAAAGATCTCATGAAAGAGGCCGTTCACATGACAAATCAAATGAAAGATCTCGTGAAAGAGACCGTTCACGTGATAGATCAAATGAAAGATCTCGTGAAAGAGGCCGATCTCGTGAAAGAGGCCGATCTCGTGAAAGAGGCCTTTCACGTGAAAGATCTCGTGACTATAGATCAAGAGATCGCAAATCTAGAGACAGAGATAGGAGATCAAGAGATCGGGATAGGCGTTCAAGGGATCGGGATTCAAGAGATCGCAGGTCTAGAGACAGAGATTCAAGAGATCTTAGATCAAGAGACAGAGATTCAAGAGAACGTAGATCAAGAGATAGAGAATCAAGAGATCGCAGATCAAGAGATAGAAATTCAAGAGATCGCAGATCAAGAGATAGAGATTCAAGAGATCGCAGATCAAGAGACAGAGAATCAAGAGATCGCAGATCAAGAGATAGAGATTCACGGGACCGTGACTATGACCGGAGAAGAGTTTCGAGGAGAAGGTCTCCTAATGACAGGAGAAGTTGGCGCCGTAGGTCGACAGATTATGACCATAATGACAGGTCATCGCGTCGTAGGGGTCGGAGGTCAGGTAGGGATGACAGTCCAAGGTCACATGATTCCAGAGAATCCAAGGAGCGGGATCGTTATAGCTCTCGGGATTCAAAAGAACGTGACCGCAATGACTCAAGAGACAGAGATAAAAAACATAGGATTGAGCCAACAAAAGTTAACCCTTCATTGCCACTTTGCTTGCCTTTGGATTCCATCCCTCTCCCTCCAGATCCAACTGTCCAACCTGAGATAATCATATCAACACAGATAAGTGACCCAGTTGCTCCACAGATGGCACCACAATCTGCTGAACAAATAACTGAAATGGAGAACAATGCATTTGAGACCAAGGAAATCACTGAATCTGATGATATGGACATTGATGATGATACAGATTCGGAAGGACCAAGTGGTGATATCATGGTAGATACCCCACCCCCACCACCCCCACCCCCACCACAGGCTGTAGAAGCTCCCCAAGCGGTTACTCCCAAAGAAGATAATGTTGATATCTTTGCTGCAAGCTCTGAGGTAGACCCTCCACCACCACCACCCCCAACCAGAATGCTCTTCCAGAATCTGAGTGGAGCTAAGACCAAGACTCCCCCAGAGCATGGAGCACCACCATCCATTGTTTCTATGCCAAAGATCCAGTTTGGATTTGGATTACAAAAAGTTGCTCCGCCCTTTTCCAAAATCCAGTTTGGTATTGGCGTCAAGAATGAAAAGGACTCAGAAACATCTGGAAGCACTGGAAAGATTCAGTTTGGATTTGGGTTGAAAAGAAAGGAAAGTGCTCCAGTTGGAGGTGATGCTGGTTTCAGTGCTAAACCGAGCCGGGTAGCATTCGCCATGAAGGGCGGAGGTAGAGCCAAGATCAAAACTGCTAATATATTCACCGAAGACAGTGACGATGAAAAGGAAAGAGAAATGTTTAACCCGATGGAAGAGTCAGAAAGTGGCCTGGAAACAAGCTTTTATGGGTTTTCTCAGGATGATGAAGAAGAAGATAGTGGAAAGAGTGAAGTGATGAAAAGAGTGGAGGAGGCACAGAAGAAGATCGCAGAGAAACACAGATATGTGGAAGCAGAACCGACTCCAGAAAGTCAAATCACGCAACAATATGAAACACCTCAGGTAGTAGAACAAACAAAGGCAACTGAGAGTGCAGGAGAAAAGAATGAAGTTGAAGAAGATAGTAAAAATGCAGAAGTCGAGGAAATGGACAACGAAAAAGACTCCAGACATCTCAGTAGGCGTAATGAGGAAAAGAATCGTGAATCTGACAGACATCGGGACAGTGATAGGAGGAGGGAGTCAAGAGACTCTGAACGTTCCAGAGATAGAGACAGGCATCGTGATACAGATAGGCATATCAGCAGGGAAAGCGAAAGAAGCAGGGATACTGAAAGAAGCAGAGACCTTGAAAGAAGCAGAGAAACCGAAAGAGGCAGAGATTCTGAAAGAAGCAGAGAAACCGAAAGAAGCAGAGAAACCGAAAGAAGCAGAGACTCTGAAAGACATAGAGACTCTGACAGGTCAGGAGAAAGAGAAAGGCATAGGGATGATCGTGATCGCCACAGAGAGAGTGAGCGCAGTCGGGACTCTGATCGAAGACGTTACAGGGATTCTGACAGAGATCGGGACTATGATAGACATAGGGATCGAGACCTTGACAGATACAGGGATTCTGACAGATTCAGAGATAGAGACTCTGATAGACACAGGGACCGGCATCGAGATTTTGAACGTGGACGGGATTCTGACAGGCGGGATTCTGATAGGCGAAGAGATTCTGAGAGGTACAGGGACACAGACAGAGATAAAGAAGCCGAAAGACCGAAAGATATAGAAAAAATATTGCTGAGCTCAAACCAGAAACCAAGTTTATTCACAGAAAAACTTTATGAAATGTTTGAAGGTGAGATAGGGAAAAGTAACTTTAAATCAAGCACTCACGGTGTCGGGAGCATACCGCTTCCGGAAAGTATACCACTGCCAACCCAAGCTATGCCAGCTACAGCTACCATCGCAGGACCCCCACAGATGAGCTACCAACCCCTGTCTGTGCCCCAGAACATGCCACAGTATCCCCCTGATGTGCCTCCATACCCAATGCAGGTCCCAGCGCCAATACAGGCCCCAGTGCCAATGCAGGTCCCGGCTCCAATGCAGTCACCATTGTTAACTCATGCAGAACCTAGCCAGTCTCCGGCCACAATGGGATCCTCGGCTCTGGAGCAGACATATTTGTTGAACATATCATCACCAGTGGAAAAATCACAACTGAATGCTAATGCACAACAAATTCCTACCCCACAACACATCCTGCAGCAAAATCCTCCTGCTCAATCCAAACTTGAGCCTAGCCATGCGGAACAAGCTGCCTTCACACCTGAGCTCACATCTGCATATGTGTCTCCATCACAGGCAGCAGTGGAACCGTACCATAAATATCAGTCACCTTTAAGACAAGTTGATCCTCATACACTGTACAAGTCTCCAGGGTATGGAACATCCTCAGAATCTGAGTCCCAGGCACCATTCAAATCTCCAGGGTATAGAACATCCCTGGAATCTGGGTCTCAGACACCGTTTAAGTCTCCAGGGTACAGACTGCCAATGGAATCGGAATCTCAGGCAACCTTCAAGTCCCCAGGCTTTGTAACACCAGCAGTTTCTGAATCCCAGGCACCATACAAGTCTCCAGGGTATATAGCTCCAGCTGTATCTGAATCCCAGGCACCATACAAGTCTCCAGGGTATATAGCTCCAGCTGTATCTGAGTCCCAGGCACCATACAAGTCTCCAGGGTATATGGCTCCAGCTGTATCTGAATCCCAGGCACCATACAAGTCTCCAGGGTATATGGCTCCAGCTGTATCTGAATCCCAGGCACCATACAAGTCTCCAGGGTATATGGCTCCAGCTGTATCTGAATCCCAGGCACCATACAAGTCTCCAGGGTATACAGTTCCAGCTGCATCTGAATCCCAGGCACCATACAAGTCTCCAGGGTATATGGCTCCAGCTGTATCTGAATCCCAGGCACCATACAAGTCTCCAGGGTATACAGTTCCAGCTGCATCTGAGTCCCAGGCACCATACAAGTCTCCAGGGTATATGGCTCCAGCTGTATCTGAATCCCAGGCACCATACAAGTCTCCAGGGTATACAGTTTCAGCTGCATCTGAGTCCCAGGCACCATACAAATCTACAGAGTGTACAGCTCCATCTGTATATGAACCCCAGTACCAGACACCAGGTGAGAGTGTAGCAGTGCGACCTGAATTACATATTCCTGAATTTAATTCAACTGAAATGTCTGCACAGTCAGCCAAGAAAGTTTCATCGATACTTCCTGAATATTCAGAAATTCCCAAAAGAGAACCCTTATCTTCAGTTTCGGGACAGGGAAATATAAGATCCGAAATTAATGAAGGGAATGATGATCATATGGAGGAGAGATTAGGGCACAGAGAGCCAGTGCTAGAGACAGATCATGTCGTCACAAGTTCTCCAGTAACATTAGGGTCTTCTCAACCGTTAGCTCAGTCAGCTGCTTCTTCTTCGGAACAAGTTGTACCACACAAATCAGATCTTCCAACAGAACCAAACGTGGAGTTTGTAAATGTGGTCACACCAGCAGATTCTTTGCAGCCTCTGACACATGAAACAGTAGTGCCACCTGGTGGCCCAGATGATTGTTCTGCAGTGCCACCTGGCGGTCCAGATGATCGTTCTGCAGTGCCACCTGGTGGCCCAGATGATTGTTCCGCAGTGCCACGTGGCGGCCCAGATGATCGTTCACTGTCAGCAGGTGGTGGGTCAAGCTTGGAAGCAATAAAACCTACAGTGCTCTCTCTCCCCAAGGCAAAACCAGAGGACAATCAATGCTCGACCACAGCTCAGGGAAACATTCCGGAGGATACGAGCGTGACCACATCCCTCGAAGACACTCCTGAGGATCTGAGCGCGACCACGCCCCTCGGAGACATTCCACTTCCTGTTGATCTACCACCTCCTCCAACAGAAAAGGATACAAAACCTTTGCAGGAAAAACTTTCCCAGGGTGCAGAAGAGGCTGCAGCAATCATCTCCAGGAACATTTCACTGGGAGCTCCACCGCCTCCACCCCCGATGCCACACCCCATACCCCACGCCCACATACCACCCCCAGGCATGCCACCCCACCTCATGCCACCCCACCTCATGCCACCCATGGGTGTACCACCCCCAATGTTTCACCCTCCACCCCCACCCCCTCCTCACAGCATACCCCATAATATCCCTCTACATGCACCCCCTCCGCCACCCCCTCCGAGACCCAAGAACGAGCGTGCCAACGCACAGGCTAACACTGAGGTGGAAGACATGGATATGAGCGATGATAACGAGGACGCTACTGATTGGACAGATCGCAAAGGAGAAAAGAAGCTGACGTCTGGACTTGATGTTGAGCAAGACATGGCTGGTGATAAAGCCGAGGGTCAGCGGAGCGAGGAAGATTCCGTGTCGCGGACTGGAACAGATATGGACTCTGCTGAGCCTTCCCGGAGCACCAGTCCTGAGGAAAGGGACGAAGAAAAGCTGTGTGACGAGGTAGATGAGAAAGATGGAAAAGAGGAATCGACGCCAAAGAGGGGACGAAAGCGACGTGCTGCTGCAGAGGCTATGACAGAGGAAGGTGGAGAACCGGACACAAACTCAGGTATAGCCACGCGAAGGAGGAGTAGCCGGCTGAAATCAATGGAGGAAAAGAAGGAGCCAGAAGAGAAACCAAAAGAAGAGGAAGCTGAGAAACCCAAAAGAAAACGAGGAAGGAAGTCACGCTGGGACACAGCAGTTGACAAAGCAGAACCCAAAATAGAGAGTCCTCAGAAGTCTGACAGCGAGAGTCAGAGCCGGGTGTCGGCGTCAGAGAGAGTTGGACTCTTTGAGTCAGTGCAATCGATGACCAAAGCCGAGTTCAGTTCACCAGACCCCAAGAAGGAGGAGCTCACGCCGAGCAGACCAGACTTCTCCTCTCCTAAGAGTGAAAAATTGAAATCCAGGTGGCGCCGGTGGAGTGAGATTGAGAGCATGGAGCAGCAGCAGACGTCTCCTGTGCCACTGTTTCCGCCTCTCATCAAAACCGTTCCAGATTCTGGAAGTGATTCTCTGACAACACTCAAAGAAGAATCCGGATTCCTGGAGGAGCAGACCACGCTGCAAACCAGCAAGGTCACCACTGAGGTCAGTGAGGGGTCAGAGGTCAAGGATGAGTCTGAGGTCAAACAGGAAGAGGAAGATGATGATGAACCTCACGAAATGCCAAATTTTGAACCTCTGACAGATAATTTATACCTATCTGAAAGGTTAGTTCTTAAATCTTTAAAAATCCTCTCTTTTGCTGATAAGATTTGTATTTTAAAAGTTTATATGTAACTATTGAAACATTGTTGAACGGTGTAAAGGATATGAGATTCCAATTTTTAAAAGGTCTAAAGTTGCATTAAGTATAGCATGGATTAATTTTTTTTTAAAAACCATTCAAAACGTTGCAGGAAGGACTTGTCTAAGCGTAAAAAAGAAGCTCGTCGCATGGTGTGTGATTGCACGCTGCCAACGAGAGAGGACCTCAGTATGGGATTCCTGGCCTGCGGCGAGGACTGCCTCAACAGGATGCTCATGATAGAATGGTGAGTTATGACTGCTCATGATTGAATGGTGAGTTATGACTGCTCATGATAGAATGGTGAGTTATGACTGCTCATGATAGAATGGTGAGATAGGACTGCTCATGATAGAATGGTTAGTTATGGCTGCTCATGATAGAATGGTGAGTTATGACTGCTCATGATAGAATGGTGAGATAGGACTGCTCAAGATAGAATGGTGAGATAAGACTGCTCATGATAGAATGGCGAGATATGACTGCTCATGATAGAATGGTGAGATAGATCTGTTCATGATAGAATGGTGAGATAGGACTGCTCAAGATAGAATGGTGAGATAGGACTGCTCATGATAGAATGGTGAGATAGGACTGCTCATGATAGAATAGTTAGTTATGACTGCTCATGATAGAATGGCGAGATGTGACTGCTCATGATAGAATGGTGAGATATGACTGCTCATGATAGAATTGTTAGTTATGACTGCTCATGATAGAATGGTGAGATCGATCTGTTCATGATAGAATGGTGAGATAGGACTGCTCATGATAGAATGGTGAGTTATGACTGCTCATGATAGAATGGTGAGATAGATCTGTTCATGATAGAATGGTGAGATAGGACTGCTCATGATAGAATGGTTAGTTATGGCTGCTCATTATAAAATGGTGAGTAATGACTGTTCATGACCTGGCTAAGCCGCCTTGATTCTGGTGTTTGGTCTTAGTTAAATCTATTGTTTAAGGTAAGTCCAGGAAGTTAATAAAACAATTAAGCAATACTCATGATGTTTAGATTGAAGTATTTGTATATTATATAAATTCAAATTAATTCTCACCTTTTTATTGCTCACTTTTTTCATTGTCAGTGGGTCGAGATGTCCCTGTGGAGATCTGTGTACAAACAAGAGGTTCCAGCGGGTAAGAACTCTATCTATATGCTAATATAAGATGTATCTCTTTTGAATAACACTAAAATATATATCTTTAGAATATCATTTTGCTTAACATGTAATATGCAATAATATTATACCCCCAAATGACTGGATCTAGACAATATCTTCATTGATGAATTTTGTGATTTGGATGAATATTTGTATATGGGTGATGTGGGACCAGATGAATGAGTAGATGTGTGAGTTACTCACCACATGACCGATTAATGTGTGAGTTACTCACCACATGACCGATTAATGTGTGAGTTACTCACCACATGACCGATTAATGTGTGAGTTACTCACCACATGACCGATTAATGTGTGAGTTACTCACCACATGACCGATTAATGTGTGAGTTACTCACCACATGACCGATTAATGTGTGAGTTACTCACCACATGACCGATTAATGTGTGAGTTACTCACCACATGACCGATTAATGTGTGAGTTACTCACCACATGAATCATGAATGTGTGAGTTACCACATACCAATGAATGTGAGTTACTCACCACATGCCCAATGAGTATGTGAGTGACTGACCGATATGATATGATATGAAGAGGATCCTGCCAGTTACTGATCCTATAAGTTAACGATTAACAGTATTTGGTGATCCTATAAGTTAATGATCCTTCAAGTAAGTGATCCTGTTAGTCAGTGATCCTGTAAGTTGGTGATCCTGTATCCTGTAATTTTGTAATCCTGTAAGTTGATGATCCGGTATCCTGTAATTTGGTGATCCTGTAAGTTGGTGATCCGGTATCCTATAATTTGGTAATCCTGTAAGTTGATGATCCGGTATCCTGTAATTTGGTAATCCTGTAAGTTGATGATCCGGTATCCTGTAATTTGGTAATCCTGTAAGTCTATAGGTTTGTACATTTTGTGTGTTTTAGCATCAGTATGGTAAAACAGAAGCCTTTAAGACATCGTGGAAAGGCTGGGGTCTCCGTGCCCGGGAAGACATGTATGGGTGAGTAGACACATCTTGGTTAAACACCATTTGAGCTGGATTTTCTTGTGCCCCAATGAAAATCAAAGTCAGGCCATAGAAAGTCCTGACTCTTTTTCTTTTATGGACTTGATCAGATATGTAGTGATTTGTAATTTATATACATAAAATGTGGGTTAAATATTTCAGAGACTATTTATTTTGGCCTTTGAAAAAAAAAACTTTGATGGCTTTGACTTTCAGTTGGTAGGGAATCAGAAATAACCTTGGCCTTTATTTTTAAACATTCAAAATCTTAAACAAAAAGGTTTATTTGATATAATCAAGTTTCCGGAATAAAAAGAAAATAAATGGAAATCTCTGAACTGGTAAATGTTTTTTGACACCAGGGGTCAGATTGTAATGGAATATGTCAGGGAGGTGCTGGACTAAGTACTATGAGTTTACATCATATTGTGTTGATGTTTTTTGACACCAGGGGTCAGTTTGTGATGGAATATGTCGGGGAGGTTCTGGACTACTACGAGTTTACAAAGCGGACCAAGACGTACGCCAAGGAGGGGCAGCTTCACTACTACTTCATGGCGCTCAATGCGGATCAGATCATCGACGCCACCAGAAAGGGCAGCACTTCACGCTTCATCAACCACAGCTGCGACCCCAACTGTGAAACTCAGAAGGTTAAAACAGCAATAACACTCTACTAAATACTATACTAAATACTACGGCCAAGACAATTTAAAGCAATTCTTTTTACCCCCTCAGCATATTTTGCCTTAGGTGTATTATCAGGCTTCTGGACATCTGTCCCTTTTGGAAACTTTCATTTTAAAGTCATGTGGCCTGATCTTGAAAAAACCTTGTTTTATCAAACAGGGAGTCTATTACGCGAGGTACAATTTGGTGTATTTTAATAAAAGATAGCTTATCCCTATTGTGGCTAGAATATGTGGTGATATCCTTGCAGTGGACAGTGAACGGTGTTCTACGAGTCGGCTTCTTCACCCGCAGGGACATCCAGGAAGGCCAGGAACTTACATTTGATTACCAGTTTGAGAGATACGGGTGAGTTAGACAGTCTACTCTCTTCTTGTCTCTTCAGGCCTTGACATAAAGAGAAAAATGTTAGTGGCCCAGTCGGGCCACCACTTCTCACGCTCAAGGGCATTGTACACGAGGCTGTATAGTGACTAGTGTCTGAGTGGAGGTTACTTGTTCCAATCAAAATTGATCATGATATGCGACAAATATCTAAAAATCAAGAAAGTTTGGGCCCCTGAAAAAAAACAAAAATATTGTTGCCAAACTGAGTCACTGCATTCATCTGGTGGCTCTGGACCACCGGGCCAGTGCGCATGTCAAGGCTTGTCTCTGATAGAGCAAGCAACCAGTGACATTTGTCAGTACTCTCAACTCATGCCTAAAACATTACTTATCAGTACACCTAAAACAACGCTTATCAGTACACCTAAAACACCGCTTATCAGTACACCTAAAACACTGCTTATCAGTACACCTAAAACAACGCTTATCAGTACACCTAAAACAACGCTTATCAGTACACCTAAAACACTGCTTATCAGTACACCTAAAACAACGCTTATCAGTACACCTAAAACAATGCTTATCAGTACACCTAAAACAACGCTTATCAGTACACCTAAAACAACGCTTATCAGTACACCTAAAACAACGCTTATCAGTACACCTAAAACACTGCTTATCAGTACACCTAAAACACTGCTTATCAGTACACCTAAAACACTGCTTATCAGTATACCTAAAACACTGCTTATCAGTACACCTAAAACAAAACTTATCAGAACACCTAAAACAACGCTTATCAGTACACCTAAAACAACGCTTATCAGTACACCTAAAACAACGCTTATCAGTACACCTAAAACAACGCTTATCAGTACACCTAAAACACTGCTTATCAGTACACCTAAAACAACGCTTATCAGTACACCTAAAACAACGCTTATCAGTACACCTAAAACACTGCTTATCAGTACACCTAAAACATTGCTTATCAGTACACCTAAAACACTGCTTATCAGTACACCTAAAACAACGCTTATCAGTACACCTAAAACACTGCTTATCAGTACACCTAAAACACTGCTTATCAGTACACCTAAAACAACGCTTATCAGTACACCTAAAACAACGCTTATCAGTACACCTAAAACAATGCTTATCAGTACACCTAAAACACTGCTTATCAGTACACCTAAAACAATGCTTATCAGTACACCTAAAACACTGCTTATCAGTACACCTAAAACACTGCTTATCAGTACACCTAAAACACTGCTTATCAGTACACCTAAAACACTGCTTATCAGTACACCTAAAACAACGCTTATCAGTACACCTAAAACACTGCTTATCAGTACACCTAAAACACTGCTTATCAGTACACCTAAAACAACGCTTATCAGTACACCTAAAACACTGCTTATCAGTACACCTAAAACACTGCTTATCAGTACACCTAAAACACTGCTTATCAGTACACCTAAAACAATGCTTATCAGTACACCTAAAACACTGCTTATCAGTACACCTAAAACACTGCTTATCAGTACACCTAAAACACTGCTTATCAGTACACCTAAAACATTGCTTATCAGTACACCTAAAACACTGCTTATCAGTACACCTAAAACATTGCTTATCAGTACACCTAAAACACTGCTTATCAGTACACCTAAAACACTGCTTATCAGTACACCTAAAACAACGCTTATCAGTACACCTAAAACACTGCTCATCAGTACACCTAAAACAACGCTTATCAGTACACCTAAAACACTGCTTATCAGTACACCTAAAACAATGCTTATCAGTACACCTAAGACAATGCTTATCAGTACACCTAAAACACTGCTTATCAGTACACCTAAAACACTGCTTATCAGTACACCTAAAACATTGCTTATCAGTACACCTAAAACACTGCTTATCAGTACACCTAAAACATTGCTTATCAGTACACCTAAAACACTGCTTATCAGTACACCTAAAACACTGCTTATCAGTACACCTAAAACAACGCTTATCAGTACACCTAAAACACTGCTCATCAGTACACCTAAAACAACGCTTATCAGTACACCTAAAACACTGCTTATCAGTACACCTAAAACAATGCTTATCAGTACACCTAAAACAATGCTTATCAGTACACCTAAAACACTGCTTATCAGTACACCTAAAACACTGCTTATCAGTACACCTAAAACACTGCTTATCAGTACACCTAAAACACTGCTTATCAGTACACCTAAAACACTGCTTATCAGTACACCTAAAACACTGCTTATCAGTACACCTAAAACAACGCTTTTCTGAAACTATTCCTCTTCTTTATTAGATATTATTATGTACAGTCCAAATTTCTGTGATAATGCTGTTGATTGAAATGAGAGTTAAAAAAATTTGTATTGAAATTGTAATGCTGTTTTTACTCTGTGATTATAATAAATATGCCTGCATGATGTTTTAGCAAAGAGGCACAGAAGTGTTTTTGCGGGGCAGAGAATTGTCGGGGATTCATCGGTGCCGAGAAATCAATGACCATGAAAGCTGAGGAGATTGTACCGAAACCATCCAAGAAGAAAGAACGCAGGAGAAAAGACAACTTTGATGATGTTTTTGTGAGTGAAATAATCTGAGTTCATTCTTTGTAATTTCAGCATAAAACCTCACAGTTAAAATTACCTTGGTTTAATAGGTTTTTTCCACAGAAAATGGTGTTGGACATCCTACTTTTAGCACATTGAATGTGTTAAACATCAGTTTGTGTGCTCATAACAATTTAATTCGGGCCAAAATTTTAACTTCCAAGTTTGATGTGTTTTGTTTATATTGTAGCCATATATACTATTGTTGATTATTGCAGTGCCTTATGTGACATTTGTCACGGGGTGTCTAGTTTATCTTATCATCTATATATTTGCTGTGGTTTTCAGCTGGAGGAGGAGATTGAGAAGATGGTGGAGCTGGAGGGACTACGACGTCGCGATCACGTCCTCGAACATTGTCGTCTCATGGTCCGCGCAGAAACCACTGAACACCGTCTCTCTCTACTCAAAATACTGCAGGTAAGAGGTCTACTCAGTATACTGCAGGTTAGAGTTCTGCTCAAAATACTGCAGATAAGAGGTCTAATCAAAATACTGCAGGAATGAGTTCTGCTCAAAATACTGCAGGTAAGAGGTCTAATAAAAATACTGCAGGTTAGAGTTCTGCTCAAAATACTGCAGGTAAGAGGTCAACTCAGTATACTGCAGGAAAGTGGTCTACTCTAAATACTGCAGGTAAGAAGTCTACTTAAAATATTGCAGGTAAGAGAGCTCTTTTTGCTCAAACAATATTTATAGATAAAAAATGTTTTTTTTCTTCTGATTGTTGCAGGATACGAAGGAGAATGCTTGTCTGAGACTGTTCCTGGATTACCATGGATTATCCCTCATGTGGAGCTGGATGGTGGATATTCCTCTGCAGGCCCTCCAACTCAAGAAACAGGTGAGCACAGGTCCCTAGGTCCCTATATCTCAAGTCCCTAGGTCCCTATATCTCAAGTCCCTAGGTCCCTATATCTCAAGTCCCTAGGTCCCTATATCTCAGGTTATGTTTTGTGGAAATTACACAGGGAGGGGAGTTTCCATACTCTAATTTAGTGATGGGAACCAAGCCTTCTTTTTCCTGGCTTTATATAGCATTTTATAGCCTTATATTTGCCCCCATTACGTGGGATTTCAGTAATGAGAAAGCTGCTACTATGATATGATTGCAGATCCTGGACACTCTCAAGCTTCTCCCCATCACTAACAAAACTATCCTCATGGAATCCAAAATCTTACCAATTGTCCAGAAATGGGCTGCTCCAGCGTTGTTAGGGGATCAGTTGTCTATTCCTGGCACCCCATCCAAAGACTCTGAAGATACCAGCGAGCCACCCTCATTGACTGGTACTCCTTTGTCCATACGGGACATTCCCATGACGCCTCAAAGTACACCTAAATCTTCACGGGACAGCCCAAGAACTGTTGCTGAGTCTCATCTGAGAAGCGACACTGTGTCCTCTGCTGCCGACCAAGTGATTCCCCACAAAAAGAGACGATTATTACAGCAAGCTATGGAGGAAGCGAGCAGTTCTGATGGGGAACTATCAGACTCGAACAAGCTGTCAATGGCAGCCCAAGATGGCCGAGATCAGACTCTAGTGCCCCCTAGTGAGGAACAAGTTGACAGTGTCACCCTTACTGGAATTGAAGGTCAAACTGAAGGTCAAGATTCTGCTGACGGTCAAAATATGCCGGAAGGTCAAGATTTGCCTGAAGGCCAAACTGTGCCTGAAGGTCAAGATGCTACTGAGGCTATGGCTGTGATTGATGACGAAGGCAAGACTGAAGATCAAGTCCAAACAGAAGGTCAAGATCCGGTGGAAGGTCAAGGTGAAAGAGAGGTCAAACCGCAGGTAGAGTCATCAGAATCATCAAATGAAGTGGAACCTGCTAAAACTGAAGGAGAAAGCTCAGGAACAGAGGGGAATGGCGTGGAAGTGAAGGGAGAGTTCATGCAGGTCATATCATCTGCCTCAGATCTGCTCGGAAACTGGACAAACCTCAAGGTAGGTACTCTTCTCTATCACATCAGATCTAGAGGAAGGTGGGATTGATAGGGCATTCAGTACATGATTGATAGGGGATTGAGTGTGTGTGACTCATAGGGGATTCAGTGTGTGTGACTGATAGGGGATTCACTGTGCGTGACTGATAGGGGATTCACTGTGCGTGACTGATAGGGGTTTCAAGGTGTGTAACTGATAGGGGATTCAGTGTGTGTGTGATTGATGGGGGATTCAGTGTGTGTGTGACTGATGGGGGATTCACTGTGCGTGACTGATAGGGGATTCACTGTGCGTGACTGATAGGGGATTGGGTGTGTGTGACTGATAGGGGATTGAGTGTATGTGACTGATGGGGGATTCACTGTGCGTGACTGATAGGGGATTCACTGTGCGTGACTGATAGGGGATTGAGTGTGTGTGACTGATAGGGGATTGAGTGTACATGACTAATAGGGGATTCAGTGTGTACAATTGAACTGTGTGTACTGAAGGAGTAATTTGGTTTTGTTTTTGCATTTCAGGAAATATTTAAGATTCCCAAAATCCAAGTAGAGGAACGCAAGAAAACAGAACGTGAACTCGGTATGTATAGAATCTAGCACACATGATATTGCACAAGACTTAAATTTTGAGTTCTATAGAGTGAATTTTGTAGTGGATTTTCATTGATGTTTTGTGCAAACCACCAATGTACATATTATTGTAACTGTATTACCAAACTGTGATCTACAAAGGCACAATGAATTATGAGGATTCCTGCTAACAAACCTTTTACCAGATTACACCATATGAGATCAGGAAAACATATTTATGATTAAAAGAATTTGGAAGATTTACATTTAAGTCTTGACCTTCAGAGTAAAGGATTTATTATTTGTTCATGACCTCCATACATGGGAACATTTGATTTGGCCTCCCCCACATTTTTTATTATTGTTGTAAATATGTGCAGACTATTATCAGCTGGGACTGTGATCAGATGAGGTCATGTCAGGTCATTCTGTGACCTCATTAGTTACAGGTGAAGGTGATCAGATGAGGTCATGTCAGGTCATTCTGTGACCTCATTAGTTACAGGTGAAGGTGATCAGATGAGGTCATGTCAGGTCATTCTGTAACCAAGTCTTCCTGCATCTCAGGAATGGCACAATATGGTCTCAAAATGACATTGTGTGACCTTATATGTTCACACTTACCCAAGGCTATTGTTGTTTGGTCCAAGCTGATATAGTTGTATATCTTATTTATATTATTAGTGCAAACAAATTACTAATAAATGTGTCTCTCAGAGTTAACATATACGAGTGTTATAAACTATTTGCAATTCATTTTGAGCCGGTATTTGTGTGCAATATATGGACACTGCATCTATATTTATGCAATTATGACTTTGTGGAAGAAATGTCAATGGCAAAAAATCCAGAGCGAAGTGTGACATTGAGAATAAAGAATTATTGAATTTTTTTTTCGACAAATTTATAGTGTCATGTAAATTAGCTGTCCTGTTATCTATTACTTCTATTACTTCTATACCTCAGTAAAGTCTAAAGATTCCATTGCCATGAATATGATACAGTTAATACTTTGATTATGATACAGTTAATACTATAACAGTTGTTTATAGCAGAAATAAACAATGTTGGTTGTGCTTGACTTTGTCTTGCCACAGATCACAGGTATCGTGACCGAGACTATGATCGCCATGGCGACCAAGATCGGCGTCATGACAACCGCCATGACAGTAGAGGCAAGTTACGCAGAAAAAAACTCACCCTCTGGGCTGTTCCACAAAATACCTTAATTTATTCCTGAAATGATTTTTCTAACATTATTATTGATTTTGTTAACTGTGGGTTAAATGGGTTAATTATATGACTACAGTTGAAGCACAATTCACAATTGGAAATGAAAACAATATACTTGGAACAGCCCAAGACTTGGCTGCTTGTTCGATTTTGCTGAGAATTTGGAACTGTGTGAAAGTGATGAGCAAAGTGTTGCAACACACCACCACTAGGTGGCACTAGTGACACATGGTATTGTTAAGTAGCGCTGGAGACTAAGTGATTACAAACCTAGACAGATGTAAGAAATCATCGAAATGCCAATTACAGTTTACAAAATTCACTCCCATTTTACAAAATACTGGCTGGGAGGAGAAGGGTTAAATTGTATAAGTGGGAGAAGGGTTAAGCTGTGCAAGTGGGAGAAGGGTTAAGGTATATAAGTGGGAGAAGGGTTAAGCTGTGCAAGCGGGAGAAGGGTTAAGCTGTGCAAGCGGGAGAAAGGTTAAGCTGTGCAAGCGGGAGAAGGGTTAAGCTGTGTAAGCAGGAGAAGGGTTAAGTTATATAAGTGGGAGAGGCAGGGCCAGATTATAGAATTTTATTGTTAAGTGGGAGAGGTGAAATTTAGTTTGCAAGTATACCACTTGATATAAGTTATCAACAAAAGAATACTCTCTCACTTTTGTATGGAAAACATGAAATTTTGTTGTCATCATAGGTCATTTTTTTATTAGGTTTTGGCAGAAGGGAGACTTTTGATTTTGTAGAAATGACACCAAAATTCCAATATTAGATCCAAACTGTAGATAAAACCAGAGTTCACTATATCTTATATCACTATGACCCCTTAAATCTAGATTAGTTAAACCAGAATTTGCAATATCTATGTCATCACCTAAGCCCAATATTTGGAAACTGATAAACTGGATTCACAATATCTATATCCTGACCTGACCACAATACTTCAAGATGACATTATCTCCACCATATCACAGTTAGACACAAGTGTTTATCTGACATTTGGAATGAGCGTGATTGTGAGGATGAAGCCGATGCTTTTATCGCTGACCCTTTGTTTGCACTGTATTGTCCCATCTCATCAATTGTTGGGGCCAAACATCTATAATGGCATGAAGAAGTCCTCGCTGAACCTAACTGACCTTTTGGGTCACCAATATTTAGGTCACCAATATTTAGGTCACCAATATTTGGGTCACCAATATTTAGGTCACTAATATTTGGGTCATCTCTATTTGGGTCAACTCTATTTGGGTCAACTCTATTTGGGTTGCCTCCATGCTCAGATGTTTGGCATCCGACTGTACACATTCTTAACATGTACAGCAATTCCATTAAGATTCCTCTCTGCTTTTGTCATTTTCTATTAAATGATTCAACCCAGTTACAATTTATGTGTGTATCCATATATCCATATATATATGTAGATTTTATCTCTTTTTAATGATTTTTTTAAGGAGTAATATTTGTTTTTTTTAATTGACCAATATTGTCCTGTGCAATTGTGAACAAATAAGAAAAAACTCCCTGGCCAGACAAAGGAAATCTGACTGTTTCAAGTCAGAGTAAATCATGTGTACTAAGTAGCTGGGGAAAATCCATGTGATGATATTTCTAAGGCTTTCATCTTGTGGAAACACTGCATGATAAATGAAGGCACTCCTAATAATGTGATACAGGTTTCAACATTAAACACTGGCCCAGGGGCCTGAAAGGTATTTGGGGCTAGTGATTTTATACTTCTACTGGCCCATATGAAATGAATATCTCTTATATTTTGATTATTTTCTTTTTCGGACCAGTAGATTTTGAAAAATTTTGAGCAGAAAATATTGGTGAAGTTAGATACAGAGTTCCAACCTGCATGAAAATTTCCAAAATTCAGTTGATCATGTGATAATTTGTCAAAAAAAAAAAAAGATTTGACAATGTTGGCAATGATAAAGATATCTTGTGATTGAGATTTAAACCTCACTTGCTTAGTACAGCTTGAAAAGTTCTGAGGTATCTGCCACTGTAAGCTGAAAGAATCCTCAGTCACAAAGTGAAAATTAATTCTCACTGCTTGAGTGGGCCATGCTGCCACCTGGAGTGTTAAAATGTATGGGAGAGCATTGTTGACATGCGAGCTAATGATAGTTTTGAATGTTGATTGATAATGTCACTTTATTGCAATCAGTTTTTAACACCAATTCCTCTCTTTTAATTCTTCTCAAAATCCCCAAACTGCTACATTTTTTGTCTGTTCATGCATTTGTTGCCAAAATATTTATGTATTCCCTTCACAGTATACAGAATGGTAGTCATCGGCTGTCATGTCTTCAAACCTATCCCAGCATGCATTGCACTTGACACAAGAGACACCTGGTGGATCACAAATGTTGACACTCAAGCAGTGAAAATTGTGCTTAGATTCCCAAATACTGTAGCTTGTAGCTGGGGTTGACCAAAATATTTTGATGGAAAGATTTACTGAGATAAGTCTTTCCATCAAAATAAAAGAAACCTGATGGTTTTATTTTGATATGTATGTTATAAACAAATGTTCTGTTTAAGTTGTTCCTAATATATTTTGTTTTAAGATTTAAAATTCATTAACATTTCATGATAATTGAATAAATAAGAAGCGGTTAACATTCTGAGGTATGTATAACTTCATGACACCGATATCTGGGGAGATGTGAATGATTTCACTGTCCGGACAAATCGCAAAAGCCATTTTAGCCATTATACTATGTTAACCCGTTTGTTTGAAAATCTTGTAGATCGAGAGCGTGACCGTGACCGGGAGCGTTACGGACGGAAACGAGGTCATGAGTCGCCAGACAGGTACAACCGGAGACCAGATGATAAACGTGTGCGAAGATCTGAAGACCGAGACGACGAGAGACGGAAGGAACGGACGCGTGACTCGAAGGAACGTGATGATGATGACAAAACTAGGTTCAACCAGTAAGTGTGAAGTACCTTAAATATTATGCATTGCAGTACCTTAAAGGGATTAAGCACCAATTTTGAAAAAAACGTTGAAAATTCACATATTGGTGACAAATGATGTCTATTTTGTTGTCTATTTTCTATTCTATTGATGCATCCCCATTTTTGCCTGTTAATTCTATTTTAACAAGACCCTAATCTATTGCCCCTTTATGAAAGCACACTTCTTTCTTGGCGTCATTTTTATGTGGAGTGTGGCCATAGAGGCACTGAAAGGTAAAATGACGTCATAAGAGTATGGCAATATGCTTATGACGTCATCAACGTTATTGTCCTTTGAATAGTGCCAGAATTACGTCAAACAGTGCTACCCTGCTTTGAGCCTCAATTGAGGTCAAACAAAGTTCACGCTACCCGTGTTTACCCGTCACGTGCAGCTTATGGCTTAGAAAAACCTGTGCTGGGAGTGCAACTCTTATGTCTTATAGTAACTTATTTTATTACTCAATTATAATTTTAATTTGTGATGATGTTCATATGTGGCTAAGCTTTCAATTTCATCGAATTGTAGAATTGGTGCTTAATACCTTTAACTTTTGAAAAACAGTACATAAATTTTGTGCATTTCAGTACCTCAAATTATGTGCATAGCAGTACCTTAAATTTGTATTACAGTACCTCAAATTTTGTGCATTACAGTACCTCAAATTTTGTGCATTACAGTACCTTAAATTTTCCAAAAAACACCATTTCACGATTGACACTCTGTTCTCGTTAAACAGGAAGACGTCCGTCTCAACGACTCCCAAGTTATCCAAGCACGAGCGGCGGCAGATGTTTGAGGCGAAGGTGCGAGCGGAGGAGGCGGAGGCAGAGCTCCATCGCATGCTCCAGCATCAGCAGCAGGCCGCCATGGATAACTTCCCCTTCTACCAGGACCCCACCCTCCTCTACCAGGACACCGCAGTGCCCTCTACCGGCCAACAGGCATACCAGGACCCCAGCCTCATGCACCAAGTTGGTCAGTCTGCTCACACATTTATCCACTGATGAAAGTCCTCAGGAAATAACCTGAATTCAGTTTTTTTCTTCAAACGTGAAATTCAAAATGGTCTAAACTCAGTCTAAAACATCCAAAAATGACATTTCCGAAAGGGGGTAGGGGTATCTTCAGGTTGATTTTTAAGGGTTTCAGGTCTTTTCCTGAATGCTGACTTTCATCACTCTTTATCATGTTTTCATCTGATAAGCTTGTTGTGCTTTTACCATTTTGGTTGTCAGAATACATCAAACTGAAAGTGTATGTGTGGAGGTTTCAGTGTTTGTTGTTGTTTCAGTGTTTGTTGTTGTTTCAGTGTTTGTTGTTATTTCAGTGTTTGTTGTTGTTGTTTCAGTTGACCCTGCCACAGGTCAAGTGGTCCTTCAGCAGCCAATGGTCCTCGGCCCAGACGGCCAGTATCTGCCAGCAAACCAAGGTCAAGGTCTCCTGCCTGACCCTACACAGCCCCCTCTAGTGGCACAAGGCCTCCTCCCTGACCCCTCACAGCCCCCTCTAGTGGCACAGCAGACGGTCGCTCAGACTCAGTTTGTTGATCCGAGCCAGACACAAGTCGTCTACCAGACGGGGCCTTCACAGCAATATCAGGTAACACCAAGAATCTTGTCAAATCACAACTCTATTTATATTGTTTTAAAAATATCCGATCAAAAAATTTATTATCCTTTTATTTTATTCTTTTAATTCTACATTTGTTTTCTTTCTCACCAACCTTCTTGGAATAGATGTGGTTATTTAAAAAGAAAATAGGACACAAAAGTTGCAAACCTTGAAAACATTTTGATAAACATAGCTCAAGAGCTTTATATCTGTAATGTAATGATATTTACTTTTTATATTTGCGGCAGTCGTACGTTGGTGGGCAGACAGTTCAGCAGCCGATCACGACAGTAGCGCAGCCGACCTACTTGACACAGACACAAGCTGTGCAGCCGCAGGTGGTCCAAGCCGTACCAGGTATGCTCATATATTACATCCAGAATTTTCAGCTGGGCATAGTACAAAACTTATGCAATAAGGGGGCAGAATTTTTCTGTCATTCTGTATGTCCATAAACTTTGATCAATTCAAAAGTTGTGGCCAAATATAATATGTAACATGCATTTTGATTGGTCAAAATTATCATCAGCTCAAGTCTGCTCTTGGAAATGATTTAAATGATCATTTGTGAAGCCATTTCCAGAACATGTTCACAAACATGACAAAACGTAATGATCATCATAGCTCTAAGGCCATTAACCTAATATTTTTATTGATGTGACCTAGAACCTTGTGCGACCTTGATATTTCAGGTCAACAGGTGTACTATACAACCCCTCAAGGTCAACCAGTGGTGGTTCAGCAGCAGCCAGTCTACCAGCAGCAGGTTGCCCCGGCAACACAGGTCATCGTCACTGACCACAGTGGGCTGCAACACATACAACAGGTAAACAATGCAGGCAAAGAAGATAAATGGGATAAAAAAGATAAAAGAAGATAAATGGGATAAAAAAGATAAAAGAAGATAAATGGGATAAAAAAGATAAAAGAAGATAAATGAGCATCTTATAGTTAAGTGTTGATAATAAGGTATGGTGATTGAGGCTATTTGGTTACATTTTGATATAATAGTCTGAGGTCATTTTAGGTCATTTAGTGAATAAAGTTGAGTGAGTTGTAATTTTGGGGATATATGATTTGAATTAGTTGTGAATAGAGGAGTCAATATTGAACTGAGTTGTGGATGAATGAAGAAATAATATAAAGATTGAAATGATTTGTGAATGGGTTCATTGAATTTTAAAGTCATCATTGAATTCCAAGGTCATCATTACATTTAAAGGTCATCATTGAAGTTAAAGGTCAATAATTTTAATGAAAATAATAAAAATGAACATTTTGCGAAAATGCTCAAGAAAATATGATGTATCTTGAGAAGTAATGGATTAGAATTAACTGCATATTGTGAAGTGTCAATCTGCAGCATTCTGCTTCTTCCATTCACATGCTTCAAATGAGCCTGAAACCACGTGACCCACTTACGAGTGACCTTGACCTTGAGGTAAGGACACGCGTGCCTGCTTTGTTTCTTAACTCTCCACCAGAGGAAATTTCAGTCAGAATTATAGATTGATGATGCAGTCAAGATTTGAAGTGTCCTTATTATACACAATATAACATAACCAATTTGAGAAACAGCTAAAAGATAGTTTCCAGGCCCATAGAATGGCACATTTTACTTTCTGAATAATGTTACAAAGCTTGGATGGTAAACCTCATTTCTCTAAATGCTATCAGCTTTTTAATTGGTTGAAAGGAAAATAATATTTATAAATACAACAAAGATAAACAGAAATATACAGATTATGAAAAGTTAATTTGTAAAATATGCTCATGGAATGTCATTTAAATCTATAGATTTATTCATCACCCGTCTAATGTAAAATAAGATTCACAAAATAAACTCTTGGAAACAAAGGTTAAGGTAGATTTCTTTTCAGTCACATCCTTACCAATAATAACTCACTCCCAGTCGAAACGTCCAAATAACAATATTTAGGACAAGAACTGTTCTTGAAATATTTTTTAAAAGAAAAGAATTTTTAATTGATGGAAAATTGCCTTTTTCTTGATCAGTTTTAGGTGTATATATCTTTTAAGTGTGTATTTCATAATAAAAATCCTCAAGGAAGAAATGTAGATACCATGTTTAGAAATAATTGAAATATACAATATTTTATTTAATTTTCTGTTGTAGGTATCTCATTTACAGCATGTGCCGATTGCGACGGTGACCCAGTCAGCGCCCCCTGTGAGCCGCGACCCGCGTGAACCTCCACCGCCGCCCCCTAGTCCACCCCCCAAGGCAAAAACCGTCAAGCTCCCCCCCAACTGGAAAACTGCCAAAGACGCAGATGGAAAGACTTACTATTACCACAGTGTCACTAGGTAAGACCTATAAGCATTACAAAGTTTGTTTTTTTGCTCCGGAATTTGCATTTTAAAATTAATGATCTTAAAACTGGAGTCTTGCAATGTTTCTTGTGATGAGACTTTGCAGGGTTAGACAAATTTTATTTTGCAGGAATCTCCAATCACCAGAGTTTTTCTTTTTTAAGTTTGATTCTAACTTTCATCTTAAGGTTCTCATAAAACTCATATTTCACAGCATGTTGACATTTCAAGGCATATCAATGATAGAAGCACAAATATTTCTTCCATGACCAACATCAGGATCAACATAAATTGTTGATATTCAAGTGGATTTGATTGTGTGCGTGTATGTGCGTGAGAGTGTGATAAACAAGATGAAGGGAAATGGAAATATTTAGACATGCTCTGATCCATTACTGGTGCAAAGAAAAAACCTCTGCTGAGAAAATGCATAAAAATTTGGAAACATTTTCTGTTTAGACAAACGCAGTGGGACCCGCCAGCGTGGGAAGCCGAATTGGACGATATGGAGATAGGGACCCCAACAATGGATGACTCCGCGCGCATGGCAGCCTCTGTGAGTACCCAAAAAAACACTCTCTTAATGTATGTCGTAGGCAGACCAGGTTTTAGTATTAATAACCATTTTGGTGTATAGATCTCGATTAAAAAGTGTTACATTTTACGGCCATCTTAAGAAATATATGGAATGATCTGTGATAGCCTTGAGAATTAAAAAATATTATGTGATGATGTCGCAAAAAATTCTTTTTTTTTGGTATTCATGCAAATTTATCAGCCTTGTCGTATTAAATTGTGTTAAAATGTGTTCAACAATGTTTTTTTCTTCTGATGTTTCAACTAAATGTTGCAGTTTTCTCCTGTGTATCAGCCGTCACAGAGGAAGACCACAACGCAGGCAGCGGCCGACACATCATCGGAAGTAGCCAAGCGCATGAAAGATCACTTCCGCTCCAAGGTAAGGGTTAAACTTTAACATAACACTCTGCTCCAAGGTAAGGGTTAAACATTGATATATCACTCTGCTTTGAGGTAAGGGTTAAACATTGCCACATCACTCTGCTTTGAGGTAAGGGTTAAACATTGCCACATCACTCTGCTTTGAGGTAAGGGTTAAATATTGCCACATCACTCTGCTTTGAGGTAAGGGTTAAACATTGATATAACACTATGCTCCAAGGTAAGGGTTAAACATTGAGATATCACTGTGCTCTGAGGTAAGGGTTAAACATTGAGATATCACTGTGCTCTGAGGTAAGGGTTAAACATTGAGATATCACTGTGCTCCAAGGTAAGGGTTAAACATTGAGATATCACTGTGCTCTGAGGTAAGGGTTAAACATTGAGATAACACTCTGCTCCAAGGTAAGGGTTAAACATTGAGATAACACTCTGCTCCAAGGTAAGGGTTAAACATTGACATAACACTCTGCTCCAAGGTAAGGGTTAAACATTGAGATAACACTATGCTCCAAGGTAAGGGTTAAACATTGAGATAACACTATGCTCCAAGGTAAGGGTTAAACATTGACATAACACTCTGCTTCAAGGTAAGGGTTAAACATTGCCACATTACTCTGCTCCAAGGTAAGGGTTAAACATTGCCACATCACTCTGCTCCAAGGTAAGGGTTAAACATTGCCACATCACTCTGCTCCAAGGTAAGGGTTAAACATGGACATAACACTCTGCTCCAAGGTAAGGGTTAAACATTAAGATATCACTATGCTCCAAGGTAAGGGTTAAACATTGCCACATCACTCTGCTTTGAGGTAAGGGTTAAACATTGATATATCACTTCCGCTCCAAGGTAAGGGTTAAACATTGCCACATCACTCTGCTTTGAGGTAAGGGTTAAACATTGCCACATCACTCTGCTTTGAGGTAAGGGTTAAACATTGCCACATCACTCTGCTCCAAGGTATAGGGTTAAACACTGCCACATCACTCTGCTTTGAGGTAAGGGTTAAACATTGCCACATCACTCTGCTTTGAGGTAAGGGTTAAACATTGATATATCACTTCCGCTCCAAGGTAAGGGTTAAACATTGCCACATCACTCTGCTTTGAGGTAAGGGTTAAACATTGAGATATCACTGTGCTCCGAGGTAAAGGTTAAACATTGAGATATCACTGTGCTCCAAGGTAAGGGTTAAACATTGAGATATCACTGTGCTCCGAGGTAAGGGTTAAACATTGAGATATCACTCTGCTCCAAGGTAAGGGTTAAAAATTGCCACATCACTCTGCTTTGAGGTAAGGGTTAAACATTGCCACATCACTCTGCTCCAAGGTAAGGGTTAAACATTGACATAACACTCTGCTCCAAGGTAAGGGTTAAACATTGCCACATCACTCTGCTCCAAGGTATAGGGTTAAACATTGACATAACACTCTGCTCCAAGGTAAGGGTTAAACATTGAGATATCACTGTGCTCCAAGGTATAGGGTTAAACATTGCCACATCACTCTGCTCCAAGGTAAGGGTCAAACATTGACGTAACACTATGCTCCAAGGTAAGGGTTAAACATGGACATAACACTCTGCTCCAAGGTAAGGGTTAAACATTGAGATAACACTATGCTCCAAGGTAAGGGTTAAACATTGCCACATCACTCTGCTTTGAGGTAAGGGTTAAACATTGCCACATCACTCTGCTCCAAGGTAAGGGTTAAACATTGCCACATCACTCTGCTCCAAGGTATAGGGTTAAACACTGCCACATCACTCTGCTTTGAGGTAAGGGTTAAACATTGCCACATCACTCTGCTCCAAGGTATAGGGTTAAACACTGCCACATCACTCTGCTTTGAGGTAAGGGTTAAACATTGCCACATCACTCTGCTTTGAGGTAAGGGTTAAACATTGATATATCACTTCCGCTCCAAGGTAAGGGTTAAACATTGCCACATCACTCTGCTTTGAGGTAAGGGTTAAACATTGAGATATCACTGTGCTCCGAGGTAAAGGTTAAACATTGAGATATCACTGTGCTCCAAGGTAAGGGTTAAACATTGAGATATCACTGTGCTCCGAGGTAAGGGTTAAACATTGAGATATCACTGTGCTCCGAGGTAAGGGTTAAACATTGAGATATCACTCTGCTCCAAGGTAAGGGTTAAACATTGAGATATCACTGTGCTCCGAGGTAAGGGTTAAACATTGAGATAACACTATGCTTCAAGGTAAGGGTTAAACATTGCCACATCACTCTGCTTTGAGGTAAGGGTTAAACATTGAGATATCACTGTGCTCCGAGGTAAAGGTTAAACATTGAGATATCACTGTGCTCCAAGGTAAGGGTTAAACATTGAGATATCACTGTGCTCCGAGGTAAGGGTTAAACATTGAGATATCACTGTGCTCCGAGGTAAGGGTTAAACATTGAGATATCACTCTGCTCCAAGGTAAGGGTTAAACATTGAGATATCACTGTGCTCCGAGGTAAGGGTTAAACATTGAGATAACACTATGCTTCAAGGTAAGGGTTAAACATTGCCACATCACTCTGCTTTGAGGTAAGGGTTAAACATTGAGATATCACTGTGCTCCGAGGTAAAGGTTAAACATTGAGATATCACTGTGCTCCAAGGTAAGGGTTAAACATTGAGATATCACTGTGCTCCGAGGTAAGGGTTAAACATTGAGATATCACTGTGCTCCGAGGTAAGGGTTAAACATTGAGATATCACTCTGCTCCAAGGTAAGGGTTAAACATTGAGATATCACTGTGCTCCGAGGTAAGGGTTAAACATTGAGATAACACTATGCTTCAAGGTAAGGGTTAAACATTGCCACATCACTCTGCTTTGAGGTAAGGGTTAAACATTGAGATATCACTGTGCTCCGAGGTAAAGGTTAAACATTGAGATATCACTGTGCTCCAAGGTAAGGGTTAAACATTGAGATATCACTGTGCTCCGAGGTAAGGGTTAAACATTGAGATATCACTCTGCTCCAAGGTAAGGGTTAAACATTGAGATATCACTGTGCTCCAAGGTAAGGGTTAAACATTGACATAACACTATGCTCCAAGGTAACGATTAAAGGTTGACCTCAACATGTCCTTACCAATCTAATTTAGACAGGGCATTTAATCAGTTTATTTTTGCAAATTGAAGAGAAAGTTTATGATTGTGTAACTCCCATTGCTACTTTTCTTACTATAATATACTCAGTATTTCTTTCCAGAAGAAATTGTCTCTGAAAGACAGTACAGGCAAATGAAAATGATAATCATATTGATATAATTATATTGATGGTTATGATGATGGTTATAATATAATAATATAATATTGATGATTTCCTTCAGATGTCGTCACACATTGTACATTGCCTGAACCCATATCGCAAGCCTGACTGCAAGCTCGGTCGTATCTCCAGCACCGACGACTTCAAGCACCTCGCCAGGAAGGTTAGTTATCATCAAATATAATATCACATTTGATACCAAAGGACATTATTCATTATA
Organism: Amphiduros pacificus; assembly: GCA_949316495.1. Classification (NCBI taxonomy): domain Eukaryota; kingdom Metazoa; phylum Annelida; class Polychaeta; order Phyllodocida; family Hesionidae; genus Amphiduros; species Amphiduros pacificus. The sequence continues at coordinate 4,404,830 of OX439011.1, forward strand.
TTATAGATGTGTTAAGTAACTAAATAATTTAAAATATAGAATAATAGTAATAAGTAATAATTTGGCCAGTAACTTTTTGTGTTATATTGATGAATTGAAATTGGGCTGAGAACGACTGCAGCCTTGCTTCTTTTCACTCCTACTGTCCTCTTAATCGCTGACTCATTTTTGTTTCATCTTGCTGACTCTTGTTTTGTTTCATCTCGCTGACTCATGTTTTGTTTCACCTCATTGACTCATGTTTTGTTTCACCTCGCTGACTCGATGTTTTGTTTCTGATTTGTGGTGTTTGATCTGACTGACTCATGTTTTGTTGTGGTTGACTCGTTTTGTTTTATCTCACTGACTCGTGTTGTTTTATCTGACTGACTCATGTTGTTTGATCTGACTGACTTGTGTTGTTTGATCTGATTGACTCGTGTTGTTTCAGCTGACCCGTGTCGTTTAATCTGACTGACTCATGCTGTTTGATCTGACTGACTCATGCTGCTTGATCTCACTGACTCGTGTTGTTTCAGCTGACTCATGTTGTTTTATCTCACTGACTCATGCTGCTTGATCTGACTGACTTGTGTTGTTTCAGCTGACTCATGTTGTTTGATCTGACTGACTCATGCTGTTTGATCTGACTGACTCATGCTGCTTGATCTGACTGACTTGTGTTGTTTCAGCTGACTCATGTTGTTTGATCTGACTGACTCATGCTGTTTGATCTGACTGACTCATGCTGCTTGATCTCACTGACTTGTGTTGTTTCAGCTGACTCATGTTGTTTTATCTCACTGACTCATGCTGTTTGATCTCACTGACTCGTGTTGTTTCAGCTGACTCATGCTGTTTTATCTCACTGACTCATGTTGTTTTATCTCACTGACTCATGCTGTTTGATCTCACTGACTCGTGTTGTTTCAGCTGACTCATGCTGTTTTATCTCACTGACTCATGTTGTTTTATCTCACTGACTCGTGTTGTTTCAGCTGACTCATGCTGTGCTGTCCAAGGAGCTGAAGCATTGTAAGCATCCTGAGGACCTGGAAGTCAACGAGAACGTCAAGGCCAAGGCAAAGGACTACATTAAAAAATATATGCATCGATTTGGTCCCGTTTACAGGAAGACTGCATCGCCCAATTAAAAACAACTGAAGAAGCTCACTCTAAAAAATTGATATAATTTAGTGAAGGATTGTGCACATCACTAAGTGTGAAGAGCACTAAAGGAGTGTGGAGTTTACTAAAGGAGTGTGAAGTTTACTAAAGGAGTGTAAAGTTCATGAAAGGAGAGTGAAGGCTACAAGATGAAGGTGAAATTCACTAAGGGACTTTAAAGTTTGCAAAAACAGTGTGGTACTTAAAAGTTCACTCAAGGAGTGTGAGTTCACTCAAGGAGTGTGAGGTTCACTCAAGGAGTGTGAGGTTCACTCAAGGAGTGTGAGGTTCACTCAAGGAGTGTGAGGTTCACTATAGGAGTGTGAAGTTCACTAAAGAAGTGTGAAGCTCACTAAGGGACTTAAAAGTTCACTAAAGGAGTGTGCAGTTCACTGAATATGGCAGTCGCATAAGGAATGTGCTGGGAGCAATGTGACCTTTAATGATTAGGGAAAGTTGTACATTTTGTATAGGACTTGGCAGGTTAGATTGGAAAAGATCTCATCTTATTCTTATCAAAAACCATTGTGTTTCCTCTAAGATATTTGTTGATATTCAGGATGAATCAAGAGTGATTGTGATGTTATGATTTGCAATTATTTCAAATAATGGACTGCCTGGGTCAATTTATTATTATTATTATTTTACAGAAACTGATGAGTGAACCATGAATATATAGTTTACCCACCGAGATTGATCAAATGAAAACTTAATCTTATCCTATCATAATTTTATTTCTAATTCTGCAGCTGACCACATTATGAACCAAGATTGTCCAATATCCTTTGCTGAACATGAATTTGGATGTTTACTTATAAAATATGGTGCTTTGACAGTTCAATGAGGATGAAGATAGATTCTGTTGGACAGAATGTGAGGGTCTAGAGAGGGGTTCAATTGGACAGAATGTGAGGGTCTAGAGAGGGGTTCAATTGGACAGAATGTGAGGGTCTAGAGAGGGGTTCAGTTGGACAGAATGTGAGGGTCTAGAGAGGGGTTCTATAATGTGGAAGCTATTTATTCTCTTGGAGATGTTTTGTAATTGTGGTGACCTACTGGCCAAATAGGAAACGAGAAGTTACAAGGGAACAATGGAAAGACAGACTGGCAAGTGCATCATGGGATATTACATACAAGTGTCTTGCAAAATTCTTTCACTTTTTCTATGAAATGATGAGTAATACAGGGTATCCCCTTCATATTATTATAATGATATAATTGCAATGTAAGTCAGGGTTAGGGTAAGAATTTGATTTGAAGTGAAGGGTCAGGCAAGAATGGTTTATCAACTATACCAGTCCGTAATTCAAACCCCAAAATGCAGTGGATAAATGAGAGTTTGTTCCCAATAGATTTTATAATTTTTTAAAAGGAATTTTTGTTATAAATTACTTTGAAACCAAGCCTACATTTTAAAGGCCAACCAAACAAAAAATATCCAGAAAAATTCAGGGAACAAAAGATATTTTGACTTATTTTATTTAAAAAAATTTTTTTTTCTTTTTTCAAAATAAGCCGTTTTATTGTATAACTGTACAAATTATTGACAAACTCAGAGGAGGACAGGAATTTTACTAACAATTAAGGTTTATGTTTGTTAAGATTTATATATGAAGACAAAAACTGTACAGCACAATTTTAATTGATTTCAGCAATGTGTTTTTTTTTTAAGAATTTGATTTTAACCTAATATTTTAATGCTTTTTAATAGAGTTAGTTATTTATGGATAGTCATAAATGAATAGAGTTTGCTTGTCTTGCAAGGGACACTGCCAGCTGTTAACAGAGCAAAGCCAGCTGTTAACAGAGTAAAGCCAGCTGTTAACAGTGAAACCAGCTGTTAGGAGAGAGCAAAACCAGCTGTTAACAGAGTAAAGCCAGCTGTTAACAGAGTAAAGCCAGCTGTTAACAGAGAGCAAAACCAGCTGTTAACAGAGTAAAGCCAGCTGTTAACAGAGTAAAGCCAGCTGTTAACAGTGAAACCAGCTGTTAGGAGAGAGCAAAACCAGCTGTTAACAGAGTAAAGCCAGCTGTTAACAGAGAGCAAAGCCAGCTGTTAACAGAGTAAAGCCAGCTGTTAACAGAGAGCAAAGCCAGCTGTTAATATGAAACATTGTTAGACTTTCCCGCAATACAAGTCTGGTGAATTCTTAACCTTGGTATATACTGTATAAAGACAATGATAAAAAATGCACATGCAAAATGTATGTGTCTATTTAAACACATGTGATAACCTGTCAAACTTTTGTAGCAACATTCAAAAGACCATTATTTTCATGTATAAAATGTGAAACTGGGCTTTAATATATATGATATAAATGTCCTCTTAAATGAACTGAACTTCATACTTTGAGAGAAAAAAGCAGAAATATTTATATAGATGTTATTGCTGTAAAAAATATTGAAATGGCCTTTATAATATATAAATATATATATTTAAATAGAATTGAATTATCACATTGGCTTTTTGAGAAAGGGTATGTTTTTGATGTGTATGCCAATTTGTTTGGGTAATGAGAGGAGTTTTGTCACAAGCTTTGAACATTTGTTCTTGTAATTTTGTATGAATGTGAATTAGATTTTGAGTCATTATTAATATTAAATTCAAGGTCAAATATGTCAGAGTTAAAGTTTTATTAGAAGTCAACTTACAAGCAGCACAACAATGTAAAGTTATATTTTTCTCGTAATGAGAGGAAATAGATATTGTAAATATAGAGTGCAGAAATAATAGTGTTTTTTGGCATTTTAGTTTTTTTCATATTGCTTTATAATCTCCAGATACAGGTCAATGCAGCTTTTAAATAATCATGATAATCAAATAATTATGACCAAGTGTCATGAAAATTATTTTAAGGATAAACTACTGCCAACCAGAAGATACACTGAGCAAGTCATATAAAATATAATATATAATATATAATATGTAATATATAATATATAAACAGAAAAAGGAAGTCATTTGTCATAGAAAAAGGGTGAGCAGTTTTCTGTCAGAGTTTAACTTATAAATGTTAATATAATTCTGCGCTGGTCATTAAAACGTATTCTGCAGTGTAAAATAACAAGTGTTCTATTTTTGCTATTTTGTGGTAGCTTTGAAATTCGTTTTCACTGATATTCTTCTCAGCATTTTTACTTAATATATTTGAAGAGAAGTATGAAATGTATGAAATATGTTTACCTTGACTCCATTTATTTGGAAACCATTCTTATTATGGTCATGGTAAAATGGAGTGAATGTAACATTTAAGTTTTGATAAGTTTGAGATAGGCACAATTCTTTCTCGTGTTGCACTTCTACGCCTCAGAATGTAACATGACCTACCTAAATAAGCAACTAAATGACTAGTGCATTTCGGATGTGGTAAGAAAATGTTTCTTGATCACGTCATGTGTGAAGGACATAATGCTTTGAGCAATATTTTTGTGAGGGTAACTGTCTTTTCTGCTGATAAGGGCTCGAATGACCCTCAAAATCAACCAATGAAAATAGCTTTGATATTATCTCCCTCCTGTAAAATAAGGCCAGGGGAAAAATGTTTTTTTTTTATTGCTGTCTCCCCGTTTTTCATAACAAATATAAAAATTATGAGAAATAAGAATTGTTTTTCCCTGGCCTAGATTTCCCTAGGTTTAAAGTTTGTGTGATCATAGGATGTATGGCTGAATGTCTTTTTGTAAATAGAATGAAATGTGTGTAGTTTTCAGTGTAAAATATACAAGATGGTTGTATTAAAACAGACAAAATAAAATGTGAACTTTTATACAGTATTATAGTGTCACAGACTTTTGAATTTGATTTAGGTTCAGTTTGTGTGGGATTGTTGACATTGTTGACTTTGTTGACTTTGTTGATACTAGATGTAGATTTCTCATGATGTATAATGCTGAGGTTGTGGGAAGTTTCAATTTTGTTTTGTTTTATTGGGATCTCGGCTCTAGTTATGTTGGGAATGTGGACTGCACCAACATTGGGATCTCAGGTGCAGTTATGTGGGGAATGTGGACTGCACCAATATTGGGATCTCAGGTGCAGTTATGTGGGGAATGTGGACTGCACCAATATTGGGATCTCAGGTGCAGTTATGTGGGGAATGTGGACTGCACCAATATTGGGATCTCAGGTGCAGTTATGTTGAGAATGTGGACTGCACCAATATTGGGATCTCAGGTGCAGTTACGTTGGGAATGTGGACTGCACCAATATTGGGATCTCAGGTGCAGTTACGTGGGGAATGTGGACTGCACCAACATTGGGATCTCAGGTGCAGTTACGTGGGGAATGTGGACTGCACCAATATTGGGATCTCAGGTGCAGTTATGTGGGGAATGTGGACTGCACCAATATTGGGATCTCAGGTGCAGTTATGTGGGGAATGTGGACTGCACCAATATTGGGATCTCAGGTGCAGTTATGTGGGGAATGTGGACTGCACCAATATTGGGATCTCAGGTGCAGTTATGTTGAGAATGTGGACTGCACCAATATTGGGATCTCAGGTGCAGTTACGTTGGGAATGTGGACTGCACCAATATTGGGATCTCAGGTGCAGTTACGTGGGGAATGTGGACTGCACCAACATTGGGATCTCAGGTGCAGTTACGTGGGGAATGTGGACTGCACCAACATTGGGATCTCGGGTGCAGTTATGTTGAGAATGTGGACTGCACCAATATTGGGATCTCGGGTGCAGTTATGTGGGGAATGTGGACTGCACCAATATTGGTACTTTGTGAAATACTATTCATGAAAAAGACTGCATTCATATTTAGAATTTATGAAATAAATGTTTGAATGTTTCTATTAATCCCTTTTCTTTCACTGTGGTCCATACAAAAACTCGAATTTCCTGTTTTTTGTAAACATCCCAATATTGGAAGAAATTTTCATTTGCCCACCCATTGGTTTCTCTCATCAGTAAGACCAGCTTCTGAGTTTTACAAAAAATCAAGGTCATATTTGAAGTCAATCAACTTGTTAACCTGTCTGCTGTCTCAATGAACCAACACCTTTTTTTGCTTTTAGTATGAATATTAATAACAAACAGGACTAGTTTTCAAAATCAGAATAAAATTTACAACAGTACAAGTTATTGATTTTAAAGAACATCTCGAACAGAGGACAGTGGGATTTCTTTCTGACCTGAGATTGGCTACAAATTACTGAGAAAACAAAATAATTGACAAAGCACAGTTCATTTGACATCATCACTTTAATTAAACCTTGCATACCTCAATATACATACATACCATCAATACACACACACATACAAACATACCAGCAATATACACACATACCAGCAATATATATTTCATCAATGCACATACATATATACATAGTCAATATACATTTCATCAATACACACACACACACGCACACATACATACAGTCAATACACATGCATACAACTATAATACTTACACACCACGAGACACCACTGACACATCTACACAGCACATCCTTCAGGCTTTACAAAAAAGAATCTTGTTTCCGATTTCACAAACAACCCTAATTCAGACCAGCTACCCAAATTTTTTTTTTAACTTTCAGGTGAAAAGACATGTTTTTCAGTTATAATTTCAATTTCAGTATAATATATGTATGTATGTATGTATATCTAGTCTCAATATATTTGATCACTTTTAACAAAAAAGTTAAAAATTAGATAAAAATGTAATTTTTTTCATGGCATGTGAAGCGGAAACAAGGTTATTATTTTGTTTGGCTTCATCAAATATTGATATAATTGAACATAGAGGCAAGCTTGACATCCTATCAGCTACGTTAGGCACAATAGTATGAGAGAAAATCAGATCCGATTCAGAACTTCTGAGAATTCTCAAAATTCTCAAACTCCCTTCAGAGTGCAATGCAATAAATATCACAGAATCCAACATAAAATATGAAATTTTTAAAATTGCTTATTTTTATGAAAGTTTGCAAAATTGTATATTTTTTACAAAAGTTTCTAAAATTGTTTATTTTTTATGTAAATTTCATAATTGTATATTTTTATGAAGTTTTATTGTAAACTTTCTTGTGAAGTTTTCAAAACTGTAAATTCTTTTACGAATTTATAAGATGTTTTTTGAATATCATAACATTTAACCTGACATAAAATGTCTCGCACATAACTACCACCAGATGTCACTCTCCATATCCTTGAAAATGGTAATTAGCAAAACAAACAAAATATATAAAGCAGTCCAAGGCCAGTATGGGTCCATTCAATTAATCCAGACTCTATAAAAGCAATCAAGTCCTCTATGTGTCCATAATACTTGAAAGGGTCGGCTCAAAAAAGTATCTAGGTTTGATCTGTTGAAATATCTTAGTGTAAGACAAAAAATATTTCACACATTTATCAGTCTTTTTTTTCAGCAGATCCATTCCTGTAATACTCTTTACAAGTTACATAACAGTTTGGTGTTCTGAAAATTAACACCTTTTATCAATTTTTTTTCTCAGTTAATCTCAGTTTCACATAAAAATGCTTCTTCAATTTGCTGTGTGATAGCTTGAATAATGTCCAGACTGGGCTCAGGGTATGGCCTCCTGCTAGATAGCCTCAGCTGAGCCATCTCATCAAACATCACAACCTTTGAAGTCTTTTTTTAAAGTGTTTTCTATTTTTCCCTCGGTGACATTTTCACATCAAATGAGATCACATTTGCCATGGTTACATGATTTCCAATTTCATATTTTTCACACTTACTATGGCAACAATAATTTTGATTTCATCTCCTTCTTTGCATCAAATATAAAGTTTTAGTGTATGAGAATAGTGATAGTTACTATGGCAACTGTGGTGTTGCTATAACAACAATGGTTCTCTGTTTCCTTGGAGATCTCTCAGATCTCTCACCCCGTGACCCTGTAATTCTCTGGTGTTTATCTGTAGCACGTGAGTGACGTCTTCCCTGTCTATGTTTTTTAGGGCGCGGCAGAAAGCTCCGACGGTGGCGTGGTCGCCCTTCCCCCACTCCAGGAGGAGGTACCGGATTGGAGATATACACTCCTGGTCTGCTCGCGTCACAAACGTTGAGATCCGACAATTATTATAACCTGAAACATCCAGTGTATCTTTGAGGAATATGTGATATGCTATTAACATACATTTAAAATAAAGTGAGGAATTTTACACATCAATGAAAATGAAAAATATTTGGATATTTCCTAAATAAACATTATTTGGTAGATTGAGATCAAATAAAGCAATTATTATACCTAATTCTCTGGCCAGATGGCGCCACCCACCCTCTTCATCTGGGCAGTGACTCATATGGTTCTCTATGGCCTTACGCTTGGACATCGGTAGGTCTCTTAATTTTGTATTTCCTGAAACTACAATGAAAAAAAATGTTCAGATCCATCCAAAATTGTATTAAAATTATACTTGGTTTGGAAGGTATTGACTTGAACAGTAAAAAAATCTATTTTAAACATTAAAATACTGTGTTAATTTCTTCTTGGTCCATACACACTCTGCTGTCTGACCCTGTTTACTTACTCTGTCTGACTTCCTGGTCCATACACTCCACTGTCTGACCCTGTTTACTTACTCTGTCTGGCTTCTTGGTCCATGCACACTCCACTGTCTGACCCTGTTTACTTACTCTGTCTGGCTTCTTGGTCCATGCACACTCCACTGTCTGACCCTGTTTACTTACTCTGTCTGACTTCCTGGTCCATACACTCCACTGTCTGACCCTGTTTACTTACTCTGTCTGGCTTCTTGGTCCATGCACACTCCACTGTCTGACCCTGTTTACTTACTCTGTCTGGCTTCCTGGTCCATACACTCCACTGTCTGACCCTGTTTACTTACTCTGTCTGGCTTCCTGGTCCATACACACTCCACTGTCTGATCCTTGTTTGCTTATCGGCAGATCTCCAGGGCTTCCATGAGCGCCATCTGGTAGCAGTCCTATAGCTTTAGCTTTTTGTTTTGCCACTCGGCGGCGCCAGTGAATCACAGCAACATATAACACCAATCCAAGAATAACCGCTACCAATATGGCGCAATAGATAGGAATAATGTTCATCCCATTTGAACCATCAGAACCACTGCTCTCTGGTGATGTTGAGGGATCCGTAGAATATATTGGAGTTGACCTGACAATTCTACCAGGAACATCTGAAAATACAAATATAATGTTTAGTTCATTTAAAAACATGATCTTTCTCCGACCAGGAAAAATGGTTTTGTTTCTCATCTTTATTTTCTCTTTCAATAATGGTCAGAAAGAAAATTGTTTTGATTTCATCAATTCCATCATGGTGGGCTACCATGCACAGCTCAGTACATCCAACTTACCGGTAATCACTCGATAACAAAATGTAATCAAAATTAATGGAAGCAATTTGTATGTCTTTGAAACCTCATTTTTCTTGAAATCTCATTTTTCTTTATGTTCTAAATAGTAAACCTCTTTTTTTATTGAAACCAAATTCTTGAAACCTCCTTTTTTCTTTATATGGTGATAGGGCTTTTTAAAACATGGTCTCTGTTCTGTGGAATGGATTGCCCCTGAATATCAATTCATGTGAAAAACTCATTTTTCACATATTTTTTTTTAGCATTTTTCACAATTTAAAAATATAAAGCTTTTTCTCTTTCCCAAAAGGTTCAAGTCATTTAGATCACAGACATTAGCAAATCAATGTGAAAATACAAAGTCCCATGGCTCTCCTCAGCAATAATCTAATAAAGGATAATCAGCAAAAATCTTACGGTTAAAAAGATGCATGTGTCATTAAGGGCACCAGGATACTGTTAGGAGCCACGTGGAATCAGGCAGGGGAGAACCCTGATCCAGTGATCCTATCTCACACAGGCGGTGAAAGCCGGCCTAATGGTGGAGACATCTGGTGGCCATCCTTAATTAATGGTCCCTTAATGATTTTACAATCTAATGGCTTGTGAACATCATCATTAGTCTATCTATAAAAGTTGGGGTTATTTCCCTTTACTCCCAGGGACCAGCGCATCATTAGGTTCTATCTATGCCAGGCATATTCCCAGGGACCCATCATTATTTTTCAGATCAAAAGCTGTTTTATTGTCCATGACCTCACTCTAGCAGACAAAAGATGTGAATACCTTGTTCCCATATTAGCACATCTTTGTCACTTGCTAAAAGATCTCAAAACTTATAAACAGAGACGAGACACAAAAGAGAATGTCAAACAGAAATGGAAACCCTCATCAAGCGATCAAGATTTCACCTATCTCACGGAGTAAGAGGGGAACATGTTAAAAAAGAAGCATTTACTCCACAGAAAACTGCACTTCAGCTTGGTTAGACATGAGCGTGACTTTATACACTCACTCCAGGCCATTTCTCTGATTGTACAGGACGGTAACTTGAGTGGATACTTCATGTCTAAAATCATAAACTATCACCCAACATCATGATATATTATCTCAACGATGAAATTTCTGCTGAGAATTGAAATGTTTGTCCTAGTTATAATGGTTATGGCTTAACTCCTCAAGGAGCAGTGAAACTGGTGACCCATCATGTGACACTATGACTCACTTGGTGTCCCACCATGTGACACTATGACTCACTTGGTGACCCATCATGTGATACTATGCCTCACTCGGTGACCCATCATGTGATACGATGACTCACTTGGTGACCCATCATGTGATACTTTGACTCACTTGGTGACCCATCATTTGATACTTTGACTCACTTGGTGACCCATCATTTGACACTATGCCTCACTTGGTGACCCACCATTTGATACTTTGACTCACTTGGTGACCCATCATTTGATACTATGACTCACTTGGTGACCCACCATTTGACACTATGCCTCACTTGGTGACCCACCATTTGATACTATGACTCACTTGGTGACCCATCATGTGATACTATGACTCACATGGTGACCCATCATGTGATACTATGACTAACTTGGTGACCCACCATTTGATACTATGACTCACTTGGTGACCCACCATTTGATACTATGACTAACTTGGTGACCCACCATTTGATACTATAACTTACTATGACTGACTTGATTGGTCATCCATCATGGATGACCAATCAAAATGCACTTTACATTTTGATTTTCGCCCTTTCCTTGTTATCTTGATTCTCATTGGCTAATATCTACCATTCATTCACACCGTCCACCAAAGGCACACATAAACTATCAAGTTCACCACGTCGCCCTCTGGTGGAGTTTGTCATTCATTATGTTATTTAAAATGACAGCCTCCTTGACAGTATTTAGCACTAATAATTTTTTTTAAATCATAAGAAAATGAAGAAAAAAAATCAAGCCTAATGGAAAATAGAGAGAATAAGGCCCCAGAAAAAACAACAACTTACCCATTAATAGCTAAGAACCCTGATCAGTAGTTTCTGAGGAGAATATCAAAGTTGACAGACGGAATGACAGAAGATTTCTCCCCCTCACTATGCTGACATCATCAGCATCGCTAAAAATCTGTTTTTTTTTTTATAATTTCAAACAAAAGATGGCACCACTTACCAACACAGACTGTATTTTCTGTGACACTGCAGCTTCTGAGGACGAGTTGTTCTGCACTGCACTTCCGACAAACTCTGCAGCCGAGATTACTCCGGTGGTCCGAGAACGTCCCATTGCGACATTTCTGGCATCTCGTGTTGTGAATTTTTGAGCAAGTTTTCAGAGCTCCATGCCCGATGGGACACAACGTACATGCTTTGCACTTCTGCTCAATTTGGTCAAAGTAATAGTTACGGTCGCACTCACAGAGAGTGTTGTGCGTGGCATTACAGGGGCTAATCTGATGTGCGTCCTCTCCGCAGCCAGTACATGTCTCACACTCCAGGTCCGCATTCACCTCCGAGGAATACGTTTTGCCATTTACACAAGGTGCGCACACTGTTTGGCTGCTGTCTGTACATTTCTTTGCTACCCCCTCTCCTTGACCACAAGTGCCACACCCGTTGCCATGGCAACTCTGCAAAAATATAAAGGCATTTATTAATAACCATTTATAAAAAAAGATATATTCTTCAATTTGATAAACTTTAGAAAAGATAAAAAGGTAAATATTTTAGTTGGTTTACAGAATGTTTGTTGGAGCAACATTCAGATACAACCAATCGAAGGTCATTCATTATCTGTTACTCAGTTTAGTTTAGAATTTATGATGGACCAAATAGAAGCCAGACACCTCACAATGATGTGTCATAAATGTGCATTACTCAATTCATATCATCTGCTGCATTAACTTATCTCATGAATAATTCATATTTGATCAAGTCTTTTTTTTTCAAATTTCATGAACTGAGCTGGCACTTTTGTCCTTTTGATAGTTTTTTTTTACGATTTGTTATTTTTTAGTTTTAGAATGATAGATTATCATGCAGACTTTATTTCTTAATATAGGGAACAATGGAACAATGAAAGCAACATTAGATCGGGTGACCAAATCGAGCACCAGACTTGACTGACAAAAAACATTTACTACCTATGAAAGGAGATACAAATCTATACCAATACATAATTTGAACCTGAGTCAGTCTGAAAATAAACAGATCATTCCAGTAATTTAACCAGATGATTCACCACCTACTAACTACAGAGCGTTGTGCCGCAGCCAAGTGTGGACATTACCTATCATATCTTGTTAATTTCCAGGTATATGGTCAGATAGAATAACGAGCAATACTGCACCTGTTGTGGGTAATTTACAGATTAGAACAAGCCTTTGATGTGGTGAACTGGTCTGCTGTCACTTTACGACTTTATTTTCACATTCTGATATGTCAAATGCCTTTGTCAAGTCATAAAAGTTGCATGCAGCTCACCAAAAATAAGACTGGAGCAATTTTCAAATATCTATACTGAATTTCCTTTGTGATTAACCTATTGTAGGCTGATTTATTCCAGGAATGACAAGATATCTGTTATTTATACTCGAACGTTTTGATATTTATTCTTGTCTAACAGGCTCCGTATTAATTTGCTTAAATCTGTTACACAAATAAATCTCAAGGCCAAGTACAATTATGAGATTCCTGCAGATATATCAAGAAATCTTATTTCTTGCAAAAAAAAAAACTATTCAGAAGCCTGTGTGTGTTCTATATTACAGATTCTAATGCCTGTGTTGCTTTGATCTAAATCAACACCACAAGAGAAACCAAAATATTGGTGTTACCCGCCCCCCATAAACACCTCAATCAATAAAACATCCAAATTACCCCTCTCAAATTGGTGTGTCTCGGTCTTATTGCCCCCAATAAAACATTTATAACTCAAAGTAATACCCTGCCACTGTGTTATGATAGACATAGGACTGTCTGGAAATGGAGCAATTTGATAATATATGTTAATTTTGTATGAGTAAAACCATAGAATAAGGAGTGGCCTTGAAATACATTAAAGGGCTTAAACTTCATTTTATACGTTTAAAACATGTTTATAATAATAAAAAGAGAACCACCTCTTAAGTCATTACAAACTGGTAATCAAGTGAACTCATGCACAAACTAATCAAAAATAAGTATTTTGTCACTCTATCATGTGACAGATCATAGATTTGGTTTTTATGTTCATGTTTCTGGTCTCACATAAATATGACCAAGAACATAGAGCCTTTATCAATTATGGAATCTTTGCCAAGAAGGTCATGCTTGTCCATTTCTTGACCTCTGACACAGTAATGATACAATTGTCCAGAAACAGCAGCAAATGCTGTTATGTAACAGCTGCATGTGACCTCTTGTTTTAATATGCGTGACCTGACCTACTTTTGGACTGAACCAAAGAGCACACTGTCCACCAGAGGCACACGCAAACTATTACTGGATGTGCTGAGCCAGCACCAAAAGGCACCTTGTACAGAGGTGATAGGTTCACCAAGTCGCCCTCTGGTGGAGTTTGACCAAAGAGAGCAGGTGTGGTGGAGATAATATATGCAAGCGCTGGTCCCTTCCTGTGATTTTATTTTCCACCGTCCTGTCTTCCCTCAAAGACATAATGGGTTCTGTAGTAAGATTTATGGGGCCGTCCCATTGTTGTGTTGTCATGGTAACTGAGGTCCCTCTCTCGGCCTGGACCTACCCATACCCTTCTCATCCAATAAATCATGCCAATGTCTGAATCCAAACTTTGAAATTACTACCTTGGGCATGGTTACAGAATTGTTCCCAAAGATGCTCATTTTGAACAAAAATGCCTATTTGACATTTTCAAACATTTCAACACTGTGGTGATGGGTTGCTTTTCACTTTGGATTTAAAAGGTAAATTTAATTTAAAAGCCCAAAACAATTTTTCAGTACTGAAAAATAAAGAGTTTTTTGATGACTTTCTGGCAAAAATGGACTTAATTTGATGAATGATCCATTTTCAATTTTGTCCCTGAGTGCACTTTGTGTCAGACATTTTGCAGGAGAGCATTGTGGGTAATGGTGCATTGTGGGGCTCAAGTTAATTTCCATGGCAACCATGACAGATGGTCACATTTCACTACAAACCTGAAATATGCATGATCACCTACCATGCTGAAACTGATCCCCCAATTTAACATTAACCCAATTAACCCTTTGTGTCCAGCAGAAAACAATGCAATAGCTCAAGGAAACATTTCCGTATATCTGTTTATTAACATATAATTTTTTTGCACAAAACTTGCAATTTGAAATAAATTTCATCTCTGCTCTAATTTCGACTGAGGATATTAGAATTCACTTCATTGATAGTTAGGAAATATTATTTGCAATTTTCAAATTTTTAACAATCAAATATAGAGTGCTATGTCTTTGAAATACTACGCTGCAGTAAGTTTTTTCTTGTACAAGTATTTTTGTGCTAAGGCCTGACAGATGTCGACATTGTGGCCCTATGGCATCAAAGAAATGTCTGAGCACCGAAAACTGGGATATCAATCTAAAAAATCTTCATCAAAGACATGCAATGTGCGCTGTGAGTAGAGGTTGATTTCATGGACAAGTGTTTCAGCATAAGAGGCATGCGAGTCCAGCCAGGAACCCCACGCAATCTCGCTATACAATCCCGCCCGTAATGAGAACATTATTGCCTCCTAATTCATCCCAGACCTCCATTGTTACTTTAAAGTTCCTTCATTTATTCTGCGGCATCTCGCGGACATTGACTGTTTATAATATCTGCTGTGATGTTTTTAATTTATTCTGTCTGATGGTGAAAGAAATTGGATTGGATTTGTGTGATGAAACAATGATAAATTACTTTGCAACTCGAACATTGACTAAGCGAACACGCAGCAATGGCTTGTAAACAAGAACTCATCTTTGATGAAAAAGAAAAGTTGATCTTACTCAATACACTAGGATCCCTGACTAATTAAACTTTACCTCATGTTTCACAAGAAACTTGTGGCCTTCATCAGAAATTATCATAAAAATTTCATAAAAAATAACGAAAAAAGACAAAGTAACTGAAAACAAGTTTAGAAATAACATGGCCCTGGCAGTTTGATTGCTATCGTAAAAGCATCTCCTTTACAGGGCTGTGCCCACTAATTTGACCCATTTATCAGCTAACTTTTGACCCTCACACCCCTGTGAGGTCAAAGGTCACACTGACAGCTCACCAACATGCATGCAAAGCTACTTGCCTCGCACGTTTCTTAGATTTTTATTTTATTTTTCTATTTGGGTCAAACATGTTTCCTTTTCAACTCCCAAGATGTTCTTGTCGGTATAAAATAATCTTATATTGCATTTTAATCAAAGTAATCATGGGTTGGGTTTAATTTTTTTTATAAAGAAAATGACTTCTCTCAATGATAAGAGATTTGTCATTTTGATTTCCATGATATGAAACTTTACCAGCAAATTAATTTCTGAAATAATTGAAAATGTGCCTCCCCATTTGTTACGCAAATGATAAAATCATCATATTCATTTTTTTACAGGAAATTAGTAAAGCCAGGTCCAAATAAATATCTGGTCTGAATGATTCACTGTGAAGATAGGAAGGTTACCAGTCAATGACAGTCAAATATATATTTATCAGAAAAATAGAACGTTATTGAAATAAATTGATTGTTAAAACAGATCACAAATTATTTACAAATAAACCATCAAAAACTGCTTTTCTCCAGGAAATCATATAATGTTTGTTATTTTCAATTTTAACCGGAATATTCAGCAAAATTTGCATATTATTGAACCAGTAAGCCTGGCCTTTAAACAACAATAGTAATAAAATGATCGCTGCTTTTAGACACAATGAGAATGAACAAAACAGAGACAAAAATGAGTCACTCAAACAAAACCCATCAATAATAGAAGCTATGAAAAGTTGGGGCTCGTTTGATAAACTGCCGTTTTTATGACTCCCGCTGCTGCCATTTTGCTGATCTTACTGGGAGGTCCCGAATGGCATGTCCAGGGATAAGTTCGGAGGGGGTGAGGGAAAAAAGAGAGGTCTAACTTCCCAAATTATTAGAAACAATCTTTAGGTATACTACTACTTTTAATAAATGACCTCTTTTTATATAAAAAAAAAATATATATTTCTAGTTTAATGAAAATTTTTAATTTTTAAATTTTAAAAATTCATAAAATATCTGAAAATGTGGGTTTTAACCCTAGACAAGCCACTCCTGGATGTGTCTCAATATTCCCTGATGCAGGCGTGGCTATTAAGGGGGCAGGGGCCGAAAATTGACAACAATATTGTGAAATTGATTGCCATAATCTGACCTTTTGATCTTTGGGACATCATATTAACATTTCTATTTTGCCTTCAAAATATTTTTTTAGTGTGATTTGTACAATGATTTGTGTGATCAACTGCCATAACTTTATACTTCTGGGACTACGGGCTAGCATCAGGGGAAGGTGTACTAGCCCGCCTAGTCTGGGACTACGGGCTGGCATCAGGGGAAGGTGTACTAGCCCGACTAGTCTGGGACTACGGGCTAGCATCAGGGGAAGGTGTACTAGCCCGACTAGTCTGGGACTACGGGCTAGCATCAGGGGAAGGTGTAATAGCCCGCCTAGTCTGGGACTACGGGCTAGCATCAGGGGAAGGTGTACTAGCCCGACTAGTCTGTGACTACGGGCTGGCATCAGGGGAAGGTGTAATAGCCCGCCTAGTCTGGGACTACGGGCTGGCATCAGGGAAAGGTGTACTAGCCCGACTAGTCTGGGACTACGGGCTAGCATCAGGGGAAGGTGTACTAGCCCGACTAGTCTGGGACTACGGGCTAGCATCAGGGGAAGGTGTAATAGCCCGCCTAGTCTGGGACTACGGGCTGGCATCAGGGGAAGGTGTACTAGCCCGACTAGTCTGAGACTACGGGCTAGCATCAGGGGAAGGTGTACTAGCCCGACTAGTCTGGGACTACGGGCTGGCATCAGGGGAAGGTGTACTAGCCCGACTAGTCTGGGACTACCGGCTAGCATCAGGGGAAGGTGTAATAGCCCGACTAGTCTGGGACTACGGGCTGGCATCAGGGGAAGGTGTAATAGCCCGACTAGTCTGGGACTACGGGCTAGTGCTAAATCCCAGACTATTGTTGATGAAAGAATACAGCTGGTTCCTTCCTGATTCTACTCATTCTTGATTCTACTCACTCCTGATTCTATTCATTCCTGATTCTACTAATTCCTGATTCTATTCATTCCTGATTCTATTCATTCCTGATTCTATTCATTCCTGATTCTACTAATCCCTGATTCTATTCATTCCTGATTCTATTCACTCCTGATTCTATTCATTCCTGATTCTATTCATTCCTGATTCTATTCATTCCTAATACTATTCATTCCTGATTCTATTCATTCCTAATAATATTCACTCCTGATTCTATTCATTCCTGATTCTATTCATTCCTGATTCTATTCATTCCTGATTCTACTAATCCCTGATTCTATTCATTCCTGATTCTATTCACTCTGATTCTATTCACTCCTGATTCTATTCATTCCTGATTCTATTCATTCCTGATTCTATTCATTCCTGATTCTATTCATTCCTGATTCTATTCATTCCTGATTCTATTCATTCCTGATTCTACTAATCCCTGATTCTATTCATTCCTGATTCTATTCACTCCTGATTCTATTCATTCCTGATTCTATTCATTCCTGATTCTACTAATTCCTGATTCTATTCATTCCTGATTCTATTCACTCCTGATTCTATTCATTCCTGATTCTACTAATCCCTGATTCTATTCATTCCTGATTCTATTCACTCCTGATTCTATTCATTCCTGATTCTATTCATTCCTGATTCTATTCATTCCTAATACTATTCATTCCTGATTCTATTCATTCCTAATAATATTCACTCCTGATTCTATTCATTCCTGATTCTATTCATTCCTGATTCTATTCATTCCTGATTCTACTAATCCCTGATTCTATTCATTCCTGATTCTATTCACTCCTGATTCTATTCATTCCTGATTCTATTCATTCCTGATTCTACTAATCCCTGATTCTATTCATTCCTGATTCTATTCACTCCTGATTCTATTCATTCCTGATTCTATTCATTCCTGATTCTATTCATTCCTGATTCTACTAATCCCTGATTCTATTCATTCCTGATTCTATTCACTCCTGATTCTATTCATTCCTGATTCTATTCATTCCTAATACTATTCATTCCTGATTCTATTCATTCCTAATAATATTCACTCCTGATTCTATTCATTCCTGATTCTATTCATTCCTGATTCTATTCATTCCTGATTCTACTAATCCCTGATTCTATTCATTCCTGATTCTATTCACTCCTGATTCTATTCATTCCTGATTCTATTCATTCCTGATTCTATTCATTCCTAATACTATTCATTCCTGATTCTATTCATTCCTAATAATATTCACTCCTGATTCTATTCATTCCTGATTCTATTCATTCCTGATTCTATTCATTCCTGATTCTATTCATTCCTGATTCTACTAATCCCTGATTCTATTCATTCCTGATTCTATTCACTCCTGATTCTATTCATTCCTGATTCTATTCACTCCTGATTCTATTCATTCCTGATTCTACTAATCCCTGATTCTATTCATTCCTGATTCTATTCACTCCTGATTCTATTCATTCCTGATTCTATTCATTCCTGATTCTATTCATTCCTAATACTATTCATTCCTGATTCTATTCATTCCTAATAATATTCCAGTCTTGCCGATAGTCACCAGACCTTCAACGGACATTCGGTCCGACAAAGTTGACATTTTCGCCGGACCGAAAGCATTTTTACCGGACCGTAAAAAAAAGAAAGAATATCATCGTGAAAAGTAAACAAGCCAGGTACAAGCTTCCCAAACGGCGATATAATTCAAATCTTTGTTTTATTTTGCACATAGAAATATTCTGACACGTGTCGGCAATAGTCCGCCTTCATTTAATAAGTTTAAAGTATGCACAAGTCAGAGAAAATGCGAGTTTAACAATGCTTAAATACGCATATAAGACACGAGGTCGTCATTATGAAAACCGGAAGTGACGGGGACAGGCTCGTATTTTTGGCGCGAAAATGATCGGACGCTATTCATTCGCATTGAAAATATTAATGTATTGCGCAATGATGGATCCCTGACACTTCTTATTTACGTTTTACTTTTAAAATGACTGCCGAACATCTCGAGGGATAAATTTTGAGAAAAGTTAGAATTTTCACAAAAATACATGTCGGACATGAGGTCCGACTACGACAGAAAATATGCCGGACCGTGGCAAAAAATATCGGTCTGGACCGGCGGTCCGGCGGTTATCAGGAAGACTGATATTCACTCCTGATTCTATTCATTCCTAGTTCTATTCATTCCTGATTCTATTCATTCCTGATTCTATTCATTTCACAAGAAGTTTAGAAATATATTACTTTTTACTTCAAGCCTTACTTTATGCCTTACTTTACACCTTTACACCTATGCCTTACTTTACACCTGGGCTAGAATTATGCCTCACCTCTGCCAATGTTATACTAACTTCTCAAATCACCTTTAAGAGCACCCCATGCAATCTTATAGGTCGGCACCGGTGACAAAAACAGCGAATTTTCAACAAGGCAAATTACAATAAAAACACAAGACATCTGTCAATGGCAGCCATGTTGTTTACTTTGTCATGTAATCTTTTAATTTTCAACATTCAACAATTGATTTTAAATGAAAAGGTGCAATTAAGCCTGTGTTGAAAGGTCTTAAATCCAAATCTAAACAGTGCTCTTATTTGTTTCAATTAACTTATACATCTAAGGTTGTGGCAAAAATATATTTGTTTCTTCTCATGTTTGTTTACAAGAGTCTGAAATCGAGTCAATTGTGATAATTGCATCTTAAGATCTGTGAATTAGAACAAAAACATTAGCATCTCTAAAATTGTGCACAATAATAAATTTGAAAAGTTAGAACTTTCTGAATTCTTTTATTCCTTTTCAAGTTTCAAATGTCTATCACAATAGATTTTTTCATTCCACTTAGCATCGGTTTCACGGCACAAAACATCTCCAAAATGAGAACGAAAAACAAATGAGTTTCAGTTGGTCTTGTTGCGGCATTGCTTTGACATATTTGTTTGGAGTCACATGTGTGCGACTGCCGGAGTGTGGGTGGTGGAGCGTGGCAAATAGTTTGCGCGGACAATGGTGAGCACTGTTGCAAATCTACAGTTTTTATTGAATTAAAATACACCCCTTACAAATGGCACAATTTGGTTTGTAAACCAATCTAACTTTAATAGCGGGTTTTACGACACGCTGTCTCTTGCGGCCCGGTGCTTTTTGACCGAACTCCCTTCTTTTTTCACTGAGGCGTTGATGCGCAGGCAAAACAGACAATAAATATGACAAAACATGCCTTTTTTTCAAAGAATGTTCACATGAAATAGAAATGACTTTCATTCCTTCTTGTAATTGAATTTAGATAAAGCAGCACTGCCACGGAGTCAAGAAAGTCCAATATTATTATATTAGTTGTTGTTAATACCAAGCTGCGAGGCACAACCAAACAGTTTTAGTTGTGCAATTTAAACGTGCCCTGTCACCCTATGCAAGCAACTGTTGAGGGTTTTTCTTGCTATTATCTATTATCCCATGGAATAAACCAAACACCTTTCTAAACCATCTTTCAAACTCTACTAGAAGCCTCATTAATGCACATGGCACCAGCATAAAACGGAAAATCACTACATCATCCCCAAGTTCTCATTATTCCAAATGACAAATCAAAATATAACTGTTGAATATCTTGTTACTGAGCAAAATTCCTCAAAAGGTAAATATATTATTTCCATGACAAATCCTTGCTGTCACTGCAAAAATAAAAGAAACGAAATCCGATTTTTATAACCGGAATTATGAAATGATATTCAAAGCCTCAAATTTCATCCCGTCAGGTCTTTAAATTTAATATTTTGCCTCAAGGCTCCTAACAGGTGCTACTCTCTGTCTGTGATATTCTTTTCTTATATAAGTCATTGCAAGAGAGTTTACAAGTTGACCCATAAATGCTTCAACCTTTAGATGTCGCCATGAAGTCACTATGATGTCGCCATGAAGTCATAATGATGTCGCCATGAAGTCATAATGATGTCGCCATGAAGTCATAATGATGTCGCCATGAAGTCACTATGATGTCAACATGAAGTCATAATAATGTCGCCATGAAGTCATAATGATGTCAGCATGAAGTCATAATGATGTCACCATGAAGCCATAATGTCAACATGAAGTCATGATGATGTCACCATGAAGCCATAATGATGTCAACATGAAGTCATAATGATGTCACCATGAAGTCATAATGATGTCAGCATGAAGTCATAATGATGTCAGCATGAAGTCATAATGATGTCAACATGAAGTCATAATGATGTCAACATGAAGTCATGATGATGTCACCATGAAGTCATGATGATGTCACCATGAAGTCATGATGATGTCACCATGAAGCCATAATGATGTCAACATGAATTTGTAACAATATCACCATGAAATCATAACAATGTCAAATATCAAATGTTTTGATTATTCTAGGTGGAAATTACTAACATTTCTGCCACACTAAATCATTCTAATAAAAGCGAAGCAAGTTTCCAAATCTAATGTATTTCATAAAACAGAATGTGGTAACACAACAACTAAAATGTTGCACGAATTTGTGGATATGAAATCAGCAGTGTGTAGGAATGAGTTGCTATGGTGATTATGTAGATTTCATGCATCTTTCATCATTCCTCCCTGAGTCACCGGTGACAAAATCCACTAGCATCTCAAGGCAGCAAAATCGGGGTGACATCATCTAGTGGCACCTCAAGGCATTTGGGTGTGGGTGGGGGTAAACTGTTGGTGTGGACAGTGGGGGTGTGTGAAATTGGGTCATGGGGTATATAATGGGCCCTTACATTAAGGATGGTGGGTTAGACCTAAAGCAGATTTACTGACCCGGTGGTATAATCTACTAGCCCCACACCCTAACTATTCCGCATAAAGGCTTAGGGTCCTATCAGGGCCAGTGGATTGTTTATAACTAAGTGAATTTGGAGCATTGCCGACCGTCTTAGTTTCAATCGTAAGGTTTTTGTTTTACAGCGTTTCTTAACAAGTTTGATTTCTCAAAAAAGAAAGGCGTCGGGAATAGAAGCTGCAACTCTAGCTTTTCTCCTCTTTTTTGTTACTTTCAAAATAAAACTGATCACTGTATTCGTCATTCTAAAGGTATGCTATATTCATAGATATTTGAGTAAGACTGGATAAGCCTTGGTACAAAGTCCCCTTCATAAGCCTGTGTGGGGTGTTATAGAACCCTGGATAAGCCTGTGTGGGGTGTTATAGAAACCTGGACAAGCCTGTATGGGGTGTTACATAGATCCCTGGATAAGCCTGTGTGGGGTGTTACATAGACCCCTGGATAAGCCTGTGTGGGGTGTTACATAGACCCCTGGATAAGCCTGTGTGGGGTGTAACACAGACCCCTGGATAAGCCTGTGTAGGGTGTTACAGACCCCTGGATAATCCTGTATGGGGGTGTTACACAGACCCCTGGATAAGCCTGTGTAGGGTGTTACAGACCCCTGGATAAGCCTGTATGGGGGTGTTACACAGACCCCTGGATAAGCCTGTGTGGGGTGTTACATAGACCCCTGGATAAGCCTGTATGGGGTGTTACATAGACCCCTGGATAAGCCTGTATGGGGTGTTACATAGACCCCTGGATAAGCTTGTATGGGGTGTTACATAGACCCCTGGATAAGCCTTATGGGGTGTTACATAGACCCCTGGATAAGCCTGTATGGGGTGTTACATAGACCCCTGGATAAGCTTGTATGGGGTGTTACATAGACCCCTGGATAAGCCTGTGTTGGGTTTTGTGCCTCTCTCATCACCAGACACATCAGTGAGATGAGCAAATTTATTAAGGGAAGAAAGTAAAGAGGCCAGCCACACACAGGGTGACACAGACATACTTCATCTCTATCCCAGTTTGTTCTCTGTTCACTGTTTTGTATGTATCATAATGATTTCTTTTTTTCGCGAGTTTTGCAATTTTAACTCAAATTCAGTGTCTTCACTGAAATGTAGCCCATGAGTTTTTGTAGTCAGGTTTGCAGTGTTGGGTGTCTATCTTCATTTCGCACAGAATACTACTTGCAGAAGTCAATCTTGCAAAACTGATTCACATTTAGCGAAGGCATCCATCCCTAAATGCAATCAGAATAAAAGTGAATAATAAAAGAAAACAATGTTTGTGTCTGGAAACAAGGACTTGGCCAGTGTTGAAGAAATCGCGCCAGAAAGACCATTCTTGTCCACCGATCCTTTCATGTGATCAGTCAAATTAACTGGTGAAAAATTGCAGACAAAATGAGGCAGGTCTAAATACATGGATGGCCCCAACTGTGAATAAACTAGGTTCAGGTTCTAACCCCTGTGTCGCCCCCTCCTTTTTTCCACCACTTCAAGCCAGCAATGGGACATTTTACAATAAACTTTTCATTTTTACATCTTTTCTCCTAAAATGAACTTACCTGAGACAGCAAGGCGAGAAGTACCAATGACGTGACCAAAGCTGATGATAATCCGCTGGTTTGTAATCCTGCCATGACCGTGTTAATCCGTGTGAGGTTGGGTAAGCCAGCAGGTGCTGTTAGGGTCTGCTGGGAGCTAGGGGGTGGGCACGTGCGCCTGTTGGGTGGCCAAGCCGGGACTGAGTGAGTCTTCCCGGCAGATGTCTGCGCCGCTCCCGTGACCGCCCGTCACCCTCGAGAAGCGCGCACGTCATAAACAGTCGCGTCACAATCGGCAATTAATGGATGTGCTTAAAAATGCAAACCTAAGGCTAAAGTGGGCTATTTACTTGAAGGTTTATATCCAATTTCGTTCATCAAAGCTGAGATATAGAAATGTTTCTATTCTTGGACTGTAATAACAGACATCAACCACTACAAGCCTCTCAATAAAATCATCAAATCTTGGCGGACAACTAATGCACTTTCATACACTTTCTAATCATATTCAGTTTAGTCCTGTGCTAAACCAGTTCTAACTGACACTGACAACTTGTTAACTTTGCAAATGTTTTGTTTACTGATAAAAACAGGCATATTGGTTTAACTTTCCCCATGCAAAAAATATACATTTCTTTGTGCAAACTACCCCCTTGAAAAAAAATAACACCCAGTTTTTGAGACTGACATGGATGTTTTTGTACAGTAAATCTTCATTGGACTTTGATCTGGGTTTTTTTTTCAGAGCAATGGTCAAATCACAAAACTACCTTTGGTTCCCAGTTTACATTTCAAATAAGTATTTTCACAAGAAATACTGTTCCAAAATACAGGAAGAGTATACCATGTTTTCTAAATGTTAATATCAAATAAAAAAAAATCCAATATCTACCTCTTAAAATTGGGTCAATTCTAGCCAATTTTCATTGTTAATTTTCATTTGTATTAATTATGTCAATTTTTGACTGTTACAATCTCACTTTGACCTTTTAAATATTGCCTTGGTCCCTGACATGAGTTTTCATTTATCAAAAGATTTGAGCATGTTTTTCAATCAGATTATATTTTATTTACAAATACTTTCAAAAAGGTTATATTTAATTTACAAATACTTTTTATGTGATGGATTAAATCAGGTTTTGATTCTAAAGAGCTGGGAAATAAATAAATAAATAAATATATATATATATATATATATATATATATATATATATATATATATATATATATATATATATATATATATATACATATATGTCATATGTCATATACTAGTATATATACTAGTATACTCATATATACTAGTATATATACTAGTATACTCATATACTAGTATATATATGACATAATTTAAGCTCCGATATAAAAATAAAACACATATACACATATTTTTGGTCTTATTATTTGGTTTATAGGCTTTCACATTGTAAAATCCTTCCCAAAAGACAAAAAATGCTTGTTTCTCTTTTGTTCCTAAGATTATTCATAATACAGCACATCACTATTATGAATGTCTGATATTTCACTAAAAAAATACATACAGTTACAAGGATTTTGAGCATTGTCAAAAATTGCATTCATTTTCTTGGCTTATTCTGCAAAATTACATTGATTTTTTTTGCTTATTCTGCACTCAGTTCATAATCACCTAGATTATGCTTTAGACTGCATTATTATTTCTCTGCTGCAGTGGCAGAGTGAAGACGGGAGAATATTTCCCAGAATAGGCCGATTCCTGGAAAATATCACACTGAAAGTGGACAAGAAAAATTGGAAGTACACAAAAAATCGGAAGTGCAAAAATGAAAATCTCTAAAATCCAATCATAAAAAAATGCAAGATGGAAACCTGCTTTTGCATGATAAAATATTCATTATATCGTTGAGTGTAACTGAACCTGAAGCAGGAACCTACACTTAATTAATCTCCACTAGAGGGCATAATTTTTTATGTCCACTAGAGGGCACCATCGTAAACCTACTGGGGGAAATAGCAGACGACATTGGACACCATGGTTTGATTGATATTTGGGTATATCATGAATAGAAATCAGGTAGTACTGTATTGTTCTTATTATTTGGTCATAAAGAAGAAATTTAAGGTAAGTGGAGTGTTAAAATCTTTATTTTTTAGGAGATGAAGATATATTTTGTTCCAGTTATTAGCAGCCACTAATTGCTTTTGTGATTTGTAGGATTTGTAGGTTTTGCAGGTCTGGAACAGGATGATGAGAAAAATGTTAGTCATAGTTAGTGGGGGATGTCGGTTACCTAGGATGTAGTCTCGGTGGGATTAGAAAAGTTGGTAAGGAGGCAGCTGGTAGATATGAAGGTGCTGAAGATCACTAGGTACTCACGTGGAGGACATCTTTAGCCTCCAGTTGTGATTGGTAGGGCTTACGAGGATATTGGACGCCTCAGGCTGTATAGGGATATTGGACGCCCTTTAGTGCACTGGGGATTGTAGGCCCCAAGGGAAGGAGTGAGTGTTTAGGTGAAAGTTGTCAGTGCAGAAGGTGTTAATTAGATAGGGTAGTTTTTCATCAGTGTAGGGGCCTGCACCGGGCGGTCAGCACGAGTGCTATTCACAGATTGGAGATAGTGCGTATTGGGTCTCCTCTCTAGCTGGATAGCCATGCTGCGTAAGCTCTGAGTGCCCACGAGACAAAAGTGGAGCGGCCAACATATCAAATCAAATCAAATCAAATCAAATCACTGTGCCACTATATATGGATCCAGTTTTCTTAGCTACATTATAACACAATTTAACACATACACTGCTGACTCTAAATCAGGTTTGATTATAACACATTTGCTAATAGCATGTTTGCTGATATCAAGTTTGTTTACAGCACTCTCCAGCTACCTTTATCTTATAATATGTGAAAAAAAAAAAAATATATACAAGCTTCGTCAGGTTTTTGTCTTCTTTGGAATTAACAAGAGGCATTATTATCACAAACTGATCAGATTTACCCTGTATTTATATTATTATATATTCTAGTGCAAGTAATTTAATAATCTCTATTGGATGCCTTGGAGAGGTTAATGAGACCTATGCCACCTTAAAGGTCCTGTGTCATCTTAATAGAATCCTGTGTCACCCTAATGGGGTCCTGTGAGCAGTGGGTCTTACATGCATACAATGATATATGAGGACATTTCCATTGATGATAAATTCTCTCTGGATTTCTTACACCTCAAGCCTTTTCAAAATATAACTACATATAAAGGTTTTAAAAATCAGTCCTATACTTTGGCACAATAAAAACATAAAAACATGGGAATCCGGGGTTGATGATGAATTGGTGAAGTTTTACAAAAAGTAAAAAGACAAGCTGTGATAAGATAGAAGTTAGACTATCTGCTACAATAACCATGAAAGACAAATTTTATGCATTTATCACCAAAAATTTAAATTAATCTGGTAACTCTCCTTGTATTTTTAGATTCTATAAAATTAATTTAAAATAAACATTCATAAAACTAGTAATGTTCACCTTTTAACACTGACAGGCTATCCTGTATAAAAACTATTATCAAGAAAGTCACATCTATTCAATGCACAAGAAAGTTTGAGACCTTCACATCACAAATCAGGACCTATTGGAATGTTTCTTCCCTTTACAATAGACTTTCTTCATGGTAAAATGTTCCCGATATCTCAAGATGATTGACCTGTCATTTAAATCATGATAAATCCACTGCTGGTGTGAAATACACATGTTATAGAGGAAAAAAACCTGTTAGATTATACATTTCATAGATTGATGGAAAAAAAGCTAAGTCATTGAGTACATTGTGCATAAACAACAAACAAGAAAAGTCATCACTTCAAGAAAGCAATCATAAATTTGTCATACATTAGACTCTTCCCTGCTGGGGGTCCGGGTTTGATCTGTTTTTTCCCTGCTGGGGGTCCGGGTTTGATCTGTTTTTTCCCTGCTGGGGGTCCGGGGTTGATCTGGTTTTTCCCTGCTGGGGGTCCGGGGTTGATCTGGTTTTTCAGTCCGTTGGTAGATCAGACCCTCCCTTGCTGGGAGTCCGGGGTTGATCTGTTTTTCAGTCCGTTGGTAGATCAGACCCTCCCTTGCTGGGAGTCCGGGGTTGATCTGTTTTTCAGTCCGTTGGTAGATCAGACCCTCCCTTGCTGGGAGTCCGGGGTTGATCTGTTTTTCAGTCCGTTGGTGGAGTCAGCTGGAACCATTGTGAAGGATGCATTGTCTGTCCGCTTGTTGTAGTAATCCTGCAGCACTTCATGCAAGTCTTTGGAAACTGCCTTTAACTTAACATTTGCAAAAAGTCTTCCCACATATAAGGCCTGTGAATCAAAGAGAAAAAAATGAAATTATCTGACATAGTTAAACAAAGGCCAATAGCCATAGAGCTATGCTGATCACTGCATTTTTGTAATGTTTGTAAAGATTTTCAGAAAATTGCTCCCTGGGCAAACTTAAGCAGATGATAATTTTGACCAATTAAAATGCAGGTTACATATTGAAAATGCCTCAACTTGTTATATCAATTTTCATTGACTAATACTTGTCACATTTTTTTTCCCAAACTCCACCAGAGGGCAACATGGTGAACCTATCAATAGTTTGTGTGTGCCTCTGGTGGACAGTGTGATATTTTTCAAAATGGCAGACTAGAGATACTGCAGACAGGAAGTGCTTCAAGAGGTCACTTCCTTTCCAGGTCAGTCGTGCAGAAGCTATGCTACGAATAACCAGAAAATGCATTTCAGAAAATGGGGTTAAGTTTTACTGGATGCATTGTGTTTAATCAGAAAATGAGATGCTGTGTTGTATTTATCTCTCTAATTAAAGGAAATATATGCAACTGCATTAATCAAGTTCAATCCAGTTAAAAAATTCATTTCAGAAAGTGGAGATTGACATTTATCAGATGCATGTCTAATCAGAATTTCTGAAACTGTGTTGTGTTTTTCTCCTTCTTTATTTAGAGTAAATATATATAACTGTATTTATCTGGTCTAGTTCATTTCAATTAAATGTCAAAGGCTTGGGAGCAACTTAATTGTAAAGATGAATATAAATATATAAAACAGGGCCCCAAATCTAACCAGACAGTGCAATATATAAACATACTGTGAGAACTGCTATGAAGGTCCCCAACAGTGCCCCAAATCGAATCAGACAGTACAATATAAACATATTGGGAGAACTGCTATGAAGGTCCCCAACAGGGCCCCAAATCTAATCAGACAGTACAATATAAACATATTGCGAGAACTGCTATGAAGGTCCCCAACAGGGCCCCAAATCTAATCAGACAGTACAATATAAACATATTGCGAGAACTGCTATGAAGGTCCCCAACAGGGCCCCAAATCTATATACATGGGTGCTGGTGAGAATTATTTTTTTGACGGAGGAATCGATTTGACGGATTTACCGTTCACGGATTTTAAATTTTGACGGAAATCCGTCTGGAGACGGAGGACCAGCACCTATGCGATAGTCTGAGACATCCAGCGTTGTCATTTTCGCGCGAAAAGCGAGCCTCGCAAACTTAACCGAAAAGCGATTGGTGTGGGTAGCCGAGTCGTCAAAATATTAGCCAATCAAAATCCGTCAAACTCTACCGAAGCAGCCCGCAACACCAAAACAAGGCGGCGGCCACAAGCGGTAAGCGAAAGACTGAATTTTCGATGTTTTGGGTCGATTTGTGCAATTTTGATGACACAAAATTTTTTTTTGACGGAGGAATCGATTTGACGGATTTTCCGTTCACGGATTTTAAATTTTGACGGAAATCCGTCTGTAGACGGAGGACCAGCACCCATGTATATATAATCAGACAGTACAGTATCCAATCATACTGTGAGAATTGCTGTCAAGATACCAAACAGGGCCCCAACCTAATCAGACAGTACAATATATAAAAATGCTGTGAGAAGTGCTATAAAGCCCCCCCCCCCCCCAACAGGGCCCCAAACCTAACCAGACAGTACAATATATAAAAATGCTGTGGGAACTGCTATGAAGGCCCCCACCAGGGCCCCAACATAATAAAACAGGGATTATACATACTGTGAGAACTGCTATAACTGTCCCCAACAGGGCCCCAAAGAGGACATCGCTCCAGTGATGTTTGTAGTCTGAAATTCTGGATACTGCTACATAGATGGCTATATATAGTGATACTGCAGACAGGAAGTGTTTCAAGAGGTCACTTCCTTTCCAGGTCAGTCGTGCTTGTAGATACATCTACAATATATCAAAAGAACATCTGTCATCAGCAGGAATCATTTCAAAATTAAAATTCAAATGTATATTTTCATTTTGGCAGGATGTGGCAATAATATTTTTATTAATTTTCTTTCTATTTTTATGTAAAAAGTGCAGGAAAAGCCAGGTATTGCATATACATTTAACATCATTATAATGTTTTAATATAATTACTGACCTCATTATCTTAATTATAAAGCACAAAATTATTAAGCTCAAAATCTTTTTGTAACACTGGTGGTTGCTGTATTCAATGTTGGCAATGCATGCAAAAGAAATGGACTACATCTGTGATTGGTAGGATCATAGAGAAGGGGTTGCGTTGTAAATTGTTTTTGTCAGTAGCCAAAATGAAAATTTATTTTGTTTGTTGGAATTTGTCTTTTATATGTTGGAAATTTTGTTTGTTTTGTGGAATTTTTGTTTTGTTTATTTGTTGGAATTTTTGTTTGATTTGCTGTTTTTTCGGCCTGTTTCTATTTATAATTTTTTAAAAATCATTTTTTAAAAATTTTATTTATTTTTCTTTCTTCTTTGTTTGATTATATTTTCCTTCCATGTTCTACATGGAGCACTAACTTGTCTTGTTTAAAATTCTAAACATTCATTGCAATGTAAATATTTTCTGATCCTGATATCCTCCACCTAATCCTTGATATCCTCCACCTAATCCTTGATATCCTCCACCTAATCCTTGATATCCTCCACCTAATCCTTGATATCCTCCACCTAATCCTTGATATCCTCCACCTAATGCTCGATATCCTCCACCTAATCCTTGATATCCTCCACCTAATCCTTGATATCCTCCACCTAATCCTTGATATCCTCCACCTAATCCTCGATATCCTCCACCTAATCCTTAATATCCTCAACCTAATCCTTGATATCCTCCACCTAATCCTTGATATCCTCCACCTAATCTTTGATATCCTCCACCTAATCATTGATATCCTCCACCTAATCCTTGATATCCTCCACCTAATCCTTGATATCCTCCACCTAATCCTTGATATCCTCAACCTAATTCTTAATATCCTCAACCTAATCTTTGTATCCTCCACCTAATCCTTGATATCCTCCACCTAATCCTTGATATCCTCCACCTAATCTTTGATATCCTCCACCTAATCATTGATATCCTCCACCTAATTTTTGATATCCTCAACCTATTCTTTGATATCCTCCACCTAATCCTTGATATCCTCCACCTAATCCTCGATATCCTCCACCTAATCCTTGATATCCTCAATCTAATTCTTAATATCCTCAACCTAATCTTTGATATACTCCACCTAATCCTTGATATCCTCCACCTAATCCTTGATATCCTCCACCTAATCCTTGGTATCCTCCACCTAATCCTTGATATCCTCCAACTAATCCTTGGTATCCACAACCTAATCCTTGGTATCCTCCACCTAATCCTTGATATCCTCCACCTAATCCTTGATATCCTCCACCTAATCCTTGATATCCTCAATCTAATTCTTAATATCCTCAACCTAATCTTTGATATACTCCACCTAATCCTTGATATCCTCCACCTAATCCTTGATATCCTCCACCTAATCCTTGGTATCCTCCACCTAATCCTTGATATCCTCCAACTAATCCTTGGTATCCTCCACCTAATCCTTGATATCCTCCATCTAATCCTTGATATCCTCCACCTAATCCTTGATATCCTCCACCTAATCCTTGATATCCTCCACCTAATCCTTGATATCCTCCACCTAATCCTCGATATCCTCCACCTAATCTTTGATATCCTCCAACTAATCCTTGATATCCTCAACCTAATCCTTGATATCCTCCACCTAATCCTTGATATCCTCCACCTAATCCTTGATATCCTCAACCTAATTCTTAATATCCTCAACCTAATTTTTGATATCCTCAACCTATTCTTTGATATCCTCCACCTAATCCTTGATATCCTCCACCTAATCCTCGATATCCTCCACCTAATCCTTGATATCCTCAATCTAATTCTTAATATCCTCAACCTAATCTTTAATATCCTCCACCTAATCTTTGATATCCTCAACCTAATCTTTGATATCCTCCACCTAATCCTTGATATCCTCCACCTAATCCTTGGTATCCTTAGTTTAATACTTGGCATCCTTAGCCTAATATTGATGTGACAAGATATATCTATCATTTACTACCAAAATATGGCTCTCATCTAGCAAAATGAGATGTTTATTGCAAGAAACTAAATTTTCAATGAATGTATTCATAATTTCAATACTACATAAGCATATGTACAATACATCATTTATTATGAGGTACTAATATGTAGTATTGATAATTTATAATGCGAGACATTTAACACAGAGATTGGAAACACGCTGAAGTTCTGAAATATGTCTTTTTTGCAAGAAATTATTACCAGAACTACTTACTTTTCACATCTCTGTGTTAAGCGTACATCAATGACATCAAGAATGCAAGAATGCAAGAATTTTTGTAATAAATGCAAAACTATTTATCGCTGATCTGCAACAGTTGCATGTCTGAGTTGGATGGTGCACCGCGCTGACACCTAGTGGCAGTTGGATGGTGCACCACGCTGATACCGAGTGGCAGTTGTATGGTGAACTGCGCTGACACCTAGTGGCAGACCTGCTCTATCCAATCTCTGTTTAAATATCTGTTATAATTGAAGTAGGACAAGTGAATGAAAGAAATAAATGTCTCCAGATGGCAGCACTACACAGAATACCACACTTGGCAAATTTCTTCTGTATAATAAGTCCTGGTGGAAGCTGAACCAGCAAATATATATCATTGTCACATTTCAATTCATGATCATCATTTTCAGTTTAGATATCAATGATCGTCACTTACTATTAGAAATGTTGCATAGTAGAACGCCATGGAGGCGTGGCCAGAAGGAAACGAAAGCCTGAAACAAATCACACACATTACATATGTCATATCCTCATTGCCAGACAATATCTAATGAAACATAGGAAAAAGAGTTGTTGATAATCTTTAGAAAAATACAGAAAACTTGACCATGACAGTATGAAACTTTCCTAAAAATTTAGGGACTTTTTATGAGAGATATAAACTTTTGTGTTACTTTTGGTACCTACCTAACCTGCATTGTCCAGTGTGCATCAGTTCCGGTACCTACCTCATCCCTATCATCTGGTGTGCATCAGTTCCGGTACCTACCTCATCCCTATCATCCGGTGTGCATCAGTTCCGGTACCTACCTCATCCCCATCATCCGGTGTGCATCAGTTCTGGTACCTACCTCATCCCTATCATCCGGTGTGCATCAGTTCCGGTACCTACCTCATCCCCATCATCCGGTGTGCATCAGTTCCGGTACCTACCTCATCCCTATCATCCGGTGTGCATCAGTTCCGGTACCTACCTCATCTCTGTCATCCGTTGTGCATCAGTTCCGGTACCTACCTCATCTCTGTCATCCAGCGTGCATCAGTTCCGGTACCTACCTCATCCCTATCATCCAGTGTGCATCAGTTCCGGTACCTACCTCATCTCTGTCATCCGTTGTGCATCAGTTCCGGTACCTACCTCATCTCTGTCATCCAGCGTGCATCAGTTCCGGTATCTACCTCATCTGTGTCATCCAGTATGCATCAGTTCCGGTACCTACCTCATCCCCATCATCCGGTGTGCATCAGTTCCGGTATCTACCTCATCTGTGTCATCCAGTATGCATCAGTTCTGGTATCTACCTCATCCCCATCATCCGGTGTGCATCAGTTCCGGTACCTACCTCATCTCTGTCATCCGGTGTGCAACAGTTCCAGTACCTACCTCATCTCTGTCATCCGGTGTGCATCAGTTCCGGTACCTACCTCATCTCTGTCATCCAGTGTGCAACAGTTCCAGTACCTACCTCATCTCTGTCATCCGGTGTCCAACAGTTCCGGTACCTACCTCATCTCTGTCATCCGGTGTGCATCAGTTCCAGTACACACATCTTCGGTGATGTAACGGTTGTGTCCCTGTGAATCAGTGCAATTAATTCTCGACCAATCAGGCTGACAGATGTCATAGAAGTGAGGCCGCAGTCGACCGACAGAGTACTTCATGATATTATATGTAGATTGTTCCGCCGCCTCACCGAACAGAAAGACGAGGGTTAGCTGGTAGCATGTGACCAGGAACTTAGGCACCCTCCACTGCCCCACTGCCGCGTACTTCACACTCCCACTCTCCTTCTTCTCCATATAGGCCAGCACACTCTCTGTGGCGGTAAACTGAAGTAAACACTTCCCGATTTAGACCATTTTTAAGTTAAAAGAAAAACAGCAGTACACACGGGAAAATATTGTCCAATTGTCTTGTTATGCAGAAAACATAAGATAGGTTTGACAAGACAGATTACTGTAGAAAAACACAGAAATGATTAACGTTAGGGGGAACAGGAACTCTTCATGCAGAGGATCACAGGTGTATGAAATGTGTTGTTGATGGTTGCTAAGATACCAACAAGTAAGACGTCACTATTTCATTGATAAATAACCAAAGCACCATTATGACGTCATTGCTCCTTCAACTACATGAAATAGTGCACCATTATAACCCATCAAAGCTAACTAAATAGATAACATATTTCTGTTGAAAAAGGATCAATGTTTTTATATACATATGGAAACATCATTTAGTAATCTTTTATGACTAATCCAATAGCCAGTAGCTGCTGCATTCGACCTCATCACTGCCCAGTGATACAAAAAAGAAAGTTTACAAAATATCATATTTCTCAAAATTTCCCACGCTTTTTATGACAAAATTGAGAAGTTTTGCAATTTTAATTACCAAATTTTAAGAACAGGTTTATTCCAAATATTATTCTAATTAGTTTAAATAGAGGGAATTTTGATTAATGGTCTTTATTTTGAGATATCTAACTTTCTTCAAATTCAAGTCAAAAATTACCAAATGGTGTCGAAAATTTGCATTTATTTGAATAATTTTATTTACAAAAACACAAATTACTTGAATTATAAGACGTCTTTTAAAATTCTGTCTATTTAAACTAAATAACATCATTCTAGCTAAAGATCAATGTCTTAGTTCTGCAGGTTGTTAGTTTAGTTATTCCCAAAAATGTTTTTCAAGTAAGCTCTATCCCTTCTTTAATTGTTACAAAAAAAACATCTTTTTCTGATTTTTGCTTCAACTTTTAATCTAAAATGATTAAAAATGATAAAATTTTAAAAACAAATTAAAAATCAAATCAAAAGAAAAATCAATCCCGAAGCATTTGATACATTAAAGGCTGAAATCCGTTTTGTAGTTATTTTCATACAAAGCAATTTTCTTGCACCATGTCATTTTTTGTGGTTCAAATGACTTTTTTTGGCGGGAAAAAAGAACTTTAGAAGACACTGTTCCCCCTAACGTTAATTAAAAATGGAATCACACAAGGTTTTATTTATATCAGGCCTGGCTTTTTTCACCAAATGATCAAATCTCTATACAGCAGAGTTAATATATATTTTAACAAATCCTTCTGGTAACCAGTTGAAGACAAACATTTATTTTATTATGTATATAAATGTGAGCAGATGAGGTCACACAAGACCATCACGTGACCATATCGTGTCATGCATGTGATCATATCGTGTCATGCATGTGATCATATCGTGTCATGCTTGTGACCATATCGTGTCATGCATGTGACCATATTGTGTCATGCATGTGATCATATCGTGTCATGCATGTGACCATATTGTGTCATGCATGTGACCATATCGTGTCATGCATGTGATCATATCGTGTCATGCATGTGACCATATCGTGTCATGCATGTGATATTGTGTCATGCATGTGACCATATCGTGTCATGCATGTGACCATATCGTGTCATGCATGTGACCATATTGTGTCATGCATGTGACCATATCGTGTCATGCATGTGATCATATCGTGTCATGCATGTGACCATATCGTGTCATGCATGTGATCATATTGTGTCATGCATATGATCTTATTGTGTCATGCATGTGACCATATCGTGTCATGCATGTGATCAAATCGTGTCATGCATGTGATCATATTGTGTCATGCTTGTGATCATATTGTGTCATGCATGACCATATTGCATATTAGCATAGTTAAGTACATTGATAAGATGTTATGCATAGTCCTATAAAAAATGCCCTTTTATAGCCTTTTAACATTGTCTCATTTAAATTGTCTCATCACTCAAAATTTATAAGGAGACAGAATCACACAAGCATTTTCTTGAGCAATATTTCTGAACTTACCGTAGCAATGTTGAAACATATGCCGAGAGTGGCGAGAGCTGCGGAGGGGATGGTAGAGTCATGGTATGGATGTGCCAGACTCTCGTCGTTACAGAAAAATCCTCGTGTGAATGGTGACAAAGCAGACTTGATCACAATGTAAGGAAGAAATACTGAAATCATCAAAACAGCAACAAATATATCATTAAAAAGACTAGGAGAATAGACTTATTGTGTTAATTATCAAGGGAATAGAATACTTATTGTGCCAATTATCAAGGGAATAGCATACTTATTGTGCCAATTATCAAGGGAATAGCATACTTATTGTGCCAATTATCAAG
The DNA here is from genome assembly GCA_949316495.1 of Amphiduros pacificus. Classification (NCBI taxonomy): domain Eukaryota; kingdom Metazoa; phylum Annelida; class Polychaeta; order Phyllodocida; family Hesionidae; genus Amphiduros; species Amphiduros pacificus. Next base: position 4,441,804 of record OX439011.1, read on the forward strand.
GGAATAGCATACTTATTGTGCCAATTATCAAGGGAATAGCATACTTATTGTACCAATTATCAAGGGAATAGAATACTTATTGTGCCAATTATCAAGGGAATACTATACTTATTGTACCAATTATCAAGGGAATAACTTACTTATTGTGCCAATTATCAAGGGAATACTATACTTATTATACCAATTATCAAGGGAATAACTTACTTATTGTGTTAATTATCAAGGGAATAGTGTACTTATTGTGCCAATTATCAGGGGAATAGCACACTTATTGTACCAATTATCAAGGGAATAGAATACTTATTGTACCAATTAACAAGGGAATAGCATACTTATTGTACCGATTATCAAGGGAATACTATACTTATTGTACCGATTATCAAGGGAATATCATACTTATTGTGCCAATTATCAAGGGAATACTATACTTATTGTACCGATTATCAAGGGAATATCATACTTATTGTGCCAATTATCAAGGGAATACTATACTTATTGTACCGATTATCAAGGGAATAGCACACTTATTGTACCAATTATCAAGGGAATAGCATACTTATTGTGCCAATTATCAAGGGAATAGCATACTTATTGTGCCAATTATCAAGGGAATATCATACTTATTGTGCCAATTATCAAGGGAATACTATACTTATTGTACCGATTATCAAGGGAATAGCACACTTATTGTACCAATTATCAAGGGAATAGCATACTTATTGTGCCAATTATCAAGGGAATAGCTTACTTATTGTGTTAATTATCAAGGGAATAGTGTACTTATTGTACTGATTATCAAGGGAATAGCGTACTTATTGTGCCAATTATCAAGGGAATACTATACTTATTGTACCGATTATCAAGGGAATATCGTACTTATTGTGCCAATTATCAAGGGAATACTATACTTATTGTACCGATTATCAAGGGAATATCGTACTTATTGTGCCAATTATCAAGGGAATACTATACTTATTGTGCCAATTATCAAGAGAATAGCATACTTATTGTGCCAATTATCAAGGGAATAGCGCAGAACAATGCAGGTGTTTCCATATAGGCGTATTGCTGTTTGTAATGATATCTGTAAGCAAACTGATGCATAGCTTTTCGCATAGGATAGGGAGTGAAAATCTAATGCATAGCTCTAATGATGCATTGGTTTCCCATAGGTTGCAAGTCTAATTTTGGCTGTCAAAAATATTCTTATCAGGTTGTTGCATAATACGTAAATGTGTTAACAATGTCAAAGGGTGTGATAAACATCAGGAGTCATGAATTGATAAACTTAACAGCAACTCTGTTGTCGTCCACAGCTCTGTTGTCGTCCACAGCTCTGCTGTTCATTTGAACCATAGAGAAAAAATGTTTGAACCTAATTCAGTAAATATCAGACTTGTGCATATTGTTTGCCGATCCCTCTCGCATCATCATAGTCCCAGATGATAACGTGTGAACATGAAATACACGTAACAATTCTACACCTTATAACCGGCGAGATTGACTTTACGCAAAAAAATAACAATAAAAAAATGATCAAAGAAGTGGCATGAAATGCAAGGCCATACTTCAGCAGTCATGACAGTTCTCCACATAAATTCCGGGTACTGTAGTGAATCGACCGATATATAACCAGAGACAGTTATCATGTTTAAATAGCTCTGATATGACGTACCTTTCAGCAGCACTTACCTGTAAACAACAGCAATAAATCTATAAGTACTCGTAAAACAAGACTCTTCTGTTGAGAATCCATGTTGAAATGATGTTTATTCTGGATATAGGTCGTCAGAGATGTTTCTTCTGGGTCAAAGTTCAATGTTTGACCTGGTTTTTTTCCCCACAAGGGGTCACCACTTGGCGAAAGCTTCCCAGAACCAGCCCCTGATATTGTGTATTTTTATTTAAATATTAATAAAAAAACTAAGTAATGTAATGTGACTTGCGTTGTACATGGTTAAGCCCGAGGACCCAAACAACTTCATCAACTTTATATAAGGCGGGAAAAATTTCCTCCATCCACATATGACAACATTCTTTGAGCAGTTTTTCTATGGAGCCAATTCAATCTAGAACCAGAGATACCAAACAGATTGTGTTAAATATCTCTGCTAGAACAAGAGCTTGTGTAAAATATTTTTTATTAAAAAATCCATGGCATGGAAGCTTGAAAATATCATCTGCTTAAACCATTGGGAAGTCCCATTTTAGAAAAAAAAAAAAATCTATAGATAATAAATAAAATTAAATAACAAGACAGACTGATATTATTTGATAAATATAAAATTGTTTATTTTATACATCTGTAGCCAGGTACAGATGATAACTTAGTATACATCAAGACTCATACTGGAGGCATCAGTGAGGCCAAGGCTATTTCATAATTGGCTTAGCATCATTGACAGGACTGGAAGGAAAATAGCAACATAAAGTAACAAAGAATGTCACATGGATCAAAACATTGTCAAAACATTGTCTTTTTTGTTTTATTTTACAAGAATATTCTAATCATCCGAGGTATGTTAACCTATGATATAACACTGTTGTGTTATCAGTTTTCTTGTCAAACATCAGTCTTTGGATCAAATAATGGAAAGATTTAGCCTGAGATTATATCTTTAAACACAATAGCTTATTCCACTTATGACGGAGGGATTTATGCAAAAGCTTTTTCTGCCCCCCCCCCCTCCCCCCCAAAAAAAAATGAAAAGAAAATGACATAAAGTTTTCACTCGATTCATTTATATGGGGACAGATCCTTGCATTCCCTAGTCTCATCTCAAACCCAAATCATGAGAAAGTCTGGCATGGACCAGTGAAAGTGTTACATATCTATTCATTGAGTTTAATTTCTGACCAACCAATCTTACTGGTGTGAGTGAATGGGAGGAGCAAGTGTACCTTATTCTGTGTGAGTGTCAATAAATTAACTAAACACTCTTGAGACTTAAAGGTGTGAAAATCATCAAACAATCAGAAAAATTTGCCAGGATTGGTGCAGTGGCACACACTCTTCTCTATTCTAATCAAAGCTTTGGGTTCCCTTCTTCTACCCCAGGAAATACACAATTAACCAAAGATCATTTTGTTTCATCTTATTTATACATTTCAAAATCTCAAAAGAACTTTTGAATTTGGTCAACGATGATAATCATCTTTTATTATCGTAAAAAATGATAAGATCTATCAACTTGACTGAGAATATTATTCCTATTATCCAGTTAAATTATCCACATTAACCAGTTAAATTATCCACATTAACCAGTTAAATTATCCAAATTAACCAGTTAAATTATCCACATTAACCAGTTAAATTATCCACATTAACCAGTGTACCATTCTCTCTAATACTCCAATCAGATAACAATAGTTTCTGTGTAGTTTGAACTAAAAAGTACAAAAAATTTGCCAATGTTTAAAGTAAACATTAATCATAAAAAATTGCTGCAGCAGATATTACCAATTAGGTGTGATCAAATAGGTTCACACATGACTAAACTGGGCCACAATTCCTCAGTGATATTATACAGAAACATTTGGATTGATAAGCTCAGGTCTGTTTAAGATCTTACAAGGCCAGTGTTACATTTCATCATCGATTATTTAAGAAAAAACTATATTACTGTTTGGGGGGAAAAAGTTCAGAATTCCTTTGGAAACCTTGTGTTTTTGTGTGCAATTATACTTGAGACTATCATACTCCAAGATGACCTTATTGTACAGCCTTATAGCCACTTCAAGTATTCATTTGTTCAAATACTGTTAAATATTGTCAAAATCATAGACTAACATGCAAAAAAAAAAATAATAATAACAAAAAATTAAATGAAACTGCCGTAATGATGAATGAATTCCAATGCAATCTTATTGTGGTAAATTTACCTTAATCTAATAAATTCAACAATTGCAAAAATCTCTGAGCTGTGATACATGAACTTAATAATCCTTAATTCTATATGAGCCCAGCGTATCCTGCTCAAACCAGCCAGGTCACACTTGGGTACCAACATTTTGTAATGTTTATGCTTTCCACCACTATGGAGCCAGGTCATACTTGGATACCAACATTTTGAAATGTTTATGTTTTCCACCACTATGGAGCCAGGTCATACTTGGATATCAACATTTTGAAATGTTTATGTTTTCCACCACTATGGAGCCAGGTCATACTTGGGTACCAACATTTTGAAATGTTTATGTTTTCCACCACTATGGAGCCAGGTCACACTTGGATATCAACATTTTGAAATGTTTATGTTTTCCACCACTATGGAGCCAGGTCATACTTGGGTACCAACATTTCGTAATCTTTTTGTTTTCTACCATTGCAGACGTCTTATACTACAGTAAAAATATACTAAAACATAACCTGATCTTCATCACAAAGCAATATCTATCTGCTTTCATAGTTCCACAGTTTTTTCTTGTGTAAGTTCTGTTCATAATATATTCTTGGTTCTGTGAACCTTTTTTGTTTTGTAAATCAAATATTCAAGAAGATAGTGCATGGCAAAATGATGAGTAAATTATCATTCAAACTGAATTATATGTAGTAAACTGTCAATGGAAATTGAAACATAATTCTTCATCTGTTCATACGTTTTCAAAGCAACTGATCTATTACTCCATCTAAAATAAATCATTCCATGATAATAATACAGAAACGTCATATCAAACAGGAAAAATCATTCCATGATAATAAAACAGGATCTCTGTCCATAAACACAGTTGCTGGCCAGAGGCTCAATGCAAGTAAGATGTATCCACTTCCAATCTTAGGTTTCACAAGAAAAAAACAACATATTTCTCCAGAGTCATTAAATGCTATCTGAATGCAGTTCTCATACTTTGTATTTGTCCATATTCCTGACATATTGAGGCATAATAAATAACGATTTGCACCTGGAAGCCATGTTTCCTTATGTGCAGTGTGACATGCAGTGTGCAATGCAGTGCAGTGTGCAATGCAGAACGTCATATGATGTGTATGCCAGTTATGTGATGTTTTCTTGCAAAACTATAAGGAACCCGTCCATCACTCTAAGCACCAATTTTTCAACTGCTACCTTTTTTCAAATTGTTATGCGTCAATTTGATTACAGATGTTACTATTGACTACAAATTGCAAAATAAGAAACACGCAAATTGGACAGGATGGGGAGTATAAACAAATCATACTTTCATCTATAACCGTGACATAATATGATCACACATGGCCATCCCATAGCTCAACACTCTGAACAGTAGGTTCAGAAGAGAAAATCAAAATTGACAGAGAGAATGACAGAAAAATTCTCCACAGTCATTGCAAAAGCTTTGCTATGCATAGCTAAAAATCCTGCACGCATTATACACTGCGTGACGCATTGCACATAAGGAAACAGGGTTTAACATTCATTGTGATAGTCAAACATGGTACTATGATGTAAGATCTTAAAGTCGTACAGAATAAATACACTCATAATCACATTCACCAGCTCATCTCTGATCTCCTGCTATTATCACTCATCCCGGCCATAACTTTCCAAGTAGATGCTTGAGAGTTTACTAATTCTGCTTTATGGTATTTAAGATATATTTTCAGGTATTTTTTAATTTAAATATATCCATTCTCATTATATTTGATCTCTTTAAAGAAAAAAAAAATAAAGAAATAAAATAAAAACAAAAATCTACCATTAAACCTATTTTTCAGGGCAAGTTATCAGAAACAAGGTAATTTTCCTTGGCCTAGTAAGTGGAACCCATCTCTTCAGAATGGCAGGAAAATTTTAGGAAACCTGAAAACTGTGTTTCAGACAAAACAGACTTTTGAAATGATCATGATTGTTACGATTAGAAGGAAGAACTGTTCTGGCATGATAAAGGCATCATGTTAATGGATTTTTTCCTTTCATTTATATGACAGCTTTTTCATCTACATGTATAATATCAGCTTTTAGTCAGAGGCTTTTTAAATAAAGAAGATGTATAACCTCACATCCAATTTATGGTACTTCTTTTAAGAAAAGTAAAAATTCTGCCTTGTGTGTTTGAAGGATGCATAATAATGCATGGTCTGATCGACTCCATATATGGTCACAAGTCTGCTTGACTACATGTATGGTCACAAGTTTCCTTGACTCCATATATGGTCACAAATATGCTTGATTCCAAATATGGTCACAAGTCTGCTTGACACAATATCGCATCTCAAGCTCCATATATGGTCACAAGTTTCCTTGACTTCATATATGATTACAAGCCTTCTTGATTCCATATATGGTCACAAGTGTCACTGACTCCATATATGGCCACAAGTCTTCTTGATACAATAAGATCTCAAGCTTGTTTTATATTCTATATGGTCATGTATATGTCTGACTCCATATATGGTAATAAAATTTGCTTGATTTTGTATATTGTCTTAAAACCACCAAACTCCATATATAGTCAAAAGTCTGCTTAACTCCATATATGGCCAGAAGTCTGTTGGGATCCATATATGGTCACATGACTGGGTGACCAAACCGACATCTCAACTACACTCATCATCATCTTCATCATCATCATCATCATCATCATCACATTTTTCTTTGACCAGATTCTCCAGGGTCATATCTCATTCACAATGGCAATAATATACAATGTCTTTGTTTCCATGGAGACGTTCCAATTCTACCTCTTCGCATAACGCTGTACATAATCCTTTACTTTAGCTATGAAGGCTTCCTGTAAATAAAACAAACAAGATTTTTGAAGGGAACAAAACATTATACTAAATATATTAAAACTCAGCTTAAATCTCATCTTGGTCGATTGAATTATCTGGTATGCCTAATCTAAATATCAATAAGTCTCAACAATTTTGTTGAAATATTCTCAAATAAATCTCCATTTCATATGTGCTTAGTTTGATTACATGATTTTTGTCGCACCTGAGCTAGGTGTGACCAAATGCAGCAACACAAAAACAAAGTTACACTGGTGAACTGATGGGATTGCTCTGTGTGATCTCATTTGTTCACAGTTATAGTTTCCTACCTTATCTCGTTCATAATGCTCAGCTGCTTCTACATTTAGTGGATCTTCAAAATTTAACAAATCCTGAAATAAAAAATAATGTTAAAATGAGAATGATATCAATACAGTAATTATATAAGTCTGTAAAAGGGGTATATAAGAATTTCTCTCACAATATATATATATATATATATATATATATATATATATATATATATATATATATATATATTTGCTATCAAAGATGTTTATGCCTGTTATACAGATAGTTTTAATCCTATTTAAAATATTACAACAGACCACAACAGCTGGGTTTTACCAAAGCTTGAGATAAAGGTCATCTCATCCAGTTGGGACATGAAGGCTGATATAGAGAGGTTGTAAAATTTCTCTTTGTAGCAGTAATGTCCTTCATTTGACAATTTCTCTTAAAATCTGTTACTGATACTTACAGAAAATAAAGAGTTGAGTCCCCAAACAACGTCCTTCAATTTCCTGGTCGGAGCCCAACCTGTGGGAAACAGGTTGACAAATCATTAGTATAATACCTGGACTATGAGGGGTCATCACTAATTAATGCTAGAACTGTCTATGAAAAAGACCTTAACCATCTTTCATTAGATAACGAACCAATACATTAGGACAAGTTAATTTAACATTTGAAATAAAAAAAAATTAAAATATAATAAACAGTATTAATTTTTCTTGTCAAAACTAGATTGTTGAAAATATGTGTGATTTCTTACCCATGGCATCGAGTGAGTTCTCCCGAAGCAGAGACAGACATACCAAGCCATCCTCGTTTATATTCGGGTGCCATATGCGTGTGTCACATCTTACTTTTGGAGGCTGTGAAGAGCAATATAGATTGATGACATCAGAGATACGTTTATGATATGAAGATCAAGGTTGCCACATGGATCAGATTCTAAAATTTTCAGATTTTTACAAGGATCAAATTTAGTTTTTCACTAATTCAATGCAGCTGGCCTCTCACATTCTGGGCTATTGCAGACTTCTGTAATATTTCTCTTATCAATCTAAATCAGACCGTGTTATCACATGTGTCTGTGATTATGTTCATGAATATCATTAAAAAGAGCACTTTTCTTATCCATATTTCTGTGATAATAGTTAGAATTATGGAATTGTCCACAAAATATCCAATTTCCCCTGATCAAAATGCAAGATGCTATTTTTTATCTGACACACGTTTTTTCCTTGATTTTTCCCTGACCTTAAAAAATAAAAGAATCCTGACTTTTCCCTGACCTGTGGCAACAGTGTAGATTGAATATTTCACAGCTGATTAGTTCAATAGGAATTATTTCCAACGTATGATAACTTACCACAATATTATAACCATCTGGCACATCTATGAAGAATTTAAATTTTCCGCCCTGCCAATAGCCATCTTCTGGCGTGATGAGCAGGTTGAACTGATGCAGTTTATTGGGATCATCAAACTGAGTCCTGGCAGAGCGTGGCATGTTCTCTTCCATCTCCTGTACCTCTGTGAGGTCAATAAAGTCAGAATTATCAACAACTGAGAGGTCAACAAAGTGAAAGTCAGAATTATCAAAACCTGAGAGGTCAATAAAATCAGAATTATCAAAAACTGAGAGGTTAATAAAGTCAGAATTATCAAAAACTGAGAGGCTAAATAAGACAATGGATTGTTTTTTCTTCTTGACCAATGGAAATTGATTTGTTTTGAGGGACTTGTGGCTTGTTTCAAGAGCAACTAAATTTACCTACAGGTGCTTTATGTCAGAACTTTGAGCCAAATATTTCAATCTGGTCACACATAAATTTTATCCAAAAATAATGATAAGGTCAAGCATAGGTATTGCAGAATTTGGTCACACTACCATCCTCCTCATTTGGCCATAAATGAGTGATCAGTTCCATTACACCAAAAGCCAACATGGAATAGGGCCATTGAACTGAACTCTAAATGAATAAACCTAAAAATATTTGGCATCAGAAGAGAAACTATATACTCAATAAGTGTTGAATAAAAGGTTTATGAGAATAGATATATTCTTGTTTTTCATTGTACACATTATCTTCTGATGACTACAGATAGAAGTTTAGCTCTGGAAACTCTTGATTTTCAGTCTCTGTAACTTGATTTAATATATACTACAAGATTTACCTTTAACGAGCAGTTTGTCCCTGATTGACATCCGTTTATCTGTGGCCGTGGGCACATCTTTTACCACACGGGTCTTATTCGTTAGCTTCTTATGTAGATTAAACATTTCCTATCTGTAAATATAAAACAATGTGTGAAGACTAACCACATTGGTGAGAAAATCACATCCTCTTTTCAAAGTTACAATATTTTTGTGTTTATATGGACACAACTCAATTGTCACCACAAGTATTTATTAGTACAGGTGAAATGACTGACCTTTGTTACAACAAATTATACACAAAAAATACAATTCTACAGCAGACATTTACATTCAACACATTCTAATGGCAAAATTATCCAGTGTCCGATTTTTTTTTTTGAGAGACACTGGATCACAAATGATCCACACAAATGATCCACACAAATGATCCACACAAATGATCCACACAAATGATCCACATACCTGTTTCTTTTTTTTCGCAAAAAATATTCTATTATATGTTGATGTATTCATTTTCAAATCATGTGTAAACTACAAGATTTCTTACCAAAAATAGAGGCTTGTTGTATTTGGCACATGATGCGCACTAATATGCTTTGTGCTAGTCAGGGAAACGTCTTCAGGACACCTTGTATTTTTGTGGGTTTTTTTCAGGATCAAAAAGTGTATATTGGGTATATTAGTGGGTCCAGAAATGGATGTTGAAGGGGGTGTTAAATTAAACAAATTTCACATATATATAATTTGGTCTATCTTGTTATTTACATGACTTTCTATCAGATTCATGAACACGACTATGCAAGAAAAGTTTTAAACATGAGTACAAAAAAGAAAAAGTGGTGATCCACATGTAACACGGATGGGAAAAAAATATAACAAACCAAAATTCACATCAAATAGAACAAAAATTAAAATAAACAAAACAAAAATTACAACAAACAAAACAAAATTAAAATAAACAAAACAAAAATTACAACAAACAAAACAAAAACTAAAATAAACAAAAAAAACACAAAATGAAACAATTATTGCAAACTGATGGGGCAGTTGAAATTATATTTATTTGTCTTTTGTAAACATTTAATTTGGTATATGAACGAATTTTTTAGCACAACTTTATGCAAAGATATGCCTTTTCAGGTTCGATTGCGTAAGTTGCTCTATTATCGCTCAGGCGCTAACCTCAAATCATCGATCAGACTTTTGCATGTTATTTCTGTTCTAATTGTCCGATTTACACCAAATTTGAATTAAACTTACTGAAAATTCCTTGTTCTAGCGATTGGGAAGCATTTCCAAGCAATTTAAATGGATAATTTTGTGCAGCGATGGGCGATGATGATGTTGTCATTTCAGCGGGATGCCTATTGGCATTGCCGAGCCGATAAACTTGTAGATGAACATTTTAACCGCAAATCATCGATCATACTCATAGAGAACCGCATCAGTTTTTTTTTCACTGCATGTGCTGGTCAATGACGTCATGTCAATGTTTGGCACGTGCACGAAGCGATTACATAATATGAAACGACGGGCGAACACGATGACAACTATTGTTTTGAATGTTCTGCTTTGTATTCATACGCCGAATACTAGACTGGTCCCCTACCGAGTGTCAAAAAATGAGGGCGGCACCAGTCGAATCTATCGCATGCACACAACAAACTCTCCACAGTGGCGTCAGTTGCTTTAACAATAATGACCACAGAAAAAACCGAATCACAAACCACAGGAAATGAATACGCATTTCCCATGATCGTACCGATCACAGAATAACACAGATAGTTCCTTTTTTTGACAAGCATTGCCGACAGGCAATGCTTGTCAAAAAAGGAACCATCCGTGTTACAAAAAAAAAAAAACTGGTAAGAACCCGATTTTGACACATGTATATAAAACCCTGGACCTGCCACTGATGCCTTTTAAGCAATGCCCAAGGTTGTGTGACATCACACTCTAACAGTAACAGACCAATGGGGTTGATTGTGTCGAGTGGCACGTGCATCATGTGTTGAATACAAAACACCAAAAAATAGATGGGCTTATGTGCTTTGCATGATCTCCCAGCAAACATCACCTATTTTCACTCCTGTATTGTGCTGGTGATAGGCAGTCTATTTTGCCAGACTAGTTTCTGCCGATGAAATTGATTATGATTGTCTCCATCCAAGCAAGGCAATTGGCTACACTGTCTACTCGTGCTGGACCAGTTACTGCCGATGAAGTAGACCGTGACTGGCAGTGGCTACAAGGGTCCTCTCCAGCTTAGCTGCTGTAATCGGCGGTTATTGGTAGCGACGGAAAACTGGTCCTTTGCGAGTACAAATAACTGGTCATACACAAGTGGAGAAAACAAAAGATAATTTTCTTTGTGTTACAGGGGATCATAAAGAGATGGACCAATCTTAGATGACAAAATAACCAATTTTATTTGAAATGTTATTTTCGCTCGCGTTTGTTTTGACTTTAGGTCTGAATGTTCGAGGTTTTGATATGATTAAGCTGTAAGTCTATGGAGCTTACCCCGATTATCGGTCCATGGCGGCCATGTTTTGGCTCAATAGTTCTGCTTAACACCGTCAGATGTCGCTTTTGTTTGAGAAGTGATTTGTGTGTGCGTAGTAGAGTAAGAAGATTTTTTTTGCCTTGGGATTTTGCAAACTTACGCGAGCTTGATTTTTTAAAATCAACACTTGTTAAAACATGACTAAGGAGTAATACATTCCCCATTCATTTGTCTCCAGTTTTTTAGGTCAGTCAACCGCTGGCGACTTCGCATTAAGAATATGTTGATCTCACCTGTTATTTGCAAAAGTCGCCGTTAATGTTCCTCAGTAACAACACATCTACTGTCTTTACCGACCATCTGTCACGGAATTGGAGTACTTATCCAGAATTCATCACAAAAGGAAAGATACCAACTTTTCGCTTCACAAACCGGAAGTTTCGCTTTTACCCACAACTCTTTTAAAATCCCCCTTAGATCATCAATCAAAGATAAAGTTTTCAGCATTATCAACAATTTTAACCAAAACAAATGCTTGTTCAACATTTCAATATGGTTGTTAACTTCTTAAGCAGCTAATATGATCAGTATCAATGTCTTGGTTTCGGTATAAAATGAATGAAAGTATTTTGTCAGTGATATAAGGGGCATCTCTGGCAAACGTCATCATAGACTGGTCCCCCGCCGAGTGTCAAGAACACAGAGGGCGGCACCAGTCTAACGTCATCACAACCCAGTAGACAGTAACAACCCAGAGTGTCATCCCAGAGAGTAGACAATGCAGAGAGTGTCTGTCTGGGATTTGTTTTCATCATGTATGACACAGCTCCTGTCTTCTTCCAAATGAATCCAGCCTCCTGGCCATGCCGAGTTAACTTATAGATGCAGATGTGAACTGCGGCCCGTTAATTGAGTTAATTCACGCGTCCACCACTAGCTCCAGATGCAGCACTGTGTGGTGTCCTCTGTTGTGATATGAAATAAAGAAACTGATGGTGTCCTCTGGTGAGGCGTGTTGGAACGAAACTTCACACCAACTACCAGGTGATTCTACAAGTGCCTTCGGCTGGGAAAGGATGCTGTCTCTCACTTATGCAGCTGTCTCTCACTGCTATAACTGTCTCTCACTGTTGTAATTATCTCTCACTTATGCAGCTGTCTCTCCCTTGCACACCAATCTCACTGATGCAGCTGTCTCTTACATGTGCAGCTATCTCACTTATGTAACTCTCTCATTTGTGCAGATGTCTCTCACTTGTGCAGCTATCTATCTCTGCTGTAACTACCCCTCACTTGTGCAGCTATTTCTCACTGTTGTAACTATCTCTCACTTTGCAGTTATCTCACTTATGCAGCTGTCTCTCACTTGCTCAGTTATCTATCTGTGTCATAACTGTCTCACTTTTGTAACTATCTCTCACCTATGCAGCTGTCTCTCCCTTGTACAACTATCTCTCACTGATACAGCTGTCTCTCACTTATGCAGCTGTCTCTCACTTGTGCAGCTATCTATCTCTGCTGTAACTGTCTCTCGCTGTTGTAATTATCTCTCACTTATGCAGCTGTCTCTCCCTTGTACAGCTGTCTCACTGATGCAGCTGTCTCTTACATGTGCAGCTATCTCTCAATTATGCAGCTGTTTCTCATTTGTGCAGCTATCTATCTCTGCTGTAACTAACCCTCGCTTGTGCAGCTATCTCTCACTTTGCAGTCATCTCACTTATGTAGCTGTCTCTCATTTATGTAGCTATCTCTCCCTGTTGTAACTGTCTCACTATTGCAGCTATCTCTCAATATTGCAACTATTGTAACCATTTCTCACTTGTTGTAACTATCTCTCACCTTTTCATGTCTCAATACAGCTATCTCTTATTCATACAGCTATCTCTTATTTATACAGCTATATCTTATTTATGCAAATATATCTTATTTATGCAGCTGTAATCTAAACAAACTTGGGGCCTCTCCTTGACCTACTTAGGATACAGCCAATCGTAGGTGTCAGGATGCACACTCCAAACACCTACGATGTCTCATCAGTGGGAGGTATTCACTGCCTCTGAAGTGTAATCCCTCATAACTTCTTCAAATGATTTTATTCAGACATGAAACTCGCCAGAAAGCAAGATTAGATGTGTAAGACATTTGAGATATCTTAACAATAAGTGTAGAGAGTGTCTGCTGTTCACACTGAGGTCGCGACACTGTGGACACACTGCACAAGCCTCCAGAGCTCTGCTCGCGCAAGTCGGGGTTCCACAACTATTATTACATAGTGGGTGCACATGATTGAAGCCGGCGGTTTCCGCCAAAATCTGCCGCAAACCGCCAGATATCGCCAGTTACACACGATTGGGCGGCGGGCCAGCGAACATGGCGGCAGATGAACTCGCCGCTTACACACGATTGGTCTGGCGGAAAGTGCCACTTTGCACACGATTGTGAATAGGCAGGAGGGTTGGCGGATTTTGCCGTCTTCAACCGGCAGGTTCCAATCGTGTGTACCCATATATTAAAAAAAGCATGAACGTGATCAGAGAGGAAGTGTGACGAGATTTGAAAAAAAAGTTGCTGGGTGAGGCATGTGCTGTACATGATTGGGTCCGGCAAGTTAGCCCGGGTTATACCGCTTCTCCACGATTGAGCCGGCGGAAGGCGGCGGATGCCGACCTCGGCGAATTCGGCGGGACAAAATGGAGGATCCGGTGATCTGCCGCTCTCGCCGCTGGCTAGACGGCGGATGCCAATCGTGTACAGCCATGGACTGCAATAAAATTCGCCACTGATAAGAGTGTGCGATCTCGCTATTCCGTCACCACGTCTCCTTGCCTGCCCTCTGGTGACACTAAAACAGTCTCCACTTCAGTTTTATTTTGCAAGTTTATGCAATGTTTTGCGCAAAATGTACATTAGTAATAGAGTGGTTTTCACTCTTTTTTTGTCAGAATTATGTTAGGTATGAAATATTACCCACAATATGCCTACATTTCTTTGTTTTCAACCATCAGCAATTTGATCTAATTATTGACCTAATTATTGAACCAGTGGAGGTCCCACAAGGTTTTGCACAAAGGGGCATTCACAGATAAATCTCAAAACATTACTTCGACAGCTACATGAGTGTGAGATAAAGAGCTGCATCAGTGAGATAGTAAAAGATAGTTACAACAGTGAGAGACAGCAGCATAAGTGAGAGACAGCTGCACATGCGAGAGACAGCTGCATATGTGAGAGACAGCTGCATAGATGAGAGACAGTTGCACATGTGAGAGATAATTATAAACAGAGACAGTTATGATTGTGAGACAGCTGTACAAGTGAAAGACAGTTACAACAGTGATAGATAGCTGCACCAGTGAGAGACAGCTGCATAGGCGAGGCAGCTGCACAGGTTAGAAATAGTTACAAACAGTATGTGACAGTTGTGACAACAATAAGAGATAAGTAGCTGCATCAGTGAGAGATAGTGAGAGATAGTTACAACAGTGAGAGACAGCTGCATAAGTGAGAAATAGCTGTACTAGGTAGAGATAGTTACAACAGAGAGATAGTTATAACAGAGAGATAGCTCCACATGTGAGAGACAATTTTATCAGTGAGAGATAGCTGTACAAGGGAGAGACAGCTGCATAAGTGAGAGATAGCTGTACAAGTGAGATAGTTACAACAGTGAGATACAGCTGTATAAGTGTGAGATAGCTGCACAAGGTAGAGACAGCTACATAAGTGAGAAATAGTTACAACAGTGAGAGACATTTACAGCAGAGAGATAGCTGCACATGTGAGAGACAACTGCATCAGTGAGAGATAGCTGTACAAGGGAGAGACAGCTGCATAAGTGAGAGATAGTTACAACAGTGAGACAGCTGAATAAGTGAGAGATAGCTGCACAAGTGAGAGATGGTTACAGCAGTGAGAGATAGCTGCACAAGTGAGAGATAGTTACAACAGTGAAATACAGCTGCATAAGTGAGAAATAGCTGCATAAATGAGAGATAGTTACAACAGTGAGAGGCATTTATAGCAGTGAGAGACAGTTATAGCAGTGAGAGACAGTTATAGCAGTGAGAGATAGCTACACAAGTGAGAGACAGTTGCACAAGTGAGAGATAGCTGTACAAGGGAGAGACAGCTGCATAAGTGAGATAGCTACAACAGTGAAAGACAACATCCTTTCCCAGCCGAAGGCACTTGTTGACACATAAAAGTGTCAGACAACAACCCGAAGAGAATATTTTTGTAAGTACAGATGCAATTAAAATACTTTGAAAATGGAAACGCAGCTCTGTTGTCGTCCACAGCTCTGTTGTCGTCGGCTGTATCAAGATACAGTTGCTAAAATGCATAATACAGGCCAAAAATACATTATACTATTTTATAGATGCCAGAATACCTAAATGCACTGGACAAATACACAAGGCAACTGATTAATGACTTGTTACATACTATATAACAAGAAAGTCTTTTATAAAAAAAGAATTTGTCTACAGTTTCCTTTTTGAAAATGATATTTATATTTTCTCATCATTTTGAAGTTGCCCTAAATGTAGAGTTCAGTGACTGGCAACTGTCTGAAACTGGCAGTTGAAACTCAGACATTTTTAACACAGACAAACATATAGCATACCTTTCGTTTGTGCATAAAGTTATTAATTTTCATATATTCTACATTTGCAAAAAAATATTCAAATTCTATGTTTATTTATGCAGTTGAGGTGTCAGCCAGTCTGTGGCACTGACAGGCAGGTTTGTGATCTGCAGGCCCCTCAGAAGTACATATCGCCCCAAAATTCTGTGTTATAATACCCACCACTAATTGCAATTGAGCTGAATGTTGTGTCTCACATGTTATCTTGTAATTCCACTGTCTTTCAAAATGTTAAAAGTATTTATTTGTTTTCACGGCACAAGTTATGTGCGGAAACCATGATGACTAAGGTAGTTAATATCACAGGTTGCCAGAGAGTGAAAGTCCCCAGCCCCTCTCTGTCTCAGTCTTATATATTAACTATTAACCTATATAAAAGTAGTGATGGAAGTAGAAGTTGCCGTAAATGTAGACTACACTGACTGGAATATATTCTACGTTTGAAAAATTTCAATTCTATCTTTATTTATGCAGTTGAGATGTCCGCCAGTCTGGTCTGTGACACTGACAGCCAGGTCTGAGATCTGCAGGCCCCTCAGAAGAACATATAGCTCCAAAATTATATGTTATAATACCCACCACTAATTGCACTTGAGCTGAATGTTGTGTCTCACATGTCATCTTGTAATTCCACTGTCTTTCAAAATGTTAAATGTGTTTATTTGTTTTCATGCACAAGAGAAAGTCTCAATCACTCTCTTAGCATGCTTAGTATTAACCTATATAAAAGTAAGTGATATCGCCCTGGCTGCCTGTGGTGGAGGTTGAGAGACATGTTTGACCTAATTCTCAAACCTTAACCCTGTATCTGCCCCCAGAAGTGTTGAAATTCAAAACTGCTACAAATTTGTCACATGTTCACTGTCACAACACTGCAACTAGGGGCGGATCCAGGATTTTTTAAGCTGGGGGAGGGAGGGGGGCTCAAATGTGCTAAAGTAAGTGGCTCCGGTCCAATAAAGTAAGGGGCTCCAGTCCCATAAAGTAAGGGGCTCCAGTTCCCAAAAGTTCCCTAGCCACAGACCCCTCCTGGATCCGCCACTGGCTACACATGTGGGCTGTGTGACGAAAAGTATGTGCACATTGTTCCTCGTCGCCTCCCTTCGCTTATATAACAGTGTGTTATAACACAGACTTCATTATAAAATATATTTCTTACAGGTTTAAGACCTGTATACAAAAAAGCATGAATGTGATCAGAGAGGAAGTGTGACGAGATTTGAAAAAAGTTGCTGTGTGAGGCATGGGCTACAATAAAAATTTCCACTGATAAGAGAGTGTGATCTCGCTTTTCCGTCACCATGTTGCCTGCCCTCTGGTGGAAGTGACGCTAAACTAAACTCCACTTCACTTTTGTTTTCGCTCGCGTTTGTTTTGACTTTAGGTCTGAATGTTTGAGGTTTTGACATGCTTAAGCTGGAAGTCTATTGAGCATACCCCGATTATCGGTCCATGGCGGCCATGTTTTTGGCACATTTTTTCTGCTTACACCGTCTGATAGCACTTTTGTTTCAGAAGTGATTTGTGAGTGCGTAGTAGAGTAAGATTTTCCTTGGATTTTGCCTTGGGATTTTGCCATTGGGATTTTGCCTTGGGATTTTGCAAACTTAAGCGAGCTTGATTTTTAAAAATTAACACTTGTTGCAAGTTTATGTGATGGGTTGCGCTATTTGCATGTTATGAATGGCACAATTATCACTTATATGTTGTCATAATTACATTAGATATGAAATATTACCTCCAATATGCATACATTTCTGTATTTGAGCTTTGTTTTCAACCATCGGGAATTTGCCCTAATTATTGCCCTAATTATTGAACCAGTGGAGGTCCCACTAGGTTTTGCACAAAGGGGTCTTTACAGATAAAATGCAAACTTTCTTAGGCAGCTACACAAGTGTGAGACAGCTGCATAAATGAGAGATAGTTACAGCAGTGAGAGATAGCTGCACCAGTGAGAGATAGCTGCATAGGTGAGGCAGCTGCACAGGTGAGATAGTTACAAACAGTATGTGACAGTTACCATGAGAGATAAATAGCTTCATCAGTGAGAGATAATGAGAGATGGTTACAACAGTGAGAGACAGCTACGTAAGTGAGAGACAGCTACATAGCTGAGAGACAGCTACACATGTGAGAGATAATTACATAGACAGTTATGATTGTGAGACAGCTGCACAAGTGAGAGACAGTTACAGCAGTGATAGATAGCTGCATAAGTGAGAGATAGCTGAACAAGGGAGAGATAGTTGACAGATAGTTACAACAGTGAGAGACAGCTACAACAGAGAGATAGCTGCACATGTGAGATACGGCTACATAAGTGAGAGATAGCTGTACAAGTGAGAGGCAGCTGCATAGATGATAGTTACAGTACATAGACAGCTGCATCAGTAACAGATAGCTGCACAAGTGAGAGATAGTTACAGCAGTGAGAGATAGTTACAACAGTGATACAGCTGTATAAGTGAGAGATAGCTGCACAAGGTAGAGACAGCTGCATAAGTGAGAAATAGTTACAACAGTGAGAGACAGTTACAACAGAGAGATAGCTGCACATATGAGAGACAACTGCATCAGTGAGATATAGCTGTACAAGGTAGAGACAGCTGCATAAGTGAGAAATAGTTACAACAGTGAGAGACAGTTATAACAGTGAGAGATAGCTGAGAAAGTGAGAGACAGCTACATAATGCCTCAGTCACATTTGCACTGGGCACCGACCGGGAAGCATAACAACCGACCAACTTCCCAGTCTGCCGGGCGCCTGGGATTTTTTCAGCAACAATGCCGTGGCTGTGGTAACATTATTAAAGGGCACCGCACTGCACCCGCAAGAAAATGACACAGACGTCTGCAGGACATCTTAAAGACGGATGTATCATGTCACAGACATCTATAGGATATCCTAAAGACGTCTATGTTATTTGACAGATGTCTGAAGGACATCCTAAAGACGTCTATATGAGACCGTAGGGAGCCCGGTGGATCATCTGATGATGGCCTGTGAACACATGAAATAAAAAAAAAATCCTATTTTCACCGCACGATGCCACCGGCAGCCGTAAGATAATCTGCTGATGTGCCTGCGGGACACTGCCAGGATCCTGCCGTGTACTTTAAGATGATATTTGCTGATAAGACATCGGGGAAACACCGGCAACTTTTATGTTGCAGCTAAAAGTTCCCAATGACCCGCCTGACATCTTAAAGATGCCCAATTGTGGCCGATGATCTCCCGGTGCCCGCAAGGCAATCTGAACTGCCTGCCGATTTTGTAAAAAAATACCCATCGGCCAGGCATCTTTACTGAAATCGGCGCAAATGTGACTGAGGCATAAGAGAGAGATAGCTGCATAAGTGAGAGACAGCTACATAAATGAGAGATAGTTGTACAAGTTAGAGACAGCTGCATAAGTGAGTGAAAGCTTGTGTGAATAAAGAAGGTATTTATGATTAGTGACACGCTTTTATAACTTTCTTAACCTATTGTTGACATGAGTTTTAAAATGTTTGCATCTCAAAAGGTAAAGATAATGTTATTCGAGCACAATAGAGTCAATGTCATATAGTTTGCAGATTCTCCCCTTCCTCAGTTCATTGAAAATTTGCACAGTTACAATTGCCAGTATCTGATAATTTGATTAGATTATGTCATTGGTATGGGTTCTAGAACATTAAGATTTTAGTTACGATTCCAACTTGACTAAAATGAATATTAGTTCACTGATCAGATCATAATGTATTCATTTTATTATCCATCATTAGAAATGGGAGATGTTGAACATAAAATGGGTTGTAAAATATGGTAGTAAATGATACCAAATGGTACCAAAAAGAGAGCTCTCCATTTTATACTCATACTCAAAGCCTTGTGGAGGTCGTGGGTTCAATTCTCAGCCATGCCGAGAATGAGGCCCTGAGGTTAACTTGTAAATCTGTGACTAGATGGGTTGTCATGTCAACATTTAAATTATCGTAGTAACAAAAACTTAAATTCTAATATTCAAAGCTAAAAAAAACTAACGCAGGTCAATTCAACGGTCACCAAATTATGTTTGACTGTTGAGGGTGTACAAATATTTGTGTCCTTTGAATTGATCTGTGCTAGATTTGTTTTATATATACTATAAACTAAGTTTGATTAATAATGATAATTTAAAAATTGTATGTGGCGCCATCTTGTAACCGTCCATTGTGCCTGGAATATATTTTTTGGCTAGCGTTTTTGGACACCCCTCAACCCTCATTCAAAATATGGTGACCTTTGAATTTACCTGTGGTAATTCTTTCCGCTCGTTTCATATAATGTGTTAATTTTATTTTTTCGAATTTTCATTAATATGAAGTGCCACAAAATACATCCCAAAATACATTTTGAAAACAATATTGCAAATATGTTGACAACCTCTATCTATCGATTTTGAAAAAAATTCTGAATAATGAACGATGAAAAGTGAATAAGTAACAAACTTCACACTTTTGTTTTGTTTTGGTCAGAAAGTGAGTGCAACTGATGTGTGTGCAAGCCAATTGGGCGGGCATTGTGAGTTCACATGTGCAAAGCCCACCAATTGCGCAACTGTCTGGATTATGCAATTGACCTTGCAAACGAGGTTGAGACAATGTCATGCCAATTGTGGCAGAGGTAGTATGTGACTCTACCTCGCCATGCATAATATGTAGGTAGGTAACCTATATTGAATATGAAGCGTGCCATATAATGTTCAAACATATTATATATCTAACTTAAACTTGAAAAATAGATAATGGCAATAAAACAAGGAAAGTCAATGAATAGAATGTTGTATATTTTTCTGGAGAAATCATATATAAAGTAGTCCGGTAAGATGTAGGTTTCCTTTGGAGCTATCATGTTGATTTATATGAGTTCACTCATATTAACATGTTGATTTATATGAGTTCACTCATATTAACAGTCAAGAAGGCCAAACATTGGTTGAAAATGGGAGCTTTCATGTAGTCACTGAGGTCATTGATCACACAATTTCGACACTATCTTACCTTTTCAGATTCCTTATGTCTAACATATCAACTGGCATACTGTGCTGATTTGTTGACATTGTCTGAAATCATATGTTTGTATATTGCAAATGATAATAACAATAAACATCAGCATTCATTATTTTGGTTTTATTTTGTTCATTCAGAACACTACATCCTGTCTATTAAATTCACAGTATACATTAAATTGCCTGACAACTAAGTTGTCACTAGTCATTTCCTGTGGTACTGCAGCTATACCTATTACCCAATTCAACCACAAGGATTTCTTATACATGCTCATCATGTTGTAAGCAAGATTTTACAAAATGTTGTAAGACAACGTTGTGGGCACGTAGAAGGACAATTTTGTTTCAAGTCGGATCACATGCTCAGCAAGTTGTAAAAAGTTAGAAAGAAAACTGAAATCTATTACTACACAGTGGCGGATCCAGAGAGGGGATTTGTCTAAGGGGGGTTTTGGGAGTCCCCCCCCACGCTTTTTTTCAGAGCACATTTGTGCACCCCAGGGTAAAAAATCCTGGATCTGCCCCTGCTACGTGCTTACAACGTTGATTCTGCATAGTGTATTTATTTAACTGGAATCTTGTTTGTGATTTTTTCCAATGAACCCAAGGCCGACCTTCGTTAATAGTAGGGCCATTAGAGCCAACTTCATAATGATAGTATCCATCAATGATAACATTATGATAAGTATGATAAAAGCAATAACTCATCCAAGAAGTCATGAAGAAGCCAGGTTGATATCAAACTCACATGATATATTTGTTACCTTAACCAGTTTCAACTCCTAATCAGATAATGGTGTGTACTGTCAAGACTAAAGGTATAAACATTGATGGTGAGGTATGTATTGTTTACAATGTTGGTGTTGGAACAACGCCATAACTGGGACAATCATATCCCTGAGAATTTTGTCAATTTTCCTTAGTAAAGAAATGGCTGAACTTGCTTGATCATCTTGGCATAGTGGTGTCCCTAGAGCCCACAGATCAATATGTTTTATCATTCACCTTCAAACTACAAAAGTATATCAGAGATGTGAAGGTTTTCCTCTAATAATATTGAGATACAACTACTAAAAATCATTCTCATCATGTGTTGATTAAAATCCATAGAATATCTTTCTATAATGAAATATATATTATCTGTCTATTTAACACACCTTTGCTATAAACAAAACAAATATGTCCAATATTTACCAGTGGAATTCACTTTATCGTGTGAACATGTGAGTTCGTGTTGACAATGGACTTTTTCTTAGAATATACTTTTGGTTGAAGTGAATAAATAGTGGCGTTGAAAATCCCTTTTAGAGGTATTGCAGAAATTGCAATGGTCTGAATATGCAGGGAAATGTTTTTCCCAGTTAGGAATAGCAAGCATAAAATTACTAATGGTAACCAAAAGATAATGTTGACAAATATAATGATTATTATGTGAAGAGTAAGAGAAATGAATGCCTTTATATTTGACCTGCGATTTAAACTATCTCCTGAAAACCCCTTTATTTCCGTTTTTATGTTGAAGACAACTTTAAGAATATGAAGATAAAAAGCTATGCCAGTTGCAAGGGCTATGAGAGTGCAAGCAATTACCAGAATTGATGTGATTGTTTTAACAGTTACATTTATTGACTCCCCTAGAAATATCAAACATAGTCTGTTTGATCTTGAGTTAATTTCCTGAAATGAAACAAGTAAAGGACAAAGCGAGCTGAGAAGCAACCAAATTAAAACCAAAGAAAGTGATGCACTCTTTTGTGAAATTGGCAAAGGACACATTGGTCTTACAATTGAGAGATATCTAATAAAGGTGAGAAAAGTCATAACTATCTTTGACATTATTATAGTTACAAAAGAAATAATTGATGCAAGATCACAAATCACACTTGAATGCCATGAATAATCATAAACTGAATATGTTTTTCCATAGTAAAGATCAGAAATAGCAATGATAAATAAATACACTGCACCTAATATATCTGTAAGTACTAGATGATAGAGAAAAAGAGAGTGAAGGGAAAGCAGTGGTGAAGCACTGAGAGCATTATTTGATTTTCTAAATGGATTTTTAATGACTAAAACTACTGTGTTTAAAATGACACTTAATGATGTTGTAAACCATAATATTATCCGAAAAACAATACTTCCCAGTAAGGTGTAGCATGTTGAAAACAGGGACTTATCGGCAGTACATTTAACACTTGTGATCAAACAACAAACTTTGTACACATTAGTGTACAAGATTTGTATATGTGGTAAATCAGAAGAAATATTTTGATAAACATATTCCAAAATATTGTGTCTGAGGTCCATTTCTTTTAATTCTTCAAGTCCTTTAAATGCATTAACATAAAGTGAACACAGTGCATTGTAAGATAGATTAAGTCTACTAAGTTGGTGTAGATCTTTTAAGGAATTAGCTTGTAGTGTCATGATATTATTTTCCTGCAAGAATAGAAACCTCAGGAAGAAAAGGTGAGAAAAACATGTTGAGTCTATAACTTGTATATTATTAAGTGATAAATCGAGATACGATAATTTCTTACCTTTGCCGAAAGGATACATAATTTGTGTACTGTCGCATATACATTTCAGATTATTTCTGGACAATATAAGTGTATTTATAGACTGTGGAAGTCTATGGGTAAACATGGAGTTACTGAGGATCATATGACTGTCAATTATCAATAAATACTGCACTAAGTCACCAATGAATGGTACTTGGGTGATATTTGGTCCTGTACAGTGCATAGCTAAAGCCAAGCAAATACACTTTGATGGGCATTCCGAAAGATTGCACAATTCTTCATCATCACCATTTGGACAATGAGCTACCCCATCACATACCTCAAATGCATGTATACACATTTGGTGATCTTTACATTTCATCATGTTCTGACATAAGTAATGATCACAGTCCATTTCATCATCTCCAGATGGGCAATCTATCCTGTTGTCACAAACCCTCCTATATGGAATGCAATATGCTTTCACACATTTATATGAGTTGCTACATTGGAATCCTGCACAATTATGTAGGTGGATACCATTTGTACATGTTGTTAGATATCCATCATTATCTAAATCATACATACATATTTGAGTGAAAGGAAACAATGATTGTTTTGCATATAACTTATTCCTGCAAAAATGTTTAAAATCTTCTGGAATGTTTTGGTTAATGGACGTTGTATTTTGCCCGAAAGTAGAAGTTTGTATTTGATATACATGATCTTCTTGTTCATAACCATAGGGAACACAACCTTTGTTATTGTGGTGATACATAAGTAATCCACATGTACAGTTATGGGGAAAACAATATAATGAGCAAAACAGACTGCTAGAAATCAAGACTCCCATCTTATCTGTGCAGGAACAGTTATACTCATCCTCACCCAGGAGACAATCAAAATTACCATCACAAACCGAAAGGGTTGAAACACAAGATTTATCTGTGCACTGAAATTGTCCTGATCCACAAATATCTACAATTTTAGATTTATCCACACATATGATGATTTTCTGGATAAATTTGATAAAGTTTATCTGCATTATCATGTTGTTAAAATTTTCAAAAATGCTAGTTATATGTTTTTCCATTATGTTACTCTCAAAAATGTTTGAGGGGAAAAGCATGCCACCTTGGGAGCAATTAGAATAAAAAGATGCTCTTTTATCATTGAAATATATCCCATAACACAATTCGCCAATGATAAACCAGTTTTTCTTACAGAGATAGTTATAGACTTTGACAGAGGTGAGATTCATTTTACGTTTACATATCCAAGATGACAGGAGAGCTTTACCACAAGGGATTTGGAACCATTGTGGTTCTTTTTGATAAAATGTGAAAATAGCAGTGCAAGATGAATTTGTCTTGGTTATTGCATATTCTCTTGGAGTTGCTTTCTTCAGAAATGGTTTTATAAGGTCGTATTTAAATAAGAAGGAGAGTGGTAAATAATCAATATTTACAATACTTGTGTATACATTATGTATAGTACTGGGTATATCTATATTATTCCTCTTTTTAAATGATGTATAAATTACTGGGGAAGCATCTGACCATCTCCAAGTCGAATTCTACAAATAACAGTATAATTAAGGCAAGAAATATGTCTGTCTGTCTGTCTGTCTGTCTGTCTATATATATATGCACTAGAAATTTCACAAAGGTTATGAAAATCAAAGCATTAAGGTTATCAAAATATCCAACATAGACATTAACCTCTAACAGACGGGAAGGACGAAATCATTCCCATTATTCTGGAATAATGACATCATTTTGTAACATTCAAAATAAAGCACTGTTACGTTTTACAATGTAGTTATCATTGAATAACCAAGTATATTGAATAACCATGGTTGCAATTTTAATCAATTAATCATTTAGATACTACCCTAGTCCAGGAAAAAAATGGTTAGTTCTGCCAATCAACACACTTTTAACAGTCTAGTCCGTTAGGGATTGATTAATATATTTCAAGCAATACCTTTAGCTGGAGACCAAGGTAGGTGGCGGGTCCAAACATATCAATGAAATCAAAGAATAGGGACATAAGTTCCTGCTTGGAATGAACACTCCATAGGTGAGCTCCATGAAGATTGCAGTGTTGTTCTGCTTGCAACCAAGATAATACCACATCCTCGAACAAGGACTCGGATATTGTTTTAGTTTGGGGCATACTTGGATGTAGTTGTCCATATAACAAATTCAAATCTTTATGTGAGACACTATAACTAACTTTTTTAGGATAAAAGATAAAGTTTCTCTTCGTGTTTGGATGCAAGATATATTCTTGTCCATCATAAAGAGACCAATCATATTCTATTTTTCTGTCAAGCCTTTCATTAATCATTTGAGCCATAACAGTGCAACCACAAAATGAGGAGCATGTGTGATCAGAGTGATCCAGCTGAGCAGAAATTTGAATCGTTTCACTGGCCCAAAGGTACAAAGAAATGGTCTGATTACTTTTTAATTTCCATTCTGTTTGAAACCTATAATTCTCCCCAAGTCGTTGACTTTTCATAAAAATAGAATAAATGACTGCGCTGCATTTATCACCGAAAATCTTTAATGACAAAGATGCATTTGGATTTGTGGCGATTGATGCTGTATTCTCACTAATGTTGTGATATGTCAATTGGCATATGTCACAAAGATGCCTGAAATGTTTTGAAACAAAATATTCTAGATTTGAGCATCTTTGTTGACATGTTGAGTGGTATGTGGTAATAACAAAACCAAATTTCCAAAAAGCATACACCCTCATTTCTATAATTGATATATTTCCCCTCTGTTGGACCTTCTTAATCCAGGGATTTGTATAATTATGATAAATTGTCTTGTCAATAAGATAATAATAGTCTAAAAGCTCGTTCTTTTCAAATAGGTAGAGAGGAAAGTTGTAATCATAGGATAAAACTATATTTGAAAATGAATCTCCCTCATATTCTGTGGACAGTGTGAATACCAGGTTTTTACGAGTAATTGCTTTTCCATCTATATTGTCAATAAAGGAATGTATGTAAACTAAACATGCATCTGGGGGATATGACACAATGATTTCATGTAAAAAATGAGATCTAATGACGTCATAATGGAGCTTAATGGCAGGTCTCACATAGGTAGATATTGGAGGGTATACAGTATAGTCCACAAATATTCCATGACATTTTGTAGATTCCACCAAATAATGTACTTGGAATGAACCATATTGCTTATATGCATAGATATGGACATACCAGTGCTCACTATTGCTAACAAGTGACATATCACTGGGCAGATCATCGAAATAATCTACTCCACATACTGTTACCCGAGGATGCAAAGTTCCTTCAATCTTTTCAAGCAATGATATTCCTCCATATGTACAGTCATATATATTAGGAATGTCAAAATATAAAAATTGAAATTTGATTGAAACTGACATCTCAAGGTCAGATGCAATATACTTGTGACTGACCTGTGCTGACGATAAAACATAGAAGTCCTTTATTTTCCCAACCCAGGGTACTTTGACAAGATGCTCTGTAGTGGGAATGGAGAATGATTTGTAGTGGATTATGTGGTTTAATGAGGCATTAAGCTGACCATAATGATACAGTAGCATATAACACTGAAAGGTTGAGCACCATATGTAACTAGCTCTTCTCATATTCTTTGAAATCATATTTGATTTCACTCCGGGACCATCAAATATGAAAAGATCGATATTATAATTATTCTTATGTATTGGGCTAATTTTTATTATGCTCATTCTTTCCACTCTTAGCAACCACTGATATATACATGTTCTTGTGTGAGGAATTCTTTTGAATAAAATGAATTCATTAAATAATAACACACTTGTCAAAACTGCTCTTGGCATATTCCCAACGGTCCTGATCCCTTCCTTCTCTTGAACTTGATAATTAATAATAATAGATGAATTCTTTGCTTTGAGTCCCAAAATATTTTCAATTTTGATGATTAAAATATTTTCTCGAAAATACAAAAACCAGGGAGGTCGCAAACCACAGTATGGTCCATGCTTCCTATAGGCATTTACAGTAAGGTATATACTTTCACATCTCCAAGTTGAATAATATAACTTGAAAAATAGAAAAGAAATCTTCATGCCAAAAATTTTGGGAACAGTAATCTTCCATTGCCGATAGAATATCCATTTGTCATCATTGACATATTTATAACTACCAATTATTAAATTTGATGAACTCGCTAAGCAAATATCCCAGAGATTAGGGCCGCAAGGTGGTAATTCTCTAAAAGCCATTCTAGTTTCCATTCTAATATTAAAAAATCTTAGTTGTATGTGAAAAATATTCTTCAGTGTAGATGCCATCATAGGCTTTGTTGTTGTTTTGTTTAATGTCATCCAAATATCGGTATTAATATATCCAATCCAAAGCTTTCTGTCATGATTTGATACTTGTCCAGGTTTAACATATTGAAGATATGTATCTGTATTTTCATTTAGAACATATTGCAACATACATGTTACTAATAGCACAGTTGCAGTAATCATGTCTTCATTTTTCACAGATTGCTAGGAAAATTCCATATTTATAGCTCTCAGTAGCAGATCTTTTAATTTTATTTATTCCCTACATGATATAAATTATGCTGAATACTTACAGGTTTCAAGTAATATAATATGCTGTTCTTTATCGGCTAAACTAAAAGCTGTATATAATGTTACAAAACCACTACCAGCAGTGGAGCAGTTTACGCTTCATAAGAATAAGGCACACAAACAATGATCCAATGGTTGTAATCAAAATTTGCAAGTATATCTTTAGTATTTCTTTAAAGTTAGGTAATGTCATACTTGAAATGAATCTCAGCCTGCTTGAAGATGTTATTCAACGATTCACAATGATGAACAAAAGACTATTTCATCACCTTTGTTATATTCTACTTGTGTTACCTGGAGTAATTAGTACAGCGAGTAATTAGCACCAGTAACATGATCTAATGTTGGCAGGTGAGTTTAAATGTTGACCAGATCAAACATATTTAAAATATTATGCATGAATTAAAGTATCAAAGGTTTAAAAATGGACATAGACTTTCCCACACAAGATGTCAACAAAATATCTCCCTATTACCTTGGTATTGTTTTATATTGGATGTTTTATTCCACATTATTTGATGTTTCATTCTGTATAATTTGAAATTCTATTCAGTATTATTAGGTGTTTTTTTTCTGTATTTTTAATGTTTTATTCCACATTAATTTGCAAAATCAATTGAAAAATATGTTCTGACATGCATATCAGTAGTGCGTATTTTGGGAATGCCGGATATACAGGGGTCTATGGAGATATCGTCAAAAAAGGGTATAATTTCGCTGGACATTGTGATTTTTTCATTCAGTTAGTTTATTGATAGAGATTTGAGCTAAGTATGGACGTGTACAAATTTTGAACATGTGTGAGATTTGAGTTAGGATTAACTTTCAATGGGGGTGTTTATTGCGATGTTGTATGTAATAAGAATATATGGGTTTTTGTGTTGATAAATATGATTTCTGCTGAATTGGATGATTGTTAATTTTGGTTTGGGTAGTATTTAAGAGATATAGATATGTGGCATCGATTTTAGTTTGTAGAATGGAAAGTGCATATATAAGCGAAAAAATGAAAGATATTTGATTTTAGGTTTAATGGAATTTATATATATATATATATATATATATATTTTTATATATTTATGTATATCTTTTTTATATGTTTATATGTATATATATTATATATATTATTTACATTTTTAAAATATATTATTTTTTTAACTTTTATAATATATATATATATATATATATATATATATATATATATTATAAAAGTTATATTTTAGTGTTAATATTGAATTTAATGTGTTCACATTGGGAAAACAAATTATACATTTACAAATATAAAAGCTTCAAGATGGGTAAAATCAGTAAGCAAAAAATGAATAAAACTATTGATTGTGAGGTTGATAGAACTTGTTTGAAATTGGATTTACTAATATATTGGTGCCAGCTTGTTAGCACCAGTTCCTCTGTGGTAATCCAAAGGTCAAGGGTTCGATATCCAGCCATGCCGAGAAGAATTCATGATACAATTTCACACATGACTTGAGGCCCATGCCAAAGGATTAACCCATCGTCCTTTTAAATCTATGACTGGGTGGGTTGTCATGTCAAGGACCTGCGACATGACAATTCAGTGAGGCAGCACTATATTCGCTACAAGTAGGTCTCATCACAAAATGATTGAAATAATGTTGAAAGTGATGTAAAACCCCAAACAAACCAACAAACAAACAAACCAACAAACAAACTCATTGTTGAAAGAATATACATAGATTTGTTTTGTACTGGCAGTTGTACTGATTGTTCAGTATATGTGCCAGACACCTGGTTACAGTTTATAACTTAATGAAAGTCAATTCAGATTTGATGATATTTTTGTGAGCGAGGCAAGTATTTTTGGCTCCAGGATTTTCCAACTTTGAATTTGATCAAAACAGGACAATGACTGCAGAGGTATTAATTGAATATTACCTGTGTAATGCAGAGTAATAAACAAGATGAACCACAAGAAACATCTTAAGGCATGGCTTCAGTGGGAAGGAGAGGACAAACCTTGAAAATGGATGCTTCGAACAGGGGAGATGAAAAGTTTATTTTGCTTTCAGGGTAGAATATGAGGCAATTGAAAAGTATGACTTCTCATTGGTAAACAGAGAAATACACACACAGGTGATATGTTGTAGGATATAGATTACCTACCTATAGACTCTCATGAACATATATAGACAATCATAGACAATCACGATCTCTGGCAGAATACCATGCATAATTATTGAGTGCTACGTGAAGCCAACAAGTGCAGGCTGATGCATTGCCTCACTCGCCAGAAATAGAGATGACATGATCCCCCACGCTACGCAGGCAAGACGTGCGCAACCCCGAAGCAGGAGAGGATGCCACTTAGGCAAACCCCACACACATGATGCTCAACGATCCTTTAAAAGACCCCGCAACTGTTAGACGGTGTTCAGAGTGCGGTCCAGAGAGAGAAGAGTTCCAGCGTCCACTTGCCTCGAAGATCCACGACATCCAGCTTCGTGACCATATAGACTTGGGTGTTTTATGTATTCTCAGGACTCTATTAGTATCATGCATTTGGGTATTTCATATGCCTCGCTCATTGCCATGCTGACCTAGCCGGACAAGGGTATACAGCACCGAATAAAGGTAGATCTTATGCAGTGTATATTCTGTGTCTGCAGTCCTTATTACATCACATCTCATATTGGTAGATAGGGTTGCTAGGTTAAGTGCCCCGCCTCACAGGTAGCCAGCGAGTCTAGCATCTGATCCCCATCCACGTTCCCCAACGACGGAGACTCACAATCCATATGTAACAATGTGACATGTGTCATTACAAAATTATTTCACTCAGGGGTGGCACCAATACTTGATTACTGTTCAAGTGTTTGGGGAGTCGAAAAACATGGGCAGATTGATACAATTCAGAATAGAGCTATACGTTTTTATCTAGGACTGCACAAATTTGCACCTAATTTAGCTATATAATTGGTGATATGGGTTGGATTAGTAGTAACATTCATCAAAAGGTTGAAATGTTGAGATTTTGGAACAGACTAGTCAACATGAATGACACCAGAATCACAAAGAGAGTTTTTCTATGGGACTTTGAGAATAAGCGTGGTTCAGGAAACTGGAACAGTAAAATATATAAACATTCTGTTGCCCTGAATTTAACTGATTTGTATAATAACAAAGTTGAAGTTGTTTTAAATGATGTTAAAACCAGATTTCATGATATGGAAAAGGAAAAGTGGACCAATGATATCATTTCTGTACCTAAAATTAGAACTTATTCCTGATGTGGTAATAGCCTTTCTTGCACATTTTCCTAATCTGGGCCTTCATGTCCATGTTGGAGTCAAAGGTAATGCCAAGATCCACTACTGACTCACTGGGAGTGATATCAGAGTTCCCTATTCTGATAATATCAGGGATACTGCCACTGTTAGCAGTATTGTGCCTGTCAGTACATATCAGCATTTCAGTCTTTCCATCATTTATTTTCATCTTGTTTGATATCAGGAAGTCCCGACTTCACTGACACATTCTTCTAATTTGTATCAACTATATCAAATATATCAACCTGATGGGGAGAGGTGTGGTCCATAGGGAGGTAGATCTTAATAGCATCTGCATAAATATGATAGCTGAGGCCATGTTTGGCCAAGATATCAGCAAGTGGTGTCATATAAATGTTGAATAGTATGGGACCTAGGACTGAGCCCTGGGGGACCCCATATTTTATGGACTTGAGGCAGGACCTTCACACACTCGTTCCTGTTACAAAGATATGACTGAATCCAGGAACGGGCTTGACCTTTTACATTGCATCTGGTCTCCAGTCCATCAAATATGATTTGATGGTCAATGGTGTCTGTTATTAATTAGACTGAAAAATCCACAAGATGTTAAAACACAACACAAGAACACTTCTTCACTGTTTGAACACTATTGCACCACTAGTTTAATTTTGCTACATCATACTCAAGCCCCTATTTTTAGCTCCCTTTCCCAGTTACCACCCTGCAACACCCCACCCTCACAGTCCAATCCAATCAAATCCAATACAGTTTCAATTCACAACAGTGTCAAAGGCTGCAGAGAGTGGGTGTTATGCAATTAGCAAGTCTGTTGCTACCAATAATGTTAAAGATGGAATCATACGACAAGATATGAAATGAATGTTCCATATGGAGTTTGACTTTGATGTAGCATTCAAGTGTTTATCGCAAACCAACATTTCATGTGTGAGGATTGCATCGTGAGGAAGTTTTAAATATTCTTTATTTGCACATTCATACATATTGTAGATGTCGTAACATGAACATATACAAACAAAATGATGCTTGTGTAAAGAAGAACATTTATTTACATATATACAATTCTCAAGACAAACAAAATGATGCTTTAGTCATGCCCTCAGACTTCTTCGGAGAAGGAGCAGGACTCACAGCAACATGGGCTTGAATGGCTTCAGCTTTCATCTTGGAACCACTGGGTGGTCGAGGTGTAGCATCTTTACAGGCCATCTTCAAGTGTAAGAAAGCGATGTCTGATATTCTTGTTGTATTGTGTTCGCTAGAGCCTCAGGATCTGAATGAAATGTTTGATTTATCAGCAGAATATATACCCAAAGCCAGTGGCAGATTTACACATATAGGGGTTAAGATTTACTAGCTAGACAGTATATCAGACACCTTTGTTTTGTTGTTGTATACATATGTATGGTTTTTGGTCAGTAGGGCTACCACCTGTGAGGATTTGTGTGTGGTGGCCAAGATATTTTAAGAGCAAGTGCTTATTAGTATGTATTGCCTTGGGCAGCCACCTGCGGCACTGTCGTCAATTTCAGGCGAGAGAGGTAAAAGATCAAGGCCACAGTACTTAGCAAGGTGACAAGAATGAATTGGTCGAATGTTCGAGCCAAAGATAATTGTCAGATTGTGGAAGTATTTTCAATTTATCCCCTATTCCTCTGTTTATTTTCTTAGAAATAATAGAAATAACTGTGCATATAGCAACTGGGATTATTTATTTGCCGATCAGTTCGACACGTATATAATGTATGAAAAGACCAAGATTAGGGTCAAATTAACAAAATATTTGCTGAAAATAACTTTTGAATTATACGAATCTGTCCACAAGAGGTGGTGGACTAGAGATGATGAAATATTCGTCTCCGAGTAAGCCAACTGACAAACGTGAGACCGGAATGGAGTCTCAGAAGTCAGAAGTCAGAAGTCAGAATCTCATTTATTTGACCAAGTTTTCACATTATTACAAATTTAAATAAATGACAAAGAAACAAAATAGTTAACATTGATAAACTAGGTCAGGGGGACACCCATTAAGCCAAAACAGATGGCGCTATCATGGGTGCTACCCTGTGGTACGGTACCTAATAAATTAAACTGTATTCTGACCTTTCATGTATGCTAGTGGTTTGTTATATAGTCACAAATGTTATCTCATTAATATTAGGAATAACATATACAAATACTGATATTGTAACTTACAAAATAAAATAAAAATAATAATAAAAAAAAAAAAAAAAAAAAAAAAAAAAAAAAAAAAATATCATGAGAACAATAATGTGGTATTGTGATAGCTAGATAGAGCTACCAATGCGATTTGTACATATTCATATACACACACATATACATAGATATACATCTACATATATACACATAAAGATAATTTTTTTTTTTTCTTTTTTTTTCTTTTTTTTTTTAAAGAGTGATGGCAAATGTGTAATATAATTAAATTGGTACGATGAATGATATAGAAGTTAGCTTAAGAGGTGGATATTCAGCATCTATGAATTGTTACAAATATAACAATTTTCAATTGTACATAAAGCTTCATAAGACTCCAAAATATATTGTTTTATATACCTTGCAAAACCTTGTAGTGTATGTGTATTGACTTTGCTGATTATAGAGTTTGGAGCATTATTAATAGTTTCAGCTATCTCATGTCTCAAACATAACCTGGTATACTTCAAATTTGTTCTAACCTGATGAATTCTAGTATGAGCTCTAGTATTATGACCATGTATATTAATATTAGATATAATTGGCAAATTCTGAAGATAGTGTGGCAGTTTTTCTTGAGTAAATTTATAAAAAAACTTAAACTGTTGCAACTTGAAGATATCTTGTACTTTTAATAGCTTGAGATTTTTGAATAGAGGTTCAGTATGAGCATTATATTTACTCAGGCTTAGGATACGAAGAACCTTTTTCTGTAGTTTGAGAATCCGTGCACATTTAAAGCCCCATGCAAGTATTCCATAATTAAGGTAGGACAAGATGAGAGAGTTATATATTTTAACTAGAGCTTCAGTTGGTAGAGTATGTTTTAATTTGTTTATAATTCCAATACTCTTATTTATCTTGTTTGAAATCTTATCAATATGACTTTTCCAATTCATATTTTCATTAAGGACTATGCCCAAGAAATCAAAATCTGTCACTTGTTCGATTCTTATATTTTCAATTTTTATATCAAGTTGTTCTATCTGTTTCTGTACAGAATGAAATATCATATATTTAGTTTTGCCTACATTAAGTGACAATTTATTTAACTTTAACCATTGATTAATTTTATTTAACTCTTGATTTATTATCTGGCTTAATGACTGTCCTAATGATCTATTACAAATAATTCTAAGGGTTCCATTTAAAGATGTGTCATCAGCATAAATTATGAAATCAAAAGCATTACTAGCATGGGCTATATCATTAATATATATGATAAATAGTAAAGGGCCTAATATTGAACCCTGTGGAACACCTGTTTTTGTTCCTAAAATATCTGATTTAATTCCATCAAATTCAACATACTGTTTCCTATTGCTGAGGTAACTCTTCATTAGATTAAGAGCAGGTCCTTTAATTCCATAAATACTAAGTTTACTAATTAAAATCTCATGGTCTAGAGTGTCAAATGCCTTTGACAGATCTAAAAAAATACTAATGGGAATATCCTTTTTATCCATTTCAATTAAAATCCTGTCGATTAACTCTAAAGCTGCTAACTCAGTAGAATGGTCGGATCTAAAGCCATACTGACTATTGTAAAAGAGTTTGTTTTGCTGAAAAAAATCATATATTTGTATGAAAATAACTTTTTCAAATATTTTAGATATTGCAGGTAATAAAGAAATAGGTCTATAATTATTGAATAATGTTTCATCATCTTTTTTGTAAAGAGGTATGATCTTAGCAATTTTAAGTTTATCGGGAAAAATTCCAGTATTTATCATCTGATTGATAATAATGGTTATGGGTTTAATTATGCCTAACTTTATTTTCTTGAGCAAATTTGTGGAGATTCCATCTACTCCCGAACTGTTTTTTTGCTTTAACTTATCTATGATTTCCCCTACTGTTTGTTCATTTATATGATTGAATTCAAAGTGTAAGTCTGAATTATGCTTCATATATTGCTTATAATTTCCATTATTTGGTACTACTATTTGTTGGGCTAATTTAGGTCCAATATTCGAAAAGAATTTGTTAAATTTATTAGCAATATTTAGTTTGTTAGTTATTATTGTTTCATTATCTCTGAAAAATATAGGAAATGATTTTTTCTTTTTTGTTCTATTTAGGATATTATTTATTGTTTTCCATGTGTTTTTGATATCATCTTTATATTTATCAAATATTTTATTATAATATATTTTTTGAGCATTTCTTATACTTTTGTTAAGTATGTTATTGTATGTACGTAAATTAGTTTTAATTATTTCATATTCCAAAGTGTCAGGGTTAGTCATTTTTTTCTTTTTATATAAGTCATCTCTATATTTCATTGATTTCATAATGCCTTTTGTTATCCATTTATTCCTTTTATGTTTATATTTATTCAATTTTATTCTTTTATATGGCATGCATTTATTTTTAGCTTCTTCTATAAATTTGGACAATATATTATAATTATCATTTGGGTTATGGTTGGGGTGATTGTTTAATTGCTGGATTATATTTAAGTTAATTAACTCATTACAGAAATTATTTATGGAGTCCTGATCATTTTTACAGACTGTAATATATTTAACTGGGGGTACTTTAAGATGAACATGATCCAGTATGGTAAAATATGGTTGATGATCTGAAAACTTTCTTAAAAATATACCAGATGTGGTATCAATTGTTGATTCTGATACTTTACAGAACACATTGTCAATAAGTGTACCATGCTTATTTGAGAATCTCGTTGGAAGAGTAATTTTTGGATAATAGCTCAAACTGGTTAATGTATCAAAATATTCACTAATTATACACCTTTCATTAATCTCTAATAAGTCAATGTTAAAATCCCCTGTAAATATCACATCTTTATTAGAATCAAGAGCTCTTAAAGTTTCACCAAGCTCACCTATAAACTCAAGATAATTCTCATTTAATTCACGGGGTAACCTATAAATATTTCCAATGATAATAGGTTTATGTAGGCATTCACCCTTATCAATTCTGATAAACTGTCCTTCCCATGTATTATAATGTGTGATATTCACTAGCTTGGTGTGAGTGAATTTTTTATGCACGTATATTAATAAACCGGACCTGGAACTAATAACCTTACCTTGTGGGATACATTCATAATCATCTAATTTCAAATGTGAATAGCTACTATCTTTAGATAACCAGGTTTCTTGAATACATATAATACTAAATGCATAGTTTTGTTCCTTCAATTCTTCAATAAATATTCTAAGTTGAGAAAATTTAGCATTAATTGATTGAATATTTGTACTGAAAATGGTGAAGGAGTTTTCTTTAGCTTTTAAAGTTGAAATGGCTCTATCAATGTCAAAGTATGGAGAATGATGAATCATTTCAGTTTGACCACATTCATCATCAGCATTAGGAAAGGGGTTGATAATATGAGTCAAAGAGTTTGCATTAAAACCACCACAATATTGAAGAATTGATTCATCTAATGACATTAATGTGCATATAATTAAAGTGCATTGCCATCATACATTTTGATAATAAACACTGAAAATACAACTGGTAAGTTAATCGTATACAATGATGCTCAGTGCTATGAAAACATATAACTATGAAGAGATCTGAGATAAATCTACATTGAGTGCATACATATAGGATAATGAACAAAACCAGATAAATGAGATCAATGTTTGAGATACACCACCATGTGCATATGGGGTGTTGTGACTGCTTGTAACTCATTATGGGTCTGAGTGAGAGACATATGCCACAAGAATAATTATGCATTGTCATGTCTTTAGGCTATATAGCATTATTAATGAATACAAGAAAAAAAAATTGTAAAGGCTGTATCACAAACTTCTTTACATGTAACAAAAATATTTGAGAGAAAAAAAAAAACAAAAAACATTAATTATTCTGCTAGCATCAAGTACTAGTACATACCACTGAGGAGCTGGTAGAGGTAAACAAATGTAACACCAATTCTTGGCCATGTCCAAAACAACTAATCAATAATATGCTACAACAAGGTGTTTGGAACACTATAATACCAACTTAATATTACAAATATTTATCATTATGATGTCGGCCTAGCCTTAATAGTATCTCTCACATTCTGCAGCACTTTACCCATATAATTCTTGCCTTTCCAGGATCCAGGATTGAATAAGTCCTTACTCCATAAGGGCAGTCCCACAGACCACACATCAGCTTGACATCAGCTTGACATATACATAAAATATACCAAAATTACCTACAAGGATGGTAGGCTGTCCATTGGGTGAGATTAGACTACAAAGGCTGTCCACAAGAGGTGGCGGAACAGAATATGACGAGTGTCTACAGAATGGGGTAGAATCGTCACCAACAAGTTGACAAGTGAGCGAGAAACCAAAATGGGGGCCGACGCTCAGCATGTCAAAGACCGATTTCACAAAGAAAACCTACAGGGATGGTAGGCTGCCGAATGGGTGAGAACGGGCAGAACTCAGGTAGAATATCGAGAATGCCGCGCCTCGAGAAAGGCAGATCAGTGAATCGTATGAAGCTCTGAAGGTATCATTCGTGCTTCGTACATCGCCCCTAACTTCGCTTTTTTCGCTCTTCTACTTTGCTATCTTCGCCCTTCTACTTCGTTATCTTCGCCCTTCGCCTTTGCTATATTCGCCTTTCTTATCTTCGCACTTCGTATTGCATTGCCAAGAAGCCAATCAGTGAGCTATGAAGCTCTGGAGGTATCATTCGTGCCTCGCACTTCGCTTTTCAAGCTTCGCTATATTCGTACTTCTACTTCGCCATATTCGCATTTCTACTTCGCTGTATTCGCATTTCCACTTTGCTTTTTCGCCCTTCTACTTCACTATTTTCGCATTTCTACTTTGTTATTTTCGGCCTTCGTCTTCTAATCTTCTCCCTTCGCCTTTAGCAAACTTTATATACTACAGTAAGCTGCTCACTGATTGGCTACTTGGCGATGCAATACGAAGTGCGAAGATAAGAAACGCGAAGATAGCGAAGGCGAAGTGCGAAGATAGTGAAGGCGAAGGGCGAAGATAACGAAAGGAAAGGGCGAAGATAGCGAAGCAGAAGGGCGAAAATAGCGAAGTAGAAGGCCGAAGTTAGGGGTGAAGTACGAAGCATGATACCTCCAGAGCTTCATAGTGAGCAGCTTACTGTAGTATATAAAGTTTGCTAAAGGCGAAGGGGGAAGATTAGAAGACAAGGCCGAAAATAACAAAGTAGAAATGCGAAAATTGCGAAGTAGAAGGGCGAAAAAGCAAAGTGGAAATGCGAATACAGCGAAGTAGAAATGCGAATATGGCGAAGTAGAAGTACGAATATAGCGAAGCTTGAAAAGCGAAGTGCGAGGCACGAATGCTACCTCCAGAGCTTCATAGAATCGGCTATCACGATGTTTTACAACCAAGATCTGCAGCTCCAGGAAGCAAAAAGTCTGTGGGTCGATAGACTAGATGAAAGATTGCAGTAGCTTTAGGTTATTAGCAAAGAAAGACTTCAATGAAAGCTCATATTTCGCCAAAAAGATAAAAATATTGGAGCACCACAAAAAGGCAGCCATTGCTACCCGCATATGTGCAGATCGACCAAAGAAATGGTCTGATTACTTTTTAATTTCCATTCTGTTTGAAACCTATAATTCTCTCCAAGGCATTGACCTTTCATAAAAATTGAATAAATGACTGAGCTGCTTTTATCACCGAAAATCCTTAACGACAAAGATGCATTTGGATTTGTGGCAATTGATGCTGTATTCTCACTGATGTTGTGATATGTCAATTGGCTTATGTCACAAAACTGCCTGAAATGTTTTGAAACAAAATATTCTAGATTTGAGCATCTTTGTTGACATGTTGAGTGGTATGTGGTAATAACAAAACCAAATTTCCAAAAAGCATACACCCTCATTTCTATAATTGATATATATCCCCTCTGTTGGACCTTCTTAATCCAGGGATTTGTATAATTATGATAAATTGTCTTGTCAATAACATAATAATAGTCTAAAAACTTGTTCTTTTGAAATAGGTAGAGAGGAAAGTTGTAATCATAGGATAAAACTATATTTGAAAATGAATCTCCCTCATATTCTGTGGACAGTGTGAATACCAGGTTTTTACTAGAAATTGCTTTTCCGTCGATATTGTCAATAAAGGAATGTATATAAACTAAACATGCATCTGGGGGATATGACACAATGATTTCGTGTAAATTACGAGATCTAATGACGTAATAATGTAGCTTAATGGCAGGTCTCACATAGGCAGATATTGGAGGGTACACAGTATAGTCCACAAATATTCCATGACATTTTGTAGATTCCACCAAATAATGTACTTGGAATGAACCATATTGCTTATAAGTATAGATATGGACATACAAGTACTCACTATTGCTGACAAGTGACATCTCACTGGGCAGATCATCGAAATAATCTACTCCACATACTGTTACCCAAGGGTGCAAAGTTCCATCAATCTTTTCAAGCAATGATATTCCTCCATATGTACAGTCATATATATTGTGTAATTATAACAGTCAACAGTCAAAAGCCAACATTGAATGTGGAATATTAACAGTCAAAATAGTGGATTTACTGTCTTTAGCATCCAAAATTGTGGTGCCAGGATGGATATGAATACATAGAGAATGCATGGAAATATGTTATTTTGTGACATTTAGTGAACTTTGTGCAGTTTG
The DNA here is from genome assembly GCA_949316495.1 of Amphiduros pacificus. Classification (NCBI taxonomy): domain Eukaryota; kingdom Metazoa; phylum Annelida; class Polychaeta; order Phyllodocida; family Hesionidae; genus Amphiduros; species Amphiduros pacificus. The sequence goes on from OX439011.1 coordinate 4,482,419, forward strand.
AAGCACTTTTATATCAGCTGTTTGGACCATTATATTTATGGTTCAGTGATTTTCACCTATACAGGTGTGTGGTGGACTGTGGTGGTACCAGCATAACAGGATTATTGATTGATTGCCTGTGTGTGTCAACATGCGGGGCAAGTGTGGAAAGTGCAAGGAGACCCTACCAGCAGGTGAGCCAGCCTACTGTAAAGGCTGCTTTGGAGAACATTTACTGGTAGTCAATCCCCTATTAACATTTGTGTCTAGCTACAGAAGCAAGTCCCCAAGCTTGAATGTAAAAAATGCAGCCCTGAACTTCTATTCACCAGATGATATAGAGGAGGCGAGAAAGTGTATGATTGACAATGTGAGGGATCTTATCCCAGATTTCCCCCACCTTGATAAAAAGAGAACTGACTCATCCAATAGACAAGCAAGGGATGTAATGTTGGATGACATTATAGACATGTTTAAGGCACTTGATCTTGCAAACCAGAGTCAGGTGACCAAGTTTGTGTGTGATGATGCGGCAAAGCTACCTCCAAGTCCGGAGGATGCAGGAAATATGCTTAGATTGTTTGAGGCTCTGTCTTAGCAACAGAGGCAGCTACAACAGATGCAGGAGACCATGACAACAGTGGTACAGGATGGATCTAAGAACAAAGCAGATATATCCAAGTTGTCTGAGCAGGAACCAATAAGGACCACAGAGGGAGGAGCACCAGAGGGCGCCACAGCAATGCCTGCTGGTGATGCCAGCAAGCAAGCAGTGCCACCTGCGGGAGGTCAGCAGAATGAGGAGACTCCCACACCAGGGAGCTCTGGAGTACAACAGGAGAGAAGATATGCTGCAGCTGTGAAACAGAAAACTGCAGCAAGTGACCAATCAGGAACACAAACTGACAGACAGTTTACTTTAGTAGGCTCAAATAATGGTAAAAGACCTAATAAAGGTAATGGCAAGGGAACACCAGACACTACATCTAGTGATAAAAAGAAGAGAGTAGGTAAGACCGGTGGTACTGCTGAGGGATCTGGTCTTCTTACTGCTGGGCCCACAAAGTTTCAGATGCAGATTACAAATGTTAGTCCTGTACAGACCACTGATGAAATAAAAGCATATGTAGAGAACAAAGGAGAGAATATAACACCATGTGAGATAGAGGACATGACATCTGAAGGGTGGAACACAAAGCAATTTTTATTGACTTTTGAATATAAGCATTTTGATGTGGTTATGGCACAAGATTTCTGGCCTCAAAAGATTTATTTTAAAAGGTGGTTTACACGCAAGCAAAAAGAAGCCACCCAAAACTAAATCATGGATAGAGACACACTGACTTTTATAACCTACAATAGCACTGGCATGGCCAGTGAAAAGAAGGATTTTATATATGGAATGATGCAGGATACTAAACCAGATATAATTTTAATTCAAGAGACTTGGCTGATTAACTCTCAGAGAAATTCAGTATTAAGGAGCATATGTGATGATTATCTTGCCAATGGAGTCTCTGCTATTCCAGATGATAAGTTGTTGCTAGGGAGACCATAATCATGCATTGACCATTTTAATGTACAGAATGTGCTATGTGATTCAGTCTTGAGGGTTTTGAGATATGAAAATGCACTGAATCCATCATATCATATACCGCTTGTGATGAAGATGTGTGTGAAAACAAAACAGACAGATATGAGAGACACAGAGGAAATTCCTTGTGATGTTCCCATAGCTTGGCATAGGGTTGGAGACAATCATGTCCTGCAATATCAAAGGAGACAGCAGCAACTTTTAGCCAGCATGGATACCTTTAGTGTTTCCTTGTGTCATGATGTAACTTGTGAAGATAATGATCATAGACAACAGATAGATCAGTGGTGTGCTAGCCTTATTGAATGCTGCCTAGATGCTGATGTTGTGTTTCCACATGTTAGGAAAACTAAAAGAAATAGACCATATTGGAATGAAAATGTGCAGCCATACAAGACAGAAAGTATCAGGTGGCACAACTTATGGATTGAATGTGGTAGACCAGGAGATGGAATTGTTTATGACTCAATGAGAGAAGCCAAAAGACAGTTAGCATATGCCAATCGCAGAAGTAAACGGAAAGAGAATGTGCAAAGAAATGAAAAAATGGCTGAAGCTATTGCTGACAATCGCTCCAGAGACTTCTACCGGGAAGTCAAAAAGGCAAACCCCAAAGATAAGTCTGCTCCAAGTATGGATGGATATGTAAAACATGATGACATAGCTGACCATCTGGGAGATAAGTATGAGACATTGTACAATTCTGTCCCCTCTGATGTGGAGGAGATGGAGCGTATCACAGATTTTATAAAGAGTCAATGTCCCCATTACAATGAGATGGACAGAGTAGTTGACTGAGGATGTATCTGAAGCCATTAAACATCTCAAAGCAAACAAGTCAGATGGTGACAAAGGTTTTATGTCAAATCACTTACTGTATAGTGGAGAGAATTTTAAATGTGAACTGGCCAAGTTGATAACTGCTATTATGACACATGGGTATCAACCGCGTGATGTGCTGTTGGGTACCATAGCATCTATACCAAAAGACGCAAAAGGAAATATATGTACAGACAAAAACTACAGAGGTATAACACTATGTAGCTCTATTGCCAAGCTGATTGATGTCATAACAATCATAAGATACTCGGAGCTGCTGGCTACAAGTGAGATGCAATATTCTTTCAAAAAGGGCCACAGTACTGCCATGTGCTCTCTGGTTTTAAAGGAAGTCGTGAATTACTATCTGAACAGAAATTCAGAAGTGTATGCATGCTTCATTGACGCTACAAAGGCTTTCGACCGTGTACGACATGATAAGTTGTTCCAGATTTTAATTGATAGAAATGTACCACCAATAGTTCTCAGAGCCATGTTGGATCTTTACCAGAGACAAGTGATGAGAACAGTTTGGAAAAGGCACTACTCACGAGAATTTAGTACAAAGAATGGAATTCGACAGGGGGGGATTATCTCCCCTGTGTTGTTTTGTATTTATATGGATGTACTCATGAAGAGACTAGAAGAGGATGGAGTAGGTTGCTGGGTAGGCAGTCACTTCTTCGGCTCTTTAGGATATGCTGATGACCTCGCTCTCCTAGTTCCTAGTGCTGATGGTCTAAGGAAAATGGTTTCTACATGTGAGGAATTCGGCATAGAATACGATGTGGCATATAATGCTTCAAAAACAGTATGTATGTTGTTTAGTCGCAAAAAGGTGACAAAGCCCTGCATATATCTCAATGGTGAACTTTTGAAGTGGGTTGACACCGTGAAGCACCTTGGTAACCATATCAACTCAGATCTTAGTGAGAGAGCTGAAGTGACCAAGAAAAAGAATGATCTCATTCAGAGAACAAACTCACTTCTTGTTACACTGGGGAAAAGTAGAGATCAAATACTCACCAAAGTGTTCAAGTCACAGTGTGCACATATGTACGGATCTCAGGCCTGGAACAATGTGGAACCGTTGTGTCAGAAGAATTCTGAAACTGCCCTATGCAACACACAGGAGATTCCTCTCATGTCTGCTGGAGGAAAGTTGTGCAATGGACCAAATCTATTGTAGATTTTTAACCCTTTTATTCAAGATGGAGAGAAGCCTAAACACCAGAGTGCAGTTTATTGCCAAGCTGAGTAGTGAATCTGCAAAAAGCATCTGTGGGGGTAACCTCAGGGTTATTGCCAATAGATTGAGTGCTGATATTGTCACAATACGCAGTGAAGGTCAAAGGAGACTGAAAAGTGCATATATCTCTGAAAGCTCTGAACAGGATCACATAGCTGTCAGTCTTATACTAGAAATGAAAGGTTTCCTGACAGGTGAAGCTGTGATAAATGGTTTTGGTGTTGAGGAGGTGAAAGATATTTTATATGATGTTTGTGTGAACTAAATTGCGATTTTAATTCTAGTCAATTTATATTTTTTGTAATTGTGTTTGTGCTATTATGATGTAAACCTCTATTCCATTATGTTAATATGATGTGAATGAATAAAATGATTTATGATGATTAGGAATGTCAAAATATAAAAAACTAAAATTCAATTGAAACTGACATTTCAAGGTCAAATGCAATATACTTGTGACTGACCTGTGCTGACGATAAAACATAGAAGTCCTTTATTTTCCCAACCCAGGGTACTTTGACAAGATGCTCTGTAGTCGGAATGATTTATAGTGGATTATGTGGTTTAATGAGGCTTTAAGCTAACCATAATGATACAGTAGCATATAATACTGAAAGGTTGAGCACCATATGTAATTAGCTCTTCTAATATTCTTTGAAATCATATTTGATTTCACTCCGGGACTATCAAATATGAAAAGATCGATATTATAATTTTTCTTATGCATTGGGACAATTTTTATTATGCTCATTCTTTCACAGTAAGGTATATACTTTCACATCTCCAAGTTGAATAATATAACTTTAAAAAAAAGAAAAGAAATCTTTATGCCAAAAATTTGGGAACTGTAATCTTCCATTGGCGATAGAATATCCATTTGTCATCTGACTACCAATTATTAAATTTGATGAACTCTCTAAACAAATATCCCAGAGATTAGGACTGCAAGGTGGTAATTCTCTAAAAGCCATTCTAGTTTCCATTATAATATAATATTAATATAATATATCTAATATTAAAAAATCCTAATTGTATGTGAAAATATTCTTCAATGCAGATACCATCATAGGCTTTGTTGTTGTTTTGTTTAATGTCATCCAAATATCAGTATAAATATATACAATCCAAAGCTTTCTGTCATGATTTGATACTTGTCGAGGTTTAACATAGTGAAGATATGTATCTGTACTTCTAATTTTATTTACTCCCAACATGATATAAATTATGATGAATACTTACAGGTTTCAAGTAATATAATATTCTGTTCTTTATCGACTAAACTAAAAGCTGTATATAATGTTACAAAATCAATACCAGCAGTGGAGCAGTTTATGCTTCATAAGAATAAGGCACACAAACAATGATTCAATGGTTGTAATCAAAATTTGCAAGTATTTCTTAAGTATTTCTTTATAGTTAGGCAATGTCATACTTGAAATGAATCTCAGCCTGCTTGAAGATGTTATTCAATGAATCACAACGATAAACAAAAGACTACTTCACCACCTTTGTTATATTCTACTCGTGTTACCTGGAGTAATTAGTACATGGAGTAATTAGCACCGGTCAACATGATCTAATGTTGGCAGGTGACAAAATATCTGAGTTTAAATGTTCGCCAGATCAAACAAGTTTAAAATATTATGCATGTGTTAAAGTATCAAAAGTTTTAAAATGGACATAGACTTTCCCACACCAGATGTAAACAAAATATCTCACTATTACCTTGGTATTGTTTTATATTGGATGTTTTATTCTGCATTATTTGATGCTTTATTCCGCATTATTTGATGTTTTATTCTGCACAATTTGATATTTTATTCAGTATTATTAGGTGTTTTTTTCTGTATTTTTAATGTTTTATTCCACATTAATTTGCAAAACCAATTGAAATATGTTCTGACATGCATATCAGTAGTGTGTATTTTGGGGGTTCTGGATATACAGGGGTCAATGGAGAAATCGTCAAAAAAGGGTGTAATTGGAGATTGATTTGAATAGGTTAGTTTTATTTTTTTGTCAGTTTTGTTTTGGATTGAATCATGATTTGAATTATAATTTGGATTGAATTTGAATTTGTCTGTTGATTGTGTAGTTTTGGGTGATGTGATTTTTAATTTGGTTAGTTTATTGATAAAGATTTGAGTAAAGTATCGATGTGTACAAATTTGAACATGTGTGAGATTTGAGTTAGGATTAACTTTCAATTGGGGTGTTTATTGTGATGTTGTATGCAAAAAGAATTTATGGGTTGTGTGGATAAACATGATTTCTGCTGAATTGGACAATTGTTAATTTTGGTCTGGGTAGAGATACAGAATTGAGATCTTCAAGTCTACAAACATCACCATGTTCTTTTGATAATATACAAGAAAAAATTAATTTTATGCATGATGATGAAAATATGTTGCTAATAGATGCTAATAGAGAAGATTTATCAGAAACCACATCTTCAATATTTTAGATAATATATATATTTTTTAAGGAATAATGATTTCCTTGCAGAAAATTATACTAGTATCATTTTTACCGCTATAGATGGGATTGTGCATAACAAAGATAAAAATGTAATGAAAATGGTTTGTCTTTCACCAAAAAACAGTATTTATTTCGTAATTAATAAATTTATAGGTGGATTATATTTCCATATAAAAAAATATTCAAAAAAAGCAAAAACAAACAGAATAAAAGGAGACTATATTCCTTTAAAATATAGAATATGTTTGAATTGGACACAGTTATTAACATTGAATCATTATGATCATAAATTCATAGAGAAAAAATTAACCAATAAATTTGTTAAAAAAGACAAGTTTTATATATAGGATGAAAGAAGTGTGTTTCATTTAATGAATTTAATAAATATATACTAATTTTGGTGTTGTGAAAGGAAAAATATTTTCATATTCAAACAACTTTCTACCTTTATAAAATATAAAGGATTTAATATAATTTTGTTCAAAACAATATTTTGCATCATATTTTTTGATAATATCTTTATAAGCTTCATATAATAGTAAATCAACATAAATTTTCCTTAGACCTAATTTTATATCATACAATTTAATAATATATTTATTACTACCTAAGTGAGAAACTATTATTACTTCTAATAAATTTAAATACTGATTTGTTTCCAGGAAACATAAATTGATTAATATTGCATATATGTGAATTTAAATCCCCTTTATTAGTATTCAATGCAGAATTATTTGCAAGTAAATATCTACTTTTCATTCCTTTATTTATTTTCAAAACAGTATATGGTTGATATTGAGCATTTTCAATCAAAACACCATTTAGCCAAACAAAACAACTTGCAGATAATATATGTAAAACCTACTTGTAGCAGAAATAGTACTGCTTCACTGAATTGTCATGTCACAGGTCCTTGACATGACAACCCACCCAGTCACATGCTTACAAGGTTCAGCTCATGTGGAAAATTGTATTGCGAGTTCTATCTTGGCATGGCCGGGGATCAAACTCACGACCCTTGGATCGCCATAGAGGAACTGGTGCTAGTTAGTTGGCTCTCTAACCAAAAAAATTATCTCTGTTGGTTCATGCAATGTTCAAAGCATCTTAGACAAAATTCTTACGGTAAAAGACTATTTTAATGAAAATAATTTGGATGCATTATTCATGACTGAGACATGGCTCCATGAATATGGTGATGAAATAATAATAAAAGAATTGGAGGAGGGATCACTCAAACTTCACTCCTTTCCAAGGAAAGGACACACAGAGGAGGTCTGGCATTCCTACACAACTGTGAGCTCCCTTTCTTAACAAATAGACTGGATCGACCTCATGTAAACACAATGGAACTAATGGAGGCTTCACTACATATTAAAGGCAAGCATATAACATTTATAACAATATACAGACCAGAGCCATCTGGTGAGAATAAGTACACCCATTCCAAATTTTATGATTGCTCACTATGGTTCTTTTAACCATGAGGCTATATTTTTGGGTGATTATAATTTTCATGTTAATTAACCAAAAAGACCTAAGGTAATTAAATTTAATGACATACTTTCGAACTTTGACATGAATCAATGGCTGAAATAGCCTACACACAGACTAGGGAATACCCTTGACCTGATCATCACATTCAAAGGGAATAAATTCTAAAATAACCATAGGGTGGATGACTATATATCAGACCATAAAATGATCCTCCTAAATCTAGACATTTATCCACCCACACCCCCAAAACATCGATCAGTTACAGGAACTTTAGGGATATGGATCTGAAAGCCCTTCATGATGACATTAGATCAATTTCTCATCAAAATGCAATGTGGGACCAATTATCGCTATCTGATGTGGTGGATTTTTATGACAAAAAACGCAAGCCAGTTCCATGGATGGATAAAACACGAGAGGTCTCTCAAGAGAAGGCTTGAGAGAAAAATGAATAAAACTGGCTCTGACATTGATTGAGAATTGTACAAATTGTTGGAATCCTCACAATCTATTGTTTGTTTGTTTGTTTGGGGTTTTACATCACTTTCAAAATTATTTCAGTCATTTTGTGATGAGACCTACTTGTAGCAGATATAGTGCTGCCTCACTGAATTGTCATGTTGCTGGTCCTTGACATGACAACCCACCCGGTCATAGATTTACAAGGACAACGGGTTAACCCTTTAAGCACGGGCCTTAGCTCATGTGTGAAATTGTATCATGAAATCTTCTCGGCATGGCTGGATATCGCTGGATATGGGAAATTTTATCATGAGTTCTATCTCGGCACGGCCGGGGTTAGAACCCATGACCTTTGGATCACCACAGAGGAACTGGTGCTAATAAGCTGGCGCTCTAACCAACTGCTCCATGGCCCGTGGCCTCCTCACAATCTAACTATTTTGCTGACTTGGTTAATGAAAATAAACATTACCCAAAAAAATTATTCAAGATAATAGACAAGGTAATGCACAACACTAAGGTTACACCTATGACACACAATGACTGCGATGAAGCACAAGCAGAAAGATTTAATGACTGTTTCATGGAAAAAATAGAGTCAATCTGCCCGAACTTAGACAAATATTCAAGTGAAAATAATCAACCACCAGATCACGCCACTAACAATAGTTCAAACCTCAACTCATCAACCTTGAACAACTTTCAGCCTCTCACTGTTCCTGAGGTACGAAACTTGGTTAGAAAAGCATCAAAGAAGTCATGTGAAATTCACACCATCACGACATGGCTACTGGTTGACCTCCTTGATGACCTCCTACCAATTATTACTGCAATCATAAATAAGTCACTAACACTCTCACTAGTATCAGATAATCTGAAAATTGTGATAATTAAACCTCTGTTAAAAAAATTAGGTCTGGAACTAATTGAAAATAATTATAGACCCGTCTCAAACCTAAGCTATATTTCTAAGCTTACTGAGAAAGCAGTGCCAAACCAACTAATTTCTCACTTAATAAGAAATGGATTTACTGATGAGTTCCAATCAGTATATAAGGAATACCACAGTACAGAAACAGCCTTACTTAGGGTACAGAATGACATATTACAAAATCTGGATGGAAGGAAATCAGTGATCCTACTCTTATTAGACCTTATTTGACACTATTGACCATCAATTACTATTCAATAGACTTGAATTAAGATGTAACGTCACAGGTCAGGCCCTTGCCTGGAGCAAATCATAACTACTGGGCAGAAAGCAGTGCGCAAAGTTGGCCGACATAGGTCCACCCTCAAAGTATAATAATAATAATAATCATAATAATAATCATAATAATAAAAATAATAATAATAATAATAATAATAATAATAATAATAATAATAATAATAATAATAATAATAATAATAATAATAATAATAATAATAATAATAATAATAATAATAATTACATTTCTATAGCGTCATTTCAGACCTGGTCTGCTCATGGCGCTTTTGAAGGTAGTGTTCTCTGAGTCTTTAATTTCTTTTTAAAGCAGTCAATTTAAGATATTTGTATTCAATGTTTTGTTCAAGAAATTATGAAATTGTGATTTTTGAAAATTGAGATGCCTCAAGTATAGGATAGGTAGTATTCCCCCACACGAGAAATACTAATTTAGAAATCTATCTTATACTTGAAATATTCAAAATATTTTAAGAGTTGGAGCTGATACTTGATTTTCAATATTACCAACACGAGAAATATTGTTAGAGCAATAAGTAGCAGATTCAATTATAAATTTGTGATACTTTGTGAAAAATTGAGATGTATTGTGAAACAGAAAATTACGCCAATTATTCCGTAGACGATGCCTCGCATAAAAGTACAACATAAAATGTTTAAAATCCTCTGTTCAATTAAAACCAATATGTTAAGAAACTACTGTGTTCAGTTTAAAATCATGCAGGCATGCACAGCGGCTGGTCTTCGGTTCAGTCTAATGGTTGAGGCGTAGTGTGACACTTGAGACACCTAACACCACTTATATAGTATAAGTTGAGCTGTATCATATGAATTGTTCAACTCAAAGTCTACTGAGGCCCCGGGCCGTGGCGCAGTTGGTTAGAGCGCCAGCTTATTAGCACCAATTCCTCTGTGGTGATCCAAAGGTTGTGGGTTCGATCCCCGGCCATGCCGAGATTGAACTCATGATTCAATTTCCCAAATGAGCTGAGGTCCGTGCCTAAAGGGTTAACCCGTTGTCCTTGTAAATCTGTGACTGGGTGGGTTGTCATGTCAAGGACCTGCGACATGACAATTCAGTGAGGCAGCACTCTATCTGCTACAAGTAGGTCTCATCACGAAATGACTGAAATAATGTTGAAAGTGATGTAAAACCCCAAACAAACAAACAAATCAAAGTCTACTTCTGTATTTATTCTCTTACCAAGACTGATATTTAGTTCAACTCGGATTTCTTTCTGTTGTTTTCAATATATATATGTATATATATATATAGTTCTGTATTTGTTAATATGTGTAATACATATATATTCAGCTTGAGAGTTGAGAACCTCACACGTTTGACGTGGGAGGAAAGATATATTTCGGCAGTTATTTAATTTGGGCGGTTTGTTTATCTCATCAGTTTTATGCTTCAGTTGTGTTTATGCAATATGATTATTCTCATTCTTATCGTTTATTTAGGGCCACGGGCCGTGGCACAGTTGGTTAGGGCGCCAGCTTATTAGCACCAGTTCCTCTGTGGTGATCCAAAGATCGTGGGTTCGAACCCCGGCTGTGCCGGGATTGAACTCATGATACAATTTCCCACATGAGCTGAGGCCTGTGCCAAAGGGTTAACCCGTTGTCCTTGTAAATCTGTGACCGGGTGGGTTGTCATGTCAAGGAGCTGCGACATGACAATTCAGTGAGGCAGCACTATATCTGCCACAAGTAGGTCTCATCACGAAATAACTGAAATAATGTTGAAAGTGATGTAAAACCCCAAACAAACAAACAAACAAAATCGTTTATTTATCGCAATTAGATGTTATAGTTCAGGTCACGACCCGTATATATATTTTTTTATATACTCATCCAACGGAGATCCTGACTTGTTTTGTATATTGGAAAAAACTCTTTTTAAGCAATATACAGGGGTCCAAATTTCATATAATATCCACTGAATGCTACGTATATGACATCTGTGCAAAGGAACGTGTGATAGATCGTAGGATCATTGATGAAAGCTTGTATTTATTCTTAAGGTCGCTGCCCCAACACTGGGGGGATACTGGATACGGTAACTGCAGTTACCGAATCAAAATGGCAGACCCTGCACCAGGTGAGAAATCTCAGCAGCTTGTTGGGGGGTATATTGCATACTGTGCCACTGTTCTTTGTTCCTTGTTAGAGATAAAAGCAATATAATAATATCTCATGCAACAGGTAGGCAGGACAATGGTTAAATGTCTGATTTGGGCCATGTTGTTTTGTCTTGAGATTCGGTAACTATGATCAGTGTATGTCTAAAGATTCGGTAACTGGGGTATCATGATTTGGTAACTGCGCTATGGGTCCTCACTTATCAGATGCTTATTGAATACAATCATCATTGTTTATCACTGAGAGAGACCTGATCTTAGAATATGGGCTTACTCCAAGTCTGAGCATCTTGGATTGTTATTTTACTTTAAACACATATTAAGCACTTTACTATCCCAAAATAATTTCAGGTTATGAGAGCGTATATAGATATATCAATCAGCAGGTTCATGTATTCAGCATAATCGATATGCTTGCAATTAGTAGTTAATTGAGGGGGAAGATTATTCCAGTCAGTCACTGTCCTTGGAAAATAGCTGTATTTATAAGGGTCACAGCTTGTCGCAATTTCGATATAGTGATTTCCATGTAGGAGCTGATTTCATTTTGACATGTTCTGAAAGTTTCAAAGCTATTTCACCATGTATGGCCTTGAATAATAAAACCAGCCTCTGTGTCCTTCTTCTCCCTCCTAGTGAATCCCATTTTAGGTCTTCCAGGATTTTTGTTACAGTGCCTGTTTCTCTCTTCCAGTTGCCAGACACAAATTTAGCAGCTCGTCTTTGAACTGATTCTATGTGGTCTATATCTTTTTTGAGGTAAGGGTCCCACACACTTGATGCATATTCTAAGTGAGGGCGCACAAGTGTATTGTAGGCAGCCTCTTTGATATTTCCTGGGCACATATTGAAATTTCTTCTTACAAATCCCAGTACTTGATTTGCTTTGCAGACAATGTTGTTGATATTTTCATCCCATTTCATATTTGTTTGGAGTTCAACTCCCAGGTAGGGATGATGTTCAACATGTTGCAAGTTGTGATCATTTAATGTATATTTTCTTGTATCAAGAGCTTGGCTTTTTTCGTGCTGCTCAGGGTGTAGCATTTCTGAGCATTGAAGTCCATTTGCCACTCACTTGACTATTCCTTCAGCATATTTAGGTCTTCTTGCAGTTTTACTGCATCATAGTCATTTTCAACTATTCTATATAGGAGGCTCTCATCAGCAAAGAGCCTTATGTTTGAATATTTTAGCTTCTCTCCAATGTCATTAATGTAGAGTAGAAATAGTATTGGTCCAAGTACTGTACCCTGAGGCACTCCAGATTTAAAAAGGACAGGATCAGATTCATCACCGTCAATAACTACCATCTGTTCATGGTTTGTAAGCCAGTTTTTTATCCATGAACCGACCTGCCCTGAGATTCCGTAATGCTCGAGCTTGTGATTCAGCCGTTCGTGGCAGACTGTGTCAAAGGCTGTACTAAAGTCGAGAATGAGCATGTCAACAATTTGCCCATCATTTCTAGCCTTGAGTATATCCTGTAAGGTTGTGATTATTGAGTTTCACACGAGTGGCCTGTCCTGAATCCATGCTGAAAATTTACCAGGGATGATGTTCAACATGTTGCAAGTTGTGATCATTTAATGTATATTTTCTTGTATCAAGAGCTTGGCTTTTTTCGTGCTGCTCAGGGTGTAGCATTTCTGAGTTTCACACGAGTTTCACACGAGTGGCCTGTCCTGAATCCATGCTGAAAATTTACCAGGATATTGTAAAGTTCGCAGTGATTCATCATGTGTCTGACAATTATATGTTCCAAAAACTTACAGCGTACAGATGTCAAAGAAACTGGCCTGTAGTTTGTGGCACAACTTTTATCTCCTTTTTTAAAGACTGCAACTATATTTGCTGTGCGCCATGCTTTTGGGACTTCTCCTTTGTCGGGTGAGTCTTGGAATATTTTTTGGAGGATTGGAGCTATTTCATGTGAACATTCTTTCAAGACTCTTGTGGGTATTTGATCCGGGCCATTGGCTTTTTTGGATCACCTTTGTCAGGAATATTTTCCATGTTTTCAGTAGAAAAAACAGATTTGTAATGACGTGAAAGAACTGATGTAATAGGAATGTGTTTATTGATGGACTCCATAAGCTTATCTGTGAACTTATTTTTCAGAGTTTCAACTGGGAGATTTGAATCCTTAACTTCATCTTAAAAAAAAGACATGCATGTCTTGTTTTATTGCATTCATGTCTCCTAGGACTTTCATTAATTTGTCAGTCATAAATTTGCAAACCTAAGACCCTTTCAAATAATCCCCTGCTTAGAAATATTTTTGTCCTTTTTCTTTTTCAGGTGCATTATAATCAACAGTTTGTTCAGAACTAATAACCTCTCTTGATCTTCAGAATATTTTTTGTAACATTTGTTTCAATATATGGTTCACAGTTCTGCCCATATTTATTGATTATGGCATTGATTGTTTGGCCAAAGTGAACAGATCTATATATTTTGGTTTAGTGGCTTCATCTAATTCTTCTTACCGAATGCTAAAAGGCAAATTCTGGTGGCTGGATTTAGCATGGTGGAATATATTTAGTTCTATTTTACCAGTTTTTGTGCAATGGTAACACATAAAGGCTGAAAAAGTGAGCATGTCATATTATAGTTACAGTTACAATGAACATTGCAACCACTGGATTGCAACACATTATACATACCTGCAGTCATTATACAGAGCATATTGTTCTGGTAACTTTACTATAATTATTGTTTGCTTATAAGTACACATTAACATTGATATTTTGTTGGCATACACATATGGCAGTTACCAAATCATTCAACAGTTACCGAATCATCCACATGGAGAAGACTACAGTGACTGAATCATGCATGTACAGTTACGGAATCACAAGTGAAACTACATTCCCTCTTTTTCACATTACCTGTAAAGCTATGTGAATCATTTTGATCATACTGTATTTATATACTATACTGAAGCACTTGGTCATGGTAGCAGTTGTCAATAACCCCAGGAAAGATGAAATACAAGCTGCTGAGATTTCTCACCTGGTGCAGAGTCTGCCATTTTGATTCGGTAACTGCAGTTACCGAATCCAGTATCCCCCCAGTGCCCAAGAAAAAAAGCGTCCATTCCTCACGCGCCCGCATACACAGTATGGGGTCCCTCTAGGACCAATATTTTTTACAATATACATGTCCCTGTTAGCTGACATCCTGGCAAAATACAGTCTCATATATATGCAGATGACACACAAATCTACATTCCCATGGATCATACATCAGAAGAAAATGCTAACATGAGCAGCCTTTCTCATATCTAACAAAATGAAGATAAATGATGGCAAAACTGAGATGCTGGTCTGCACGGACAGATATGACACTACATCAGACAAAACTGCAGCATCTATCAGTGTAGGTCATACTGACATATCACCTGCTGCCTCTGTGGTTGACCTTGGAATCACCCTTGACAAAAAAATGGATATGAAGGCCCAGATAATGAAAATTTGCAAAAAGGGATACTATCATATCAGAAACATATCTGCTATTGGACAATGTCTAGACGAAAAAAACTGCATTAACCCTAACACATGCATTTGTTACTTCTACATTGGACTACGGAAATAGCCTTCTTGCCGGGCTTATCTTTTCTATTATGTATACATATGCTCATGTAACAAACCAGAAGTAAACTGTTATAAATATCAATTACATCTGAATTATATATCATCCAGAACGGTCATGGGCCATGGCACAGTTGGTTAGAGTGCCAGCTTATTAGCACCAGTTCCTCTGTGGTGATCCAAAGGTTGTGGTTTCGATCCCCAGCCATGCTGAGAAGATTTCATGATACAATTTCACACATGAGCTGAGGCCCATGCCAAAGGATTAACCCATTGTCCTTGTAAATCTGTGACTGGGTGGGTTGTCATGTCAAGGACCTGCGACATGACAATTCAGTGAAGCAGCACTATATCTGCTACAAGTAGGTTCCATGATGATATGACTGAAATAATGTTGAAAGTGATGTTAAACCCCAAACAAACAAACAAACAAACAAACTCATTGTTGAAAGAATATACATAGATTTGCTTTGTACTGGCAGTTGTACTGATTGGTCAGTATATGTGCTGGATGTGATCTACTCTGCTCATGCCTGATCCTCTCTGCATTGGTGATCAACTGGGGTGTGAGATAACTGATGAGCATACGTACCGCTATACTATGCATCATCTATTTTGTCTATGATAATATTGATGGAATGTCCCGTATATTTGCGTTTCTCACACAGAATCATTCTGTGTCCCACACCAGACACCTGGTTCCAGTTTATGACCTAATGATGGTCAATTCAGATTTGAAAATATTTTTGTGAGCGAGGCATGTATTTTTAACTCTGTGATTTCCCAAGATCAAAACAGGGCAATGACTGCAGAGGCAGTAATTGAATACTACCTGTGTAATGTAGAGTAATAAACAAGATGAACCACAAGAAATTTTTTAAGGCATGGCTTTTGTGGGAAAGAGGGGGCAAACCCTTGAAAACGGATACTTGGTACAGGGGCGATGAAAAGTTTACAAAATGTTAAGTGACCACCATTTTCTAGTTGATTCTCTGGAGGTAGGTAACTTACATTGAATATGAAGTGTGCCATATAATGTTCAGACATTCTGTATCTTTAACTTAAACTTGAAAAATAGATAATGGTAGTAAAACAAGGAAAGTCCAATGAGTTTTGTAAATTGTTCTGGAGAAGTCTATATAAAGTAATCCGACAATCAAGATTACCGAACAGAGGTTGAAAATGTGTTGGATTTCTCTTGAAGCTTTAATGAAATCACTGAGGTCACAGGCAACTTCAAAGAGATTTGTGGTATGTTTAAATGATATGTGGTCACATAAAATGATACAAACAAGCTGTCCCACTGAAATCAACAAAAATACACTGATCATCCAGTGCCCCAATCTGAAGTTGACCCATTGCAAGCACACCATTGCTAAACAGGTGTTTGCACGAGATCACTGATCAATTAAACAAAGTTTGTCAACAAAGTGTCTAATAGATGATTTAGATTTTAGCAGAAGACTCATCAACTTTAAAATGTCACCAAAATATATATAGGGGATCAATATTTGATAGCAAAGTATAGGGTATACACATTTATATTATGCATGGAAAAGGGGCTTAAATATTTCATTTCATGAATGTTTTAAGGGAAGTACATGTTATATTTTGAGAGTTTGTTATCACTTTTTTATATACTATTATCATTATAATAATGAATAAGGGATAATTTTCTGAAATTAAACCTTTATCAAAATATATGTGAAACCTCAAAAGATTTCACCTGTTATGTTTAAGCTATTTCTCATCAAATTTAGCATGTTAATAACTCTTAGGATTGACAGACTTTATTTTCAATGTTTGTTCAAGAATAAACTGCGTACTCTACAGGATAAAATGATATAAACAACAGCTTATACGTGGTTATAATGAATCATGTAGAAGCTGTTGTTATAGACATTATTTCAAAATAGCTCAGCATGTGATATTTTCCTCTGATTTCCTTTACAAATTGACTCAAATCTATAAATTGCTTTAATACATTGACTTCTTGACTTCCTGAGCTGTCGTGTAATCTAGACACTGTCTGACAGCTGATATGTTTATGTTAAGGTAGTGTTCCTTTTTACACTGGCTTCATGTTCAAATCAGAATCAAAAGTGATACCCAGGTCTACTACAGAGTCTTTGGGCTTGACACTAGTTTCGCCTATGGGCCGATATCATAAGTTTCAGAACACCAGATATAGTTGTGAGGACATGCTCAGCAGTTTCTAGTATGGGCACACTCTGACCTGATATTGTAAGAAAGTAGATCTGTGAACACCAGATAATGATATGAGCATATTGTGACAATATAACGTTGTAAGCATATGCTCAGCATGTTGCTAGCAATATTTGTCTAGCTACTCAGTTGGGACTGTGTCGTCTTGAGTCTATTCTAGCATAACTGGCATGTTGTGCTGATTTGTTGACATGTTCTGAAATCATATGTTTATATATTACCAATGATGATAACAATAAACATCAGCATTCATTATTTTGGTTTTCTTTTGTTCATCCAAAACAATACATCCTGTATATTAAATTCACAGTATGCTTTAAATTACCTGGCAACTAAGGTGTTACTGGTCATAGTTTCCTGTGGTACTGCAGCTATACCTATTACCCACAACTACTCAAAATCATTCACATCATGAGTTGATTAACATCTTTTGAATATCTTTTTATAATGAAGTATATATTATCTGTGTATTTAACACACCTTTGCTATAAAGAAAACAAATATGTCCAATATTCACCAGTGGTATTCACTTTATCTTGTGAACATGTGAGGTGGTGTTGACAGTAGACTTTTTCTTAGAACATACTTTAGGTTGAAGTGAATAAATAATGGCGTTGAAAATCCCGTTTAGAGGTATTGCAGAAACTGCAAAAGTCTGAATATGCAGGGAAATGTTTTTCCCAGTTAGGAATAGCAAGCATAAAATTACTAATGGTAACCAAAATACAATGTTGACAAATATAATGATTATTATGTGAAGAGTAAGAGAAATGAATGCCTTTATATTTGACCCGCGATTTGGGCCTGAAAACCCCTTTATTTCCTTTTTTATGTTGAAGACAACTTTAAGAATATGAAGATAAAAAGCTATGCCAGTTGCAAGGGCTATGAGAGTGCAAGCAATTACCAGAATTGATGTGATTGTTTTAACAGTTACATTTATTGACTCCCCTAGAAATATCAAACATAGTCTGTTTGATCTTGAGTTAATTTCCTCAAATGAAACAAGTAATGGACAAAGCGAGCTGAGAAGCAACCAAACTAAAACCAAAGAAAGTGATGCACTCTTTTGTGAAATTGGCAAAGGACACATTGGTCTTACAATTGAGATATATCTAATAAAGGTGAGAAAAGTCATAACTATCTTTGACATTATTATAGTTACAAAAGAAATAATTGATGCAAGATCACAAATCACACTTGAACGCCATGAATAATCATAAACTGAATATGTATTTCCATAGTAAAGATCAGAAATAGCAATGATAAATAAATACACTGCACCTAATATATCTGTAAGTACTAGATGATAGAGAAAAAGAGATTGAAGGGAAAGCAGTGGTGAAGCACTGAGAGCATTATTTGATTTTCTAAATGGATTTTTAATGACTAAAACTACAATGTTTAAAATGGCACTTAATGACGTTGTAAACCATAATATTATCCTAAAAACAAAACTTCCCAGTAAGGTGTAGCATGTTGAAAACAGGGACTTTTCGGCAGTACATTTAACACTTGTGATCAAACAACAAACTTTGTACACATTAGTATACAAGATTTGTATATGTGGTAAATCAGAAGAAATATTTTGATAAACATATTCCAAAATATTGTGTCTGAGGTCCATTTCTTTTAATTCTTCAAGTCCTTTTAATGCATTAACATAAAGTGAACACAGTGCATTGTAAGATAGATTAAGTCTACTAAGTTGGTGTAGATCTTTAAAGGAATTAGCTTGTAGTGTCATGATATTATTTTCCTGCAAGAATAGAAACCTCAGGAAGAAAAGGCGAGAAAAACATGTTGAGTGTATAACTTGTATATTATTAAGTGATAAATCGAGATACGATAATTTCTGACCTTTGCCGAAAGGATACATAATTTGTGTACTGTCGCATATACATTTCAGATTATTTCTGGACAATATAAGTGTATTTATAGACTGTGGAAGTCTATGGGTAAACATGGAGTTACTGAGGATCATATGACTGTCAATTATCAATAAATACTGCACTAAGTCACCAATGAATGGTACTTGGGTGATATTTGGTCCTGTACAGTGCATAGCTAAAGCCAAGCAAATACACTCTGATGGGCATTCCGAAAGATTGCACAATTCTTCATCATCACCATTTGGACAATGAGCTACCCCATCACATACCTCAAATGCATGTATACACATTTGGTGATCTTTACATTTCATCATGTTCTGACACAAGTAATGATCACAGTCCATTTCATCATCTCCAGATGGGCAATCTATCCTGTTGTCACAAACCCTCCTATATGGAATGCAATATGCTTTCACACATTTATATGAGTTGCTACATTGGAATCCTGCACAATTGTGTAAGTGGACACCATTTGTACATGTTGTTAGATATCCATCATTATCTAAATCATACATACATATTTGAGTGAAAGGAAACAATGATTGTTTTGCATATAACTTATTCCTGCAAAAATGTTTAAAATCTTCTGGAATGTTTTTGTTAATGGACGTTGTATTTTGCCCGAAAGTAGAAGTTTGTATTTGATATACATGATCTTCTTGTTCATAACCATAGGGAACACAACCTTTCTTATTGTGGTGATACATAAGTAATCCACATGTACAGTTATGTGGAAAACAATAAAGTGAACAAAACAGACTGCTAGAAATCAAGACTCCCATCTTATCTGTGCAGGAACAGTTATACTCATCCTCACCCAGGAGACAATCAAAATTACCATCACAAACAGAAAGGGATGAAACACAAGATTTATCTGTGCACTGAAATTGTCCTGATCCACAAATATCTACAATTTTAGATTTATCCACACATATGATAATTTTCTGGATAAATTCGATAAAGTTTATTTGCATTATCATATTGTTGAAATTTTCAAAAACGCTAGTTATATGTTTTTCCATTATTTTACTTTCAGAAATGTTTGAGGGGAAAAGCATGCCACCTTGGGAGCAATTAGAATAAAAAGATGCTCTTTCATCATTGAAATATATCCCATAACACAATTCGCCAATGATAAACCAGTTTTTCTTACAGAGATAGTTATAGACTTTGACAGAGGTGAGATTCATTTTATGTTTACATATCCAAGATGAGAGGAGAACTTTACCACAAGGGATTTGGAACCATTGTGGTTCTTTTTGATATAATGTGAAAATAGCAGTGCAAGATGAATTTGTCTTGGTTAATGCATGTTCTCTTGAAGTTGCTTTCTTCAGAAATGGTTTTATAAGGTCGTATTTGAACAAGAAGGGGAGTGGTAAATAATCAACATTTATAATGGTTGTGGAAACATTATGTATAATACTGGATATATCTATATTAGCCTTCTTTTTAAATGATGTATAAATTACTGGGGAACCATCTGACCATCTCCATGTTGAATTCTACAAATAACAGTATAATTAAGACAAGAAATATATCTATCTATATATCTATCTCTCTCTCTCTCTCTCTCTCTATATATATATATATATATATATATATATATATATATATAGATAGATATATATATATATATATAGATAGATATATATATATATATTATATGTACTTGAAATTTCACAAAGGTTATGAAAATCAAAGTATTAAGGTCATCAAAATATCCATCATGTGTGTAAAATATGGTGCTATATTAAACCAGGGTCAGAGGTCACCAACACATAGACATTTATACAAAAGCTTGGACTTCATATTTAAGTTTTGACAACATTATGAGGTCATTATAAAGGTAGAGGTGATAAGGCTAGGAGGTTGATAAGATGGTGGTGACAGTCTACATATATTGAGCAGCAACATGACCTAACCCCTAACAGACGGGAAGGATGTTAACATTCCGATTATTCTGGATTAATAACATCATTTTTATAACATTTTAAAGGGCTGTTACATTTAACAATGTAGTTATCATAATGAAGTTTTGATCCAAGTATATTGAATAGCCATGGTTGCAATATTTATCAATTAAGCATTCAGATACACTAGTCCAGGAAAAAAATAGTTAAGTCCTTCCAATCAATTGACTTTTAACAGTTTAGTCTGTCAGGGATTGAATAATTTACTTCAAGCAATACCTTTAGCTGGAGACCAAGGTAGGTGGCGGGTCCAACTATATCAATGAAATCAAAGAATAGGGACATGAGTTCCTGCTTGGAATGAACACTCCATAGGTGAGCTCTCTGAAGATTGCAGTGTTGTTCCGCTTGTAACCAAGATAAGGCCACATCTTCGAACAAGGACTCGTATATTGTTTTCGTTTGGGGAACATTTGGATGTAGTTCTCCATATAACAGATTCAAATCTTTACGTGAGACAAGATAACTGACTTTTTTAGGATAAAAGATAAAGTTTCTCTTTACGTTTGGATGGAAGTTATATTGTTGTTCAACGTTAAGAGACTGATCATATTCTATTTTTCTGTCAAGCCTTTCATTGATCATTTGAGCCATAACAGTGCAACCACAAAATGAGGAGCATGTGTGATCAGAGTGATCCAGCTGAGCAGAAATTTGAATCGTTTCACTGTCCCAAAGGTACAAAGAAATGGTCTGATTACTTTTTAATTTCCATTCTATGTGAAACCTATAATTCTCCCCAAGTCGTTGGCTTTTCATAAAAATAGAATAAATGACTGAGCTGCATTTATCCCCGAAAATCCTCAATGACAAAGATGCATTTGGATTTGTGGCGATTGATGCTGTATTCTCACTAATGTTGTGATATGTCAATTGGCATATGTCACAAAGATGCCTGAAATGTTTTGAAACAAAATAGTCTAGATTTGAGCATCTTTGTTGACATGTTGAGTGGTATGTGGTAATAACAAAACCAAATTTCCAAAAAGCATACACCCTCATTTCTATAATTGATATATTTCCCCTCTGTTGGACCTTCTGAATCCAGGGATTTGTATAATTATGATAAATTGTCTTATCAATAACATAATAATAGTCTAAAAGCTCGTTCTTTTCGAATAGGTAGAGAGGAAAGTTGTAATCATAGGATAAAACTATATTTGAAAATGAATCTCCCTCATATTCTGTGGACAGTGTGAATACCAGGTTTTTACTAGAAATTGCTTTTCCGTCGATATTGTCAATAAAGGAATGTATATAAACTAAACATGCATCTGGGGGATATGACACAATAATTTCGTGTAAATTATGAGATCTAATGACGTAATAATGGAGCTTAATGGCAGGTCTCACATATGCAGATATTGGAGGGTACACAGTATAGTCCACAAATATTCCATGACATTTTGTAGATTCCACCAAATAATGTACTTGGAATGAACCATATTGCTTATATGCATAGATATGGACATACCAGTGCTCACTATTGCTAACAAGTGACATATCACTGGGCAGATCATCAAAATAATCTACTCCACATACTGTTACCCGAGGATGCAAAGTTCCTTCAATCTTTTCAAGCAATGATATTCCTCCATATGTACAGTCATATATATTAGGAATGTCAAAATATAAAAACTGAAATTTAATTGAAACTGACATCTCAAGGTCAAATGCAATATACTTGTGACTGACCTGTGCTGAGGATAAAAGATTTGATTCCTTTATTTTCCCAACCCAGGGTACTTTGACAAGATGCTCTGTTGCTGGAATGGAGAATGATTTATAGTGGATTATGTGGTTTAATGAGGCATTAAGCTGACCATAATGATACAGTAGCATATAACACTGAAAGGTTAAGCACCATATGTAATTAGCTCTTCTCATATTCTTTGAAATCATATTTGATTTCACTCCGGGACCATCAAATATGAAAAGATCGATATTATAATTTTTCTTATGCATTGGGACAATTTTAATTATGCTCATTCTTTCCACTCTTAGCAACCACTGATATATTGATGTTCTTGCGTGAGGAATTCTTTTAAATAAAATGAATTCTTCGAATAAAAACACACTTGTCAAAACTACTCTTGGCATATTCCCAATGGTCCTTATCCCTCTCTTTTCTTGAACTTGATAATTAATAATAATAGATGAATTCTTTGCTTTGAGTCCTAATATATTTTCAATTTTGATGATTAAAATATTTTCTCGAAAATACAAAGACCAGGGAGGTCGCAAACCACAGTATGGTCCATGCTTCCTATAGGCAGTCACAGTAAGATATATACTTTCACATCTCCAAGTTGAATAATATAACTTGAAAAAAAGAAAATAAATCTTTATGCCAAATATTCTGGGAACAGTAATCTTCCATTGCCGATAGAATATCCATTTTTCATCATTGTCATATTTATAACTACCAATTATTAAATTTGATGACCTCTCTAAGCAAATATCCCAGAGATTAGGACTGCAAGGAGGTAATTCTCTAAAAGTCATTCTACTTTCCATTCTAATATTAAAATATCTTAACTGTATGTAAAAAATATTCTTCAGTGCAGATGCCATCATAGGCTTTGTTGTTGTTTTGTTTAATGCCATCCAAATATCAATATTAATATATCCAATCCAAAACTTTCTGTCATAATTTGATATCCGTCTAGGTTTAACATATTTAAGATATGTATCTGTTCTTTCATTTAAAACATATTGTAACATACATGTTACCAATAGCACAGTTGCAGTAATCATGTTTTCATTTTATATGGATTGCTAGGAAAATTCCATATTTATAGCTCTCAGAAGCCGATCCTTTAATTTTATTCACTCCGAACATGATATGAATAATGCTGAAAACTTAACAGGTTTCAAGTAATATAATATGCTGTTCTTTATCGGCTGAACTAAAAGCTGTATATAATGTTACAAAACCAATACCAACAGTGGAGCAGTTTACGCTTCATAAGAATAAGGCACACAAACAATGATTCAATGGTTGTAATTAAAATTTGCAAGTATTTATTTAGTATTTCTTTAAAGACAGGTAATGTCATACTTGAAATGAATCTCAGTCTGCTTGAAGATGTTTTTCAATGATTCACAGTTTGAATGACATGTGAACGAATTACTATTTCATCACCTTTGTTATATACTACTTGTGTTACCTGGAGTAATTAAAACATGGAGATCAAACATATTTGAAATATTATGCGTGTGTTAAAGTATCAAATGTTTAAAAATGGACATAGACTTTCCCAAACAAGATGTCTAAAAAATATCTCAATATTCCCTTGGTATTGTTTTATATTGGATGTTTTATTCTGTATTATTTGATATTTATTCCATTTTATTAGATGCTTTATTCCGCATTATTAGATGCTTCATTCCGCATTATTAGATGCTTTATTCCGCATTATTAGATGCTTTATTCCGCATTATTAGATGCTTCATTCCACATTATTAGATGTTATATTCCGCATTATTAGATGCTTTATTCCGCATTATTAGATGCTTTATTCCGCATTATTAGATGCTTTATTCCGCATTATTAGATGTTATATTCCGCATTATTAGATGCTTTATTCCGCATTATTAGATGCTTCATTCCACATTACTAGATGTTTTATTTCGCATTATTAGATGTTTTATTCCGCATTATTAGATGCTTTATTCCGCATTATTAGATGTTATATTCCGCATTATTAGATGCTTTATTCCGCAAAATTAGATGTTTTATTCCGCATTATTAGATGCTTCATTCTGCATTATTAGATGTTTTATTCCATTTTATTAAATGTTTTATTCTGTATTATTTGATGTTTTATTCCGTATTATTTGATGTTTT
This sequence comes from Amphiduros pacificus, assembly GCA_949316495.1. NCBI lineage: Eukaryota > Metazoa > Annelida > Polychaeta > Phyllodocida > Hesionidae > Amphiduros > Amphiduros pacificus. The sequence continues at coordinate 4,507,400 of OX439011.1, forward strand.
ATTTTGCATAATTTAATGTTTTGTTCAATATTAATAGGTGTTTTTTGTATTTTATGTTTTATTCCACATTAATTTACAAAACCAATTGCAATATGTTCTGACATGCACAAATTATCAAAAAGGGTATAATTCCACCAGACTTGTCGAGTTAGAGTTATAACTCAATAATTTTGGGGTGAGAGATGGAAGTTAGATTTTGATTGGTCGAGTTTGGGAGATTGGAGATTGATTTGAATGGGTTTTAGTTTATTGTCTGTTTTGGATTGAATTATGATTTGAATTATAATTTGGATTGAATTATGAATTTGAATTTCGTGTTGATTGTGTAGTTTTGGGTGATGTGATTTTTTATTGAGTTAGTATATTGCTAGATATTTGAGTTTATTATTGATGTGTACAAATTTTGAACACGTGTAAGATTTGAGTTAGGATTAACTTTCATTTGGAGTGTTTTTTTGCGATGTTGTTAGTCCAGTCAAAATATGAAATGACCCAGAACAAATTAGAACAGAAACCAATTTGGTGTTACTTGTCTCAGATTGTTACCCAGATGAACATATAAAAAGTCCAAAATCATCTTAGTGGAACATCACCTAATTTGCTGTCACAAGTTAAAGACCAAAATATCAAAATTAATGAACTTGTACACTTATGTTGAAGATAATAACAAAAAGAAGATGAACATTTAACTAAAATAACTTTATTTTATATAAATAAGGAAAACAATAGCTTGCAATACATGTACAAATTAATTCTAATGAGATACATGTTTCAGTACATATTATCTACTGCAAATGCAATACAATATTCACAATGTAAAATTTATATTGGAATTGTTACCCACTATATGTAGGATATAGATTACACACCCCGAGACTCTTGGAAATATATAGACATTCATAGACAATCACGAACGATATTGATGGTTGATGAGTCGCCATAACCACCACTCTGAGAGATCACGTGCAGACGGACGAGCCCATGTTGGATACGCAGGCAAGACGAGTCCATCCGATGACGCGTGAGGAAGCCACGTAGGCAAGCCCCCACAGATGACGCGGAGTGATCCCTTAAGAGAGGCGCGCAACCGTTGGATCCTCAGTCAGACAGAGACAGCCGGAGAAGCCGAGACGACCGCGACCGCTTGCTTGCCACAGAAGATCCACGACTCTCAGTATCGTGACTGCATAGACTTGGGTGTTTTGTGTATAGATAGGATCTCATAAGTATCATGCATTTGGGTAGTTCACATGCCTCGCTCATTGCCATGCCGGCCTAGCCAGACAAGGAGGAATCACAGCACCGAATAAAGGTAACTATTGTGTCGTGTATATCCTGTGTCTGCAGTCCTTATTGCCTGTCACCTTCATGAGGGTATATAGGGTAGCTAGGATCTGTGCCCGAACTCACAGCCAGCGAGTTAGCGAGCTATGCTTGTTGTACAGTACAGTAAGGTAGAGTAGAGCAGATTAGAGTATCTATCTATTGGTAGAGTATTGATCCCCCGTCCACGTCCCCCAACGACGGATACTCTCCATATAGTGGGTAACATTATGGTGGAGAATATCCGAATCGATCCATGGCTTTGAGTGTTGCTGATACTGTATGGAGATCCTGACTGCCGCCCTGCTACTTGAATATAAGTCTATGTTGCTCAGATCTTCGAAAAAGCTTTCCACCAAGCTGCAAGTGGCGCGCGATCCTCCGGTAGCAGAAGACGATTCTACATATCAAGGTGAGTTAGAATTACTTTTTCGAGATCCCCCCGAGAACCGAAATGACCACGTGAGTGGTTCCGTGAGAGTGGAACCTCCCTCTAGTCCTCCCGTGTCAGACCTCACTGCTTCCTCTGGAGCGCACCCCTCCCCTTCTTCGAGTGGTATTAAGGCCCCTTTGTCTCATACGTCTGCCAGTACAGGTAGCACTTCTCCGCCTGAAGCTCTCACACTTCGCCCCCGGGCTTCTATCTCGTCTGACTCCGACTCTGACGTTCAATTTGGTCCTTTCCTTGTTGCGGACAGTGATCAAGAGTCCTTCACCATCTCTGAGGTGCCTGTTAAAATTGCTGATTCTGATCAATCAGGCTCTGATCGTGCAAGATCCCCATCGGTAGAGATGGCTGACGACGAGAATGTACAGGAGATGTTCAAATTATAGACCACCTGCGCAAAGTGAATATAGCTGGTGCTCAAACTGACATTGTAGAAATGTTACATGCGCAATCTAAAGACAACAAAATTCACCACCAGAGGCAAGGCTCTAAATCACTTCTCCCACCCCCATTCTATGGTAGATCCACAGATGATCTCCTCCGTTTTATGAACAAATTTCTTACTTACACCCAACTCTCAGAGGACTTGAAGGTTCCCGCTTGTCGCATGTTGTTACATGGCGCGGCGGACGTTTGGTACACTTCTCTGCCTGCAGATGTCACTGGCTCCTGGGATTCCTTCTATGCAGCTTTTATTAAATTTTTCGGTAGCGAGACGAACGCTTGGCTGCTTGAGCAATCGCTGGATGCTAGAATTCAGAAAAAGAAAGAATCTGCTGAAACCTATATAAATGATGTTCTGAGCCAGTGCCAGAGGTTGCAAAAGGAGGACATGGAGACAAAGAAAATATTAGTCAGGGGTCTCCTCCCTAACCTTAAGGCTTTTGTGGTGGGGAAGTCGCCTAAAACACTTGATGACACTATTGAGCAGATTAAACTAGCTGAGACGGTTTGCACGATGACCAGTGATTCATCAGTCACTCTAAATGGTTTAGATTTGCCCTCCGAGTCCACGTCTCAGTTTTTAGCGCAACAGTCCTCCACTCTTGCTGCTATTCGCAAAGAGGTCGCGGATGTGGGAAAAGGGGTTCATAGGCTTGGTAACCGTCCCGAGGAAGGCGATTTTTTTTGCTTTTTCTGTAGGAATTCCGGCCATTGGGTCAAAGACTGCAAGGCTCGCCATGACTGTAGCTTCTGCGGGCGGGATTCACACATGTCTATTTATTGCCCTGATAAATTTTGTGCCTCCCGCGACCAAGCTCCCCGTGCTCCTCCGCGGGCTGACAACCGGTCTAACTGGCCCAATGGCCGTTTCGAGCCTGGGTATGGCCGTGGCCGCTATGAGCAAAATAGTGGTAGGAACAGTCAACGCCCTTTCCAGAATAGACCTTATTCGAGTAACAGGCAAGGCAACGACGGCAGATATAATTCTGGCCGCCCTCCCTTCAATGACCAACGTCGTTCTGGGCCCCGTCAGGACAGTAGGCCCCAGTACCGGCAGGAAAACTATTAACTCCTGTCCCGACTCGTGAGCCACGTGATAGGAGTAGTAATTCGTTTAATATTGCAATAAATCAAAGTAAACCAGACATATTGAACGCGGTTCACTGTTATTTTGCAGAGATGTCCTCTAGCCATCTTAGTTCGCAGGACGATTCTCTGATATGTTAGCCCCGCTTCTGTACCGAAAGAACCCCCTACTGTTTTAGGTAATGATATTAAATTCTTCCCTCTTTCCCCTGATGGTCGCATCGCGACAAGGACAAAGTTTAGCTCCATTGATGCATTATTAGATACAGGCGCTCAACGTAGTATTATCACTCTTGCCTCCATACGTGAATTCTGCCCTGACGACTCCTTCTCACGACAAGTCTCAGCTAGCAAAATAGTGGTTGTTGCGGAGGGTAGCTCTGTTCCTTTCCACTTTCAAACTCATCTTGATTTATTTGTGGGAGATCAATTGTGCCATGTTTGCTTTCAGGTGGTCCCTGATTTACAATACCCTGTTATATTGGGCCGCGACTTTTTCACAGCTTATGGTGTGGTTCTCGATTTTGCACAACGTGGGGTTGCTTTCAAACTAACACCTGAGCTACGGTTGGCAGAAACAATTAGAATCCCAGCCAAGTCTGAATACATAACTCATGCCCGCCTCAAACCTAGCAACATGTCTGGTATATTAGGGGTCTGCACTATGGATAGTGAATTACCCTCCTACCCTGAGATTGCCATGGCGAGAGTCTTTGCCACCGTTCACGACGACCAGAGGGTCCCTGTACGTTTAATGAATATGGCTGATAATGCCGTCACCTTGCCCAAAGGTGTTTCGGTCGGATATTTTGATCCCATCCCTCTGGGTTCAGAGCCACAAGAACTTCCCACTTTAGACCTTACATGGGGGGCTTCTCCGACGGGATCCTAACCCTCATCACAAAATAGACCTTACGAATTCAGACTTGTCTTCCAGTCAGAAAGACTCCCTCAATTGTCTCATTTCTTCATTTAGTGATATTTTCACGACCCGCGATGGTGAGTTTGGCGATACAAATGTCGTCCAGCATACTATTTACCTCAAAGGATCTGTTAGTCCCATTAAGCTACGGCCCTATCGTGCGGGGTACAAACAACAGGGCATTATAGACAAAGAAGTACAGCGTCTTTTAGACAAAGATATCATTAGGCCTTCCAATAGTCCGTGGGCTTTTCCCGCCGTTTTAGTAGAAAAGCCAGCTCAGGATGGCACTGTTTCATATCGCATGTGCATAGACTTTAGAAAATTAAATGAGGTCACCGTGCCGGATTCCTTCCCGCTGCCACATATTCAGGACACTTTAGACAGCTTAGGAGCTCGTTAATTAACACACATAAGCACCCTTGACCTGATGGGCGGGTTTCACCAAGTGAGCGTTCACCCTGACTCTCGGCCGCTCACTGCCTTTGTCACTCATCGTGGGCTTTACGAATACAAACGCCTCCCGTTTGGTGTCATTAATGGACCCCCAACATTTCAACGTCTCATGGAAACTGTGTTGCAGGGCCTCTCTGACCTCTGTCTCATATATTTGGAAGATGTCCTCGTTCACAGCCCTTCTTTCGAGCGCCATTTGACTGACCTTACTCAAGTTTTTACGCGTTTTCGTAAGGCTAAATTGAAGCTTCGTACCGATAAATGTTTCTTTGCCAGGAAACAAGTTAAATACCTCGGTCATATCATATCTAAGAATGGCATAGAAGTTGACCCATCTAAAACTAAAGCTGTTGATGAAAATCCTGTACCCACTTCTTGCAAGGACGTGAGGGCCTTTCTGGGTTTGTCAGGGTACTACCGTAGGTTTGTTGAAGGCTATGCGAAAATTGCGCAACCGCTCAATGTCCTTACTAGTAAAAAGAGTACTTTCGAATGGGATGACATGAAGCAGGCCGCCTTCGACTCTCTCAAAGCGAAGTTAGTTTCGGCCCCGATTTTGGCCTTCCCTCGTATCGAGCCTGATAACCCATTTATCATCAAGACAGATGCCAGCCTTTTCGCGATTGGGAATGTTTTAAGTCAAATGCAGGACGGCGCTGAACGGGTCATAGCATATGGCGGTCGTGCCCTAAATCCGGCAGAGCAAAATTATACATGTACTGAACGGGAATGCCTCAGCATCATAGCTGCTTGTAAGTTACACGAACCTTATCTTAAATACGAGAAATTCACTATAGTGACCGACCATTCCGCCCTTCAATGGCTATTTCGTTCCGAACCGAAGGGACGTTTAGGTCGATGGATGTTGACCCTACAGCAGTTTCGTTACGAAATTGTCCATAAACAAGGGAAATCAATCCCGCATGCTGATAGCCTTAGTCGCCGCACGTACCCGTTGGAATCTAATCCCACACCTGAGTTAGAACTCAAATTGGCTGCTGTTTCTGACCTGCCTGGTGATCTCGAGCCACACCCTGTCTCACCCGCTGTGGCCGACCAGTGTTTGTCTGATCTCAATCAGTCGTCCGGCACTTTGTACACCTTTCATGATATTAGTGTGAAACAGTCTGCCGATCCCTCCCTTCAATCCCTTATCAAGTATTTCAAGTCAGCACACCTCCCTTCCCCCCCAACCTGAGGCCCGGAAACTCCTTGCCCAAGTTGATGATTATTACTTAAAGGAAGATGTTCTATTTCATTTGTATGTCACCCCGGGTAGAGGTCCGGCGAAGGACCGCTGCAAAACTCAGTTAGTTATCCCACCCACTCTTCGCCATGATTTGCTTGAGGCCTTCCATGATAGCTCGATGGGTGCTCATTTAGGGACTGACAAATTGTATTCCACGATACGACAGAAATATTATTGGCCAGGGATGCATAGTGATATTATGAATTGGGTTCAGTCCTGCCAAGTTTGTAGTAAGACCAACAAACTCCCGAAAAATAGGCAGGGTTCCTTACACCCTATCCCTGTTTCACGCCCCTTTCAGAGGGTTCACACTGATCTTATCGACCCACTCCCTAAAACAGATCGAGGCAACAAATACATTCTTGTTTTTCAGGACGCTCTCACACGTTTTCCTGAAGCCTTCCCTCTCCCTGACCAGTCGGCCGTCTCGGTGGCAGAACGTCTTTTTGAAGATATTCGGTGCCGCTGGGGAAATGTCGAATCTATTGTTAGCGACCGTGGGGGGTGTTACGCTAGTGTAATCGCCGAGGAATTGTGTAAATTGATGCAGGCTAGAAAGGTCATGACTACGCCCTACTGCCCCCGCAGCAATGGCATGGCCGAACGAAGTGTTCAGTCTATCTCTAAGAATCTAACACGTCTTTGCCATGACAAGCCCACATCATGGGATCTGTTCTTGCCTTCTGCTTTGTTTGCCATGAGAGCGTCAGTGCATCAAGCCACGATGTATAGCCCGTTATTTTTGATGACTGGCCGTGACGCCAAACATCCGTTTGAGACGTCTCTGCCTGACCCTACTCACCCCAGCCCCTCTGTCCGCCATTATGTGAGAAACATGTTTGAGCGTGTTGAGACCGCGCGCAAATGGGCGAAGGAGAATAACGAAATTATGCAGGCCAAGATGAAGTCTTATCATGACTCCTGGAATAGGGGTTGGAAATTCCAAGTTGGTGATAAGGTGTGGATTTATTCCCCCGCCACCAAGGTCCCTGGCCGTAAACTAAAGTCTCCTTATAGTGGCCCATATTATTTAATTGAGCAAACTGCCCCGCTCAATTTTAAAGTCTGCGCGTGTGATACCCACGTGGAACCTAAATCCTCTATTCATGTTAACAGGTTTCGCCCTTGTGTTACGCGATTTGACCGCCCTGTTTCTCCGCTGCAATTCGAGGACGGAACCCCGCCGGGTGAGGACCTTCCGGGCGATGCAATCCCGCCCTCAGATCTCTTGCCGGAGACTGACCCTCCAGGCCCTCGTGGTAACGACGAGACCGCCCATGTCCGCGATTCACTCAATTCTGATGCTGAAGACGTGGATGATGAATCCGATACTCAATATGAGATTGAGCGTTTTTTAAAACAGCGGCAAGGTTCACAAGAGATGGAATACCTGATTAAGTGGAAGGATTATGGTACTAAAGATAACACGTGGGAACCCTTTTCCTTCCTGGGCAAACGGACACAGGCAGATGTACTTGCCAACCCTCCCCCCACTGTTAAAGAACGAAAAAAATAGTTGTTGTTAGGTGTTGTAATACTGTTGGATGTTGACTTATTCCTTATTTATTATTCATGATGATTCCCTCTATTCGGTGTGTTAAGCTTTGTTACTTCATTCGCATGTACTTGTTCTCATTTCTATGGTGACCCACATTCTGTATTTTTGCAAGTGGCCTGATACAATCATGTTCGTTAAGTATTGATTTACAGACGGGATGCCATTCTGACGAGCTGTTTAAATATATGATCATGATTGACCTTTCTGATACTGTCCCCCACCGTGCCTGAAGTGGTTCCATTTAGGGCTGGTTCAAAAGGGATTATTTGTATGTGCCTTTGTTATTGGTTGTGTTTTGATGACATCTGCTTTTTCGCATTTCTATGTTGCCTTTTGTCCCTTGTTGGTGTTATTCTATTTTTGTGATCAGCAGACCTTCACTAATTGGCCCTGTAAAATTGGCCTCACTGCTCGTTTGTGTGTCTCTCACCATTTCCCACACGACTCAGGCTGACTGCCGCTTTGTAACTTGCGTGCGCAGGTTGGTGGCTGTGTGTGCGTTGCTGCTGAGGATGATATAGCGGTTCCGCTGACTTCCCAGACACTTTCAGCTCCTGCGCCTTCGAGTTGCTTCCTACTACCTGCGTACTCCGTTCCTTCGTTGTGGTCTCCGCAATCCGTGTATCAGATTGACTTGTGTGTTACTGACTGGCCAGTTCTTGAGTTGAATCCCTATTACAGATAGTCGTGAGTATTCGCATTTCTTATACGGGTTCCTCTTTTGATATAGTAATACTTATGTCTCTGATTATACGCTGACTTCTGACTTGACTTTGATGACCTTAGTAGATTGTATCCTAAAACGTGAATGTTTTCTTGCGGTCCTCTTGCGAACGAATATGTTGGTTAGCCATGATTACTTAACCGCAAGCAGTAATAAAGTTTGCGTAAGCAACGCATTACAAGGGGTGTTCAATGGTTGCGTTCTGGTTTCTTATTCTCATTTATACCGTAAACAGAAAACAAAGTTTACGAAGGCGACGCATTACACGGGGTGTTCGATGTTTGTGTTTTGGTTCCCTGTTTCTTATCTATACAGTAAACGAGGATCGGTAGTTTGCGAAGACAGTGCATTCCACAGGGTGTTGGTTGGCTGTATTTATTTATATTGTCCCTATTTTGACCACAAACAGTAATATATATATTCCGCACAGACGGGTGTAAGACGCGATGTAACGATGAATGAATATTCCGCGCCTCGGGACACAGGCTGCGATGATTTTGTGCACTCCTTCCTTCGGATGGATTGCTTTATGTACCGGTACATTGACAATTTATTAGGCTGACATGTATTCATGCAGAGTGACGGTTACAACTGCTGTTTTGACTTCATTATTGGTGACACACAACGACTGTTGGTCTGATCCGGATGTCTAGCTCGACTTTCAAACCCCACCTTACGTTGCTATTGTGCGATCCGGGTTGTTTAACTATTTGCATTGCCTTGACTTAATTGGTTAATTGACTGACTGATTGCGGGTCTTAAGTGCCGCTTCGTATAATGTTAGTGATTTTCTCACACCGGTTATACGTTCCATGGTTTCATTCCATTTGAGGTTGGTGACTGACTGACTATTACTGCCCGTACTGGACCGTACGTTATCACACTACTGATAGCTGTTTGCCATTCGAGATTAGCCTGTGATGTAGATTTTATTCTTCTATCTTGAATAATATTGCTGATTAGTTACTACCCTACGTTAAGTAATATGACCACTTGTAGATCATTTAGATGGGCCTTGATATCATGTCTTACTGCCTGTTCCACTCTTCTCTTTCCACCCACGTGTCTGAATAACTAATCGTTAATCGTTCACCCTTCAGGTGAGACGACTATGTTCCTGTCATGACTCCTGCAGACTCTTCTAGCGCCCTTCCTGACGTTTCTCCACTTGCATTTCTTTCGGACGAGGAAGTAAACGACATTTTAGACGCCCTCCCCAGTGATAAATCTTATTGGGCTAACGTTTTTGACGCAGATGACCCATCGTTCCCAATTCCTGACGTCCCTTTGCACACGCCATCATTTCCTATTACTCCTGAGCCTTCAGTGCCTCTCCCCCGATTTGCCTCTGTGAACGGCAGACCCCATCTTCTCCCTAGATTCGCATTTCCCACCAACCCTCCTTCGTGCCCTGTTGTTTACGTTCCCCGCAACCAGCCCACTCTGGCTTCGGTGGTCCAGGCCTGCCTGAAGTGTGGTGAGTGTGTTCGTGTCCAGGAATTCACTCTCATCCCTTTTCGTTGCTTAACTCGTTCAGGCTCGGGTTCTCGCTTTTAACATGTATGTGGTGTGGATCCTTTTTCTCTGTGCGCCCGCAGTGTCTACCGTTAGTGTTTTAGGCCGTCCAAACGTTGGTGCTTGCTCACGAAACAAGGCTACGTGGCAAACAGTGCAGCGACCTGGCAAGTTACGTTTGCCGTCCCACACCTTGAGCTACCTGCTTCTACACCTCCGTTTAACATGTGTGAGGAAGAGATCCCGTTGGTCCTCTCTCCTCGGCGCAGGCGTGATGTGTCTATTGCTCATGGATTTTGTAGTACTTTTAGCTCCCTAACCACTGCATATCGGAATCTCAACGATTCCCTCACAAACCATATCCACCGCTACTGGCGGTCGATCAAGAAACTTTGGCCGATTGCACAGCCCCCATCCCGCAGAGGTGGTAGGCAGAAACGTTCATTCCTACCATTTGTAGGCTCTTTCCTCGGTTCTGCTTTTGGGTTGGTCACTGATAAACAACGCAATAAATTGATGAAGAGGGTCGGTATTATAGAGAGCAACTCCAAACGCTTGCAATCAAATCTCAATGCCCTGCATGCCCAAACTTCGTCACTGGTGAGAGTTACGAATGAACGGTTGGATATTGTTTCAGACGGTGTGGTTAATAACACCTTAAATATTACCAGACTTCTTCACAATGGCGAGTCGCTTGTTCACAGACTTGAGGTTGTCCAGGTACAGACTGATGCACAGCGGCTCTTTCTGAAATCTCTATCCGACTTCACATATGCTAGCGTTTCCGAGATCGGTCATATTCAAGCATTGACGTTATTGGAATCGAAAGCGCGAGCAACTCTCCTTGCCTTGGAAACCATTGCTGAAAATAAACTATCCCCTATTTTGGTTCCCCCTGATGTTTTACATAAATCTATGAGACAGGTCGCCCGACTTTTGCGTGTGCAATACCCTAATTTCAAATTGATGTACGACCAACCCAGTGCTATCTATGCTATTCCAGGTGTAACGGCTCTCAATAGTGACTCCCATTTGTATATTGATGTTAGCCTGCCATTTGTTGTGAAAGATAACGCTTTTACTATATATGAGGTGTCATCTTTCCCTATACCGACAGGAGGCAAGAAGCCGAACCAATTTACACGCCTCTCGGGTTTCTCGGATTTCATTGGTATATCACGTGATGAGAGGTTTTATATAGAATTGTCTCGGGCTGATTTGGCTGAGTGTTTCGGGTCTGGTGTTTGCCATTGCTATAGAACTTTTCCAGAATTCCCTGTTGACATCCCGTCATGTGCCTTGTCCATTTATACGGGCGTGGTCCGTGACATTATGTCATATTGTCAGGTTGATTTCATAGAATTGAAGTCCCCGCTACGCGTTGTCAGAGATTTACAGAACTCATCCTTTCTGGTCATTGGCCACAGTGAACCGTGGCTGGTCACGTGCCAGTTGGACGTCACCCCCACTGAGGTGGAGCCCTGTACTTTTTGCACGTTAACACTCGGTTGTGGTTGTAGTATGTGGTCTAGCTCTGGTGTGTACATCCCGCCGAGCCTTGTTCACTGTGACAAGAAGGTTATGACATGTGTGGCTAAATCTTATATAGCCAATTTGTTATTCATTTCTTTATTTCACAATGACACTGTTATGCATGGTATGGCCGCTGACACCTTGTTTTCTGAGCCCCCGGGCTTGGATGTCCCTGATTTAGACTTGCTTACTTTAGGGGTTGATGATTTTGTTGCCCGAAAGGGCATGGTTATTGCCGATCTTAACCGCACTGCTTCGGCATGGAAAGATTCTCAGGTGCCGTATATTGACCCCTCTTGGACTTTGCCAGGCAGTTTTGCCACACAGGATGGTCCGAGTTGGCTTAGCCTGATCCATACGCTTGGGACGGGGTTGTCCATAGGATGTGCAATTTGTCTATTTGTTCTACATGGAAAATACGCCCACCTTCAGAAAACTGTTTTGCTATACCAACTTAGCCATGTTACCGCCACAAACGCCCTACCCATTTTCCCTGGCTCCCGCCCCTTATACTTGTTTGACCTTGTTGGCCTTGCCACTTTGTCACTTGTCGCCACCATCTTTTTCTCTCAGAAAATCTACAGTTTATATCGCCGCAGGCACGACTTGTCCTCGGTCATGCGTATGTTTGACCAGGATACTAAGTGCCCTCGGTCAAGTGTATTCCTGGAACTTTTTTCTGGCACCTCTTGCGTGGTTCTCTTTGTGACAGAGATCTTGACATTTCCTGGTTGTATCAAAGTCCTCCCTGGCGAGGCAATGCCCCACGCTGAACTCTCAAACGGATGCCTTAACCATCACCTAATAGTTGACTGGGATATGACTATGCTGCGAGACACGCACCGTGAACTGAAATTCCACATGCCCTCTGTTATCAGTGTCCCTCTACACCTCAGGATGCTCACTAGATCTGTCCTTTCTTCCTCTCATGCATTAAACCTGTTAATCGGATGCGATGGCTACTACATCCTCCACGCCCTGCCCTCAGATCTACCCCTGCGCCCACGTGGCAACATGCTGACCCCACTCAGTCGCAAGGCTTTGTCCTCTCCAGTTAACCCCCGCGGATATGATAAGAAGAAGCACATAAAACAGTTTGGCTCCACTTTCCCCTCTCTTGACCAGTTACGGGAGGAGCAATTGGACACCACCCCCTCCCAACCCAAAAGTATTCTCTCTCCTGCCAAATCGTCACCTTGTCTGACATTTCTCGAGCCCCCTGTCAAGAAAGTCAGGTGGGGTGATCACGCTAGAACAGAGAGCATGCCCGGGAAAATCTCAGTCACCCTGGGGGAACAGCTGTGACTCATTACATATAGGTGGCGCCTGCCTCCGTGGTGCGTTATTCACTCACCAGGTTCCCTTTCAGGCTTAAAATTCGCCCCTTTCCCTTCTTCTCTGAGGAATTCACATATTTGGTAAGTATGGCTGACACTACACCCCAGCCTCAGGTGAGTTCTCCCTCACACGATAGTCACGTTGTATCCATGGAATCTCAGAAATTCAAAATTGAGCTGCTTGAATTGCAGCATCTTGCTGCGTACGTATGTAATACTGCCACGCAAACTCTGCCTCTCCATTTCACTTCACAAATTCTTATCAAAGTCAGGTCTAACTCAGCCCTAGCCGGTGTGTTAGCTTATTATGTTCTATGCCATGATACTGCTGTTTGTTTTACTTGTTTTGAATTCAATAAACCTTGTGGCGCACAATGCCTTGTAAGATCAGCACTTCGCTTCTTAAGGCTGTTTCACTGGTCCCACCCTATGACATGGGGCATGGCTGAACGCGTGGTCCGTAGAGCTCTATTATATTTTCGGCTGGAGGGCAGAGAACATTTTTCCCCCAAATATTTTATAGCTTTATCAACATTAGAACCATGGCTGTCATATACCTCCTTTCATACTCCTGGTATTTTAGACCCTGCGAATGTTCGCTCCCCCACCGTGGGATGATGCGCTTTATTAAACGCTTTTTAATTTGATGGTTATGTACATTTTGGCGCGGGGTTTTTTTTTTTGCATGTGTACCTTCCCACTTTTAGTTGTGTGACTGCACTTAACACCTTGCACTCATGTGTTACTGCCTCTTGCACTCTGGCATAATGATCACTTTTATTTTACAATGGGATTTGCTACCTGCTTTAGCGCTTGACACTTTGCATGTTACTTGTTGTCTTTTATGCTCTATTTTCAGATGGTGTACCTGAAATCATCAGGGACCCTGATGATTTCACATCTCGCCATGCCACGAGGCGCAAGACTTTCTTCTCAGAGGTCTGCTGCTTACCCGTGGAGAACCTGCCTATGGAGCGATACTTGACACTAGAGTCTGTCATCTCTCACAGAGACGGTAATGTTGCGCTGGCGGGTTCCGCCAGGCGTTTCCCCCGGTTTATTGATATTCCGAGAGAGTGCGCCCCAGATCGGAGAGTGCTCTTCTTCCACAGTTTCAGTGCATTCAAATTTGTGGTTTTAGAGATTCACACTTCTTGTGGGTTGGGTTTCTATAATATTCCCCGTGGCACCCACAAGTCGTTCATCATGACTCTCGCTGAAGTATGCCATTTTGCATACTTTCCTGGTCTTGTTAGGGTAGTTCATAGAATCTTGTCAGACTGTGTCTGTTGTGAGTTGGCCCCGTTACCTGATGTATACAGCATTCCCTTGATAACTCCCCCTGAGTTACATATTGATTTACAGGGGCCTCCCTTAATATTTCAAGGCCACGTGCCTGATGCGCTCCCGCCTGTCACTGAGTCCCAGGTAGTTGTATTGTCGGATGATTTACTGCCCCACTTGCCCTTATCTAAAATCTTTTCCCCCAACCCCACTTTTCGGACTGCTCGCCCTGATCCCTCATATGGTGGCTACGGGTTTTTCTATTTACCTTTTGTTCCTAAAGGCCCCCTTCCCGATGCTGTTTGCTATGACCGCCTTTCGTGTTCCCCTTTCAGTGCTCCAGACACGTTATTTATTAGAGATGTCATACATTCTTTTCCAAAGTGTCTTCACCGTACCCCTGTCCTTCTCTCTGCCCCCACGGACACTACCTCATCTTCATTGACTGCTGACTCTTCACCCCCAGACCCCCTTCGCACTAGCATAGGTTTCCCAGTTTCTTGGCCCTTATGTTTAAGTCCCCCACCAAATTCTTGGCCAGCTCACGGTGTCCGTAAACCTTTATGCTTTGACTGTGCATTCAGACCGGTTCCCTCACCCCCGCCCCACATTAACTGCTCCTGGGTCCCTAAACTGTCGCGTAAAATTACTGTAAAGTGAGCCCTTGTTTCGGATAAAATTGACATTTCTTTTTTCAAAAATATACCTCATTTTATTACCTCACAACTCTTTTACAAAAATATTATCACACATTGCTATTCACTTTGATACGCTCCCCCACCCCCCATTACCCACTACCCTTTGGCATTTGGCCATGTAAAATTACCCGTTTACCCCTTTTTATACCCCTTGTACGTTTACCCTCTTTTGTTTAGAAACAGTCACTTTTGCATTGTCCTCTTGATTCTCTGCATCTCATAATTGTTTTATAACCCTTTCAAAGTCACACGTGTTCACTATAAGTCCACGTTATAAGAGTTCACCTTATCACTTTATCGTTACATTCACATCTTAATTTACAGTCCTGATATTATCACAGATTTGCTTCAGCACCAGTCTCTGTTTGGTTTTATGGCACATTGCTGTCACCAGCTATCACAGGTGTCCTTGAATATCACAACAGTTTCACACTAGCGCCCATGCATATTAAGCCCGGGTTGTCTTACTCCCCTGAGGTCCCTGTAGGCCGTCACTCATCTAAGGCGATGCCGGACTCGCATCGTCCCGTGTCCTTATCACTTCACGGCATCTACTTGTACGTTCTTTCATCTGAACGTGTTGTGTTTATGACCACCACAGAGTTGTTATCTGACCTCCCTGTTCACGCCGTTTACTGTTCTGTTCGGCTGGTATGTACTTACAGCTGTATCGTCACCCAGCTTTGTATAGTCCGGTGACTTCATTGCATGGATGTCTGTTCACAGCTTATTGCTGCCAGCGGCAGTTCTCCGCCTGTGCCACGCAGGCTAGTTACAGTCTCTCGGCTCTGATCGCCGGCTGGTGCATTGCACTGGTGGACTGCGTACGGCAATGGTCTTCTTGGAGGCCCTTCCCACTGACTCCTGTCTATCTACTCTGTATTATTTTTCCCATTTCTACTGTTGTGCTGTTTGAAAGATTGAAGTACCTTTTAAACAGCCAGCCGCCCTAAGATAGGAACGGCGTGACGGGTTCCGAAAGTACGTGACACCAAAGTTCCGAAAGTCGTTATAAACATATGGCCCCATTTTCGAATAATAATTTCTAAAATTTGGATATAATTTTGGACTGGAATTTGGAATCCCCATTTTAGATTACCCTTTACATAGAAAAAAAAACAGAGTCATGGCGTCCCTTGTGAGCAAAGTGAGCGAATCATTATGTGTGTGTTGAATCAATTACTAGTCCCTACTTTAAAAACAATATCTACAATAACTATCTGCCTACTTTACTTTATTAAGAACAATCTTGGATATAACAATAAGTTGATTAAAGCACTAATCACAGTGCTTATTTAGGCACTAATCACAGTGCTGCTCACCCCGCTCACAAGAGGAATTTGGAAACCCCCTGAAATAAAAAATTGTAAAAGCCGAAAGTTGAAAAAAAATAAAACATTTACCTCATTCCCCACCCGCTTAACTACCTTACCCTACCCACTTCATCCTAGTCAACCTCCCCCCTAAACCCTCCACCGCCCGCACCTCCCTCGCCTGCCGCCGTCGCTGTCGCTCTTGATAAATCTGAAAGACAATGTTCATATTACTTTTCTTTTAACAATCCCAGTAAGTTGTCACATTTATCGGCCTTACCTTTTTATTTTCATGTGCTAAGTTGGACAGTTTCATACTAGCTTCCCGTCCATCCTCCCGCCTTTCCCTGTTCCGTTCCCCCTTTTATAACCTCCCTTCTTTCATCCTTTGCCATTACGCAAGTTGATGTTTGATCTCTGACAGCTGAATTTTGGGGTTTTCTCCCCGATGACGTCATTTCGCTTCGTCTCCAATTTACCCTTTCTGACTAACTTCTACGTCTATTTACCTTGTTACCTTGTTCCTTTCTATCCTTCCGCAGGTATCGAGGATGCGTGCTTTTAAGATTTGCCCGAATCTGTCTGTTCGTCCCATTGACGAAGCCAGCCGGGAGCTTGCTAAGCCCTGCCCCTCCCATATCATCGGTAACTTTTCACCACTAGTTTCCCGACCCGGCAGTTTCAAATTGATCTCTCCAGTGCTGGATCCTATCCATGATAATCAGGTTTTCTCTTCAACCCGACCACTTCCGACTTTACCCCTGCCACTGATCGATTCCTGACATATTTTTCTATCTGTCTACATATTTTGTTGTGAGTTTTGACCATTGGTCACTCTATTACATCCCTGTCTCTTTCACTGATCCATGCCGGTGATCCTATGCCGGCGCCATCTTTCTCCATCAGCGCTCATGCACATCCTTTGTGTTCGCTATTTCCCTCTGACAAAGGAATAGAAAAGCGTAAATTGTACTTACTCGGTATCCTGCGACGGCAGCATCCACTAGCAAGTGGGCAAAGTCAGCCCATGACCACCCTCCATCTATAAATTGATGGAGGAGGCCGCGGGCTCTCTCCATTACGTCTTGGTAGATGTTTGCTAACTCCATGACTGATTTTGCACCTGCGCGGTGCGCGTGTCCTCGCCGCTTGGCGGCGCTCCGCATCTTGGCCCGATCTGTCCTTCCTTGCAAATAAATGGTGATATTTGTTTTAAACCACCACATTATTTCTCTCATGCTCTTTTGACCCGTTTTATACCCTTATTTGTTGATTCTACGTCGTCGAAATTCCCCTTCTGTTCTATACCCCCTTCGTCATCCAAATATGGTCCCTGTCTCACCCCCTTAACGTTGCATCACTTTATGATACGGGCCAGCTCACCTGCTCGAGGGCGGTTCCAGAAATTATTCGGAGATGGACTCTCCATTATTTTATGTGTGTACATATTGTCTCCCCCTTCTTTTGCAGGTATTTTGCTTCCAGATTATCTCTTCTATATGCCTCCACGTTGCACTGCATTAATCTTTCATTTTTGCAGTTGACGTCTTTTTTAATATAGGCTGTACCGGTTGAATTTTCTGGAAGACTCCTTCTCTCGTTCTCATGAGAGAGTTTGCTGGATTTATTTTTCCGTAACCCCATATCGACCCATCTAGTCTGATCGACTTTGTACTGACATGCAGATTAATGGCCTTGTTGACAGCTCGCTCCCATTCCCTTACTTTGTGCTTATACATTAATATGTCACCTTCTTTTTGTTTGTTTCTCTTGTCACCGCACTTTAGTAGGATTCCCATGTGTGGATTCCCTGTACAGGAGGGTTACTACATATTTTTACCCATAGACCACCCCTGTATTACCCCTGTGGGTTGGGGAATCAGAGTATACCCACTGTATCCCCTGCATGTTGTAAGAGGCTAACTAATAGGGGGTTGTTTCTGTGCCTGTCCCATAGCAACTAAAAGATCCCATTTGCAAGCTGGATTTTTTTATTGATTTTTGGAGACTGTCCCTTGCAAGTGGTCTTCATGTTTTTGACTATATTGCCTCTCGTTTTGCTGCCCAGTCTTCAGGTCAGTGGCGTACAGTGCTTGGTTTGGTTTACAAGCAGCTCCACCCCACTGAGTTGAAGGACTGAACTTTCGTGTTGAGAGGCCTGCTCCTTGCTTCCTGATGGCTTGCCTTCTGGTTGCCTGGTTGCTTTCGACTCCTCCACACTGTGGCGGGTGTGTCAGATTCTCATGCCTACTGTGTACACATCGACCTCAGTGAGGAGGAACTAGCATATGTAATGTCTTGTTTTCTTGCCTGATTTGACCTTGTGCTTTCAGTTGTTTTTGCTGTCAGTTTCCTTTTCGAACGCATTGACTCTTGATCCCGCACTGCTGTAATTGCCTCCACTTCCTTTTTCCTTCCTTAGATCGTATTCGTCCGTGCCTTGTGACGTACTTGTGTACTGTCATGTAGTTTGCCATGCACTGGATTCCTGTCTTCATCTTTTTTCTCTTCCTCTTTTCTCTTTTTCTCTCGGTTGTGACAGTACCAGTGTGACCTTTTTTTTGAACTCTCCTCTCATCTTGCTCTCCGTTCCTTTACCATGTACCCTTGCCAGATTTGTGTTGATCCTGCTGCTGTTTTTGTTGGCTGCTTGGCAAGCCCCAGCATGCATGGACAGGGACTCGTGCAACTCTTATCTCGTGTCCAAGGCCATGTCTATGCTCACCAGAGTCTCCCCACGCCTTTTTCCGCACCCTGTCTGGATTTTAGATCGGGCCGCTACATGGGCCCCCGGGTCTCCCCAGCCGCGTAATGAATGTTGCCTTATTATCATTTATGAACGCCACTGGTGGACCAGGTAATAGCCCTGTTGGGTAACCAGTTCACTCTGTCACCCTCCAGTGTGTAGTTCAGTCTGATCCTTTGCCATGACTGGTCCTTAAGGATGCAGCAGTTTGTTTCCATTCTTACGTTTTCTAACCCTTCCTCCATCTCCAATACCTTGTCGTCTCCGTTGTGAGAGACTATTTTGTGCATTCTTTTCCATATGCAGGCCACATGTGTCTAACGTGGTCTTCGCCTTCCCTTGTTCTGTGAATTTGCCATGTCAGTCCCCTTCTTCATTTGGGGATGTCGTTTGACTGAGTCCTCCACTTCCACTTCCTCTGTCATATCCAATATGGCAAGTGATAAAATGTTTCCTTTTCCTGTACTGTATCCATAGATGAGGTCTTGCCTTTGTGATCCCCCATACGCTGTCGCGGCTATGGTGCAGTGGATCTAGATTACTACTGTACACTCATAGCCTTGACAGAGTACAAGAGACCTTGTCGGATTTGTGGTTGTTCTGCTCTTTTTCGGTTGGCCGCCTTGTGAGTTCCCCCCCGGTCTTCCCGCCCCGGTTGTGAACGTTTCTGACTATCATTCACACCCGGACTGGGAGACCCGGAAGCCCTCTGTGTTATACCATGGAGAACACCTTGCCTTCTTCCCTTGCTTCCTTCATCTTGGACACAACATCCTCCATTTGCCATGCTAATCATGCAATTCGTCCTTTGTCCTCCCTGGAGGCTTCTCACTGTTACAGCCATGTGCAATTGTGTATTGGGCCACATAATTGCAAAGCCCTCTCTTGACCTTGCTGGTCAGTGATGACCTTGCTCCTTTGAATTTGTTAATGTTTTTGTCTCTTGACTTGTTAGGCCCTGTTGTGCCTTCCCGGATATGCTGTTGTGTCTCAAGGCAGATTCTTCACTTCCATTTTCATTTGTCATGTTCTGTGTGGCTTGCACTGTCACACAATCTTCCTCCTGGCAGTGTGTCACTCAAGTCTACTTACCTTTCATGAGTCTTTCATACAGTGCAGTTCTCTGCTGTCGTGTCCAATGTGACAAGTGATGATACATTCCTGGCACTGTCCACACACCTCTAATTGTGGATGTGTATCCCTGGTGTGGACTTACCTTCCCATAAGTGTCCTCGTGTGGCACGGTTCTCAGCTGTCATGTTTGTTATTAAGTGTGCTCTTATATACAGGAAAGGTTGCTTACCTTTGTGCAGTCTCCATGCTGCATTTACTGCCTGTCCTGTCTGATATGATATACAGGCCTCTGGCATCACTTGTTTCTGTTTGTAGTACATCCCACACATCAGTTTTCTCCGACCTGCAATTTTATAATAGAGGTACAGTTCAGTCATCTTCTGTGTATTGCTTTACCAGTGTGATGATCCTTTCATTTACTAACCTTTATCACATATATCAGTCAAGGGCCTTGACAATTCACTGTCTGCCATTTTTTCGATTCATGCTTTGAAGTAACTTTAGTGATGTTGTCATTTTGCGATTTATTGCTGTTGTATGTTTCTGTAGGTATGTAGTTTGGCTGTAAAAGGCCGTGTGGAATGTTGTAGGTGGTAACCATAACCATAACAATCACATGGTGAATATAGAGTTCATGATGATTGGTTGTATGATATGTGACTTACATTTCATTTAAAGTTAACTGTTGTCTTTTGTGGTAACTATAATAATAATATGACGAATTAAGTTCATATTGATTAATCGTATGATATTTGATTTTGAGTCATTAAAAGTTAATTGTTGTACGTGAAGTTATCTAAACTTTAACTGTTGCATTTAATTTAATATTTTAAACGTTGTATTTTGTTAAGACATTGTGTACTCATGAATATGTGTAATACTGTTTAATGTTTGACACTACATTTCGCACGGGACACTTTTGTACTGCCTTGTATGGTGGAAACTACAACGTCCGCGTGTAAGGTTTTGTATATGGGACATGCCTGCGTTAACTGCCACTGGCGCCACCTGGTTAATTATTGTTCTACTGCATGGGGACTCTATGATCATGTATATCACAAAGAAAGGTAATTTAATTGCTTCTGATTTTTAATAACTTAGTCTTATATGAATGTAATAATCCTTGTATACTTCTCACACAGACTCCCCAATCATCCACAACGGTACGTAGCAAAATAATAATTGTGTAAATGTTGAAGAGATCTTGCATTATTGCATTATCGTTATATTCATTGTAGTTCATGTGTTATGATGTTTCATACCTGCTAAACTAGAATCACGTTGACTTCATGAGAGTGTATCCAAGTATTCGATGTACTCTTCTGTTCTCTTCTTTACATTCCCGCTTCTTCTCTTTTTCTCTTCTGTTCTTTCTTCTTCGTTGCACTGCAACATGATAATTCAATACAAGGAAAATCTCCATTCGCTCTAAAAGTATCCATACGTATATAGCATTCTATGTATATTTATATTTTTGCAAATTTTTCTATTTCTAATGCTTTATTTCACGTATATCGTTTCATGACTACACATTTATTATATGATGATCATTTTTCTGTCACGAGTTTATCATGACGATCACCGTGCCGACCCGACGTTGTTTGATAATTTTCAGTTGTTATATTGAAATGTGATGCTTGTAGAACTTGTTGATTTACGCAGTGCCTTGCGTTTTCGTCGATTCAGAGCTCGTTTTGCTCCGAATCTTGCATAAATCTTTCATCAATTATACCTGATACTTACGAAACTGATGCTACGAATTTCGACCTGAAAACTACGGAACAGCTGGTTTCGATTGGAGAGTGCAATTACCAGTCCTCAGATTACAAGTCCTACCGGCCCGTTTATTTATGTCTGTATTTCTCAGTCATTCGTGCTTTCCTAGAATCTCCTGTCAGTCAGACGTGCTGTGAGGAGTATACCTTTTCAGCTTTGTCAATCTAGCCGTGTAACAATGTACCGATATTTGATGTAACTACAGATACAGGCTTTTGCCGTCTGCGTCGCAAGTGCCAAGGCCCTGTGCTTGGTCTGAGGAGTTTTAATTATTTTCTAGGATCAACCACGTATGATCATGCTATCTGAGGTCATTTTCGTGTCCTCTAATTGTGGATGTGCATAAACCGAGCATGTGGTTTGAATCTTCACTCCCTTGCCACGAGATACGCGATACCTTTTACAGGTTGACGACATGAATAAAGTGCAATGATCGGTTACTGTGCCCGTGATGACTACATGTTATCCCACGAACAGTAACTTCATCGAACCTTTGCCTTGGCTGACGATGGAACGTTTACTGAGTTAGGCAAATTGTCTGCCGATTTTCGATACAAATTCAAGAAAATTTTTACATTACCTGGTTCTGATCAAGTTTCACGTGTTGGTTAAATAAGTGGAGGGCGGGAGGTGGTGGGTTCGACTCCCACTGCCGGCAGTGTTACTTTCACACTGGGTAAAAGGCTCGAAAGTCGACCTGATATGGCCATTGTTGCTGAAAGGGTCGTAAAAACACCATTTCACAATTTCACAATTTCAAGTTTCACGTGGCTGCTTTCTCGTTCCCTCCTCCTCGTGCCTTCCCATCAAGGCGCTCTTTTCGACTGTTGGGGAATTTCCCACGCTGCTGTGGTTGTCAGAATTTTCTTCGCTGACCTTACATGTGACCTCATTCCACTAATCCACATATGATTTTCTAATCCGTGTATAATCCACTTTTGATTTGAACTTGTCAACTTTATTGTCCTTCGATTGATGTTGACTTTTGCTCTGTGTTTTGCGAACTGATGTCTTGTGGCGTTACCTTGTCAGGATTGTGACCTGGCGGTCACCTGACCTTTTTGCATTTTTTGCATAATTTAGTGTGGCGGGTGCCCAAATCTGTCGATGTGGCGTCACTGGGCCACGCGGCCGTGCAAATTTTTCTTGTTTCCACACTCTACACTGCGTGCTGCCGTTTAGGTCATTGTGTTAGCTGTTAAAGGACCACTAAGCTTTATGTGTGTGTTCGTATATATACATTTTTTTTGTATTTTTTATTCATTCTTATTGCATTCCGAGTGTTAGTGGGAAATTACACGAATGGTATAATTCTTCATATAGCCTTTTGTAAAATTTGTCTAATGAGTATTAGTTAATCACTTCGAATCGGTCTCCATCCAGACCATCACCCTCTCTGCTTAGCTATTCCTGTTCAGTTCTTATTTTTCTTCTTCTCCTTCTTCTTCTTTCTCTTTTTATCTTTGCTTGTTCTTTGATACAAAATTTTTATTGTAGTGTATTGTATGTATTTTATGTGAAATAACTCAGGTCTTCATTTATTTCGTATTTTGTGTTCTTGACACTGTTACTCATTTAATTTAACTTCAGAATATTAATTTGTATGTTTTTTTATCCTGCTCATTATGTGATTTCATTACATATTTGCTGTTAGAAGGTCTATAAGCCTCGGTGAAAATTCGTCGTAGCTGCATGTCACCTACTACGGTACTCAGGGTTTTTTGGACGGATTCTATTCCCTCCACTTGTAAATTGTTACCTGTTTCTTTTTTGTTGAAATGAAATATGGAACCCATGTTCTTCCATCACCTCGGCCATTCGCTTCCGAGTTATGTAATATTTTGTTTCTTTTTCCTCTTGTTTGATTAGAATTCTGGAGACTGCGTTCCTGGACGGAGACCAGACAGTTGTTTCGACCTGATAATGATGATGAAGTCCCTTCATAATATGGACGTATTGCTTTAATTTGCTGTGTTGTTTCAAAATTCTTTCGACTTTTTGCTCGACGGAATTTGGAGCCCATGTTTTCTTCTTTTTTCCTTTCCCTTTATGTGTCTAAATTGACAATGATCCTTGCTTTCTGCTCTCCGTCTCGAGTACGACCGTGGTATGATATTTACTTTTGTATGGTGTTTAAGATAGATTTAATGTAACGATTGATTTTGTACCTCATTTCACATGATGGTTTATTTAAAATAATTTTTGGGTTATGATGTCCTTTTATTTGATATAAAGTTATTGTGCTATATGATTTCGTATAATTATTGAGTTATTACTTTACTTGTTTAATATCCTATGTTTGTATCTTATTTTGTGTATTTTATGTGCACCATGTTTAGGGATGAGCGTTGCTTTCCAGGTCTTGTATTACTGTTTTCATATTATGGTTTGTAGCCAGTTATCCGCTATTTACGCTTGACTCCGCTTCTGAAAGATGTATTGTTTTCTTAGTTAAATGTTTCTGTTTACCATACTATTTTCGTGTAATGCGATGTTTCGAACATACTTAACTGTGTTTTGCTCTGTTTTAGATTGTGGATGGTTACTGAGTTTCACCTTATACTTCGAACACTTGGAGATGAACCTTTCATGATTGCATGCATGGTTTAATGCCCTTTGTTGCCTATCTTTTATGAGTGAGACTATCATTTGATGCCAACTCTCTGAGGTTGGGATTCCCCTCCTGCTTTTGTAATTCGTGTGCTTTTGTAATTCATTTATTTCACCTTTGCTTTCGGAACGTCTTAATTGTGAAGTAGGATATTTCCTATGTCATGGGCGACTCCTCGTTTTCCTGGTATTAATTGCGTGATGTTTTATGATTTTGTTATTGTGTAACGATGTTTTAAATTACTGATGTATTGTGTATCTTTGATTGCTTTCGTGTGGTAATGTCAATTATCCTTGTCCCCCAGTCTTATTTTGTATCTTCATGTATCCCTTACGCCTTTTGCAAGGTTGCTGTATGATGCCGATTTGGTTATAACTTGAGCATGTGTTAAGTCCTTTTCCACGTGTTAACTTTATGAAGTTCTGTCAATACATGAAACATCCTTTCTGTACTGATTGGATACGCCTTACGTAACCTTGTGGCTGTGATGGTGCATGGCTCCATTCTGTACTTGGATGCCTGTTTTCTCTGCTGCATCCGGGGTAAGTGGTTTGAGAGGCATCACATATGGCTTGTACACCCCCTCTCCGCACACGGCTCCACTCTGAAGTTTTGTTATTGTTACATCTCTGAGTGTTGTATTGTCACTTACCTTATGACCCAGTCGTTTCCAGATGAAAAGAAGCCTTCTGGCATAGCTGGTTCTGACCTAGCTGGTTCTGTCCTAGCTGGTTCATCCCGATTAACTGTCCTACCTTTGGTTTGTCTCTCATTGCTCCACAATGGTGATAATCATTATCGTTAATATTGGGATAATACTATCTTTGTTCATTTCGGAAATTTTAATGTGTTGTAAACTTATGTAAAGTTAAGTCCTCAAATGATTGATTTTGTAATTTTAAAATGTTGTAAGTTGTGTAAAGTTCTCATGTGATTGATGTAGTAATTTTATTGATAACGTACTCTTGTTCGCTTCTGTACCTTAAACTTGTGTGAAGTTCTCACATTATTATAAATTAATCTTTCGAGCATAACTTGTGTGAAGTTCTCAGATCATTAATTCTGTAAATTAATCTTTCAAGAATATTTCATTGTTCAGATTGTTGTATTTTAATGTTAAGTTGTACCATGTTCATAAGAGTGTAACTGTGAATTACTGTTTTTGTGCTTATATCTTATTGTAACTGGGCGTAGTATTTTATCTAGATGTACACTGCGTTCGTTACGTCAACCTTGATGTTGTACTTTGTGTATTATTATTATAAGTCTGGTTTCGGTCTGGACTTTGGCATGAGCGTTTGGCATTTTGGTTAAAGTAGGTATTCTGTGAATTGAGTTTAAGGATATAGATTGGTACTCCCGTCTGAAACACGAGGACGTGTTTAGTCGAAGGAGGGCCGAGTGTAGGATATAGATTACACACCCAGAGACTCTTGGAAATATATAGACATTCATAGACAATCACGAACGATATTAATGGTTGATGAGTCGCCATAACCACCACTCTGAGAGATCACGTGCAGACGGACGAGCCCATGTTGGATACGCAGGCAAGACGAGTCCATCCGATGACCCGTGAGGAAGCCACGTAGGCAAGCCCCCACAGATGACGCGGAGTGATCCCTTAAGAGAGGCGCGCAACCGTTGGATCCTCAGTCAGACAGAGACAGCCGGAGAAGCCGAGAAGACCGCGACCGCTTGCTTGCCACAGAAGATCCACGACTCTCAGTATCGTGACTGCATAGACTTGGGTGTTTTGTGTATAGATAGGATCTCATAAGTATCATGCATTTGGGTAGTTCACATGCCTCGCTCATTGCCATGCCGGCCTAGCCAGACAAGGAGGAATCACAGCACCGAATAAAGGTAACTATTGTGTCGTGTATATCCTGTGTCTGCAGTCCTTATTGCCTGTCACCTTCATGAGGGTATATAGGGTAGCTAGGATCCGTGCCCGAACTCACAGCCAGCGAGTTAGCGAGCTATGCTTGTTGTACAGTACAGTACGGTAGAGTAGAGCAGATTAGAGTATCTATCTATTGGTAGAGTATTGATCCCCCGTCCACGTCCCCCAACGATGGATACTCTCCATATAGTGGGTAACAGAATTACATTAGATTATAAAGATAACTACAAATGGTAACTCACATGATGTTCCCATATGTGTGGTGATAATCAGGAGGTCTTAGCCTAGCATAACTGCTATCTCGCTTCTGACACTCTCTGCACACTTCAGATCTTTGGCTCTCTCTGATCATAGCCAGAATTCACCTGGTATTTATACTACCATGGAGTATTGATCTGATATACAGTATGTATCACATGATTACCTGTGAATGGATGCATACAGCTATCCAATATATCATGCTCCACTGAGCACACCACTTACAGCCATTATCAAAAATATGAGGAATACTATAACAGTGATTCCATTTTATAAGAATTGATTACCACAGGTATGCAATCTCACAATCATAATTGATACCTTTATAAATATATATTTTGCCATTTTATACCATATAGAAAACTTAATATCCTTTACAGTTGTATACCTTAAACAGTGATAAAATACACGTTTTAACAAATGCATAATTGCATATATACAATTATTAACACTTTTGGGTGACATTTGCATAAATTCAAAAATGGCCGCCTCTCATTGACATTTCACCCTATTTCATGCTTATATTCAGGTTTTTTTTGTATGATTAAAGGTTCCTTGCACACTAAATAAATAGTGTTTCTTGTAATGTATTTCATACGATGCCAGCATCATTCTGCTATGAGATACATTGTATATATATATCTTTATGGTGGAAAGAAAAAATGAGTATTAGTACCAGTTAGAAAAAAGGACTGTCAGAAGTGTTGCCACTATTTGTGAACAGCATTATGAGACTTGGCCAAAACTATCAAAGCTAGAATATAATTTGTTAATAACCTACATGCTGCCAATGCTGTCAAACATCAGGCATGCAGCACCAATTTCTACACAGGCAAGTCAATTCCTCACAAATTCCAAATTTAATGTCAAATGAGGTGTGTGGCACCACCTTCCTTCACTACCTTTAGATGTCCATATAAATAACTTAAGCATTTAGGTAAAATAATGCTATGGCTTTGGACACAAATAACACAAAGTTCCTATTCACACATACATAATTTGAAATATCAGTTCAGATATTTGTTATTTTGTGTACTTAATTACCAAGGATCAAATCACAGATTGCATGTCAGATTCCATAAAAGTGCCAAATACAGATATGTTCATTTATTTATGAACAGATAAAAAATTATTGGGAACATGAATTAGGTTAACATTATCTGTGTGATCTTTATGAATGTGAATTTTCAATAGACCATTTAGCCGCTTCTGTGTCATGCTGACCCAAAAGTATGTTTTCACTTTGAAAACTGAATGATTGTTCACTGGTAGCATTTGTTGCTGGCATTACAAGAATTTCACTGTATAGAGATGCACCATTAGTAACCATAAAATTAATTATGGAATTTCATGTTGGTGTATTCTTTTTTAAGAACTATGTTGCTTTTTAATGTGTCTATTTGAGTTTTCAGACTCTGTGCATTAATGTCTGAAGCATACAGATTTGTCATAATTGCAAACTTCTGGTCATATGTATAACCAGCAGCAGCCTTTAGCAACATATTCTATAAATTAATATACACTTTATAGCCTGGATGATCAAATCTATTGTCTTTAGCATTGATTATGACATCTGCAGCTTCATAATAGATTTTACTGTAATGTTCCTGTGGGGTGCCGGGGTGATATGTAGGCCCTAATCCAGAGAGCTGGGGACCAGTTACCCCTAATACATTACATTTTTTATTCACTTTGTTCTAAAATTGATCAAATGCTGTGTCTGTCTAGATCTGTTGGGCTGGCCATTCTCTGGCTTTCTGCTGCTGACACTGGTGGACTTTGACAGATTTACTAAGATTATAACTGTGTTTCAGAATGTTTTCTGCCAATAAGACACCAAAGTCATGTACCATCTAATACTCCTCTAATTCTACTGTGCATTTTAAAATCTCTAACATAATCTAAAGCCTCTTCCCAGACTTCATTTAAAACTTTAAAATTCACAATGACATTGTTCGTAGTATCTGTCTTTACTGTCCATCTGGTTGGACAAAGGACCCTTATGCCAGGAGAACCAGTAGTTATTGTTTCTTTTATCTTAGTAGTCACCAAGCAGACCAATAATGAGTTTCAATAAGTTCTCTGGCAAAGATAGAGTTTGTCTTCAGACTACTACCGGACACTTTCGAGTCAAGAGATTTTGGGTCATCAGTTTCAAATTATTTTGAGCGATGCACTAAACCCTCTTACCATCAGCTTTGAACTTTCTATGTGGTAACCTAAGTTTGAGAAAAGGTGGGGTAATGTACACAATAGGGAAGTAATAATCAGACATATTGTATGGTACTATTTGCTGTTGGTAGTAAATTCAGTTTTTAATTTGAAGCATTCAAAGCTGCCTCCCTGTGTGTGAATGGATTCTCCCTCTTCAATATGATCACCACTAATAGTTACCTACAGCTTGCAATGATGTGCAAATTCAATTAAATTGTTAATGGGTTGTTAAACACAGTTTTTAAAAAAATTCTAATTGGAAATTATTGTTTCTCTCCTTTTTGAGAACTTGCTATTGTAGAATAATATGTGTTGTAGAAGATCACAGAAAAGGTGTAAAACAGACAGATATAATCAGAATACAAGCAAAGTTCTAATTTTCGACTTATTATTCTACTTTTATTGGTCATTGTTATGAGGAAGAGTACAAAATATGGGTATTACCAACTTGAAAAGTTTCCCATTGGATTTATCATGTCCAAAAAAACATAAAATAGACTCTAAGATTACTCAAATATGTCCAATAGGTGCCAAGCTATATAATTTTTAAGATTTGCCCTGCCATGTGATGGCCATTTTAGATTTATGCAAATTACGCATTGTTCCACTACTTGGATTTTGGTAGACTTTTAGTATGTTATTCTCTAGGCTCTTCTGAGACATTTTTTCTATCGGTTTTTTTGTTTGTTCTAATTTGTTCCGGGTTAGGCCATTTTTTGTCATATATTGACTGGACTATGTATTCAATAAGAATTTATGGGCTGTTGTGTGGATAAACATGATTTCTGCTGAATTACACGATTGACTATTTTGGTCTGGGTAGTTTTTGAGAGATACAGAATTGAGATATTTGGTATCGATTTTAGTTTGTAGATTGGAAAGTGCATATGTAAGCGAAAACATAAAAGATATTTGACTTTAGGTTTAATTGCATTTTGCACATACATACAATGTCATATATATAATGATTTATGTATGTTATAATAGTTATATTTTAGTGTAAATGTTGAATTTAATGTGTTCACATCGGGAAAGAATAAATAACACAGTTACAAATATAAAAGCTACAAGATGGGTAAATCAATAAGCAAAAAATTAATAATGCTGTTGATTGTGAGGCTGATAGATCTTGTTTGAAGTTTGATTTTACTGACATCAATAAATCAAACTCACAACAAAATATTAATAGGTAATTGCGAAACTGTGAGCATTACAAAAGCAAGGAGAATTCATGAATAAAAATAAAGATGATATGAATGTAATGTCTTCAATTCTGCAAACATTGCCATGCTCTTATGATAATATACAAGAAGAAATTAATTTTATGCATGGTGATGAAAATATGTTGGTAAAAGATGCTTATTCAAAAGATGCCTATACATATATATATATATATATATATATATTTATTAATATATATTTATTAATTACGAAATAAATCCTGTTTATTGGTGAAAGACAAACCATTTTCATTAAAATTAATTTTATATATATATATAATAAAAAAACTATTATATATATATATATATATATATATATATATATATGTATATATATATATATATATATATATATATATATATATATATATCTATATATATATAAAATTAATTTTATATATTAAAAACTAGAAATGTAATGAAAATGGTTTGTCTTTCACCAATAAACAGGATTTGTTTCGTAATTAATAAATTTAAAGATGGATTAAATTTCCATATTAGAAAAAATCCCCCCCCCAAAAAAAAGGGATAAGAAAGAGAAAATATTCCTTCAAAATATAGAATATGTTTGAATTGGACACAGTTATTAACATTAAATCATTATCATAAATTCAAAGAGAAAAGATGTAACAATAAATATGTAAAAAAGACAAATTTTACATATAGAATCAAAGAAGTGTGTTTCATCTAATGCATTTAATAAATATATACCAATTTTGGTGTTTTGGAAGGACGAACATTTTCATATTCAAACAACTTTGTACCTTTACAAAATATAAAGGTTTCAATATAATTTTGTTCAAAACAGTCTTTCGTATCATATTTTTTGATAATATCTTGATGAGCTTCGTATAATAAAAAAACTATTATTACTTCTTATAAATTTAAGCCCCAGTCACACTTACACGATCTTTAACAAGACTGTTCGGGAATTGGCACGATTGTGATGATCACACAAAAAACAAAAGTCAGACGACCACGTGCTGAGACATGACGCGTTCAGACTCAGACCCCCACTCGACCATAACAAGACCACCACGTGTTCATCACGTCCTTCTCTATCACGTGACTATCTGTGCAACACGGCCAGATCTTCCCGTGGTCGTCAGGCTCCCTGGTTCCCTGGTTCCCCAGGCTCCCTGGTTCCCCAGATCGTCAGGCCATCCTGCCAAGGACGTATGACATGACGTACGCACATCGTAGACGAATACCTATACGACAGTCAGCAGATTATGCATGATCGCCACAAGTTCACACCAGAGGGCATGGCGAATGTGTAGGGACTGCCACAGGACTGCCTCAAGACCACCTTCACATCATGGCTGTGACAGGATTGTTTTGAACAGTTCAAAACAGTCATGGGCTTATGCCGACTTCAGCAGACCAAACAAGACCTTGGCAGACCATTCCAGACCATCTCACGTGTGTTCCCGTTCTGATAAACGATGTGAGACGATTTAACAGATCGTGGCAAGTCCTGTGATGGATCGTGTAAGTGTGACTGGGGCTTTAAGGTCTATAATCCACAATCAGTTTGAAGCATCGGGAGAGAACTTCGTGTGGTCTCGTATATTTACGTAACTTCCTTCGGCTCTGCATGCTCTGGGGGATTCCAGGATGAGAGTGAGGCTATGACGTCAGTGGGGGTATTTCTCATACAGCACACATGGTGTCCAGCTGCAATAACTGAGTCGAACCCGTTTTAACGGTAGTTAAAATGGGTTCAATTTAAATAATAAAAGTTTAAGACTAGCTGGTTAAGTTTATTTTTTCTGTGCTAAATTAACAAATAACATGACTTTGAACACATTTAAGCCAAAAAAACATAAGTCTGTCCCAGTGTTTCATTGTGGATTATAGACCTTAAATACTTATTTGTTTCCAGGAAACATAAATTGATTAATTTTGCATATATCTGAATATAAATCCCCTTTATTAGTATTCAATGCAAAATTATTTGCAAGTAAATATCTACTTTTCATTCCTTTATTTTCAAAACATTATATGGTAGATATTAAGCATTTTCAATCAAAACACAATCAAGCCAAACAAAAAAACTTGGAAATAAACTGTGTAAAATGTTATATCCATAACCATAATCTCTGATATCTGGTTCAATTAGTTTTCCATATTTTTTTAATTTGAAAAGAAAGTTGTGTTTGTTTCTTTGTTTGTTTGGGGTTTTAAATCACTTTCAACATTATTTCAGTGATATCGTGATAAGACTTACTTGTGGCAGAAATAGTGCTGCTTCACTGAATTGTCATGTCACAGGTCCTTAACTCCAAACAAACAAACAAACAAACACAGCAAAATGTATTAGCTAATATTTTACTTTTCATTAATCAACATAAAAATGGTGTGCAAGAGGACAACATAGAAATGTTTATGTTCATGATAAAAATTATGTTGAATGTGAGCAATACATCTTGTGTAAGTAAGATATTTAGTGTATGTAATTGTGCTGCGAATCATATCACGGGGGCATAGTGTCGGCTTTTAAAGGAAATATCCAAATGAAACCAATGAAACCTTTATCAAATGAATCTAAGTTTGATTTAGTAGTCATTTATGCAGAAACATATTAAAACAGATTAAAAATGCATTATTCGAAATATTTCAAGAACTATATATCAGAATGGGGTTTGGATGTTTCATAGATAATAAAAACGAATTAAATGTTCACACAGTACTTTACAAACCTATATCAAGTTCGAAACACTTTATCCTTCCAGATAAACTACGAAAATTAGAAACAATTATTATAATTGTTTTGTTTGGTGTATTTTAACTGCTGCTTTATATACTGAAAAAAAGGAAATAAAAATTCCATCTCATGCTATAAAATATATATAAAAAATATAAAAATGCATGATTTTAAAATAACTAGATGATATACCACAATTTGAATCATTGAATATTGATAGAATTAATGTTTTAGAATACAATAATGAAAATAATAAACACCAAGATATATATCAGAAAACAAGAAATAAAAAAGCAATCAAGTTTCTATTAGTTCATCCTATTGATGACAGTCATTTCTGTTTAATAACACATCTCGATCAGTTTTTTATCACATTTAAGTAAACATAAAGGTAGACAATATTATTGTGATATATGCTTCACTCAATTTTCTTCATTTTCAAAACAACCAAATCATTTCATAAAGTTTAATATAAAAAATACGCTTAATACAAAACCTCCTTTGAATAACGTATATCCCTTAAGCCAACATACTTCCATTAAATTTAAAACTTATCAAGACACGCTTTTGGCTCCTGTTGTTATCTCGTAAGTGGTACTAAAGATGAATTAAACACAAACCTATCGATAAAGAATACAAATATTTTCAATAGTTTTGAGATTGCTATGATATGGAATATTGGTGATATAAAACCAAAATATTTTTATTATATGGGACCAAATGTTATAAAGAGATATTTTCATATCCTCCATCAACAATTTAAAACTATTGAAAACGTTTTAAACCAAAATACACCTATGGAATATCTAGATGAAAATGAAACAAATTTGTTAGTTAAAAAAGGGTTAATTTATTACATATGTGGAGAACCTTTCGTAAAATAAAGATACCAAAGTTAGAGATCATGACCAGGTGATATAACAGGTGAAATATGGGGAATTGTGCATTGTGAATGTAATCTAGCATTATTATATAAATAGATTAACAACAAATATGAAATAAATATATTTTTTCATAATTTAAAAAATTATGACAATCATTATATTCTCCCTGACATAAATGGGGTAAAACAATGTATACCACAAAGCTATGAAAAAATAATTATTTTCTCTGTAGATAATTTTAAATTCATTGATTCTTACTACTTATTTATAAGTGCAAGTTTAAGCCATTGAGCACAAACTTTAAATATAAATTAATTTGAATTAGTGTATTACTTTTTCGGAAATAACTATAACTTATTATTAAAAAAGAATATTTATTCATTTGAAGCTGCTTGTGAAGATTAATGAAAACAACGTATTTACCTGATAAAACAATATTTTATGATTCCTTGTCTAAAACATATCCATCAGATGAAGATTATATAAGAGCTACTAAAGAGTGGAAAACTTTTAAAATGAAAACATTTTAAAGAGTATTATCTTTATATCAAATGTGATTGTATATTATTCGCCGATTTATTCAAATTATTTAGAAAAAGATGTCATGAATCCATGAATTGTTAATTATATAACGCATTACGTATATATCCCTTAGGCCAACATACCTGACAAAAAGAGGAAAGTCTCAGGTAAGGGTACCAGCGGTAGAGATTAAAAATATGAGCTGGCATCCTGCTGGGAACACTTGCTTGCTGAGATTAGTACTCAGATTAGTGGGGTGTGTGGTCACTTTCACATGTCAAAAATAGTGGGCAAATCACTGAACACATATCTGGCATTATTACTACACACGTTTCTTTAATCAAATTGTGGCTTTATTTGACAATTAAAATAATGATTGCAATATTTGAACTTATTTCAAATATAGAAATTCTAATTCTTTATTGTTAATAGTGTTTAAACAACTGTGAAACTAGAGAACTATTTTAGAGGCATTGACACCATTTCCAAGAGGTGATCTTTGCACATATGAGTACATGCATTGTTGGCTGATCTCACTGGACAACAGAGAAATGCACATGCAGGTGGCATGTGACCTGTTGATTTTCATCCTGTCAGTGACTGATATGGTCAAATATTGACAACTCCACATTTTGAAGATCTTGAATATTGTTTTGGAATATATAATATACCAATCTGATGGAATGTATTTAAGAATGAGCATTGTTTGCAGGTATATTTAAGGGTTTGATGAATTGTAACAACACGTTGGATAGGTACAGTCCATGTTTATTTTAAAATGTGAATCCAGACTAAATGTTGAGTGAGCAATTTTGCCATGAGAAAAGGTTAAAGCATATCACCAGACCTGTGAGACTTATGATAGTGCTGGAACACTTGGAACTATTGCATCGCACTGGATATATTCATAAATGCTCAAGGTTGGCCTCATGGTCAACTTATTCGAAGTTTAAAGTCTATGATAAAATCTTGAAATTGGATCCATGTTATTATTCTTTTTTTGTCTAAACTAATATTTCTATGTTGGCTAAAAACATATTCAATTCCATATGTTCTGACATGCAAATTGCTCAAATATTACCCCAGTATGAAGATTTTATATTTGTTTACTATATTAAGTCAGTATTATTCATATTGTCTATGTTTGCAAAATAAAATAATTAAAACTATATTCTTCTGATATGCAAAGTACTCAATGAGAACTCAAGATTTCATCTTGTTTTTTTGTTTTTAGAATGGGAGACAGATGTCTTACCCACTGAGCCATTTTGAATGGAATGATTTTACCTTCTCACTGATACATCAAACAAATAGTCAACATCTTTATCACTTTTTCAAGTTATTTTATAAAGGGATATTCAGCTATTTCACACAAAAGCCAAAGTTAAATTTGTAGAGTAAAATTTTCCAAAAATATGTTTGTCTAAGATGATATCAATAGTAATGCAAAAAGATCAAAAGAAACAGATATTCATAACTCATCTCTCATTTAAATCTAACCATTTTCTAGCTAGTAGTTATTCATATTGAATATGAGGTGTGTCATATAATGTCCATACACATTTTATATATTTAACTCGAACTTCTAAAACAGAGAATTGTAATAAGCCAAAGAAAATCAGTTACTGGAGTGGTGCACATTTTTCTGGAGAAGTCATATGGAAAGTAGTCCGGTGGGATGTTTCATAGGGAGTTAATGTGTTGATGTGTACTCAATGAGTTCACTCATAATAGAAATCAAGATGGCTGAATGTTGGTTGGGAAAGTGCTTGATTTCTCAAGGGGAGTACATGTCATATTAATAGGATGCTATGTTAAAATGTGCTAATGTTCAAATGGAACTTATTAATAATATAGCACAGTATAAATTTATAAAAGACGGAATTAAATCCAAATCCAATGTAATCCAAATTTACCAGATAATTATACTTTGTATCTTGTTAAATGTATACTCATAACAAAATCAAACTATACTATACTGATACAGATAGCTTTATTGTTCACATAACTGTTCCAAAGAACAAAACAGATCCTTATCAAAATATGGTGCAAAATAATAATTGGTTTGATATGTCACTGTATACAGAATCTATATTAATTAAATCTTTAGGAAATGCTGATGAATTAGGTTAATTAGAGAGATTACACTTCTATGACTAATATTGGAATTCGGCTTTATTTTCTAACATATAAAGCATACAGTTAACATGCTGATATATTTTAAACTTGAAACATAGTACATGATAACATAGTAACACTAGGATAGTAGCCCAATCATTGGAGAATGCAATGCAGGCCAAGTGGTATGAGTTATATAGTGAGTGGTGGTTATTTAAAGGTGAGTGAATGAGTTAATTATTATTTGGGTTGGAACAAAGACGAGAGGCGTAGTGAATATGAGAAATCAGGGGTTGCCTGATATATTGGAGGTAGGCTTGTGACCGCCATTGGCTAGCCGAACAGAACTCCTGAGGCATGAAGTGGTTGCTGACTGGGTGGCGTTCCCTGCGCAAAATGAGTGAGTTGAAAAACGACTTGGTTCGAGTCCGATTCAAGTTGCCAACTGTTTTAAAATTCGGTTGAAGAACGATTTCTCTAATGGACGTCCATTGCGAGAGAACAAGTATGAGTTCGGAGATAGCCTTGCTGGGGCTCCGGAATTTCGTGAACGGGGCATGGCGTTAACTTGTGAGCGGAGCATGTTGCTTAACATGCTTAACGAGCAGTCAGTTGAGAATTCGGGTCATGTTTCCAATTATAGTGTGCCAGTCAGGACAGCGTCATCACTCTGTCACCCCACTGGGAGAGGGGTATTACCCCAACTTACAGCCACCCTGAGACACACTCACACTGTCCCTGCCATTGGCTGAGTGTCCTGCCTGGGTAGTAACCCTAGGCAACCAGGGATGCCGTCCTTGTAAGACACACTAACGCATGCGCACTGACAACAACTTGTTGCTGGGATTAAGGGATCTTATCCATTCTGACCCAATTATCCCTTGTTTTACACACATGTTGGCCTAGATTATGATCTTGACACAATCTGGGCATTCACCACAAGTATATCTATAAATAACAAATTCAAAGTCTTGGTTAAATGGCCATGACAAGCACTTCTTGTGCAGGGATGGCAGGGATTGACCCCTAAAATGATGGAGGGATCAAGATTCTAAATTATGGGGGGTATAATGTATCAGATCGCTTAGACCTTTGAAATATTACTTTCAATAACACATTTGAAGCTCGTGGTAACCATCTTTTTGTCCAATGTTTTTGAAGAGAGCGGGAAGAGATGGGTTTGTGAGACCAAGTTAGGGGAGATTCGAGTCAATCTGTGACCAACGTTGTCACAAGTTGTGCAATATAACTTCTTTTTTTTCAATCCCCCAGTAATAAAATTTGGTATCCCTATAGAAAAATCTACAGAGGGTGTATTTAGTACAACATATGCAAATTTTTTAGCATTCTTCCCCTCACAAAGGGCTTATAACTTAAAGTGTGAATTTTAGTGAAATTCTTTGCAAAACCTTGAGAGGGAATTCCCTTCTTAAAGTCCACTTAGAATGGGTTGTATGTCTAATAATTAATACATCAGGTCAACAACATGTCAAGATACTCTCAAAAACAAAGTTTGTGAAGATATCTTTTTGAAGAGAGCGGGAAGAGAGGCTTGTGTAAATATTTTTGATTTTTTTGTATAAAATTTGCTTCTTCACATTAAGACTGCAAGGTACTTTTCTAATTAAAAGTGCACACAAAATATTTTAATTTTGTATATTATGAATTGTACATTTAGTTGTGATTATAAAGAACTTGACATATTGTGGTTTACTTAAATAGTATTTTCTTGAGTGAAGTTTCTGTGAAAGCAGGTTTTGAACAAAAGTGGTGTCCCTCTGAGGTGGGTGAGGCCAGGGTCCAGATAAGCCGTGTAATAGAATATAGAGGAGCAGGGACTGAATGGGCAGCTGATGCTATAATTGGAACATGACGTATTCCCGGGTTGTATGCCCAACTGAGTGGGCACAAATCGGAGTTCCGCTGCAGCCAACAAACTTTGTAAACCCGTATCTTGATGTTTTCGACTTATACACCCGGATGGAAAAGTAATCAACGCCTTCATGAACACAGAATACTACGTCCTGAACCATAGGAGGCCGAGAAATAAGTTGGTTGGTCCTTGAATGATGGTAGACGGCGCAATATTCACTGCCATGCAGGCAGGCGAATAATGATAATAATAATAATAATAATAATAACAATAAATTTTGTATAGCGCTGATACCAGACAAGTCTGTTCATAGCGCTGTGTTCAGGACGTGCATCCTGAAGAGATGAATTTTCAGTCTACTCTTAAACAAGGAGTAAAGTAAAAAGTAAAGCTGACATTTATATACCGCTGATACCAGACAATGTCTGCTCATAGCGGTTGATAATAACTGGCCAGGATTCGAACCTAGAACCCCTGGATCTCAAGGTGAATACTCTACCAATTGAGCTATTTTGGCCAGGAGACTGAGGTACTAGTCGTAATTTCACTAGGCAGGGAGTTCCATAGTCTAGGGCCGACAGATGAAAAGGCCCTGTCACCCACTGTCCTCGTGCTTGATAGGAGCATGTTTATCCATGAGTGATGTGAGATCCTTGTCATAATGATCCACCATGTCACTCAAGGATAAGTGTTCCCATGTTGAATTTATACCAGTCAGGGATTTGATGTCATTCCTTTGGGACTGGAGATCTAATCCCTTAAAGTTTCTGACCCTGATCGATTTTTTTGGGGGGTTTGGGGGTTGAGATACCTAGGTATATCTTAATCATTTTATGATCAGATATGTACTCATCCACCAGGTGGCTCTTGAGAAACTTGTTCCCCTTGAAAGTGATGATTAGGTCAAGGGTGTTCCCTAGAAGAAGCCCAGAGTCATCGTGGGTTGAAGTAGCTGAGCATCCGGGAACACCGATAACTTGGAAAAAAAACTGACTGAGAATGGGGTAAGTTATAGGATGTTTTTGAGTTGGTGGTACATGATTGTCTAACAATGCTCTGAGGGCAAGGGAAACATGTGGGGTATTGGTGGGGATGGGGGATGCCTGGTGAGAATATAAAGGGAGCGAACGGCAGCTAGATATACTGAAACTGAGACAGGGGAGAGAGGCTTAGGTCTGGTGGGCATGGTGAAGAAAGCAACGTAGTTAAGTATGGTATCCTCGGAGGCAGGGGTTGCTGTGAAATTTTATTTAGTACAGAATTGTATAAATAACCTCTGGACGGAATTATAAGTCCGCCATGATTGTACCTCAAATCTGCCTGGATGAGACCCTGGGCCTTGGCCTGCAGCTCTGAAAATAATAAATACATAATGCTTCACATATCAACAGGTATCAATGCAGGCTTAGTCATACATGCATCACTGTGAGGGTTTAACATTTTAAATCTTGGAAAGTCAAGCCTGCTTAAGGCATCTGCGTTCTCGGCTGAGTATAAGTGTATAGCTTCATATTGAATATTATAAGCTGTTATGAAGTTATATAAGATTCGAATAAGTCCCATCATCTTGGGTTCCTTCAATTGACCTGCGTTCACACAATACCAAACCCCCATAATGTCAATGTTCATGAGAACTTGTTTGTCCTTTAGCCTGGGGTCGAAGGTTGATAAAGCCAAGACCACAGCATATAGCTCTTTCCAAGCTATAGATTGAGTAGCCATCCAGGAATTATGGCCGTTGAACGTAAGTATGCTCCAAGAATTATCATAATAAATGCCACATGTGACGTCGGAGGCATAAGTAAATAAAAGTTCAGCTGATGAAGCATCAAACTCTATGGGGAAAATGCTCACCTTTGTGACTGATGATGCCACCATTTCACACCCTTCATGTCTTGGGGTGTGATGCGAAGCTTGTGATGAAGCTTGTTGGTACCTTTAGCCAGGCGTATCAGCCTGCGTGTAAATACAATAGAGCCATATCGCACGACCCTGGCACAAAAGGACAGGAGTTCATGTTTAGTACAAAGTTCCTTTTTGAGCCAGTCCCCTGTTAAGGTGCGTATCTCCTGTAACCTGGGGGTCCCTATTGCAAGGGTCCGGGCTGGGATGTTGATTTCAATCCCTAAGAATTCGATGACTTGGGTTGGGAGAACTGTTTTTGTTGGCTGTATGGTGAAACCTGCTTTCTCACATGTGGAGAGGATGACATCCAGGCTGTCCTGGCAAGCCTGTGGGGAATCCCCAAGGGTGATGACGTCATCCAGGTAGTGCAGGGTGTCTGGGGATGCCCCCCTCTCTTTATAAATAAAGTCCAGGGCATCAGTATACATGTTGAAAGGTTTGGGGGCAGAATGTAGCCCAAAAGGTAACACTGTCATATAATAATAATTTGCTGCTCACTTAAGATTATCCCATTTGAATCCTAACAATGGCTGATCCTGGGTATTAAC
This sequence comes from Amphiduros pacificus, assembly GCA_949316495.1. Taxonomy (NCBI): domain Eukaryota; kingdom Metazoa; phylum Annelida; class Polychaeta; order Phyllodocida; family Hesionidae; genus Amphiduros; species Amphiduros pacificus. The sequence continues at coordinate 4,547,652 of OX439011.1, forward strand.
ATACACAGACTGAAATGCAGTCGAAAAGTCACACTTGGCTGCCCACAGGGACGTATACTTGCTCATGAGTGATACTGCATCCATCACTGTTACGTAGCGTAGAGAACAAAAATCTTTATCAATCCTATCATTGACTGACATCGTGGGGGGGCCAAGACAAGTCATTGATGACATGTGTTTTGACATGACAAAGGTGGCGTCAGTTTGTGGGGGTTCTGTGGTACCCTGGTTCCTTACCCCTATGTCTGCAGGTACACTGGGTTCCCATGGTTGGTTGATGGTAAATACTCTGGATGCTATGCTGGGTGGTGCGAGCGTGGCTGAGTCTGTGCTGCCCTGTTCCCCTGCCCTGTGCTGCCCTGTTCCCCTGCCCTGGCAGTCTCAACCTCGGCCTTGGCCTCAATCTGTTCCATCTCGGTAACCCACAAGGGTTGGTTGGGGCATTTTTTCCTGCTGTACGGGCCAGGATGCCCTTTAATGGGGCGTTCACAGTGCGTACATGATTTCTCCGCCATGAATGACAAAGGCCCAAATTAGCGAGGCTCCTTGTGCTGCCGAGGTGACACCCGGCAGGTGACACAAGTTGGTCAAGGTTCTATGGCTAAAAGTTCATAAAAGGTTGTATATTTACTGGCTCACCTAGTGAGCCAGTAAATATTGCAGATTTAAATAATTTGATAACCCAGCTGCCACAGCCTTATATGTTAGTTGGTGACTTTAATGCTCACAACTATCTTTGGGATGGCAGAAATAATACTGATGCCAAAGGACGTATAATAGAAGATTTTTTAAATAATAATAGTTTGTGCCTTTGGAATGATGATTCTCCGACATATTTACACCCTGCTACAGGCTCTTTAACATCAATAGATCTCTCCATGTGCACTCCAAATTTATTTTTAGATTATTCCTGGGAAGTAGAGGAAGATCAATTGGGTAGTGATCATTACCCCATTATTTTAAATAACCATTTTCCTCCACCAGACGAACGAATCCCCAAGTGGAAGTTTCATAAAACAGATTGGGCAAAATTTCGAACGTCCTGTTTTAATAAAATAACTCCAGAAATTTTTATCAATGTAGATGATCCTCTTCAAGTTTTTACAGACACATTGTATGATATTGCTGATGGGTGTATTCCCAAATCAAAGTCAAATTCTAAAATTAAAGAAGAACCCTGGTTTAATGATGAGTGCAAAAAAGCTGTCAAGGAGCTGAAAAAAGCTTTAAAAATTAACCAACTCAATATAATTTGCACCAATTTTGTATAAAAAGAGCGAAAGCCCGTTATATTATTAAAATAAGCAAAAAAAAAAGTTGGAAAGATTACGTTTCTAGATTAAATACACGTTCACCAATTAAAAAATGCTGGGATATGGTGCGTAAAATTACTGGGAAGGGAGGTGGAGTAAGGATCAAACATCTTAATCATAATGGCCAATTAATTACAAATCCCACAGAACTAGGTAACACAATAGGTCAAACCATTTCCAAGAATTCCTGATCTGATAATTATTCTACAAAATTCCAACAAATAAAAAATAGAAAGAAAGAAACCAACTAAATTTCATATCTAATAACATGGAACATTATAATAAATCATTTACAATAGAATATTTAAAACTTGCTTTGGATAAATCTCATGATACCGCTCCTGGGCCTGATCAAATCCACTACCAAATCCTTAAACACCTCCCTGACCAATCACTTGAGCATCTTTTAGATATTTTTAATAAACTTTGGGAAAGTGGTGATTTTCCTCCTTCATGGAGTGAAGCCACTATTATTCCCATTCCTAAGCCTGGCAAAGACTCGTCAGATTCAAATAATTATCGTCCCATTGCTTTAACCAGTTGTATCTGTAAAACAATGGAACGAATAATTAACGAGCGTGTAGTTTGTTTTTTAGAAACTACTGTTACCCACTGATGGAGAGTATCCGTCGTTGGGGGACGTGGACGGGGATCAATACTCTACCATAGATAGATACTCTACTCTACCGTACTGTACTGTACAATAAGTATAACTCGCTAACTCGCTGGCTGTGAGTCGGGGCACGGATCCTAGCTACCCTATCTACTTAGGTGAAGGTGTCAGGTAATAAGGACTGCAGACACAGGATATACACGACACAATAGTTACCTTTATTCGGTGCTGTGAGTCTTCCTTGTCTGGCTAGGCCGGCATGGCAATGAGCGAGGCATATGAACTACCCAATGCATGATATTCATGAGATCCTATCTATACACAAAACACCCAAGTCTATGCAGTCATGATACTGAGAGTCGTGGATCTTCTGTGGCAAGTGGTCGCTGGATCTCTGCTTCTCTATTCCCCCGGATCCAACGGTTGCGGGCCCTTTTAAAGGATCACTGCGCGTCATGTGTGGAGTTTGCCTGCGTGGCTTCCTTACGCGACACAGAATGAACTCGTCTTACCTGCGTATCCGACATAGGCTCGTCCGCCTGTACGAGATGGACTCGTCCTGCCTGCATATCCGACATGGGCTTGTCTGCCCGCACGTGATCTCTCAGTGTGGTGGTTATAGTGGTGCATCAACCATCAAAAGCGTTCGTGATTGTCTATGAATGTCTATATGTTTTCAAGAGTCTCTGGGTGTGTAATCTATATCCTACACTACAGCTTATATTTCTGTTGCACAAAGTGGCTTTAGAAAAACTCGAAGTACCATTGACCACCTGGTACGTTTAGAGACATTTATAAGCGAGGGTTTTATAAAAGGCGAACATGTGGTATTTTCTTTTATTTAGAGAAAGCGTACGATACTACATGGAAATTTGGAATAATGAGCGATTTATATGATATGGGATTAAGGGGTCATTTACCCCTTTTTATTCAATTTTTTTTGTCAAATAGACAATTCAGGGTCCGAGTTGGTTCATCACTTTCTGATGCATTTGATCAGGAAATTGGTGTTCCACAGGGTAGTATATTATCTGTAACCATATTTATTATAAAAATCAACAGCATAGTAAATTGTGTAAGACCTGGAACAGATTGTTCATTATTTGTTATGATTTTAATTTATGTTACAGGTCCACAAGCATGCATACTATAGAAAGACAGCTCCAGCAACATCTTAATAGAATACAAGAATGGGCTGATCATAACGGATTTAAATTTTCTAGAAAAATATGTGTATGCACTTTTGTAAAAAATGGAAGGTTCACCCAGATCCTGATCTTTTTTTAGGCCAAACTCGGATACCTGTTGTCGAAGAAAACCAAGTTTCTTGGAATTATTTTTGACAGAAAATTATTCCCCACATTGAATACTTTAAGAAGAAATGCCAGAAGGCATTAGATTTATTACGGGTTCTTGCCCATACCGATTGGGGAGGGGACCGTAATATTTTATTGCAATTGTACAGAGCATTGGTACGTTCTAAGCTTGATTATGGGTGTTAGTTGAGGAGCAAACCTGCAAAAAGTCCATTATTTCAGGAGTTTTGTGTGACAGAAAATAAACTGCAATTTGAAGTGCTACACATGTAGCAGGTGACCTAGGGTTTCTCAAATGATATTTGTTTTTTTCAATTTGTGGGGTCTTTCAAAAGATACAGCTGTTTCCATGGCAACCATTTACATTTTATTGGGATTCTAGAAAAAGATACATTTTCATCTCTAGCTTTACACTAAATATGTATTTCTCAACAAAATCAGGTGGGAAGGTGGGAGACATGGCAGCCTATTTGAAAATGGTGTAAAATATGAATTATTATAGAATTCATGGTTACCATGGCAACAGAATACTTCAAATTTTCATATAAATATCAAATATGACCTCAAATAGTACCTCTCATTTATTATTAAGATTACAATTATTCAATCTCATTTGACCACCAGTTGCTAGCTGTCAACATCTCACTTGTGAGCCATATTTAGTCGAAAATTTATCAAACGTTGTTGCCATGGTAACCAAAAGAAATTTCAACTGAAGGCAAAATCATGAAAATTAAGTCATTTTTTGCATTTTATGAATTTTAGATCTTAATAATGGACATTATGATTCAGCATTAGCCTCAAATAACTGTCCATGATACCGAGCAATATTTCCAATGCTTTAACCTATATTTGACCTTGATATTTAAATACATGACCTTTGAGATTAGAAAAAATGCCAGTTATGACTATTTTCTGTGAAATGTAGCTTGTTTTATGACTATTTTATGTTGTTAAGATTATTTACATATCACATTGATTTTATAAACATTTATGTTTTTACCACTTTCAGGCACTGAATAACCTTAATGGTTGATGTGCCTCTAAGCAACCATTCATTCATTCATTCTATATTTTTATCGTTTTCGAAAAACAAATCAATTTCGAACGTTCTGATGTGCATATTTGTTCCTATACATTTGGTTAGGGTACCCTCTGAAACAAACATAGCACAAGCTTATCAACCTGCTGCCCTCTTGTCAAATTTCATCATGACTAAGATCCAGTAAATAGACAACCAATTTATATACCTATACATCTTAAATGTTATGCTGAATTCAGTGTTAACTGAGGCCATGGGCCGTGGCGCAGTTGGTCAGAGCGCCAGTGTATTAGCACCAGTTCCTCTGTGGTTATCCAAAGGTTGTGGGTTCAAACCCCGGCCGTGCCGGGATTGAACTCATGATACAATTTCCCACATGAGCTGAGGCTCGTGCCTAAAGGGTTAACCCGTTGTTCTTGTAAATCTGTGACCGGGTGGGTTGTCATGTCAAGGACCTGCAACATGACAATTCAGTGAGGCAGCACTATATCTGCTATAAGTAGGTCTCATCACGAAATGACTGAAATAATGTTGAAAGTGATGTAAAGCCCCAAACAAACAAACAAACAAACAAACAAATCAGTGTTAACTGCAATCCCTCCAGGTCCCTCGCAATGATCTGCAGAGGTGATTATTGACAGTGCATTCTCATATTTAACTAGGCCAATGTTGACATTAGACACTTATGACTTATAATGCCTAACTTTGTAGCAGATTAGACTTATTGTGATGTATATCAAACCAACAAAAAATAAAAATTATGAGGCATAATTAAAAAGTGCAATCATTTATGGATCTTAGCTTCTTCATACATGTGATATTTAACACAAGTGATGTACACATATTCAATTCAATTGTTGTGATATCACCTAGATGCGGTGCCCTCTATATTTTTAAAATCATGATCATACTATTGCATACATGTAAATGACCCATAAAAAAAAGGCTATAGGTTACCTGACACTGAATAAATTAGATTATATCATAAGATACAGATATGGATTAAATCAGGCTTTGTTAAGGAGTTAGTTAGAGTGCTAGCTTATTGGCACAAGTTCCTCTGTGGTGATCCAAAGGTCATGGGTTCGATCCCTGACAATGCCGAGATTGAATTCATGATACAATTTTACACATGAGCTGAGGCCCATGCCAAAGAGTTTACCTGTTGTCCTTGTAAATTTATGACCAGGTGGGTTGTCATGTAAAGGACCTGCAACATTACAATTCAGTGAGGCAGCACTATATCTGCTACAAGTAGGTCCCATCACGAAATGACTGAAATAATGCAGAAAATTATGTAAAACCTCAAACAAATAAACAAACAATTAATATACACTCTTAGTGCCACCTGGTGTAGGAAATTACCATGGTTCACATCAGGGGGCGCTCTTTCCATACAATTGACTTCCATACAAATGAATAGATATAGTTTTTCCCAGAGTCTACACTGTAACTATTATGAAGCCTATTCTTATGGATTGCATATCAAATATTAATGTTTCCTTAAATTTGTGTAATATTTTGAATTTATATTCATTGGAGATTGGATACGTTACACTATCCACGAGATGATCATCAATTACTATCGAAATTATATTATGGTGAATACAATTTATGAAAAGATGATGGTCAAGAAAGAATCAATCATTTTTATGAGATATTTTTTTGAACATTATAAGCAACATATAAGCATATGAATTTTGTTTTCTCGATGATATTCAAATAAAATTTCAATTTATTTGTTCTGCACGTTAAATTTAAAGACACTTACCTCAATTATATTTAGATAATATCAAAATGGCAGAAATTCCTGTCCATTTACGATGTAACATGTAATATTTTCTTGTGATACCCTTGCTCAACATACAATGGTTTCTCCCAAATGGAATTACACTGCAAGGTGGAATCTGATCAGCCCATTGTGAGTCCATGGTAACCTAATCTCGAGAACAATGGCCCCGAGCTAAGTATGTCCACCAAATTGCATTACATCAATGGTCAACATTTCAGTTTAGTAGTCAAGGCGAGGCCCTCCTTTGATGGAAACACACACACTCTAACCTCACATAAAGTCTCTCTCTGAACTAAATGAATGAACGAATGCTTTACGGCACATCAACACAATAAGGTCATTTCTGTCTATGCTAAAAATGTGAGAAATTAAAGAACATCAGCATAAAGCAAGCACGCGGAATAAACGCTTTGTTTTAAACTTTTCCTAAAATAGAAATAATTAATAGAAAATAAAATCTCGCAAATATATATATATATATATATATATATATATATATATATATATATATATATATATATATATATATATATATATATATATATATATATATATATATATATATATATATATATATATATATATATATATATATATATATATTATTTGATTCTATATATATATATATATATATATATATATATATATATATATATATATATATATATATATATATATATATATATATATATATATATATATATATATATATAAATATGTTAAATTCACTGGGTAGAGGCAGTTTGCTCCCAGTCTTTATGATGCATCTTTATTGAGGTCCGTATGAGGCTGCAGGGATGTCTTATCAGATGGAAAGAGTTCCATCTGTCCACCTCAACAATAACAATGATAGAGTAATTGTCTTATTTGATTCTAAAACCTTCACTTGTAATCTTGCCGGATGGACACGTTTCAATACAAATTCTTTGTGCAATACTTCATTTGACTATTGAGGAATTATGAATTGGATATAGATTAAAATTTCAGAGCAATAAGACTGAAAGCACATCTGTTTCAGAATCATTGTGGGAATCGTTATGAACAGACTTGGTGTTGTACTTGGTGTTGTACTTAGTCTGGTACTTGATCTGGTACTTGGTCTGGTACTTGTTCTTGTACTTGGTCTGGTACTTGGTCTGGTACTGGGTCTGGTACTTGGTCTGGTACTTGGTCTTGTACTTGGTCTGGTACCTGGTTTGGTACTGGATCTGGTACTTAGTCTGGTACTTGGTGTTGTACTTGGTGTTGTACTTGGTCTGGTACTGGATCTGGTATTGGTCTGGTACTTGGTCTGGTACTTGGTCTGGTACTTGGTCTGGTACTTGGTCTGGTACTTGGTCTGGTACTTGGTCTGGTACTTGGTCTGGTACTTGGTCTGGTACTTGGTCTGGTACTTGGTCTGGTACTTGGTCAATATAATTGGGATTTTAGTACTGCATATAATATCATATGAATTCTATATTAATCCACATATACATGCTGTTTATAGTTACTTCGTGGTTTACATATGAAAATAAATATTTGTTTTTTTTCTTTATTTGATGTTGTTAAATATTGCAAAATATACTTGAAATTTGTACAGCTAAAATCATAAAATATGATCTCAAATAGGGAAATTGTCGTCAACAGCATTATCATTATGAAGAGAATATTAACGATTTTGAACTTCAATTGTAAAAGTTCCTTGATGAATTTCTTTGGTTCTATCTTGTCAAATTAAGGATTAAATGGACTGTTGTTCCTACATTTACTAACTATCAAAAAATTGGCATCAAATATCTTTAAAATCTTTAAATTACCCATTACAAATTTAATTGTAATGGGTAATATAGAATGTCTTTTCAGCCATCTTTCCAAATTCAGAAAATGTCAGATTAACCAAAATCATGATGTCACTTATTTAGAAATAGAATGTCCAAACCTGCTGGAAATATTAGATAAATATCCGTCATTTACTTTGCTGGCCCGACATATAAGCCATAAATGTTCATAAAATGTATGGCTTCATCTGACCGAAATGATCATAGGATATATGACCTCATCTGACCTTATGTGGCAAAAATGTGCATAAAATATAGGACAGCATACGACCAAAATAATAATTAAAGTATGACCTCACCTGACCAAAATGACTATAAGATATATGACCTCTTGATGTTTCAGATATATGACCTCTTGGTGTTTCAGGCACATGAAGTTGGAGAGGTAGATGACATAAACTAATTATAGTTATGTTTGGTAGATCGCCTTCTGAGCTCAAGTGGTCAAGGCAGATCTAGCGCAGCTCCTCCCGGCAGACCGCGGCATGTCAGACTCATGTCAAGCACATGTCATGGCGGGGCTGGCAAGCAGGCACACCAGATACTCCCGGTAATTTCCCCAGATATTACAACACTGCTTTGTCTATTAACCTTGCTGGGAATGAGGTGAGAAGTGTGGGGTCTGCCCAATATTAGAATTGATAGGATAGGCTGGCAGGTTGATTGGGGTGGGATGTTACAGACGGGACCCAGCTATTCTCCTTTGATGAGTTGTGGCAGTCCTTGAGCACTGTCTAAACAGAACACAAGGCAAATAATATCACATGGGATGGGAAGAGACTTCCTGACAAGATATATATGTATATATTTATGTGTGTGTGTGTGTGTGTGTGTGTGTGTGTGTGTGTGTGTGTGTGTGTGTGTGTATACTGGTCTTAGTGTCATTCTATTTTATCTGCAGTCTTATACTTTCCATATTTAGCGACACAGGTGATCAGGAGTTTGGTTTGAATATCACTTGTGCCATCCTTGGATAGGAAATAGATCTCATTAAAAAGAAGGAAGCAGTTCTGTAAATGTAAGCCAAAACGAGACAGGTGATTGCTGAAATATAGTACAATTACACTTGTGACATTCTGATAATCATTTTGGTTGCTGTGATCAAATTGATTTGGGTCAATGATTGATTTGGGTCAATGATTGATTTGGGTCAATGATTTATTTGGGTCATTGATTTATTTGGGTCATTGATTTATTTGGGTCATTGATTTATTTGGGTTATTGATTTATATGGCTCATTGCTTTATTTGGGTCATTGATTTATTTGGGCCATTGATTTATATGGGTCATTGATTTATTTGGGTCATTGATTTATTTGGGTCATTGATTTGAATCATAGATTTCTTTAGTTCATTGACTTATTTTAGGCATTGATTTGAGCCAGTGATTGAAGTGTGCAGACATGACTGGTTTGAATATTCCTAGCCTTGCGCATCTAATATCGAATATATGCCCTTTAAGTTATTCAACCTTTTAGTATCAAGTATATGTCTTTCAAGTTTTAAAACATTTAGGATCAAATATGTGTTTTATTTTAAAACATTTAGTATCAAATGTATGTCTTTCATGATTGAGACTATAATTCATTTCTTTGGGCAGCTATTCAGAATCGAACTCACGTCAATGTAAACAGTCATTATCTAATTCAAGAATCTCAATTATTCTCTTCAAAGTGTATATTCAAATTGCAGTCAGGCAATTGAATTAATCGGATCTGTTTAATGTTCTTCATGGAGATAGATGCAACGAAGGCTTAAATCTTACTCTAAATATTCAACATTTAGACTACAGGGGCATATTCAGCTAAATGCACATTGACAAAGCGCATACAACGACGGCCAGGTTTAAAACAACACAAAGAGAATTATGCATTGAAATATGAGATGATAATGTAATACATAAAGCTGTTGTATAAGTTGAGAAGTCTTTTATCTTTCTGAGGATGAGTGTCTTATTACTGTGTCTGCAGCCAAGGAGGACCGTCTGACTGCGTCCAACATTGTTAAGAAAAGCTGCATATTCTTACATTTGGTTTCAAGAATATACAACCACTTCCAACGTTGTCTTCACAGTTAAGAATATACAACCACTTCCATGGATGTCTTCACAGTTAGGAATATCCTACCACTTCCAACGTTGACTTCACAGTTAGGAATATCCTACCACTTCCAACGATGTCTTCACAGTTAAGAATATCCTACCACTTCCAACGATGTCTTCACAGATAAGAATATACAACCACTTCCAACGATGTCTTCATAGTTAAGAATATACAACCACTTCCAACGATGTCTTCATAGTTAAGAATATACAACCACTTCCATGGATGTCTTCACAGTTAAGAATATCCTACCACTTCCAACGTTGACTTCACAGATAAGAATATACAACCACTTCCAACGATGTCTTCATAGTTAAGAATATACAACCACTTCCAACGATGTCTTCACGGTTAAGAATATCCAAACACTTCCAACGTTTTCACCATCAGCGTTGTCTTCACGGTTTTAAGAAAACTTAAACTTTCCTTCCTAATTACTGCAAACAGTGTTGGACCATTAACTTATCTAATTCTGGCCAATACAAAGAATATACATATAACATACACGTACTCCACACACCTTTTCACTGCAGAATATGCAAACCGATTATTTTAAATTTACAATTATCATAAATAAGTTCTTTTTTCGAATAGATTTTTTTGTGTTCCAAGCAGGTTTTGTTCTCTATATTTATTCTTGTCATAAAGTGATGAATTAATTAATACAGCAGACCACCATCCTAGTATCAGCTGAGTGAGCCTCGCATCTTACATATCTATATCTATATCTATATCTATATCTATATCCATATCTATATCTATATCTATATCTATATCTATATCTATATTTATATGCCTATACACACATTTTAATTAAAATGAAATAGCTGACCACATGGAGCGATTTCAGAGTTGGGTGCCTTCATAAGTTCATAGATAAACTAATCCGCATTTAACAGTAAGTGGGAAGTTAACATGTTATCGCTAAACCTATAATTAAAAAAAAAACATATCTGACAAAAAATGAAGAAAAAACGTTCATAATGGATTGAAATAGTAGCCTTGTTGTACGTTCAGGTGGTACGTGTTTGCTATCATGGCGTGATTGGCTACCTGCACTACCCTGAGGCTGCAGCCGACAACCACATTCAACAATGGCAGGCTCATCCAACACGCCAATTAGCTACCGTTATTGATATCGCTCACAGAAATTGGAATTGACACAGTGATTGAAGATTGCAGTGCCCCCTAGCGGTATCTATAGGAGAATATCACCCATGCAGGGGATGAAATGGATGGTATCATGAATAAAAAAAAGGAAATTAAACTGTAATAAACAATGCATGTGAGTTTGGAAATCATGGCAAGGAGTCTAAAAAGTGTATGCTATTTGAGTAACATTGGAAGCATGAAACATATCATTGGAATTACACCTTTATAAAAATGGAAGCATTATCCACCCCACGGTTGTGTACCTTTTGCTATATTTTATATCACTCTTTCTCAAATTGTGATATAAATCAATACTACCGTGCCGGGTGCCTAATCTAATCACTATTCCAGTAAGCACTGCTTGATGTGGTATTTTTGTCACAATATTATTTGGATTAGATAATGTACATAATAATAACATTTTGCCTTTAGGGGACGAGGAGACAATGGGTTGGGAATTGACATTTAACACACGAATCTGAGTCAGAATCACAACAATTGGAGACATCTCGCCTTTCAGCACTTCTCTCTCTCTATCTCTTCAGGGATAGATGAAGGCAACCATAGTCAGTTATACCATCATGCTACAAACGTCACTCTTCATAGTAAACTAAGTACATAACAGAAACAATTGAACTTAAAATGTGAAGATTACTATTGGAGCATCATTCACGCAAAACGTTTTCTAAGTTGTAAAACAAAATGGTTAGAAATGTTTTTCAACTTAAAATATGCAGACCAAGTGTGGATAGCAATATTTAGAATGACATTTTGTTGCACAAACTCAATCCTTCCAATAAAGAACTACCCATCGCACTATGGCATGTGATAAGTGATCGTTTTATATTGCAATAAAAAAGAGTGGCGAATGTAGCTTTCTGAACAAGTATATGACTTGAACAGTCAGCTATCTGCAATCAAACATTGATCTATCTGGTATCAAAGAGTGAACTATCTAGAATCAAATGTTAACAGTGAGCTATCTGGAATCAAGCATTGATCTGTCTGGAATCAACATTGATCTGTCTGGAATCAAACAATGAGCTATCTGGAATCAAACATTGATCTGTCTGGAATCAAACAGTGAGCTGTCTGGAATCAAACATTGATCTGTCTGGAATCAAACAGTGAGCTATCTGCAATCAAACAGTGAGCTATCTGCAATCAAACAGTGAGCCATGTAGAATCAAACAGTGATCTATCTAGAATCAAACAGTGATCTATCTGGGATCAAACAGTGGGTCATGTAGAATCAAACAGTGATCTATCTAAAATAAAACAGTGATCTATCTGGAATCAAATAGTGAGCCATCTAGAATCAAACAGTGAGCCATCTAGAATCAAACAGTGAGCTATCTGAAATCAAAGAGTGAGCCATCTAGAATCAAACAGTGAGCCTAGTATAATCAAACAGTGATCTATCTAAAATCAAACAGTGATCTATCTGGAATCAAACAGTGAACTATCTGGAATCAAACAGTGATCTATCTGGGATCGAACAATGATCCATCTAGAATCAAACAGTGAGCCTTGTAGAATCACACAGTGAGTCATCTGGAATCACACAGTGAGCCATCTAGAATCAAACAGTGAGCCATCTGCAATCAAACAGTGAGCTATCTGGAATCAAACAGTGAGCCTTGTAGAATCAAACAGTGAGTCTTGTAGAATCAAACAGTGATCTATCTGGAATCAAACAGTGAGCTCTCTGGGATCAAACAGTGAGTCATGTAGAATCAAAAAGTGAGTCATGTAGAATCAAACAGTGAGCTCTCTGGGATCAAACAGTGAGTCATGTAGAATCAAAAAGTGAGTCATGTAGAATCAAACAGTGAGCCATCTAGAATCACACAGTGAGCTATCTGAAATCAAACAGTAATCTATCTGGGATCAAACAGTGATCTATCTAAATTCAAACAGTGATCTATCTAGAATCAAACAGTGATCTATCTAGAATCAAACAGTGAGCTATCTGGAATTAAACAGTGAGCTATCTGGAATCAAATAGTCATCTATCTGGGATCAAATAGTGAGCCATCTAGAATCAAACAGTGAGTCTTGTAGAATCAAACAGTGAGCCATCTGGAATCAAACAGTGAGCCATCTGCAATCAAACAGTGATCTATCTATCTAGCTATCTGAAATCAGAAAGTGAGCCATCTAGAATCAAACAGTGAGCTATCTGAAATCAAACAGTGAGCCATGTAGAATCAAACAGTGATCTATCTAGAATCAAATAGTGAGCTATCTGGAATCAAACAGTGAGCCATCTAGAATCAAAGAGTGAGCCTAGTAGAATCAAACAGTGAGTCTTGTAGAATCAAACAGTGAGCCATCTGGAATCAAACAGTGAGCTATCTGCAATCAAACAGTGAGCTATCTGCAATCAAACAGTGAGCTATCTGCAATCAAACAGTGAGCCATGTAGAATCAAACAGTGAGTCTTGTAGAATCAAACAGTGAGCCATCTGGAATCAAACAGTGAGCTATCTGCAATCAAACAGTGAGCTATCTGCAATCAAACAGTGATCTATCTAGAATCAAACGGTGAGCCATATAGAATCAAACAGTGATCTATCTAGAATCAAACAGTGAGCTATCTGGAATCATATAGTGATCTATCTGGGATCAAATAGTGAGCCATCTAGAATCAAACAGTGAGTCTTGTAGAATCAAACAGTGAGCCATCTGCAATCAAACAGTGAGCTATCTAGAATCAAACAGTGATATATCTGCAATCAAACAGTGAGCTATCTGCAATCAAACAGTGAGCTATCTGCAATCAAACAGTGAGCCTTGTAGAATCAAACAGTGAGCCTTGTAGAATCACACATTGAGCAATCTGGAATCAAACAGTGATCTATCTAGAATCAAACAGTGAGCCATCTAGAATCAAACAGTGATCTATCTAGAATCAAACAGTGAGCCTAGTAGAATCAAACAGTGAGTCTTGTAGAATCAAACAGTGAGCCATCTGGAATCAAACAGTGAGCTATCTGGAATCAAACAGTGAGCCATCTAGAATCAAACAGTGAGCCTAGTAGAATCAAACAGTGAGTCTTGTAGAATCAAACAGTGAGCCATCTGGAATCAAACAGTGAGCTATCTGCAATCAAACAGTGAGCTATCTGCAATCAAACAGTGAGCCTTGTAGAATCAAACAGTGAGCCTTGTAGAATCACACAGTGAGCCATCTGGAATCAAAGAGTGATCTATCTAGAATCAAACAGTGAGCCATCTAGAATCAAACAGTGATCTATCTAGAATCAAACAGTGAGCCATCTGCAATCAAACAGTGAGCTATCTGCAATCAAACAGTGAGCCATCTGCAATCAAACAGTGAGCTATCTGGAATTAAACAGTGAGCTATCTGGGATCAAACAGTGAGCTATCTGGAATCAAACAGTGAGCCATCTGCAATCAAACAGTGAGCCATCTGCAATCAAACAGTGATCTATCTAGAATCAAACCGTGCGCTATCTGGAATCAAACAGTGAGCTATCTGGAATCAAACAATGAGTCATGTAGAATCACACAGTGAGCCATGTAGAATCAAACAGTGAGCCATCTAGAATCAAACAGTGAGCTGTGAGCCATCTGCAATCAATCAGTGAGCTATCTGGAATCAAACAGTGATCTATCTGAAATCAAACAGTGAGCTATCTGGAATCAAAAAGTGAGCCATCTGCAATCAAACAGTGAGCCATGTAGAATCAAACAGTGAGCCATCTGCATGCAATCAAACAGTGATCTATCTAAAATCAAACAGTGAGCCATCTGCAATCAAAAAGTGATCTATCTAGAATCAAACAGTGAGCCATCTAGAATCAAACAGTGAGCTGTATAGAATCCAACAGTGAGCTGTATTATGCCTCAGTCACATTTGCACCGGGCGCCGGCCGGGCAGTAACAATCGGCCGACTTCACAGTCTGCCGGGCGCCGGGGAGTTTATAAGCAACAATCTGAGATATGCCGTAGCTGTGGTCACATTATTAAAGGGCACCGCACGGCACGTGCAAGACTGAATGACACAGACGTCTGCAGGATATCTTAAAGACGTCTGGATCATTGACAGACGTCTGAAAGACATCCTAAATACGTCTGTCTCATTTGTTAGACGTCTGAAAGACATCTTAAAGACGTCTATGATATATCGCAGGGAGCCCGTGCGATCATCTGACGATGGTCTATGAACACATGAAATAAATATAATCCTATTTTCACCGCACGATGCCACCGGCAGCCCTAAGATAATCTGCCGATGTTCCTGCGGGACACTGCCGGGACCCTGTCGTGCACTTTAAGATGATATTTGCTGATAAGACATCGGGGAAACGCCGGCAACTTTTATGTGGCAGCTAAAAGTTCCCGATGACCCGGCCGACGTCTTAAAGATGCCCAATTGTGGCAGATGATCTCCCGGTGCCCGCACGGCAATCTGAAATGCCTGCCGACTTTGTAAAAAATACCCATCGGCCGGGCATCTTTACTGAAATCGGCGCAAATGTGACTGAGGTATTACCTGAAGACAAAGCGAGTTGTGAAGGATGTAAATTAAAACTCATTTGCATGAAAAATGCTTGATGCATGATACATTATAAATGACAATGACGGGTATAAATGTCAATATGCTGAACATTGATTCACAAGATGCCTCAGTGCAGAGAAGCAAACCAGTATTGAAAGACGAGACACTTTGGGAATGGAATGTCTGAATTTATATTAAAAATCTCTATATATTGACCAATTTCTCCTTTTTTAATATCTCATATTGCAACCATCATAATGGATTAAATATATCATTTTGAGTTCTGAAATTAAAAACAAAATATAAATATTAAATATAAAAGTCATATGATTTCAGATGTGGATGTAGATTATAGATCAATCAAATCCTCATGCCTATGAATAGAGTTCTATGAGATCAGATATTTATATGGGAGGCGGTTTTGAGTTTCCTGTCACAACCAGAATGATGAGGAAAGTAATTGTGTGTTATTGGGTGTAGTCAGTGAAGATCAAAGTGTCACAAGTCCTGGGTCAGACCTGTGTTTCTAAGGTGATCTCATACACAAGTCTCATGTCTGGCATCACTCTGACACTGGGACTCACTCTCTGGCTGCTGGATATTGGAGCTTATTACTGTCTCTCTGGCTGCTGAATATTAGGGATTGTTTTACAGGCCCTGTCTCTGATGGCTGCTGGATATTGTAGCATGTTGCTGCCCCTGTCTCTCTGACTGCTGGATATTGTAGCATGTGACTGCCCCTGTCTCTCTGACTGCTGGATATTGTAGCATGTTGCTGCCCCTGTCTCTCTGACTGCTGGACATTGTAGCATGTCACTGTCTCTGTCTCTGATGGCTGCTGGACATTGTAGCATGTCACTGTCTCTGTCTCTCTGGCTGCTGGACATTGTAGCATGTTACTGCCCCTCTCTCTCTGGCTACTGGACATTGTAGCATGTTACTGCCCCTGTCTCTCTGACTGCTGGACATTGTAGCATGTTACTGCCCCTGTCTCTGATGGCTGCTGGTCATTGTAGCATGTTACTGCCCCTGTCTCTCTGACTGCTGGACATTGTAGCATGTTACTGCCCCTGTCTCTCTGGCTGCTGGACATTGTAGCATGTTACTGCCCCTGTCTCTCTGACTGCTGGATATTGTAGCATGTTACTGCCCCTGTCTCTCTGACTGCTGGATATTGTAGCATGTTGCTGCCCCTGTCTCTCTGACTGCTGGACATTGTAGCATGTTGCTGCCCCTGTCTCTGATGGCTGCTGGTCATTGTAGCATGTTACTGCCCCTGTCTCTCTGACTGCTGGACATTGTAGCATGTGACTGCCCCTGTCTCTCTGACTGCTGGATATTGTAGCATGTTACTGCCCCTGTCTCTCTGGCTGCTGGATATTGTAGCATGTTACTGCCCCTCTCTCTCTGGCTGCTGGACATTGTAGCATGTTACTTCCCCTGTCTCTCTGACTGCTGGACATTGTAGCATGTTACTGCCCCTGTCTCTCTGGCTGCTGGATATTGTAGCATGTTACTGCCCCTCTCTCTCTGACTGCTGGACATTGTAGCATGTTACTGCCCCTGTCTCTCTGGCTGCTGGACATTGTAGCATGTTACTGCCCCTGTCTCTCTGACTGCTGGACATTGTAGCATGTCACTGTCTCTGTCTCTGATGGCTGCTGGACATTGTAGCATGTTACTGCCCCTGTCTCTCTGACTGCTGGATATTGTAGCATGTTGCTGCCCCTGTCTCTCTGGCTGCTGGATATTGTAGCATGTTGCTGCCCCTGTCTCTGATGGCTGCTGGTCATTGTAGCATGTTGCTGCCCCTGTCTCTGATGGCTGCTGGATATTGTAGCATGTTGCTGCCCCTGTCTCTCTGACTGCTGGATATTGTAGCATGTTACTGCCCCTGTCTCTCTGGCTGCTGGATATTGTAGCATGTCACTGCCCCTGTCTCTCTGGCTGCTGGACATTGTAGCATGTTGCTGCCCCTGTCTCTCTGGCTGCTGGATATTGTAGCATGTTGCTGCCCCTGTCTCTCTGGCTGCTGGATATTGTAGCATGTTGCTGCCCCTGTCTCTGATGGCTGCTGGTCATTGTAGCATGTTACTGCCCCTGTCTCTCTGACTGCTGGACATTGTAGCATGTTACTGCCCCTGTCTCTCTGACTGCTGGATATTGTAGCATGTTGCTGCCCCTGTCTCTCTGACTGCTGGACATTGTAGCATGTTGCTGCCCCTGTCTCTGATGGCTGCTGGTCATTGTAGCATGTTACTGCCCCTGTCTCTCTGACTGCTGGACATTGTAGCATGTTACTGCCCCTGTCTCTCTGACTGCTGGATATTGTAGCATGTTGCTGCCCCTGTCTCTCTGACTGCTGGACATTGTAGCATGTTGCTGCCCCTGTCTCTGATGGCTGCTGGACATTGTAGCATGTCACTGTCTCTGTCTCTCTGGCTGCTGGACATTGTAGCATGTTACTGCCCCTGTCTCTCTGGCTGCTGGACATTGTAGCATGTTACTGCCCCTGTCTCTCTGGCTGCTGGACATTGTAGCATGTTACTGCCCCTGTCTCTCTGGCTGCTGGATATTGTAGCATGTTACTGCCCCTGTCTCTCTGGCTGCTGGACATTGTAGCATGTTACTGCCCCTGTCTCTCTGGCTGCTGGATATTGTAGCATGTTGCTGCCCCTGTCTCTCTGACTGCTGGATATTGTAGCATGTTACTGCCCCTGTCTCTCTGACTGCTGGACATTGTAGCATGTTGCTGCCCCTGTCTCTCTGACTGCTGGACATTGTAGCATGTTACTGCCCCTGTCTCTCTGACTGCTGGACATTGTAGCATGTCACTGCCCCTGTCTCTGATGGCTGCTGGGCATTGTAGCATGTCACTGTCTCTGTCTCTGATGGCTGCTGGACATTGTAGCATGTCACTGCCCCTGTCTCTCTGACTGCTGGACATTGTAGCATGTTGCTGCCCCTGTCTCTCTGGCTACTGGACATTGTAGCATGTTACTGCCCCTCTCTCTCTGGCTACTGGACATTGTAGCATGTCACTGCCCCTGTCTCTCTGACTGCTGGACATTGTAGCATGTTACTGCCCCTGTCTCTCTGACTGCTGGACATTGTAGCATGTTACTGCCCCTGTCTCTGATGGCTGCTGGACATTGTAGCATGTTACTGCCCCTGTCTCTCTGACTGCTGGACATTGTAGCATGTTACTGCCCCTGTCTCTCTGGCTGCTGGATATTGTAGCATGTTACTGCCCCTGTCTCTCTGACTGCTGGACATTGTAGCATGTTGCTGCCCCTGTCTCTCTGACTGCTGGATATTGTAGCATGTTACTGCCCCTGTCTCTCTGGCTGCTGGATATTGTAGCATGTTACTGCCCCTGTCTCTCTGGCTGCTGGACATTGTAGCATGTTACTGCCCCTGTCTCTCTGACTGCTGGACATTGTAGCATGTTACTGCCCCTCTCTCTCTGGCTGCTGGATATTGTAGCATGTTACTGCCCCTGTCTCTCTGGCTGCTGGGCATTGTAGCATGTTACTATCCCTGTCTCTCTGGCTGCTGGATATTGTAGCATGTTGCTGCCCCTGTCTCTCTGGCTGCTGGACATTGTAGCATGTTGCTGCCCCTGTCTCTCTGACTGCTGGACATTGTAGCATGTTACTGCCCCTGTCTCTCTGACTGCTGGACATTGTAGCATGTCACTGCCCCTGTCTCTGATGGCTGCTGGGCATTGTAGCATGTTACTTCCCCTGTCTCTCTGACTGCTGGACATTGTAGCATGTTACTGCCCCTGTCTCTCTGGCTGCTGGATATTGTAGCATGTCACTGTCTCTGTCTCTCTGGCTGCTGGACATTGTAGCATGTTACTGCCCCTGTCTCTCTGGCTACTGGACATTGTAGCATGTTACTGCCCCTGTCTCTCTGGCTACTGGACATTGTAGCATGTGACTGCCCCTGTCTCTCTGACTGCTGGACATTGTAGCATGTTACTGCCCCTGTCTCTCTGGCTGCTGGACATTGTAGCATGTTACTGCCCCTGTCTCTCTGGCTGCTGGACATTGTAGCATGTCACTGTCTCTGTCTCTGATGGCTGCTGGACATTGTAGCATGTCACTGCCCCTGTCTCTCTGGCTGCTGGACATTGTAGCATGTTACTGCCCCTGTCTCTCTGACTGCTGGACATTGTAGCATGTTACTGCCCCTGTCTCTCTGACTGCTGGACATTGTAGCATGTTACTGCCCCTGTCTCTCTGGCTGCTGGACATTGTAGCATGTCACTGTCTCTGTCTCTGATGGCTGCTGGACATTGTAGCATGTTGCTGCCCCTGTCTCTCTGACTGCTGGACATTGTAGCATGTGACTGCCCCTGTCTCTCTGGCTGCTGGACATTGTAGCATGTTACTGCCCCTGTCTCTCTGACTGCTGGACATTGTAGCATGTTACTGCCCCTGTCTCTCTGACTGCTGGACATTGTAGCATGTTACTGCCCCTGTCTCTCTGGCTGCTGGACATTGTAGCATGTCACTGTCTCTGTCTCTGATGGCTGCTGGACATTGTAGCATGTTGCTGCCCCTGTCTCTCTGACTGCTGGACATTGTAGCATGTTACTGCCCCTGTCTCTCTGGCTGCTGGACATTGTAGCATGTCACTGTCTCTGTCTCTGATGGCTGCTGGACATTGTAGCATGTTGCTGCCCCTGTCTCTCTGACTGCTGGACATTGTAGCATGTTACTGCCCCTGTCTCTCTGGCTGCTGGACATTGTAGCATGTTACTGCCCCTGTCTCTAACATTCTGCAGATGGAATTTGTCGTTCGGGGGATATAATGTTAACATTCTGTAAATAATATATGCAGATATTGTAGAGGAAATGGTATAATATTAACATATTGTTGATTGATACTATTATTGAAGACGGTATAATATAATGTTAACATTATGTAGAAAGCATATACTGATTAACATATACTGATGACATCATGTTGGTGGTACATACAGATATTGTAGAGGGCATGATATGGTTTTAACAGTCTGTAGATATTACATACTGATATTGTAAAGGGCATGGTATGGTATTTACAGTCTGTAGATGTTATATACTGATATTGTAAAGGGCATGGTATGGTATTAACATTATGTAGATGATATATACAGATATTGTAGAGGGCATGATATAATATTAACATACTAATAAGATACTAATTTTGTAGAGGGCGTGATATATTATTACCATTCTGTAGATAGTATATACAGACATTGTAGAGGGCATGATATGATATTAACAGTATGTAGATGTTATATACTGATATTGTAGAGGGTATGGTATAATATTAACATTCTGTAGATACCGATATTGTAGAGGGCATGATATAATATTAACATTCTGATATATACTGCTAAAAGGTATGTTGTAATATTTCAAAATGAGGTGGTTTTAATGAGGTAGTTTTATATCTAAGTTTACAGTGATATAATATTAACATTCTGCAGATGGTATGGTAGTTTTATATCTAAATATGCAGTGTGCTTTAATCCTTGGGACTGAGAGACCACCAAGGTTAAATGACCAGCAGTAACCAGGCAGACCCTGTCACCGGGAACAAACTAACATGGTATGCTGCAAATGTCACTTTGTCTTTTTGCCTCTGAACAGTTTTCCAATATCCAGTCAGACATGACAAAAGGGAAATGAAAGCCATGTTGGATCTTGCACACTGAATTGAACCCTTGGCTCACAAATGTAATAATTCATTTCAGTTAGCCTGGCAATCCCTAAATTAAATAACCACGTTTGTTTCCTAATGGTAAAATTGCGTTACGGACGGATTTTGCTTTGTGATATCTTCATCAAATTATGTGCAACTCAAATTGAAGTGTAAAACGAACTATGAAAGAATGACGCACTTTTGCCCAAATGAATTCATATCCAAATAATATGAGTTTTGTGAACATTTTTTCAACAGATTTAAATTGTGAGATAAACCTTTTTTATTTGCTATGTACCGGAATTTTTTCATCATACTTATGTGAAATGTGGACTTAAAGAAATTTACAATATATTGACCAAAATCTTTTTTATGAGGTTTTAATCAAATAATTAAATACATTTGGCCTCAGGGAAATCATAACCACACAGATAGATGGTAAAGTGGAAACCGTGTGTTTGAGAAAAGCATCAATACATTTTGCAGCAGAAATGTCATGGAACAATAATGGCAAAGTGTGTCATTTATCTGAATGTGGTTAGGCAGAGAAGTAAGTGGCACCTGACATTTCTCCCCAGATATCGGACTCACCCAAGACATGGAACAAGGACTGAACCATAGAAGACAGGAACCAATCAGGCCAAATGGCCTCGGCTGCTGAAGATGTCAAAATAGATGCAAAATTAAAGATAATAAATGTAAACAGAAACCAGGCAATTATGATGAGATTTATTGTTTAGGATTTTGATATGTCCAAAGTGTTTAAGATAATTAGTAAGTTAATTTCCCTTTTAGCAATCAAAGCTTTATCCGTCAAAATCCTATGACAAGAAAAGGGAAAACGATCAATTAGATTTGTATCTAGTTAACAAAGATTATCGGAAATAAAATGATATTCCATTTTGTTCACGTATTCTTAACAAGATTCCATATGGTATGCAATAGTTGCACATTCAGTCTGGAAATATACAAGGATGGCCAAGATACAAGCTGAAGCCTGTCATATGTCAATCAATTAAACATCAGAACTGTGACCAGAATTCCAGAAGCGACTGTGGAACTAATGTATATAAATATGGGCAACATAGTTGAGGCGGTGGGGTGTGCATTAGAGACAAAATGGTTTGTGTATTTTGATATTCTGGCCACACAGCCAGGCTGAGATACCTCTGCACCAGTGTATTCCTGCCATAATGCAGTTTACTGAGTCTAATGATCTGCTTGTCAGCCCCAATTTACTTATGCTGCGTACAGTCTGTCATATTAATGGAGATGATATGGCATTTGTAGGGGTTCTAGGCTTGTTCTCTACGATATCTTGGCATACAGACGGCTGTGTCAGTTTTATGCTGAAATTAGCTATGCTTGGAGAATCGACCTTTACAGTACGGGTTGTTTTTTTCATATATGAGATAAAGTTTTATGTTCCATGATGTAGTGAAGCTACACAAGCTCTGAATAGATAATGTCAAAAACTGATAAACTATTGATGTTTGTACATATTCCACAAAGAAAAAAATATAGAGGCAGGGGAAAGTCGATGACGTCTTCAGAAAAAAGAGGATGATTTCATGAGACAAGATGTAATAAGAGACACAAGGATGAAGTAATGAGACAAGATGTCATGAAAGAAGAGAGGATGATGTCATTAGACAAGATGTCATGAGAGAAGAGAGGATGATGTCATTAGACAAAATGTCATGAGAGAAGATAGGATGATGTCATTAGACAAGATGTCATGAGAGAAGAGAGGATGATGTTATTAGACAAGATGTCATGAGAGAAGAGAGGGTGATGTCATTAAACAAGATGTCATGAGAGAAGATAGGATGATGTCATGAGACAAGATGTCATGAGAGAAGAGAGGATGATGGCATTAGACAAGATGTCATGAGAGAAGAGAGGATGATGTCATGAGACAAGATGTCATGAGAGAAGAGAGGATGATGTCATTAGACAAGATGTCATGAGAGAAGAGAGGATGATGTTATTAGACAAGATGTCATGAGAGAAGAGAGGGTGATGTCATTAAACAAGATGTCATGAGAGAAGATAGGATGATGTCATGAGACAAGATGTCATGAGAGAAGAGAGGATGATGGCATTAGACAAGATGTCATGAGAGAAGAGAGGATGATGTCATGAGACAAGATGTCATGAGAGAAGAGAGGATGATGGCATTAGACAAGATGTCATGAGAGAAGAGAGGATGATGTCATTAGACAAGATGTCATGAGAGAAGAGAGGATGATGTCATTAGACAAGATGTCATGAGAGAAGAGAGGATAATGTTATTAGACAAGATGTCATGAGAGAAGAGAGGATGATGGCATTAGACAAGATGTCATGAGAGAAGAGAGGGTGATGTCATTAAACAAGATGTCATGAGAGAAGATAGGATGATGTCATGAGACAAGATGTCATGAGAGAAGAGAGGATGATGGCATTAGACAAGATGTCATGAGAGAAGAGAGGATGATGTCATGAGACAAGATGTCATGAGAGAAGAGAGGATGATGGCATTAGACAAGATGTCATGAGAGAAGAGAGGATGATGTCATTAGACAAGATGTCATGAGAGAAGAGAGGATGATGTCATTAGACAAGATGTCATGAGAGAAGAGAGGATGATGTCATGAGACAAGATGTCATGAGAGAAGAGAGGATGATGGCATTAGACAAGATGTCATGAGAGAAGAGAGGATGATGTCATTAGACAAGATGTCATGAGAGAAGATAGGATGATGTCATGAGACAAGATGTCATGAGAGAAGAGAGGATGATGTCATTAGACAAGATGTCATTAGAAAAACAAGAATGATTTCACGAGACAAGATGTAATAAGAGAGACAAGGGTGATGTTATGAGACAAGATGTCACGAGAGAAGAGAGGATGATGTCATTAGACAAAATGTCATGAGAGAAGAGAGGATGATGTCATTAGACAAGATGTCATGAAAAAAGAAAGGATAATGTAATGAGACAAGATGTCATGAGAGAAGAGAGGATGATGTCATTAGACAAAATGTCATGAGACAAGAGAGGATGATGGCATTAGACAAGATGTCATGAGAGAAGAGAGGATGATGTCATTAGACAAAATGTCATGAGACAAGATAGGATGATGTCATTCGACAAGATGTCATGAGAGAAGAGAGGATGATGTCATTAGACAAAATGTCATGAGACAAGATAGGATGATGTCATTAAACAAAATGACATGAGAGAAGAGAGGATGATGTCATGAGACAAGATGTCACGAGAGAAGAGAGGATGATGTCATTAGACAAAATGTCATGAGAGAAGAGAGGATGATGTCATGAGACAAAATGACATGAGAGAAGAGAGGATGATGTCATTAAACAAAATGACATGAGAGAAGAGAGGATGATGTCATTAAACAAAATGTCATGAGAGAAGAGAGGATGATGTCATGAGACAAGATGTCACGAGAGAAGAGAGGATGATGTCATTAGACAAAATGTCATGAGAGAAGATAGGATGATGTCATTAAACAAGATGTCATGAGAGAAGATAGGATGATGTAATGAGACAAGATGTCATGAGAGAAGAGAGGATGATGTCATTAGACAAAATGTCATGAGACAAGAGAGGATGATGTCATTAGACAAAATGTCATGAGAGAAGAGAGGATGATGTCATGAGCTAAGAGAGGGTGATGTAATGAGACAAGATGTCATGAGAGAAGAGAGGATGATGTCATTAGACAAAATGTCATGAGAGAAGATAGGATGATGTCATGAGACAAGATGTCATGAGAGAAGAGAGGATGATGTCATGAGACAAGATGTCATGAGAGAAGAGAGGATGATGTCATTAGACAAAATGACATGAGAGAAGAGAGGATGATGTCATGAGACAAGATGTCATGAGAGAAGAGAGGATGATGTCATTAAACAAAATGACATGAGAGAAGAGAGGATGATGTCATGAGACAAGATGTCACGAGAGAAGAGAGGATGATGTCATTAAACAAGATGTCATGAGAGAAGAGAGGATGATGTCATGAGACAAGATGTCATGAGAGAAGATAGGGTGATGTCATGAGACAAGATGTCATGAGAGAAGAGAGGGTGATGTCATTAAACAAGATGTCATGAGACAAGATAGGATGATGTCATGAGACAAGATGTCATGAGAGAAGATAGGGTGATGTCATGAGACAAGATGTCATGAGAGAAGATAGGATGATGTCATTAAACAAGATGTCATGAGAGAAGAGAGGATGATGTCATTAGACAAAATGTCATGAGACAAGATAGGATGATGTCATGAGACAAGATGTCATGAGAGAAGATAGGGTGATGTCATGAGACAAGATGTCATGAGAGAAGATAGGATGATGTCATTAAACAAGATGTCATGAGAGAAGATAGGATGATGTAATGAGACAAGATGTCATGAGAGAAGAGAGGATGATGTCATTAGACAAAATGTCATGAGACAAGAGAGGATGATGTCATTAGACAAGATGTCATGAGAGAAGAGAGGATGATGGCATTAGACAAGATGTCATGAGAGAAGAGAGGGTGATGTCATTAGACAAAATGTCATGAGACAAGATAGGATGATGTCATGAGACAAGATGTCATGAGAGAAGATAGGGTGATGTCATGAGACAAGATGTCATGAGAGAAGATAGGATGATGTCATTAAACAAGATGTCATGAGAGAAGATAGGATGATGTAATGAGACAAGATGTCATGAGAGAAGAGAGGATGATGTCATTAGACAAAATGTCATGAGACAAGAGAGGATGATGTCATTAGACAAAATGTCATGAGAGAAGAGAGGATGATGTCATGAGCTAAGAGAGGGTGATGTAATGAGACAAGATGTCATGAGAGAAGAGAGGATGATGTCATTAGACAAAATGTCATGAGAGAAGATAGGATGATGTCATGAGACAAGATGTCATGAGAGAAGAGAGGATGATGTCATGAGACAAGATGTCATGAGAGAAGAGAGGATGATGTCATTAGACAAAATGACATGAGAGAAGAGAGGATGATGTCATGAGACAAGATGTCACGAGAGAAGAGAGGATGATGTCATTAGACAAAATGTCATGAGACAAGATAGGATGATGTCATGAGACAAGATGTCATGAGAGAAGATAGGGTGATGTCATGAGACAAGATGTCATGAGAGAAGAGAGGATGATGTCATTAGACAAGATGTCATGAGAGAAGATAGGATGATGTCATGAGACAAGATGTCATGAGAGAAGAGAGGATGATGTCATTAAACAAGATGTCATGCAAGAAGATAGGATGATGTCATCAGACAAAATGTCATGAGAGAAGAGAGGATGATGTCATTAGACAAGATGTCATGAGAGAAGATAGGATGATGTCATTAGACAAGATGTCATGCAAGAAGATAGGATGATGTCATCAGACAAAATGTCATGAGAGAAGAGAGGATGATGTCATTAGACAAGATGTCATGTGAGAAGATAGGATGATGTCATTAGACAAGATGTCATGCAAGAAGATAGGATGATGTCATGAGACAAAATGTCATGAGAGAAGAGAGGATGATGTCATTAGACAAAATGTCATGAGAGAAGAGAGGATGATGTCATTAGACAAGATGTCATGCAAGAAGAGAGGATGATGTCATTAGACAAGATGTCATGCAAGAAGATAGGATGATGTCATGAGACAAGATGTTATGAAAGAAGAAAGTATGATGTCATGATGTTTGTACATATTCCACAGAGAAAAAAATATAGAGAATGATTATGGCAGGGGAAAGTGGATGACGTCTTCAGAAAAAAGAGGATGATGTCATAAGACAAGATGTCATTAGAAAAACAAGAATAATTTCATGAGACAAGATGTAATAAGAGACACAAGGATGATGTAATGAGACAAGATGTCATGAGAGAAGAGAGGATGATGTCATTAGACAAGATGTCATGAGAGAAGAGAGGATGATGTCATTAGACAAGATGTCATGAGAGAAGATAGGATGATGTCATGAGACAAGATGTCATGAGAGAAGAGAGGATGATGTCATTAAACAAGATGTCATGAGAGAAGAGAGGATGATGTCATTTGACAAGATGTCATGAGAGAAGATAGGATGATGTCATGAGACAAGATGTTATGAAAGAAGAAAGTATGATGTCATGAGACAAAATGTCATGAGAGAAGAGAGGATGATGTCATTAGACAAGATGTCATGAAAGAAGATAGGATGATGTCATTAGACAAAATGTCATGAGAGAAGAGAGGATGATGTCATTAGACAAGATGTCATGAGAGAAGAGAGGATGATGTCATTTGACAAGATGTCATGAGAGAAGATAGGATGATGTCATTTGACAAGATGTCATGAGAGAAGATAGGATGATGTCATGAGACAAGATGTTATGAAAGAAGAAAGTATGATGTCATGAGACAAAATGTCATGAGAGAAGAGAGGATGATGTCATTAGACAAAATGTCATGAGAGAAGATAGGATGATGTCAAGAGACAAGATGTTATGAAAGAAGAAAGTATGATGTCATGATGTTTGTACATATTACACAGAGAAAAGAATATAGAGAATGATCATGGCAGGGGAAAGTGGATGACGTCTTCAGAAAAAAGAGGATGATGTCATAAGACAAGATGTCATTAGAAAAACAAGAATGATTTCATGAGACAAGATGTAATAAGAGACACAAGGATGATGTAATGAGACAAGATGTCATTAGAGAAGAGAGGATGATGTCATTAGACAAGATGTCATGAGAGAAGAGAGGATGATGTCATTAGACAAGATGTCATGAGAGAAGAGAGTATGATGGAATAAGACAAGATGTAATGAGACAAGATGTCATGAGAGAAGAGAGGATGATGTCATGAGACAAGATGTCATGAGAGAAGAGAGGATGATGTCATTAGACAAGATGTCATGAGAGAAGAGAGGATGATGTCATGAGACAAGATGTCATTAGAGAAGAGAGGATGATGTAATGAGACAAGATGTCATGAGAGAAGAGAGGGTGATGTCATGAGACAAGATGTCATGAGAGAAGAGAGGGTGATGTCATGAGACAAGATGTCATGAGAGAAGAGAGGATGATGTCATTAGACAAGATGTCATGAGAGAAGAGAGGGTGATGTAATGAGACAAGATGTCATGAGAGAAGAGAGGGTGATGTCATGAGACAAGATGTCATGAGAGAAGATAGGATGATGTCATGAGCCAAGATGCCAGGGGTGATGTCCTGAGAGAAGGAGATTTATATTTGTACAAAATTCCTAAATTATATTGTATCTATCAAGATAACATTATACAAATAACTCAAATAAAAGAGGTTCTCAACTTACTATATTTGCTCAAACAGCCCACTATTAAATCATACTTATAAACTTTACTCCATGGAAAACCAGATTCCATAAATTGCAAATGGCTAAAATGTGTTATAAAACATAGAAGCTTTGATGTCATAAAATGTGTATTACACTATAGAAGCTTTGATGCCATAACATGTGTAATTCACTATAGAAGCTTTGATGCCATAACATGTGTAATTCATTATAGAAGCTTTAATGCCATAACATGTGTATTACACTATAGAAGCTTTGATGCCATAACATGTGTAATTCACTATAGAAGCTTTGATGCCATAACATGTGTAATTCACTATAGAAGCTTTGATGCCGTAACATGTGTAATTCACTATAGAAGCTTTGATGCCATAACATGTGTAATTCACTATAGAAGCTTTGATGCCATAACATGTGTAATTCACTATAGAAGCTTTGATGCCATAAAATGCATATTACAATATAGAACCTTTGATGCCATAAAATGCGTATTACACTATAGAAGCTTTGATGCCATAAAATGCGTATTGCACTATAGAAGCTTTGATGCCATAACATGTGTAATTCACTATAGAAGCTTTGATGCCATAAAATGCATATTACAATATAGAACCTTTGATGCCATAAAATGCGTATTACACTATAGAAGCTTTGATGCCATAAAATGCGTATTGCACTATAGAAGCTTTGATGCCATAACATGTGTAATTCACTATAGAAGTTTTGATGCCATATAATGTGTTTCAAACCATAGAAGCTTTGGTGCTATGAAAGGTTTATGTTAAACAAGGGCTACAGAGAGATGGTTGGATGCCATAAGAAACACACAATTATTAAATACCATCAATATATATATAATTTCTGGAAGGAGAGGAAACCGTTTGATTAATTGTTTGAGTGATGCACATCTGATCTTAAAGCCGCGATGATGCTGAGAGTAGCGGACACATTAAGTCAAGAGTCTGCAGCCAGCATCCTTGACAATATCGACAGTGAAAGCCACCACCCTTGATTTTAGCTGCCATAGAAATATTTCATCTGATTGGACAGGGAATATCCTTAATAATTTGCATATCTAGGTCAGGAAGAAGAATACCAACTTGACTTTGGAGATATGACAGGTTTGAATATCCAATACTGTATGTGAGCAATTTGCGAATTTTAGTCTTGTATATGCAATCATCTTTTATAAAGTCATTACCCATCAGCTTTCCCGGTCAGGTCTTTTATGTTCATGATGTGCAAGAGACTAAATACTTATTATTGTATACCTGTCTGTCTAATTAAGATTATTTCAGATGTGTATTCACTAACCAAGAATAAGGATTATGAGCGTAAAAATACCAGTGAATATAATTATTTCTCACATTCAATGTGTGTTGTGATTTTCCTCATCTCGTAGTCTGTGTTTCATTTCACATTAATTAATGCATTCCACATGTTTATGTCATAATCAAATAAAACATTTCTTAATCAATAAAATTATCCCACTTTCTTTGAGAATTTGTCTCAATGTTCATATTCAAACAGGGAGACATAAATTTAATCCATTGACAGATTGTCTCATAACATGTGTTCATAACTGAATATTGTATGAATAACTGATGAAAATGGGAAGACATTTTAGATTTGTCCATAATTTATGCAGCAAAAGAAATAAGAAATTATATGATTCTCAATCTGAGGTCTCTTAACATTACCAATAACTAGTTTGTCTGCATGAATAATTAATGAAAATTTGAAATGATTTATCGATGCCTTCGGTTTGAGAATCTGAGTTAATCTAAACAGAGGAAATCACTAATATGACGTGCTTGATGAATTGGACCCAAGATACAATCTGAATGTGCATTGCTTGTACAAAAGAAACAACATGACAAATG
This sequence comes from Amphiduros pacificus, assembly GCA_949316495.1. Lineage (NCBI taxonomy): Eukaryota > Metazoa > Annelida > Polychaeta > Phyllodocida > Hesionidae > Amphiduros > Amphiduros pacificus. Next base: position 4,578,261 of record OX439011.1, read on the forward strand.
AAATATAACAAATTTAAAAAATAAGAGAAAATTAGGGAAAATTAAGTAGTCTTGGCATTTACGTTCATTGGTAATTATAATTGATTATCTGACAACTAATTTAATTAAACTTATTGACACAAAGGTATATTTCATCAAATCATCATAGCATGTTGTGACGAGATATTTTGAAAAATATGACCTGTGTGTATTGGAATACAATTCTGATCGTGCTTTAAATACTGCAATGAAATAATATAAAGTTGCCTCATCTAACAATATATGTAAATTTGAAAACAATTCAGACATTACCGCTTCATTCGCCATCGGTTAGGCTTAAAACAGCCAAGAATACCGAAATAGAAAGGATCTGCTGGACTATCTATATAATAAGGACACATTTCTTTAATTGATATATACTTGAACATGGCCCAAAATTATTAAACAAGGAAAATAGATCACGATAATTTCATTTTAGAATTTATATGTACATGAGAAGATATAGTATAACTCAAGATATGTTATTATCATTATTTAAAAAAAAACAAAAAAAACAACAAATTAGGCCGACAAGTTTTGATGGAAAATAAAAGCATATGAAGCTTTCAAAGATTATTTTATTTACAAAGCACCGTTACAATTCATAGTAGAATATTGATTATGGCTGGGAGTATTGAAGAGACCATTTCTATTGTTTCTAATTCCATATTTCATATGTAAAATTAAAATTTTGCAGTTATTACCATAACACAACCATTCTATATCTGACAGTGAATAACAACAAGCTTTTATATGATTAGAGTAGACATGTTCACACCAGTAAATCAATTAAAAAATACCCAAGGAAGTTTTGTATTGCGCGTTAAGTAAGCCCTCTAGAAGATATGAGACACATTTCAATCAACTTACAGCCCCATGTTTCAGACTTTTCACAGCTTGTCTACCACTATCGCATACAAACACAATGCCTGGGAATGCACTTGCCATCATTCTCCATTCCAGTACATTTTAACCTCCTACACTGATTCCAAAACACTTTTCTCTCAAAGTTTGAGATTTTCTCTTCAGGGAATAACATGCAATATGCAATATCACCAATACATGTGGCATATTGAACATCATGAAAGATGAAACTATTTCAGTTTTCAGGCGTAAGGCCTATGATGGACATTTAAAATTCTGAAAGAAGTTATTCACTCTCAGAGATAGAATTCGAGGCAGATATATATTGGGGAAGATCCATGTTGGGGTACATCCATGTTAGGGTACATCCATGTTGGGGTGATTCAATGTTAGGGTAAATCCAGATTGGGGTAGATCCTTGTTTGGGTAGAACGAACCAGATTGAGGTGAATCCAGGTTGAGGTGAATCCAGGTTGAGGTGAATCCAGGTTGAGGAAGGTCCATGTTAGGGTTGATCCTAGTCGGGGTAGATCCAGATTGGGTGAGGCCTGAATGGGAGATATTTAAGCAAGATGAAGTGGTTATGAGGACTCATTGGGGTAAAATACTTTGGTTTGGATGAGATTTGGGTTTGGATGAGTTTTGGGTTTGGATAAGATTTGAGTTTGGATGAGTCTTGGGTTTGGGCAAGATTTGGGCTTGGGTGAGTTCTAGGTTTGGATGAGATTTGAGTTTGGATGAGATTTGGGTTTGGATGAGATTTGGGTTTGGATGAATTTTGGGTGTGGATAAGATTTTAGTTTGGATGAGTCTTGGGTGTGGGCGAGATTTGGGTTTGGGTGAGTTCTAGGTTTGGATGAGATTTGGGTTTGGATGAGATTTGGGTTTGGATGAGATTTGGGTTTGGATGAATTTTGGGTGTGGATAAGATTTTAGTTTGGATGAGTCTTGGGTGTGGGCAAGATTTGGGCTTGGATGAGATTTGGGTTTGGATGAGATTTGGGTTTGGATGAGATTTGGGTTTGGATGAGATTTGGGTTTGGATGAATTTTGGGTGTGGATAAGATTTTAGTTTGGATGAGTCTTGGGTGTGGGCGAGATTTGGGCTTGGGTGAGTTCTAGGTTTGGATGAGATTTGGGTTTGGATGAGATGGCGAGATATGGCGGTGGTGAGTGCGGGAAGTATAAGGTGTTCTTCTGGGGTCCGGGTACAAGCCTGTGTTACCCTCGCTGTTTGCTCCCTGGTAGGATATTTTCCCTTAACTCAATATTGACTCAAGATCTCTGACTCCATAAGATCAAGATGTGATCTTTTGGAAAGGAATATATGATATTCAGAATTTTATAGTTGGTAACACGCAGCTGACGTACCTTATTTTATCTAATTTATATCATGGGGCAAATAATGATCTATACTTAAAGCTTTGCAGTTTTCTTGACTGACAAATTGTTACACATTTTCTCCTCTACTTTAAATGACAAATCAACTAATCATATTTATATAATGAAAGCTTTTGGATAAACAATTAAAAAAAGGAACACATTCACCATTACAATGTGTCTCAGATAAAAATAAAGTGTGGGAATTTTCTGGGAGTAATCTTTGATTTGCATTGAATTTATACAGACATTTATTGAATTAATCTAGTTATCCATTGAATTCAAGTAAATCTCTGTTGAATTCATATAGATCACCAATGAATTCATAGAGATCTCCATTATAAATATCAATTGAATTCAAATAGGTCTCCATTGAATTCATATAGTTCTCCATTGAATTCATATAGTTCTCCATTGAATTCATATTGGTTTTCATTGAGTTAATAAAATTCATATTATTCAGAGCAATATCCAGCATTTGACATTTTCTTAATGTATATAGACATATATTAATGCTTCAGATTCAATAATCGCAGCCATAAAACATCTCAATTGAAAGACAATATACCCCAGGGGACTGTCCCTCTAAAGTACATACATAGTTCTATATATATATACTGCAGGAATACGATATTCTCCCTCTTACAAAACCTTATAATATCTTCACAAAATTCATTTTTACTTGGAAGCTATTGTTTGTTGAGAATATCATTGCTTAAAGTACAAAGCGATCTTTTACACTTATAATAGGAATCTCAATTATATTCAATCGTGAGCCTTTCACTGGTAAACTTCCTGTTCCGGTTTGTTACAATATGGAGTACAAACACATTTCAAGTACAACTATTCCAAGTCTTTTGAACCTTTGATATCAGAGAGCGGGAAATATCGGCATAAAGGTTTATAATCATACTCCGTTTAAAAAGGCTTTTAAAAAAGAGGCATGTTTTATTCTTTCAAAAGCATAAAGATAAAGATTTTTACACATATTACAAAGTAATTAACTTTCAAACGAATGGAATTTAAGAAGAAAAAACCTTATCTTAAAGCCATCAAAACTATTTGAAAAAGGTTCTGAAGTTCTGAAGAAACTGAGAAGGCGGAATAAAGGGCGGGAAGGCAATATGTGGCAAAAGTTCATATATAAACGTTGATATATAAACGTTGATATATAAACGTTGATATATAAACGCTGACATATTAACGCTGATATATAAACGTTGATATATAAACGTTGACATATTAACGCTGATATATAAACGCTGATATATAAACGTTGATATATAAACATTTATATATAACGCTGATATATAAACGTTGATATATAAACGTTGATATTTTAACGCTGATATTTAAACGTTGATATATAAAAGTTGATATATTAACATTGATATATAACGCTGATATATAAACGTTGATATATAAACGTTGATATTTTAACGCTGATATATAAACGCTGATATTTAAACATTGATATATAAAAGTTGATATATTAACGTTGATATATAAACGTCAATATATAAACGTTGATATATAAACGTTGATATATAAACGTTGATATATAAACGCTGATATTTAAACGTTGATATATAAAAGTTGATATATTAACGTTGATATATAAACGTCAATATATAAACGTTGATATATAAACGTTGATATATAAACGTTGATATATAAACGCTGATATATAAACGTTGATATATAAACGTTGATATATAAACATTTATATATAACGCTGATATATAAACGTTGATATATAAACGTTGATATATAAACGTTGATATATAAATGCTGATATTTAAACATTTATATATAACGCTGATATATAAACGTTGATATTTAAACGCTATAACGCAAATGGCCTTTGAAAGACACTGTATGTCTCAAAGACGCCGACATATTGGATAATATCCCCGTCCAGCCGGAGTACTTCGAGAACCCCTCCCTCAAGTTTCTCTCTCCACACAAACGGATAATATCGGTAGAGCCTCCAGCAGCGCACCTTCCTGGACTTTTGTCTCGTCTCCTCGCGATGAAGCCAAGGAGAGTTCCGACATCTAAATCGCTTGTATTTGTTAATGAGGAACGTCCTCGTGTCTTTAGGCGCTGGGAGCCACAGCCAAGAGAGTGGCCGCAAATGCAAAGGGTAAAAAGAGGACCTCTCTATATAGCGTATCCTATTGGGAGAGTCCAGGTTCCACACGTGAGTGTCGTTTTCTTGGTAGTACTTGATGTCAATATACGGCCACGTCCAGGGTTTATCCCCAGCGTGTGGACTGTCCTTGTAGAAGAACTTAAATTTATGATACCTGAGGGATTTTGAGATGTTAGTGGGGAGTCTGGGCTCAGTGTATTGATAATACATAGAGTCGTCTGCGTCATCAGGCAGACGCTTCAATAAAGTATAATTATATTCATTGCCAACGTCATGGTAACTGTGAAGATTGTATGTGTCCCATAAAAACTGTTTTTGGAATATCTTTTTAACCTTTGGGAGGTCAGAGTATCGTATCATAATGTCAAGGTCATCGTCCCATGGAAGTAGGTCATGACCTATATATGACCCAAGAAGTGTCCCATCGCACATAATGAATGTCACATTGGCGTCAAAAAGTAACTTGGAAAGCACCTCGAGTAGTTGTATATATTTATCATGTTCAAATTTAGTGATAGCGCGAGGCATCATGGGAGCGTTCCTCCAGGGGGCGCTCGTGATATTGAGGTGCGGGAGGTACGACTGGGTGAGGTCCACCTGAACTCCCATAGGTTCCTCTTCATACTGACTGTAATAGGCTGGGTGATTGCTGGTGGCGCCACCGTGCGTGATATACACAACCAAATAGGAAGCACCCAGGACATGAAACACCAGGACGACCGTGAAACATTTCTCTATGCGCAGGCGCCGTGCCTTCATCCTCTATGTATCTCCACTACAGAAGATCACACAACCTGCAAATAGAAACAATTGCCAAATATTAAGCAAACATCTCTTTATATCTGGGTGAGGATTCACCTTCATAGCCATTGGTGACTCGAAATGACCTTGAATTCACCTTCATTTACAAATGACATACATGACCCATTTCAACTAATTGTGTTTTTCATTAAGTGCGTTTTTCACTAACTCTGCTTATTGTAGCATCACGTCCTCAGAATACCATATCAGATAACCAACATTTAATATGTACAGAGAATTCAGGTTTCCATTAAGTGTTTCATTAAGTGAGAGATTTAAGGCAATCTTTGACCAACTTAAAAGTTGTTTTCTTGACTCCACAGCTTGAGTAACGCTATAGTACATAATTTTACTTCGAACACAATACATGTGAATGCATTCACCGGCCTATGTAACTTTTTAATCCCCATGACTGTTCCTTATTCTAGTGTTTCACCTCCAAAGTCATATATAGTCTCTTAAGCAAAAAAGTCATAGTTTTGACCTTCATTTTTATTATAATCATGGTCCTGATTCTGGGCATGCAAAAACAAAGATCAAAACTACCTCATTATGATGTCATAATGATACCCTGAGCATGTCCAAATATATAGGTTTTCTGTTACAATTGTGTATATACAGACTTATTATTATTATTATTATTATTATTATTATTATTATTATTATTATTATTATTATTATTATTATTATTATTATTCTTATTATTATTATTGTTATTATTATTATTATTATTATTATTATAATTATTATTATTATTATTATTATTATTATTATTATTATTATTATTATTATTATTATTATTATTATTATTATTATTATTATTATTATTATTATTATTATTATTATTATTATTATTATTATCATTATGTAAAACTTGTAGCCAAGCTGTGCAATCATAAATACATGGTAGTAGTAAGGTGGTTAAATATTACATCAAAGTATCTCAAGGGCCTCACACGTAATGAACTAGGTCAATGGTAATGACTTCGAAGCAATTGTTCTAAGCAGTTTTCCTTCTGTACTGAAAACCTGTTTACAATACCCATGATGCATAGCGAGAGGTTTTAAGGTCAATCTATTGTTACTAATTGCTCTTTGAGATACTGATAAAACTAAAAATATAACTCATCTAAAAAACAACAATATAAGTTGTGCAATTTGGCAATTTTTACAAAAAAACGCTTTCAGGAAATTATCTGAAAATATTTGATTTTGTTTAGTTTAAATCTTACAAATTTGATAATAAGATGATAGAAAGTAGATATATATCTTCATTTACCAGGAGATAATCCCGTTATGATGATCTAAGTGTTCTTATGATCATAAAACAATTCGTCCTCCTGATTTATGAGATAATCCTAGATCTTATCAGATTAACCCTGGATTAACAGATTATCATTAACACCAGATAATCAATTCTACCCAAAGATATAATTTAAATCTTGGGAGAAACAACATTCTTTACACTAATTGTATTTAAATACATTGCAATTTAAAACAAAAAAGAAGAAGTTTCTAAAACACAATCTTGACACAAGGATGAGATGGGATTATGCAGATGATTCATCTTAATCTTAAATGGGCAGTAGATAATCCTTCATGACAATAATAGATGGTCCCTGTGTCATCTGCTGGCGATATATCAATTGCTCTGGTCTCATTATCCACACAACTTTAAGCCCCATATTTCTCATGCCACTTGCCTGTCAGACAATATTAACTCAAGGTGGGACACAGAACACACAGATGGCAGTCACAATACTTCCTCAAATGTTCTCAATTCAAAAAGCAGATTGCTACTGTCGATTTCAATTTAATGTATGAAATATCTTTTTTTTAATTCATATTTGATTATATATATATATATATATATATATATATATATATATATATATATATATATATATATATATATATATATATATATATATATATATATATATATATATATATATAAATTTATATACATGTATAACCCACAAAACTCATCATTTTGAATAAATACGCCACTAAGGCTAAATTGAAGTTCAAAATTTGGTTGATTGCATATAATTTGTAACGTTTCAGTATTCATATTAAGCAAAAGCTGAAAGTATTTTGCATTAATAGAATGTTAAAAAATAACATATTTATGCAATGTAGAAATTTGAAAGAAAGATTATTTTAGGAAGCCAGATTTGATTAGCCAACTCCATATAATCTCCAAAAAATATTCCAAATTTCTCAGGAGGCAAGTGTTTTGTTATTATGCTTGAAATTCTCTTCCATTATTTCATTTACACCAAAATCCGAGAAGGGCGTCAATGAGAAACAAAGGATTTATCCTGGCCTTTACCATATAGACAATTCATTGTGACATCACGACGCTTAGATTCTCTCATGCAGATGTTTCTCTCTATGAATCATTCTGTTGTTTTTCTACTTGAATCATACATATGTTTCTCTCTATGAATCATTATGTTGTTTTTCTACTTGAATCATACATATGTTTCTCTTTATGAATCATTCTGTTGTTTTTCTACTTGAATCATACATATGTTTCTCTCTATGAATCATTCTGTTGTTTTTCTACTTGAATCATACATATGTTTCTCTCTATGAATCATTATGTTGTTTTTCTACTTGAATCATACATATGTTTCTCTCTATGAATCATTCTGTTGTTTTTCTACTTGAATCATACATATGTTTCTCTCTATGAATCATTCTGTTGTTTTTCTACTTGAATTATACATATGTTTCTCTCTATGAATCATTATGTTGTTTTTCTACTTGAATCATACATATGTTTCTCTCTATGAATCATTCTGTTGTTTTTCTACTTGAATCATACATATGTTTCTCTCTATGAATCATTCTGTTGTTTTTCTACATGAATCATACATATGTTTCTCTTTATGAATCATTATGTTGTTTTTCTACTTGAATCATACATATGTTTCTCTCTATGAATCATTCTGTTGTTTTTCTACTTGAATCATACATATGTTTCTCTCTATGAATCATTCTGTTGTTTTTCTACTTGAATCATACATATGTTTCTCTTTATGAATCATTATGTTGTTTTTCTACTTGAATCATACATATGTTTCTCTCTATGAATCATTCTGTTGTTTTTCTACTTGAATCATACATATGTTTCTCTTTATGAATCATTATGTTGTTTTTCTACTTGAATCATACATATGTTTCTCTCTATGAATCATTCTGTTGTTTTTCTACTTGAATCATACATATGTTTCTCTCTATGAATCATTCTGTTGTTTTTCTACTTGAATCATACATATGTTTCTCTCTATGAATCATTCTGTTGTTTTTCTACTTGAATCATACATATGTTTCTCTCTATGAATCATTCTGTTGTTTTTCTACTTGAATCATACATATGTTTCTCTCTATGAATCATTCTGTTGTTTTTCTACTTGAATCATACATATGTTTCTCTCTATGAATCATTCTGTTGTTTTTCTACTTGAATCATACATATGTTTCTCTCTATGAATCATTCTGTTGTTTTTCTACTTGAATCATACATATGTTTCTCTCTATGAATCATTATGTTGTTTTTCTACTTGAATCATACATATGTTTCTCTTTACGAATCATGCATATCAACCTCCATACAAATCCTGTTGCAAATATTCTCTGAACAAAAATATTCGTGGACAGAATTATACCAGAAAAAAGTATTATTTAAAAAAAATAATCAATTATAGATTGCTGCGATATGGCAATGCATTTATTTTCACTGGGAGGAAATACTCTGGTTTTTTAGGATTGAGGTGACAGGACCACCTGCTCGAGGTTTACATCATGATGCATTTCAAGGAAAAATAAACTTCAAACATTTTGAAAGCAGAGACTTAAGACTGGCAGGAAATAAGAAGAAATCACGTTTCCTGCTGAAATGGTTTATTTTTAAACACAAAGAATATTTCAAGATGTCAGAAATAATAATAATAAGAGAAAAAAAAAAGCAGTTGACAATCTAGCATTTACTATAATTAGTTTTTATCAAATACATATCTTCCAATGGAAAATCCCTTTGTTGTTGTGGAAAATGTGCAATTAAATATTTGTTTTGTGAGGTTTTCAGACTGGGTTTTGGTCCAGGCTCGAAGTACCTCCATCCCATAGCCAGTACTGGGTGTGACGTCATCAATGAGGATCAGTGTGTGCGCATGTGCAAACTGCCTCATGTTAACTATGTCTGCATAGACCATATCATAAGTATGGCCCCCATCTATAGATATGACGTCACAGGATATACCGGATGCGTTAGTCCTGACCTCCGGAACCATTTCTTGTGATAATCCATAGAATATTTGCATTCTACCAGGGAACACATTCTGTAAGTACTGAGCCATTGCTCTTGTGTACTTGTGAAGGTCAGCGTCCCATATGTAGATTTTGGATTGGCTTTGACCAGCCAACCAACCCACAGAACTGTGCCCGGCATTGAAGCCGATCTCGCACACGGTCCTGACCTCTCGTCGTCTGGCGAGATCATAGTAACACATGGCCTGGGACAAAAACTCATTCTTACCAATGTGACCATCTTCATCAGTGAACTCAAGATACCTCATGAAAATATCGATCCCTTCTTTCACCTCTATGTATTTGTCATTAAAAAAGGTTTCCGGTGTTTCCTGTTTATATAGGTCAGCGCAGTCGGCATTGTTCACCTCTTGAGTGAGGAAACTTGCTGGGCACCTCAACTCAAAGTTATTTATTTTATCAATGGTTTTAGAGCCCCTTTCAACATTCACGATATTTCCAAAAACATATTTACTCTTGCCGATTTTTGTTTCCTGTCTTGATATCGAAATATTGTTTATTTGGATGTCAGTAATTTTGTTTTTCTCTTCATTTGTTTGATTGAATTTGTTTACTTTTAATTTGGTGAGAAAACCTATTTCAAGAGGCAGTTTAGAGACAATGCGATTATTATGTGTCATGTCAAGTAATAAACAAAATAAAATACAAGAACAAGCTGAAAACAACAAATATCCTGAACATGCATTCATGTTCCTATTCTGCATTACATCGATAGTGATTTATAATCATTCAGTCATGCATGTGAGTCACGCCCACCAAAATATCACCCAATCAGAATTGACCAGCCTCAGTTGGCTGACTGAGACGTTTACCAAAAAGGAATCTGTACGAATAGTAATTTATTCTATCACCAATCAGTTCTCAGCCAGATTGTTATGAATAGATAAGACTTGTGGCGTATCCTGTGCGCACCTTTTTGTTTATTGGTGCCAGGGACTGATATGACAGAGAAGTCATGTTTTAGAGAGTATCATAGTCCATATATAGAATGAATTTTACTCTTCACTCTGTGGGTATAACAGCCCAGACTAGTGTGTCTGTTAAAAGATGATGTATCTTTTAAGAAATATCCAGAATTAAAGATCACGACTTTAATTAAATGTCATATTTCCTGTTGTTTATATCTAATGTATTGAAACTGGAAATTTTGTTTAACTTTGGAGAAGATCAAGAAGTTTAATTACTTTTGCAAGTTTGTCTTTCTTTAAAATTGAACATAGATATGGTCACCAATATCTAAAAGATATCCAATGTCTTTTTTATATACAAATGATTTTCTTCTATTTAATATCTTCCATTTTTCACCATGTTGTCTTCCCTGCGCTATCATTCCGTCACTCCCATCTCACATAATTAAAACCATGTTAAACTTATTTTACTTTTGAACACCACTGTAAATCTGTTTAGAAATATGGTACATTGGTTCTTAACACACCGGGATGAAGGTGTCTATTTACATGTCTGCTGTTTTTTTTCTTTGTATTTTCTGCTATTTTTCTCACATGTCCGCTATTTATATTTGCACAATAATGCTCCTTCCTATTTTTACCAAGTTTCTCTTAACATAATGTGATAACAATATGCTTATTATTTCCAAATGATTTATCTTCGCAATTCCTTTGTTTTTTCTTTATCATATCCAATTTCACCGGAGTAAATCATGTGATATTTGTTAATATCTTTCCAGTGACAAATCCTTCTTAACTATTTGAAATCTTATGAATCTTCGCATTTCTAGTTATAAGATAAAGAAATATTATCCCAATCCAATTCTATGAGAGAAAACACATAATGTGTTACATTAAGTGCAGAGGTTTAGGAGATAAATAAACGTGTTTACACAGGAAGCGATATAGCAATTAAATTCATATTATGCACTGACTATGTCAAAAAGTGAATTCAAAATTAGTTGAGATCCCTGAAGGCATTTAATTCATTAAATAATGAGCCTTTTCTGAAGTATGACATTATAATTGCCACAATTATCAGTCTGAACTATAACATTGTAAATATATGAATAAAGGAGGGAAACAGCATTTCGATAATGACAATTCTCATTTCTTTGTAGAAATCAGTCACATTTTAAATCAACATTAAGCCATGATCCATTCATTCATACTGGCACCATTAGAATACAGTGAAAAATGCTAATCCCCCAGACTGGATGATGACCTGTGTTTTCTATATGAATACATGTCATTTTGACAATACAAATACCTGACTTCAATATCTCTATAATTATAATAAGCAGTAGATGGATGCCTAACACGGAATCTAGATGGCTTATTATACCATCGTCTATTCCCGAGTAAAGAAGAAAACACATAAAATACATAAATTTGTACCAAATGCATTATTCATTACAAATCACTGCATAACAAGCTAAAATGTCATCTATCTTCTTGAAAGTATTGCCTCATTAAGTGTCATGTCTTCATATAATAATACCAGGGGTAACAACAAAGGGGGAGATTAAATTATGGTAATTAAATAACCTGAAAATTAAACTGAAAACTGCATGCTCCCGTCTTCATTTGGAGACAGAATAAGACACACTAAAGATATTTAATGTAAAATGATCATTTTTTATTTATAAGATGGGCGTGACATGTTCTGACAGTCAGACCGCCCGAGTCGTATTTTCCACACAGCAGGAGTGTTCGTTAAATATGCATGTATCAATTTAGAAGCGGTCATTATAAACGCATGACGTCATCGAGGAGTGTGTATAATATACAAATGTGCAAATTCCAGAGCGCTCGTTATATTTGCATGTACTAATCGCAATATGTGCTCCCTTGTCAACACTGGGTGGTTCTCACAACGCAATCCCTGATAATATTTTAACATTATAACATTATAACACCCCCGCCAGCACTATAACACCCCCGCCACCACTATAACACCCCTGCCACTATTATAACACCCCAGCCACAACTAAAACACCCCCGCCACCACTATAACACCCCCGCCACCACTATAACACCCCCGCCACTATTATAACACCCCCGCCACCACTATAACACCCCCGCCACCACTATAACACCCCTGCCACTATTATAACACCCCAGCCACAACTATAACCATTAAAACACCCCCGCCACCATTATACCACCCCCAAGCGTTATCTTAGGCATTCAACTGTTAATAGCATTGCGCCTCTCTGTAATATTTGTTTTAAGACCAGACCGAGGTTCACATTTCTTCTGAGCAGACATTATGATTATTTGTTAGAACTACACCATTCATCCCATCATCATCTTCCAGACAATAACACATTTTTGCCATCATCAAAATCTTCATTTTATCTCATATATCAAGTTTTCATCAATATGTCCATATGTGGGAGAGTGCATGAGCGTCCGTATATTTATATGCCTAACCAGATTCGCTGACTCCTGATTAATGAAGAAATAACTTGAGCAGGTCAGAAAATCTGGATCATATCCTGAATGAAAACTAATACGGAACACACGTCTAGTTCCAAAGGCGTGTCATTCCAGCGAATATCCACAATAACACGATGCCTTGGGTACAGCCAAATGGAGAATTCCTGGAACAAAGTGAAGCCTATCAGAATATTATATTTCATTATCTAAATCTTTGTGCTTAAATATATATTTCTAAATCAATATATCTGTGTCCGGATAACTTGACAAGTTATTTGTATATATATATATATATATATATATATATATATATATATATATATATATATATATATATATATATATATATATATATATATATATATATATATATATATATATATATATATATATATATATATATATATATATATATATATATATATATATATATATATTATTATTATTATTATTATTAATATTATTATTATCATTATTATTATTATTATTATTATTATTATTATCTATCTGTAATTGCCATTTTTATGGTATTCACTTCAATAATGCCTTGCTAATTCATATCATATATTTATGATTTAAGTAATCACTATTCCTCCCGGAAATGTTCACATTCTTTACTTTGATATGTCTAAAATATCAGCAATTCGTCTCAATTTCAGTACATAGGTTTCATCTTTACCTTCCAGCTGACGTCATTTCACTACTAATTCCCTTTCCTTCTGAGGTATTTTTTGCCTCTTATCTCCCCCAATCTTTCATTTCAGCATATCGCTGCCGTTTCGTTTACTAATCCTCGCTGTTGTAAAGCTTATGCAGATTTTGCACCTGTTCCGAATGGAAACAAGCCTTGTTTTTCAGACACTCTCCCGACAGCGCCAACTGCTTCGCTTCAAGCCAGGCCACTTAGCCTACGTCTGGAGAGTGTTAAATAGCACCATGGCCTTTCAGAATTCAATTTACACCTCTGTGTGCAGCTCATCAGGGTAATTTTGGGAGCGAGGCTGGTCACAGAACAATTGTGCGCATCAAAGGCAGCTTTGAGGAGGGGCAGATTGGCCACGGGGCCTTTCATTATTTATGTGCCCCAAGTCTCTGAGAGGCTCACATATCTGGTAAATACTGGCCACCATCTCTGCAGCTATTGGCCATTGAAATCTCCTAATCTACTGACTCTCTCGCCGTTCAATCATATGACACATCATATCTGCCTCAATCATGATTTATCTTCCTGCAGAATAGGAATTTTAGATGGGAGAACATCTCTATTACAGTTAGTTAACTTCTGTAGGAAGCACTTTGCTGTGATGTGAAGCGCCCTGATGAGTCAGTCACTGAGACCTGGTTAGAAGGACAACTCCCCACTCACTGTATCGCGTTGCCCCACTCATAAAAACACCAAGTGCAGTTCAACAGAAAAAAAATATGGCAGAAAATTCTGGCAAGATATGTTCAGGGAGCACAAATGACTGTTATGTGTACAGACTTCGTGTTGTTAAATCATATTCAAATGGTTACCTCATAATTATCCCCCTTCACATACAAATGCCCACCCCCCAATATTCTAGTACCATTATTATAATGATTGCTACCATATTTGATATAAAGCGTGCCCTATAGCTTATTATAACGATGACTACCCTCTGATATATCCAAGTTATTTGACTATGACCCTGCACTAGATAAAAACAATATTTTGAAAAGAGTAGGGCACGGTGTCCTGGTGACAGGCCTTTATCTGACCTGAGATATCCTAAACGTAGAAAAGTTCGTTAGCACAAACCAAAAACTAATTATGCATCATGAATAGTATCAATTTTTCACAAAAGGATCACAGATTGGCTGCAAGCAAAATTTGGCCAAACATCAATGGCGAAGTATATTTTGACTTATTCAAAACAGTCTTTTGTCACTTGCTAGTGGCAACTGGCTAAGAATTGTTAAGATTATGTCAGCATGTCAAACATAATATCAAGAAGAAAAAAAAGCGGTGACATTTGGCAGGGACAACCTGACACAAGACAGCGATGCACATTTTCATACAAAAATACTGAGGCAAGAACTGTGGAACTGTGAGAACAAATCTGTGAGATAATTACCAAGCAAGCTATATCATGCACCTCATCGTCCAAGAAATAAAGGTGCCCTTTATATAGCGCTGATTGCGGACAATATCTGTTCATAGCACTTTATAATGACTGGTTTGGATTCTAACCGGGAATCCTTGGGTTTCAAGGTTTTACTGAATGAGCCATTTCGGCCTAACCTCTTCACTGAATTACACTCACAGGGATAACACATATTCTACCCCAAGAGCTCACTGACACCTCAAACAAGAAAGTCTTTCACATAAATAAGTTGAATACAGATTACACATGTATAATGACTGTAATGAGTGCGGAACAAAAGAAAATAATCTCGACCAAGTGTTCTTTTGAGCTGTGCCGACTATGTCGACATGGTTTGTGAAGTAAAGGGGCTGGACATATTCGGTCAATCAGTCTGCGTCAATTCCAATCTTCTGCTCTGAAAGTATTAGTAGGTAAGAAGGTGTATTTTCAGATGACAAGTTCTGTCTATTTTTCATGAGGATGCATATTCTCTTTTGTTATTTAAAGAAAATTGTTTAGTCTCAGTTAGAACGGTAACGTGCTGCTGATTGATTGGCTGCCATATTGGATTTGAAACAATAAAAAAACTAGTATGTAAGACTCTATCTGAATGTCTGAACCAAAAGAAATTCTAGACTGTGACTGGTATGTACGTGTCTGTGGCTGGAATGTATGTTTGTGACTGGAATGTATGTGACTGTGACTGATATGTACGTGTTTGTGACTGGAATGTATGTGACTGTGACTGATATGTACGTGTCTGTGACTAGTATGTATGTTTGTGACTGGAATGTATGTGACTGTGACTGTATGTATGTGACTGTGACTGATAAGTACGTGTCTGGGACTGGTATGTATGTATCTGGGACTGGTATATGTGTCTGTGACTGGAATATATGTGACTGTGACTGATATGTATGTGTCTGTGGCTGGAATGTATGTCACTGTGACTGGTATATGTGTCTGTGACTGGAATGTATGTGACTGTGACTGGTATATGTGTCTGTGACTGGAATGTATGTGACTGTGACTGATATGTACGTGTCTGTGACTGGTATGTATGTTTGTGACTGTGACTGGAATGTATGTGACTGTGACTTAAATGTATGTGACTGTGACTGGTATATGTGTCTGTGACTGGAATGTATGTGACTGTGACTGATATGTACGTGTCTGTGACTTGTATGTATGTTTGTGACTGTGACTGGAATGTATGTGACTGTGACTGGAATGTATGTGACTGTGACTGGTATATGTGTCTGTGACTTAAATGTATGTGACTGTGACTGGTATATATGTCTGTGACTGGTATATATGTCTGTGACTGGTATATATGTGACTGTGACTGGTTTGTATGTGACTGTGACTGGTTTGTATGTGACTGTGACTGGAAAGTATCAATCTGTGACTGGTATGTATGAAGTTGAGACTAGTATGTAAGACTCTATCAGAATGTCTGAACCAAAGGAAACTGTACCCCAGGAAACTGGCTCTCTGACTTCTTAGTATTCTTGCCGCAACTTGTTTGTTGTGTTCAGTGCCCCCTAGCGGCTAAGACGAAATTCTACTTCCGCTGAGCTCCTATTCTGATCGATAATCACCAATTATTGCACTAATTGCCAGACTTGCAATGAATCGTAGATTGTTTTTACAAGTTCTCGTAAAGGTGGAGTGTCCACAGATTTGCTAATTTATAAATTAGCTACACTCATCCAAAGAAAATCCAATTTCTTCATGTAAATATAATATTTATTATCATAAATTTCCATGTGACAGTTTAAGGACTAAGTAATTTCAGCACTTTCAAACACAGAAAAAAATTTATCTGATTTTTATTTATAAACTTTTTTATTAGCATAGCTTTGTGCTTTGAGTGGGAAACATTCTTTCATTTTGTCTATCCCGAAATATTATGTACAAACTGTAAGGCTTAACTCATTTGCTACTACTGCCTCTACCCATGACCCTATACTACTGCCTCTACCCATGACCCTATACTACTGCCTCTACCCATGACCCTATACTACTGCCTCTACCCATGACCCTATACTACTGCCTCTACCCATGACCCTATACTACTGCCTCTACCCATGACCCTATACTACTGCCTCTACCCATGACCCTTTACTACTGCCTCTACCCATGACCCTTTAATATTGCCTCTACCCATGACACTATACTACTGCCTCTACCCATGACCCTTTACTACTACCTCTACCCATGACCCTATACTACTGCCTCTACCCATGACACTATACTACTACCTCTACCCATGACCCTATACTACTGCCTCTACCCATGACACTATACTACTGCCTCTACCCATGACCCTATACTACTACCTCTACCCATGACCCTATACTACTGCCTCTACCCATGACCCTATACTACTGCCTCTACCCATGACCCTATACTACTGCCTCTACCCATGACCCTATACTACTGCCTCTACCCATGACCCTTTACTACTGCCTCTACCCATGACCCTATAATATTGCCTCTACCCATGACCCTATACTACTGCCTCTACCCATGACCCTATACTACTGCCTCTACCCATGACCCTATACTACTGCCTCTACCCATGACACTATACTACTGCCTCTACCCATGACCCTATACTACTGCCTCTACCCATGACCCTATACTACTGCCTCTACCCATGACCCTATACTACTACCTCTACCCATGAACCTATACTACTACCTCTACCCATGAACCTATACTACTACCTCTACCCATGACACTATACTACTGCCTCTACCCATGACCCTATACTACTGCCTCTACCCATGACCCTATACTACTACCTCTACCCATGACCCTATACTACTGCCTCTACCCATGACCCTATACTACTGCCTCTACCCATGACCCTATACTACTGCCTCTACCCATGACCCTATACTACTGCCTCTACCCATGACCCTTTACTACTGCCTCTACCCATGACCCTATAATATTGCCTCTACCCATGACCCTATACTACTGCCTCTACCCATGACCCTATACTACTGCCTCTACCCATGACCCTATACTACTGCCTCTACCCATGACACTATACTACTGCCTCTACCCATGACCCTATACTACTGCCTCTACCCATGACCCTATACTACTGCCTCTACCCATGACCCTATACTACTACCTCTACCCATGACCCTATACTACTGCCTCTACCCATGACCCTTTAATATTGCCTCTACCCATGACCCTATACTACTGCCTCTACCCATGACCCTATACTACTGCCTCTACCCATGACCCTATACTACTACCTCTACCCATGACACTGTACTACTGCCTCTACCCATGACCCTATACTACTGCCTCTACCCATGACCCTATACTACTACCTCTACCCATGACACGATACTACTGCCTCTACCCATGACCCTATACTACTGCCTCTACCCATGACACTATACTACTGCCTCTACCCATGACCCTATACTACTGCCTCTACCCATGACCCTTTACTACTACCTCTACCCATGACCCTATACTACTACCTCTATCCATGACCCTTTACTACTGCCTCTACCCATGACACTATACTACTGCCTCTACCCATGACCCTATACTACTACCTCTACCCATGACACTATACTACTGCCTCTACCCATGACCCTATACTACTGCCTCTACCCATGACCCTATACTACTGCCTCTACCCATGACACTGTACTACTGCCTCTACCCATGACCCTATACTACTACCTCTACCCATGACCCTATACTACTGCCTCTCCCCATGACCCTATACTACTGCCTCTACCCATGACCCTATACTACTACCTCTACCCATGACCCTATACTACTGCCTCTCCCCATGACCCTATACTACTGCCTCTACCCATGACCCTTTACTACTACCTCTACCCATGACCCTATACTACTACCTCTATCCATGACCCTTTACTACTGCCTCTACCCATGACCCTATACTACTACCTCTACCCATGACCCTATACTACTGCCTCTACCCATGACCATTTACTACTGCCTCTACCCATGACCCTATACTACTGCCTCTACCCATGACCCTATACTACTGCCTCTACCCATGACCCTTTACTACTACCTCTACCCATGACCCTATACTACTACCTCTATCCATGACCCTATACTACTGCCTCTACCCATGACCCTATACTACTGCCTCTACCCATGACCCTATACTACTGCCTCTACCCATGACCCTATACTACTGCCTCTACCCATGACACTGTACTACTGCCTCTACCCATGACCCTATACTACTACCTCTATCCATGACCCTATACTACTGCCTCTACCCATGACCCTATACTACTACCTCTATCCATGACCCTATACTACTGCCTCTACCCATGACCCTATACTACTGCCTCTACCCATGACCCTATACTACTACCTCTATCCATGACCCTATACTACTGCCTCTACCCATGACCCTATACTACTGCCTCTCCCCATGACCCTATACTACTACCTCTACCCATGACCCTATACTACTGCCTCTACCCATGACCCTATACTACTGCCTCTACCCATGACACTATACTACTGCCTCTACCCATGACCCTATACTACTGCCTCTACCCATGACCCTTTAATATTGCCTCTACCCATGACCCTATACTACTGCCTCTACCCATGACCCTATACTACTGCCTCTACCCATGACCCTATACTACTACCTCTATCCATGACCCTATACTACTGCCTCTACCCATGACCCTATACTACTGCCTCTACCCATGACCCTATACTACTGCCTCTACCCATGACCCTTTAATATTGCCTCTACCCATGACCCTATACTACTGCCTCTACCCATGACACTATACTACTGCCTCTACCCATGACCCTATACTACTGCCTCTACCCATGACCCTTTAATATTGCCTCTACCCATGACCCTATAATATTGCCTCTACCCATGACCCTATAATATTGCCTCTACCCATGACCCTATACTACTGCCTCTACCCATGACCCTATACTACTGCCTCTACCCATGACACTATACTACTGCCTCTACCCATGACACTATACTACTGCCTCTACCCATGACCCTATACTACTGCCTCTACCCATGACCCTTTACTACTGCCTCTATCCATGACCCTATACTACTGCCTCTACCCATGACCCTTTACTACTGCCTCTACCCATGACACGATACTACTGCCTCTACCCATGACCCTATACTACTGCCTCTACCCATGACCCTTTACTACTGCCTCTATCCATGACCCTATACTACTGCCTCTACCCATGACCCTTTACTACTGCCTCTACACATGACCCCATACTACTGCCTCTACCCATGACCCTATAATATTGCATCTACCCATGACCCTATACTGCTATTTCTACCCATGATCCTACACTAGGATCTCCACAATTGTCTCAAGGAAAGGTCATACTTGTGGAATCTTTCTACCTGTACTCTATGCCACTAAATATATCAACGTAGCGAGTTTTTATATGATTAAAATGTACATCATAATTTTCCATAAAACATCTCTGTCAAGGCGAAGTACGTTTCTTATCGACGCTTTGGTAAAGATCGGGTAAAGATTGATAAATCATTAAGCAACGATCAAGACAAGTTTTATGGTGTTGGCACTTTCTCATTACGCGCTGCATCAACCATCTACCCAGAATGCATTGTGTCATGTCACGTGGTATGAGACTGTTGGCGACCTGTAAGATGTGTGTTTGATATGTTCCTATCAAAAATATAGTACTCCCCAGTTATGTTTCCTTTTGCCGTTTCATTCAGTACAATTTGCTGTCATCTCGGAAATAGGCTTTCAAGTATGAACCTTGTCTTCCCTGAAGAATGTCTGATGTTGTAAGGAATGATTTTGGCACTGTCGTATAAAACCCTGTAAACCACTTTCCACTTTAATACAATGGTCACCAATTTCCATTTATAAACCTCTATCTACTTGGCAGGGAGAAACGATCAGAGTAAAATACAACAATCAAGAAGATTGCACAACTTCGGTTTTACCAAATAAGTTCATCTTGATTTAATCCTACCTTAATCCAACCAGACCAATGGCTTCTTTACACGATACATTCAAATTAGAAAATCTAATTAACAGCTTTATCAGTGGACAATTTGAGACATTAAATTTAGACTTCAATTTGATAGGAGTTTTGCTGATATTGACCCAGATAGCTGATAAGAGCTCCAATAAGAACTAACTAACAACTTAATAAAATGAGGAATCTTGCACGGGTGGTGTATCTAATTAACATTGTTATCTGAATGTCTGCTTGCTTAAGTTTCTAGGAAACAATAACAGGTAAGAAACAATGGGAAATCTAACACTCGA
The DNA here is from genome assembly GCA_949316495.1 of Amphiduros pacificus. Taxonomy (NCBI): domain Eukaryota; kingdom Metazoa; phylum Annelida; class Polychaeta; order Phyllodocida; family Hesionidae; genus Amphiduros; species Amphiduros pacificus. Next base: position 4,599,649 of record OX439011.1, read on the forward strand.
GAGGATACCATGGATGTGTGAGCCACAGGCACCAGAGATCAAATTTCATATTTAATATAAATATGAAAAATAGAAAATAACAAATTTTGAAATGTGATGTGTTGTTTTCTGCTGTTTGTGTCGATAAATTATATTTTATTACTTTTGACATCTTTAATTGCTTCAGTTTGGTTATGATTCTAAAAGAAGCATTGGAAGATATTTTTAGCCTCAGCAGGGCAATTACAAGAATAATACAACCTCATTTAGTTGTGCTCTTTTTGTACTGCGTTCATTGTCCTGCCTCAGTGTGGTTTGTGAATGAACACAGCAGGACACATGTAGACAGGACACATGTAGACAGGACACATGTAGACAGGACACATGCAGGACATATGTAGACAGGACACATGTAGACAGGGCACATGTAGACAGGACATATGTAGACAGGACACGTGTAGACAGGACACATGTAGAACGACACATGTAGACAGGGCACATGTAGGACATATGTAGACAGGACACATGTAGACAGGACACATGTAGACAGGACATATGTTGACAGGACACATGTAGACAGGACACATGTAGACAGGACACATGCAGGACATATGTAGACAGGACACGTGTAGACAGGACACATGTAGAACGACACATGTAGACAGCACACAAGTAGACAGGACACATGTAGACAGCACACAAGTAGACAGGACACATGTAGACAGGACACATGTAGACAGGACGCATGTAGACAGGACACATGTAGACGGGACTCATGTAGACAGGACACATGTGGATGGATACATGTAGACAGGACACATGTAGAACGACACATGTAGACAGGACACAAGTAGACAGGACACATGTAGACATGACACAAGTAGACAGGACACATGTAGACAGGACACATGTAGACAGGACGCATGTAGACAGGACTCATGTAGACAGGACACATGTAGACTGCACAACACTGAGTGATGCACGCCATTGAACAATGCTGGATAGATACCATAGGTATATGAATGGAGGACATGAATCAGGTGTATGATAGGACCATCAAGTATATGAATGGAGGACATGAATCAGGTGTATGATAGGACCATCAAGTATATGAATGGAGGACATGAATCAGGTGTATGATAGGACCATCAAGTATATGAATGGAGGACATGAATCAGGTGTATGATAGGACCATCAAGTATATGAATGGAGGACATGAATCAGGTGTATGATAGGACCATCAAGTATATGAATGGAGGACATGAATCAGGTGTATGATAAAACCATCAAGTATATGAATGGAGGACATGAATCAGGTGTATGATAGGACCATCAAGTATATGAATGGAGGACATGAATCAGGTGTATGATAGGACCATCAAGTATATGAATGGAGGACATGAATCAGGTGTATGATAGGACCATCAAGTATATGAATGTAGGACATGAATCAGGTGTATGATAGGACCATCAAGTATATGAAAGCAGGACATGAATCAGGTGTATGATAGGACCATCAAGTATATGAATGGAGGACATGAATCAGGTGTATGATAGGACCATCAAGTATATGAATGGAGGACATGAATCAGGTGTATGATAGGACCATCAAGTATATGAATGGAGGACATGAATCAGGTGTATGATAGGACCATCAAGTATATGAATGGAGGACATGAATCAGGTGTATGATAGGACCATCAAGTATATGAATGGAGGACATGGATCAGGTGTATGATAGGACCATCAAGTATATGAATGGAGGACATGAATCAGGTGTATGATAGGACCATCAAGTATATGAATGGAGGACATGAATCAGGTGTATGATAGGACCATCAAGTATATGAATGGAGGACATGAATCAGGTGTATGATAGGACCATCAAGTATATGAATGGAGGACATGAATCAGGTGTATGATAGGACCATCAAGTATATGAATGGAGGACATGAATCAGGTGTATGATTAGACCACCAAGTATATGAATGGAGGACATGGATCAGGTGTATGATAGGACCATCAAGTATATGAATGGAGGACATGAATCAGGTGTATGATAGGACCACCAAGTATATGAATGGAGGACATGAATCAGGTGTATGATAGGACCATCAAGTATATGAATGGAGGACATGAATCAGGTGTATGATAGGACCATCAAGTATATGAAAGCAGGACATGAATCAGGTGTATGATAGGACCATCAAGTATATGAATGGAGGACATGAATCAGGTGTATGATAGGACCATCAAGTATATGAATGGAGGACATGAATCAGGTGTATGATAGGACCATCAAGTATATGAATGGAGGACATGAATCAGGTGTATGATAGGACCATCAAGTATATGAATGGAGGACATGAATCAGGTGTATGATAGGACCATCAAGTATATGAAAGCAGGACACGAATCACGCTACTCGCGTGTATATTTGACCGTGCTGATCCCAAAAAGAATATGCAAATTAGATAGCTGAGAAGTAGTAGGATGCTAAAGGAATAAATCAGAGGAACAAATCAGATGAGAAAATTAGAGGAACAAATCAGAGAAACACAAATCAGAGGAACAAATCAGAGAAACAAATCAGACGAAGCAATCAGAGAGATGTGACAAGAAAAGCGGGACAAGTTGCTACAGTATTTATATAGAGTTACTGATCTCTGTGGAGCGTTTATAGGGCAGGCAGCCTTTAAGTATCATGAATCAAGCAAACAAGACAGAGATAGGTGGAGCCAAGGCTGGGTGTAGCCCTGCAGGTATTGGCTACTACTACCTCCACGATCAGACTGTCCTCTTGTAGACACAACTGATCACAATATACAAAAGGCAAAAAGCTTGGAAAGGGTTGAATCTAGCGTGATTTGAAATATAAGCTGTACGACGATGATCTCTTTCATTTTGCTCCAATTTATCGGTTGTTTTACTCTTTAAACTATGATATATAAAGCGCCTTAATTTGACTGCCTTTTCATCCTCTCTTTGTTATATTATAGGCTTGTTATTCTTAAATGTCACAAAAGCAATTGCACCTGATATTTAGGATTATGATGCTATTTGCATTTAAATCTGCTTTGTGTTTAAATAATGTCATCAGCCCACAATGTTTCTCTATTGATGTGAGTTTGCATTACACATAGATTGCACCGCAACCAGACTACAATGTAAATCAAGGCAATTATCATTCAGTACAATTCAATGAACTAAACCCCCTTCAGGTCTCTTTTTGTCTCTCTCCCATTTTGCTCCCATGTTCTGTGAGGCAACACAATAGATTCTTCCCTTAATCAGGCTCATTGCAGATAGCCCTCAGGCCATATGTGTTAATTGTGCAACTCAGGCCAAGCGGTCATGCTCCCTTCCTCTCTGGAAGTTCCACATTTCCCGGCATTCAAACACACTCATTTCCGGCAAGGTTGTATCACTAAGTTGGAATCATAGATGTTAGATTCAGTACCGATTCAATAAACACGCTCAATGTTTAGATTCTTAAAGAACTTTAAACATTTGGAAACACACAACAATGTCTTTGTTTTACTGTTTTGGCACGTTGTATATATTCTTTAAATCGGCAATCCCCATGGTCACGTGACGCGAGTACTGGAAAGTGATTCTCTAGAGAAGCTACTGGAATTTCTCAGTAGCTTTACCTCTATTGCTCAAATACGCTAAATATAGGTAACTGCAACAAAACTGACCCTGAAGCAAGGCAAAATAAACAGTTGTTGAGGTAGCAGTGATCTCGGCATAAATCAACTATTGATTCAAAACAATCACTGGCAAATTAATTCAACCGATTTAAAAACAAGTTTCATTATTCTCTCAAAAAGAGAAGATCACACTTCTGCGAGAACATGGCGAGATTTGAATTGCTCTGTTCACCTCAGACAATTATAGCAAATCATGTAGAGCTACATTGAGGAACACGTTTTTGCCGCGTCCAGAGAGATTGGAGTCCATCAGTGGGAGAAACATGCAAAGTTCACAAAGCAAATTACAACAGTGTATATATTATTCATTCTGTTATAGAACTTTTATTTGCTTTTCTGTCCGGATCGTCTGCATGAATGTCATTTATTGTGAGTTATAGTATGTTTGCATTTGTAGCACAGACAGGATCAGATCAGCAATAAACTGTGAATAAAATGCCCTGACAGCCTGCATGGTCAATTTGAAGCAAAAGCATTTCAAACCAAACATATATAGCGAGCTGCTCACCAACATCGAAGCGAAAAACATTTGTACAATTCACAATTTTAACATATCTACATTTATCAAAAATAAATAAAACTCATTTTGGATTTTTGTGAACAAACTAAAGTTTACAACATTGAACCTGTTGAGCCTGGTGTACATTGCTCCCTTTTTATTTTTAAATGATTTGTAACATTTCTTTTCCACATTCCAAAAATTACCATACAAGCCACACAGAGCTCTACTCTGTTATCCCAGTTATATTTCCCCGTCTTCAAGTGAAGCTTCCTCCTTTCTAATTCACTTTGAAATATTGACTCGCATGCTCAAGGGGGGAAAAAAGAGTCTGTACTTGAGAAATCCAGGAAATGGATTTTCAGAAATAGCCCTTAAATGGCAATAGAAGCGACGCAAGTCATGATTGGTTTGTCCACAGTTCAGCTGTAATCCCACTGTCAAGTAGCAGACAGGTGCCGGGGACAGATAAGGCCAACACCCCCCTCACCGGCACTGTGAGGGTATGAAAGGGGGAGGGGGAGGGGGCATGGAGGGATAAGGCCAACACCCCCCTCACCGGCACTGTGAGGGTATGAAAGGGGGAGGGAGCATGGAAAGATAAGACCAACACCCCCCTCACCGGCACTAGGAGGTATGAAAGGGGGGGGGAGGGTGGGATAAGGCCAACACCCCCCTCACCGGCACTGTGAGGGTATGAAGGGGGGGGGGGGAGGGGGCATGGAGAGATAAGGCCAACACCCCCCTCACCGGCACTGTGAGGGTATGAAAGGGGGAGGGGGAGGGTGGGGAGGCATGGGAAAAGAAATCCAACAAACCTCCTCACCGGCACTGTGAGGGTATGAAAGGGGGGAGGGGGAGGGGGCATGGAGGGATAAGGCCAACACCCCCCTCACCGGCACTGTGAGGGTATGAAAGGGGGAGGGAGCATGGAAAGATAAGACCAACACCCCCCTCACCGGCACTGAGAAGGGATGAAAGTGGGAGGGAAGGGGGGGGGGGCATGGAGAGAGAAAACCACACACCCCTGACCAGAACGCCGGACCCCTCACAACCAGCCCCACACCGGATCACAACCCCACGCAGCACTCAGACCTCTTACATTCCTCTTTTTTAGTTTGCATCTGAGTTTTACATTTACATGTATTGCATTTAGTATTGCTTATTTAGTTCATTTCAATTGTGTTTCTGCTGTATTCATATAAATTTACACAAAACAATTGGCATAATATCTGTCGATAAAATATGGTTATCAATATTTCCAAACTATCAATTCTTCTGCAATTTCTATTTTGGTTGGGATTTCTATTTTGGTTGGATCAATTATCGTGTGCAGCATCAACTTTTTTCTTCTGCGATATCTAATCATTTAAGAATCAATTGTATTCTTTCTCTTTAACAGCTGTCATTTTTTTTATCCCATTGCCTACCCACCTTATATATTTATTATTTCTCCCCCCATTTCCAAAATACAGTTATTCCCCTTTTCCTGCCCCTTCTCCCGCCGATCCCCGCAGTGCGCATGTCACATGTAAGAAGCTTTTGTGCTATTTCTCATTTGGACTTGACCCGCTCCAGATAAGGTGGCAGTGAGCTGATTGGCTGAAGATTTGTTTCTTGCTGACTTGATTGGTGCGGGGATTCAGTAGAAATCTCCTGATTACAACCCACTTCCGGTAATAGATTAAGGTTCCTTCCGGTATTGCATAATGCCAATCAAATGTCAAATATAACAAAACCAACTGTAACTGACATGCCAATATATATGTCAGTATCACATTTGCTAAGCTTTGGTACCAAACACAGTCAGTTTATAAACTTGTAAACTGAGGATCCTACACTTCAGTGTTCTGACTGACACTGCCAATTTGACATATAAGGTTATTTTTAGTATAAGTTTATTTTTAGTTCAGAACATATTAAAAAGAACAAATACGAGAATGAAATAAAACATATATCTGTCTTATAATGTATTGAAAGATTCGTAGAAAAAAAAAACAGGTAGCGAAAATAATGTTAGTCTGCTCATTTGTCGAGTAATCCTCGCAAATCTTCTTTCAGTACTTAAGATAGTCGATACACACACATACATACTTATTTTGACAACTTGATATCATGACAAATATCAAAGTCCGAAATCTGAGCAATGCTTGAATATTTAATATTCTATGTATTTTCTTACATTTTGAAAGATCGCATTAACAATAGATCCCTCGGGAACTCGACGCCATCACGTAGGTCAAGTGAATATCAAACCATTTATGACATGTAAACCAGGCTGAAATCATCATTGCTGAACTTGCCGAGAATACTGTCAGACCGATATGTTGGTTATTCTTATCAATCATTATGGTATCAACGACGGCCATGTTGTTTGTTAAATTAAAATTTATTAATAAGCCCAACTGCAATTAAAACAACAGTTTGTATCCTCTTTGCACATGTGCATACACTATCCACATAGACATCCGCGGAGTTTGAGCGTAGGTGTTTCTGAACAATGGCTTGTATATCTTCTGTTCATTTGGTCTTAATTTTTTAAACCCTTTGTATTTTGGCATGATGATTTTCTTCCACTTTCTCACAACCCGTGAACACACCTACTGTGACAACATAGAGAATATTGCATAATAACCTCCCTCCAAGCCTAGTCCAATTTAATCACAATCCATTACCATACTTTCTTCCAAAAGTGGGACATGATGTGTAGTCTATAGCATAATGTAAAAGAAAGACCCGTGTCCATTTTGTATCCCCTCTCCTACGCTAGGATTCTTTCTTTGCACTCAGATGAATCTTTAGGAATTCAATCTATCAGTGAAAGAAAATATCAATTAACATCTTATTCAGGCCTTCTTAGATATTATTTGGTATTGCATGCTTTCATGTTGGAACAATTATACAAAATAACTATGATGGAAGAGCCACGAGATTAGAAAGGTATATGTTATGAGCAGACAACTGTGCTAGGAGATAGTTATGAGATTAGAAAGGTAAATGCTAACAGCAGACAACTAGGCTAGGAGATAGCCACGAGATTAGAAAGGTATATGCGGAGAACAGATGGATATAAGTAGTAATACAGTAATGAGAGTAGATATATGGCAATAAGAGGAGATAGACGGCAATGAGAGTAAATATACAGCAATGAGAAGAGATAGACGGCAATGAGAGTAAATATACAGCAATGAGAGTAGATAGACGGCAATGAGAGTAAATATACAGCAATGAGAGTAGATATACAGCAATGAGAGTAGGCAGACGGCAATGAGAATAGATAGACGGCAATGAGAGGGGATAGACGGCAATGAGAGTAGGCAGACGGCAATGAGAGTAGATAGACGGCAATGAGAGGGGATAGACGGCAATGAGAGTAGGCAGACTGCAATGAGAGTAGATAGACGGCAATGAGAGTAGGCAGACGGCAATGAAAGTAGGCAGACGGCAATGAGAGTAATTATACAGCAATGAGAGTAGATATACAGCAATGAGAGTAGGTAGACGGCAACGAGAGTAGATAGACGGCAATGAGAGGGGATAGACGACAATGAGAGTAGGCAGACGGCAATGAGAGTAGGCAGACGGCAATGAAAGGAGATAGACGGCTATGGGTGGAGATAGACGGCAACGAGAGGAGATAGACGGCAATGGGAGGAGATAGACGGCGATGAGAGTAGGAATACAGCAATGAGAGTAGTCAAATGGCAATGAGAGTAGATAGACGGCAATGAGAGTAGGCAGACGGCAATGAGAGTAGGTATACAGCAATGAGAGGAGATAGACGGCAATGAGAGTAGATATACGGCAATGAGAGTAGTCAGACGGCAATGAGAGTAGGCAGACGGCAATGAGAGTAAATATACAGCAATGAGAGTGGATATACAGCAATGACAGTAGACAGACGGCAATGAGAGTAGATAGACGGCAATGAGAGGGGATAGACGGCAATGAGAGTAGGCAAATGGCAATGGGAGTAGATAGACGGCAATGAGAGTAAATATACAGCAATGAGAGTAGATAGATGGCAATGAGAGGAGATAGACGGCATTAAGATTAGGTATACAGCAATGAGAGGGGATAGACGGCAATGAGAGTAGGCAGACGGCAATGAGAGTAGGTATACAGCAATGAGAGGAGATAGACGGCAATGAGAGTAGGCAGACGGCAATGAGAGGAGATATACGGCAATGAGAGGAGATATACGGCAATGAGAGTAGGTATATAGCAATGAGAGGGGATAGACGGCAATGAGAGTAGGTATACAGCATTGAGAGTAGGCAGACGGCAATGATAGTAGGTATACAGCAATGAGAGGAGATAGACGGCAATGAGAGTAGATAGACGGCAATGAGAGTAGGTATACAGCATTGAGAGTAGATAGACGGCAATGAGAGTAGGTATACAGCATTGAGAGGAGATAGACGGCAATGAGAGTAGATAGACGGCAATGAGAGTAGGTATACAGCATTGAGAGGAGATAGACGGCAATGAGAGTAGATAGACGGCAATGAGAGTAGGTATACAGCAATGAGATGAGATAGACGGCAATGAGAGGAGATAGACGGCAATGAGAGGAGATAGACGGCAATGGGAGGAGATAGACGGCAATGAGAGGTGATAGACGGCAATGGGAGTAGATAATAACATGAGTGGTGGCAAATTGCGCTGTTTGTTTAAGTGATATTGGTTGCATTAAGGTTTTTTATCCACCTCCCTCACATTTCCTGAATGATTGCACTACATGATGACAGACATGTGCAGGGGCGGATAACATGATTGTTGTGCCTTTGACGACAGTGGCAATAATAGGGTTCTGCATATCCAGTTCTTCATAATCATGTCTTGAAATGTTCATGTTCTCAATTCAACACTACCTCACCTAGAGAATACACGAATAAGACGCTGACACGTGACCTACTCTCTCCGATGGGATCGTAAAAATGAATAGATAAGATACAATAGAACCACGTGACTTAAGTTTTTAATATTGAAAAATATACACAATAAATATGGGTTAATTATATCCTATTAATTGCCTTCTCAATTATATTTAGTGTAATGGAGAAGTTAGCAAGATAGACACAGGGTTTAGTTTTGCTCAAATGAAACCATGTATCAAATAGTAGATATGATCATTGGACAATCGAGGTAGTAGATATGGGCACCAATGGAAAACAAAATCCATTAAATCCTCGCATATCCTTGTTTAAAGAATAAATTAAATGAAAACAGAATGCACAAAGAGTCAAAGTTATTTCCAGCAGAATATAAGTTATGACTAAAAAAAAGAATTTATATACGAATAGTCACATCTTCAAACAATTTTCACCTTACATTAAATGAAGTTTCTATTTTTCAGAGGTTTTCTGAGACTCAGCTCACGTTAATTAAGCTGTAGAATATGCTTCTTCTGCAAACATTGCACATAACACTATGTGTAGAATCAATACCTTCTGATGTCTGTAACTGCCACAGTTGTAAAAGAGGTGACAAAGACACTGACATTTGAGGATTACATACAAGCTCTTTTCCTGACTATTTATATCTGAATCAACCCGCATATTTCAAGCATATTTCTTCACAGTGATATTCTTCTTATCTCTGGTGAAATATTCTTTGATCTTTATGGGTCAAACATGCATCACACTCTTTCGCAATTTGAGCCCTTCATATCTATATGTATTTCACCAGGCATATTCGTTATTATTATTTCGATAAAACTATATAAATATCCGTATATAAAACAAAAGTATGCTTACCTCAATAACAAAAACACATCGAAGAATCCTAAAACAAAGTGTTCCACTATTCTCTTGGAATTATAATAATAATGACAAGATAATCCTGTACTACTTGTAAGTTGTTCCAGGTTTTGATTTCTTATTGCAAATGACCTGCAAATTAGGGCATTATGGATGTCTCCTTTTATCAGCAGCCTCTTAGAATATTTGCTTGATCTTCCAAGAAGTGAGTTGTGTTAATAATGCCCTGATTCGTACAATGCAGCTGTCATGCGTGCACTTCCAAAGTTGAGTAATAACTGAGGAGAGAATGACGGCAAAGCTTTGAGTAGGTCTGCTCTGTGACTGACGGACGCTGCATTCGCAACGAGGCTACACTCACAACGAGGCTGCGCGCTTGCCTGCCTCGGCTTATAACTTTTGTGGCCTACTGCTCTTTGCCGCTATTGGTCAACTCCCGGCTCGTCCTGGGGGGGAGAAGCTTTTATTTGATTAAAGTTGCCCAGGTCCGCCAACCCCTGCGGCAAACATGCAATTTGTATCAATACAATGACGTAGCCGCTATTTTTTCAGGGGAACATGTTCCCAAAGGGACTATGAGTATACTTTCTTGGGGGAGAATTGTCATCGTGGGACGTGATTATGATGGGTGCCCGCTCTTTGAGCCTGTTGAATTAACCTTGTGGGCAAGTGAACGAGATGATAGGTGACCAGACAAATTGACTTAAACTCTCAACTCTGGTAACATGCAGCTTGGTGGGGACTGACCACTGAAGCGATGTGGGGCATACTGGCAATGAAAAAAAAAGGAAACTAAATGATGAAAACAATCAAATCAACCAATAGCAAAAACCACGACCTTTTTGGCACCAAAAAATATCATTTTCATATTCCCAACACAGATTGTCAAATAACTGTAACGTTATATGCAGCAAAATTTCATTAAACTCAATATAAAGAAACATATATATTGTCAAATTAAAATTATTTAAAAGTGTAAGCTAATATTCATGAATTCTCATTAAAAGTTTGCGAATTTTCTCTCTCGAATTAGTTTTCTCTTTATGAATGGTGATGTTTGAAGACTTTTTATTGAGCAGAAATCTTTTCAGAGTTCTTTGTTCAATGATATGGCTCTCCAAAAGGGCACTGTGAGTCTGATTCCATTCAGCATGTCCAAGATCAACCCACATGTGAAGGGCTGTGAAGCCAATAATCTTCAAATCCCCTTGGAGTCGGCGATGGTCCTCACAGATCCATTATACCCCCCACCCTCAACAAGGCAGACGCCACAAGGTGCACGCATGCGCCATAACAGGGACGCACGGTCTCACCATGTCAACACATCCTATGATCACGTTTCTCAAAGGACCTCACTCTCAGCAACAAACTTCACAGAAATCAATACACGCTTACAACATGGGATTGCTTTTGTTCTGCCTGTGCCCAAGCACTGTCTAATGTCTGGGTAGGGTTAGACACTGACAGCTGTCTGTGGATCGACATCGTCTCATTTCTGGACTTGGATCGGCACTGATGATGTCTGGGTAGGGTTGGTAGCTGTTTCTAGCTAGACACTGTCTGATGTCTGGGTAGGGTTGACAGCTGTCTGGCTAGGCATTGTCCGATGTCTGGGTAGGGTTGCCAGTGGTCTGTGGCTTTGCACTGTCTGATGTCTGGGTAGGGTTGGCAGCTGTCTGTGGCTTGGTACTGTGTGATGTCTGGGTAGGGTTGGCAGCTATCTGTAGCTAGGCACTGTATGATGTCTTGGTAGGGTTGGCAGCTGTCTGTGGCTTGGCACTGTGTGATGTCTGGGTAGGGTTGGCAGCTGTCTGTAGCTAGGCACTGTATGATGTCTTGGTAGGGTTGGCAGCTGTCTGTGGCTTGGCACTGTGTGATGTCTGGGTAGGGTTGGCAGCTGTCTGTAGCTAGGCACTGTATGATGTCTTGGTAGGATTGGCAGCTGTCTGTGGCTGGGCACTGTGTGATGTCTGGGTAGGGTTGGCAGCTGTCTGTAGCTAGGCACTGTCTGATGTCTGGGTAGGGTTGCCAGTGGTCTGTAGCTAGACACTGTCTGATGTCTGGGTAGGGTTGACAGCTGTCTGGCTAGGCATTGTCCGATGTCTGGGTAGGGTTGGCAGCTGTCTGTGGCTTGGCACTGTCTGATGTCTGGGTAGGGTTGCCAGTGGTCTGTAGCTAGGCACTGTCTGATGTCTTGGTAGGGTTGGACACTGTCAGCTGCCTATTCCCTGAACTGGGAATGGGTGTATATTTATTTCAAAATCAGGTAAAATCAAAGCAAAATCAGGTAAAATCAAAGCAAAATCAGGTAAAATCAGAGTAAAAACGGCACGTTGACTGTTTGAAATTGACGGCATGGACAAAACAAAAAAATACAAAAAAAAGAAAAAGACAAAAAAAGTCATGTCATGGAAGGACGAAGATGGATGGATTTTCCTTTGGCCTAGAACCTGATATGGATATGATGCCTGAGTCACATTTGCGCCTATTTCCCCAAAGGTGCCGGGCCTCAGATTAATACTGTATCATGACCTCTTGCCTCAGATGAACACAAGATCATGACTTCTTGCCTCAGATGAACACAAGATCATGACCTCTTGCCTCAGATGAACACAAGATCATGACTTCTTGCCTCAGATGAACACAGGATCATGACTTCTTGCCTCAGATGAACACAAGATCATGACTTCTTGCATCAGATGAACACAAGATCATGACTTCTTGCCTCAGATGAACACAAGATCATGACTTCTTGCCTCAGATGAACACAAGATCATGACCTCTTGCCTCAGATGAACACAAGATCATGACTTCTTGCCTCAGATGAACACAAGATCATGACTTCTTGCCTCAGATGAACACAAGATCATGACTTCTTGCCTCAGATGAACACAAGATCATGACTTCTTGCCTCAGATGAACACTTACTTGTGTGATCTACTCCTAGTTGGACATAATGATAGGGACTGGAGATCTAATGATGCTCCATCGATTCTCTTGAAATCCCCTTCCTACAGAATCCCCTTCCTATTGAATCCCCTTCCTACTGAATCCCTTCCTACTGAATCCCCTTCCTACTGAATCCCCTTCCTATTGAATCCCCTTCCTACTGAATCCCCTTCCTTCTGAATCCCCTTCCTACTGAATCCCCTTCCTACAGAATCCCCTTCCTACTGAATCCCCTTCCTACTGAATCCCCTTCCTACTGAATCCCCTTCCTACTGAATTCCCTTCCTACTGAATCCCCTTCCTACTGAATCCCCTTCCTACTGAATCCCCTTCCTACTGAATCCCCTTCCTACTGAATCCCCTTCCTACAGAATCCCCTTCCTACTGAATCCCCTTCCTACTGAATCCCCTTCCTACTGAATCCCCTTCCTACTGAATCCCCTTCCTACAGAATCCCCTTCCTACTGAATCCCCTTCCTACTGAATCCCCTTCCTACTGAATCCCCTTCCTACTGAATCCCCTTCCTACTGAATCCCCTTCCTACTGAATCCTCTTCCTACTGAATCCCCTTCCTACTGACATTAGGAGAAGTCCCTCAGTCGAGTCTTTTAAGAGTAGACTGAAGACACACCTTTTCATAAAAAGCTTTCTGAACGCAGCGCTATGAACAGTATATTGCTTTGGATTAGCACCATAATTTTGGATTAAAAGCTTAATATCATGAATATTGTTTAGAAATGTGCAATGGTTCAAGGAATTCTGACAGCTCCACTATATCACAAGATAAGCACTTCTATAAACTAGAATCTTTTCTGTCCCTTGCTACATTAGTCCAGGGAGGGGATGTTGTCCCTGGTTGCCAAGGGGTTATCTGTGTGTTTATCCTTCAGTTCCTTCTGTGTTCTTATCATCTATTGTTTTGTCGCATGTTGATGCAGGTCAGGATAAATGATAAGAGGAATTCTGGCCTCATCCATGATTCTCTAGTAGAGGTATTGTCATCCCAGGAATGCTCATGTACTAAGTTACCTACTAACGTAACATTCCTATCAAATCCATGTTTCAGAATGATATCTTATCCATTGCTAAATATTTTAGCCTCTCTGGACCATTCCTAAATAACTAAACTCTCTTTAAAATTGCTTAATATTTGAGCCTCTCTGGACTATTGCTAAACATATAATCCTCTCTCAATCCATTCCTCTGGACCATTGCTAAATATTTGAGCCTCTCTCAAACCATTCCTAAATATTTGAGCCTCTCTGGACCATTCCTAAATATATGTACTATTCCAATTAATCTATAAATAACACCATAAGTACAAATGTGTCATGGATTCTTCCAACTGATAAATGTACAAACATTCTACCACATCAAAGACTATGACCATCGCCGCCCATCCCATCAGCCCATCCCATCAGCCCATCCCATCAGCCCATCCCATCAGCCCATCCCATCAGCCCATCCCATCAGCCCATCCCATCAGCCCATCATCCCATCAGCCCATCATCCCATCCCATCATCCCATCCCATCAGGAACCGGCCCCACTAGCACCGTTGGTAGAGTGTAGGATCTGTGCCTTTAATGGTTATATAAGTGGAGGGCGGGAGGTGGTGGGTTCGATTCCCACTGCCGGCAGTGTAACTTTCACACTGGTTAAAAGTCTTGAAAGTCGACCTGATATGGCCATAGTTGCTGAAAGGGTCGTTAAAACACCATTTCACAATTTTTTTCCCATCCCATCAGCCCATCCCATCAGCCCATCATCCCATCATCCCATCATCCCATCATCCCATCAGCCCATCAGCCCATCATCCCATCATCCCATCATCCCATCAGCCCATCCCATCAGCCCATCCCATCAGCCCATCCCATCAGCCCATCCCATCAGCCCATCCCATCAGCCCATCCCATCAGCCCATTCCATCAGCCCATCCCATCAGCCCATCCCATCAGCCCATCCCATCAGCCCATCCCATCAGCCCATCCCATCAGCCCATCAGCCCATCCCATCAGCTCATCTCATCAATCCATCTCATCTAGCCGCTTCCAATCCACACATTATGCAACAACCATGCTCAAATATATTTCGTTTGAGGTCTCACAAGTTCGTCTTTTGATTGAAAACACAACACACAGCGGCAATCAATGTTCGCCCCGGAGACCCACCTCTCCGCCCTATTCTATAACAAACCTCATTCTCCATGACAACACTTTAAGAGTTTGTTGAAGAAGCTAATAACGCGCGTAGATCGGTTTTCTTTAATGTTTCTATCTGCTACATGTAGGTCACCATTTGAGATAATGTAATTTTTACTTTATTTCGAACAAAATCTGACATTTCGAAAAGTAAGTAGAAACAGTTTTGTTTTTTCTTCCTTTCCATTTCAGAGGCTATGGTTGTATAATCCTATCAGTCGCATGCTATAGATATAAAAACTTAGTTGCGTAGGTGCGTAGTTTTATATTTCATAAGAAGGCATTTGTGATATTTTGTGGAATTAGAAATAGCTATCCTTTACACACGGATGACAAAGCACGACTTAACACTTTAGAGATTAAAGGCAAGCCTTTTGCCTCACCAAATTAGAGCCTCTTTGAGTCTCCTGCAGTAGAAATATCATATAGGCTTTAAGGCACTTAAATCTGTGAAGTAACTTTTAAAATGTCCAGAGTATCAAAACATTACTCAACATATATTATTTAAAAAAGTTCATTCCTTCACTGTATCTAAACTCGACAAAACAGTATAGACAAAGGGATATTTCCCTGATATATAGAGCGATTTAAGCAGTATATATAGAGAGATATTTCCTGATATAGAGGAAGATTTAAATAGTATAGATATATGGATATTTCCCTGATATAGAAGGAGATTTAAACAGTATAGACAAAGGGGTATTTCTCTGATATTGAAAGAGATTTATACAGTATAGACATAGGGATATTTCTCTGATTATCAGATATAGAAAGAGATTAAACAGTATATATAGAGAGATATTTCCATGATATAGAAAGAGATTTATACAGTATATAGAGAGATATTTCCATGATATAGAAAGAGATTTCAACAGTATAGACAAAGGGATTTTTCCCTGATTTACTAAGAGATTTACGCAGTATATATAGAGAGATATTTCCATGATATAGAAAACATATTTATACAGTATAGACATAGGGATATTTCCCTAATATATAGAGGGAGACTTAAACAGTATAGATATATGGATATCTCCCTGATATAGAAGGAGATTAACACAGTATAAACATGCATACGGATATTTGCCTGACATATCGGGGGATTTAAGCCATTATTATATAGATTAGAGCAATTGCCCTGCCTTCATTCTACTGCATACAGATATTTGCCTGATATATCGGGGGATTTAAGCCATTATTAAATAGATTAGAGCAATTGCGCTGCCTTCATTCTACTGCATACGGATATTTGCCTGTTATATCGGGGGATTTAAGCCATTATTATATAGATTAGAGCAATAGCCCTGCCTTCATTCTACTGCATACGGATATTTGCCTGATATATCGGGGGATTTAAGCCATTGTTATATAGATTAGAGCAATTGCGCTGCCTTCATTCTACTGCATACGGATATTTGCTTGATATATCGGGGGATTTAAGCCATTGTTATATAGATTAGAGCAATTGCTCTGCCTTCATTCTACTGCATACGGATATTTGCCTGATATATCGGGGGATTTAAGCCATTATTATATAGATTAGAGCAATTGCCCTGCCTTCATTCTACTGCATACGGATATTTGCCTGATATATCGGGGGATTTAAGCCATTATTATATAGATTAGAGCAATAGCCCTGCCTTCATTCTACTGCATACGGATATTTGCCTGATATATCGGGGGATTTAAGCCATTGTTATATAGATTAGAGCAATTGCGCTGCCTTCATTCTACTGCATACGGATATTTGCCTGATATATCGGGGGATTTAAGCCATTGTTATATAGATTAGAGCAATTGCCCTGCCTTCATTCTACTGCATACGGATATTTGCCTGATATATCGGGGGATTTAAGCCATTATTATATAGATTAGAGCAATTGCGCTGCCTTCATTCTACTGCATACGGATATTTGCCTGATATATCGGGGGATTTGAGCCATTGTTATATAGATTAGAACAATTGCCCTGCCTTCATTCTACTGCATACGGATATTTGCCTGATATATCGGGGGATTTAAGCCATTGTTATATAGATTAGAGCAAAATTGCGCTGCCTTCATTCTACTGCATACAGATATTTGCCTGATATATCGGGGGATTTAAGCCATTATTATATAGATTAGAGCAATTGCCCTGCCTTCATTCTACTGCATACGGATATTTGCCTGATATATCGGGGGATTTAAGCCATTATTATATAGATTAGAGCAATTGCGCTGCCTTCATTCTACTGCATACGGATATTTGCCTGATATATCGGGGGATTTAAGCCATTATTATATAGAAAAGAGCAATTGCGCTGCCTTCATTCTACTGCATACGGATATTTGCCTGATATATCGGGGGATTTAAGCCATTGTTATATAGATTAGAGCAATTGCCCTGCCTTCATTCTACTGCATACGGATATTTGCCTGATATATCGGGGGATTTAAGCCATTATTATATAGATTAGAGCAGTTGCGCTGCCTTCATTCTACTACATTGTATTTGTGTTAAGCTCATCATATACCAACATTTTGAAAAAAAGTTCTTATAAAAAGTCTGCAAATTAAACAAACCTCTATAATGTTTTAATCGTCTTTTCTATGATTTATTTATGCGAGCATCAGCGAAAGTGTGTTGCGCTGCAATGGGGTTCATCTCCTGTAGAGAGCTTTGGTAAATAATTGAGCTACTCCCCACGTGGTCCCTTAATGCTGGTGCCAATGGAGCGCTCCCTCTACACCAAACATGACTTCATTTCAAAACCGATTTTACAAAAACTGGTTTACAAAGCGAAAACTATCACTAATTGCTCAACTTTCAAACCCTTCATAAACTGTGACAGCTTTGAAGGAGGAGAAGTTTGGTGAGTTGTATGTGAAGTGATGGAGACTTGTCACTTACACCGATAGCTTACTCAACAGTAAATAATGCAGACCTCTAAGAGACAGGAAAACTGTCCCAGAAGACAACACCAAAGAGACCGGGTTAACCCACACATTTAACGTGCTGAATCAGTAATCCCCCATGGGGCCTCTCTGATGGACATACACATGGCTGTCCTACCCAGTGCGATATACACAGCACTGCGCCTGGTGTCTGTGTTTTACTTTTATATTCATTCCATATACTTTTATATCTATGATATCCTCAAAGGAGCATGTGAAATTGCCCATATTGTATATATCAACAGGCATTAGATATGTTGTTCCCGATTAAATGGTGCCACGCCCACATCGAAGGGTACCATTAAATTATGATATAGATATTATGATATAGATATCATGATATAGATATATATATATATATATATATATATATATATATATATATATATATATATATATATATATATATATATATATTATAGATATAATATAGATTATGATATAGCTATTATAGATGTAACACAATCAGAATGTTCCTTGGTGCCTTTCTATCTTTGAATATGACATAATAAACTAGCATGGGCTACACACCCCTGTTAACGTTACACTGGCCACTAAATCTGTGAAAATGTGAAATGGTGTTTTTACGACCCTTTCAGCAACTATGGCCATATCAGGTCGACTTTCGAGCCTTTTACCCAGTGTGAAAGTAACACTGCCGGCAGTGGGATTTGAACCCACCACCTCCCGTCCTCCACTTATTTAAACCAACAAAGGCACAGATCCTACACTCTACCAACTGTGCTAGTGGGGTCGGTCACTAACCATCTTTCATGTTCTGCACATGGTGTTCTGTAAGCAGTGAATAAGAATGTATCTGCCAGATTCAATATTAGGAAGTTAGTAGGTTACTTAGTTCATTCACTCATAGTTATAGAATGTTTCAAACCACATTATCATAATTAACATATAACCCATTTACCAATTTCTTCAAGCCCAAAATAAAAATTCTCCACTCAACACCAAGGAAAGTTATCAGTCTGCATCTGTCTATACGAGGAATAGACAGTGTTACATTCGTTCACATTGCTGCCTTCGTATTGCAGCATTAACATTGTTGCCTTGACATTGCTGCCATCATATTGCTGCCATCATATTACAGCCTTGACATTGTTGCCTTGACATTGCTGCCATCATATTGCTGCCTAGACATTGCCTTGACATTGCTGCCTTGACATTGCTGCCTTGACATTGCTGCCTTGACATAGCTGCCTTTACATTGTTGCCTTTTCATTGTTGCCTTTTCATTGCTGTCTTGACATTTCTGCCTTGACATTGCTGCCTTGACATTGTTGCCATTATATTGCTACCTTCGTATTACAGCCTTTACATTGCTACCTTGACATTGCTGCTATCATATTGCTGCCTTGACATTGCTGCCTTGACATTGGTACCTTTACATTGTTGCCTTGACATTGTTGCCTTGACATTGCTGCCTTGACATAGCTGCCTTTACATTGCTGCCTTGACATTGGTACCTTTACATTGTTGCCTTGACATAGCTGCCTTTACATTGCTGCCTTCACCTCATACTACTCCTTCTATATGTTTCTTCTCTAAGTGTTTTACCTCAGTAATTATCCCCTCTCAAAGAAGAGAAGACGACTCACAATTTTACGATCAACATAATAGACCTCCCTCCAAGATATCAATAAATGTCCAATAACCATTGAAAACTTTCAATATAAATGGATCAAATCCTGAAGAGCTATTTATTCTTCTGCATTAAATATATCCCACCATCACCAATGACAGAAAGCAATGCACTTTGAAGCTGTGTTATTATTTGTCATTTAATATATTTTTACAACTGTCATATATCACAGTCTAAGAGTTATATTCACCAATATATAACATCCTGATGCACTCTTATGTCACTGAAATCAATAACGTATACTTCCGGTAATTGCTTCTACAATTACACACATTTCACTAATTAATTTCCTGACAGGTTTCTTTGTGGGATAGTATTTCATTTTAGATTTACTAACGGCGTCGTTTTGAGAAAACTCAGAATATTATGTCAAAGAAATTAACTTGCGTCTTTGGTTGCAAAAGTATCGATGTTAATGTATCAATATCAGGAACCGGAATATTTCTGTCTTGATTCTCCACTGCTTGGAGGGTTCACATTACACAAAATGTTTTCCTTTATTATCTGAGGCTGTAAAAATATCAGAAATTAAAGTCTTTTCTTTAAAGAAACAAATAGGAAATTGCAAGAATAGTGAAGTGCAAAAAAATGGACAAGGGATCTTTTAAATTGATATACTGAAATTCTCACCAGCATCCATTACTGAACAAAGATCTGTTGTAATTATGGGCGGAAGCCAATCACCTAATGCGCCGTTATGAAAGCCATCGCTAATATTTTCTTTATGGGCTCTATCTTCCATTTACTAATTGCTTAGTTTACTGATGAGGAAATATAAATTTAGGCATCACTTGATATTACTCTCATTTCCATAATACGAGACGAGATTAAAGAAATTGCAGCTAATAGATACTAAACCGATCCATGATTAATGCTTCATGAGAGCACCATTAAATTCTCTTTTTGTCCTTTTAAAGCCTGAATTCCACGTGATAACAAGGGAGAGGAAATATAACTGACTGGAAAAAAAACATTTCTCCTGAATATGGAATATACAAAATCTGATATGTAAACTATGACGAATTTAACGGAATCATAACTCAGATGTACAAACTACGATGGAATTAAAGGAATCATAACTCAGATGTACAAACTGTGATGGAATTAAAGGAATCATAACTCTGTTGTATAAACTATGATGGAATTAAAGGAATCATAACTCAGATGTACAAACTATGATGGAATTAAAAGAATCATAACTCAGATGTACAAACTATGATGGAATTAAAGGAATCATAACTCAGATGTACAAACTATGATGTAACTAAAGGTATCATAACTCAGATGTATAAACTGTGATGGAATTTAAAGGTATCATAACTCAGATGTATAAACTATGATGTAACTAAAGGAATCATAACTCAGATGTATAAACTGTGATGGAATTTAAAGGAATCATAACTCAGATGTATAAACTATGATGGAATTAAAGGTATCATAACTCAGATGTATAAACTATGATGTAACTAAAGGTATCATAACTCAGATGTATAAACTGTGATGGAATTAAAGGTATCAGAACTCAGACGAACTAAGTTGGAATGACTTAGACGTCTTCTGGATACTTTGCCATTTTCACTTGGAATGACTTAGACCATTCTTTATATGAATATGAACATGAAGTACACAATCAAGATGGACTGTTTATTTCCCTGATGGTCGGCCTTTTCTACGGCTTTTCACGTCTTGCAGTGTGGCCAGGGTTGATCCGCTGGGCCAGATCATACTGCAGGGATCGGCAGGACCCGGATGATGGGGGATAATATGAAATCGCTCAGTCGCATAAGCATGATGGTCACCACCTTGGGTCATGTTTTACAATAGTGTCCGCGGGACCAGCAGGGAAGCCAGTTAACACACGCAGAACCATCACCTTAATTGCTGCGGAGTTAGGCAAATTGATGAATAATCCCAGGTGATCAGGCGAGGATCACTGCTGTCTGACCTTTACGTACAAATTAGGCCTTCCCAGGAGACTGGCATCATTAGCACAGCTTACCGGTTCCTGTCTCTCCTCTCTCCAGATTATTTTTCACTGTCAACACAGATACCTGTCTCAAAGATGCATGCTGTACAAATGCGTATCTTATCGGAAAAGAAATGTAGGCAGTTGCATACCAAATATTGGTATACTATGTCCCAAACCTTTTCTTAAGAATTTTAATATACATATAACGTTTGAAAGTTGAAGACAAACCGTGATTTGCAGGACAGCACATTTCCGGATCCTGTCAGTTTCTCTGTCGCTCCTCACCAGAGAATGTAGCGATGGCAAGTGCAAGGTTAAAGCAATGCCTCCCAGTAACAGTAAACTTCACTTTCTTAGACAGTGAGTTTCTTGAATAAGATAAATCAGTTTTTGTTTGATATATATATATATATATATATATATTAGTTCTATTGCAGTCAGTTTCGACTCTCTTATCAAACATTTTGATATAAGCAATCTAGAACTAATCCAAACATATTTTGCAAATATTGCAAGTGCAGTATTGAAAAACTTGAAAAGTACCAGGGAAAAGATGATAAAGATATTGTTTGTAAATAGAGTGCAGTTCTATGTTTACATTTAATGTGTATGTGGAGCAATTACGCAGTGCAAGTCATTGCGTTCACAGTCTTTGTGTTGCATGGTTTATGGCTAATATGTGGAGAATTCATGGCCATTACAGGCAAATTTACAACTTTCCTCTTCCTTATGAAACCAATAATGGCAGTCACAAATGCTTCATTCCCATGTGTTGCATGCTGTATAATACCAGGGATGAATCTGCACCCATCACACCCCAAAATATCTGGGGGGAGGGGGGGGGGGGGGTCAACCGGCAGACATCTTATTGACTGAACAAAATAACCCACCTAATACAATACATTATAGGGGGCAACCATGAGATATCTTATCCACAAAAAAACAGGACTATATTTGTTATGACATATTATTATTATTAAGTAAAGGTCTTAAGGCTGTGCTGTTCATTGCTATTTCTGCATTATTTGGTGGCATGTCCACATTATAATTCTTATCTCTAGAGGTTTTAAACTGAGGTTATTTTTAGATTAGCAGAATGCGACACTGGATGCTCCAGGTGTCTACGCATGTGACAAAAAAAATCATTCTTTGCCATTATATCATCACAATGCTAACACTTGGATCTCTCGACGAAACTGATCTGTGGGGTAAATATATTCACATAATATTCTCGCTATCACAGCTGTGCAAAGATTAAATATTACATTCTCTCAATGTCCCTGAATGTTCTCAATGTACTTGAATATTCAAAAGCACGTGAATATTCCCAATATACCTAAATATTCCCAATATACCTAAATATTCACAATATACCTAAATATTCCCAATATACCTAAATATTCCCAATATACCTAAATATTTCCAAAGTAACTGAATATTCCCAAAGTAACTGAATATTCCCAAAGTAACTGAATATTCCTAATATACATACATATTCTCGATGTACGTGAATATTCCCAAAGTAACTGAATATTCTCAATGTACATGAATATTCTCAAGGCATCTGACAATTTCCGAGGCTGTAATATTCAATGTTGTATATACATTGACGTTTGTAGGACTTATAGAATAGGCTTGCGGAAGAGAGGAAGCCTTTTTATCACTAATAGATGGTGAAATATGTCTCCTTGAATTGCCAAGGGAATATCCATACTTGAAAACGAGGCTTGAGGCACACATACGGGCATTTGTTACCAGACAAAACATTCATCAACTGGTTGTGAGACGAACTCCATTCACACCAAGCTTGCTCAGGAGATTGGTCCTCAACTAAGATCCACTGGCCGCTATTTCTTGTTCCTCTCCTTCTGGCTAAGAATGGAAGTTTCACGTGTTCATTTTACTGATACTTTATATCAAAGGGAGTCTGAAAAGCTAAGATAGTGGGTGGTTAAATATCTGACAGTTATATGCGCCATTTCAAATCTCTATGTATACACCTAAAGGGATGAAAGCTTGAATCACAACATTAGAACATTGCTGCAGAAATATCTGATTAAAGTCTCTAAAGGTAGTTTAATATCAAAACTGTGATCCTATAACTGTGCGGTCCTATCTATTCCATGATTACCATTGGTGAAAACTTACCCAAACATTGCATGCATTGATATTTTTCACCAAATGTCAGTCCTCTTGTATAAAAACAGTGAAAGCCTGTGATCCAATGGAGGAAAATTCTATTCATAGTTAAAAATGAACCCAAATAAAAATATCCCTTGTGAAGTTCCCTAACTGAATGCCAGGTGTCTCAGCATGTTTAGTACAAGTGTTCTTGAAGGTCTGATGACATTGATTGGGTTTCAGTAGTCATTAATCACCAGGTGGCACTATCAGGTCAAAGTTCAGTGGGGCAAACCTGCCTTCCCCCTTCTTCCGCAATGCAATCACCAGTCTTTTGTTTTTTCTTTACAAGAGAGAAATTCAAACTCATCAAAGAAATAGTTGGACCAAATAAAGGCTAAGTTTGATATCCATGATAAATTGGTTGTCTTCAGGGCAGCAAGACAGTAATTATTATTATTTTAGGACATGTGGAACATTTTATACAGACTTTTAAACATGTGCTTCTTTCAAAAGAGGTGCATGAGTTTGTATGCCCTTAGTTCTTATATAGGAAAGAGACATGGCTGACAGGGCTGACGTGAGTTTTATTACCATTTGGTTTGCAGAGAGCTCGTGCTTTATATGATAGAATTATATATCTCTGCGATAGAAGATAGGAATCTAAACCAGGTCCGATTCTGGCCTTCCTCCGTCAGGATAACGCTGTTTAAGGGGTTTTTACTTATTAGACAAATACAAGTGTAGTCTATATTATTTATTATCTTTTATTTGCAAGTACTTATTCAATAGCTTATTCACAACAGCGAACAAGATCACACACATGGCGTGTTACCTTCCATAAGCGAATATACTGGTGGTGAATAACTGAAGTAAATAATAATTGTGGGGGATTGTAAAGCTGAGGAGGAGAATGCTTGTAGTTCCTATGAACCATTATGCCAACCTCAGTTCATATGATGTATTGCGCTACAGCTTTACATATTTCACATGGATTGTTTGATAGGTGTTCAGATTTTATTCTTTACAGAACATATATGATCAGCCTATTACTAACTCGTCAGAGCAAATTTCGCTCAGACTTATTTAACGATACTAAATTATGATAATATGCATATAAAAGATTGATTTCATAACTCATATGTTATAAGTTGAAGTAGGAGATGCGATGAGAGCGATAGTTGGTATGTGTGCCTGTTTTGAGCAATTGTATTTTTAAGATATGCGAGTTCGGTTCAAACAGAACATAAAACTTTGCATGTGTTTCATCCTCGCATAGAGCTAGTGGAGTTATGATGATCTCCGAGGCCCGCTGGTCTCTCAGGGGGGGCCATGTGCATCGCTCCCCAACTCCTCCATGCACCGCTGCAAATGTTCCTCATTTCCCGGTTCCCATGCGGGCCTCGGGTTTTGCCTCTTCGGACAGACGCTGAGTTATTGCCTCGTACCACCCGACACTAAACACGCCCAGCTTGTACAAATATGGCGAATATTAATATTTTCTCTGGTGTGGGCCCAAATGGACCAAGCCGAGGTCCCACAACACCTCCTATGTTGCTTCTCAAAATAAATGATTTGCTGAGCTCAGTAATGGAAACGGATCCCCTGATGCATGCAAAAACTGAAGGTAAATGTTTGGTCTAACTTTTCCTTTTAGGGTAATAAATAAACCAACACTTGAATCATTGCTTTTTGTTAAGCCATTTCTGCTCTAAGGTATCCCCAACTGTGAGCCTTAATATCTCATGTCTCATAACCTCAAACATGATTTATTCAATACTTTAATATACTTAAAATTTCTGATATTGTTTTCATAAAAAATGAATTTAATAATTATCTAAATCGTTCATATTTCTTCATGGAAACAGTAACTCTTTTAAATGAAGTAGTTTAATTATGGATTATTAATGAGAATGCTTATCAGGGGAATTTGAAGTGATGGCGATGATATATGATCCGCCATAGAGACATCCTAATAATAAGCTTTACATCTTCTCAGACCCCATCGTTTATCTGTCTCAATTTCCATACCAAAATAACCTAAATACATTGGTTTAAAACTAACGTTTTAAAAAAAATTCTTTTCACAGAATAGAAATATTTCAAAAATAAAAAATATGCTATTCAACATGAGAAACTGGAGTAGAATTGAAGCATTTTTATTCAATTAACAGGATAAATACTGAAAATGTCTGAAAGAGATAAAAGTAACAGAACACTCATTTTCAATACAACGTTTTAGTAATTCGCCAATAATTAGCGTTAAGTTGCATTATAGGAACTAGTGATAGTAATATTTCTGAACTTGGTCTAGACCAGGGGTATGTTTATGATGATGGTCTAGACCAGGGGGAATATCGATGATGATGGTCTAGATTAGGGGTATGTTTATAATGTTAGTCTAGACCAGGGGGAATATCGATGATGATGGTCTAGATTAGGGGTATGTTTATAATGTAAGTCTAGACCAGGGGGAATATCGATGATGATGGTCTAGACCAGGCGTATGTTAATGATGATGGTCTAGACCAGGCGTATGTTTACAATGATGGTCTAGACCAGTCGTATGTTTATAATGATGGTCTAGACCAGGAGCATGCTGATAATAATGGTCTAGACCAGGCGCATGTTGATGATGGTCTAGACCAGGGGTATGTTGATGATGATGGTCTATACCAGGGGTATGTTAATGATGATGGTCTATACCAGGCGTATGTTGATGATGATGGTCTATACCAGGGGTATGTTAATGATGATGGTCTAGACCAGGGGTATGTTGATGATGATGGTCTAGACCAGGGGTATGTTTATAATGATGGTCTAGACCAGGGGTATGTTGATAATAATGGTCTAGACCAGGGGTATGTTGATGATGATGGTCTATACCAGGGGTATGTTAATGATGATGGTCTATACCAGGGGTATGTTAATGATGATGGTCTAGACCAGGGGTATGTTGATGATGATGGTCTAGACCAGGGGAATGCTGATAATAATGGTCTAGACCAGGGGTATGTTTAAGCTTCAATAGGGGTTCGTTCGAGACAATACTGCGTCTGGTCAAAACAAATATTTACACAATGACCTCAATCCGTGCCATACTCTACTCTATTGAATCAAAACATCATCTTATTTTCCGGAACCCTCTTGAGATATTAGTGAGAACATCATGAGCGGAATCATGTTCAAAATTCAGATCACAATGTCATGATGAAACAATATAATGTTTTAGTGTACCACGTGAACTGTTCTATGGTCATCCATCCCGCTGATAATGTAAACATGTTCATATACTGTGCTTTAAAACCTCGATCATTCTCAGATA
This sequence comes from Amphiduros pacificus, assembly GCA_949316495.1. NCBI lineage: Eukaryota > Metazoa > Annelida > Polychaeta > Phyllodocida > Hesionidae > Amphiduros > Amphiduros pacificus. The sequence goes on from OX439011.1 coordinate 4,626,757, forward strand.
CGTTTCCATTGTATATCAAATTAGCACAGTTCAGTAACTGTTATGGAAAGGAGAAATATTTCTGATATGTTTAATTCCCTTGTTCAACCCTTCACCTATAATATAGGACGCAAAATACTTAGGAATATGAATAAGAATATAGAATATCAAAAGGGATTTTAAACAGATTTAAACTGTAAGCAAACAAAGCTGCAGACAGAAATAAAACGTTTTTCATGTTTTTGTTGAGATATGATCTTCCAATTTGGAGATAACATTCATGTTGAGTTTAAATCATTATCCCCATCTCTAATCGCAGTTATCAATCAATACCAGGAGAACCCTAAGACAATTTCCAGGCTCCCTAGATCTATCTCTAAATGTCCATTCTAATTTGGTAATTCATACCACCCTTAATCCCCCATAATGCCTGATTGGATCATCGATCACACTAATCTTAATCTTATAATCTACCATAAAGGAGATAATCTCATGGATGATATGAACCACAAATTACAATATTTATCTGTCTTGTCTCCAATAAAACAAGCAGTAAGGCCAGTATTCTGGAAATGTTTTTGCTTTGAGAAACTGTAAATGTTACACTTTATATTTCATGTTTGAGACAAGAATGTTTTACCACATAATTTATATAAAACTACCATATATATATATACATCCACATTATCCATGCCAAAGCATCACATAATGTACGTAAAACTACCACATAATCTACATAAAACTACATTGAGAAACTGTCCTTTTTTAGTGTAGCAATCCCTTGAATCATTTTATGGATCCCTTAATTTTCCTGAAGCAGAGTTTAGTGTAAATTTTCAGACATGAAAGATGTGTATATGAGAACCAGGCCATAAAATATGAATAAAGAAAAGAAAGTCTTTGATGTGTCCGTGTTTTGCAATATGTGACCCCCGTGTCTCCTTGTCCATAAACTAAAGTAAACATCGACAGTGTGCAATGTAGCGATTCATTATTCATGACTATAGTATCTTGACAATTCTTGTGGGCTTGTATTTGGAGGTGGTTGCACACGCCATACAGAGTGTAAAACACAGGACTGACCATTGTTATGTTTTATGTCATGTTAATATTTAATATCATTCAATCATTTTGTGTTCAGCATTGATACGCTTGTGTTTGTAGAGAATAACCAAACAAACACAAATCACGAAGTTAAGATGCAATTTCTATTAAAGTTTGTAGAAGCATCCTAGATGGATTCCAGCCCGCTTATCTATTGGTCATTGATTGTAATTGGTCAGTTTCAGTGTAGAGCGCTATATATGTGTATAGCAGACTGCTATTTGCCAATCTGACCACGATATATTAATCTAAAGCTCCAAATACGTTTGTATAAAATGAAACTTCAGACAAAAAAACACATGTTCAAAACCGTGTATGAACTAATGACATAATCATATCATATCTGTTTGTAAACCTCATCTAATCTTCTGCACAACTCAGATTCTATATATCATATGGTACACAGTAAAAACATGAGACGGGGAGAAAGTGGTTAGGAAATATATGATAAAATCTGACGAGAATGTTATAAAAGTGATGGAATTCTGAATTGAATTCTTCCCCTTGTGAATAAAGCATTGTTTTGCCAAATTGGATTGGTGCAATATAAATGGCGACTGTCCCGCAACATTGTAGTCCCGCAGTTAAGTGTAGAACGGCGTGAAATTGAAGCATGCTGAAACCGCCACAAGTTCAATTCTTGCTATCTATTTACCTTCATGCTTATATGGGAAGATTTGAACCTTCACCCCACATCATAAGCCTGGATGCCAAAGCTAATCAAATATACCGTGAATTATATCAGATAAATGAAGCCGCATATCGTCTGAGAAGATAATGTATTTTACAGCATCACCACTTTAATAACACTTATTATACTGCATGTTTTTTTTTAAGCAAATCTTGTTTTGATTGTATTTTACATTAGAATATTTATGCAATGTTTGACTCACCTCAAATAGAAGTATCCATTGTTCTGCTGCAAAGAAAGAAATGTATATATTTAGGATAAAGGTCAAACACACAATAGGACAATGACCTTTTTATTGAAAATATAAGAAAGGATATAAGAGATATGTCAGTTTTCATTTAGATCTAAAAATGTTGCTTTGAATTATCTTTATATTCATAGTGGAAGATTCAACAAATGCTTTCAGAATGTAACAGATAAATTATGATGCAGAATTCTATTCTATATGCCACATGAGAGACCTCATCGCAAACCTGTCACACTATAATACAATCCAGAGTCTATGAATGTATAAGGAGTTAGTCAGATATGTTGTGACAGGTGCATTATTTTGACATAAAAATATCAACTACAGTTTTTTTCAAACTTTGGAATCTAGCTGGGTAGCCACGCTGTGTAGGCTCTGAGTCCTCACTAGACAAAAGTGGAGCGGCCAACATATCAACTCAAATCAAATCAAATCAAAGCAAAGCAAAGCAAAGCAAATATAGAGTATTGCTAACTTGTACAAATAAAAAGGTTTGAGTCAGATATAAAGCTGCATACATTTGTATGTGACTTGTTAAACAGTGGATCAGTGCTGCTTTCAGTGATGGCGGACCCCTGCTGAATCCTGTCTGACTTACCGGAAATGTGAACAATTCTAACATGCAATGATACATTATGGGAATGGGAACATTGTCATCCTGCTGATACATAGCATGTCTCATACAAAACGTAAATGAGACGTGAGTGCTGCATTTGTTAAATCAAACTTTCAAACATTTTACAGTTACCCTCAGTTTCTACCTGTATAATAGCAGATATAACTTTATGAACCTAAGATATTGTATAGCTCTTTTGTATAGTAATTAATTCCAATTTGATTCATATAAGAAGTCCATGTCACTTCTCCTGCTCATATTCCCAGAGCTCCTGAGGGTCTGCCTAACCACAGGTGTAATATTTCACCTGGACTCATTTAGACCAATCAGAAACCCTGTACCATCTTAAGATTAGAACCATCCTAACTCTATTCTGTTATCTAATAGGTGGATGTTGCCATGACATGATATCTGTGAGGTGCATGGTTTGAGAACTACACATAAGATCATTAAAAGCATTGCTTTCATATATTTTCCAAATATCTTTTTGAGCCTAAAGCATAAGTAAATTTTTGTTTCCATCTACTCATTATTGTGGCATACGCATCACTTGATGTTCTTGCATATTTTAGCTGTGCATCGTAACAAACATGGCGGAATGCAGTCATGCACTGGACCATATATATAAATAAAGCCAATTACTGAAATTTACATAACTTCAGGAATTCAAAAATCAGGACAGGGGTGAGAGAGCTCTGAACAGTGCGGAAATGTAAATCTGAACTAATCCTACAATTTGTGTCATTTCCGGACGCTCGCAACATAGCCGGACACTAAATAGCAACATAGCCGGACACTGAATAGCAACAGAGCCGGACACTAAATAGCAACATAGCCGGACACTAAATAGCAACAGAGCCGGACACTGAATAGCAACAGAGCCGGGCACTGAATATCAACATAGCTGAACATTAAATAGCAACATAGCTGGACACTAAATAGCAACATAGCCTGACACTAAATAGCAACATAGCTGGACACTAAATAGCAACATAGCCGGACACTAAATAGCAACATAGCTGGACACTAAATAGCAACATAGCTGAACAATAAATAGCAACAGAGCCGGACACTAAATAGCAACAGAGCTGGACACTAAATAGCAACATAGCTGAACAATAAATAGCAACATAGCTGAACAATAAATAGCAACAGAGCCGGACACTAAATAGCAACAGAGCCGGACACTTAATAGCAACATAGCTGGACACTAAATAGCAACAGAGCCGGACACTAAATATCAACAGAGCCGGACAATAAATAGCAACAGGGCCCGCCACATGATAGCAACAGAGCCGGGCACTAAATAGAACCATAGCCGGATAAAATCTGCTGTGCCGTACGATGAACAATGCCCAAAATTTAAAAGTTGCGTTGTTGAATATATCAACTATTACATCCAAATTAATACATACAAAACTGAATTTTACCGAATATTTTGCTCAACACATGAATAAACCCCAGGCTAAGAGTACACAGATTATCCTTATAACGTTAAAAACACGCTGGAAAATTTACACGTTTATGATTATGACATTATCATTCACTCAAATTTGTTCAATTTTGTGACGATTTTAACGCGATTTTCATCAGATATATCAATATTCAAAATAAGATCCTAACAGGAAAAATCGCATCTGAGCCAGCTACGGAACTTGTAAACAAAATGTTTTTACTTAGAAATGTTTCAAAAGGTTGATTTTGACACGACTTGAGATGCAAGCACAGACTTAAAATCTTAGCACAGATTTCTTGCTTGAGAATATTAAAAAAGTGGAGACCGCCTTGATTCAGGGAGTGTGCTTTGTGGCAGATTTGATGGCTGTGGCAGTGGGCGCTTTCTGCCTTGTGACAGATTTGTAAGCTTTCAGCATTCATGACACATGTAGCTTCAGTTATGGCTGCCACTAAAAGCTTCTGACAGAATCCTGCATCTGATGTCGATAGTTGGTGTGATGGGGGATGTCGTGGGATTCCGCGTGTTGGCCATACCATTTATCTCCAGGTAGACTCAACGCCTTGTGCATTGCTTTGTAATTTTGTCCATCTTACCCCTGAAAGCCGGATGCAGGATTCATTGCTGAACAGATTTTACCTATCGCAGAAATAAAAGTTTTGTCTGCAGTTTAAGATCATGACAACACAGAAAATTGTCTTGAACGAATATGTGATGTGTTAATAACTTGGATGTATGCAGTAGGTTTTAATCACTGTAATGTCTGTTATATCAGTTAGTATGTGACATATTAAGGTTGCGGGCAATTGTCTTCACAACAAACGTCAAACATAAACTACAATGAAACAATAACATTCTGTAACTCTTCTTTGTTGTAATTTTCGGTAATTTTCTGCACTGAAATATCAAGTTGCACGCATGGAGGTTGCACTACATCGCTATTTGTTTGTCAAGGTAGGCACTTTAATTTATCAAACTTTAAATTATCAAATGTTATCCCGTTTACATAAGGTCTCTTGACCTGTATATATTACTTATTGCCACTGGAATACACAATGTGAGTTTCGTTTATGTTGGATAAATCATTGTTTGATGCTTTCCTTCCATGGCCTTTTGTTGTCAAAATTATACATTTGGGTCACGGCTGCACCAAGAACTTTTATCTCAATGAGGTTGCTCTTTGATCTTTGTTTCCTTAAACAAAAAGAGTACAGAACAGCAAAGACAGAAGAATGAGACTTTTTGCTGCCCAAATTAATTAATTAATTAATTAAGCATATGGCGGTCGCGTTCCGCTGGGTATTCGGCCTCTGATTGCGAGGTCCAACGTTATTTATTGCAATGAAAATCTTTCACCTGTTCGCAATCATGCCTTTTTAATCGATATATTTGTCAAGCCCTGTTGCATTGTGATGATTTCTTACATGTCAGACCGCCAAGGCTTGGTATAAATATTTCACGTCGGATTACTGAGTCTAAAAGTTGACATTCCGTACAGTCCGGGTCAAATTTATCTTCACAGCGGTCAAAATAAATACTCTAATAACTTCACGCACGGTTTTATATTGGATATGTAATGCAATTTAAAAGATACAAATAAAAAATAAAAGATACAAATCAAAAGGGTCATATGTTCTTTATGTTCCTTTCAAATCAAACTTGCCTTAAAAATAGTATAATCTAAAATACGATAATTTTGGAAGCGACTGTCCTGTGCCAAAATATTAAAGAATGAATGATACAGCACGTACAAGGTTCACAGTTTATTATGATTCAGAGCAAGATCAAAGATTCTCATCCATCTTGATAATTACAGTTGAATATGAATATTTCAGCATCCATCTTTTACTATTTGACAAATTCTTCATATTTATAGTGTGCTAAAAGCGAAGATTGTATTTTGGACAGTAAGCAGTACGATAGGCAAATATAGCAGCTTTGAAGATAACGTTGGAATCAACTTCTATATACTTTAAACTTACATTTATATAACTCACACATCTTCTGTGGAGATTTCCCATGTTCCAAATAATGTACTCAGCATTTGTTCCTGTGCTATGTTATATGTTCTATATGTTATATTTTATCGTATACGTTATGTATGTTAATATAAACTAAACCCACAGAGATATAACTGGGGACACTTCTTGGGCATGAGAGATATGACCCTTGATTCCGTGAAGAATGAAACACATGAAATATTAAGGTGCCAATACACTGTAAAGAAATCTGCGAGAATATTTCAACCTTGTGGCCTAAAACATTCAGAACTTGGTAGCGACTAAAGATGGCGAAATTGTTGTATGTGGGGGTGTTGTCATACAATGGATGACTTAAACTCATACTGGGGTATATTGAGATGTATTATACCCTGAACATCCCATGACAAGGCTGAATAAAAGATCAAGATAAATCCTACACACCAATTAAGGTTTGGTCACACTCTACCAGAGTAATTGTATGTACCCACTGAGGCCACGCTGTATCATAGCTGGAGTAGGATGGTGGAGTAGGATGGTGGAGTAGGATGGTGGAGTAGGATGGTGGAGTAGGATGGTGGAGTAGGATGGTGGAGTGGGATGGTGGAGTAGGATGGTGGAGTAGGATGGTGGAGTAGGATGGTGGAGTAGGATGGTGGAGTAGGATGGTGGAGTGGGATGGTGGAGTGGGATGGTGGAGTGGGATGGTGAAGTAGGATGGTGGAGAAGGATGGTGGAGTAGGATGGTGGAGTAGGATGGTGGAGTAGGATGGTGGAGTAGGATGGTGGAGTGGGATGGTGGAATAGGATTGTGGAGAAGGATGGTGGAGTAGGATGGTGGAGTAGGATGGTGGAGTGGGATGGTGGAGTAGGATGGTGGAGTAGGATGGTGGAGTAGGATGGTGGAGTGGGATGGTGGAGTAGGATGGTGGAGTGGGATGGTGGAGTAGGATGGTGGAGAAGGATGGTGGAGTAGGATGGTGGAGTGGTATGGTGGAGTGGGATGGTGGAGTAGGATGGTGGAGTAGGATGGTGGAGTAGGATGGTGGAGTAGGATGGTGGAGTAGGATGGTGGAGTGGGTGGGTGGAGTAGGATGGTGGAGTAGGATGGTGGAGAAGGATGGTGGAGTAGGATGGTGGAGTAGGATGGTGGAGTGGTATGGTGGAGTGGGATGGTGGAGTAGGATGGTGGAGTAGGATGGTGGAGTAGGATGGTGGAGTAGGATGGTGGAGTAGGATGGTGGAGTGGGTGGGTGGAGTGGGATGGTGGAGTAGGATGGTGGAGAAGGATGGTGGAGTAGGATGGTGGAGTGGTATGGTGGAGTGGGATGGTGGAGTAGGATGGTGGAGTAGGATGGTGGAGTGGTATGGTGGAGAGGGATGGTGGAGTAGGATGGTGGAGTAGGATGGTGGAGTAGGATGGTGGAGTAGGATGGTGGAGTAGGATGGTGGAATAGGATGGTGGAGTAGGATGGTGGAGTAGGATGGTGGAGTAGGATGGTGGAGTAGGATATTGGAGTAGGATGGTGGAGTGGGTGGGTGGAGTAGGATGGTGGAGTAGGATGGTGGAGTAGGATGGTGGAGTAGGATGGTGGAGTAGGATGGTGGAGTAGGATTGTGGAGTAGGATGGTGGAGTAGGATGGTGGAGTAGGATATTGGAGTAGGATGGTGGAGTGGGATGGTGGAGTAGGATATTGGAGTAGGATGGTGGAGTAGGATATTGGAGTAGGATGGTGGAGTAGGATGGTGGAGTAGGATGGTGGAGTAGGACGCTGGAGTAGGACGCCAGTTCAGTCTCAAAGTCTTGAACTGAGGCTAAATTTAGATCAGTAGAATCAGACACTAGATATTCCTGATATTTATACTTATGGGAAACAATTCACAGTTTGCCATTGCATTCATAAAAAATCTTCAAGAAGACCTGACCCTCATTCAAAATAGATTGAATTCATCTCTTGACAACACTTAATCCTAACTGTGAATATCTAAGAAATCCACTATGAATTTCAAAGAAATCCACGCAGTAGTTTCAGGGAAGATGGAGTCTGTTGGACAGAGTGACAGCCTTTCCACCTCGCTGCATTTAAGCTACCTTGACACACCCAACACAACTTTCACATGTTTTCAGTAGACATGAATAGTTATTGCACGATCATACTCCAGCGCATGTAAATAGGATTCATATAATCACCAGCACACCACTCAAAGGATCAAAATATGGAATTAAGAACTAAATCGATTTTCAGCATTGCTTAATGAATGGTTCCCTCTAGGTTTATGAAGTCTGTGGAGTGGTAATTTTGTGGCAGTCCTAATTGTTTACATAATACCATGTCACGTGTTCTTGGCAGCTTTACAGAGCTCCAAATCTGTAGAGCAATGGCGTCTTGCCGGGGATGAGGATTCTGAATTAGTTTTTGCTTTGCTATTGTTCAATGTTCTCTAACAAACAGTCCCAGGGAGACCTCGCAATCACGTGACTGGTTCGCTGCCAAATACACGCCGCAACCACCACGCTCCGAAGGCAGCGATACCAACAAAAAGCGATGTGCACTGCCTCAGAAGCGTGTTAAACAATGGCGGACCGTGTGCAAAGTTACAGAGACTCTGTAGGTGTCAGTCATTAGCCTGTGTAGTTATCAGAGAGATGCATCTCCTCGGCAGACAATATGCCTCGTTCTGCTATTGTCTCGCCGAGAACTTCTCACGCGCACCAAGTTCTCGCGTGGCACGAGACATAATAGTTAATGCTTCTAGAAGTGTTACATGAAACATCTCGACACTAATTACCGCCAGGCAAAGACCTGCATCGGTGCACCAAAGATATAGCACGGCCACGTATGGTACCAAACTACGTGTTCCCTCCACACACAGATCTAAACTGTGAAAGAAGATATTCCTGAAAGCTTTTGTTTCATATATCGGTTAATTGTTTGGGGGTTGTAGGTGTTACAAGGCAGTTCTTGTGGCAAGGTGGGAGAAGATTATTTTGTAACTAATGTTAAGGTTGTTGAAGGTCATATTGATTCTTAAGAGGTTTTTGTACTATAGGTCATGGCTGGGGGACATTTTGTAACAAAGAGAGTTGGAGGTCATTTTATTAAACAAAGAGGTTGGAGGTCATTTTGTAACACTTCTCTTACGTTAGAAGTGGTTACATAAGTACATTTTATATTGACGATAATTTGGGTTCGTTCTATTGAATTATTACACATGCTAACAAAATCTACGGCTTTGGTAACCAGGTAAAAGGCACTGGTTGGAGAGTTTGACACATCCCATAACAGGATGTTCCACTTTTCTAGATGTTCTCCCAAATTCCCTGCTGCAACCAGACGCCGTATCCCTGGAGTATATTACGAAGAAGGACAACGTATATTTTGCTAACCGAATAATCTTATATTTGGCCATGGAGAGAAGTAAAGCTGACAGGAATTCCTCCACATTGCATAGACATAAGCCTAAGAGAACAAAATCCGGGTTACAGTGCTCTTTTTCCAAAATGCTCATGAAATAGTAAAAATAATTCTGAACTAGTTTAAATATCTATTGTCCAACTTCGAAAATATGTCAAATCTCATTTTTGCTTGCTTGTGGAGTGAGATCAAATTATGTTACTCGCATAACAAAAGTATCGCCTGGTTGGAAATTGCTTTGACAATTTGTACACGGAATAAAATATTGACAAACATACTTTGCATGCATTACCATATAACTGTCGAACCAGAACTGTCTGCTGAGCAAATACTAAGTGATTTGGATGGAAAATTGCATTTTTGACAGAAATGAATCATCTGTAGCCACCGCCATAGATGACGTGAAAAGAAATCGGTAAAGGAGCACTTCAACGGAACAGTGATAATGAACAAATCTGATTGGACAATGACCCAATGCGAGTTCTCGCAGATGACGAGAGCCTTCGTGTTTTTCATGTCTCTCTCCCCGGGTGGGTGCGCCAGATCGTTTTACACTTTCATGTTTCTGACTTAATGGAACATAGCGATAAAATGAGTCAGAAATGTGCGGTGGTGAAGTCGGTTCGTGAGGACAAACATTTCATTGGGGGTAGTTCCGCGACATTAAGCGATTCTTTTGTCCAACAAATAGGAATTTGTCAGATAACTTAATGTACTGACCCAGTGACTTCACCACATGCCGACAGCAACAATTGAGCACCTTAATCGCCCCTCGTACGCTACTCAGTCATAACGTTATGATCAGGTATATTCACTCAACTCACAGTATAAGATACAGTTGTATTCTGTTCACGATGGAGCCGGTCAGACCCCCTCTCTGTCAGACCCCCTCTATGTCAAACCCCCTTCCTGTCAAACCCCCTTCCTGTCAGACCCCCTTCCTGTCAGACCCCCTTCCTGTCAGACCCCCTCTCTGTCAGACCCCCTCTCTGTCAGAACCCCTACCTGTCAGACCCCCAACCTACTCTATAAGATACAACAGTATTCTACTCCCAATGGATCCTGTCAGACCTCCTTTCTGTCAGACCCCCTCTCTGTCAGACCCCCTCTCTGTCAGACCCCCTTTCTGTCAGACCCCCTCTCTGTCAGACACCCTCTCTGTCAAACCCCCTTCCTGTCAGACCCCCTCTCTATCAAACCCGCAATAGAAAGAACAGAAATAAAAATCTTACATTCCTGGCTTATGTTCAGAATGGAGAATGTTAAAGTTATTCCACTTAATATGACCTTCATTACTATACCGTACAGGAGGAGTATTGAATATTACTGTATATTATCTTACCACTGTAAGGACATCTCAGAAATGACACCTACCATTTACCTCCAACTTGACTGTTTAACTAATTAAAAACGTACCCAAGCAAATTTGTGATCACCCTACAGTTCCTTGCAAAATATCATCAGGTTTTTTGAATTAGATTTCCTCTGCCCAGTATCCCGTATCGTGTATGCTTGACTACATTTATCTGAATCAGACATTTCTAAACTAATCAATGGTAAATACACATTATGACCTTGGAGTAGACATTACTAAACTAATCAATGGTAAACACACATTATGACCTTAGAGTAGACATACCTTTACTAATCAATGGTAAACACACATTATGATCTTGGAGTAGACATTACTAAACTAATCTTTGACAAACGTGAATGTAGTATTTCGTGGGAGGCGGATAAGGCAAGTTTGGAAGGCAGTGTACTATTTTGTGGGAGATTGTGAATTTCATTTTGAAAATGACTAGTACTTTGTGATGATAAATAGAAAAGTGACAGTGAAAGATCGAGAAGTTGCAAAGCCCCACGTACTAGCTGTGGTATAATGGAACTTGTGGTGTAGGCTTCAGGGCATTCTGATAAATCAACCCAGTCTCATGTTTACACCTCCTATGATTAATGGAATTGGAAATTGAATTCAAACAACGTGACTCCTCAGGACACTTAACACGCACCGTGCTGTGACACACATCATGGGATCTGTCAAAACTAAATCCTTCTAAAATGATATTTCACAGAAGCTCATTTGTCAACGAAGAAACACATCTCAATAAAAAACAAGAGGGATCATTGATAGCAATATAACTGTTTACATATTCATGAGGGGACTGGCATATATATTTATATATATATATATATATATATATATATATATATATATATATATATATATATATATATATACTGCCAGGTCACTCCTCCTTACCCTCAAGAGAACCATCACCTCCCCAAGAGAAGACTCCCACGGCCCTTCGAGACCACATAAATTTTGTGGACTTCTTGGAGGACCCAGAGTGGGATACATCAAACCCCCCCCCCCCCCACAGCTTACATTCTGGAACAACTCTTCCATTCTGGAACAGCTCTTTCAGATTCCAGTCGATGACCAAGTCGTCTGAGAAGCTAAAAATATATAACAACTATCTCAAGAATACAAACTGTGAACTATATGCATAAATAAGCAACAAGAAACACAAATTACAGAAACGCAAATAAAATGTTTCCTACCAACAAAATTGTTTCTTGTTCTCGCTCCATCCCGCCAAATAGACGGGAAAATATTTAAATATACAACAATGGTACAATACATATACGCAGAAAAGAAATGGCCAGAAAACCGGCTAAGAACCCAACAAAAACTAAGGTATATTTCCTATGTTTAATATTACTGAAAGGAATCCCGTCGCTCACAAAAGAAAGAGACGGGAACAGAAATTCGTTAAAAAAATGGACATTCCTACCCCTCGCTGGGGCTGTACTAAGCGCGGAATAAACAAAATAGTCTGGCAGTTTTAAGGGAGAGGGTCCATAAATTTAAAAAGAATTAATCAACAAATCAAATAGATTCGTTTTGGTGAAAAAAAAAACTGACACAAACCCACAAAACGATAACGTAATCAAACCAAACGCGGTTTTAAAGGCATTATATCGCACATATAACACTACGCAGCTCCCTTCATGGGGGTCCTTCACAGCACCTCCATAATGAGGCAAAAAGACCCACAAACACCTCCGCCCCAGGGGCGCGAAGAGAGGAGGTGCAGTACCTCCAGAGGTGCTAGCACCTCCTCAGGCTCCATATATAAACAAATCATAGGATAACGCAGTCAGTCCCCATCCAACTGAAGAGATCAAAGTGATCGAAACCCTTGTTGGTATTGGTAGGGGCTGCGATCGTTGTCGCAGACTATCTTAGGATCCTCGCCTATTTTCTATTCTAAACTGCCAGGTCATATTTGAATACCAAACGAGATGGAAGCCTACCACCGAGACTTCATGCTCCTCTCTATACAAAGAACTTCATTTTTTTACCCGGGGATTGAACCCTGGCTTTTAGTATCAATGGCAGACATCTTCCCACTCAGCTACGTCCCTTAATATCCGGCATCACTTCTCATATAAAGAAATCTATCATTTCTGGCGTTATCTGAATAAATCGTCCTTTAGTAAAGTGTAGCTGCATCAGGTCTACCCAACTGAGATGTATTTGTCAAGTTTTATATCATATTAAATAATAACATGATCAAAAACCTGAACTTGCTATATCCTCGGACCAAATTTCACTGAAATATTGGTTTTCAATATTAATTTTATCCTGGCATGCTAGAATACAATGTTTGTAGAAAATATGATTACTGATGTATGTAATATGTTATATTGAAATTGAGATCTCCAGAGAAGAAAAAAATCGGCAATTTTTTCTTTACACCAATTCAGTGGAGACAAAAGTATAGAAGAATCTGTGTTTGGCTGAAGCAAAATAACTGCGGTTGCCCGGATTGACATTTTTCTCATGTGTTAACTCCCTCGTGTGTATAAAGGGGGAGGAGAAGGGAGACAAAGCAATATGGCTCCCATGATGTGAATACTCTGTGCATAATCTTCACTGCAATGTAAATTGCTTCTCACATCGGGGGTCGGTCCTACTGCTCCGGGTTAACACCGCAAAGTGTCCCCCTTACAACATGTACACTCCGCTGCACACCGTTCAGACTGCAGTGTCTCCCCCCTAAAACATGTACAATTAAGCGATGCACACCATTCAGACCGCAAAGTGTCCCCCTACAACATGTACAAACAACCGCTGCACACCCTTCACACCGCAAAGTGTCCTCCCTACAACATGTACAAACAACTGCTGCACACCCTTCACACCGCAAAGTGTCCTCCCTACAACATGTACAAACAACTGCTGCACACCCTTCACACCGCAAAGTGTCCTCCTACAACATGTACAAACAACTGCTGCACACCATTTAGACCGCAGTGTCCCCCTACAACAAGTACAAACAACTGCTGTACACCCTTCACACCGCAAAGTGTCCTCCCTACAACATGTATAAACAACTGCTGCACACCCTTCACACCGCAAAGTGTCCTCCTACAACATGTACAAACAACCGCTGTACACCCTTCACACCGCAAAGTGTCCTCCTACAACATGTACAAACAACCGCTGCACACCCTTCACACCGCAAAGTGTCCTCCTACAACATGTACAAACAACTGCTGCACACCCTTCACACCGCAAAGTGTCCTCCTACAACATGTACAAACAACTGCTGCACACCATTTAGACCGCAGTGTCCCCCTACAACAAGTACAAACAACTGCTGTACACCCTTCACACCGCAAAGTGTCCTCCCTACAACATGTATAAACAACTGCTGCACACCCTTCACACCGCAAAGTGTCCTCCCTACAACATGTACAAACAACTGCTGCACACCATTTAGACCGCAGTGTCCCCCTACAACAAGTACAAACAACCTCTGCACACCGTTCACACCACAAAGCAGGCATTGTATGGTCGCCACCGTACCTCCCAATGTCCACCCCATACAACCATACAGCCATACAGCCATACAACCATACAACCATACAACCATACAGCCATACAACCATACAGCCATACAGCTATACAACCATACAACCATACATCCATACAGACATACAGCAATACAACCATACAGCTATACAACCATACAGCCATACAACCATACAGCCATACAACCATACAGCTATACAACCATACAGCTATACAACCATACAGCCATACAGCTATACAACCATACAACCATACAACCATACAACCATACAGCCATACAACCATACAGCCATACAGCCATACAACCATACAACCATACAACCATACAACCATACAGCTATACAACCATACAACCATACAACCATACAGCTATACAACCATACAGCCATACAGCTATACAACCATACAGCTATACAACCATACAGCCATACAACCATACAGCCATACACCCATACAGCCATACAACCATACAACCATACAGCCATACAGCCATACAGCTATACAGCCATACAGCTATACAACCATACAGCCATACAGCTATACAACCATACAGCCATACAGCTATACAACCATACAGCCATACAGCTATACAACCATACAGCCATACACCCATACAGCCATACAACCATACAACCATACAGCCATACAGCCATACAACCATACAACCATACAACCATACAGCTATACAACCATACAGCCATACAGCTATACAACCATACAGCTATACAACCATACAGCCATACAACCATACAGCCATACACCCATACAGCCATACAACCATACAGCCATACAGCTATACAACCATACAGCCATACAGCTATACAACCATACAGCCATACAGCTATACAACCATACAGCCATACAGCTATACAACCATACAGCCATACAGCTATACAACCATACAGCCATACAGCTATACAACCATACAGCCATACAGCTATACAACCATATAGCCATACAGACATACAGCAATACAACCATACAGCCATACAACCATACAGCCATACAACCATACAACCATACAGCCATACAACCATACAGCTATACAACCATACAGCCATACAGCTATACAACCATACAGCTATACAACCATACAGCCATACAACCATACAGCCATACACCCATACAGCCATACAACCATACAGCCATACAACCATTCAGCTATACAACCATACAGCCATACAGCTATACAACCATACAGCCATACAGCTATACAACCATACAGCCATACAACCATACAGCCAACCAGCCATACAGCCATACAGCCATACAGCCATACAGTCAACCAGCCATAAGGTCATACAGCCATACAGCCAACCAGCCATACAGCCATAAGTTCATACCACCATACAGCCAACCAGCCATAAGGTCATACAGCCATACAGCTAACCAGCCATGCACTATGCTCCCTGGGAGCTTTAGGAGAGATACTCTTTCGCTTAACATCCGGTGTCCATGTTTACTGCCCTAATATCCATTCCGGTGGAGTATTATTTTCTTTCAGGACATACTCTCTGTAGATCAAGAGGACGCGGACCTATCTGCAACCATAAAGCCCGCTTCAAGCTGCCGCCGCTCTCCGCATGTGGCCCATTCTGTCATCATTTCCCGCATTTTACCTTAAGCAGGAGCCCGGGATTCCTCCAGCCTCAATTTACGAGATGCCGCCCTCATTCACATGTCAAATAAATCTGCCCCCTTAATAATGGCGCGCCATTTTTTAGCTCACATAAATACAGCGACGAGGAGTGTGCGCGGCGGCAGAGTATTTTGTCCCGGACTCATCTCAGTAATGACCAGGGTTACCGCTGAATCAAATTTGTTTAAAATGGGCTGGGAGTGTAGAGTCCCGCCGAGCAGCATGCTTGCCGATTATTTATGACCGGTCCTCAGGGCGAAGCGAAGAGTGCTCCTAGGTGTCTGAAGACACACTGACAGTTTCCACCATGCTTTAACATGTATCATTCCGTGGACATTGGCAAAGCACTCACAGCCATTTTTCATCTTTTATGCAGTGACAAATCACCTCATTGGTCAGAACTGCCAAAGTAGTAACCTACAAAATCCACCTCAGCAATATCTGCATGGAAGTGTCAAGGTCAGAACTGCCAAAGTAGTAACCTACAAAATCAACCTCAGCAATATCTGTATGGAAGTGTCAAGGTCAGAACTGCTGAAGTAGTAACCCACAAAGGCCACCTCAGCAATATCTGCACGGAAATGTCAAAAGCTCATTTACATCAATTAACTTTTTATAAAATCTTTCAATTTCTAGGTATGACAGGATACATGATGATTGCACGCAATCTAATTGGGAGATGAAACAATGTAGAGTAACCTTGTATCTTTGACTGTTCAACCATTTATATGCAAAAGGGCAGGGCATTATGTGTAGGCGACAGGTTCTCAGCCTAATATTGTGTTCAAAGATGGTGAATACAAAAGCCACTAGCAAGATGATAGACCGTACTGACATTTCATGCTGTTTGACGATGCAAAACTCTCTCTATGCCTGTTTGGAGCAAGTTCTATAGATTTCTGGATGTCTGCTTCTGAGTTGTTTCTCAATACAACCAAAGACTGGTTATCAAAGGCTGTGATTTGTGTTATCATGTCTATATGATGATACAAAAGAAATGTCCCAGTCACTCTTCATACGAAGTTAGGCATTAAGCCTCGGTGGCATACTTCTATTTGACCTAACCCTGGCTCTATAGTGATGAGAAGGCAATGTATCCTCCACTGAGGCTCCACAATAACAAAAGCACCAGAAAGAACTTTACCATTTTATTTCTTATCTTTATAATGTTGATCACACTTTGTATGAGTCTTGTAGGGTTCAAAATCACAATTTCCCCTGAAAATGTTGGCACTGCAATTTGCAAATGCACTTTATGATCAGATATTAAATGTTATAGCATTTTACGCTCCTGTGCCGACACCGAGATGCAGTACCCTTTGAATATTTCACAGTGAGTTCCTCTTTGTTGCTTTTATAGAGGCAATTAAATCCAGAAAACCTTGACATTTAGGAGCTAATCACGTGACCAAAGGAAGATAAAGGCACACATTCTAAAGGAGGTTACATGGAGTAGAACTTGTAATGACTAAAATGCAGCCATCTTAGTGTCTTGACGCTTTTGTGTTATGGATTGATACGAGGGTCAATAAAATATAAATTGGTCAGGCCATTGGTGATAGAGGCACACTTTCACTACTGAGATAACCATGAAAAAACCTGATCATACATATGTAATATGTGGTTCTGTCTGTCCAGTCAAGAATATATTGACACACATATTTTGATATAAAATAAATTACCAAAAAGGGTAATTTTAAAGCATTTGCAAGCACTGAATGACATTGTGTAATGTGTGAGTACGAGGGTTGATTGAATGCAACACTCCTAGGTACATGATGCATTGATGGAGAGATCATTAATGGTGCCACTTTGCACACTGCACATGTGAGAACAATTGATATATAGGACTCCCTCCTATCACGACCCCTTCCCCCGATGCCTGCGCTGAAACAGGTCAACTGCAGCATTCTCTCTATAACATTACTTGTGACTCATGCACTATGGATTGTGGAGAAAGATTTTTGTGCTTGCCTCTGTACAATCAATGATCAATGTCCAAATATGAGAATCAAAGCATTGTGGTTATTTGCAGTTTTAAGCAAACGCTCTTTTGATTTGCACAAATTTCAAAACTCTCGTTTTATGTCTTCCCTACATCAGAATGCTCGTACCCAGTCGATATTAATAAATAATTAATTGGAAGGCTCTGGAAATGAAAAGTGAGACCACATTGCTATTTCCAAATCAACACCTTTTAACTGTAATTTTGTATATCTGTGATAAAAGTAAATGACATTACATATATGGATTCAAATTATACACATAACAAAGTCCAATATGATATTCTATGAAAACACGAATCTCTAAGCAATATATATAGAAGGGCGAATTTTATATTTTACATGACCAAATTACCATGCTGACAGCCACCTTCAGGGCAGGTACATACTGTGATGCTGACAGACACTTTCAGGGCAGGATCATACTGTGATGCTGACAGCCACCTTCAGGGCAGGTACATACTGTGATGCTGACAGACACTTTCAGGGCAGGATCATACTGTGTTGCTGACAGCCACCTTGAGGGCAGGTACATACTGTAATGCTGACAGCCACCTTCAGGGCAGGTACATACTGTGATGCTGACAGCCACCTTTAGGGCAGGTACATATTGTGATACTGACAGCCACCTTGAGGGCGATACATACTGTAATGCTGACAGCCACCTTTAGGGCAGGTACATGCTGTGTTGCTGACAGCCACCTTGAGGGCAGGTACATACTGTAATGCTGACAGCCACCTTCAGGGCAGGTACATACTGTGATGCTGACAGCCACCTTTAGGGCAGGTACATATTGTGATACTGACAGCCACCTTGAGGGCGATACATACTGTAATGCTGACAGCCACCTTGAGGGCAGGTACATACTGTGATGCTGACAGCCACCTTCAGGGCAGGTACATATTGTGATACTGACAGCCACCTTCAGGGCGATACATACTGTGATACTGACAGCCACCTTGAGGGCGATACATACTGTGATGCTGACAGCCACCCTAAGGGCAGGTACATATTGTGATGCTGACAGCCACCTTGAGGACAGGTACATACTGTGATACTGACAGCCACCTTGAGGGCAGGTACATACTGTGTTGCTGACAGCCACCTTGAGGGCAGGTACATACTGTGTTGCTGACAGCCACCTTCAGGGCAGGTACATATTGTGATGCTGACAGCCACCTTCAGGGCAGGTACATACTGTGATGCTGACAGCCACCCTAAGGGCAGGTACATATTGTGATGCTGACAGCCACCTTCAGGGCGATACATACTGTGATACTGACAGCCACCTTGAGGGCGATACATACTGTGATGCTGACAGCCACCTTCAGGGCAGATACATATTGTGATACTGACAGCCACCTTCAGGGCGATACATACTGTGATACTGACAGCCACCTTGAGGGCGATACATACTGTGATGCTGACAGCCACCCTAAGGGCAGGTACATATTGTGATGCTGACAGCCACCTTCAGGGAAGATACATATTGTAATGCTGACAGCCACCTTTAGGGCAGGTACATATTGTGATGCTGACAGCCACCTTGAGGGCAGGTACATACTGTGATACTGACAGCCACCTTGAGGGCGATACATACTGTAATGCTGACAGCCACCTTTAGGGCAGGTACATATTGTGATGCTGACAGCCACCTTGAGGGCAGGTACATACTGTGATGCTGACAGCCACCTTCAGGGCAGGTACATGCTGTGATGCTGACAGCCATCTTCAGGGCAGGTACATACTGTGATGCTGACAGCAACCTTCAGGGCAGGTACATACTGTGATGCTGACAGCCATCTTCAGGGCAGGTACATACTGTGATGCTGACAGCAACCTTCAGGGCAGGTACATACTGTGATGCTGACAGCCACCTTCAGGGCGATACATACTGTGATGCTGACAGCCACCTTCAGGGCGATACATACTGTGATGCTGACAGCCACTTTGAGGGCAGGTACATACTGTGATGCTGACAGCCATCTTCAGGGCAGGTACATACTGTGATGCTGACAGCCACCTTCAGGGCAGGTACATACTGTGATGCTGACAGCCACCTTCAGGGCAGGTACATACTGTGATGCTGACAGCCACCTTCAGGGCAGATACATATTGTGATGCTGACAGCCACCTTCAGGGCAGGTACACACTGTGATGCTGACAGCCACCTTCAGGGCAGGTACATATTGTGATGCTGACAGCCACCTTCAGGGCAGATACATATTGTGATGCTGACAGCCACCTTGAGGACAGGTACATACTGTGATGCTGACAGCCACCTTGAGGGCAGATACACACTGTGATGCTGACAGCCACCTTCAGGGCAGGTACATATTGTGATGCTGACAGCCACCTTCAGGGCAGATACATACTGTGATGCTGACAGCCACCTTCAGGGCAGATACATATTGTGATGCTGACAGCCACCTTGAGGACAGGTACATACTGTGATGCTGACAGCCACCTTGAGGGCAGATACACACTGTGATGCTGACAGCCACCTTCAGGGCAGGTACATGCTGTGATACTGACAGCCACCTTCAGGGCAGGTACATATTGTGATGCTGACAGCCACCTTCAGGGCAGATACATACTGTGATGCTGACAGCCACCTTCAGGGCAGATACATATTGTGATGCTGACAGCCACCTTTAGGGCAGGTACATATTGTGATGCTGACAGCCACCTTTAGGGCAGGTACATACTGTGATGCTGACAGCCACCTTCAGGGCAGATACACACTGTGATGCTGACAGCCACCTTCAGGGCAGGTACATATTGTGATGCTGACAGCCACCTTGAGGACAGGTACATACTGTGATGCTGACAGCCACCTTCAGGGCAGGTACATATTGTGATGCTGACAGCCACCTTGAGGACAGGTACATACTGTGATGCTGACAGCCACCTTCAGGGCAGGTACATATTGTGATGCTGACAGCCACCTTGAGGACAGGTACATACTGTGATGCTGACAGCCACCTTGAGGGCAGATACACACTGTGATGCTGACAGCCACCTTCAGGGCAGGTACATGCTGTGATGCTGACAGCCACCTTCAGGGCAGGTACATATTGTGATGCTGACAGCCACCTTGAGGACAGGTACATACTGTGATGCTGACAGCCACCTTCAGGGCAGGTACACACTGTGATGCTGACAGCCACCTTCAGGGCAGGTACATATTGTGATGCTGACAGCCACCTTGAGGGCAGGTACATGCTGTGATGCTGACAGCCATCCTGAGGGCAGGTACATATTGTGATACTGACAGCCACCTTCAGGGCGATACATACTGTGATGCTGACAGCCACCTTCAGGGCGATACATACTGTGATGCTGACAGCCACCTTCAGGGCGATACATACTGTGATGCTGACAGCCACCTTCAGGGCAGGTACATATTGTGATGCTGACAGCCACCTTCAGGGCAGGTACATGCTGTGATGCTGACAGCCACCTGCCCTGCAGGGCAGGTACATACTGTGATGCTGACAGCCACCTTAAGGCAGGTACATACTGTGATGCTGACAGACACTTTCAAGGCAGATACAAACTGTAATGTTGACAGCCACCTTCAGGGCAGGTACATATTGTGATGCTGACAGCCACCTTCAGGGCAGGTACATGCTGTGATGCTGACAGCAACCTTAAGGCAGGTACATATTGTGATGCTGACAGCCACCTTGAGGGCAGGTACATACTGTGATGCTGACAGCCACCTTGAGGGCAGGTACATACTGTGATGCTGACAGCCACCTTGAGGGCAGGTACATACTGTGATGCTGACAGCCACCTTGAGGGCAGATACATACTGTGATGCTGACAGCCACCTTCAAGGCGATACATACTGTGATGCTGACAGCCACCTTCAGGGCCGCTAGTGAACGAGGATTCTTATTCTGAAGTTGTCCTTGTCCCACTTTCAAGATTTTAAAATCAAAACATTAATCAAACCAGTAATATTCAGACAGCATCTAGTCACCAATCAGACAGCAGTCAGACAGAAATCACACAGCAAATCAAACAACCAGACAGCATTCAGACATAATTTAGACAGCATTCAGACAACAATAAGTGATTGGAAGTAAGTGATTGGAAGCATTCAGACAGCAATCAGACATCAATCGGACAGCATACAGACATCATTCAGACAGCAATCAGTAAGGAATCGTACAGCATTCAGATAGAAATCAGTTAGCAATTGGACAGCATTCAGACAGTAATCCATCAACAATCAGACAACAAATTGATTGCTTTTCTGACTGGTTTCGGAAGATGCCAGCTCAACGTAAATGGTCTTGTCATATGGATCAGGGAATCATCATATGGCCCTAAGCTAGTATCAATGCTGGATGAATTGAGGCGATAATAATGATAATGGATGGCGGGAGGAAGATCTCAGTGTAATACAACCACCACGAATAGCTGCTAGGAAACTGACCAGAATAACTAACACCTCTTAGGGATG
Organism: Amphiduros pacificus; assembly: GCA_949316495.1. Classification (NCBI taxonomy): domain Eukaryota; kingdom Metazoa; phylum Annelida; class Polychaeta; order Phyllodocida; family Hesionidae; genus Amphiduros; species Amphiduros pacificus. Next base: position 4,649,248 of record OX439011.1, read on the forward strand.
AAGATTTATGAACAATAAAATATGGGAATTTATTAATGATAAGATATCAGGATGTATGAACAATAAGATATGAGGATTTATGAACAATAAGATATCAGGATTTACGAACAATAAGATATGAGGATGTATGAACAATAAGATATGGGGATGTATGAACAATAAGATATGAGGATGTATGAACAATAAGATATGAGGATGTATGAACAATAAGATGTGAGGATGTATGAACAATAAGATGTGAGGATGTATGAACAATAAGATATCAGGATGTATGAACAATAAGATATGAGGATGTATGAACAATAAGATGTGAGGATGTATGAACAATAAGATATCAGGATGTATGAACAATAAGATATGGGGATGTATGAACAATAAGATATCAGGATTTATGAACAATATGATATGAGGATTTATGAACAATAAGATATCAGGATTTATGAACAATAAGATATGAGGATTTACGAACAATAAGATATGAGGATTTATGAACAATAAGATATCAGGATGTATGAACAATAAGATATGAGGATGTATGAACAATAAGATGTGAGGATGTATGAACAATAAGATATCAGGATGTATGAACAATAAGATATGGGGATGTATGAACAATAAGATATCAGGATTTATGAACAATATGATATGAGGATTTATGAACAATAAGATATCAGGATTTATGAACAATAAGATATGAGGATTTACGAACAATAAGATATGAGGATTTATGAACAATAAGATATCAGGATGTAAGAACAATAAGATATCAGGATTTATGAACAATAAGATATGAGGATTTATGAACAATAAGATATGGGGATGTATGAACAATAAGATATCAGGATTTATGAACAATATGATATGAGGATTTATGAACAATTAGATATCAGGATGTATGAACAATAAGATATCAGGATTTATGAACAATAAGATATGAGGATTTATGAACAATAAGATATGAGGATTTATGAACAATAATATATCAGGATGTATGAACAATAAGATGTGAGGATTTATGAACAATAAGATATGGGGATGTATGAACAATAAGATATGAGGATTTATGAACAATAAGATATCAGGATTTATGAACAATAAGATATGAGGATTTATAAACAATAAGATATCAGGATGTATGAACAATAAGATATGGGGATTTATGAACAATAAGATATCAGGATGTATGAACAATAAGATATCAGGATTTACGAACAATAAGATATCAGGATTTATGAACAATAAGATATCAGGATGTATGAACAATAAGATATCAGGATTTACGAACAATAAGATATGAGGATGTATGAACAATAAGATATGGGGATGTATGAACAATAAGATATGAGGATGTATGAACAATAATATATGAGGATTTATGAACAATAAGATATGGGGATGTATGAACAATAAGATATGAGGATTTATGAACAATATGATATGAGGATTTATGAACAATAAGATATCAGGATGTATGAACAATAAGATATCAGGATTTATGAACAATAAGATATCAGGATGTATGAACAATAAGATATCAGGATTTATGAACAATAAGATATGAGGATCTATGAACAATAAGTTATCAGGATTTATGAACAATAAGATATCAGGATGTATGAACAATAAAATGTGAGGATGTATGAACAATAAGATATCAGGATTTATGAACAATAAGATATCAGGATTTATGAACAGTAAGATATCAGGATTTATGAACAATAAGATATCAGGATGTATGAACAATAAGATATGAGGATGTATGAAAAATAAGATATGAGGATTTATGAACAATAAGATATGAGGATTTATGAACAATAAGATATGAGGATTTATGAACAATAAGATATCAGGATGTATGAACAATAAGATATCAGGATGTATGAACAATAAGATATCAGGATGTATGAACAATAAGATATCAGGATGTATGAACAATAAGATATGAGGATGTATGAACAATAAGATGTGAGGATGTATGAACAATAAGATATGGGGATGTATGAACAATAAGATATGGGGATGTATGAACAATAAGATATGAGGATTTATGAACAATAAGATATGAGGATGTATGAACAATAAGATATCAGGATTTATGAACAATAAGATATCAGGATTTATGAACAATAAGATATGAGGATTTATGAACAATAAGATATGAGGATGTATGAACAATAAGATATGAGGATGTATGAACAATAAGATATGAGGATTTATGAACAATAAGATATGAGGATTTATGAACAATAAGATATCAGGATTTATGAACAATAAGATATCAGGATGTATGAACAATAAGATATCAGGATGTATGAACAATAAGATATCAGGATGTATGAACAATAAGATATGAGGATTTATGAACAATAAGATATCAGGATGTATTAACAATAAGATGTGAGGATGTATGAACAATAAGATATCAGGATTTATGAACAATAAGATATCAGGGTTTATGAACAATAAGATATGAGGATTTATGAACAATAAGATATGAGGATTTATGAACAATAAGATATCAGGATTTATGAACAATAAGATATCAGGATGTATGAACAATAAGATATCAGGATGTATTAACAATAAGATATGAGGATGTATGAACAATAAGATATGAGGATTTATGAACAATAAGATATGAGGATTTATGAACAATAAGATATCAGGATTTATGAACAATAAGATATCAGGGTTTATGAACAATAAGATATGAGGATTTATGAACAATAAGATATCAGGATTTATGAACAATAAGATATGAGGATTTATGAACAATAAGATATCAGGATATATGAACAATAAGATATCAGGATGTATTAACAATAAGATATGAGGATGTATGAACAATAAGATATGAGGATTTATGAACAATAAGATATGAGGATTTATGAACAATAAGATATGAGGATTTATGAACAATAAGATATCAGGATTTATGAACAATAAGATATCAGGATTTATGAACAATAAGATATGAGGATGTATGAACAATAAGATATGAGGATTTATGAACAATAAGATGTGAGGATGTAAGAACAATAAGATATGAGGATATATGAACAATAAGATATGAGGATTTATGAACAATAAGATATCAGGATTTAGGAACAATAAGATATCAGGATGTATTAACAATAAGATATGAGGATGTATGAACAATAAGATATGAGGATTTATGAACAATAAGATATCAGGATTTATGAACAATAAGATGTGAGGATGTAAGAACAATAAGATATGAGGATGTATGAACAATAAGATATCAGGATGTATTAACAATAAGATATGAGGATGTATGAACAATAAGATATGAGGATGTATGAACAATAAGATATGAGGATTTATGAACAATAAGATATCAGGATTTATGAACAATAAGATATCAGGATGTATTAACAATAAGATATGAGGATGTATGAAGAATAAGATATGAGGATGTATGAACAATAAGATATGAGGATTTATGAACAATAAGATATCAGGATTTATGAACAATAAGATGTGAGGATGTATGAACAATAAGATATCAGGATTTATGAACAATAAGATATCAGGATTTATGAACAATAAAGATATCAGGATGTATGAACAATAAGATATGAGGATTTATGAACAATAAGATATCAGGATTTATGAATAATAAGATACGAGGATTTGTTAACACAGGCGGATGTAAGTCAGAGCAAGCCAAACCTGGAAAGAAAAACTTTCATAGTCTGTTGCAATTTACCAAATTGATTATTTATCTTCACAGTTTTTAGTCAAATGTTACACCTAAAAAGTCACCTTACAAGTATGATATTATGAATATCTATATTCCTGTATACCTCACATGTGAAGATGCGAGGAGGAAATTGAACAGAGCAGAATATTGAGTGGTAAAAACCTATCAAATGTGACAAAAATATCAGAAATGATATATCAAGGATATATCTATTCATCTATTCACCCAGATTATGATATATCAGGGATATCTATTCATCTATTCACCCAGATAATGATATATCAGGGATATCTATTCATCTATTCACCCAGATAATGATATATCAGGGATATCTATTCATCTATTCACCCAGATAATGATATATCAGGGATATCTTTTCATCTATTCACCCAGATAATGATATATCAGGGATATCTATTCATCTATTCACCCAGATAATGATATATCAAGGATATATCTATTCATCTATTCACCCAGATAATGATATATCAGGGATATCTATTCATCTATTCACCCAGATAATGATATATCAGGGATATCTATTCATCTATTCACCCAGATAATGATATATCAGGGATATATCTATTCATCTATTCATCCGTATTATGATATATCAGATATACCTATTCATATATTCATCATGATAATCAGAATTATCTAAAGCGATTTTCACGATTACTGACTGCGATATGTTCTGAATTGACTTTTTGCGTCTGTGATATTCTAAACCATGGTGTCAAGTCTGTATAAGTTATATTCTCAAAACATTACAGTTCATGTGACACATTTCAAAAACTATTTACATATCACATAATACCTTCTGGAAACCATGACATATCGTGTGACACATTCCGGAAACAATAATTATCATGTGATACCTTTCAGAAACCATTTACACAACATGTGATACCTTTTGGAAACCATTACATATTATATGACACATTCTAGAAACCATTACATATTATATGACACATTCTAGAAACCATTACATATTATATGACACATTCCAGAAACCATTACATATTATATGACACATTCCAGAAACCATTACATATTATATGACACATTCCAGAAACCATTACATATTATATGACACATTCCAGAAACCATAGGTAACATATCGGCAGGTGACATGATGAGAGGCAACAGATGGTTGTGAGTGAGAACTGATTGTAGTGGGTCTGCCCGCCATCGTGTCACATCGTGTCACATCGTGTCACATCGCACATTTTCATTGTCCATAAGAGTGCAGTGAGGCAGAAGGGGGCAAGCCTGCTTTCAGAATGGGATTATTGTCGCTGGCAATGATCTGGTGAAGCGAGAGAGGTTCATTGTCAGACTACCAGGGCAGACAGAGGCGGACAGACAGACAACGACTCAGCCGCCATCGCCGGGCAAGGTCAAGCGACGCGGCAGGATAATGTCCAATTTGGCAGAAATTTGCCAGAGAGCTCTAATCAATCAGAAAAAGTATACGCAATCTAAAACTGATTATAGTGAGGAACAGACTGCAGAATTAGCCTGGCTTCTTCCACTCTGCCTCCTGCCATCAGCTTCCAGGCTTGATGAACCCACAGTGCTGCCACCTACAGGTGGGTACAGCCATACTCACCTACGTCACAACATCATAGGGCTTCTGCGCATGCGCTCTATGCAATATGGCTTAATTAACTTGAAAGTACATTCCATAGTTCACTTCACAGTTACCTCAGTGGGGATCATGCCATGGTTGCCATGTGACATCATCAACTTCGCGATTCATTTCATTCATTATCATTTCCGGTTCCAGTATGACAAACAATAATATCTTAGCTAGGAGATTAAGGTGCCAAAATATAGAAATTTCTCACATTTCAGACAGGTACATCACATACTGTGTAAGTCAATAAACTATGATGCAAAGGCAATTTCTCTTGCTTTTCAACAATATATATATATATATATATATATTTATACACACAATATATACAATCTATACAATCTTAGGAGTATTTTGGTCATTCATTGTACATTCATTATGTAATAAAGCATCAAGTTTCACTTAAAAGTAGACACTGCAGGAGATAAAGAAAATAATGTTTTCTTGTGGCTTGTATTACTTCATAGAGAGGTTATTTTACACATTTTATCCAGGTTTTCCGATCCCCAGGAAAAATAGGATTATGATAGAGCCATCTTATTTAAAATAGATTTCTTTAAATCACTTTTCAAACTTTAATTTACAAGTGAAATGTATGAGGAAAGACGTGTAAACGACATCATCAGTCATTTAAACACATTTTGTTCCCATTATTGCTGTCATATTAATATTTGAAGATTGATGGACTCACTCAATTTTTTCTCTCCTTAATTCCCAAACACAAAGGCAATTGCCTTGTAATATTGAAACCGCGTGCTATGGGAAATAGCTGCAGTTTCACCCAACTGAACAGAACCTTTCAAAGTTTTCTTCAAATCGCTAGATGTTTTCGCCCAAGTACCTGTATGTTTATTGACCAGCAAACCTTGAAATGAATCGTAGGTTTATCCATTTTCCTAAATAAATTGAAACGGAGACGGAATCCATGTGGCATGACGTAAATAGTATCATATAATATATATAATGATTCCCAGATGGTATCATATGATATGTCATGATTCCAAGATGGTATCATATGATATATAATGATTCCCAGATGGTATCATATGATATGTCATGATTCCCGTATGGTATCATATGATATGTCATGATTCCCGTATGGTATCATATGATATATAATGATTCCCAGATGGTATCATATGATATGTAATGATTCGCAGATGGTAGCATGTGATATGTCATGATTCCCAGCTGGTATCATATGATATGTCATGATTCCCAGATGGTATCATATGATATGTCATGATTCCCAGATGGTATCATATGATATGTCATGATTCCCAGATGGTATCATATGATATGTTATGATTCCCAGATGGTATCATATGATATGTCATGATTCCCAGATGGTATCATATGATATATAATGATTCCCAGATGGTATCATATGATATGTCATGATTCCCAGCTGGTATCATATGATATATAATGATTCCCAGATGGTATCATATGATATGTAATGATTTCCAGATGGTAGCATGTGATATGTCATGATTCCCAGCTGGTATCATATGATATGTCATGATGCCAAGATGGTATCATATGATATGTCATGATTCCAAGATGGTATCATATGATATGTCATGATTCCAAGATGGTATCATATGATTCACGATGATTTCTAGATAATATCACATGATATGTAATGGTTTCCAGATAGTATCAAAGAATCATCCACAGTCATTCCTCGTGAAGAGTAGGGCATTAGGTTCCGTAACAGGCTTCTTTCAATTCCCATCAAGTACAGTATTTTGGTAATTTACTCCTCTGCCACTGGGGGGCACTCACTGAGAAGACCCATAAATACCCTTAACAGGCTTATTTCTGACCTGATATAGCTTTAACAATGCTCAAAAGGACGATAGTACAAACAAACAATGATAAAGATGTAGATTCCATGAAAAGCTCTGACCACCCTTTGTGTGAGAGAAAATGCATCTCTCCACTGAACAGTGTGAGACAGGGGCAGCAGACAAGATAACTGCTTCAGATCATTTGTTTTCTTCATCATTGTGGAGAACCAGGATGTTTCACTCCTAGCATTTCTCTGCAATTGCCAATATTTGTGTGTGGATGATTGTTTAATGATGACACCAGATTTAGTCTTCAAATGGAAAATGATCACTTTGATAATGAGTGTCTTTTGTATAGAGAGAGAGACCATATTTATAATTAAGCAAACATTTCCAATGGCAATGCTGTCTACATGAGTATGCATCTATAGATATCTGAGTGAAAATTCCGTCCTACATCACATGACTTACCACGTGACCTTGCCATTTAACCTTGTCCTTGGAACTTGCCTCATGGCCTTGGAGAATCTTGACAATCTAAAGGGCCAGTTCACACAAAGTAATGTGCTTATCCCAGCAAACCATTCAGCAAATAACAAATTGAATCCATAATCAAGTACATAATGATCAAATATATATTTTTACTATACCAAGCGACCAGGCTTGACATTTACTTCAATCTTATGTGATAACAGATTAGAAAGGATGTTTTTATCTGTCAAAATAATTAGCAACAACACATACAGATGCTTCAAATGCTTCGCAACATGACCCTGTGTAATACCCCAGTCACATTTGCGCCGATTTCAGTTAAGAATCCCGGCCGATGGGTACTTTTTTTTACAAAATCGGCCGGCAGTTCAGATTGCCATGAGGACATCAGGAGATCATTGGCCATAATTGGGCAGTTTTAAGATGTCGTACAGGTCATCGGAATATTTTAGCTGCAACATAAATATGACTGGTGTTTCCACGATGTCCTCTCCCCAAACATTCTCTTAAAGTACACGGCAGGGTCCTGGAAGTGTCCCGTAGGCATATCTTAAGATTATCTTAAGGGCTGCCGGAGGCATAGTACGGTGAAAATAAGATTTTTTGAAATCTTAAGTGTACCAAGGCAATCGTCAGATAATCCTAAGGACTCTCTACGATCTTTCACAGACGTCTGTTTCATTTACCTGACGTCTTTAGGATATCTCACAGACGTCTGTCATATGATACAGACGTCTTTATGATATTCCACAGACATCTTTGGCATCAAATACTGCACATGCAGTGCGGCATCGTGTATAATGTAGCTACGGTTTATCTCAGATTGTTGCTGCTAAACTCTCAGGCGCCCGGGACCCTGTGAGGCCGACCGATGTTCACTTACCGACCGGGACCTGGTGAAAATGGGACTGAGGCATAACAAAATGCAATACATAAAAAAATGACATTAGGCTACACTATTATTTTGCTTGAAGCATATTTGGGCTGGTTTCCCTTTTAATGTATTACTTTAGAAGGATAGATAAAGTAGAAAAGCAGAGTGTTAAGCCGACTCTCATAGGCCTGGCTTGGCAGTCTGCTAACACATAAAGTCAGGACTTTATAAAGCCATTTTGAAGGTAAATCTTGAGGGACAAAAACGAGGCTGTCATATTCAATGGGTTGTCGGACAAGAAGCTGCACAAAAAGATGAACAATTGTTGCTACGTGAGTGTGAGACTCATTGTTGTGTTGATAATTCATAGACACTAATAACTGTCCCAAATTGGGACAGTAAACCACCTCGCAGGTGTCCGTATGGTGTGGCGGGAATTCCGGTGACACGTCACTCGGAATATGTGGTCGTTGTTTGGGGTTTCCCTGTTTTATATTTATGTGAACCAATCCTCCAATAATTAGTGACATTATTCGCCAAACTCAATGAACGAGAGGTCCTTGATTGTCCTAATATATTTGGACAGGATTGTCTAGATAATTCTTCACTCATCATGTATGGAGAGCCTTCCCTTCTCACATTCTCACATGTCGTGTATGGAGAGCCTTCCCTTCTCATATGTCGTGTATGGAGAGCCTTCCCTTCTCATATGTCGTGAATGGAGAGCCTTCCCTTCTCATATGTCGTGTATGGAGAGCCTTCCCTTCTCATATGTCGTGAATGGAGAGCCTTCCCTTCTCATTTGTCGTGTATGGAGAGCCTTCCCTTCTCACATGTCGTGTATGGAGAGCCTCTGTTCCTACTTAATATTTACAGTACAAGTCCAAAGAAACATATAACACAAAAACATTATCAAATTGTTTTATCATCACCCAATTTAAACTTTGAATTAGTAACTAAATACAAACAATGAGAGTTTGTAAGGTTACACCCAGTATGACCTAAAATTCAAATATCGGTATTTTTTTTTGTTGCTGTTGCAGTTTTAGTGTACATTTATTAAATGAGAGCCATTACAAGAGTGATATCGACGTTACATTAAGAATTCCAAGTCCATGTAAGATCTATCATTAACTCCGAACATTGCCATCTATCACAGCATAAGATGCATATTTATTGTCCCAGAGAACACCATAAAATCAGTTTACATATAGAAGCTGCATCCAAAGTAAGCAGAACTCAGGATTCCCACATAACACAAGGACAAGAAAGTATTGGTTCTTTCCGATGCTTTCTCCTGAAATAACTAAATAACAAACGAGATAGTTTGTGATTGGCACAAAACTGAAGGCAGAACAGTATTTGATGCATACAAGGTCATGCACTATCCAATGTACACATGTCAATCTCTTTTGTGCTATTAGGCGGTCAAAGTAATCTAGATACATAAATTATTCTCCAAATTATGAACATATTGTACCGGACACATGTATTTACATATATGTACATATATTTAAATAATATTATGATCTATTCCTCTCTGATTTGTAAAGAATTAGATTAACAATATTTTGGATGGTATGACCTCTGTGGCCCTTAAGTAGGTCATTGTGACCTAGAACCATTTTTTTCTTCTGAAAACGATGAATAATAATATTGTGTAGGATAAATGTAACCGAGTTACATATTTTTTTCTATACATTATGAACAAAGATATTGTGTAAGATAAATGTAGTAAGAATACATACAATTTTTAGTGTTTTGCAAAATATCACAAATAGCCGATTTTGAAAATAATAAAGTCAGCTTGTACAGACTTAACGAGTACACAATTGAGCCTAGTCTGATTTAAATTAACTGAATAAAGTGGTGAAAAAAAGAAAATATTGAAACATTTGATTAATGTTAAGAAACAATAAAAAAATAATTAAAAAGCCCCTTACCCTCACTTTTACCAAGGTAAAATGATGCGAAACAAGGCTCTTTTTCTCCTGGCCTATTGATAACTAGTAAGGCAAAGAGCAGCATGATTGACAGTGTGTTCTGTTCTCAGGCTAATATTACTCCCATTAGAATTCATTTACCATAGCCCTGACAGTGAGCTAGTTCTACACTCTGCCGGTATGAGGAATACTGTACCATAGCCCTGACAGTGAGCTAGTTCTACACTCTGTCCGTATGAGGGATACAATGCCATAGCCCTGACAGTGAGCTAGTTCTACACTCTGCCCGTATGAGGGATACTGTACCATAACCCTGACAGTGAGCTAGTTCTACACTCTGCCGGTATGAGGGATACTGTACCATAGCCCTGACAGTGAGCTAGTTCTACACTCTGCCCGTATGAGGGATACTGTACCATAGCCCTGACAGTGAGCTAGTTCTACACTCTGCCCGTATGAGGGATACAGTGCCATAGCCCTGACAGTGAGCTAGTTCTACACTCTGCCGGTATGAGGGATACTGTACCATAGCCCTGACAGTGAGCTAGTTCTACACTCTGCCGGTATGAGGGATACTGTACCATAGCCCTGACAGTGAGCTAGTTCTACACTCTGCCGTTGTGAGGGATACTGTACCATAGCCCTGACAGTGAGCTAGTTCTACATTCTGCCGGTATGAGGGATATTGTACCATAGCCCTGACAGTGAGCTAGTTCTACACTCTGCCGGTATGAGGGATACTGTACCATAGCCCTGACAGTGAGCTAGTTCTACACTCTGCCGGTATGAGGGATACTGTACCATAGCCCTGACAGTGAGCTAGTTCTACACTCTGCCGGTATGAGGGATACTGTACCATAGCCCTGACAGTGAGCTAGTTCTACACTCTGCCGGTATGAGGGATACTGTACCATAGCCCTGACAGCGAGCTAGTTCTACACTCTGCCGGTATGAGGGATATTGTACCATAGCCCTGACAGTGAGCTAGTTCTACACTCTGCCGGTATGAGGGATACTGTACCATAGCCCTGACAGTGAGCTAGTTCTACATACTGCCGGTATGAGGGATACTGTACCATAGCCCTGACAGTGAGCTAGTTCTACACTCTGCCGGTATGAGGGATACTGTACCACAGCCCTGACAGTGAGCTAGTTCTACACTCTGCCGGTATGGGGGATACAGTGCCGGTATGGGGGATACAGTGCCATAGCCCTGACAGTGAGCTAGTTCTACACTCTGCCGGTATGAGGGATACTGTACCATAGCCCTGACAGTGAGCTAGTTCTACACTCTGCCCGTATGAGGGATACTGTACCATAGCCCTGACAGTGAGCTAGTTCTACACTCTGCCGGTATGAGGGATACTGTACCATAGCCCTGACAGTGAGCTAGTTCTACACTCTGCCGGTATGAGGGATACTGTACCATAGCCCTGACAGTGAGCTAGTTCTACACTCTGCCGGTATGAGGGATACTGTACCATAGCCCTGACAGTGAGCTAGTTCTACACTCTGCCGTTGTGAGGGACACTGTACCATAGCCCTGACAGTGAGCTAGTTCTACACTCTGCCGTTGTGAGGGATACTGTACCATAGCCCTGACAGTGAGCTAGTTCTACATTCTGCCGGTATGAGGGATACTGTACCATAGCCCTGACAGTGAGCTAGTTCTACACTCTGCCGGTATGAGGGATACTGTACCATAGCCCTGACAGTGAGCTAGTTCTACACTCTGCCCGTGTGAGGGATACTGTACCATAGCCCTGACAGTGAGCTAGTTCTACACTCTGCCGGTATGAGAGATACTGTACCATAGCCCTGATAGTGAGCTAGTTCTACACTCTGCCCGTATGAGGGATACTGTACCATAGCCCTGACAGTGAGCTAGTTCTACACTCTGCCGGTATGAGGGATACTGTACCATAGCCCTGATAGTGAGCTAGTTCTACACTCTGCCGGTATGAGGGATACTGTACCATAGCCCTGACAGTGAGCTAGTTCTACACTCTGCCGGTATGAGGGATACTGTACCATAGCCCTGACAGTGAGCTAGTTCTACACTCTGTCGGTATGAGGGATACTGTACCATAGCCCTGACAGTGAGCTAGTTCTACACTCTGCCGGTATGGGGCATACAGTGCCGGTATGGGGGATACAGTGCCATAGCCCTGACAGTGAGCTAGTTCTACACTCTGCCCGTATGAGGGATACTGTACAATAGCCCTGACAGTGAGCTAGTTCTATACTCTGCCGGTATGGGGCATACAGTGCCGGTATGGGGGATACAGTGCCATAGCCCTGACAGTGAGCCAGTTCTACACTCTGCCCGTATGAGGGATACTGTACCATAGCCCTGACAGTGAGCTAGTTCTACACTCTGCCAGTGTGAGGGATACTGTACCATAGCCCTGACAGTGAGCTAGTTCTACACTCTGCCGGTATGAGGGATACTGTACCATAGCCCTGACAGTGAGCTAGTTCTACACTCTGTCCGTATGAGGGATACTGTACCATAGCCCTGACAGTGAGCTAGTTCTATACTCTGCCGGTATGAGGGATACTGTACCATAGCCCTGACAGTGAGCTAGTTCTACACTCTGCCGGTATGAGGGATACTGTCCATAGCCCTGACAGTGAGCTAGTTCTACACTCTGCCGGTATGAGGGATACTGTACCATAGCCCTGACAGTGAGCTAGTTCTACACTCTGCCGGTATGAGGGATACAGTACCATAGCCCTAACAGTGAGCTAGTTCTACATTCTGCCGGTGTGAGGGATACTGTACCATAGCCCTGACAGTGACAGGTAGTTCTACACTCTGGGTGTTATAGTGGTACGTCACCTAATATGAGGGATACTCTCATCATCTGGGATATATCCACGCTTCATTATGTAATATAGATTATAGAATGAGACCTTTGAGAGAAATATATTGCTGGAGAGCAGCCCATTTGTTTAGAAGTCGTTACGTGTCACAGAGGCAATCTCTATCCTCCCCGGGAGTAGAACAATGGTGGAATACATGTGCTGCATATACATATCTCAAGTTGGAATCTCTAGTTGGATATTGAAAACTGCGTTGAAATACACAGAAACTATTGATATTAAATATTTCTAAAAGTTTTTCTCTAAAAGGTTCCTTTGGAAAAGTTTCCTGTGGAAAAGGTTCCTCTGGAAAAGGTTCCTGTGGAAAAGGTTCCTCTGTGAAAGGAAAGGAATATTTCTTCATAACTTCATTCAAGTACAGAGGCAAAGTCCTTCACAGCGCATACTGTAGGCTATATCAGCTCAGATAGAAACCTGCTTATGTGACTCTATGCCCAACCCTTTTCAAAGAATATCTGGGTGGCTTCTTTTGCATTATCCCATATGAATAAAACCATGAACCAGAATCACAGACCAGTTAGCTGATAATTTTATCAAATTTAAAGGTGCATCTTGTCTTTTATATAAAACCATTGTTATCTTTCTGCGCGAGATCATTTCACTTTTTCGACACGTATTAAACAACTTGCGCCATATTGTCTTTGAAGTAGATATAGTTTTTCCAAGATTGTTCATATCAATCTCTTTGCTGGACCAGATTGTTGCCAGTGTTTACAATGATCCCATTCTGATATTGAGCTTGGCCCCTTCTGCCCCATCACACAGATATGGACAATGAAGAGCTGCCACGTGACATGATGCCACATTGGATAACAACCTACAGACCCAAGTGCCCGTATGTCAAGATTTGATGTTTTATGCAAGGGCCTTGGTACCTTAATGTTATGATGTAAAGATGTTTCACGATACAACAATGTTCAGACAATACAGATATGTACATCTAAAAAGGTATGAAAAGTATCAAAACTATTTTTCCCCATACTGTATCAAAATCAATTAATTTATCAAAATTATGTAGCATATTTTATTACAATTCAAATTTGGCTCTACAATTAGGCTGCCATATGTACGCAAACCGATGTCGTGTTATTCCTTGAATTCATTGAAACATTTAAGATTAACATTATAGCGATTTATAATGAAATCAATATGTTTTTCTGAAAGATCGTGATGACACAGTATAAATGAACTGTTGATAGTGATCGACATGAGGATTTTTGCAAGTTCATATGATAGGATAAAAACGAAATTGTATGGGCCGTGGAGGTAAAGTGAGAGTTTGATACAAACAAGCTCCAACAGGGAGGATATGCTCAAAGCTGATTCATGATGTAAATCCAAAGCTGCTGGCTGATATAAAGCCTCATAAAGAATTCATCTCTTCATCCAGACACATACCACCAGTCACACAAGACACACCAGTGACACCAGACACACCAGACACACCAGACACACCAGACACATCAGTCACATCAGTCACACCAGACACACCAGACACACCAGTGACACCAGACACACCAGACACACCAGACACACCAGACACATCAGTCACATCAGTCACACCAGACACACCAGACACACCAGACACACCAGACACACCAGTCACATCAGTCACATCAGTCACATCGGTCACACCAGTCACACTGGTCACACTAGTCACACCAATCACACAAGACACACAAGACCAACAGGACACACCAGTCACACTGGACACACCAGTCACACTGGTCACACCAGTCACACTGGTCACATCAGTCACACCAGTCACACTAGTCACATCAGTCACACTTTCTATATATTCAATTATAGGAACACTATTTTAAAAGAAACATTTAATATGATCATAATTTGTGAGGAATGTCTGTATTCAGCTTTTCAGGCTATGTTAGTGTTTCGATATCTGATGAATCATTTCCTGCTTATTCTTTTGGATATTATGAGGCAATTTTCAACCAACTTTCTACCATATTGGCTTCAGTACTCTCACGGCCTGGCTACCATAATCAAACATACTTTTTGTCCCAAACTCATATCAATACAAATTTGAAAAAAATGTAAAACTTAATATCATCGTGCCCAATTTTCATATATTTAAAAAACCAAGTGGGAAACGTAGATAATTCTTACCCAAAGGTCAGATGTCCTTACAACACTGCAATCCAACACAAGAGTACCGTGTAGGTCTTCACATATATGACTTCCATCTTATGTAAAGCAAAACAGATTACAGAAATAACCCTAATTACAGATTACAGAAAGTCAACTTCTTAACAGATTACAGAAAATCAACTTCTACAGCTACAGGACCTTTCGGGATTTCCTTTACAGTTTTAAGTAAAAAAATGTTTGATTGTACATATATAAACGACCTTTTCACCACGATATAGGCTATATCATGTAAGATAACACCGGGACTCAATGCCCTACTCTTTTAGAGGAATGGTTAGGTACATAATGAGCACAAACCATGGCCTTTGACAACAGTTATAGTGAATAGCGGTAGCGGTGGGAGACGATTCAGTACCATATCTGTATATTTCTAGACTTTTGTGCGCATGTTTATAATTTGAAGTCTATCAATACTTTTTACCGTGAGAGACGGGCGAAGATTCTAAAATAGTATACGTGGTTAAATGTGGCCAAATAACATAGAACATTTGAATCCATGATTAAATGTTTGGGATGTTTGCTTTGTATTATCGTTTTTTATACATAGCCCCCCCTTCCCTAAGACAGTATATTGGCAATGTAGAATACAATATGAGGCACGACATGTATTTCCTCTATGTGTAAATGACCTCTTATTGATTTCTGCCAAGCTTTAACCCCCCGAAAATGGGTGAGTGGCCGGTTGGACAAACAAACAAACACATAAACAAACAAACAAACAAACATCAAACAAGAAAACAAACAAACAAATGATTAGAGAGATGTGAGTATTATTTTGGAAGGGCCGGGGCATTCAGGCCTGATGAGATATCTAATTCTGGAGGGACGCCATATACGTGTAAAGAAGCGGAAACAAACATGAGATAAAAACCACAAGACATGACAAGCCATATCTGCAAGGCTGCACACATCCTCCCGACAGTTTGCGCTATGTAATGCTTTCCTTATATCTGATAGAGATAATCATGTAATGATTTTATAATACATTCAATTATATCAACACATAAGATGGGATATATTGGAAGAAAGAAGGATTTTATAAGATGATGATTTAATATTTGAATAAGATTTTATAATAGATAAAAATTATAAAAAAACAAAATTTATCATTGTCCCAAGATCACTTGGCTCATGTCAGGCTTGTGCTTATCAATGTCTTTGTCCTGCTTATGTCTGATGGTACCCTATATGGTCTATGGTATTAGCCACCCTAATATCTTATGTCTGATGGTACCCTATATGGTCTATGGTATTAGCCACTATAATATCTTATGTCTGATGGTACCCTATATGGTCTATGGTATTAGCCACCATAATATCTTATGTCTGATGGTACCCTATATGGTCTATGGTATTAGCCACCCTAATATCTTATGTCTGATGGTACCCTATATGGTCTATGGTATTAGCCACCCTAATATCTTATGTCTGATGGTACCCTATATGGTCTATGGTATTAGCCACCATAATATCTTATGTCTG
The DNA here is from genome assembly GCA_949316495.1 of Amphiduros pacificus. Classification (NCBI taxonomy): domain Eukaryota; kingdom Metazoa; phylum Annelida; class Polychaeta; order Phyllodocida; family Hesionidae; genus Amphiduros; species Amphiduros pacificus. The sequence continues at coordinate 4,666,250 of OX439011.1, forward strand.
ATGGTACCCTATATGGTCTATGGTATTAGCCACCATAATATCTTATGTCTGATGTTCCCTATATGGTCTATGGTATTAGCCACTATAATATCTTATGTCTGATGTTCCCTATACGGTCTATGGTATTAGCCACCATAATATCTTATGTCTGATGGTACCCTATACGGTCTATGGTATTAGCCACTATAATATCTTATGTCTGATGGTCCCTATATGGTCTATGGTATTAGCCACTATAATATCTTATGTCTGATGGTCCCTATATGGTCTATGGTATTAGCCACCCTAATATCTTATGTCTGATGTTCCCTATACGGTCTATGGTATTAGCCACCATAATATCTTATGTCTGATGTTCCCTATACGGTCTATGGTATTAGCCACCCTAATATCTTATGTCTGATGTTCCCTATACGGTCTATGGTATTAGCCACCCTAATATCTTATGTCTGATGTTCCCTATACGGTCTATGGTATTAGCCACCATAATATCTTATGTCTGATGGTACCCTATACGGTCTATGGTATTAGCCACTATAATATCTTATGTCTGATGGTCCCTATATGGTCTATGGTATTAGCCACTATAATATCTTATGTCTGATGGTCCCTATACGGTCTATGGTATTAGCCACCCTAATATCTTATGTCTGATGTTCCCTATACGGTCTATGGTATTAGCCACCATAATATCTTATGTCTGATGGTACCCTATATGGTCTATGGTATTAGCCACCATAATATCTTATGTCTGATGTTCCCTATATGGTCTATGGTATTAGCCACTATAATATCTTATGTCTGATGGTCCCTATATGGTCTATGGTATTAGCCACCATAATATCTTATGTCTGATGGTCCCTATATGGTATTAGCCACTATAATAGCTAATATCTCATGGTACCTCATATGGTCTATGATATAATATAATATAACCAAAGCTATTGTCTGAACCTTTGAGACCTGGCTAATAATACCTAATATATTACAATAGAGCTCATGCCAAATAAACGCTTATATTTTAAGCTTTGTGTGATGTCAGCTTGTATATTTCCATAAGACAAAGCTTAATATACTGAGCAATTCTATGTGATGTGAAACAAATCCAAGCTTGAGGCTGGTGCTGGCTTATAGCTTGTGGCTGATGTCAACTGATGTATTTTGTGGGCCAACATGCTTTACCCATCAGAGGATGTTTGAGGATTGTCTCAGATTTCACCGTGCACACGGACCTAGCATCTGTATTGACAATGGCACAATCTTAAACACATATTCAGTTGCCTTGATCAAATATACAGCAAGGCCGTCCCTTTATTCTGATATATCATTTACAGGAATTGTCCACATTGAACCTTCAAATGATTCATTTTTTGAATTTATATATTGATTTATATATTGGCATAGGTGGCAGTCCACTACAGAGTCCAGATGCAGTAGACCTTAAATGACACAGTATAATTATTAATAACTATTTGACCTTTTGAAACTAATATACCTGCACTACAGAATGTTATGGGATTTTGCATTATCTAAAGCAAAGACGAGAGAGCATTTGGTCTCTGAGAGTATATTGTGTTCTGGCGGTTTTGAATATGTGAGCTTTATCGATGATATCTTCAATCAAATTGACGAAAAAATAAACCACTTATAACTGATTTCTTATCAATATTTTTTAATTATGAAAACTATTTTTTTCCCAAGCATTTGGGCATTTCACCCTTAGAATCAGGAAAAATATCTACTCTAAAAAAACTAACAAATAGAATTGAGAAACTTGTGAATTCAGCTGTGATACACATGTCAACCCTTCAGCTGTGAAGTCAATTTACTGCCTTGCTCTCTTGATCTTTCAATATTCAACCTAAAACTCTATAATTTCCTGTTCTGAAGGTGTTTGACGCCTCACACTACCTCTAATATCGCTAGATGTGTGTGTTATTCACACTGTTGGACGTGATGGTATTCAGCAATGCTTTTCTTCGCTCTGAGTTGTGTCAAGCACCTAACAGTTTACATCACTCCCAATATTGCCTCCTTCAGGTTGGGGTCTGTATACCCCCTTAAGAGCAGTTACTCAAACAGAACAGAACACGGTCTATGCGCGGTCTTCGTTGCAATATGCCCTAATCAACCACAGCTATTTCTATGTCTGCCACTTCTATCACATCGCCGAATGAATCAACTTCAACACAGTGCCTTTCCAATCTTCTTCACAGTTCTAAACACAATATGAACCATTGTGTCCTGATATAAGTTTCATCATAACACATAGAAGTCATCACAAGGACTCAATGCCCCACTCTTTTCGAAGGGTCTTTTACATTATCATATAGGCATGATTATACAAACCACGGCATTATAATGGAGCATTGGCCGGAATAGGAAACAAATCAGTAGCAGTTGCTAGCCTTTTGTAACCAGGAATCATGACCCAGGTACCTGTCCCATTCGGGATTCGAACTCTGGACCTTTAGCAAGAGAGACAAATGACTTACCAAGCGAGCCACGTCCCCGCCCCGCAGTTTATGGTGAATTCTTTTGTGAGCTTGATATTTCAAAAGGTCTAAAACACATAAAGTCTACCGGGGGACTCAACAAGGTGCTAAGAACTACAAATGAGGCCTTGAATGAGTTGAGGAGTCACACTCAAAGCTACAAACTTCCCTTTCTTGACCCCCTACCGTAGTCTATGTTCTTTTGTCCTGAATATAATATCTTGTGTAATTACTTTACCGCCAGTCATATGTCCACCTGTGATTAGTGTTCAGTACGAGGAGTCTATGGACTGATAACACACAGGCGATACTTAGCGTCTCCTCATTGGGAACACACAGACTGGGAACCAAGGAATCCAATACACGCACGTCATTCTTTGTGCTGCATTCTTATGTTGCGAGGAAAACTATACCACAGCGGAAGTAGCTTTGATGACTTGTGAAGTTGTTTCTGGAACACCGGATATGGAAACGTTGAGACATCACGAGATATCTCTTATTAATCAGCGCCAAGGTCAAAATAATTGTCAAGGTCAATTGAAAAAAATCCTTTTGTTGCGATCTTTTACACATATACATATAAGATAAATACAATGTACATGTGGTTGAATTCTTTCCATTCATATCTTCCTGTATTGCGTTGGCAAATATTTGCTTCGATTTATAACTAAGCATAAACTTCTTAAATTGATAAGTGTGACTGAGCGATTCTTATGAGGAGAGAATCCACATTGGGCAGCGTTTCAACCTGAATGACTTGTCTCCAGTGAGTGCTGTACAAGTGATGATAAAAGGGCATTATTGATGTTATTTTAGTCATTTGATGAAGCAACTGAATGATGTATAGGCACTCCGTGAAAAGAGTGAATTATTGAGTAGTGTTAAAACAAAGGCCAATGACCTTAGAGCTACGTTGATCATTGCTTTTAGCCTTCTGGAAATGCCTATAAATTGAATTAATTTAAATCCTTTTAAAGAATAGACATGCACAGATGATAAATAAATGTTAATATTGAATTTGTTATCTCGATTCGCAATGGCTGATATTTATCATCTTATTCAAAATGGCATCCTCCTTGACAACTCAGTGATAGCTCGTCATAAAAAGATTTAAATGTTCTGGGCCTAAAGGAAAATAAATAGAATTGGTCCCCTGAAAATACAATATCTTACCTACAAGTAGCTAAGAACTCCGACCAGTGGTTTCCGAGGAGAAGATCAGAGCGGACAGACAGAATGACAGAACATTTCTCCCCCATCACCGCAGCTGCTTTGCTACGCATAGTTAAAAACAAAGTCAATACAAAAAGAAAAAATCAATTTAATCACAAACTTGTCTTAGTTTGTTGACGTCGGGATTATTAACCACACAAATAATAAGCCATCTGCCAGTTCCTTTTAAAATGATACATCAATAGCAACTATTGAGACCTTTTGTATTTCCGTGTATCTGCCCTCAATGCTAACCTGTTCTCTACTCAACATGTGCATCACTAAATGATGAATGTGTTCTTTCCAGGTGTCAACCTCAATGACTTTCTTAAATTATCTTGCCTGAAAAAGCCTTCTCGTTTCTCTTTTCTGGTTTAAAAAAAATAAATATGGAGTATAATATGAAAGGCATGTCATTTGTTCAGAGTAGCACCGATATTTATAACAGAATAGATAACCTTAATGCAGAAAAACCTTTAATAATGCGTTATTATCAAATCGCAATCACGTCTCAAGTTAAAATATTGCTTCAACTTACATTGATAGCTCTTATGACATTATTGTTTCAGGGCTGAAAGTAGTATTCTTGATTACAGAAAGGTCGCTCTTTTCCCGAAGGTATAATTCAAAATCCAAAGATGCATCACAAATTTCACAAAACAGGATACAGCCAGATATTTCACATAAGTGGTTTGGTTTTTGCCCCTCTTTCTCAGAAGAGCTTTTCTGGTTGCTCTCTCTGAGAAACTAACATCTGCATCTACATTTCGTCTGACAAACAAAAACTAAGTTGTAATACTTGACATGAAAGACATCGAGCCCTGGCATCGAAGGGGAGCTTTTATCCCGAGATTTTCTGCTAGGCTAAGCTAGCAATGTGAAAACCGGAAACATGGTGAAAACCGGAAACATGCTTCCCATTGCTGACCTAAGCGACCATGTTAGATACTGTGTCTGATATATACATAGAAAACTGTGCTCAGAGGATGAACCTTTTTCACTTGACATATTCTGAAAATGATAAATCGCTTACCTTCTACACGGTACACAACTCTGATCCCTCTACTTAAAAAGATTCATTTTACCCTTTTTATTTATAGTCTGAGAATGAAATGTCTCTCTCTCTAATGACCATTCCAGATCGCAGGATGAATGTGCACATTCTCATTGTAATATATATATATATATATATATATATATATATATATATATATATATATATATATATATATATATATATATATATATGATGTTATATTATCACTCAAATTATACTTTGATAATAAAAAGCCTACCTATGATTTATAAAACAACATATAGATTACCTTTTTCATTAATGTCTAGAGAGTACAAATATATTGGATAAACACAGAACATTTGATACCTCTAATTCCCTTGCTATATCAATATTGGTAAATCCAGCATAATACTCTAACAAAAAGACGGTTACATCCGTGAGATGAATACAGCAGTGTTCTTTCAATTGCTTGTACATTTATTAGGAAACATGATCAGTATTCATGACAATCATCGTTGTACCCTTCTGCAAGTTGTGCAGGTTTTGACTATGGCTGGGACATATTATTATATCAAAATACCCGGATCGTCTAAAGCCTGTCAAAGTAATCAAACATGAACGCATTGAATCCTCTATTAGTCCAGTCAATATATGACAAAAAATGGCCTAACCCAGAACAAATTAGAACAGAAATAAAACTCATGAAAATGTCTCAGAAGAGCCTAGAGAATAACATAGTAAAAGTCTACCAAAATCCAAGTAGTGGAACAATGCGTAATTTGCATAAATCCAAAATGGCCAACACATGGCAGGGCAAATCTTTAAAAATATAGAGCTTTGCACCTTTTTGACATATTTGAGTAATCTTAGAATCTATTTTATGTTTTTTGGACATGATAAATCCATTTGAAAACCTTTCGGATTGGTGATAACCATATTTTGTACTCTTCCTCTCAAAAATGACCAATAAAAGTAGAATAACAAGTCGAAAATTAGAACTTTGCTTGTATTCTGATTATATCTGTCTGTTTTACACCTTTTCTTGGATATCGTCTACAACACATATTATTCTACAATAACAAGTTCTCAAGAAGGAGAGAGAACAATAATTTCCAATTAGAATTTTAAAAAAAAACTGTGTTTAACAACCCATTAACAATTTAATTGAATTTGCACATCAATGCAAGCTGTAGGTAACTATTAGTGGTGATCATATTGAAGAGGGAGAATCCATTCACACACAGGGAGGCAATCCCCTGCTCTTTTCAAAAAGTGGGGAGGGGTCTTAAACCTGCTGCCTGGCATAGACACTCAGGTACATGAGAACCAAAAATCACCTTCCATCACTAAAGAATGTGAAAGTACCATATTTAAAATGTCTATGGTATGACACCTCGATCTCAGTCCCACATAGTATGTTGTTTTGTTATTTTTTGGGGGGGTTTTCTTTTGTTCTTTGCATCATAATTAGATTAATTAATTTCCTAGGATTGTATGAGCAGCTTTGAATGCTTCAAATTAAAAGCTGAATTTACTACCAACAGCAAATACTACCATAAAATATGTCTGATTATTACTTCCCTATTGTATACCTTACAATACTGAACTTAGGTTAACAAGAAGTATTATTTTCATCTTCATCTCATCCATTTTTGGATGATGACTCCGCTGCATTGTCCACATGCAGTTGAACAGTCTAGCCCATGTTTTCTGCAATTGCATTGTCAAACTTACTGAACAAAGTGTCCATCAGAAAAATCTGGAATGTCTACAGCATCACAAACTGCTGCGCTATATTCATATTTTGTAACTGCATGAAAACCCATGTTTATGCAGAGTATGATTAAAGCATTCATGAAATGAGGTTTTCAAGCACCTTTTCCTTCCAGTGTAATTTAAATATTTATACCCTACACTATGCAATCAAATGTCATTACCCATCTGATTTCACCAGCATCAGCTCCTTTAATGATATTCTGAAGCAAGAGGACCACTGAATCAGGCAGAAATGAACATGCAGCATCAAGATAAGACATCTGATTTTTCTAACTGGTATTAAAGCATATTTTTTTTTCTTTCCACCACAAAGATGTTAAGAATATACATTGTATTTCATAGCAGAATGATGCTGGCATTGTATGAAATACATTACAAGAAACGCTCCATAAGCTATTTACGTCCTTATCATGGCCTTAAAATAACTCCTTAACACCAACAGCAAGGGCATGACATTATTTAAAATTGAATACCATGCCAATGTGAGAAATCAAAACCCATGTCAAAATTCTGAAAAAATTCACATGTGTAACTCATTATCTATCAAATCAAATAATAGAAAAAAAAATAGTGCTAACCAGGTTAGATTTTTTTTTACACTGATGTTTATTATTCAAGTTTTTATATTAGAAATGGTAAGAAAAACGTAACATTTTTTAAGAAATCCATTACCAAAATTCCAAAATCCATGCTAGAGTAAAAATATTTTGCAACTGTGAAGCTAACTGACTTATGAATCATATGAAATAAAAAAAATCAAATAACACCATACTATTTTTTTCACAACGACCATTTCAAATTTATAATATAATACAAAAATGGCGTTTTGTGCACTATTAATGATGAATTAACATAAGAAATCTTTCCCAATTCATTTGAAAGAAGACTTTATTAATGTTATTAAACATAGTTCAGCACTTAACATTTATATTGACAAATCTTGAAATTAGTATTTACATAATAATTAATATAATCATGATAATGCATTACCAATGTAACAAATGTGAATCACAATCATACTTATTTCAATTCAAGACTGTGGGTCACCAGTACATAATGCCATTAATGTCTGCCTGATGATGCAAACAATATCACACAAAGAGAATAGCACATTATTGCTTATCCATGAATGTTGCAACCCTCTCCGTCCTTCAAAGGTGTAAGTAGGATCAGCAGCATCACTGGACTCATCACAGACAGGGGTCTCTGAGGTCACTGTATTCAGATCAGGATTACAAATACTGGTAGGAAGATCTCTGTGACAAACACTGATGTCACCTGTGCTGCTGTGACTAGTACTAGTACTGGGAATGGGATCACAATTGTCAATGCTAGTGTCACTTGTACTGATGTGACCAGTACTAGTGGTAGGATTACTGGTTTCAGTAGAACAGGCATTAGCACGCCTTTTATTTGCCAGAGCAACATTCTCATACTGCTTCTTCAACTTCTTTTTCATGAATTTACCTCCTTTACCCCTCACTTTCTCTTCTTTACCTCTTTTTCCCTCTCTTTTGGATTAGACAAAAATACCAAAAGTTACACAACAAACCCATAACATCATTTATCTGTACCCGTTTCAACAGTTAGTTCCACTGTTTACCACCAGGTGCCTCCCTTGGCATGGTATTCAATTTTAAGTGTGTAAGGAACCTATAATCATACAAAAAAAACCTGGATATAAGCACGAAATAGGGTGAAACATCAATAAGATGTGGCCATTTTGAATTTATGCAAATTAGGTGATGTTCCACTAAGTTGATATTGGTAGACTTTTTATATGTTCATCTGGGTAACATTCTGAGACAAATAACACCAAAATGGTTTCTGTTCTAATTTGTTCTGGGTCATTTCATATTTTGACTGGACTATATATCCATTGTGAGAATGTTACGCTGTTTAACAAAGAATATGCCTCATGTCATATACGGAATATGCCATCAAATGCGCATGCGCAGATTGTGAGGAAAATGTGAAAACTTCCAGAAGTTAAATTAAAGTGATAAAAAGAGAGATTATGATATTGGAAATATTGTCCAGCATAAACTTGGAAGGTATTTTAACGCTTGTTGACTTGGCAGACGCCGGTGTGCTAATGACGACCATTATGGCGCGGTCACTTTATTCAGCTCCAAGCGCAGCACCTCTTTGCTTTAATTGTCTGCCTGACACTAACATCCGGGCCTGAACGCCGGGCAGTGCCAGTATATACGAGGCAGTGCCAGTATCTATGGGGCAGTGTCACTATCTATGAGGCAGTGCCAGTATATATGGGACAGTGTCAGTATCTATGAGGCAGTGTCAGTATCTATGAGACAGTGCCAGTATCTATGAGCAAGTGTCAGTATCTTTGAGCAAGTATCAGTATCTATGAGGTAGTGTCAGTATATCTAAAGAAGAACGGGAATTTAAGGCACTATTACTACCTCAGGCAAAATTACTATATAAGGTATACTGCGTGGTATCGGTACCAATAATGATATATGGATATATTACAATTTATTTTTGATAGAGTCATGCATGGTAAATAAAAAATAAGGAATAACTTTCCTTCTTGTGGTTTCCAAACAGTTTAAACATTTCACAAGTATAATTCCACATACCAGGTCAATGTTGACTTCTCTGTACCTCTCACGTGTGACTACATCTTTCATGTTTGAAAGCGTACCTTGGTTATCAGTCTAATGATGACTTCTACATGACTTCATTCTATCTCCCTCCATTATGACTTACATTGTATCTAAGCTACCATTATGGTAACTTCTATGTGTCTTCTCTCTGTCCCTCCCAACTATGACTCATGTTTCATGTTTTAGAGTGTACATTAGTCACCAGCGTAATGTTGACCTCTGTGTGATTTCACTCTGTCCCTCCCAACTATGACTCATATTTCATGTTTTAGAGTGTACAGTAGTCACCAGCGTAATGTTGACCTCTGTGTGATTTCACTCTGTCCCTCCCAACTATGACTCATGTTTCATGTTTTAGAGTGTACAGTAGTCACCAGCGTAATGTTGACCTCTGTGTGATTTCACTCTGTCCCTCCCAACTATGACTCATGTTTCATGTTTTGGAGTGTACTTTGATTACCAGTCTAATGGTTGTTAATTACTCCTCAGCTGGTCATTAAGACTACACGGCAGTGTATTTTGGTTGATTTTAGGGAGATAGCTTGAACGTATCACATTTGCATGACCAAATTTCATTTAAACATACTCCATATCTTTGTAAAATTGTCTGTGGCCTCTTATACCATGCCAGCTTCAAGTCAATGAGAGGATTGAATATTTTCTAATATTTGTTATTTTATGGACAACTTGAGTGTGCCTTTAGGAGAGTTGGTAGATATATTTTTCCAAGTTATTAAGGAAAGGCGACACACCTATATCTACATAATCTATATATCTGATTGAGAACTGGTCTCTTACATATGTTATACCAAATGTCTTTATCTAATTTTGACTTTGAAATCTAATAACATTTATAAAACTTATTTCCAACATGATGGCAGCATTCCAGAATTACACTTTGACATGCCCATTTAATGTTTTAGAACAGTTGGAGTGAGTTCAGTTGGAGTGTGTAGGTGCAGGCGGCATCACCGTGTACCTTAACATATATTGTCTGAGACAGGAAAACTTATCCAGGGCCTGTATGTGTGATATGTGGATAGAGTATGGAAAACCTATCCAGGGCCTGTATGTGTGATATGTGGATAGAGTGTAGAAAACTTATCCAGGGCCTGTATGTGTGATATGTGGATAGAGTATGGAAAACCTATCCAGGGCCTGTATATGTGATATGTGGATGGTGTGTGGGAAACTTATCCAGGGCCTGTATATGTGATATGTGGATGGTGTGTGGGAAACTTATCCAGGGCCTGTATGTGTGATATGTGGATAGAGTGTGGGAAACCTATCCAGGGCCTGAATGTGTGATATGTGGATGGTGTGTGGGAAACTTATCCAGGGCCTGAATGTGAGATATGTGGATGGTGACAACGGACAGTGGGTAACATTAGACTAGATACAACTGCGTTTAACCTATAGACTGTGTTACATTTGGACTGTGTGTTACATTTGGACTGTGTTTTACATTTGTACAGTGTGTTACATTTGTACAGTGTGTTACATTTGGACTGTGTGTTACATTTGGACTGTGTGTTACATTAGGACTGTGTGTTATATTTGGACTGTGTGTTACATTTGGACTGTGTGTTATATTTGGACTGTGTGTTACATTTGGACTGTGTGTTACATTAGGACTGTGTGTTATATTTGGACTGTGTGTTACATTTGGACTGTGTGTTACATTTGGACTGTGTGTTACATTTAGACTGTGTGTTACATTTGGACTGTGTGTTACATTTGGACTGTGTGTTATATTTGGACTGTGTGTTACATTTGGACTGTGTGTTACATTTGGACTGTGTGTTATATTTGGACTGTGTGTTATATTTGGACCGTTTGTAACATAGATACATCTGGACAGCAGTACACTGTTTCAGAGACTTTCCTGGGCGCGAGTTTGGACGGCTTTGAAGCAGGTGTTGGTGGGAGACATCAGTAAATAAATGCCACCAGCCTCTGCAGTCATTTAACTTACTGTCACAAGTTATTTGGGATAATTAGTCTGCTCAGACATGTGGGTTGGCTCCTGCCAGTCCTGCCAAGACACTTTGATATAAATGTGGCGTCCACTTTGCCTCAGTGATACTACTCCCTCCTGGATGGCTGGGGCTGCCCACACTGACAAATAAGACACTAGGGGAGGTCTGGGAGGGAGATGAGAGTAGCTAATCACCTTCATGCTTGCCACATATAGAGGGCATGATGGTAAGTTGTTTCAATGTCTGGGTGAATGGTAAGTTATTGCAATGTCTGGTTGAATGGTAAATCTTTGCAATGTTTGTGTTAATGGTAAGTTATTGCAATGTTTGGGTGAATGATGAATTATTACAATGTTTGGGTGAAAGGTGAGTTATTTAAATTCTGGGATAATGGTAAGTTATTGCAATGTTTGGGTGAATGATGAGTTATTACAATGTTTGTGTAAATGGTAAGTTGTTTCAATGTTAATTAAGTAAGTTAATTGCCTCATGTGTCAGGGGATGCTCCCCTTTCCTTACATTCTCCTGTCCTACTCACTGTCAGATGCTAAGATTGATTACAGGGGAGCAGGCAACTCACAATCAACACATTTACAAAGATTCATTTACTTGCTTAGTTCTTTCCAAAGATTCCTCACAAATACAGCCCCAAAGGTTCTTTTACATTCACAGTTCTACTCAAAAGGTTCTTTTACATTCACAGTTCTACTCAAAGGTTCTTTTACATTCACAGTTCTACTCAAAAGGTTCTTTTACATTCACAGTTCTACTGTTCTACTCAAAAGGTTCTTTTACATTCACAGTTCTACTCAAAAGGTTCTTTTACATTCACAGTTCTACCCAAAGGTTCTTTCACATACACGATCCAATCAAATGTTCTATTACAAAAACAGTCCCGTTCATATAACTCTTCACATGTAGAGTCTCGTATTAATATTCCTACACACAAACATTTCTATCCAAAGATTCCTTGGCACAGATGGGTCCGTCCAGAGATTCCTCCTCAGTTTCGTATGTGGTTCCTGTATATCATAGCCGATGTACAATGAGATATGATGGAAGCAGTTCACACTGATGAGGATAACCTGGGCAACAACAATCATCTCACAGGGAAGGATTATGTAAAGAAGGATTATATCAAGAATAGAATCCTACACAATCGCAGATATAATCCGGGTGTGGGATCACAGAATTGTGACCAAGTTTGGAAGCTGTTGTGCATTGTAGACAATGTGTCTCTGTTCTGATTAGTAGCACAGTCCGGGAACATTCTCAGTAGCCCGGTTGTCATCCATCAGTTAATTAACCAAGCAGTGTAGAGCATGAAACTGACTTGAGTTTATTTCAGTTCAATCTAATTCATTATTTTATTTACTGATAATCAAAATATTTCCTGAATTCTTTCATTGATTCATGCACAATTTTGGCTGAGACATTTAATTCGTTATATAAATCGTGAATCAGAATGAGGTGTGCCCCTATAAATAGTGCCCCTATTAACAGTGTGTCCCTATTAACAGTGTGCCCCTATAAATAGTGTGCCCCTATTAACAGTGTGTCCCTATTAACAGTGTGTCCCTATTAACAGTGTGTCCCTATTAACAGTGTGTCCCTATTAACAGTGTGTCCCTATAAATAGTGTCCCTATTAACAGTGTGTCCCTATTAACAGTGTGCCCCTATAAATAGTGCCCCTATTAACAGTGTGTCCCTATTAACAGTGTGTCCCAATAAATAGTGCCCCTATTAACAGTGTGTCCCTATTAACAGTGTGTCCCTATAAATAGTGCCCCTATTAACAGTACGTCCCTATTAACAGTGTGTCCCTATAAATAGTGCCCCTATTAACAGTGTGTCCCTATCAACAGTGTGTCCCTATAAATAGTGCCCCTATTAACAGTGTGTCCCTATTAACAGTGTGTCCCTATTAACAGTGTGTCCCTATAAATAGTGCCCCTATTAACAGTGTGTCCCTATTAACAGTGTGCCCCTATAAATAGTGCCCCTATTAACGGTGTGTCCCTATTAACAGTGTGTCCCAATAAATAGTGCCTTTATTAACAGTGTGTCCCTTTTAACAGTGTGCCCCTATTAACAGTGCCCCTATTAACAGTGTGTCCCTATTAACAGTGTGTCCCTATTAACAGTGCCCCTATTAACAGTGTGTCCCTATTAACAGTGTGTCCCTATAAATAGTGCCCCTATTAACAGTACGTCCCTATTAACAGTGTGTCCCTATAAATAGTGCCCCTATTAACAGTACGTCCCTATTAACAGTGTGCCCCTATAAATAGTACCCCTATTAACAGTGTGTCCCTATTAACAGTGTGTCCCTATTAACAGTGTGTCCCTATTAACAGTGTGCCCCTATAAATAGTGCCCCTATTAACGGTGTGTCCCTATTAACAGTGTGTCCCAATAAATAGTGCCTTTATTAACAGTGTGTCCCTTTTAACAGTGTGCCCCTATTAACAGTGCCCCTATTAACAGTGTGTCCCTATTAACAGTGTGTCCCTATTAACAGTGCCCCTATTAACAGTGTGTCCCTATTAACAGTGTGTCCCTATAAATAGTGCCCCTATTAACAGTACGTCCCTATTAACAGTGTGTCCCTATAAATAGTGCCCCTATTAACAGTACGTCCCTATTAACAGTGTGCCCCTATAAATAGTACCCCTATTAACAGTGTGTCCCTATTAACAGTGTGTCCCTATTAACAGTGTGTCCCTATTAACAGTGTGTCCCTATTAACAGTGTGTCCCTATAAATAGTGCCCCTATTAACAGTGTGTCCCTATTAACAGTGTGTCCCAATAAATAGTGCCCCTATAAACAGTGTGTCCCTATTAACAGTGTGTCCCTATTAACAGTGTGTCCCTATTAACAGTGCCCCTATTAACTGTGTGTCCCTATTAACAGTGTGTCCCTATAAATAGTGCCCCTATTAACAGTACGTCCCTATAAATAGTGCCCCTATAAATAGTGCCCCTATTAACAGTGCCCCCCATAAACAGTGCCCCTATAAACAGTGCCCCTATAAAGAGTGCCCCTATAAAGAGTGCCCCCATAAAGATTGCGCCTATAAAGAGTGCCCCTATAAAAAGTGCCCATAGAAAGAGTGCCCCCATAAACAGTGCCCCTATAAACAGTGCCCCCTATATACAGTACCCCCCATAAACAGTGCCCCTATAAAGAGTGCCCCTATAAAGAGTGCCCCATAAAGAGTGCCCCCATAAACAGTGCCCCCTCTAAACAGTGCCCCTATAAAGAGTGCCCCCCATAAACAGAGCCCCTATAAACAGTGCCCCCGAAAAAACAGTGTGCCCCTAGTAACAGTGTGCCCCTAGTAATAGTGTGCCCCTAGTAACAGTGTGCCCCTAGTAACAGTGTGCCCCTAGTAACAGTGTGCCCTTAGTAATAGTGTGTCCCTAGTAACAGTGTGCCCCTAGTAACAGTGTGCCCCTAGTAATAGTGTCCCTAGTAACAGTGTGCCCCTAGTAACAGTGTGTCCCTGTGGACAGTGTGCCCCTAGTAACAGTGTGCCCCTAGTAACAGTGTGCCTCTAGTTAATAGTGTGTCCCTGTGGACAGTGAGCCCCTATAAACGATCAGCTCCTTTAAACAATGTGCTCCTATTATAAACAAGGTGCCACTATAAACGTTAACTACATTCCTTTGCTTCAATAAGGTCGAAAGTCAATCATCCACAAGATGCCCACCGCCTCTCCCTGAGAATATTACTGGTTTAGCTGTATCTGTGGTGGAAATTATTGACCTCACAATCTGTTCACAGCCAGCAGTGTGTAATGATTAACAGGGCAAAACCCAGGATTTATGGCACGTGATCACACGCCCAGGCCGCAGTAGCTCTCCAGTCTCTCTGGGTGCATCACATCGGGGTGCGCATGACCGTGAGCATCTCCTCACAGGCAGTACCAAACATATCTAGATCTGTCACATAATCAACAGCCAGTGCCTAGTGTCTCTAGATCTGTCACATCCTCAACAACTAGTCCCTAGTGTCTGTAGGTCTGTCTCATCCTAAACAGGCAGCGCCTAGTGTCTCTAGATCTGTCATATCGTCAACAGGCAGTGCTCAGTGTATCTAGGTCTGTCACATCCTCAACAGGCAGTGCTCTTTGGATCTGTCACATCCTCAACAGGCAGTGCTCTCTAGATCTGTCACATCCTCAACAGGCAGTGCTCTCTAGATCTGTCACATCCTCAACAAACATCAGAGCTATTGTAGGATATAGATTATCTACCTATAGACTCTTATAAACAAATATAGACAATCACGATCTTTGGCAAGAAACCATAGAGGTTACTGAGTGCTACGTAGAGGCCAACAAGTGCAGGCTAAGGAGACGCATTACTCGCCCCGAATAGAGATGAAGTGATCCTCAAAGCCATGCAGGCAGACGCCATGGACATGCGCAGCCCCGAAGCTGAAGAAGACGCTATGCAGGCAGCCCTCACACAGATGCTCAATTTTCCTTAAAAAGGCCCCGAAATCGCTACGCAGGGAGCAGAATCCACTTGCCTAGAAGATCCACGACACTTGCCTAGAAGATCCACAGCCACCCTTGCATAGACTTGGGTGTTTTATGCATTCTCAGAACTTTGTCAGTATCATGCATTTGGGTATTTCATATGCCTCGCTCTTTGCCATGCCGACCTAGCCAGACTAGTGTATACAGCACCGAATAAAGCAGATCCTTGTGCATTGTATACTCTGTGTCTGCAGTCCTTATTACCTCTCAACTCACATAGGTAGATAGGGTAGCTAGGTTAAGGCCCCGTTCACAGCCAGCGAGTACGATATCCAAGATCCCCGTCCACGTTCCCCAACGCCGGAGACATTCCCCATACACTAGTAGGCTACAAAACCTACGTAACACTATCAGCGGTTTGGACGATCTTCTTTTCCTCTCATGACTTCAGGGATGATGCCATCTCTAAGTTTCTCACAGTATTTTTGGCAGCTTTATATCCATCTTTAATATCCATCCCCAGACTGACCCCATACATAATGTACTCCACCTTCTGCCCAGTTCACGTGCTTTTCCCTCAAGTTAAAAATCAAACAATGAGAGGAAAGTCTTTGGACTAGACCCAGCTTTAGGGATCGACATGTTGAATAGAACTCCGTCGCGAGAGCATTCACAAATATTTTGTTCATAAGTGATAGTGGTAGCCAATTTAGGATACTACGCGATATTGGCCTTCGGCAACAAACAATTACCCATAATGTTCCGTTTATTTCAACATTATTTGTCTGGTGAGAAATGATAACATTTACAGCTGACGACAACGGAGCTGGGGACGACAACAGAGCTGCTGTTCCATTTTCAAAACCTTTTAATTGCATATGCATTTGAGAAAATATTCTCCTCAGATTGTGGTCAGATACGTATACGTACCAACAAAGTCAGATGGTGTTTAACATCTATAATCAACTGATAAACCGAAACGCAGCTCTGTTGTCGTTCACAGCTCTGCTGTCATCGGCTGTACCAGACATTTTGGATTCGTCAGAAATGTGTTTCTATAAAAGACCGATGTAAACAGCACATTATGTATTGGCATTGGTTGCCTGAGAGATAGCCCATCTCATGAGAAAGAAAAAACGTGACATTGTTCAATAAGATTGTTATTGTAAAAGCATATAAATGCATATATTTAATTACTCAGATACATTCGGATACGCATATATCCACACACATATACGCACACGCACATGTATCAAAACGCACTTACATAAGGAAAATAGTCACTCCAAATATAACCGATAAAAAGTGGTGCTCCATATGAATCATGGATAAACAGCACAATAATGAAATGGTCATTGCAAACTGATGGGGTAGCTGTAGGCAACTATTGCCTAAATCTCTGTTACAAATATGACCGGATGAATGTGGTCTCACATGTAATGTCTTCAGCAGTTCATCGCCGGAAGTGAGTTTATCCAATAATAAATAAACAGATCTATGAGCAGACATTGTCTGGTATATAAATGCGGTATATAAATGCCAGCTTTATCTTTACCTTTTTATCTGTATACTCTGATAAAATTACGATTTTCCAGTCCACGAGGCCAATAGGTTTATCAGTAGGTGTTGTGGTTTTATTCTCTTTTGTAAAGAACACATCATGTTACTCAAGAGGTCTGTGATTCATTTAATGCCACACATTCCACACTCTTCAGATGAGCAATATTGTCGACACTCCTGATTGCACATATATGCACTGCGTCCGGAGAGTAGAAGTGAAACAAAGCAGAATAAATGGCAGGTATTGAAGCAGAGCAGGGCTAGGTCAACAGCAAATAATGCCTCTCAGCAGCACCGCAATGGTCTCCATGATACATGTCATCACTTCACGCTAAAAACATATCATCAAATAGTCCATTCTGGTCAGTGCATGCATCCTCAAATATCAGCACTGACGCAATCCCATCAAGCTAAGAGTATATTTACACATATATATGCATCATGATATCACGCTTTCATTATGCTAGGTTGATAATATTTTTTGTTGTAATGAGTATACTATGTCAAGGGAAACGGTTGTAACCTTTGTCTTTTTGCTTTTTGACAATTTTACCTAAAATAGAGAAAAGCGCATACTGTGAGAGAACGAATATGTCCATTAACATACTAATTGTCTCATGGTTGAAACTTTTTAAAATAAGACTGTCAGTTAAAAAAATATTTCAAATTGCAAACCTGATTCTGTATATAGAGCATAGGTAACCGAACATCAACTGATAGCATCAATAGTAAATTTTGACCATAGTCTGTGAAGCAAGAATGCAACATCCGGGACCTGCCCTCCTCTTCAAATAAAAATCAATAAGTATATTCATACGTTTGAATCAATAGTTGATATTTGGCAATTTGAATGACTTTGACACTTGGAATACTATGGGCAACTTTGTTTCTCTCTTACTGAGGTCTATAAATTTCTAAAATGAGCATCCATCCATAAGTTATGCCGACCATACATTGTGCACTTTCTCTGCCCTTAATGTGTGGATATCTACAGTCTCTCATACTTGGTGCTTCAAGAGGGTGTTCTGCACCTATGAGATATTCTTTTGCAGATCACCCCCTCTGCCGAACTACTTTCGCAGATCACCCATGTGCCGAACTACTTTTGCAAATCATCTTTGGTCCAAATGACGAGTGAGATCCTTCCACCAGAACCAACTTGAGAGATCTGCCAGCCTGAACACTGCACTCACATGTTCTTGCCTTAGTCTCTCTGCAGCTAAAATTGACTGCAGACATATCTCAGAACAGAAACATTATAACTGAAAGAAATTTACTTATGTGAGAAAGGGCTGATGCATTAAGTACAAAAACTGCATTGACAGACACAAAGAAAGAGGATTCCTTGGTAACAAGTTTATTATCTGGCGAAGATGAATGCCGCATTCATAATCCTATAAGAATGGCAGATGTAAAGATTCCTGTCCTTTGATACATTTTACAACCAACACGCACGCCTCAGATATAATTTATGACGCAGTTGGTTAGAGGGCATGCTTAATAGTACTAGCACTGTAATGATCTAAAGGTCGCGGATTTGATTCCTGGCTCTGACGGCACAGAATTCACGCCACATCAAGGGTTAACCTGTTGCCTATCGGTGTAAATTTATAACTGTTTGGGTTGTAATGTCTATCGGTGTAAATTTATAATTGGTTGGGTTGTAATGTCAAGAATATTTTACATCTGCCACCAATAGGTCATGCCATGGTGTAACTGAGAAAATGTTTAAAGTGTCATAAAACCTTAAAAAACTCAAACTCAAAGTCAAACTGCTCAGTGTCAGGTCATCCTTAATTTATTTTCTAATATATATCTCTGCTACTAAATAATCCCATTGATTGAAAACATGCTGCTTAACTGCAATCAATCCGTGCATTGGGCCAGAATAAAGGGTTCCTTTATTCATCTATATATTTATATCATTGAGGCTCATGCTCATTTTATTGATTTTCCTCATCATAAGATGATAGGACAATGCAACTATTGTGATAATGACAGTACAGTCTTAATGCTGAATCAGACTAGTCTAATCTAAGTGGCATAGCCAGGTATATATCAGATAGGTCTAATATAAGTGGCATAGCCAGGTATATATCAGATAGGTCTAATCTAAGTGGCATAGCCAGGTATATATCAGATAGGTCTAATATAAGTGGCATAGCCAGGTATATATCAGATAGGTCTAATCTAAGGGGCATAGCCAGGTATATATCAGATAGGTCTAATCTAAGTGCTATAGCCATGTCTATATCAGACTGGTCTGGTCTAGGTGTTATAGCCATGTCTATATCAGACTGGTCTAGTGTAAGTGCTATAGCCATGTCTATATCAGACTGGTCTAGTGTAAGTGCTATAGCCATGTCTATATCAGACTGGTCTAGTGTAAGTGCTATAGCCATGTCTATATCAGACTGGTCTAGTGTAAGTGCTATAGCCATGTCTATATCAGACTGGTCTGGTCTAGGTGTTATAGCCATGTCTATATCAGACTGGTCTGGTCTAGGTGTTATAGCCATGTCTATATCAGACTGGTCTGGTCTAGGTGCTATAGCCATGTCTATATCAGACTGGTCTGGTCTAAGTGCTATAGCCATGTCTATATCAGACTGGTCTGGTCTAAGTGCTATAGCCATGTCTATATCAGACTGGTCTGGTCTAAGTGCTATAGCCATGTCTATATCAGACTGGTCTGGTCTAAGTGCTATAGCCATGCTTGAAATATATCAGTATACTGGTTTACCTGGGTTTTGTGACCTGATTCTCATGCTGTGTGACGCAATAACGGGGTATTTCCCGAAGCTAGGAGCCAGATTATGACTTGGTTGTATATTCTTATAACCATTTATGACAAAGCCAACAGCTCAAAACAACAATGGCATGTGATCAACTACTTTTATCCCCGTACATCCAGGGTCGTGCTGTCAACCAACGGAGATCGGGCCAAGTTTTAAGGAAATACTCTTATTTGGTTAAAGTTCCTTCAGATTGCCACATATTCAATATCAGTAGTTTTATGAAGCAAGTTCCTTCAGATTACCACATATCAGTAGTTTTATGAAGCAAGTTCCTTCAGATTACCACATATCAGTAGTTTTATGAAGCAAGTTCCTTCAGATTACCACATATCAGTAGTTTTATGAAGCAAGTTCCTTCAGATAACTACATATCAGTAGTTTTATTAAGCAGTGACTCTTTGATGCCATATGACGCAGACCGGATTTCCGCTCCACAGGGAATTGTGGGTAACCAAGTACATTTCAGTATCATTCTACGCATTGTCTGACATGTGCAAAAAGAACTCAACCAAAAGATTGATATTAATTAACTCCTATGCACAGATGATGGAAATGTTCATGTTATCAGTATGAATTCCCAATGTATTTTGTGCCAAATGCAGACTGTATATATGCATTGAGAGAGTAACGGCAAAGTTCACGTACGTTGAGCAATTGTTTACTTGAATTAAGGTCATTCGGTCCAAAAATAATACAATCGGATTAAAATGCCTTCAAGGTCCTACGTAGTTTTATGAATATTACGCGTCAAACCATTTCATATTTCTCAAATAGTTACAAATATATATGTGATATTACACCATAGTTAACAATATATGAAACCCGCCAAAAACATTGCTCAGATTTGCAAATTATAAAATTGCTTTCGCCTATCTGTATTATTCCATTCCGTTTTCTTATTCATCTCATATTGTTATATGTCTCAAAGCTATCATGGAGATCAACGATTACTGGCTTTTCTTTGTGATTATTTGTTTTTGATCAAGACCCGTGTATCTGAGAGTGCTACATTCATTGCTGTTTGGCGTGTGTGTATTCTGATGGGCTCCTATACTTGGTGTACTAGAGTAGCGTTTATTGATCAGAGATACAGGCCTACAAAACGAAACGACAACTGCCTGCAAACCACGTGTTTTGTTAACACACACATAAAATCATATTGTTATTATTGTCTATTGCATTAGACTCAGCTATAGTTCAAGGCGGATTTGTTTATGGAAAGCATTTTTTCAATTGGAGAACCTGATAATATTGAAAACGATTTACCATTCAGGCAGCCTATCTCCCATTTTATTTCACCATTTTCATTTTGTAATGAAGCATATTTTGCATTTGATATCAACTGGATGTGTAATAAAAAATACTCACGTGTTATGTGAATTTGCCTTTTATATCAGCGAGCCTCAGTCAAAAAGCCCACTCATTTAAGTAAGCACTGGTTATTTGGGTAATCCGGTGGAGCGCGTATATCAGTGAAGAGCGATTAATCACGTCCCGAGGCCACGTATCTCGCATTAGATGTGATCAGCATAGATTACGCCAAGGTTGTGGTTCCTGTGAAATGTAGCCAAATCTGTGAGCCTGTTTTGCAGTCAGCGTCTCTCAGACGGCTTATGTGGCGTCTATCACCACGTGCTCATGTTTTGAATGCCAGTCAGGCTTCTTCTACGCATGCGTGAACTAGCTGCAGACGACAGCTGTCATGGTTAGCCCACAGGAATGGACAAACATGGAAATGTTTTAATTCAATGAAAAAACATAAAATCGACATATTTTTCATAATTTTCATATTGGTTCAGGGTTTAAACCCGGGGGTTCAAAGAAGAAGATATGAGTATTATTAGTCAGTATTTGGGACAGCAGCAATCAAAATCCTTCCCTTTTAAACAATTCATTAAAGCAAGGTCACTGGCTTTATATCTAAGTTTCCAGAATTCGTCATTGGAAAGTATATTGTGATTCTGTTGAGGTAATTTGCGATACGATGTTTTGCCCTCCAATTCCCATCATGCAATATGTCAATCAGGGAAGCACCAGAGATTGACATTTGGTATGGACGTGGCCCCTATCTGTCGGAAGTCAGAACTCCTACCTGGGAGTACCAATTGCCCTGGGTCCCTATCTCAGGAAGCCTGCGTCCCTGCAGTTTGTGGGGCATCTGGTTCTGACTACTCCGGAAGTCGTGGAGCCTGCGTCCGTAGCACGTTGCATTCCCTTTCCTCTTTGAGCGACTCACTTCCGGTGTATGCGGCTGACCTGACCTCTTAATGTCATCATCTGGACTGTGTCATAGCGGCATGTCACCCTCGGCGTCCGGAGTGGGAAAGGTAGCCAAATGCTCCTAATTACAAGATGTGTACCAAGCTATGGCTTATTCTGAAATAGATACAATGAACAAATCAAGGAATACTTAACAGGTGAAAAGTAATCTCTATATACATGTACTCATGCACACTGCAAGTTAAAAATATGCAGTTAATAGAAATGCAATTACATTCATCATTCAGAGGAAAATTTAATTAATTTTCTTATTTTTTCACATTAGCGATTTTAAAAATGAGCTCTATATATTATTTCCCTTGACCATTGAGCAGCGAATAAATATTATAGGATTTTTTCTTTGTTTTTACTTGCCTAGAATATGCATACACGTAAAAATAAAGAAGCCTGTCACCTGGACTCAATGCCCTACTCTCTTAGAATCAATCATGGAGCACTGACTGATTTCTCGACTAGGCAGGAAAGAATAATATTTAGTAATTTTTTTTAGAAAGAAGTTGCATCTCAAGTAACACCGTGACATACACTTACTCATATAATGAAATTCATGCCAAATGATAAGCAGATGGCACAAACTCAGTATATGAGAAGTAGATGAAATGTACAAGGCAGATTAAATATACTGAGCAGATATTATATAATGAACGCATGGTGAACAGATAACATGTAGTGAGCAGATAGCACGTAGGGAGCAGATAGCATGTAGCGAGCAGATAGCATGTAGTGAGCAGATAGCATGTGGTGAGCAGATAGCACGTAGTGAGCAGATATCATGTAGTGAGCAGATAGCATGTAGTGAGCAGATAGCATGTAGGGAGCAGATAGCATGTAGTGAGCAGATAGCATGTAGTGAGCAGATAGCATGTAGTGAGCAGATAGCATGTAGTGAGCAGATAGCATGTAGTGAGCAGATATCATGTAGTGAGCAGATAACATGTAGGGAGCAGATAGCATGTAGTGAGCAGATAGTATGTAAAGAGAATATGTAAAGAAAGAAAATATTTGTGACCAGTTAATCAGATATCATAAACCGATCCTTAACCTGATAGCTTTGTGCTATAAGCCACATGTGAAGCGGCCTTAAAATGCACTCCTCAGTTCACCCAATGCTGAGATATGACCCTACACATCTCTTATCATTAAGAGGTAGCCAGGACCTTTCAAATACATTTCAGTTTAATTACAATAAAATGTTATCTTTTATAACAGTACTTACAATAATTGTGTACATTTAATGTGGCAGTAGATTGAATGCTCTGATCTTAATTATAATATGTTGATAAGATTTGAAGAGGGTGATATGTGACATTGTAGAACCCCTCTTCCTGCCACTGTGATGTTTGAAAAGTTGTCAAATGTGCTAAAGTTATTAAACATGGGATATATTGCAAACATTTTAATAACTAATGCATCATAGAGGTCTGAGGGACTCTAAAATGTCAAGATTATCACAGTCAGCTCAAATGTTGAATAGAATAGTCAACGAATTAGAAATAGAGTATATTTATACTTAATCGTGTTTCATGAGTGATAATGTTTATGAAAGAATACGTTTACTGATCAAACCGGTTTTCTAAAATAAAAACGAATTTGGAAACAATCTTTTGGAATTCTGATTTGCTGTACACACACACATACACAGACACATACACACACACACACACACAGACACACACACACACAGTAAGTCCAGTCCTTATTTCTTGCAGTGTGAGCTCTGATTTAGTCCTCACCCTCTCTAGTCAGAATAGATCTCCTGCCAGGGAGGTAAGGAAGAACCCAGATCAGCTGACTGCGAGACAGCAGCCCATATGAAGCCTAAGTAGGTCACAGCCTTGATTACACAGGCAGTCTCCACATTTATGTTACATCATGCCCACCTCTCCATCACCACACATCATCATTAAGAGATTTACCTGTAGCAGCAGCAGCAGCTTCTCTGTCCATTCCTGCCTCCGCATGTTATGTGTCTGTCTTCCTCAGCGGGTATGTCCAGTCACTGTATCATTATTCATTGTGAGCTACTGTGGCGGCATGCCTGGCAAGACAGAGCAAAGACAGTTCTATATTGAGGAAGGGCCTAATGTTAGCATTCTTTCTCAAAAATCAATCACAGACTTTTCCTTCAACCACAGGGCGTTAGTTGTGATATAACTCACATGAGGATATAAAGCATCCTTAATATTCAAATGTTCATATTAGGTTAATGCAATGATGGGATGAAAACAATGCAGATTCACATTTCTACACATTATAGAACCTTTATTTTAGTGGATGCTAAAGACACTGGCATAGTAACAGTTAAATAATAATGAACTAAAATGCACAGTATTAAGTGTTGAATACACAGTATTAAGTGTTGAAGTAGATGTGCACACTAGGTATCAGCCACACTAGGTATCAGCCACACTAGGTATCAACCACACTAGGTATCAACCACACTAGGTATCCACCACACTAAGTATCAGCCACACTAGGTATCCACCACAATAGGTATCTATCACTGTAGGCATCAACCCCACAAGGTATCAACCACACTACACATCAACCACACTAGGTATCAACCACACTAGGTATCAACCACACTAGGTATCAACCACACTGGGTATCAACCACACTAGGTATCAACCACACTGGGCATCAACCCCAAAAGGTATCAACCACACTAGGCATCAATCAAACTAGGCATCAACCACATTACATATCAACCACACTACACATCAACCACATTACATATCAACCACACTAGGTATCAACCACACTAGGTATCAACCACACTAGGTATCAACAACACTAGGCATCAACCACACTAGGTATCAACCACACTAGGTATCAACCACACTAAGTATCAACCACATTACACATCAACCACACTAGGTATCAATCACACCAGGTATCAACCACACTAGGTATCAACCACACTATGTATCAACCACACTACATATCAACCACACTCCGTATCAACCACAAAAGATTTAATTTAATACATTTAATACTGGCAGTTCAATAAAATGACCTTGTATTATGGATAACAAAATTACATATGATATATGATTGCAAAGTCGGAAATGTCACAGATTGTTACAGAAAACTCATCATTTTTTTAATATGTAACATTCTGTTAAATCACTGTGTCCAATATAAACCTTTATTGAAACAGCTTTTCCCCCTTCGTACCAAACAACATCCATTCCCTGTTCGTTCTTGATAGATGTCTAGCAAAGGGCGTGGATCAAAACGATATTAATTTACTTGTATGACCGAGTATGACATGTTATTTCATTAGGACCGAGTATAATATGTGAATTCATAACATTCTTCAGTCATTTCGTGAAAAGGAGATATAGTGCTGCCTAACTGAATTGTCATGTTGCAGGTCCTTGACATGACAACCCACACAGTCAGAAGTTTTCCAGGACAACAAGTTAACCCTTTGGCACGGGCCTCAGCTCATATGTGAAATTATATCGTGAGATCAATATCGTCATGGCCTGGGATCGAACCCACAACCTTTGGATCACCACAGAGGAACTGGTGCTATAAAGGTTGCGCTCTAATCAACTGCGCCACGGCCCGTGGTCCATGGCGTGGTAGAGATACATAGAAAAAGGACAAGTTTTGATTAATATCTTTAAAAAGACCACACTTTTGATATCATATAACCAAACAGATTATTTTCTCTCTCTTTAAGGTGCAGTTTCTCTTACTTTAAGGTCTCTTTTTAATTCTCACTTTAAGGTCTCTTGAGTTCTCACTTTAAGTTCTCTTTGTTCGCTTGATCACAAGGGAGTTTGTCTTTTCTTCATATACATGGTCACAGTGGGAGTCAGACTTTACAATCCAAGCCCCCTCCAAGGTTGGAATTTGGTAACAATCACCTACCTAAATACAGGGCTGGGGGAAAGTCCTCATGGAGCACTCCTGAATTGTATAACTTAGTAATATCGAATTCACTGTGATATACAAATAAATACATCTCTGGTGAGTAATACACATGTACATGTGTCTAACAGAAGATTATATATATATATATATATATATATATATATATATATATATATATATATATATATATTAGCAGGATAGAGATGACTTGTTTCATCCTTCAATAAATCTTTGATTTGTTGATTGTAGACCAGATTACAAAAATCCCTTATACCATCATTTCTTAATCCCTTATACAATCATTTCTTAATCTCGGATACCATTATTTTCTATTTTAATCCCTTTATGGCCTTATGCCATCATTATATATGCCATCAAATATATATAATCATTGTAATATTATACTTTATATCGTGCAGATTGTACATTACAGGACATTATTTGTAACCTGGTGCATGTTAATATTGTACTCCAATGCTCGTTCTAAACACTTGTTAGTGGCGACATCTGGTGTCCGCATATCATACAACACACTCAGCCTGTTGTGTGTTAGCTTTGTGAATTGCAATTTTTCCTCCTTTAATGAGATTATGTTTATGATAAATGAATGTTTACCTTCTGCCTTCTATTAGATATCTTTCTATTCTTGAACTCAGCATTTAGACCCCCCTGCATTTTATGCCTGCTTTTATCATTACTGTGATTATCATTCTGACTTTGTGAGTCTTACTTAATGCAATAAGGGGAGGGAGAGTATGGAGTTTCATAGATATTTAAACAGGGATTGGAAACAACAGGTCTGCCACTAGGTGTCAGTGCGGTGCACCATCAAACTCAGACATGCAACTTTTGCGGATCAACGATAAATGATTTTGCATTCTTACACAAATTCTTCCATTCTTGATATCAGTGATGTACGATTAATATAGATATGTAAAAGGTAAGTATTTCTCGTAATAATTTCTTGCAAAAAAGACAAAGACCTTCTTTTGTAATAATTGTCTGAGCATTGCAATTGATGGATATATATGAATATAAAAATACGTTTAGTTAATAAAATGTTATATAAAAATGCATGCAAACGCGGCCTGTTTAACTTAATGCTAAAGTAGGTGTGGTATAAGGATAATACCAGAGTCAATGTTTGATTCAGAAAAAAAATTATAATATGTCATTTATTGTGAATAATATAAAACAAACCACAAAATACTAACAAAACTAAGACTGTTATGACATGGAGGTGAACGATAGATTCAAGGCTCATCTCGCTAAAATATACACGTGTATTTAAATAAACTTCTTCTCTCAATACTAACTGTTTTAACCCTGAGTTCTTCATGATCCAAAATAACCTTAACACTGAACAGAACACTAACCTATTCTTTCTATGTACTTTTTAATTATATTATTAAAGTTTGCTGAGAATAACTCAATGATTTATCAGTTACTCTTTCTGGAATTCATGGCAGAATTACAAGGACAAAAGGGTTAACCTTTCGGGATTGGCTCTCAGCTCATATGATAAGGTATAACAGGACCTTTGGCATAAGTGATTGGTTCGCAGAGAAATACCAATTTATGTTTAACAGTACAATACTGGGAAACCATTTATTTCCAATTCTTTGCAGAAATCTTTAAGAGATTCCTTGCTGTAAGATGGTTCAGTTCTCTATTAAATGACCTTTGAACAACACTGCAGATTCCACCAGTTCATTTACATGTCAATCAAGCAGGTTTTACTTTTTACATGTCAATCAAGCATAAATTATTTTTGAAAATGTCAATCAAGCTGGGTTTTTTTTTTTGAGGTAGGCATACACCCTGGGCCAATAAAGGCATAATGCCAATTTATTGTTAACATTTCATCCAGTTTTTATTTTATAGTAATCCAATCAGTATTAATTTGGGTGATTTGACATTTGATATGTGCAATAATAAAGGTTTATTTCATAAACTTTCATAAGTACACTAAATGGTGAAGGTAATCATTTAATTTGATTCATTATTTAATACTTTAAAATCAGGTGAAAATGATAGAATTAAAAATCCTGTTTAAATCTTTTTATTGTATATTTGACCAGAGAAAAAGCATTTGAAAATTACTTGCCAAATGTTTCTTGTTCTTTTTTGTGCAATAACAAATGAATATTATCACAAACCTATGTTGCTGCATCGATATTCGCCCATTGAAAATGCATGTGAGCCTCGTTTTCAAACCCAGACGCTAACACTTGTTGTTATCGCCCGGGTATTATTCCCTTATTTTGATATGGTGTGACGTCATATCTGGGTACTTCAATCAGCAATATTGTAAGGTCATTATGATGTTTCCTATATCTTTATCCTATATATATAACCATTTATAACATTACTGACGGCTCAAAACTACATAATCTATGTGATAATTTTTATATCAGGAATATAGGCAGTAAATATATGTTAATAATATGTTAATAATATAATAATATTTTAAAAAGGTCTCAAATATCAGATAATTATCCATTATCGGTCTGGATCTGGTTTCAGTTTCATGAACGCTGATTGTTAATGTTGAGAAAGGTCTCAGGAATGGCCCATTTGTTTGCTTTAATCTGACGCTTTACTGGGCGTTTGTCTTCTTCTGTTCTGTGTATCTATTATCACCCCAATATCTCTTCAGGTAAAAGCACCTCATGTATTAGGCATTCAATTCTCAAACCGGAAATTCAGTCCACTTCCTGCCATTCGCTCCTTAAAAACTTTGTCCATTTCTTCATTCTGTTCGACTGTGAAATAATTCTTCCAATCTCCAACTTTCCCTATTTTGTCATAAACATAAAATATTGAATTTAACATTAAAATTTTGAAGTAAAATACTCAACGAAATGGGTTTAATACGCTACTTAAGAAGACTCCAACAAAAATATATTTAATACTGATGGACAGAAGCCTATAATACGTAAAGAAATGAATTAAACACCTCAGATGGCCAAATAAAATTATTCAACACTGGTGGACAAAAACAACAATACACCTGACCACCCCACTAGATGGCATGCAAAACAATACACCTGACAACCCCACTAGATGGCATGCGAAACAATACACCTGACAACCCCACTAGATGGCATGCGAAACAATACACCTGACAACCCCACTAGATGGCATGCGAAACAATACACCTGACAACCCCACTAGATGGCATGCGAAACAATACACCTGACAACCCCACTAGACGGCATGCGAAACAATACACCTGACAACCCCACTAGATGGCATGCGAAACAATACCTCTGACAACCCCACTAGATGGCATGCAAAACAATACACCTGACAACCCCACTTGATGGCATGCGAAACAATACACCTGACAACCCCACTAGATGGCCATGGCTTGCGAAACAATACACCTGACAACCCCACTAGATACCATGCAAAACAATACACCTGACAACCCCACTAGATGGCATGCGAAACAATACACCTGACAACCCCACTAGATGGCATGCGAAACAAAACCTCTGACAACCCCACTAGATGGCATGCGAAACAATACACCTGACAACCCCACTAGACGGCATGCGAAACAATACACCTGACAACCCCATTAGATGGCAATGAGAGTAGGACTAGACTGTCCCAGCAGATTGTTTTATAGAACACCTAACAACACACCTTTTCTGGAATCACTACTTTAAAAAGCCCTTTGAACAGAAACCTATGGATGTCTTAATGTAAATTTATCGAAGAGTATGACACTATATTTATCACCTAAGCGTTGGACATTGGACCCATCATCACGGTGATCCTCAGGTTTATCCAAATGTTTCATCTGCTTGAAGGAACACAGATTTATTATCTTATGGTAAGTTTCGGTGCTTCTTTCATAACCAAGAAATTTTCCAAGGTCTTCCAATACTTTAAGGCAGTTCTGAAATGAATAATACAAATAAAAAGATATGTTAGTCAAGCGAAAATTGCACATGTTAGTAAAACAATGATACATTTGCATTTAACACGATATTTGTATAAATATGTATATTTTTATAAATATGTGTATAAACTTAAAATATAGATACAACATGTTAATTCACATATAAATCATCCAGATCTGCTCTGAATCTTTTGAATTTCCATGCAATATCAGTTCTACCGGAAACTAATACATGCCGGGAAATATATTGTATTTTTGTCAACATTGAGAATATAATGACATCTTGTCAAAGACATAACTTATTAGGCCTTTTAGAGATTTTGAGGCATTTCCCGGCCAACTTACAGCCGCCATGTTTTTTTATTGCATTCGCAGCTTGGCTATTGCTATCAAAATGGAAACAATCGGTGCGAATGCATTCACCGCTATATTTGTTATAAATATTCCAAATTATAGGATCATGCACTGATGATTGGAAGATGATCTGATCGGTTAGGAAAGAGTATTGTCTCCCTACAGAAGACAGAATTTGAAATATGTGTATATGTGTTAATTAATGATTGATCCCCACATGAAAACAATGAAGTAAATCTTACTGTAGACATATCTTCATATTTGGCAATGAATATATTGTCTTGTTCTTTTGATAAATTCCACCAAGGCAGCACATGATCAAACCAGTCCCCGCGGTCAACTGAAATGATAGATGTCATATTACTTTGTGATTGATTCCATTGAAAACTAAGATTGGATAATGTGTATTTCTACAGATAACATCCCAAATTAGTCATTTCATATTAAAGGGGTGTCATAGATCTTTTGAGATTCTCCAAGTCTTACTAAACTTAATAAGTATTCTATCCCAGATATGTATGTCCACCATTGTTTTATACTAAGTTTCAAATTCTATCAACCAAACATACTAGATGACACAATTGTGTCAGAATAACAAAACACCAGGGTGACAATCCAGTCTTGTATTTAAGAACCTTAACCCGATAATTCTGAGATTTTGTGGCAAATTCTGAGATTTTGTGGCAAATTCTGAGATTTTGTGGCAAATTCTGAGATTTTGTGGCAAATTCTGAGATTTTGTGGCAAATTCTGAGATTTTGTGGCAAATTCTGAGATTTTGTGGCAAATTCTGAGATTTTGTGGCAAATTCTGAGATTTTGTGGCAAATTCTGAGATTTTGTGATATCATATAAAATTCTGAAGTATCATGGCAAATTCTGAGATATTATATAAAATTCTGAGATATTATGGCAAATTCTGGGATATTATGGTCAACCTATGTGACATCATGGACAAAGTGGATGTAAACCATGAACATAGCCTTGGAAAGCAAGGAAAAGACAGTAAAATGTAATAGCAGTGGCTTTTCAGCTTTGCTATTTGGAACATGTTATAACAACAAGATAAATATATTATACACATTATGTAATTCTTTTTGGAGAAACATTCATTCACTATTACTATTTATAAATTATAACTTATCACTAATGTAAGATAATATGATAAATATGACTGACATCAAGTTAACATATTTTTTACCATGAGCTGTCTGCAAACCGAATGATAAAAATAGGTTGATATCAGGCATGTGTCTATATATAGCATTACTATATATATAAACTAAGGGCATGAAAGCTCTTGCACCACATTTATGTCAATCTAATGTTTAAAACCAGATTAAAAATACTTATGTGCATCCTTTAATTTAATGGATATT
This sequence comes from Amphiduros pacificus, assembly GCA_949316495.1. Lineage (NCBI taxonomy): Eukaryota > Metazoa > Annelida > Polychaeta > Phyllodocida > Hesionidae > Amphiduros > Amphiduros pacificus. The sequence goes on from OX439011.1 coordinate 4,698,018, forward strand.
GTCCATTCAATGATAAGAAAGCAAAGCATTTTTAAAAAGTGAAAACTTTGCCTTATGGCTTTCAAAAATATTTGTTTGATGGATTTGAAAATTGTGTTCCAAGAGAAATAAGAAAACACCGGTGGTTGGGTGGTGGAACACCCTGTAAATAATATCATTCCCTTGGAAACTTACATATTTTGCGCCCCCTATTGTTTAATTTTAGATAATATTTGCAAAGAACTACAAGGCATTGTCACACCCCACTGAGCACAGGATTATAATATCGTATGGGACACTATTGATTTCCACCATTCCCTCTATTGGGTCACAGGCTTTTTGGATTTGTGTACAAGTGATCTCAGATTTGGGCAGAAATATTACTTAAGGTAAGGTTAGGTTAAGTTTTGAAACACTGAATTTAAGGAATGGATGGTACAGATTAGAAATATCCACACCTCAAGGTCATAAATGTAAAATTAATAACTTTATACATGGAATAAAAATGATCTCATCCAAGGTTGTGATTTCAGCTTTCATCCCTTTAGTTTTATATGAGTAAAGGGGAATTTACATTGATCACACAATTTCAACACTATCATAGCTTTTCAGATTCCCTATGTTTTTACTATTCTATTATTTGGTTCAGATTATAGATAGAATTGGGAATAATTATTGCATTATACTTTATTGATTAAAACATCTAATGGTTGGTCAAGAAGGAGGTGTTGTCTAAACCAGACTGATGCTTTTGACGTATGTACATCCTTATCATGTTAATAAGACTGGAACCAAAAGTATGAGAGGTTACTAACCTTCTCCAGCCATGTGGAACCTGAAGTATGAGTTTACCAACCTTGTCCAGCCGTGTGGAACCTGAAATATGAGTTTACCAACCTTGTCCAGCCACGTGGAACCTGAAATATGAGTTTACCAACCTTGTCCAGCCACGTGGAACCTAAAGTATGAGAAGTTACCAACCTTGTCCAGCCACGTGGAACCTAAAGTATGAGTTTACCAACCTTGTCCAGCCACGTGGAACCTAAAGTATGAGAAGTTACCAACCTTGTCCAGCCACGTGGAACCTAAAGTATGAGTTTACCAACCTTGTCCAGCCACGTGGAACCTGAAATATGAGTTTACCAACCTTGTCCAGCCATGAGGAACCTAAAGTATGAGAGGCTACCAACCTTCTCCAGCCATGTGGAACCTAAAGTATGAGAAGTTACCAACCTTGTCTAGCCATGTGGAACCTGAAATATGAGTTTACCAACCTTGTCCAGCCATGTGGAACCTGAAATATGAGTTTACCAACCTTGTCCAGCCATGTGGAGTCTAAAGTATGAGAGGCTACCAACCTTCTCCAGCCATGTGGAGTCTAAAGTATGAGAGGTCACCAACCTTGTCCAGCCATGTGGAGTCTAAAGTATCCATTCCAATCTCCATGATACTGGAAGGCCTCTGGTTCATTGCGTTTCACATGGAAGAAATTTGACACAGCAACATCCTTTGGATTTCTCATAATAACAATGAACTTATTTCTCTTGATGACACTAGGTGGCAGCAGTGAAGGAATCATGTGTGTGTTTATCCTTCGAGGCGATATTCGGGACTTTAAAGGGTCATCCGTTTGGTAGGAAAAGTCAAAGGTATCTTTGTCTTTGTATATAAATTCGGTCAAATCAAATCTGTTTGTTATGATCATATTTGCCATTGACCACATCCAATGAGTTCCTGCAAAATATAATCATATAATATTGCTTTGAATATGAAGTTACAAATACCATTGCATTAACTATCACCTCTCATACATGGATTGGTGTGTTTGTGGCTTTTAAGTTAGGTTCAACCTTCAGTTATATCATGACAAGACCTAGTTGCAGTAGATCTAATAATGTAATACCTAACCTTGAGTAAAATTACCTAACCTTGGATACAATTACATAATCTTGGATGAAATTACCTAATGTTTGATAAATGTTCCTAACCTTGGATACATTTTACTCGGCTTTGGATACATTCAGCTGACCTTTGAATGACCTTGGAAACATTTACCTGACCTTGGATAGGTTGCAAACCAAACATCATCATCTCTGGGCTCAAACCATTGGACTCGTTTCGGATACAGTTCTCGCATGTCATGTAAGGGGATGATGGGGTGGTGCGGGACGGCGGTGTCCAGGCGAATGGTAGCCCCTGCTGGATCTCGGTACAGGGTCCAGTTTGAATCATCGCTCTCAGCTGCTAGTCTCAAGTTGGTTTTTATAAATGAAGACTCATCCCCTATGGCCTTGTCTACAGCCAATCCTTCTTTGTTCTCCGAGGATGACGCCTTGTCTTCTGATGAATCTGTCATTTTGAGTGATATTTGGGGCCGTTACTTTCCTTGGTGTTTCTGCTAGAAAAAAAAACATTAATTGGTTCATTCAAAGTTAGTTATTTGGTTCATTCATCAATTGAATGTGTTAATCATGATGGTGTAAATTGTATATTAAATCTTTGAAGTTTTAGGGTAATATTTGTGCCCCCCAAGTCAGGGGTTACTCCTCGTTATGCAATCTGAAACTGGGGAACATTATGTGCTGAAATTGAGCGAAGAATCGAAATTTAAAATTGAGTTCTATGTAACTGATGAGCCTTTTCTTTCCAAGATAATAAAAGATTTGGAGAAATATATATATATGATAACTGTCAAATGATGTTTCAGGGGAGTCTGCAGGGATATGTTTAGGGGCACTAGTCCTGACCCTTACACCTTTACCAGGATATAAAGCTGGTTTCAGATTTACCACATATAAATATATGACCTTCGATCTATCGGAAACACGTTAAAAAGACCGATGCATAGAGCACATTATGTATTGGCCTTGTCCCTCTAAAGATGACCCACCTGATCAAAAAAACATCATCAGTTTATGTGCTGCAAATACGTGTTTTTATATTCATTATATCAGTGTATCAGGACAGGTAGCCAGAGCGATCTGCTAGCAACCTGTTGCAATCTGTGGTTTCAGCAGCTTATTTAGATCTCAGTTGGTTTGCCAGGCTGACTGTAATTATTGTATCAATGTATCTGTGATTATTCCATTAAAACATTTCTCCCAGTATCAATAGGTCAAACACATACAATTGATTGAAACCAGTGTTGGTATTGGTTGGGACTGCGATCGTTGTTCAGATCGTCTTATGCAGCATCGCCTATTTACCACACATACAATTGATACCTTATCAAGCCCAACATCTGATATTCATCGCTGGTTACACTCCGGGTGTCCCTTACCGGGCTGAGAGCACTTTACCTTGGACACAGTAAAGGATGCTATCACTGCCTGTCACATTAATCAAGTGGGTCACATACATTTGATGTGACAAGCTATCTGCCCTTATAACCCTGACACAATTCTCCAAACCCATCTTCATCATGAATTAACCCATGAACCCGGTTATTTTTCAAAAGACACATTCTTCATTTTGAACCACATGGGTTGCAATATATATCGATTTAATCTAGGTGCCCTTTTAGCGCTATTTTGGTCCAAGCCGGGCAGTTTTATGAAATGAGTCCAACACATTTTACATAAAGTCAATCAATACTGAAAACTATTCTTGGGTGATATTTGGGGTAAAGTTATACGAAGTCTCGATGTTGAGTCTGAACACACTAGTACTTGAATGTCTTGGAAAGCGAAGGGCTGTGGCAACACATCTCTGCATTAAAAGAGTATGACAGTGTTGTCCATTAATAGAGATCAAATATAGCCCTAAATGCAACTTTATGTCAATTATAGTCATCTATGACATTACACTAATTAAGTGCAGGTGTTAAAATAAGCATGCATGCTTACCTATATGCCATAGTGTGATTATGATAAGGGATGATTAAAACTGGTATTTCATTTTATATTGACTTCAAACTTTCAGAATCAAATGGTAAAGTACGGATACACATGTCTACATTTTAAATAATTAAGTAAAAGTATTTTTTAATATAAAAAAATCAAAAACCTTTTGAGAAATCATGAAAAAATGCTACTTTGTGTCGTAAAATGTTGTCTTGTGCCAATAATAATAATAATAATAATAATAATAATAATAATAATAATAATAATAATAATAATAATAATAATAATAATAATAATAATAATAATAATAATAATAATAATAATAATAATAATAATAATAATAATAATAATAATAATAATAATAATAATAATAATAATAATAATAATAATAATAATAATAATAATAATAATAATAATAATAATAATAATAATAATAATAATAATAATAATAATAATAATAATAATAATAATAATAATAATAATAATAATAATACGGGGCAGGGCATTCCAATTCTTTGGCGCATATACCATGCAAGCCCTATCGCCATACGATTTCATATTAGTCATAGGTACTACGTATTCATTCTTATCATTAGATCGCAGTCCCATGCCTAGCTGTAGGATATTATAGGATATAGATTAACAAATGATACTTTATTATGCAAATTATTTAGATTTGAATGTTACCATCTGATTTCATGCATAATTTTTGAAGTGTAAAGAACAGAGATCCCTCTTTGCAATATATTAGCATCTTATGCAGAAAACAGAGTCTGAGAGCATGCGGTATTTGATGAGCATGAAGTTCACAATAGACATTTTATACATTTTTTCTTATACATCTACACTCTCTCTGCTGTGTATATTTATTATATAAAATACACCTATTGACTTGTGCAGCATGTGGTCCAGGTGCCAATAGAGCATGCAGTACAATATAGAATAGGGGTTGTTGGCATTGTCATACATTATAGCAGGCAAAAAGGGACCTATAATGGAACAATCTATACTGGATCTATTTCCTATTTACACAAATTTACTACATTAACTGAAAAATCACTGCTAAAAATAAATTCACAGTTGAAAGTGAAAATCCATGCTGTTTGCCTATTACGCCTCAGACCACTATTACAATGTCCCATTGAAAACCATAGTAAAAGCCTCACCTTCGAAAATTCATAAAAAATTATGTATTGACGTAGGGTATTTTGAACAATACATATCAAATGACAAAAACAAAGTATGAAGTGAGGTTGACCATTGAAATTTTTCGTTAGGATCATGACAATATAGGAATGAGCCCCTGACAGCAAAGATCAATATATAGTCCCTTCAATTATTCTCATTATTTTTCTAATAACTTTGACAAAACAAGCCATTATAGTACTATTAAATGGCACTATTCATTTTATGTCTAATGTGATCTGCATCTCGTTATGATCATGTATAATAAAGGGGAGTAGGAAATTATCAAGCACTATTTTCGTATGCCCTGGTCCCACATATCAAATAGTGGACTCAGGTCTCCTTGGTTTTATCTTTTTAAGGACAATGGTCTGTATCCCGTAATGGCGTGGTAAAGGTGTTTTGGCTCATTCACTTGCTAACGTGCTTATTACACTTTCAGGTGTTTCAAATAGTGATATTATGTAAATGTATATTTATCATATCGGTCATTGCAATGTAAAGATAATTTGCATATGTTTGTTTAGTTCACACCGTTAAGTGCCATAATGGGATCAAGTAAACATTCAATGTTTATTTTTTAAATCTATTATTTCAATATTCTCTGTAATGATATCACAAGCACCGAGGACAACCCAATTCAGCCATATTTTATCGCATTTAATAATCTCATTATATTCATTGAAGCCAATTTATCAGACGGATGATAGTACATGATGTACTGGATGACATAGATAGAAAATGTGTATATTTCAGTTGCTGACCTTCCTTGTACGATGTGGATGGTGGTGATGTCAATGGCTGACTTTCCTTGCATGACTGGATGGTGCTCATATCAGTGGCTGACCCTCCTTGCATGACTGGATGGTGCTCATATCAGTGGCTGACCCTCCTTGCATGACTGGATGGTGCTCATATCAGTGGCTGACCCTCCTTGCATGACTGGATGGTGCTCATATCAGTGGCTGACCCTCCTTGCATGACTGGATGGTGCTCATATCAGTGGCTGACCCTCCTTGCATGACTGGATGGTGCTCATATCAGTGGCTGACCCTCCTTGCATGACTGGATGGTGCTCATATCAGTAACTGACCTTCCATGCATGACTGGATGGTACTGATATCAGTGGCTGACCCTCCTTGCATGATTGGGAGGTGGTGATGTCAGTGGCTGACCTTCCTTGCATGACTGGATGGTGCTGATGTCAGTGGATGACCTTCCTTGCATGACTGGACGGTGCTCATATCAGTGGCCGACCTTCCTTGCATGACTGGGTAGTGCTGATGTCAGTGGCTGACCTTCCTTGCATGACTGGACGGTGCTGATGTCAGTGGATGACCTTCCTTGCATGACTGGATGGTGCTCATATCAGTAACTGACCTTCCTTGCATGACTGGATGGTTGGTGCTGGTCATATGGCACTCCATTCTTCAGCCAATCGAGTTTGACTGTTTAATTCCCCCGTGGATCTTTAACGCGCACTGGGATCCATACAGCATGTAGATGCTCTGACTTAGGGTTCAGGATTGTACCAGTATTTCCCGTATCCCTGTACTGGAATCTAATTCTAAAAAACTGTCACATTACATCAATAGAAAGCTTCAGTAAAATTCACTACAATACATTTGCTGAACAGGTATGAAATTCGGTTAATTTAAAGGGATAATTTGGTAATTTAAACACGATTTTAACTTTGAGGTTAGGTGTGAAGATCGTACCTCTAAATGGTTGAAACAAATAAATATATGTTATTTACTGATGACAAAAGTACATAACACGTTTTGTAAACATATGTGGCGATCATGTTTATTGTTAATGTTATAAGCGGCGCGATTGAGGACATTAACCTTCTCTTTTAATCTGACTTGTATTGACCTGATGCAGGACGCGGCGCTTACAGGAGATAGTGGCACTTTCAGGGGAATGGGGCACTTTCAGGGGAATGGGGCACTTTCAGGGGAATGGGGGCATAGTGACCTTTCTGATGTTTCATAATGCGGGCATTGTTGAACAGGCATGAGACTCGCATATAACAAGTACTAATTGCCCTATGTGCAGACGTGGACCAGTACACATGAATGACTATCCCAGCTGCCCGGTGCCTAACGTAATAAACATCACGACATGACAAATTGCTTAATCGCAATGTATTGATTTCCAACCAAGATCAGACTCAGACTAGCCAAATTGACCAAAAATACCATACCATTAGTCTTTTGTTCCCATGTAAAACACGATCTCAGAATAACAAGTCAAATATTGAAATAGATATTATAGCAGTTAAAAGTCATCTTACCTGTCATACAAGAGATGGGTTAGAGCACAGTAAGATAAATAGAGCAAAGCGCAGTTAGTGGATGGAGTGACACGCACACAGCACTACACCATTTTGGCATGAGACCAATAGAATGTAATGATTACTCCCTCCGTGTATCTAGTAATTCTTGGAGCCCTTGTAGGGAGATTTCTACAACATCTATAAAGAGAGATATCGTCAGGTCATATATCCTGAAACATAACCGTCACGATGCAATGTATCTTGACTTGTAACCATCATCGCACCATTTGTCTAAGAATTAACTATCATCAGGAAATATACCCTAAAATATCACCATCATCAGACGATATAGCCTGAAAGATATCCATCGTCAGACCTTATATCCTGAAAGATATCCATGGTCCGACCTTATATCCTGCAATATAACCACCATCAGACCTTATATCCTGAACGATATCCATCGTCAGACCTTATAGCCTGAAACATATCCATCGTCAGATCATATGACCTTATATCCTGCAATATAACCACCATCAGACCATATATCCTGAACTATAATCATCACCAGACCATATATCCTGAACTATAATCATCACCAGACCATATATCCTGAACTATAATCATCACCAGACCATATATCCTGAACTATAATCATCACCAGACCATATATCCTGAACTATAATCATCACCAGACCATATATCCTGAACTATAATCATCACCAGACCATATATCCTGAACTATAATCATCACCAGACCATATATCCTGAATTATAATCATCACCAGACCATATATCCTGCAATAAGATCATCATCAGACCATAAAAATAAGCATCGTTAGGCATAAATCAACAATTATATGAAATTATGACATTTTGTACTTCCTTAATGGGCCATGTGTGTGTAGTGTACGTTCGAAATGATCATAAGAACTTGTTTATTTCAGTGCAATGACCTCTGTGTATGCATAGATGGAAATTTAGACAATATAACATTACTTTGTAACATTCCATCACTAATGTTTCAAGGAAATCATTTTAGTTGGACTTAATGATACAAACAGAGTTTAACACTTTTCAAAATGTTTGTATTAAAAATCAGCGAATAAAGCATATTTTGGATTTGTCACTTTTGGTTATGATAGATACATGAATATCGATACACATCCTTTTGAATATATAGACAATCATATTACAGCCCAGATTAATTTATAAAGCTCAATTTATCACATTACAATCAAAGGCAGATTATTACTCTATATCCATTAATTCTATAGTTGTTTTACATATGTTAATTTTATTAAATATTCACATCTATTTTGACTGCTTGATCCAGCAGGTGTCTCTAGCTTTGTATCTTAATCTGTATATATCTTAAGTGAGAGATTCCTTATTATTCATTTGTAATTAATCATTTGGAATCATATTGATATGCATCCCCCACACAGCATGGTCAGGAATCACCTTGGTATGCATCCCCCACACAGCATGGTCAGGAATCACCTTGATATGCATCCCCCACACAGCATGGTCAGGAATCATCTTGATATGCATCCCCCACACAGCATGGTCAGGAATCATCTTGATATACATCCCCCACACAGCATGGTCAGGAATCATCTTGATATGCATCCCCCACACAGCATGGTCAGGAATCACCTTGGTATGCATCCCCCACACAGCATGGTCAGGAATCACCTTGATATGCATCCCCCACACAGCATGGTCAGGAATCACCTTGGTATGCATCCCCCACACAGCATGGTCAGGAATCACCTTGATATGCATCCCCCACACAGCATGGTCAGGAATCACCTTGGTATGCATCCCCCACACAGCATGGTCAGGAATCACCTTGGTATGCATCCCCCACACAGCATGGTCAGGAATCACCTTGATATGCATTCCCCTCACAGCATGGTCAGGAGTCACCTTGAAATGTGATTTTTTACCCTTTCATTCCATTCACACAGCATGGTCAGGAATCACCTTGGTATGCATCCTCCACACAGCATGGTCAGGAATCACCTTGATATGCATCCCCCACACAGCATGGTCAGGAATCATCTTGATATACATCCCCCACACAGCATGGTCAGGAATCACCTTGGTATGCATCCCCCACACAGCATGGTCAGGAATCATCTTGATATGCATCCCCCACACAGCATGGTCAGGAATCACCTTGGTATCCATCCCCCACACAGCATGGGAAGGAATCACCTTGATATGCATCCCCCACACAGCATGGTCAGGAATCACCTTGATATGCATCCCCTACACAGCATGGTCAGGAATCATCTTGATATACATCCCCCACACAGCATGGTCAGGAATCACCTAAGTATGCATCCCCCACACAGCATGGTCAGGAATCACCTTGGTATGCATCCCCCACACAGCATGGTCAGGAATCACCTTGATATGCATCCCCCACACAGCATGGTCAGGAATCACCTTGATATACATCCCCTACACAGCATGGTTAGGAATCACCTTGATATACATCCCCCATACAGCATGGTCAGGGGTCAGTAATCACCTTGGTACGCATCCCCCACACATCATGGTCAGGAATCACCTTGGTATGCATCCCCCACACAGCATGGTCAATAATCACCTTGATATGCATCCCCCACACAGCATGGTCAGGAATCACCTTGATATGCATCCCCCACACAGCATGGTCAGGAATCACCTTGATATGCATCCCCCACACAGCATGGTCAGGAATCACCTTGGTATGTATCCCCTACACAGCATGGTCAGGAGTCACCTTGATATGCATCCCCCACACACCATGGTCAGAAATCATCTTGATATACATCCCCCACACAGCATGGTCAGGAATCACCTTGGTATGTATCCCCCACACAGCATGGTCAGGAATCACCTTGATATGCGTCCCCTACACAGCATGGTCAGGAATCATCTTGATATGCATCCCCCACACAGCATGGTCAGGAATCACCTTGGTATGTATCCCCCACACAGCATGGTCAGGAATCACCTTGGTATGTATCCCCCACACAGCATGGTCAGGAATTACCTTGGTATGCATCCCCCACACAGCATGGTCAGGAATCATCTTGATATGCATCCCCTACACAGCATGGTCAGGAATCACCTTGGTATGCATCCCCCACACAGCATGGTCAGGAATCACCTTGGTATGCATCCCCTACACAACATGGTCAGGAATCATCTTGATATGTATCCCCCACACAGCATGGTCAGGAATTACCTTGGTATGTATCCCCCACACAGCATGGTCAGGAATCACCTTGATACGCATCCCCTACACAGCATGGTCAGGAATCACCTTGGTATGCATCCCCCACACAGCATGGTCAGGAATCACCTTGGTATGCATCCCTACACAACATGGTCAGGAATCATCTTGATATGTATCCCCCACACAGCATGGTTAGGAATCACCTTGGTATGTATCCCCCACACAGCATGGTCAGGAATCACCTTGATATGCATCCCCCACACAGCATGGTCAATAATCACCTTGGTATACATCCTCCACACAGCATGGTCAGGAATCACCTTGGTATACATCCCCCACACAGCATGGTCAGGAATCACCTTGGTATGTATCCCCCAGACAGCATGGTCAGGAATCATCTTGATATGCATCCCCCACACAGCATGGTCAGGAATCATCTTGATATGCATCCCCCACACAGCATGGTCAAGAATCACCTTGATATGCATCCCCCACACAGCATGGTCAGGAATCACCTTGATATGCATCCCCCACACAGCATGGTCAGGAATCATCTTGATATGTATCCCCCACACAGCATGGTTAGGAATCACCTTGGTATGTATCCCCCACACAGCATGGTCAGGAATCACCTTGATATGCATCCCCCACACAGCATGGTCAATAATCACCTTGGTATACATCCTCCACACAGCATGGTCAGGAATCACCTTGATATACATCCCCCACACAGCATGGTCAGGAATCATCTTAATATACATCCCCCACACAGCATGGTCAGGAATCATCTTGATATGCATCCCCCACACAGCATGGTCAGGAATCATCTTGATATGCATCCCCCACACAGCATGGTCAAGAATCACCTTGATATGCATCCCCCACACAGCATGGTCAGGAATCACCTTGATATGCATCCCCCACACAGCATGGTCAGGAATCATCTTGATATGCATCCCCCACACAGCATGGTCAGGAATCACCTTGATATACATCCCCCACACAGCATGGTCAGGAATCACCTTGATATGCATCCCCCACACAGTATGGTCAGGAATCACCTTGATATACATCCCCCACACAGCATGGTCAGGAATCACCTTGGTGTGCATCCCCCACACATCATGGTCAGGAATCACCTTGGTATGCATCCTCCACACAGCATGGTCAGGAATCATCTTGATATGCATCCCCCACACAGCATGGTCAGGAATCATCTTGATACGCATCCCCCACACAGCATGGTCAGGAATCACCTTGATATGCATCCCCCACACAGCATGGTCAGGAATCACCTTGATATGCATCCCCTACACAGCATGGTCAGGAATCACCTTGGTATGCATCCTCCACACAGCATGGTCAGGAATCATCTTGATACGCATCCCCCACACAGCATGGTCAGGAATCATCTTGATACGCATCCCCCACACAGCATGGTCAGGAATCACCTTGATATGCATCCCCCACACAGCATGGTCAGGAATCACCTTGATATGCATCCCCTACACAGCATGGTCAGGAATCACCTTGGTATGCATCCTCCACACAGCATGGTCAGGAATCATCTTGATACGCATCCCCCACACAGCATGGTCAGGAATCATCTTGATACGCATCCCCCACACAGCATGGTCAGGAATCACCTTGATATGCATCCCCCACACAGCATGGTCAGGAATCACCTTGATATGCATCCCCTACACAGCATGGTCAGGAATCACCTTGGTATGCATCCTCCACACAGCATGGTCAGGAATCATCTTGATATACATCCCCCACACAGCATGGTCAGGAATCACCTTGATATACATCCTCCACACAGCATGGTAAAAATCACCTTGATATGCATCCCCTACACAGCATGGTAAATAATCACCTTGGTATGCATTCCCCTCACAGCATCGTTAGGAGTCACCTTGAAATGTGATTTTTTACCCTCTCATTCCATTCAGCAACAATGGCCCTATCAGGTCGTCCCAGTGGGAGTCCCCCCAACCATCCCCCGTCCTCCACCCGTGTTACCAAGTGAAGCAAGTTACTTTTCGTCACAAACTGTATCAGTCTGACCAAAGGTATGACAAGGTGAAGAAAAGAAATGTATTTCAGTATTTAAAAAAATGTTATGTGTTATTTGTTTACAGAAATGGTCTAATTCGAAAAAACTTTGACACACCAAGAATTTAGTCATTCACTGATCAGTCCAACACAACGAGAATAGGCCACCTGTAAGCAGATATGTTGAAGACATTTTCTGTTAATTTTCCTACAGACAGCTAGAGCGACATCTAGTGCCAGCATCATGGCCTGGGGACTGCTGCCCTCTGTGCCTTCAATATTGATATAAATGATTTTGATTTCAACATATCAACAAATGTATTTGTTTGAAAATATTTGAAATGTTCATTATTAATCCAACGTGTTAATGCAGCTGAGAGTCCAGGAAGCATTCACACTCATGAAACCTTGTCAAGGGAAATAATGTAAAAAGCAAGAAGACGAGTACAGTGATGCGATGGCTTAACCAGACTAGTTTTGACAATAATTTGTCTCTCCAGTGGCTTTATCCACTTCAGCAAGAATTTCTTTTTGCTTTATATGCTAAGTTTTCTTGTCTGGACTACCTTGTCTATCATTAAGATGGACAACCCTTAGCTTGCCACTGTTTGGTTGGGATTTTGTGGCCTTTTTGAAGAATTTTCTTGTTATTTTAGGCTGTAAGTTGGGTAGATGAATGGGATCATCAAGACAAAACAGATTTGCTCACTCAACATTTTGCCTGGCCACATTTGAATACAACTAGGACTGTACATATTCTAGATGTTTGACAATTCATCAACCCTTAACACATACTTGCAAATAACATTCATTCTTGTATATATTCCATCAGATTAGCATATTATCATTCTGAATAAATTGTATTCAAGATCTTCAATATGAGGAGTTGTCAATATGTAAATAAAGATGAGATTTTCAAGCATTTTTTCCTTGAATAATAGAAATGTCCCCAAACTTTGTGATTAAAAGTTATTACCCATCATATTTCCCCTACATAAATGTATGAGTCATTTGAAAGTGGATGAGTTTTCTGCTCTATCCATATCATCCATTGGACACTTTATCAACAAACTTTGTTGATTTTAGTGAGATATCTTGCTTGTATCACAGTTTCGTCACCACATATCATTTAAGCATATACCAAACCCCTGTAAAATTACATGGGACCTCTTTGGTTTCATGAATGCTTTAAGCATAATGAAATAATTGTACATTTCAGATTTAATTTGTGAAATTTGGGTTATCAATTAGGTAAAATAATGGTAAATCAGGTAAATTAATTGCAGGTCAGGTAAATTAATTGCAGATCAGGTAAATTGAATGTGAATCAACTTGTCAATCAAATAATGTCATTTGAAATCAAATTTTACTTTTTGTGAATCATGAATATCTAATCAAATATGTTTTTAAAATTATGTTTCTGTATTAATGCATTCAAATAATATATCAAGTATGAAATGAATTTATTTGAACCCGGTTAGTGACATAATTTTTAAATGTTGGCTCGTTCTCCCACAAAAAGGCTGAATCATATATGTGTGTTGGAAATTTAATATTTGAGACCAAAAGCAATTCGATACCCAATTATGTACTGAATACATTCTGCACTCCTTCCCATGCATTATACTAAGAGTTCTGTGACAAGGTGAGATAGATACCTTCAGGCCTGGACATTAAGCAGGGATACTAAAACATGCTGATAAAGCATATTTTATGAACTTAGTATTTGAAATAAATTTTATTTGATATTTTAATATCATTAAATATAGTAAAGGAGCAAGATTGGGAATTTAAATCTAGTTATAAATAATTGTATTTTTTCAGCAGTTAACAATGGGCAAAGGAAGTATGAATAATAATGATTCTGAGAGTGGTGTAAGTCAGCAGACCATTGTCATCCAGAATATCTCCAGACCATCCTCCTATCTGTGGCTGGCTTGCTTGACCTTCTGGATCTGCAATTTCCTCTTTGGATTCATAGCTTTTATTCTCTCAAGTGAGTTTCAGTCTTAAATTCATTCAATACAGAATGATATATTGATATATATTTTACTGTATACACATTACCATTTATGCCATTGTCAATAAATCAGAAGACTGTTTGATGTGGGATAGAGCTTTCCATTCCTGTAAATTACAAGATAGTTTATTAATGGCACAAACCTAAGTCAACACAGTATTTAAAGGACATCCACTATTTAACTCAACTATTAACAATTAAGAAAACAAATCGTTATGCTATAAGGAGGTCAAAGTAACCTTGTTACAATTGTTCTCCAAGCTTATTGTATGGGATACATGTGGTGGCAATAAGTGACATCTGATATGTTATTTGTGTATTTGTCTAATGTTGCAAATTCAGTACTGTGACCTTAGAAATAACAACAAATGTCAAAATCATCTAAACTCCTTATCAAATTGTGAAGTGAGCAGAGCATATCGTTATTACTATCTTAACCTTGTTGTCCAAGTTTAATGCCTCTTGTCATATCACCATTGCTCATATTTACTACATGTTGTCCTCCTGTCACATCATCACTCTAACTTACTACTTGTCCCAATTTACTGCTTCTATTTATTTTATCATCATACGTATTTACTATTTGTCCTAATGTATTGCTTTAAGTCATATTCTCATCCCTCTTATTTGTTATTTGTCTTTATTTACTGCTTCTAATCATTTATTATCGCTCTTATTTACTACTCGTCCTTATTTACTGCTTTTAATCAATTTATTATCGCTCTTATTTACCACTTGTTCTTATTTACTGCTTCTAATCATTTATTATCGCTCTTATTTACTACTCGTCCTTATTTACTGCTTTTAATCAATTTATTATCGCTCTTATTTACTACTTGTTCTTATTTACTGCTTCTAATCATTTATTATCGCTCTTATTTACTACTCGTCCTTATTTACTGCTTTTAATCAATTTATTATCGCTCTTATTTACCACTTGTTCTTATTTACTGCTTCTAATCATTTATTATCGCTCTTATTTACTACTCGTCCTTATTTACTGCTTTTAATCAATTTATTATCGCTCTTATTTACTACTTGTTCTTATTTACTGCTTCTAATCATTTATTATCACTCTTGTTTACTACTTGTTCTTATTTACTGCTTCTAATCATTTATTATCGCTCTTATTTACTACTCGTCCTTATTTACTGCTTCTAACCTTTTATTATCGCTCTTGTTTACTACTTCTCCTTATTTACTGCTTCAAATCATTTATTATCGCTCTAATTTACTACTTGTCCTTATGTACTGCTTCTAGTCATATCCACATCCCATGCAGATGAAGGGAACTATGAATCAGCGCGTAGCATGGGCAAGGCTTCGATGGGTGTGTCCATCGCCGGCATCGTCATCAGCCTGGTGGCAGGACTCATCCTAGTTATCCTCTACGTGACCGTGTTGGGGAGTGCAGTGAACAGTTATGATGGCTGTCAACAATTAGGAGATACTTTAGTTTGTTCATGAAGTGTCATCTGACCACAAATGAAGATTTTATCATTTCTCACCACTAGGTGGCACTTGTAATGTAAATAGCGGCACGATAATATAAATTGTTGTTAAAATATTTACATTAATATCACAATTAAAAGTTTAATGCAATTACCACATGTTTTGAAATAAAGACCAATAAATTTAAATTTCAAAATATGTGTCCCATTTTATTAAAAATCTGTCAGTGATCTCATAACATAATCAAACAACAGTTGAAGCTGTTATGAAGTAGCTAGGTTTGTGGTATGAGGAGCATTTGCCTCTGAGAATTGTTTTACTCAATCAT
The DNA here is from genome assembly GCA_949316495.1 of Amphiduros pacificus. Taxonomy (NCBI): domain Eukaryota; kingdom Metazoa; phylum Annelida; class Polychaeta; order Phyllodocida; family Hesionidae; genus Amphiduros; species Amphiduros pacificus. Next base: position 4,714,392 of record OX439011.1, read on the forward strand.
TTTAATTTAGATATTTTTGCGTCTTTCTTAGTTGTGTCATCACTCATATTCCAAAGAAGAACCCCAGTTTTTTCAGTTTTTCAATTTTCAGTTTCAAAAGGATTGATGGCACATCACTATTTCTGACTTGATTTCAACTATTTGGTCCTTGACTCAGCTATTGGAGGCAATTTAAGTGCCTATGATACAGGTGTCTTAATGTGTTTATTATAGCCATCAAAACACCAGTCCTTATCTCATGAGGGGAACATTCCAGAGAAAGGTGAAATTACCGAGAAGGCCCATCCCCTACAGGCTTCAAGTGTATGAAGCGAACTTCAAGTGTTCTATTAGAATGTAAGGCTCAGCACTAAAGGTACATTATGACATCCTGTTGCAAGGGTCATGCAAGTTGTCATTTTATTTCTTTTGTAATGCATTTTCAGTACAGTGACACCTTTTGTGTGCAAATTGGTATTTGTCATTTTTCAGTAAGCCATTCTGTTCTTGATGTGGCACTAGTTATTGGATTTTGTCAGTAAGCCATTCTGTTCTTGATGTGGCACTAGTTATTGGTTTTTTGTCAGTAAGCCATTCTGTTCTTGATGTGGCACTAGTTATTGGATTTTGTCAGTAAGCCATTCTGTTCTTGATGTGGCACTAGTTATTGGATTTTGTCAGTAAGCCATTCTGTTCTTGATGTGGCACTATTTATTGGTTTTTTGTCAGTAAGCCATTCTGTTCTTGATGTGGCACTAGTTATTGGATTTTGTCAGTAAGCCATTCTGTTCTTGATGTGGCACTAGTTATTGGTTTTTGTCAGTAAGCCATTCTGTTCTTGATGTGGCACTAGTTATTGGTTTTTGTCAGTAAGCCATTCTATTCCTGATGTGGCACTATTTATTGGTTTTTGTCAGTAAGCCATTCTATTCCTGATGTGGCACTATTTATTTGTTTTTTGTCAGTAAGCCATTCTGTTCTTGATGTGGCACTAGTTATTGGATTTTGTCAGTAAGCCATTCTATTCCTGATGTGGCACTATTTATTGGTTTTTTGTCAGTAAGCCATTCTGTTCTTGATGTGGCACTAGTTATTGGATTTTGTCAGTAAGCCATTCTGTTCTTGATGTGGCACTAGTTATTGGTTTTTGTCAGTAAGCCATTCTATTCCTGATGTGGCACTAGTTATTGGTTTTGTCAGTAAGCCATTCTATTCCTGATATGGCACTATTTATTGGTTTTTGTCAGTAAGCCATTCTGTTCTTGATGTGGCACTAGTTATTGGATTTTGTCAGTAAGCCATTCTGTTCTTGATGTGGCACTAGTTATTGGTTTTTGTCAGTTAGCCATTCTGTTCTTGATGTGGCACTAGTTATTGGTTTTTGTCAGTAAGCCATTCTATTCCTGATGTGGCACTATTTATTGGTTTTTTGTCAGTAAGCCATTCTGTTCTTGATGTGGCACTAGTTATTGGTTTTTGTCAGTAAGCCATTCTATTCCTGATGTGGCACTATTTATTGGTTTTTGTCAGTAAGCCATTCTGTTTTTGATGTGGCACTAGTTATTGGATTTTGTCAGTAAGCCATTCTGTTCTTGATGTGGCACTAGTTATTGGTTTTGTCAGTAAGCCATTCTGTTCTTGATGTGGCACTAGTTATTGGTTTTGTCAGTAATCCATTCTGTTCTTGATGTGGCACTAGTTATTGGTTTTGTCAGTTAGCCATTCTCTTCTTGATGTGGCACTAGTTAATGGCCACAGACCTTTCAGTCATTCTCAATACTCAGCTGAAAATGGGAATATGATTTTTCCCAATTATTCCTCAGCCCAATGTTCATGTTGACCGACACAGAAACACCCACCATTGAATTATATATGATGGTTCTAATAAAGGAGAGTAGCTCTGTAAGTCGATTTTAAAGCCACTGTACTGTCTAAACAGAAAGAGCAACATTCATGTTGCAGAGAGGGTGATCTCTGAGATAAAACAATTATGTATACCAATCCAATGGAACAGAAAGCCATCCAAAATTGCATATGATGTAACTATTCAGAGAATTAAAGGGTGGGGGCCTAAAGTTGATCGACTGCTTCAAAATATTTCAAGCTATAACCATATTGGTCTGCATACTTCTAAGTGAGAGCAAATTCGTTTGTTTGTTTAGGGTTTTACATCACTTTCAACATTATTTCAGTCAATTAGAGCAAATTAGATGAGATCAAATTAGATTAGAGCAAATTAGATTTCAAAAGTTAATCTTATGAAGATATTCACAACAATTGGTCACAATATTATGAGCTTAGCGATTTGATGGTAAGTTTAACAAAAAAAAAACAATTTCTTTGGAACAATAGATATATTACTGTCGACAAAAAATAGATGCAACATGGCGTAATACGAGTTGGTGACATCATCAATGACAAAGAAGATTTTTAAAGTCATGAGACTCTTTCACAATAAGCTGGTTTCTATTTCAAAATGCAATATAAATATTATATATTTGATCTTTGTTTCAAGGAAAGGAAGGAGCCAGGAGGTGTAACTACATGGGATGAATATTATCCTGATACTGATAAAGAATTATTGTCCAGTATTTTTTGTATCGTGTACATTAATCAGGTAAAGAAAGATACATTAACTTGCAACCTGCAATAAGATATTATACTCTGTGCTTTACCTATTGCACAGATTTCTTTCTTGTCCTTTGGTAGAATTTTGCCACTCCTTCTTTAATTGGCTGAACAGATTGGAGAGCATTCAGTTCCAGGTTGTTGATGTTAGAATTGATAATAATGTCCTAAACCTGTTTCTATTACATGCCAAGTGCTGTCCACAAACAGAGACTTATTAATGGAAAAGGTTCGACCTGTTTGGGTTTTTAAAGTAATAATTAAGAATAGAACATGATTTTTTATTTAAACGTTTTTATTGTTCACCAAAGAGTAAATACATGTAACAAGTGGTAAAAAAGACAAATATATCCAGAAGACGAGGTCGATAACGTTCGCAGTCCCAAAGCCAAGTAACAAGTTACATGTAACAAGTGGTTCACATTTTTATACATAAGATAGATCATGAAAATAGAGGCTGCTGACAATAGCAATTGGAGTAAGGTTAAGATGATTATGTCCAGTAAATAAACATGAAATATATGATGGAGTGATAGAGTAAAATGGGTTAAGCTTTGCAAATCTCTTTGTGTTTAGGATGTAGTCATATACAAACTTAAATATTAACATAGTGTCCTTTTCTGACACTGATTTCTTACTATACAATAAAAGAGCTGAATTAGGCTCAACATATACATTTTGTAGGTGAGCAAATATAAGTTGGTGTTGTTCTGATTCCTTCTTTCAGTGAAATAAATAGTGCTTGGCATCCTCCTTGCCATTTCCACAGGTACATTCTCTCACATCAGAGAAAACCTTTAGAAAGAGATCATTATTTAGATTAGAAAATCCTAATCTAATTTGCATAAAAGCAACTTGATTTGAACATAACATTTCATGGTTAAAAGGCAAGGGCAAATGATTCTTAAGCTGGGTTAATTTATTCCTAAAAGCCAAAACATGATATCTATAGAATGAATGGACTAAATAACTTCATTAAACAATGTTTTGTTTAATGAAGCGCCATTCTAAGTGTTGTTTCTTTATGCAGAGTTGATTCCATATCTTTATCAGGAATTCATTATCATTTTATTCATCCTAAGGCAAGTTCTGAAAACTTGATATTGAAAAATATAAAAGTGATGTTAGTGTTTTCTTGATAATGAGTAAAAATCAGAACTTAATATTAATTTAAACAAATAATATTTTTGACACAATTAATACTTTTAAAATCATCCTGGATAAACATGTGCCAATTAATAGTAGAAATATTAATGTGAGGGAGTCTTCACCTTAGTTTGATGATAGTAAGAATGCTGAAAAAAACAAAGAGAAGGCATGAAAGAAAAATGAAAAATCCTTAATTACAAATGGACAAAGAAACATATAAAGCTCAACAGAATAAATATGACAGGATTATTATTGCGGCCAGGGCTAAAAATTTCGAAAACATTATTTATGAAAATCCTAACGATCATAATTCTAAACAATCTTGTGAACTTGATCCAGTCCATATTAATTAGCAAACTGGTTGTCTTGGGGTGTTTCTACCAATTATCAGGGACATTATTAATAAATCATCAGAAATGACATGGTTTTTTGTTTTATTGAAAATGGTTATTTTTAGGCCATTACTTAAAAAGCTTGGATTACAATTATTTTAAAAGAATACGTACATGTCTGTTTTAAACCTTATATATATCTCCAAACTAATTGAAAGCTATATACTGAAGAAAAACTCCATCTGTTTTTGATGACTTCACTAATGTGTTTCAATCAGCAAACAAAATGTTTCATAATACTGAAACAGGCCTATTTTAAGTTCAGAATGATATCTACCAGTTTCTTTTTATAATAGTAGGATAGTTACGCTTGTATTACTTCATCTCTCTGCTGCCTTTCATATTATTGGTTGTGGCATTATATGGAATAGACTGAAAAATAAACGTCGGTTTAATGGCAAGGTACTTGTTTACAATTTGCATGTCTCACTTGGCTGATAATATGAAAATTTATAGTCTGATATATCATGTATATGCTGACGATACCCAGCTCTACATTTCTTTTAACCCTAATGAGAATGATACCATAGGGTTTGAGTACAACATGTATTTACAAGTGTTTTAATATGAATAATTAAATGAATTAAATTGTGGTAAGTCAGATTTGCTTATTGTATCTAAATCCAAATTTACAACAAAGGGTTTTTGATATTTCAAAAATGTGGTCACCATAAGAGATTGTCTAGATGAAAAAAAATGCTGATATGCTGATGCACGCTTTCATCATTTATAATATTGTAATTCTATTTTGTGTGGGTTACCTGATCAGGAAATAAGGAATTGCAAAGAGTGAAGGATGTCGGGATTAGGAAATTTAATCATATTACATCTGTCCTTAAATGAATTCCACTGGTTACATTAAGGCCAGAATTGAGTTCAAGATTTTATGATGTTTTTAAGGTTAAGCATAAATTGTCTTAATTATACTTAATTGAATTATTTGACCAAAACGTGAACTCTAGGAATTCAAAGTCTAATGATAAATTAGAATAATTGTATCTCCTAGTCCAACAACAAGTTTTGATGTTAGGGCTTTTCAATATATGGCTCCATTGCTTTGGAGTAGTCTACCCTTAGATCCTAAGAAATGTGAAATAATTGACACTTTAAAAAGATATCTTAAAATATTTTAATTTCATAAATATTACAGCGAGATGCTAAATATTTACACTGACACAAATATGTATTCATATGTATTCATTAACCAGTAGTAACGGCTGGTGAGTTGGTAGATTTGGTTTTTACAAGTGAGAACTTTGGTTGCTGTCCTTTCAGTGACCTCTTTCGGCTGTTTATAAAATGTCTGGCAGTCTGATTAAAAGCTGGGAATTTCCATGCAAAAATAAAGGGATTAATAGCAGAATTTGCCAAAAATAAAATCAAAAGTATTCTGGTTATGTACACTGGTAATAGTATTCCTTCAGGGTCAATTATGAAATGTGTTGTATCAGGCAACCAACAAATACAAAACACACCAAAAACATAGGCCATGTTTTTACTTGTCCGGATGTACCTGCGCCGTGCTCTTTCACTGCGGGTGAAGAGCATGCTTCCTCGGACACTCCTAAAGATGACCAGGTAGCAAATAAGAGAGCCTAAAACTGGCCCCACCAGAGCTATGGTATAGGTGTACGTGTAAAATGTCACCCACTGTATGAAGGGTGTGCCCTCCAATGAGGGCACACAGTAACTATAATTTGGGTTGAAATGGATCTGCAAAAAATCCACCATAAGAGGCAAGACAGTAAGAAGAAATGTGACAATGTAGATAACGCCAATGCCTGCCACTATTGAGTGGGTTGAGGTGAGTTGTTTTGCAATGGCGCCATTTTGTGCGCAGAGACATCTGTTAATGGCGATTGCAAAATTGGTAAGCAAGGACACGCCTGTAGTGTAGGACATAAATACAGTAGAGATGACACAAAGTCGTTGCGATCCAGGCCATGTACCTGTAAGCAAGGAACACGCAAACATTGGACAAAATGTCACACATAAAATGAAATCCATGAATGCCAAATTGGCCACCAGGAGGTGCGACCGTCGCCGGAGCGTTGTGGAGAGTGCCGACATGGCCAGGATGATAATGTTATTCACTGCTCCAGATGTGCTCAGCAGAAGCATCACAGCAAACTCAATATATACATTGACCCCTGCAGGTGTGTATGTTGATGCCTCACAGCACATTGGATCAATGGGCTCACTGCAACAATTGTGTGCGGATTTATTCATCATTGCCATCTTTCCTTGAAATAAAAGAAGAAAAAGTTATCTTCTATATTCCCTCTACATCAATACATTATTGATATATATCTCAAATATTCTTCAATGTTTTACAGTACATCTTGTGAGAAAAGTATATGCACAGTATATATTCAGCTTCAATTTATGTCATAAATGTTTCCATGGATCTTTGACTTCAATATATCCATTTTAAATCAATTATCTCGATTTCTGTTTTATTTTCCTTTTGTGTCAATGATTCATTGAATTGGCAATGATTCATAAAATTGGCAATGATTCATAAAATTGACAATGATTCATAAAATTGGCAATGACTCGTTGGTAATGACTTCGCAGATTGTCATGGACTCAATTTAATGTTATTGGTAATCTACTTACTAAGACCCATTACACTCATTACAATCAGTCAATGATTCACCACTGAGCTAATAACCATGGCTATTGTAAGTGAGTGATTGACCATTAATTACATAAAAAAAACTTTATTTCAACATTCCACCAACTTTAGGCCAGTGTGGTGTTGGAGATTTCACGTCTTGGCTCCAGCTATCAAAATGATTCTCCTGGTGACATAAAAAGGGACAAATGCTTTTACATTACAACCGTGCCCTGTTCAACATTTTTAATCCCTTACGACTATTCCACAATCGAATGTTTCCCCTCCAAAGTATTCACCGATGTGTACGGTATATCCATCGAATATCGCTCACCTGTGCACATAATACTGTTTTCATTGATAACAATTTCATTCCTTGTGTCATCCTCTTCAAACTATAAGATACCTTGTATATCTATAGTCATTTTCTATATTCATTATGCCGCCAGGACTGAATGTTTAAAGTTTCAACTAATGAAGCTCTAAGTCTATGGAGTGTCACTGTATTATCGTCCCATGCAATTCTTTTTGGCGGCTATCTTTGAATTGTCTTTCAAATTATGGTGCTTTTGCATGATGGTACTTCAGCTGATACAGTTTTGTTTGTTTCAAGGTTTAAAAACGATAAAATTTACAGCAGTTCAGTTAATAAAAGTTGATTTTCATCATCAAAGAGATTTAACTAAATTATCCCATTTATCTTTCAAATATAAGATCATATCAATTTTCCATTCTTCTCCATTGATATCTTCAGCATTGCGGGATCACTAAACATGTCAGTTTAATTTTGTTCTGTTTCCTGTCATTGTTATTCATGAATCAGGTTTAAGCTTCATTTTTTACTTCACCACTTGTGACATATTTGATGATGAATTCAAACAAAGATCATATTCCTCTTAGACTGTTTCACTCAATATTCTATGAAGAGGTAAAATTCTTCACTGGTTTATTTTATAGTTTTCCTCGTAGATATCACAAATCATTTTCAAGGAAGTGATTAAAAGGTACATCTGGCAATGATATATTCATGAAGTATATTCCATTCTTGCCGATATTTCCAAAGTATCAGCCATCTTTCTCAAGATATCCTTTAAATGTTAATGGTATTCCTGAAAACAAAAATACAATTTTTATTTATGTGTCCATGTGTAAATACACAGAAATATATTCATATATTGCATTATATCTTCATGGAATAACACAATAGAAAAACAGATTTTAAGAGTTTTTTCATTTGCAGTGATCAATAGTTTTTTCTCTTGCCTAAATTTTCACATTACATGTTGGCCATTCTGGACCTTTTTCCGGCCGCCATGTTTTTTTCACAGCTTTATTTGTTCTGGGTATCACGCAGTAGGTGCGAATGTATACCCGTATACCCCATTAAACCTTTTGATCTCCCAGGCCAGTTCCAGACTAAAAATTTAAATTTTATCTTCTCTTCAGAGAATAACACGTCATAAATATAGTTCATTTCTTGACGATTACATAATACCATACCTGAAAGTGTTCATTGGCAATCGCTACTGATGTTTTATCCGATGTATTGATAATAATATGTTCAAAGCATCACATTGTAAGCTCACAGTACAGAATGAAGATCGTACATTCTAAGAATATAACGCTCCAGTGAAGGGCGTGGTATCCGGCAGTACCATTTGATATCAGGGGGTGTAGATAACGATCAGGTGGCATACCATCTGATATCTGGGGGATGTATATAACTCAAACCATCTGACATCAGGGGGATGCAAAACCTGTCATGTGTGGCAAACCAGCCGACATCAGGGATCATGTGGCATATCATCTGATATCTGGGGGGTGTAGATAACTCAAGCCATCTGACATCGGATTTTAAAAATATCCAAATTTTAAGTATTTTGAACCTATTCATATTAAAATGGAAACATTTCAACGACAATTTCTTTACAAGAATTGATCACAACAGCTTAAAAAAAATCTCAAGATTTATTTATTACAAATTTGAAATAAGATAATGTTCACAGCATAGCCATAAGAGGATTAATAGCAAGAGTACGATTTGGGTTTCCATCTTTCTTTTTTTTTTTGATGATTGGATTTTAGCGTTTTGTTTTGGCACTTTCGATTTGACAACCCGCAATCCGTCTATACTGATAAGTAACCAGTAAAACAAGACCCCACCCCCAGCATTCTAATGGTCGGCGTGGGCAGTGATAGAGCGCTCCCAGGTCAGTGGGTGAATGGTTGGATCTATGTTTAGCTCCGGCCACTAATTAGATCAGCTGAAGGAAGTTACAAGTGAAAAGTCAACATCAACACATGACCAACACAAACATCGACACCCCTCATCCCACAGGTCTCAATCACAGAATATAACCCACATCTAGGAGATTATGCAACAAGTACATCTGGTCCTCCTTGACATACATGTGAGAGCATTTATGTTCAATAACAGAAAATACAGGCACAGGTTCAGGAAGATAATCCACTAGTTCTGCTGAGATTTAAAGGTTGACTTTTTGCCAAACTGACTCAAAGTTTAAATGTTGTCATGTTTATTGATCATTGTTGTGGTGTTATGCTGTTGTGTTGTTGTGGTGTAATGCTGTTGTGTTGTTGTGGTGTTATGCTGTTGTGTTGTGGTGTTATTCTGTTGTGGTGTTATGGTGTTGTAGTTGGACTTATATTTGATAGAAAACTATCTTTTATCTCTCATATTAACTATGTTAAAAAGAAATGCTAGAAGAATTACAATTATATAGAGCGCTGGTACGTCCTAAGCTTGATTATGCGTGTGTGATATATGGATCAGCACGTCCATCGTATATTAAAATGCTCGATCCTGTAAAAAATCAATGTTTAAGTCTATGCCTTGGCGCATTTCGCACATCGCCTGCGGATAACTTGGCAGTTGAGGCAGATGAACTGCCTCTTGATTTAGCCATTGACAGGTGAGATTCATTCACAAGAGTTAGCGAAAAAAAATTAAAATAATTTGATGCTTTTGCTATTGCACAGAATGGTCGGAATAAAACAGAATATATCAATCTCTACCTGGTAGAAAATAATATTGACATTTTCTCCATTACTGAAACATGACTAAATAGCGAGGAGGAAGAAAACAAATTAACAATATCAAAATTAGACAAAAAGGATAAAATTAAATCAAATACCAAGAAAAATATGATCCGGTAGAAGGCTGGGTGCTATTCATAAATCAGAATTAAACATTACTTTAAAGGACCATATACACAAGTACTTTGGAACTCATGGAAATCATGATCAAATCTGGGGGTAGAACATGTATCATAATTACTATTTATAGGCATAAAGTACCATATATAGGCATAAAGTAATCTTTATTGGAGATAACCTAAAGTAATTAAATTCAATGAAATCTTAAGCACCGACAATTTTGTAATCATATCAAAGAACCAACACACATACATGGTAATACACTTGATTTATTAATGACAAATTGTTATACGAATATTGTACAAAAGCATTATGTTGATGGAAAAATCTCAGAAAAAAATAAAGAAAAATGAACAAAACAGGGCTCGACATTGACAAATTACAATACCCAATACAACGTAATAAATACAATAACCTACTAATAACAGCTTGTAATAAACATTATTCTGAACTGATTATTCTCAAACAAATTTAATCCCAAACGTTATTAAGGATACTAAATTTGCCTTTTGCATACTAAAGAGGATTCAGCTTATCCTGAACATGATGATACAACAAAATTACCCCACTTCAAAATTCTGATGTAGAAAAATTCACCCTATGCAAAATTTCACAGCAGTGAGACTGCACTCAAGGCACAGAATGACATTTTCATGGATATTGATAACATTTACACGGTATTGCTAGTGTTATTAGAACTCTCGGCAGCTTTTGACACTATTGACTACAACATACTTTTAAACATGCCCGAAAAAAGATGTGGTATTCAAGGTATGGCACTTAATCTCAAATAGAAAGCAATATATCATTATTGATGGAAAAATGGAATGGAGGTGGAATATATATACATATATATATATATATATATATATATATATATATATATATATATATATATATATATATATATATATATATATATATATATATATATATATATATATATATATATATATATATATATATATATATATATATATATATATATATTAAATATGGCGTTCTTCAGGGATCTGCGCCGGGTCCAATTCTTTCACAACATATATGGAACCCCTCACAGAGATCATTGACAAATTTGGTTTGAAACATCACCTGTATGTGAATCAAACTCAACTCTTATAGATATATTGTAAAGTAATAGAAGAATGTATAAGGGATGTATAAGACTTCTTACTTGATAATAAACTTGAGATTAATGATGGCAAAACGGGAATGATGATATGTGGTAAGAATTCTCACTTAAAGCAAGGTATTTTACAAAAGGGATGCAATTGTTACACGATCTAACAGTGCCAAGTTTTAGACATAATCCTTGATGAGGAATATACACTAAAGCACAAATAAAGAAAATGTGTAAGAATGTTAAGAACCTTTCAATGATTAGAAGTTGTTTGGATAAAATTCATTATTGACTGGACTGCCGAAATGTGAGACAAAGATTACAGAATGCTGCAGCTAGAATTGGAGGAAATATTAAAAACGTGACCATATAACAGGTAAATTGAAGGAGATGCATTGGCTATTAATTGAATTTAGAATAGATTTCAAAATAGCTTATATGGGAGGTACAAAATGAGTGTGCACGTAGATACCTATATGCACTATTAAAACCAAAACGGCCTTCAGAAACCTTAGGTCAAATGAAAATAATGAATATAATGTGCATAGAACTTATATGAGAATCTACGGTGATTAGGCTTTTGAAGTTATAGAATGCCCTGCCCTTGCAAGTGAAAAGGTACAAGTCATTATGTAGTTTTAAAACCAAACTGAAGACATGATTATTCACAGACAACAATGTCTAGTAAGGAGGCACACTATAAGTGCACACTACAAGTGCTTTATTATTATTATTATTATTATTATTATTATTATTATTATTATTATTATGAACATGTTATTATTAATATGAACATGTTATTATTATTATTATTAATATGAACATGTAGAATAGTGGTGTTACCTTTATGTAAGTTCCTCCCTCTGTTCTGCTTGAAATACCAATTTTTGGTTATTTTGACTAATAATAAAAGGAATGTATGCTATGTCCCTTCCGCCTTTCTTAATATCTCAACTTTTTCTTTCAAATGAGCCCAAGATCAAGCTGATTGGTGCAGCGGATGCTGCGTATGAGTTAATTAATGACTATCATTCCTATTCATATTATTGATAACTATTTTCCATGAACTGACCTGACCTGAAATGCCCGAGTGTGTGATTCAGCCGCTTGTGGCAGACTGTGTCAAAGGCTTTACTAAAATCGAGAATGTCGTTTTCTAGCCTTGAGTATGTCCTGTAAGGTTGGGATTAACTGAGTTTCACACAAGTGGCTGTCTTAAATCCATGCTCAAATTTGAGCAGGATATTATAGTTCACAGTGATTCATCATATGCCTGAGAATTATATTCTCCAAAATCTTGACTGGCCTGTAGTAAGCTGCACAACTTTTATCTCCTTTTCTAAAGACTGCAACTATATTTGCTTTTGGAACTTCTCCTTTGTCAATTGTGATGGTAATTAGCTCGTGTGAAGAAGATGGATCACCTTTGTCAGGAAAAGTTTCAATGTTTTTAGTAGAAAATGAATTTTACTTACGTGAAAGGACTTCTGCCTTGCCTTTACTGTCTTTCACTTCAATACCATTTTCTGTTAGTGTTGGTACACCAAAAGTATCGCCTGGATCTATTATAGTTCCAGAACCTTTTTCCCATTGATGGTCTACTGAATTCAATGTCAGGTAAATCGAGTAGCCCAAGGACATATTCATTGTGGGATTCTCTCAACTAATGTTTTGTGTGTTTCCTCAGGTCTCTGAATTTACTACGGTCAGAATCCTTCTCAGAGTTTCAACTGGGAGACTTGAGTCCTTAACTTTATCTTAAAAAAAGACATGTATGTCTTGTTTTATTGCTTTCATGTCTCCTTTTTTGCACAGCAATACGTTTCTTGGCCAGAAGGAAGAACGAAGATAGTCCAGGGGGATCGGAGCTTTCCATGTCAGAGATGATCACTCAGGGTTGTTGCACTCATGCCATGCCATGTACTGACTCCAGGCTTTGTATATATATATGTATATATATATATATATATATATATATATATATATATATATATATATATATATATATATATATATATATATATATATATATATATATATACAGCATGCCAGAGAAATAAAGATCCCTTATTGGTACACCATATTTATTGACTTCATAGTTATTATTGAAGAATGTGTAGCCAGGTAGAGACAGGTATATTAGCCCGCAAATCACTTCAAGCGAGTTCCCCAAAGTTACTATAGGATAGCATATAGGATATATAGCATATAGTGCCATACATTCACAGTTACTATGGGATAGCATATAGGACCCGACCCTAGGTGACATTATAGTGCCATACATTCTAATAGTGAGAATGTTCTGCTGGGCGATAGTGTCATTTTATCGATATTTATTTTCACCTTTGTTAGGTCAAACCTAAAAACAGATACCATCTCAAAATGTTATGTACTATGGATGTCAATTAACTCAGAACTTTGCAAATATCTAGCTTCTAGTCTGCTTTTAAATGTGTGAGTACACTCGACCTATGTGTCCTCTTATGGGTCATACACGCCATGTTAGTCTTCTGCACAATTATGTTTGGTAAAAACAAAACAAACAATCCCTAAAAGAATCTTTTCAAATAATTCTTTTCAATGCTGATATAAATTTTCTTTTAGCAATTACTTTTGAAACCTTTCTCGAGAAACAATAACATGAAATTTGATTAATCCTCATCTTTGAATTCATTACCGACTTGAGAGAAGTAATTCATAAATAAATATTTCATCGCTAGAGGGGTGACATCTCATAAGCCTTATTTTTGTAAGGAGTGACATTTGGTGGCAAACCATTGACGTGGCCTGACCTTTTCTTCATACCCCTGCAAATAAATAATATCAACGAGCGAGATAAAAAAATACTGTAAAACTGATTTGTTTAGTGTTTTTAAGCAGTCCTGAAAAGGACGTTAATACAAACAAATCATGAATTCAAAATACAAAGTCATGTTTGTCATAGGTCACCTCGCGAGCTCTTCGGCTTCTTCAATCGTGTCAGGCATCTTCTTATTCAGTGTTTCTGGAAGAAGAAAAGTGAGAAGTCCAGCTCCGGTGCCAAAACTACCAAATATCAATGAAGGCAAGCCTATCCACGCGGATTGCTGAAACAATATATAAAACAAAGGTAAACATTATAATTAATACATTACAAATGTTCTTCTAATCTCGTTGGTTTTAATTTAGTCAAGTATGTTCTGTATTCTATTTTCTGCATAATTGTTCACAATGAGAGAAAAAAAATTGACAAGCTGCATTCGTTTTCAAGGAAGCATGGCAAGATCTTTCCAGAAGCACTTATATCTGAATTTGAAGATGAAACGTCTTTGGGGATTAAAAAGTTGAATTAGCGAGAGCAGCAAAAGTACTTGCATCTATCGATTATGACATAAAGGCACCAAAAGAATAGTCGAACATTGCAACAAATCCTCCTTAATACTAACACATTATGGTCATGTGAGATCATAAAAGGTCATTAAAACAATTAGTTTGACAGTTTTACTCACCAGAGGGCCCCCGACGTAGGGAGCGACCATACCCCCCACACGTGAGCAGGCTGAGGAGGACCCCATTGCCTCCTGGCGGATTGAAGTCGGGAACAACTCTGCCGTGAAGAGAAATACTCCATTGAAAGACACTGTGGCAGCTGCCTTTCCCACCAGCGTGAATGTTGTCAATAACCACGATAACTCTACAACATATAATCCAGTCACTCTCTGCAAACACTAGAGTGGTGACCGACATTGACCTTCAGCAACCCCATAATAGGGAACATGGAATACCCCAGCTAACAATTTCACGTTTTTGTTCTACATTGCGGGCACGTTATGTGTAAGTGCTTGTCTTGCTCTCACACAGTAACGCAATGTGTAGAGTGAGTAGACGTTTGTGAAAATCTTGATGTTGTTCGAAAAAAAACACATCAAAACGTTGGAGAAAACGGGATGGATGCTTTTTAACCGACCTCACAAGCGTAGAGTGTAGGATCTGTGCCTTTGTTGATTAAATAAGTGGAGGACGGGAGGTGGCTGGTTCAACTCCCACTGCCGACAGTGTTGCTTTCACACTGGTTATATTAAGTGGAGGACGGGAGGTGGTGGGTTCAACTCCCACTGCCGACAGTGTTGCTTTCACACTGAACAAGTTATCTAAGAATAACTTGTTCATCTGCCGGTAGGGGGCAGAGGTGATGCTTGTTGCAAAAGCGTAAGAACACAGCCTGTGCTCAACTGTACGTATTCCTGGTGTTAGGTTTGAGACCACTGTTGACTAACGACTCGACCTTCTTGTCCAGCTCTGTAAATGATAACAAATAAATGGTGAACAAAGGTCCAGTGAGGATGTACAAATGGAAGACTTATGAGCTTGCGTAGCAGGGCTATGAGCCCCAGTATAGCTTAATAGCTCTATGTGAGCTCAACCACTGAGTGGGAAGTACATTAAACTTAAATTTATATAATTTTTAAATAATAATACCGCAGAATACACAATTTGAGAGTACTAATATAAATGAAACCTTAAACATTTAACCAGTTCCTTTTAAACCAAGACATTAAGGTATGATACCTTCTGTTTAATACAGTATACCTTCACCCAATCTGACAATACAAATTAATAATCATACATTATGTCTACATGTGGGGTGTTGTTTATATTACTATAAGGCATTAATTCCTTGAACCTAGGTATATCCAATCTGCTTAACGCATCAGCAGGGCCGTTATATAACGTCCCCAGGTGAAAAGCCCTGTAGTCTATATGGTACACACTTGTGTAGTAGTATAATGAGCGAATTAAGTTCATCATATTGGGGTCCTTGGATTTTTTACTGTTGATACAATGGCAGACTGCCATGTTATCTATGTTCATTGCCAGTTTTTTGTATGATAGCCTGTAGCCAAACGTGGCTAACGCCATAACCACTGCCATTAACTCTCTCCAAGCAATTGTCATATTTTTAATCCAAGCATATTTGTTTGAAAAGGGCAGGATTACCCAGGATTGGTCATAAACTATGCCTATCCCAACGTCTGAAGCGTCTGTGAACATGATTTCAGCTTCCTCCATTGTCCACTGTGATGGGAATAATGTTGTGCCATTGTGGGCGTTGATGCAGCGGCGCCACCATGCAAGGTCTGCTCAAGCTTCTTTTGACAACCTAACCCTGTGGTGTAGGGCTTTGACCTTTTTGGCCAGGTGGATTAACCTTCTTGTAAAGATGGCGCCACCAGTCACAACCCTGGAACAAAATGTTAACTTTCCTGTTATGGATAAGAGTTCCCGCTTGGTGGCGTAACGAACGTTGGTCAATTGTTCCACATCATTAAGTATGTCCTGCATTCTCTCCTCAGAAATTTTTAACTTTTGTTCCACTGTGTCTATGATAATACCAAGAAATTCAATTACTTTTGTGGGGCCCATAGTTTTTTTATGTTGGATTTCAAAACCTGCCAATTGGCAGGTATCCAATACTGTGTCCAATGATTCCTGACATGATTTTTTACTCCCATTAATGCACAAGGTATCGTCTAAATAATGGATAGTGTCATGTGATGCCCCTCTTTTTTTATAAATATACTCCATAGCAGTGGCAAAATCGTCAAACAATCTAGGTGCAGAACGTAAGCCAAACGGCAGGCAAGCCATTTGGTAGTAGTTAGCATTCCCATCCTCGTCAGGCCACATGAAACCCAATAGGTGGCGCTGAGAGGGGTGGACCTTAACACTTTGAAAGGCATTTGCAAGGTCCATTTTTGCTAACCAAGGGTCATCATATTTCTGGATCCGTCTAACGGCATCCTCCACAGTAGTGTAGTTTAGTGAGTACAATTCCCCATTAATGCCGTCATTAATGGACCGCTCTGGCGGCCAAGAAAGGTCATGTATGACGCGGACCTTAGCCTTATCTTTCCTGGTGAAAGCACCCAATGGGGATGCTCTAAAATTAGGAGGGAGGTCCTTAAGTGGACCTTCTACTCTGCCTAATGCTAGATTAGTGGAAACGAATTTGCTAACGGCAGCGCTATGTGCTCTGCTTGAAGGCCAATTAGGATGTATACTCTTAACTTCCTCGCCTGTGAAACCAATATAGACGCCCTTGCAGGCCCTCTCATACAGCTCGTTAGCCAAGGGCTGGTCGGGGTGATCCTGTAACCATTTAAACCAAAAGTCAGGGTTGAGAAATGTACTTAACCCCCCCTGTGGCACACTTGCCTTGTTTAATGCAAGTGTCGAAAGGCAGGGGCCCCCTGCACTGCCTGCATACATGCAGGCGGCGGCAGCCTTTGTAGGTGCATTTGAGGGTCTGGAAATTATTGCAGACCTCATTCTGCACAGGGCGCGCCTTGCTGGGTTCACGCGCCGACGGGGATGGCCCCGTCGGCGCGATCCTTGGAAACGGACAGTCTACTTGCCTAACGTGATCCGTTGCCATGCAGCGCGGGCAGGTGTGCAGGTTAGGCTTCACTGCAGTGGCGTCCAGGACTAAGTGAGGGTTAATCCTACTGAATTCTACTGATACCCTACTGAGAGCTAACCTGTGTTTCATATCTAATGTTGCCACATTAAACCACTTGTAACGTTTATCCCAGGCTAGAATTTGTTTGCGATACTCTGTCATCTGATCATACAAGAATAATCCATGTTGGTGTACCATCAAACGTTCATATTCCCCCCATGCTTCAGACCAAGTGTCAAAGTCATAGACCCGCCTGCGTTGCCTTTTTTGCCTGTAGCCAATTATCCCAGAGGCATCAACATATGATTCAATGTTATTTACACTGTCAGAAGGCATGTGAAGGTTTTGCAAAAAGTCATCAATTTGAACAAACTCACCCGACAGAGCAGATTTTATGGTTTTGTCTGGGGTACTCTTGACCTTGCACAGTTTGCTGTAGTCCCCGATGTGGTCCACGTTAGTCAAGCCTGGCAATGGACCCCCGAGAGAGGGTGGTGTGGTGGCTGATGGAGGTGCTGGAAGCCCTGGTATGAGTACGGAGTTCTCCTGCCATGCTGGACCGAAGTGCGCTGCCAGGTTGGGGGCGAATGCCCCAGGTACCCCAAGGTCTTCCTGTCCTGGCTGCATTAGGCGTGCAGTAGGTGGGACGGCTAGGCTGCTGTCCAGTCTGTTCTGCATCGACGTTACCGTCTTACACAGTTCTTCATGTGACCTCAACATAATAGACATCTGAGACACAATTGTGGAAAGTTCACTCACATTACCTGTGGCTTGGCTAACGGCGTGTACACTGGGCGCGCTGGGGGTTGCAGGCGACGGGGCGAGTACTGGCTGGGGTGGTCGGTGACTACCCCTGCCCAGATCCAGGAAGGGGTTCCCCGGGCTCAGAATCGGCGAGGCTAGGTCCCCATCGGTACCTGGTGTCGGCTCGGTGACGGTATCGGTACTGGCCGACCGGATGACTGCTGCTGCCCCTGGCTGGTGTTCAGGTACACTGGCCCCTCTGGTGCAATTACCGAAGCCGGTGAGACCCTTGTGCCCCTTGGCGGGCTCCCCGCAGGCTCGACATGTCCTTTCCTTGGTGGACATGGCCCTGGATAGGACACTAAGATTGACTAGAAAGTTCACTCACAGATCAGTTCACACACAGCTGCACATATATAGTTCACGGGTGATTACCTTACTGGCGCTCTGGCTCACAACTGGACAGGACACATGACGACACAATTTACACACTCACTTCACGGTCCAGGACACAGGACACCACAGGACACACAGGACAAAACGTCTGGACTCCAGGACATGATTCTGTTCCTTAACCCATCGGCGTGGTGCTGGACACACACCACATAATCGTCTCAAGATATCTGAACTTCATACCTTGCTGGTTGGCTAACGTTGCCGGAGAGGTGAAGTTAGGAGAGAATTGGCTGCACGTCCGATGAGTGAAACGACCAGGAACAGAATGGCGTTGTGGCAGTTTTGCCGCGAAATGTGGCGTTCCCCACGTGACCACGCCGCCTTTGCTAGGGGACAACAATGCCCCGCTGAGACCCCTATGCTAACAGTGACATCTGACGGCTCCCACATTTAACACCACTTATCAAATATAAGTATGCATTAAGTGGAGGACGGGAGGTGGTGGGTTCGACTCCCACTGCCGGCAGTGTTACTTTCACACTGGTTATATAAGTGGAGGACGGGAGGTGGTGGGTTCAACTCCCACTGCTGACAGTGTTACTTTCACACTGGTTAAAATGCTCGAAAGTCGACCTGATATGGCCATAGTTGCTGAAAGGGACGTAAAACACCATTTCACAATTTGGATGCTTTCTTGTTTAAGCGAGTGAGGAACCGACTCTATGAAATCACCACTGTATCGTATAAAAAAGAATATAGCAAAGTTGTGACTTTTATCAATCAATTTTGCCCAACGTCAATTTTGCAGAACTTTCATTAACGAGCTCAATATTTGGTCTAGGGTTAATTAACTTTTTTGGCAGGGTCTCAGCTCAAATTAAAAACTCTACTCGAATCTTACCAAGAACACTTGGGATCATCAGTATTTGACTGGTCCCCTGCCAGACCATATTTATTCGACTGTTCCCCTGTTAGACCATACCTATATCTGACCGTTCCCCTGTTAGACCATACATATTTGACTGGTCCCCTGCCAGACCATATTTATTTGACCGTTCCCCTGTTAGACCATACCTATCTGACCGTTCCCCTGTTAGACCATACCTAATCAACTGTTCCCCTGTTAGACCATACCTATTATCTGGCCGAAATAGCTCAATTGGTAGAGTATTCGCCTTGAGATCCAGGGGTTCTAGGTTCGAATCCTGGCCAGTTACTATCAACCGCTATGAGCAGACATTGTCTGGTATCAGCGGTATATAAATGTCAGCTTTACTTTATTTGACTGTTCCCCTGTTAGACCATACCTATTTGACTGTTCCCCTGTTAGACAATACCTATTTGACTGTTCCCCTGTTAGACCATACCTATTTGACTGTTCCCCTATTAGACCATACCTATTTGACTGTTTTCCTGTTAGACCATACCTATTTGATTATTCCCCTGTTAGACCATACCTATTTGACTGTTCCCCTGGTAGACCATACCTATTTGACTGTTCCCCTGTTAGACCATACCTATTTGACTGTTCCCCTGTTAGACCATACCTATTTGACTGTTACCCTGTTAGACCATATTATTTGACTGTTCTCTTGTTATACCAAGTCTATTTTGATCGTAAATTTGAGTATCCTCCATTTGGGCAACCGGGTCAAATATCCTTCACAAAGGACAGTGTTTTTAGCAGTTGCATCTTTGTAGTCTGAGTTGTCAATCTTTGAACAGATTTATCTACCACTGCCAAATGTCCAACCGTAAAGGTAGGACAATTAAAAAGCTCTCGTTTAAACGGGTTTTATTTGGTTATGTAAATGGTGTTAACTCAGCGGGCGACTGACTTCACTGGGTGATAAGGGATCCTCTTATTGGTTGACTTGAATATAGAACAGGGAAACCCCTGAAAATTATGATGTGTTGACAGTTGGTTCCCGGATGTATGGTCGGAATTCTGGCCAAACATAAGGGCCCCTTTGATGTCTAAGGGCGCAATGGGAAGACAGTACACACCAACATCTGTACAGGAGCCCATGCAAACATGCCACAGTCAAACAGGGGCCTGCGCAAACATACCACAGTCAAACTGGGGCCTGTGCAAACATGCCACAGTCAAACAGGGGCCTGTGCAAACATGCCACAGTCAAACAGGGGTCTGCGCAAACATACCACAGTCAAACAGAGGTCTGTGCAAACATGCCACAGTCAAACAGGGGCCTGTGCAAACATGCCACAGTCCAACAGGGGCCTGCGCAAACATACCACAGTCAAACAGGGGCCTGTGCAAACATGCCACAGTCAAACAGGGGCCTGTGCAAACATACCACAGTCAACCAAGGGCCTGTGCAAACATGCCACAGTCAAACAGGGGCCTGTGCAAACATGCCACAGTCAAACAGGGGCCTGCGCAAACATACCACAGTCAAACAGGGGCCTGTGCAAACATGCCACAGTCAAACAGGGGCCTGTGCAAACATACCACAGTCAACCAAGGGCCTGTGCAAACATGCCACAGTCAAACAGGGGCCTGTGCAAACATGCCACAGTCAAACAGGGACCTGTGCAAACATACCACAGTCAAACAGGGGCCTGCGCAAACATACCACAGTCAAACAGGGGCCTGTGCAAACATGCCACAGTCAAACAGGGGTCTGCGCAAAAATACCAAATTCATACAGGGGTCTGTGCAAGCATGCCACAGTCAAACAGGGGCCTGTGCAAACATACCACAGTCAAACAGGGGTCTGTGCAAGCATGCCACAGTCAAACAGGGGCCTGTGCAAACATACCACAGTCAAACAGGGGTCTGTGCAAACATACCACAGTCTAACAGGGGCCTGTGCACACATACCACAGTCAAACAGGGGCCTGTGCACACATACCAGCAAGCCTTCCTTACCATCTGTGACCAGTAGAGGGATGCAAGCAAAGTTTGCGATTCCTGCAACAAGGAGAGCTCCACACAGAGATGCTCGTCTTCCCAGTCTCTCTACTGCCAGATAGCCAATCAAATTTGCAGGAAGTTCAACAAATGACATCAGGGAGGAGTTGAAAAAGATATTTCCCACCAGAGACCCAGTGTTCAAGGTCAGTCCATAATATACAAGACTGTTTGTAAACCTGAAAATCACAAGATCTTGTTTGATTCGCTGTATTGTAGAATTTGCGTTCCCTCAAAAACAATAAATAAGAAAAAAGTAAAACATTTTTTATATCAATTGAGTAAATTACAAATTCCAAGATCTTGCTTGATTTCTGGGTTTATGTTATTGGAGATTTTTTCTTCTCTCTCTCAAATAAATAAATAAATAAATAAATAAATAGATAAATAGATAGATAGATAGATAGATAGATAGATAGATAGATAGATAGATAGATAAATAGATAAATAGATAAATAAATAAATAAATAAATAAATAAATAAATAAATAAATAAATAAATAAATAAATAAATAAATAAATAAATAAATAAATAAATAAATAAATAAATAAATAAATAAATAAATAAATAAATAAATAAATAAATAATACTAAACAAAACAAACAAAACTAAACAAAACAACAAACAAACAAACAAAACAAAATAAAACAAAATCGATTTTCAGTATTTTGGACATTCATAAAATAGGCTATACAACTTCGTCATTCGTGAATATATTTTGCTAATACTAATTGTTATGTTTATGGTTCTACATGGAGAGGTCTGTAGGTAGTAGGAAGCAAACCTGTATTTACTTTAATTAACGTGACCAAATAAGTTCACTCAGAGCCATTGTGTGACCTTGGCCATCTTGATTAGGCCTTTAACTAGCACAAATAATATTTTCCCGGAAACCTAAACGATGCGAATGCTTTTGAAGCAATTGAAATAACAAGCCTTGATTAAATATGCTAAATTAAAAAAATACTCACCAGTTAAGATAGACAATTAACGTCTCCTTTCTGAGATTTGGGTGTCTGAATAAATCCCACAGTGTGCCCTCCGTTTGCTTCTGTTGGTTCTGGAATTAAACAAACCATTCAGTGCATTACGTGCACTTTACCAGAATAACTATTGTTTAGATTAATGAAAAAGATATACGAAAAATATATGTTCTTGAGTGGAATTTTGGGAAAGCTATCAAATGATATTATATCTTAATTCATCGGAAAAGAATGAAATGTTCAAATAACGCTATTTCACCTGAGTGTATATTGTAAGTACCAGTTTTGGATATCAGTTTTTTTATTTAGAGACCTGATGTAACCGTCTTAAAAATCTCTTGAACCCCTCAGATTAAATAGAGTTCTCAGATATATAAGTGACTGGGTCTGGCGAGCATTGTGATTTTAGAGCCTACAATCCTCCAATCAGAGCGAGTCTCATGTTTCTGGACCCAGTGATTGGTTTATTCCAATGATCACAAACGTTTTGACCGGTTGCTCTATGTGTAAATTAGTGGAAGCACGTCACAGAATGGTAAGACTATTACTATTTACTAAATGATGGAATAGCCCATCAGTGTATGTTGGAAGATTCAAATACATATTATATGCTTTTAAATACATATTATATGCTTTTAAATACATATTATATGCTTTTAAATACATATTATATGAAAAAAATACTATAGTATAACCAATATACAGATGAAGCAATCCAAATCATGAAAAGGTAACACAAACCTTAGAGATTAATCAACATAGCCACGAACCCCAAATACTGGATATAGTGGCTATTAAGTGGAGGTTTCTGTTATTTGACATCAGTACATTGCAAATTTTATTCTGCCATTTGCACTCCTCAGTAAGTGTAGTAAGTATTAGTATTTTGAGAAATCTTTCTCTTGAGATGCTGTCAGTATCAAGTTTGGAGGAATCTCACTTTATATGCGACCCAGATAGTTGGATTAGTATTAACTTCAGAAGAGGTTACTATTACTTTACTATTCTACCTGATTAGGTTCTGTCAGTATGAAGTTTGGAGGAGGTTATGTTTGATATTCTGTCAGTACTATGTTTGAAAGGTAGTTCTCTCTGTTATCTTACCTGGTTAGGTTCTGTCAGTACTAAGTTTACTGTTATTTGACCCGATTATGTACTGTCAGTATGAAGTTTGATAGAGGTTCTCTATGCTACATTACTTGGTTAGGTAATGTCAGTATGAAGTTGGAAGGCAGTTCTCTGTTATTTTACCTGGTTAGGTGCTGTCAGTATGAAGTTTGATAGAGGTTCTCTACGCTACATTACTTGGTTAGGTAATGTCAGTTTGAAGTTGGAAGGCAGTTCTCTGTTATTTTACCTGGTTAGGGTCTGTCAGTATGAAGTTTGATAGAGGTTCTCTACGCTACATTACCTGGTTAGGTAATGTCAGTATTAAGTTGGAAGGCAGTTCTCTGTTATTGACTCTGGCGATATGTTCCAGGATTGCTTTACATTCCTTCACTCTTCCCTGAGTCAGCAGCCATCTAGGTGACTCTGGCAATACCCTAAAATCATTAGATATACTTCTGTAGGAAATGAATCAAGAACATTTGGTAGCTTAACATTATGGTGTTTTGAATTTGTGGTGAATCATTAAGCACTGAGATTGTTATATGATTATATTATTATCATTGCCTTAATGATAATTATATGCACATTATTTTATGATATATACATATAAATTGCATATCTATTCAGTATCCAGTGCATGTCCAGTCAGTATCCAGCGCATGTCTAGTGCATATCCAGTCAGTATCAAGTGCATATCTAGTCAGTATCAAGTGCATGTCTAGTGCATATCCAGTCAGTATCAAGTGCGTGTCTAGTGCATATTTAGTCAGCATCCAGTGCATGTCTAGTGCATATCCAGTCAGTATCCAGTGCATGTTTAGTGCATGTCTAGTGTATATCCAGTCAGTATCCAGTGCATATCTAGTCAGTATCAAGTGCATGTCTAGTGCATATCCAGTCAGTATCAAGTGCATGTCTAGTGCATATACAGTCAGTATCCAGTGCGTGTCTAGTGCATATCCAGTCAGTATCCAGTGCATGTCGAGTGCCTATCCAGTCAGTATCCAGTGCATGTCTAGTGCATATCCAGTCAGTATCCAGTGCATGTCCAGTGCATATCCAGTCAGTATCCAGTGCATATCTAGTCAGTATCAAGTGCATGTCCAGTGCATATCCAGTCAGTATCCAGTGCATGTCTAGTGCATATCCAGTCAGTATCAAGTGCATGTCCAGTGCATATTTAGTCAGTATCCAGTGCATGTCTAGTGCATATCCAGTCAGTATCAAGTGCATGTCTAGTGCATATCCAGTCAGTATAAAGTGCGTGTCTAGTGCATATCCAGTCAGTATCCAGTGTATGTCTAGTGCATATCCAGTCAGTATCCAGTGCATGTTTAGTGCATGTTTAGTGCATGTCTAGTGCATATCCAGTCAGTATCCAGTGCATATCCAGTCAGTATCCAGTGCATATTTAGTCAGTATACAGTGCATGTCTAGTGCATATCCAGTCAGTATCCAGTGCATATCCAGTCAGTATCCAGTGCATGTCTAGTGCATATCCAGTCAGTATCCAGTGCATATCCAGTCAGTATCCAGTGCATGTCTAGTGCATATCCAGTCAGTATCCAGTGCATGTTTAGTGCATGTCTAGTGCATATCCAGTCAGTATCCAGTGCATGTGTAGTGCATATTTTGTCAGTATCAAGTGCATGTCTAGTGCATATCCAGTCAGTATCCAGTGCGTGTCTAGTGCATATTTAGTCAGCATCCAGTGCATGTCTAGTGCATATCCAGTCAGTATCCAGTGCGTGTCTAGTGCATATTTAGTCAGCATCCAGTGCATGTCTAGTGCATATCCAGTCAGTATCAAGTGCATGTTTAGTGCATGTCTAGTGCATATCCAGTCAGTATCCAGTGTATATCTAGTCAGTGTCAAGTGCATGGCTAGTGCATATCCAGTCAGTATCCAGTGCATATCCAGTCAGTATCCAGTGCGTGTCTAGTGCATATTTAGTCAGCATCCAGTACATGTCCAGTGCATATCCAGTCAGTATCTAGTGCATGTCTAGTGCATATCCAGTCAGCATCTAGTGCATGTCTAGTGTATATCCAGTCAGTATCCAGTGCATATCCAGTCAGTATCCAGTGCATGTCTAGTGCATGTCTAGTGCATATTTAGTCAGTATCAAGTGCATGTCTAGTGTATATCCAGTCAGTATCAAGTGCGTGTCTAGTGCATATTTAGTCAGCATCCAGTGCATGTCCAGTCAGTATCCAGTGCATGTCTAGTGCATGTCTAGTGCATATCCAGTCAGTATCCAGTGCATGTATAGTGCATATCCAGTCAGTATCCAGTGCATGTCTAGTGCATATCCAGTCAGTATCCAGTGCATGTCTCGCGCATGTCTAGTGTATATTTAGTCAGTCTCCAGTGCGTGTCTTGTGTAAATCTAGAACATGATGAAGGATAGTATCTGCTATTATTTTACCTACCAAAAAAATGATATAGTGATGAAAGCTGGGCCTGCAAGTATATATTGCAACTTGACAAAGTCCCTGATAAAGTATGCATATCCAGCTAATACCATCAACCCAAGTCCAAAGAATGACTGGAAGACAAAGTTAACAGCAACTCTGTGTCTAGGACTGATAACTTCCATTACTGCAACACACCAGTATTGTTATATAAACAAGTAAACAATCTTCAGTCATCAATGTGTCAAACAAGTAACTCAAGTTCCACTGGAGAGTACCATACAACTTATATAATAAACATTTAATTTTTTGCTGAAACATATAGAATCAGATCCGAGGAATTTGATTTACTTCTAAAGCATTTTAACAAATATGTTTTGTGTGTATATTTACAATATGGCATAAGAATTCTTATTCATTTTGCCTCCTCTCCAGAAAGTTAAATGATAACAATATCCTATGGTGAGAATAGTTTTAATAGCTTGTAAATCTCCTTTTTAATTGGTACAAACCTTTTTAGAAAAGGCCAAATAAAGTAACAATACTATCAGTAACAGTTTTATCTCTTTCAATAATATCTCAGATAATATCTCACATAAAACAAACCCTCCTAGATATGCTCCAAAAGCAGAAATGCCAATGAACAATCTTAATATGATATAAACTATTATATTTGGCGAGAGACCTGCAGCAAAACCAAACACTGGTTGGAGGACAGCAAAAATTACCAATGGCATTTTTCTTCCATATCTGAAATAAGGACACCACTGTCAATGGCTAGCAATTAAATGTTCTATTTTGTAAACACGTATTTTCTGGGCCCTAAATGTGTTTAAAGGTTCAAATGAAATATGGAATGCCACTCCTATATTTCCTTCATCCCTCCTTGTCAGTGTTTAACAGTTGTTCATTTTACTGTAATCTTATAGTATCCAGTCTTATCCTTAAATGTGTACATGTCTGTATCACTACAGAAAACATATATTGCATTTATCGCATTTATGTATACCTTTATCTGATAATTTCAGTTATTGCTTTTCTTGATATAAGATACACAAGTGGACAATAAATAAGATAACATGATTAGTAAAATCAATACCCTATTATGAAGATTTTCATCATTTGTTGTCATAAATTTAACTATTGTAGAGTGTTTGTGACATGGCGGCAAGTTCACAGATTATTGAACAGGTTTTATCAATGATATGTATCTAAATATGTTTACAAGCAAATCAGAAAATGGAATTAGTTATGTCAGGTTTTGTAACTCTAGTACTAGAAAGTCAATACTCATACTACAGGTATGTCAAGTTGACATTTCATTTGATTTTCTACAGGTTTGTCTGATATTAGGATAATAATATTTAGGTTGTGTTGTAATTTCATTAAATTATATACATCTTATAAATCCATATACATTTCATTATGTTATAAACACCTCTGAATAAATAAATTATCTACATTTAATTAAGTGATACAGATTCCACTAAATTATCTATATGTCATAAGATTACCTTCATCTCATCATTTTATTTACACTCTATTAAATTGTATTTGTTTCACTTTCATTTCTGTATCTACATTTCCTTAGGTTATTTAAATTTCATTAAGCTCGACATACACTTCAGTAGGTTATCAAAACTCAATGGATCATTTGCATATTAAGTTATACACATTTCATGACATTGTCTACATTGCATTATATTATCTATGTCACATTTTATTGAGCTTGATGTCATTTAATTATTAGCATTTCACTACGTTATCTCAATTTGGTAAAGTTATCTACATGTCATTAAGGTATCCACATTTCCTGAAGTTATCCATATGGCATGAAATTATCAATTAGTGTAATTCTTGTACCTGTCTGAGAAGTAGCCAGAGAGGGGGGAACCTATCAGCATCCCTGCCATGTAGGCTGTGGAGGACATCTGGACCAGCCAACCATCCCCACACACAGTGCCCCACTACAATTAATACAAAACAATTACTATTTGAAGCTTTCATTGAATAAGATTTTTACTGGATGTTGAAGCATTAGTGAATTAGCTTCTAGTGTGATCTTAATGTCGATTTTGGTTTGACCCAAGTGTTTGTTGCTGGCTTGACTTGTGAGTGTTGGTTTCTGATTTTACCTGAGTGTTGGTTTCTGGTTCAACCTGTCAGTGTTGGTTTTGGTTTGAACTAAGTTAGTTTCTGGTTAGACCTGAGTGTTGGTTTCTGGTTTGACCTAGGTAAGTTTTGGTTTCTGGTTTGATCTGAGTGTTTGTGACTGGTTTGACTTAAGTGTTGATATCTGGTTTGACCTTTGAGTGTTGGTTTCTGGTATGGCCTGAGTTGGTTTATGGTCTGTCCTGAATGTTTGTGACAGGTATGACTTAAGTGTTGGTTTTTGGTTTAATCAAAATTAGTTTGCTGGTTTGGCTTGAGTGTTTGTGACTGGTCTGACTTGAATGTTGGTTTTTGGTTTAATGAAAGTTAGTTTCTGGTTTGACCTGAGTGTTTGTGTCTCGTTTGAATTTAGTGCTGGTTTCTGGTTTGGTCTGGGTGTTGGTTTCTCACCCTAGTTTTCATTTCGAGATATTAAATCAACATAATATTCTTCACTGAAATCATACCTTAATGTTTATATGTACCTACCTCAGTGAGCATGGTTGTAGCCATCACCTGTCTGTCATGGACCCAGTCTGTACATGGTACAGTATCTGCCTGTCCAGTCATCTCTGTTCTGTTCCAGGTGAGCAATTCATCCTGTGAGTAGCTTGACCAGGGTAGACTATAGATAGAACACTCCTCATACTCATCATCAGAGTCAGTAGGTATTGACACATATTTCTGTTGCTCAAATGTCAAATTTAGCAAAGTAGCCTCCTCACACCAATGGTCTTGCTCGAGTCCAAGGAAAACAGTTGAAACAACTTGTGAACCATTAAATATGGCTAGAAAACATACATAAATTGAGAAGCATAGCTGGTAAACGCCAAAGTGGCCTACATAATCAAATACTTCATCAAAGTCTATGTACTTGCTTCCCTTGTCTGTGTATTCATTAGGATTATTTTCAGACTCCAGATCATTATCTTTCTTAATAATGGTTACTTGAGACATATTCAATATCTGTGCTCTGTTTGATTGTGTAACTTTATGTGCATAACTTTGATAGCATTTAAATGTGTCTGTGTTCAACTGCTTTTAGTTACTAATCGGACTCAATGTTTAACATCTCCAGGACATTGGACAGTCATAAACTGATTAGATCCTTGACATATAATGTTATCCATCATATTCACAATGAATGAGAGACATGGTGTCGGTGGAGGGACATATTAAGTGGCCAATATTTATAGGTGTGATTAGCCATGAATCATTGTTTTATATGACATGTGCAAATGACCCATTGTCATCATTAAATCTAATTGCTTTTTACTGTATCTCATGTTGATAGGGCATTCACTGTAAGTCCTAGAGCTTTCCCGTTCGAAGTTACTATCAAGCGCTATGACACGACATGTCTGGAATCAGTGTTATATAAATGTCACCATTACCATTCCTCTTTAACTCTCTTATATCTCATGGTGTCTCACTCTATCTCACTCTATCTCTCACTATATCTCATGGTGTCTCACTATATCTCACTCTATCTCTCACTATATCTCATGGTGTCTCACTAGATCTCATGGTGTCTCGCTATATCTTATTGGTGTCTAACTATGTCTTGTGGTCCCTCATTATATCTAATGGTTGCTCACTGTGTCTAGTGGTCCCACATAATGTATCTTGGTCTCTCACTGTGTCTAATCTCACAATATCTAACAGTCTCATTTTTTTCATTCTGCGCCGTAAGAGTGTTTTGTACCTTTATTTTTTTGCAGATGACCCATGTGCTGTACATCCTTTGTATATCAACCCTGTGCCAAATTATTTTACTTTTGTTTTTTTCTATTTTCAAATGTATATATATGTCATAACATTTGTCTGTTTCTGGATTTGTTTTGACACGCAGCAGATAATATTGCAGATTTGGTCATGGGGGCAGGTTGGACCCCAGTTGGCAGAAAAGGCAGCATCTCAGAACTGTCTCACTATTTCTAATAGCTTAGATTGTAGCATGTCACAAGACCTCATACCCTTCAGGTGGACTCAAAATATGTTTATAATATATTTGTTTCATTGGAGCTTATGTCAGTCAAATGATCACAACATTAGACATTCCAGATTACAATACATACATTTGTACTTGAAGATCACAGATATAAATTAATAGCAATAAGATTTTGTTTTGAGATTCAACAATTAAGTTGGCCACACACTAGACTGTATCAAAGGGGAAATGACACATGTTTTCATGGGTCCAGAACAAGTCACTAAGTGGCCCTTTTGTGCTACATACAAATGTCTCACATGTTTTGACTCTACTAAGCTCAAACCAATCATGAAGCATCAAAATATAAACAATATGCATTGTATTGAATTATTCAAATTATGAAGGAATAAGTCAAATAAGAGTTTGTCATGTTCATTTATTTTCATTCCCACATTTCATTTTTTTTCAGCACATGTGCATACACCCATGCACATACTTTCTCTGCTCTGATTGACCCATTTTTGTAGTGTTGTGAAATATTTGTAGCCAATGACATCCATTCCCCCTTCTTCACATATGCCTTCCAAGCAATGTGGGCATCGTGGTCTATGTTGTATGTTAAAGTCCAAAGACCACTGCACACAGTCCTGGTGGAAAATATGGCTACATCTTGTCAAAATAAAACGTTTTTGATCATTCATTCACTCATGGACAACTGACATACTGAGCAGGAATCATCCATCCATCCTTTGACATGGTTATACCTTTGTTCAAAGTCCTTCTTTTTCAATGTGAGGATGGTCTCCAAAGACACCTGAAATGTCCCCACCATATAGCAGCGGCATAACAGGCATTTATGAAAGTTGTATTTTTGTCCAGGTCTTTTAACCACCTCATTGCACATTAACTGGTCTAATTGATAAGACCACATGTCACCCAATTAACATATCTAAACACCACTCAAAGTGATAGTGAATAGACTCATACAGGGATCTTCTGATTGTTTCAAATGGCACTCATGGTATAAGTGATAAAACCATTTATCTCATACTTGGTGCTTCAAGAGGGTGTTCTGCACCTATGAGATATTCTTTTGCAGATCACCCCTCTGCCGAACTACTTTCGCAGATCACCCCTCTGCCGAACTACTTTCGCAGATCACCCCTCTGCCGAACTACTTTCGCAGATCACCCATGTGCCGAACTACTTTTGCAAATCATCTTTGGTCCAAAGGACGAGTGAGATCCTTCCACCAGAACCAACAAAAGAGATCTGTCAGGCTGAACACTGCATGAACCCATGCTCTTGACTTTATCTCATATTTATCTTCCGCAGATGGTTTATATACCAGACCAGTGTTAAGGATTGTAAGAAGTACAGATCTAAAGACAAGAACATGTGAGTGCAGTGTTCAGGCTGAGAGAACTCTCAAGTTGGTTTTGGTGGGAGGATCTCAAGAGTCCGAAATTATGAAGTCATTATATATGTTGTAATGACGTCATTGAGTGTGACGTCATTGAAAAGGGGCGTGGCATTGTTTATTTTGTTTGACACACACAACATAGATCTGCACATGGTGCAATGTTTTCCACATAGTTTTGCTTTAAATAGATTGGACATCAAACCAAAACTTTATCTCATACCTATCTGCAGGAGTTAAGTATGAGATAAAGTCAAGAACATAGGTTTCTGCAGTGTTCAGGCTGACAGATCTTTCACGTTGGTTCTGGTGGAAGGATCTCACAATCATAGAGAACCGCATTAGCTTCCAGCCTCTCACAACACGTGGACAACTGCACGTGCAGGGATACCGATGCGTACGCAAATATGATGTTATATCAAGAGAGGAAACAAAAATCTATGCATTTCCTGACCTTCCGAGGCAGATGATGTTGTAAACTGTGCAAACGATTGCTTTCCCTCCAAATGTGTATCTAGCCATCTTCTAAAATGAATTAGCTTGTGGTCTGTGATTTTAATATTCCAAAAATATATCAGGAATGTCACTTTATATTGTTCCAAAGTCAGAGGTATGGCATCAAAAAAAATTCAAATCACTTTGGTGCCCGGAAGTAATTGGTAGCTGAAGGAGTTATATAACGTCACAATACATTTTCACGTGAGGTCAATCAAAACAATACCCACAACATTCAAATATTTACAACTCACCAATCAAGATTTAGCATGCACGTGTGCAGGCTGACTTCCGGGCACAAAAGTGATCTGAATTTTCTGCAGCCAAGAAAGTTGGCAAAAACATGGAATGTATTTAATTTTTTGGAATATTTTTCTCTGGAATTGTTTTGTCTTTGTATTCTGCGTCTGCTGTCCAAAGCACACCGTTCATAATGCTCTGTAAGCTCTACGATGGGAAATTCCTGACAAACTTGTTTCATCTCTTGAAGTACATCATATTTGCGTTACGTAATCGCCTCGTGCACGTGCCAACCATTGATATGACGTCGTTGACCAACCAGCACGTGCAGTGAGAACAAACTGATGCGGTTCTCTATGCTCACAATATAGAGTAGCACTATGCCCACTTCTCAATGGCGTCATAACATAATAAAATATATGTTGTAATGACGTCAGTGAGTGTGACGTCATTAAAAAGGGGTGTGGCATTGTTTATTTTGTTTGACACACACAACATAGATCTGCACATGATGCAATGTTTTTCTCTCTGTTTTGCTTTAAATAGATTGGACATCAAACCAAAACCTTTATCTCATACCTATCTGTAGGAGTAAAGTATGAGATAAAGTCAAGAACATAGGTTCGTACAGTGTTCAGGCTGGCAGATCTCTCTCGTTGGTTCTGGTGGAAGGATCTCACTCGTCCTTCAGACTCTTCAGATCCTTCCACCAGAACCAACTTGAGAGATCTGCCAGCCTGAACACTGCACTCACATGTTCTTGGCTTAATATCTCATGAGCATGTCTAAACCCCACTCTGTGTGATAAAAATAGAACCATATGGGGCACTTCAATGAACTTCGAGGTGGCTCTAATGGTTTACACCATTGTCATTCTCATCTGGAAATAAGACACCAAGTGCCTGTTTTGTATGGTGTGAACTCAAAATGTTGTAAATGTGTTAGCTATGGTTGGTATACCTGAGGAAAGTTAGATCTACAGGAAAACTCACTGGCTGTGATTTGCTGGCCAATACCTAGCTGCCTGCTATGCCTATCTCATGTGAGGATCAAGGAGAACTGCAGACACAGTATGGACAGTGTACAATAGTCGTATTTATTGGGTTGACACAACACATACATAGAGTCAGACAAGGTAAGGCATGGCATGAGCATGACGATGACGAGATGGATGATGACTGCAATGGAACTCTCCTGCCTGGGGCCACACCTCGGAGCTGTGGGGTTCTAGTGAGGGTGACGTGTACCTCTGTCTGTAGATAAAGAATCACAGGATAAGAACTAGAACGCCCAGGTTGTGGCTGCAACCTGGTCTTATAGGTATGCGCTGAATCCATCTTCTGTGCCTTCATGTCCATAGTAATACCAAGATTGGACACAGTGTCAGCGTCACCAATCTTCACAGCCTTGACATCTATATTACTGGCAGCAACCATGTCTGTCAGCACATATTAACATTTCAGTTTTACTATGATAATTTATTTTCATCTTATTTAATATGAGGAACGATCTAACTTCACTGATGCAATACTCCAGTATCTTCTAGAGATATCTGAGTTTTTCCTACTCATTTAGTCGACAGGTATGCAAATATGAGTACCATCAGCATAGATTTGATAATTAAGACCATATTTTCCAAGGATGTAAGCTGGTGGAGTCATACAAATTGTGAAAAGAATGGGTCCAAAAACTGATCCCTGAAGGACACCATACTGCGTCTGGGTTGTGATTGATGCTTACCAATCATATCTCCTGTCCATTAGATATGACCTAATTCATTCTAGGGCATGACCTCTGACATTACAGCTTACTTCAAGTCTTTTCAGTAGTATTTCATAGTTTGTAGTATCAAATGCAGCCGAGAAGTCCAAAAGCAATAGTATGACTGAATTTATAGCATCCATTTCACGTAGAATATCATTTTGGACCTTCAGTAATGCAGTCTCTGTGCTGTGATGTTCCATATATGCCGACTGAAATTTGTCAGTTAGAACATCTTGTTGGGAACCAACTGTTTAGCTACTGCCCTCTCACTCAGTTTAGATGTGTAGTGTAGGTTTGATACTGGTATGTGGTTCTTCTCAATCAATTCAAGTCCCAGCTTTTTTAAAAGTACTGGTACATATGGCCCCACTAGCACAGTTGGTAGAGTGTAGGATATGTGCCTTTAATGCATCACTCTGTATCACCAGCTAATATGGACAGGTGGTCACCATGCATCACTCTGTATCACCAACTGATATGGACAGGCAGTCACCATGTATCACTCTGTATCACCAACTTATATGGACATAGCGACTACTTTGCACCACAAGACAGTTAATATCATAAGAATGACATTGCTATGGATCACCTGCTAATATGGACAAGTGGTTACCATGCATAACAATTAATTGTAGCCTGGCGGATAAAATGTGTATTATTGCATTTATAATGATTTGTAAACTTCTGGTTGATAAACTAAATAAATAAGTCATAAACATATTTATGAGGATATTCTTTTTATATGTGTAAGTTTTATGTACAGTGATTAATTGATAGAAAAATTTAAAAGTTAAGAACAATTTACATGTGTGAGTTCCAACAGCTTTCAGATGTGAATGTCATTTTATTTTGGGTTAAAAAATTGTGAATAGTATATAATTTATATTTTCTCAATAAATATTTACAATTAGTATATAACCTGTTTTTGTTTAAATTTTTCCCCTCCATACCTGACTACTTTATACCACAAGACAGTAAATATCATAAGAATGATATCACTCGATCTGGATCACCTGCTAATATGGACAAATGGTCACTGTGAATCACTATCTGATAGTAAACTGGCATTCTGATAGCAAAGAGTAAATTGGAATTCTGATAGCAAATAGTGAATTAAAAATTCAGATAGCGAAGATTTATCAATTTGATTTGGAAATTCCCTTTTAGGAGTTATTTTTCCCCCATGCTCAAATTAAGGTTCGATTTCCCTGATCTGTCAAAACTGAAATGTGCTTGCTGATGGATGTAGGACAAGTATATATTCAGTTTGACCCATATTAATTCTCGCTATCTGATCTCCCAGATTTTTAGCTGGTCCGTGAAAAAATGACGAAATTGGCGCGAGAGAGCAGTGCATGACGGGAAAGGTGTTGCGTTGTAAACTTCTGCCCGCCTTTCTTTAAGATGGGAGGGAAATTTCAGACTGACATCGTACATTGACAAGCTACTGTCAGTGCTATTGTATGTTTGCTGTGTAATCTTCATATAAGTATATTGCAATCTACGTAATTTATGTCAACATTACGGAGGCAAAACTGACAAAAACAATGATGGAAAGATGAAAGGCAGAGGCGACAATGGCCCAAACAGGCTGTCGCCACTGTTCCCGGATGTGCCGTGTGCAAAGAATTGGGTCAAATATGATCGCAGCGCTCTAAAAATGCAGCGTATATGGTAGAGCAGATAGGGAGAATTGTTTTGATTTATTTCAGAATTTGTATCCAGACTTCTAAACTTTCATCCCTAAGACACTGCCAATAACAATGATATAATCAAAATTGCATACCCTGTAGTTTTAAAATATTTGTAACTCTGCCAATAATGGACGGATTTGGACAATTTAAACACCTACAGATTCCCCAGGTCGTGTAGTAAATGATCATATATGCCTTCAAAGTGTATTATGCGATACAAACATAATAGATTAATGCACACAGAAGATAGAAACATCATTGTTTTTTTCAAGTGGCCTTTCATAAGACCACAGATTGACACATTGCGAGCGATATATTTTGTCTTCACAGATTAACCTCTTCTTTCAGATATAGGCAGATACATACATTGTTGTAACACCCTGCAAGTTTGGTGGAAATCAGACAATTATTTGTCTTTATATTGATTAATTAACATTCAGATGTTGAGATTTTGAATTTTGGCTTTCTCCATCGCATCATCATTTTCTTCATAGATTTTCACACTTTGTTACAAATATTTGTAACTTTGCCAATAATGAACGGATTTGGACAATTTAAACACCTACAGACTCCCCAGGTCGTGTAGTAAACGGTCATATGTGCTATTAAAGTGTACAAACAAAATATTTAGATGCACGCGGAAGAAAGAAACATCATTGTTTTTTTCAAGTGGCCTTTCATAAGACCACAGATTGACACGTTGGGAGCGATATTTTTAGTTCACAGATTAACCTCCTCTTTCAGATATAGGCAGATACATACATTGTGAGTATACCCTACGGATTTGGTGGAAATCGGACAATTATTTGTTTTTATTTTGACTATTTCATATTTGTATATTCAACATTTGAATTTTGGCGCCATCCATGACGTCACCGGAAGTGCAAAAACTGCCGTCATTTGAACCTCCTATTTGAAGAACTCCCCGAACCCACGAGTGTCATCGGCCGCACTGTGATCTATCTCATCCAGGGATGACTTGTCCCAGCAGGTGGAGTCATGCACCATGCATCTTATGTCGCTTCTTAGAGCCTCCTTGTCCATACTTTTGAAGTTTCAGTATTTTATGCTTTTCGATGTAGATAGCGATTGAATGTATCTACCTAAGTTAATACAGTTTGATCCACCAGGGTGGAAAATTATTTTGAGTTTTCTTTGTACCCTAACTGGGTAAAACTTCAGGAGCACCGAGCCTCGTGAGAGTCACACTAACTTTCCAGATCTCACGGCGAAGAAAACAGCCAGTAACTGCCAACAGGTAGCTGTGATTACTAGATATCTGGGTATAATGAAGCAGAAATGGTACCCGCTGTGCACAGTTTGAGACAATAGCTGGTATGTTTCAGGCCCATTTTCAGCTGAGAACACCGAAATTATCGGTAGCCGATATGAAAGACTTGCATGCATTCACAGTCCTTTCCAAATATATCACGCAAAATCTCATTTATCATGTCATAAGATTTCAGTTATCATGTCAAAATATTAAGGACAAAACTTTCTGCAGTTTGTGGGACGACAATAAAGTCGATTTCCAAACGACTTTGTAAAAGTGATCCAAACAATATTTACTGTGATCCTAGTGAAACAGAGTTTCTAGTTTTCAAAAAGAGAGAGAAAAGGAGATGTAAAGTACACACTAGA
Organism: Amphiduros pacificus; assembly: GCA_949316495.1. NCBI lineage: Eukaryota > Metazoa > Annelida > Polychaeta > Phyllodocida > Hesionidae > Amphiduros > Amphiduros pacificus. The sequence continues at coordinate 4,751,814 of OX439011.1, forward strand.
CCATTTCAAAAATATTTTTTTTCACATCTCTTCACCTGTCTGGTTGCCAAATTTCCTTTTTATTTCCAAATTATAGACAAAAATGAGAAAATCTGTTTCACTATGATCACAGATAATTTTTTACTCAATGAAATGAAATAAATACAGCTAAATACAAGCCTTCTCCTGTTGTGCAATCTGCAGAACTTGTCTTCTTCATTTCTCATCACAACTATCATCAGGGAAATTTACAAAAAATCCTATTTTGAAAGAAATGTTTTTGTAAGCATACCCTATAATTAAAATTTTGTATTGTTTAAATATTGATTAATATCATTAATGCTTTTATTTTGATAGGTAATGTATTTTCCCATAATGTCCAGTAGTTTGGTTATTTTCTCCTCTTCCACTCTTCTCACTGAAAAGACCTATAAATACTCTTAAGTATTTCTTTCAGGAACAATTACTGCCGTGATGTTCTGTTTTTATGTATAAGTAATATGAATGTCAAGTGATAAATGAAATGAAAATCACTCATTTCTCATAATGATGAGGGTGACAGGAAATCATTCATTTCTTACACTTATGGCAAGCACAAGCTACAGTTATTCAAATGGCCACTCTGTTGGGTATCAACAATAAAGGAAGATTGTAAAATTCATTCAAACCTGTGATCATGCATTTTGAAATGATTAAAGCATTCATGAAACCACAGGGGTCACAAGCAATGTTACAGAGTTGTGGGGTATACTTTAATGATATGTGGCCATGAAACTGTGATAAAATCACTAAAATCAACCAAAATACACTGACCATGGTTATTGTGTTTTGATGAAAGTGCCAAGTACTGCCAGTACTCTTTTGACCACCAGGTGGCCACCTGTATAGTCATATGACCTATATTGTGGTCTGTCAAGGTGTTAGGCTTGTACCATTGGACAAACATTAATGGACAAACAGGGCTCTTTAAGCCAAATCATCCCATTGTCCCAATTTAAGACTTTACTAAAGAGGCGTTTGCACAAAATCACTGGTCAGCTAAACAAAGTTTGTTGACAAAAGCAGAAGCCTCATCCGCTTTCAAATGGCACAGAAGTATATGTAGGGGAAATATGATGGGTAATAACTTTTGATCGGAAAGTTTAGGGTATAAACATTTATATAATGCAAGGAAAATGTGCTTGAAAACCTCATTTCATAAATGCTTTAAACCTTTACTTAACGTTGAAATGGAGAGTAAAACCATTTTTACTCTGGGGCGATTCATGTATGTATGTGTGTAGACAAGAAGCTTTAGTTATTCCTTCCATGTGACATTACGTTTATTAATCCTGTATGCTGCCATCTTGTTAATCTTTGGAATTGAGGCATGTTTGCAAAGAAACTATAACATGGAGGCTGCAAAGCTGACAATTTCTAGATTTAATCATGGATCTTATCATTCGAGTAAATTGTCCTTGAGGCCAACCTTGAGCAGGTAAAGTAGATGTAGTCAATGTGATCATTATGTAACCATGCTGGTAATAGCTGCATTCGCCTCTCAAGGTCAAACACTATCCAGATCACCAAAGCCATAAACATTTTCACATTGAGCACATTTCTCCGAGGTTAAAAGGCGTCAGAATTGATTATGAAAAATGGTTCTTTAGGTGCTGCCACCTAGTGTATCACTTAGTATACTCAGTCCTGTCACCTATATTTCTCTTAAATAGTATTTAAGAAATGCTATCTTTTGAAAAGCTATAAAAAGGAATATACCAGTAAAGAAAATTATTATCATTTCAGGTGGGGAGGGAATAATCTTTTACATTGTAAAACAATAATAGTGAATCACAAAAAGTTTGTTTTGATATTCATATTACCATTGGAATATTCAATAATTTAAATTGATATGTTTGGACTGTAGGTGTTGAACTTTAAATCATCATTATAATGTTATCCAAAAATAAAATAGGAGATTTGATGAAACCAGATACAAAGTAGAAACATAACAGTTAAGAGTTGTCACAGATGATGTGAAATCTGATGGGAAAATTGTCATGACAGCTCCAGGAGACTGCTGAGCAGTGCCATCTGGTGGTGAAGTGTTTCCGGTATTTGAATCACAAGAACCAGTGTGATATATATGAACTTGACTGGTATTGGTGTTCACCATCCAACATGTGAACAGTTGATATTCTACATATCTCTCTAGGCTTTCTGATCTGCCTATAAGGAACTGTATATTATTTAAGTCATGAAATGAGGAAATGCAAGTCAAAACAAATCGAGTAAATAATGGAGGGCCCTTCTGGAATGGCTTGGAGTTCATATTTGTGACACAGGAAGTCAGTTCCATTTCCAACTTCTTGTCACCTGTCATCTGTAGCATACCAGAGCAATTAGACGATCTAAATTGTACCTGAAATCTTGCCAGACTCAGAAGTGGAATATGGCATTTGCCTCCACTCATCATGGAATGCTTGCTGTTGCCTAGTGGTGCCCTCTGTTGATCCCTGATCAGATTAAACCATCCATCAGAGTACTTCCGGTGTGTGTCACTGAGGGGGGGTACATCCTTCATATAGGCAACGTGGCTACACCAGTCGGCTGAGTTAGGTTCTACAATCCAATTTCTTGCCAATGGTCTGATGACCACTGCTGGTAACTCGGGAGTGCTCAGCTGATAACTGATAACAAAGCGCCCCCTTCTTGCTACCCGAAGCATTAACGTTCTCGGACTACAACCATTCTGATACTGAGATAGCAAGACGTACTCCTCAAAATCGTTTTGGAACACTTCCGATGTTGTCGAGCTACATGATGTACCACCTAAATTTTTGAAATTCCCAAGACTTGATGTGGTTAGAGCCTCTTTTGAAAAAATCCATGAGTCGTTGAAATTATTTGAACCATATTTGATCCATTTCCCAATGAGATATTCCGGAAATGCTACTGCCTGGAATGGGTCGTTATCTGGACATATATTACAGGTTCCTCGGCATATCATATTTGCGAAAACATCCTGTGGGTTACAACTGGACTTCTTGTACTTTCTCTGACACATTGGTATCTCATCAGAGCACAGATTGGGAACTCTGTGATTTCTCAAAATCAGCTCAAAATTGTCTTTACTCTGTGTTATGTCTTTAGTGACGTCACAGATCCCGTCCACAAAAACGTGCATTGTGAACTCACCGCCGTGATACATGGGGAACCGGACACAAGGAGCCTTCTTAAAACCTAAAATATTATCAGGCAACAGGAGCATGAATGTAAATCCTGCCTCATTCCATGATGCCAAACACCTGTAATGTTCATTCAATGAAAAATCTTTAATTTGGTAAAATCCATATTTTCTCTGCAAGCTGCAAGCGTCAGAGTAGTCATCGATTGGCCGGAAGTACAGTCCTTCTCCCAGGCTACACTCATTTTCAAGCTTAAAAGGATTGATGTGATTTTTACACATTCTGTGTCCAGTGGAGTTCTTCCAGTCTAAGATATAGCCCCCGATGAGTGGGCACTTCATGTACTGTTTCCCCACGTTCCTTTCCTCGTTCCAGAAGTGGTTCTGGTGATAATAAACCATGATACCATCATGTAAAGTGAGGTTACCATTAGAGCAGAGCTTTAAGTCCCTCCCAGTTGAATATCTGGTCATTTTCACCTGGACAACATTAATATCTCTGATAACAAACTGCAAACATGCATACTGATCACTTCCTATGATACCATGCTCTTTCCGTTTAACAATGAATTTGTCTTTTCCACTGTTCTGGACACATTCAAACAGGTACGTTTTGATGGGATTTGAACTGCTGTAAGATTCATAATACTCCATTTTCATGATATTGGCATGAAATGTCACCCCTCTGTATATATTCCTGATCACTGAGGAGTAATCCTGTGTCATTGTCCAGCTCTTATCAGCCTTAATTGTGTACATATTGGCCGGAAATCGGCAACCGGAAGTCGATCTCAAGTTGGAGAACCATATAAGGATCAGCGTTAACAAAGTCTGAATCATATGCATACTTCTTCGGTCACACATTTTCTGGTAACCTGGAAAGAAATAGTGATCGAATTAGAAGCTACCTGAAAGAATTCATTCATTATTTGTATATTTCCCGTATGATTAGTCTGAATAAGGTTAACATTTGTGGCCTCCAGTGCCTTTCCTGTTTGTTTGATATATTGCTTTTTATCTAAATATATATATATATATATATATATATATATATATATATATATAATTGACTTATTTTGATTTTGAGTTCATTACCTTTAGAAAGGGCATTCTTTTCCATTCCTGAATATAGTATATGTACACATATATGGACTGGAACATAATTTTGAAATCAGACAACCACAAAACAACCACAAATGCATTTGCCTTCATGCTTTGAACCCACATTTCTCATATTATAGAAAGCCGGGGAATGTTGACGGCAATAGCACGACAGGCAACTTGAATTAAGATGTTTTATTAATTTGAAGCTATGTTTTTGAGTCCATAGTTTCAAGTGCAGTACGTGTCAGGCCCTTGAGAGATTTTGAGGCATTTTCAACCAATATTCAGCCATCATGGTTTCATAATCATCATTAGATATGTGGAGGTTAAGACATTACCAAATACTTTACAGGATGCTGTCAATTCGCTGTTGATTCACAATTATGTTGTTCAGTTCTCCCTTCATCACATTAAATTAATCAAATGATAGTGAATATTAATTAGTGCCATATTAGTTAATCTTGCCTTTTCCTGATGAAATTTGATTTTAATCATAAAACCGAGTACGCTGTAGTAACACAGTCTTATTTTGAGATCTATTAGTCGATTAAAAGGAGCATTAAGGATACAATTTAAATAATCTTATTAACAACCTTTGTAGTATATTAGTTCGCAAAGAAACCTGTTACTGGAACCCAATTCCCTGTCCTTTCTGAAAAGTAATTAGGGATAATATCTACTGCATTATCACATAGACGTGATGACATAAAACACGGCCTTTAAAACCCAGTCATGAAGCATTGGCTTAAATGAAAAACAACTAAAGTCAAACCAATGGGGCAATTCTATTCAAAGGTATAAAGTCATTATGTGCCTATTTAGGGCTCGCTTTTTATCTCATTGAATATTTACAGAATTTATATGCTAATTTAAATGCCTTCATTTTATTATAGAATATTTGATTTATTGAGATACAAATCTCTCTAATAATTAGATTTATTTCAGCCCTTCCGGTAAAGAATATTAGAGACCTTCAAGTAAAGAATATTAGAGACCTTCCGGTAAAGAATATTAGAGACCTTCCGGTAAAGAATATTAGAGACCTTCCGGTAAAGAATATTAGAGACCTTCCGGTAAAGAATATTAGAGACCTTCCGGTAAAGAATATTAGAGACCGAACTTCAAAATGACGTTGTTTTTTCATTGGATAATATACAATATACTTTATTTTAAGGTAAACAATTAGAGTATGGAACAGCCTGGAGGTATACAAAATTGAATATGGCATACTAATGCATTCACACAGATTATGCTGGCGGCAATATAATTTATGATAGCAGTAGTTAAGCTGTGAAAGTACTAATTCATAGTGGTTGTCGACGATTACCTAAAACTTTCCTTATGCATGATCAAATGGATACTTTTCCAACTGTTTACAGTGTAACCTGTTCCTCCCCAGTGTTTCTTATTCAATTACAGCCTGAGCACAGAGAACAGTGTTAGTCATCTATCAACGCGCCTGCTTTTGTCAAAAATGGACATCTTTAATTACGCCTAGTAAATTCTACCTGATTGAAAGACTCCTCAAGAAAATTAAAGACCGTCTCCTTTTGTGTCGATAGAAACATAGCATTTGCCCTGAGGTAATTATATGAATGTAAAATCAATCATTTCCAGTCAGGAAGCTTATGTGTCAAATCAAAAACCAAAGCAAATGCTTTTTTGGTAACGTACAGAACAATATGTATTGTTTAAATAGCAGCCTACACCAAGCTCTCCATTCATGCTAAGTTATAGTATACCGTGACATAAACAGAACCATTAAAATCGAGCCATGAAAATTAACTGCTACAATAGATCCATGAATTAGAGTCATAAGAAAGGAGTCACGCCATGTCTCCATAAGAACCTTAGAAAGGAAGCAGTGCAAGGCAATTCAAACATGCAATTATATTTTTTAAAACAAACCTACAGTGGAATATCATTTTCAGTTGTATAGTGAAAAGTGTACTGAGATCTCCTCCTAAAACATCAAGGTCACTTAATCTCTGATACAGAAATTTTGCCTTCCTTATAGATAAGCCTTGTCAACATAAAACATTTGACCCTTAAGAAACGGTGATCCGTATCTCAACCAAAAGCCATGTACTTTGACAACTTGGTGCCCAAATGAACACAATATGTGTGAATGCACTCGCCATCATGACCTATTCAACATTTTAATATTTTCTCTAACAGAATAACACGCAGGACGCCAAGGTCAATTTCCAAGTCCTGGTATACAATTTACTAATACTGCAAGATACGCGGGGATTGCTAACCATTTTAGTATTCGTTATCATCCTAGCTTATCAAAATATATTTAAATGCCAAATTTGAGTATTATCCTTTTATCATCACCGCATTATGAAAGAGCCATATTTGCTTATCACAATAGTCTGGATGTTTAAACGATTTGGTCGTTTGGTCCTAATCCAGTCAGTACACCGATGGAAAGGGTCCAATGTCAGTCTCTCTGTAGAAGCCAGGAATAAACTCATCCATTCCCACCCCAAGCCTTAATGAAAGGCGTTAATTTAACAAACTGTTTCACATCAGGAAAATAAGTGCATTCTCCGCTTTATGTGCACATCGTTTAATACCAAGTTATAGTTCCTCTCCTAATTATGGCCAATAGTTTACAATCAAATCACAAAGTGACTCCTTTCTGTGCTGGGAGGTCAGAGAATAAATGCATTAGTGTTTATGAAGAGGGGTATCTATCTGATCTAACCAAGCTCCTACTTCACACGATGCTAGGACGGCTCAATATTCACACCGAACTGCCTTAATGTTCTCAATAGTTTAACAGCTATTCAGTGAATATAGTGTGACATGCATGACGTATGCGTGACGAAATAGTGTCATACATGAGGTATGCGTGACCAAATAGTGTCATACATGAGGTATGTGTGACCAAATTGTGTCATATACGAGGTATGCGTGACAAAATAGTGCCATACATGAGGTATGCATGACCAAATAGTGTCATACATGAGGTAGGTATGCGTGACGAAATAGTGCCATACATGAGGTATGTGTGACCAAATTGTGTCATATACGAGGTATGCGTGACAAAATAGTGCCATACATGAGGTATGCGTGACCAAATAGTGTCATACATGAGGTAGGTATGCGTGACGAAATAGTGCCATACATGAGGTATGTGTGACCAAATTGTGTCATATACGAGGTATGCGTGACAAAATAGTGCCATACATGAGGTATGCGTGACCAAATTGTGTCATATACGAGGTATGCGTGACAAAATAGTGCCATACATGAGGTATGTGTGACCAAATTGTGTCATATACGAGGTATGCGTGACAAAATAGTGCCATACATGAGGTATGCGTGACCAAATAGTGCCATACATGAGGTAGGTATGTGTGACCAAATAGTGTCATATACGAGGTATGCGTGACAAAATAGTGTCATACATGAGGTATGCGTGACAAAATAGTGCCATACATGAGGTATGCGCGACAAAATAGTGTCATGCATGAGGTATGCGTGATAAAATAGTGCCATACATGAGGTATGAGTGACAAAATAGTGCCATACATGAGGTATGCGTGACCAAATAGTGCCATACATGAGGTATGCGTGACAAACTAGTGCCATATACGAGGTATGTGTGACCAAATAGTGTCATATACGAGGTATGCGTGACAAAATAGTGTCATACATGAGGTATGCGTGACAAAATAGTGCCATACATGAGGTATGCGTGACAAAATAGTGCCATACATGTGGTATGCGTGACCAAATAGTGCCATACATGAGGTATGCGTGACAAAATAGTGCCATACATGGGGTATGCGTGACCAAATAGTGCCATACACGAGGTATGCGTGACCAAATAGTGCCATACAACAGCTACGCATCACTAGATAATGTCACACAATCACCGCATATGACCTTATTTTGTCACGTTTATTCATGACCAAAATAGATGTTTGTCTCCAACTACTCAATGTGATGTACACACATAGACGGAATGGTACATTTTATGATATGACTTCCTTTTTCGCTTATTCACTGATGCCCAATATCCTCTTATGAAAATAGATTTTATTCATATGAAAAAACAAAAATTCTTGTTTTGATTAATAACCAGGTTAATATCATAATGGCTCATGAAACTACATTTAGATTTTAGATATTGAGATTTGTTACCCACAATCTCTTGAGATAAATAATGACCGCTCCCCATTAAAACACTCCAAGGGACCATCATCAATGGAAGATTGAATCTCTGAGGAATAGCACTTAGCCCTTAGTGGCCATAACTCACACTGCTCAGGCTCAGTCTCTGAGCTGCTCACTGAGACTGCGGCCTTTCATTATTGGGCTCAAGAATGGTCCCCAGTGCATATCCACTCTGCAGAGTGAAAAGCCTCTCTTTAACAACCTCATCATCTCCCAACACAGGGCAACAAAATAGAAAGCAGTTGCCTACGTAAAAGGTGTGAGCAATTCTCCATAAATACTACACTGCTGATTGGGGCTCTCTGTACTAAAGTCCCCAAAATGGCATCATCTTTATATTCTATGGACATGCATGGGATATTTCCATTTGGTAATATCTACAATCGCGTTTTTCAATGTCCTGTTATCGTGGTTTTCTTGGATACAAATTGCAGAGTTCCCTGAGGAGAACACATAATTCATAATGCACAGGATCATGTGAAACCCGATAGTCTAATCAGAGACATTGACACGCTCGGTGCATTCTGGGGAAAAAAAATAAAACAAAAGCAAGAAGATTTGTCAGTTTCTTTTTCAATCTTGATCTGGTAAAGATATAGGACAAATCCGCAAATATATATACCAAAGACGGATAAACCTAGAATAAATCCCATGTAAGTAGTCGTGGAGTAGTATTATATATAATTATCAGTTGGAGCCAAACATCTATACGACTATGCATAAAAATGATCAAATAAGGTCACGCATGGCTTTTGTGCAATATCACTGTCACAAACAGCTGATGTATAGCGTTATTTTGACACGCATACCTAATGCTTAGCACAATATGATCATCTATATTAGGTCAAGTTAATGCGTCACCAAATAGGTGTTTGGCCCTAACTGATGATAATCTGATATATAATCTGTCCTGGTCAGATATAGTGGTATTCGATAGAGTGGACATTGGGCCCCACATTGATAGGTGCATCACCAACTGCATTATTACAAGTCAAGCTGCTCAACCCACTTCATAAACCATCAATGTTTATTGAACCTTATTTCATAGCCTTCTTTTCTGAGCCTCCATTGGTCAATCCATTCATCATTCGGATATTATTAGAAATAGTCTAGAAAGCGTCTGATACTCCATAAAAGCTAACATCTCAAAAACTAATCCACGGTCTGCCACACATAAGTATAGTGGTTTCCTTTCACAATACAATTTCCTTGGTTCACTATTGAAACAGATTCATAATATGAGTAGATTCATAAACGAGTAGATTCATAAAATGAATAGATTCATAAAATGATTAGATTTATAAATGAGTAGGTTTACAAAATGAGTAGGTTTACAAAATGAGTAGATTCATAACATGAGTAGATTCATAACATGAGTAGATTCATAAAATGAATAGATTCATAACATGAGTAGATTCATAACATGAGTAGATTCATAAAATGAATAGATTCATAAAATGAATAGATTCATAAAATGAATAGATTCATAACATGAGTAGATTCATAAAATGAATAGATTCATAACATGAGTAGATTAATAAAATGAATAGATTCATAAAATGAGTAGATTCATAAAATGAGTAGATTCATAAAATATAAAAAGACTCATGAAAATGAGTAGATTCATAAAAAAATAAAAGATTCACAAGAAATGAGTAGATTCCTTAAAATCTGAGTACAGAGTAACGTGGCTATAGCTTTATAGTCTAATAGCGCGGTGATTAAGGAATTATGAACCTACCAAGTCTATCCCAAGCGAAGATATGAGTTAAGCCACAGAAAGAGGGAAGACTCCTGCCGTGCTATTGATCCGTCCCAAGAGGGGATTGATGTTTATGTGACAAATAAATAGCTGGAAAATCTTGGCTTGTGTTAGGCATGGGTTTTTGTTAGTGCTGATTCCTGTTCTATTGACAGAGTGGCCAGGGCCTATGCACTGCTCAATACCCGCCCGATCTGACCACAGCTCTGCTCATTTGTCCCTGCTTGGCTGCCTCGACCTGAAAACTGCCAACTGGGGCAGCGAGATCGCGTCACAGCTGTCCAAAACTGCTCACCGCAAACTGGGGCGGCAGGATCGCGTCACAGCTTCAAACCTTGTCACTGAAAATTAAGCTGCAAGATCGCTCTGTGCTTACAGCTCTCCAAACAAAACCTTAATTCCCGATAATAAGAATTGTACGTTGTAAGTTGTAGCCATTACAGCTAGAACTACTTTAACAAAAGAGCAAATGCTCAATATTCACTATCAGACATCTTAGTTTCAACCTGTGTAGAGTCAAGCATGTATTGGTAAGGAAATAAATATATGTCATGGTTTCCATAAACATATAACATGTATAAATATAATCATCCTATGTAATCTGGGTATAAACTCGCGATGGCGAAGAACACTATTTGTTCTTGTGAAAGCATTTGGTATTATGAAAACACTTATTGTAAAAATATCAGTTCTTGTGAAACAAAAATGTTTTTGTGAAGATAATTGTTCTTGTGAAAACATGTGTCCTTGTGAAAAATATTTATTGTGAAAATATTTGTACTTGTCAGGTCAAAGTATTTGTTCTTTTCAAAATATTCATAAACGTTGAACTTAAATATAATTCCCACTACCATTTTCTCTATCTTTGATTTAATATCAATCAGGCACATAACTAGAATATACACAACTTACAGTACTTATATTGCACTGTATAATGCCTATTCTAAAAAAATGGGATGAGTGTAGGATATGCTTGATTGTCAAAGGATAATTTGAAGCTAATAGTCAAATTACCATTGTAGATATCACTTCTGATCTGTTTCAAAAAGAGAATCTCATTTCAGACGTATTTAACAGTCTGTTCAGACAGAGGGCTGCTCCAGAAATGTGTTAACCCACTCTTTTCAAAGTGTTTATGGAGATGTCTTTCGGAAGAGCCCTCCTACAGCCTATTTCAAACTATTTCTAATTTGCACTATAAAATGATATCAAATACAAAAGCCTCTCGTATCTTTCCTTGGTTGCTGACTGTGGGGACAAAAACAAATCAAAGTTAGATTTTCAAAGTTTTTCACCTGTCCAATCAGGTAGCAGGAACAAATACCTTGCCCAATCAGGGATCAAAGCCTGAGCCAACAAGGGAGACATCTTTCAACTGAGTGACATATCACGCTGACCTTGATATGACCTTGAGTTATTCAGTATAGGGTAACAGTGACAAGGTGAACAAGATAGCAACAAGCCTATACATCGTGAAGACATGCGAAGTGACCTTGATCTAACCTTGAGTTATTCAGTATAGGGTAACAGTGACAAGGTGAACAAGATAGCAACAAGCCTATACATCGTGAAGACATGCGAGGTGACCTTGATATGACCTTGAGTTAATCAGTATAGGGTAACAGTGACAAGGTGAACAAGATAGCAACAAGCCTATACATCGTGAAGACATGCGAAGTGACCTTGATCTAACCTTGAGTTATTCAGTATAGGGTAACAGTGACAAGGTGAACAAGATAGCAACAAGCCTATACATCGTGAAGACATGCGAGGTGACCTTGATATGACCTTGAGTTATTCAGTATAGGGTAACAGTGACAAGGTGAACAAGATAGCAACAAGCCTATACATCGTGAAGACATGCGAGGTGACCTTGATATGACCTTGAGTTATTCAGTATAGGGTAACAGTGACAAGGTGAACAAGATAGCAACAAGCCTATACATTGAGAAGACATGCGAGGTGACCTTGATATGACCTTGAGTTATTCAGTATAGGGTAACAGTGACAAGGTGAACAAGATAGCAACAAGCCTATACATCGTGAAGACATGCGAGGTGACCTTGATATGACCTTGAGTTATTCAGTATAGGGTAACAGTGACAAGGTGAACAAGATAGCAACAAGCCTATACATTGCGCAGACATGCGAGGTGACCTTGATATGACCTTGAGTTATTCAGTATAGGGTAACAGTGACAAGGTGAACAAGATAGCAACAAGCCTATACATTGCGAAGACATGCGAGGTGACCTTGATATGACCTTGAGTTATTCAGTATAGGGTAACAGTGACAAGGTGAACAAGATAGCAACAAGCCTATACATTGAGAAGACATGCGAGGTGACCTTGATATGACCTTGAGTTATTCAGTATAGGGTAACAGTGACAAGGTGAACAAGATAGCAACAAGCCTATACATTGCGAAGACATGCAAGATTTCCTGAGAGCTTTCTGAGTGTCTGTCATTATGGTGGCCATGACCTTGGTGACCAGAACGAGAGTACTTATCACACGGGGCACATGTGAAGGGCTTCATGGATTAACTCATGTTACACACTGCTTCTTGGCCTCCAGAGATTGCTAACAGACAACTGCTGAGACACATTATACAGGGTTATGTATAAACAAGGGAGTCAGCAATCTGGTACCTGAACTCTTTAAGGGCAACACCAGAAGACATCCATAAGATATAATATTATATCCAGAATGTCTTTACGTGAATGAAGTTATATCATTCGTTGGGTTGTATTGACAGTCCATGTATCGATCTACGATGCTGAACGTGACATTCTGAATGTGGAACCCTTTCTCAATGTTTGCTTTTGCTTTTCTTAAAAACGCCGATAAGTCTAAAGTCAATTCAACAACACGTATTTCACCATAACCAGAACATTATATGGCTAATACCCAATTTCTAATTCTTATTCCTAATTTCCAATTCTTAATATCCAATTAATAATTGTTTTCCTTATTCCTAATTTCTAAGTCTTAATACCAAATACCTAATTCCTAATTCCTAATCAATAATACCTGATATCCTTTTCCTAATATCCAATTCTTAATTCCTAATACCTAATTCCTAATATCCTTTTCCTAATATCCAATTCTTAATTCCTAATACCTAATTCCTAATTTCTATTACCCAAGTCTAAGCATATTAATATATTTAATATGACTAGTAGTCACCGGTAACAGAGGAAAACTAAAGCCAATCCCAAAAAATACCATGTTATAATTGTAATGATTCTTGTAATGACGCATCCATCCATCCATCCATATATTTATATATATATATATATATATTTATATATATATATATATATATATATATATATATATAAATATATGGATGGATGGATGGATGGATGGATGGATGCGTCATTACAAGAATCATGACAATTATAACATGGTATGTATATATGTATATATGTGTAGAAAATAATATGTTCTAAATAATGATAGATCTGTGTTGGAATATAACCAAGACAGCTTGGACCTGTGCATTGCTTAATACTCAATCTATCAAATATCTTCTCCTTTGTCCCTGTATAAACATTGTCTTGTTGTTTTTATTTCCTCTTTGATTCTACAACAGTTCCTTGACGATGTTATCTGCCTGATGTCACATACACTGTTTCCTAAGATCTTGCGCATGCGTAATGGGGCTTGTGTTGATTTATCCTGTCATTATTGCCGCTGAAAGCAGTCAGTCACCTTTGTATGTGGAAGTGTAACTCAGACCAGATTTAAGTTGCATTTATTTTGAGAATGAGAGCGATTTGTATGCAGTCTTTTCTTTTACCTAACTAAGCATCAGTCAACTGCTTGCATTTAGAATTCAAGAGACCAAGAAATGTGTTCTGGCATCTTCACAGATGCCAAATCTCGACAATACCCCATCTATCACAACACTGAACAACCACAAAAAGACCATAATTTTTACTTAACAGAAACAAGGGCACCTTGACAATGGTAACTAAGTGAGAACACAATGGTATCCAAGTGAGAAACGTGCTTCACACCTCCATTCATTTCAATTTTGGGGGCATTTGTCTCAAAGCTGCTTGAAATCCATGCACAAGAAAAAGTTGCTCTCTTGATGACAAGTGAGACTCCCCGAACACATGCAATGTGGGAATACTAGGGCAATGTGGGAAAACCTATACATGGTGGAAATACAACTTGCATCGTGGGAATACTAGAGCATTGTGGGAATACTAGTGCATCGTGGGAATACTAGTGCATCGTGGGAATACTAGGGCATCATGGGAAAACTAGTTCATCGTGGGAATACTAAGGCATCGTGGGAATACTAGGGCATCATGGGAAAACTAGTGCATCGTGGGAATACTAGGGCATTGTGGGAATACTAGTGCATCGTGGGAATACTAGGGCATGGTGGGAATACTAGGGCATCGTGGGAATACTAGGGCATCGTGGGAATACTAGTGCATCGTGGGAATACTAGTGCATCGTGGGAATACTAGGGCATTGTGGGAATACTAGTGCATCATGGGAAAACTAGTGCATGGTGGGAATACTAGGGCATTGTGGGAAAACTAGTGCATCGTGGGAATACTAAGGCATCGTGGGAATACTAGGGCATCATGGGAAAACTAGGGCATTATGGGAATACTAGGGCATCGTGGGAATACTAGAGCATTGTGGGAATACTAGGGCATCGTTGGAATACTAGAGCATTGTGGGAATACTAGGGCATTGTGGGAAAACTAGTGCATCGTGGGAATACTAAGGCATCGTGGGAATACTAGGGCATCATGGGGAAACTAGGGCATTATGGGAATACTAGGGCATCCTGGGAATACTAGGGCATTGTGGGAATACAAGAAAATTGTGTGAAAAATACAAGACAGCGCATTATGAAAAGAATATGCAGTTTAAGATATCAGATAGATGAATTGGTGTTTGGCTTGAAAAGATAATCTTGGACTTAATACTATGTGAGACAAATTCATATATTTGAGTTAATTTCAGGTTTGAATGATAACTTGATATATTTGAGGTAATTAATTCAGGTGTGTTTAGTTTAGTTTAGGCTATATTTAGTTTAGTTTATGTTTAGTTTAGGCTATGTTTAGTTTAGCTATGTTCAATTTAGCTATGTTTAGTTTAGCTATGTTTAGTTCAGCTATGTTTAGTTTAGCTATGTTTAGTTTAGCTATGTTTAGTTTAGCTATGTTTAGTTCAGCTATGTTTAGTTTAGCTATGTTTAGTTCAGCTATGTTTAGTTTAGCTATGTTTAGTTTAGCTATGTTTAGTTCAGCTATGTTTAGTTAAGTTTAGCTGATTCATGTCCAGTACGTTTGGAATGAGTCCTGTAGAGTGGGTTACGTGTGTGTTTGGGAGAGTAGTCCAGTCCTATGAGGCAGCAGCTCCATTAATATCTGACTACCTGCCTCCTTGCCTCTCTCCATCCCATCTCCGACCTGCCACACTTCATCAACTCATCTGTGTTATAACAAAACTGCGCCTCCTTGCCACGCACTCTAGCTGCGTTACTTACATGACATTCGCCACTCGCTGCAATATGATACTTCTTCACACACACACCCACACACACACACACACTTACACACACACACGTACACATACATACGAGCATGCACGCACGCATACATATACACATATGCACACTCTTGCGGCATTAGATACATGGAATTTCATTCATAATGATATAATATACTTCTCATTCACAGAGGAAACAGAATATTGTACTCTGGTAGCACTCTCTAGCGGCATGGTTTTCCCCCTCTAGTGGCATGGTTTACACACTCTAGTGGCATGGTTTACCCACTCTAGTGGCATGGTTTGCCCACTCTAGTGGCATGGTTTACCCACTCTAGTGGCATGGTTTACCCACTCTAGTGGCATGGTTTACCCACTCTAGTGGCATGGTTTACCCACTCTAGTGGCATGGTTTCCACACTCTAATGGCATGGTTTACCCCCTCTAGTGGCATCGCTTGCCCACTCTAGTGGCATGGTTTACACAGTCTAGTGGCATCGCTTGCCCCCTCTAGTGGCATGGTTTGTCTCCTCTATTGGCATGGTTTGCTTACTCTAGTGGCATGGTTTTCCCCCTCTAGTGGCATGGTTTGCCCACTCTAGTGGCATGGTTTACCTACTCTAGTGGCATGGTTTGCCCACTCTCGTGCCATGGTTTGCACACTCTAGTGGCATGGTTTGCCCACTCTAGTGGCATGGTTTGTATACTCAAGTGGCATGGTTTGTATACTCTAGTGGCATGGTTTGCCCACTCTAGTGGCATGGTTTACCCACTCCATTGGCATGGTTTACCTACTCTAGTGGCATGGTTTGTCTCCTCTATTGGCATGGTTTGCCCACTCTAGTGGCAAGGTTTTCCCACTCTAGTGGCATGGTTTACCCACTCCATTGGCATGGTTTACCTACTCTAGTGGCATGGTTTACTCACTCCAATGGCATGGTTTACCCAATCTAGTGGCAAGGTTTTCCCACTCTAGTGGCATGGTTTACCCACTCCATTGGCATGGTTTACCTACTCTAGTGGCATGGTTTACCTACTCTAGTGGCATGGTTTACCCACTCTAGTGGCATGGTTTACCCACTCTAGTGGCAAGGTTTTCCCACTCTAGTGGCATGGTTTACCCACTCTAGTGGCATGGTTTACCCACTCTAGTGGCATGGTTTACCTACTCTAGTGGCATGGTTTACCCACTCTAGTGGCAAGGTTTTCCCACTCTAGTGGCATGGTTTGCCCACTCTAGTGGCATGGTTTACCTAATCTAGTGGCATGGTTTACCTACTCTAGTGGCATGGTTTACCCACTCTAGTGGCATGGTTTACCCACTCTAGTGGCATGGTTTACCCACTCTAGTGGCATGGTTTACTCACTCCAATGGCATGGTTTACCCAATCTAGTGGCAAGGTTTTCCCACTCTAGTGGCATGGTTTGCCCACTCTAGTGGCATGGTTTACCCACTCTAGTGGCATGGTTTGCACACTCTAGTGGCATGGTTTGTATACTATAGTGGCATGGTTTGCCCACTCTAGTGGCATGGTTTGTGTACTCTAAAGAGTATACAAAGAAAGTAACATAATGATGTTTGTCTGCATATCAACATAATGAGCTAACGAAACGCAATTATGTTTACAATGTTAGATAACCATATTAATTATGACTCTTTTTCAAACCCATATAAACATATTTTTGGTCAATTACACAACCAAATGAGACAGATCTTCAAAAATCCGTGGGTGCTTGAGTATGAAGAGTCTTCAATATATTATCGTTAACAAATTCTGGCAATCATTTTATATATGTCTAATGTGTAACTGTATCTGTTTAAATTGAAAGTTTAAAGCAATATCATTTTACCACATATAAAAATGAAGTAAACCTTTCTTACCAGTTTTGTTCCCAATAATACACTGGCGTCAGCATGCAGTCACTACAAAAGCAGTTCACAATATCTTCTTCCAATTTTCAAAGATGCAGAATGTTGATGTTAGCACGGTTAGTGGTGCAGCTGTTGGCTGGTGCTCAAGTATGCGGTCTCTACACAGGGAACTCTTCCCTGCATCCCGACAGGATGCCTGCCATATGAAATAAATCTTCCAATCGCCAGCTGCCATCTTATTGTAATTTTTATCAACCTTTATGAGGGCCCTACCGATATAATATCGATAGATATAAAAAAGAATTATATTTTATACTTTTATTAATATATTGAAATGAAATTACTACCAAGTCAAGTTTGCACAAAGCATGCAAGCTAAAGGAGCAGTTTGTCTAGCTACAATTTATCTCGCTAAATGGTATCACCACACGTGTGTCTTCAGATAAACATTGTTGTACAGAGCTAGCCCTGACAGAATGTACTTTATCGTACGATGAAACAGAGCAGAGCTAACCATGACACTAATAACTGTACCTATATAACTATGCTTTGGCCGGAATTCCGGTCCTACGGCATAAGAAATATGTGGTAGTTGTTTGGGGTTTCCATGTTCTATATTTACGTGAACCAATCAAAGTAATCCTCCAATAATCAGTGACATTATTCACTTGCTGTACAAACCTATTTCAACGAGAGGCCCTTGATTGTCCTATTATATTATGACAAGGATTGTATACAAAATAGGTTTTAATCACATGATCAAACAGAGCTAGCCACACAAGAAGGTGCCCTATCGTATGAACATACAGAGCTAACATAGACAGAAAGGGCTTTATCATATGATCAAACAGAGCTAGCCACAAAAGAAGGTGCCCTATCGTATGAACATACAGAGCTAACATAGACAGAAGGAGCTTTATCATATGATCAAACAGAGCTAGCCACAAAAGAAGGTGCCCTATCGTATGAACATACAGAGCTAACATAGACAGAAGGAGCTTTATCATATGATCAAACAGAGCTAGCCACAAAAGAAGGTGCCCTATCGTATGATCATACAGAGCTAACATAGACAGAAGGAGCTTTATCGTATGATCAGGTCTCCATGTACACCACTGATGCTGTTTTATGTCCCTGCTCGTCACCGGGACTGGAATATGACACCAGTAACACTCCATATGTAATACAAGCAGGCCTGTCTGACTTTGACACGTTAAAAAGACAAACTGCACTGTAAAAAGTAACCACAGAATATCAGCAAAATGTACTGTCTCTACAATCACAGTATTAATGGCTGATATCATTGTATGTTCTCTAAATTATAACATTCTAATACTGTAAAAAGGAAAATAATAATTGCTGTTATCTTTTACATAACACAATACCAAAAACAAAATAAAAATCCAATCCTTACTGTTTATTTCTATATGTCTAATGCTGTTGTGTGAATCAATTTTTACATAATCAAATATCTAAAATGAAATATAATGTCCAATTAGAATTGTCCATTTTACTTGACTCGTGTTATTACTTCATCTCAATTATTTTGTTAAATACATTTAATTGTAACTTCATATTTGAAGAACACATGATCTAAATGAACCTAATCCACCATAATACAACAAAAGTACTCTGTGAAAGTAACAAGATTTTGAACTTTCACATTTTCAAATATTTTGGAAGAGATCTCTCAAGCTATATCTCATCAGATTTCCAAAGAGACAATGAATGCTCGGTCCATAACATCTCTAAACAATGTATTTAATGCAAATCTAGATCTGTAAAATATTGAAAAAAGTTGTAGACGCAAAAATAGAATTCGTTTATATTCTACAACAGATGTCGCTGGTAACTGTGCTGCCACATTTGCAGTAAATCAACTGTAAATTTACCGTAACAACTACTTACAGTGTGGGGGTAAAGTCTCAAATCACATCTCTCGACTGCTGTAAAGAATGTGAAGGTGTGAGTGTTTAAAGAAGAACCGTGAATGGGTTGGCTACTATGAACTGAATCTAATTCACAGGATTTAGGATTGGTACAAGAAAAGCACACACAATATCTCATGCCATCCCAGACAAGTCATTAGCCGTTGGTGTACAGCATCCTGCCTGCTTCCGGGTATTGGTGTGCCTAGCTATTTATGCATCTTGAAGAATTCTATAATAAGAATTTGCAGACACCTATTTAATGGTCTTAAATATCATATCTATTAGCTCAGCATAAGTATAAATACAAAACATCCACAAAATAAACATCAAAACACAATATCAGAATGGTGTACCCAATGTTTCATTTGAATTTTTGTTTGATTTGTATCTGGATCAACTTTGTTTTAATAATAAATAGATAAATGTAGATATATGACCACAAGCCAGGAACACATGAAGGCCAATTTAAATTAAACGAAATTGTGTCATATAGACAAGCTTTATTGAATCACATACTTGTAAATCGTGTTCGGCATTAGTGGAAGCTATCCAACTCATTATAAGCAATATTACATATCATTATTTTATTAATATCGGTTTCATTTTCATTTAAGATCAAACTATAAGTTTCATTCAAAGTAATCCCTCATTACTTCCCAGAGTGCATCTGTTTCGAATTTTTGGCCACTTCCGGTTTCCAAAATGATCCAAGTTTAGTAGTCAGATCAGGGATCAGACATTTCACAGGCATAACCAGCCATGGAACACCATTAGTCGACTTGTTTTGCCTGGTCTTGCCTTGGGCATGGTATTTATAGCACGCCTTGCAAGTTATCTCCGCAGACGTTTGAGAGTCCAGACTCCGAGATCTGCTTCTGATAGGATGCACGCCTCATTATAACAAAAGGGCAGCCCTTCTTTTTTATGATTTATCTATAATTAAATAGCATATCTATCAAATGTGCAGAGCCCAGATAAAACAAGGAGAAAACCAGCATAGTGCTTGGCAGTGAAGAATATTATCGATATTTGTGGACTGATACAATCATAGATGATAACCAAGATATGATATGCTAAGATGGTTTAAACTAAACAAGATTTCTATATACTTTTGGAGACTCGGTGTATAAGTACAAATATCCTTATGAAAAACTCACACTATTGTGAATAGAAGGTCTGTTGTCCTTGTGAAAAACATTATCGTAATTTAGTTTTTTTCGACAAAGGCCAAACCACAGAGGGTTGTCTGAATCTTGTCCGTTTTGAAAGGAAACCTCAGTAGACAAAGAAATACTAGGCAAACATACCACGTGGTTTGGATCTTAGAATACCGTGGGCCTTCTCCAGATAACCATGGTCCAGTGGCGGAATGTTCAATTTATAAAGTTCTGGTCAACTTTGCCACGTGAGGATGTGACATTCAAGACCTAGATTTCCGTTCAGTTTGGCAATGTTGGTTTTCAACATGGATTTAATGACTTTGACCAGGAAATAAGAAAAGTGTTACAAGTAGATGATTTTTGAAATATATAAACAACTTTGTGTTTCATCATTTCACACTGACCAAACACAGCCAATGGAAATATCTTTCATGAGAGATCCGTTTGCCAATTGCCAAATAGAAATGTGGAGTAATTTAGAAAATTTGAAAGGTAAATTCTTTCTCATGTGAATACTTCATATCTTGTTCACACGAATAATCCCTATCTTTATGTAATTGTCATATCATTTTGGTCATGTCTTATTGATACTACAAATTGGTACAAAGAATTGGTATATTTATATCTGAGGTTAGAAAAGGAAGTTTGAAATAAACTTATTTCCTGTATGACAAATAAGATCTCAAAGCCATTCCTGAGAGACCCACTCCTTGATTTACTAGATTTGTTTTCACTTGCATTTCCTCATTTCATTACTTAAACACATGCACAGTTCCTCTTAAGCAGATCAAAAAGTCCAGAGAGATATGTAGATGATCAATTGTTCATGTGTTGGATGGAGCATAACAATGCCAGTCAGGTTCATATATACCACAGGTCCTTGTAATCATAACACCAGAAACATTTCTCCACCAGATGGCACTGATCTGGAGTCTCCTGCAGCTAAAATGAACTTTTTCATTCAGATTTCATATCACTTGTTACGACTCCCAAATGTCATGTTTCCAATTTTTATCTGATTTCATCAAATCTCCTTTTGTATTATTGGGTAACATTATGATAAAATATAGTTCACAAATACTAAACAAACAGTCCTTTAATGATTCACTGCAATTTTTGGAAAATACGAATGATACTTCCCTCCACAAATGATTTGTAAATAATGTGCATTATTGGTATATTTCTGTTTGTCTTTTTCGGTGGTAGCACAAAGTACACTCGGTTATACACGAGGTGGCAGCACTGAACATAATCGGTGATAGCACCAAAAGATATGCGATTCCTGATGACCCATTTCTGGAAGTTGATACTGAGGCCTTTTAATGTCAATTGCTCAATGTAACTAGGTCAACGAAGATGGCAACAATATATGTTCCTCTATTTTGATATTGATTGTCCCTGTCCCTGATCCTGAGTGGTGAAAGCAAATAGTAATTTGATAAACCAATGGTCGCATTGACTACGAGGTTTAGCCTCTTCAAAATACATGACCATGAGGGAGGAGGTTCAAAGTATTTTCCAAATAATTGTTGTGGATATTAATGGAAGATTTTAATCATTGTCTCATTGATCTAGAGGTTCATAATCTGCATTCATTGTTGGTACCTAAAGTGAATATTTTGGATAATTTTAGTTTATGCCTCTCATAATATAGGAAATGAATGTTTTCTTTTCCATTTTACACTTGCAAATTATAATAGTGCTTGTCATAAAATACAGACACAGCAGTTGATCCCGAAAAAGGACTTCTTGTACAGAATTTGTATTACAGAAAATCAGATTTCCAGTTCGGCTTCTGCCAAGTCAGACACTTTCTCCCAATGGAAAATGTATTGTGGGATAAAATTGAGAATTAATAAATAGGGATTTATGGGCCATTTGTACATAACAAGAAACAGAATTATAAAGGAATTATCTGTCTCTAACTCCGAGAATAATTCTGTTTTAGTAAGTGTGAGAGAAGAATATATTGCTTAACTACAGAGTTACTCCTAATAAATTTTAGAATTGACTTGGATAGTTGCACATAATGTTATTTCCACTCATTTTGGACAAAGTGGACCACAATATTACAGAAATGAACCACAATATCATAACATTGAACAATACTGGAGGACAACAACATTATTGTGAAGCTTTTTTCAATACATGCAGTCACCCAGGTAAATCATGACTAAATCCAACTCCTTACATTGTCTTTGTACTTGCCACTGAATATCACAATAAAATAGTTTTAAATTCTTTTAATCTAAGAAATTGTAAGGCATATCTCAGCCAATTTTCAGCCACCATGTTTTTACTGCTTTTAGAGCTTGGCTACCACTATCACAAATGATTTTACCACCAGAACAATACCTGTAATGCACTTGCTACTCTACTCTAATATTCAACTTTTTAATTCCCCCAATACTGTTCCAGAGTTTCGCCTCCAAAATTAGGTGTGTCCTCATATGGGTAAAACAGATAATATCATGATAAATATATTCAATCAAAAAAACAAATATTACAGTTATCAATTTTAATTCAAGATTTGAGTCTATGCAAGTTTAATATCAAAATCTCAAAATTGAGTGTAAAAAAAAGTGTCTCGCCTCCAAAAATAGGTATGTCCTCATATGGGAAAAACAGGATATATCATAATAAATAGATATATTTATTTATTTATAATGATATTTAAATAAATATATTTATTTATTTATTATGATATTTATTAATTTATTATAATAAATATATTTAATAAAAAAATTCAAGATGTGAGTCTATGCAAGCTAAATATCAAAATCTCAAAATTAAGTGTAAAAAAAGTATCTTTTTTAACGGCACAGTGAGTCCCTTCTAATATAGATAAGGAACACCTCACACTTTGTCTGATTAGGTTTATGTGTGCATCACATACAATAGAAAATAGCTCATCACATACAAAATATCAAGAGGTGCTTGAGCAATGATAACCCACTCACATGTCTGTATATGATCAAAACCTTCTATAAACAAAAGTTACCTTCTCAATCAAGGCCAACCGGTGCTTTGCTTGACATGATTACAAAATAGCAAAAGTAGTTAACAGGAATGATTCACTAGTACTGATTTTGTGCTGTATTTGTTTACATTGAAACTTTATTGATTAAATGTTCTCTTGATAAGTCAGAACATAAAATGACTCTATATCAGCAAACAATAAGAGTCCCAAGGTAACCTGCAGGTGAAATGTAAAATATGGATTGATCTGTTTTTTAAAAATAAAGCTGTATGATGCAGTTTCAGGTCAAACCAAACAACATATAACAGGAGTGACATAGTTTTATTTGTTTGTATTGACCACCTTTCAGTACTGTTCAAGCTATGTCAGGTCAGAAAGAAGCCCGCCACTAAGACTCAATGCCTTACTCTTTTCGAAGAGTGACTATGGAGTTTTCTTCAGCAATATCACATAGACATGATCACACAAAATACACCCTTTGATATCCAGTCATGGAGCACTGGTTAATATGGGAAATACGAGTGACTTAATATTAACATGCAAATGAATAAAAACATACAATCACAAGGTCAGACCAATTTTCTTATAAAGACTTTTTACATTAGACACAACCTTAGGTACATCAAATTCACCATTGGCCCACTTCCACACATCATCGTCCTTTTGATTTCTGGGCTTCGTGTTGAGGAGTCTGTGTTTTTCCTTCTCAGACACCATTTTCCCACCTCTTTCCTTTTTGATAAACATGTCAAAGTCAAGCTCCACTTTGGCAGCATTTTGAGTCAGAGCATGAATGTGTCTAGCTTTAGCTCTGTCCTTATACCGGAAGCACCAGTGTTTGTCAACCCATGCCAGCTCAAGAAGTCCACTTTTTCTGGGGTTTTTTAGAAAGTAAATCCAGGCCAGACCAGCCCCTTGTATCCCTACAAACACGTCTGTACAGGCGATCACCTGAAGCTGCTGGGAAAGGCTTAACTTATCAAACACTACAATCTGTGTGTTGATTCTTTCTTTTATTAGCGCTTGTTTGATATCCTCAGCATTTAGTATCTTTCTAGCCAGTCTTTGTTGAATTGTTACCATGGGATGAGGGCATGATTCACCATTAATTCCCATCTGGTGGTAGAGATAGTTTATCATATCACCATGTTTAATATCTTTAGTGTAGTAACCGAAAACTGCATCTTGAAAACAGGTGTTGACAGGGCCCTGTTTATAATATACGTGTTGCCCAATGCCAAAGGCTTTTAGGAAATCCTGGTATCGCACGATTCCATGACATCCGGAGACCGTAGAAGCTGTCCAGGGGTCTCTCTCATAGAATACACGACTGGGCACTGAGCTATTTAGTTTGTTCAGGGCCAGCATAGCTCCATACAGACCTGAGGCGGTGTCGGTCCAAAAATGATGCAAATTCCCTTCACAGCTCAAGCTGACAAAGAATATTGTTTGATTTGTGACTCTTGCATAGTGACTTGGTATCGGCTGCTTTCTGAGGGCGAGAGGCCACTTTCTGCCATGTACATAGGGCCCAGAGCTTGGCACAACATTCACAATTTGGTCCCTTGATGCTCCATATACTGCCATTATAGTGTTGATTTTGGCATCCTTCTCAAAACAGAAATTGTGCAAAACAAAGTACGTCTTTGAACATTTCCCAGGAGAAGGGCACACTTTCCACATATTCAGGTCTGAGAACTGGTTATATGTATCCAATGTTTTCATTGGAGTACGTATCTTTGATGAGTATTTAATATATAAAACTGCTGCAATTCCACACACCACCAGTATGGCCCATTTTCTTGACTTAAACTTCTTTAAAGGTGTCATAGTAATAATCTGGAAAAAAAGTAATCTTTTGAATATTATAAAAAATCCATTTGTTTTGCATTAGCCCCCTACAAATAGAGGACGAAAAAGGGGAGGGGACAAGTAGAAAATCACATAATAGAACAGGGGAAGTGAATTGAGAGGCTGTGTGAAGAGAGCGGAAGTGCAGAAGAAGGGAACAAAGTTATGGAAGTGAGGAGATGGGTTGAGGGCAGAGTACAGATCATGAAAACCGTAATTGCTGTCTTATTGGAAGGTTTGAAAAACTGTCCGACAGTCGGTAAAAGGGGCTTGCCGAGAGGGGTGGGAAAAAGGGAGCTGATGTGGTTTGGTTTGTTTGGGGTTTTACATCACTTTCAACATTTTTCAGTCATATTGTTGTGAGACCTACTTGTGGCAGATTTCGTGATGTCTCACTGAATAGTCATGTCGCAAAAAGGGGACTGAGAAGAAAGGGGTGAGAAAAGCAGGATTCGGAGAGGGGGTTGAAATGAGGGGGCAAAGAAATGGAGGTCGGAAGAGGGGGTGAGAATAGGGGCGCAAAGAGGAGGAAAAGAAGGGGATGAGAAGAGGGGGTGAAAATAGGGGGGTGGGAAGAGGGATGAGAAAATGGGTGAGAAGAGGGGGGGGGGGTGAAAAGAGGGGGATGAAAGGAGGGGGTGAGAAGAGGGGATGAAAAGAGGGGGTGAAAAGAATAGGGGTGAGAAGAAGGGGGGTGAGAAAAGGGGGATGAAAAGAGGGTGGGGGTGAGAAGAGGGGGATAAGAAGAGGGGGTAAAAAGAAAAGGGGTGAAAAGAGGGGGTGAGAAGAGGGGGTGAGAAGAGGGGAGAGAAGAGGAGATGAGAAGACGGGACGAGAGGAGGGGATGAAAAGGGGAGGAAGAGAAGAGAGGACTAAGTGAGAGGAGGAGAGAATGAGCGGACAAATCGTAAGCTGGGAAAGGGCTTCAATATGAAGGTGGAAGTAAGGAAGTTCTCACAAATTCTTACTACAAGGCAAATTATAGTTATGGTTAATTAGTTTAATCTATACATTAACTAATGTGCTATTAAAATCTTAATAGTCGTAAAACACTTATTATCGTAATATATCAGATAAGATTATTTAGTGTTAAACTATTCCGAGGGTTATTTCAAAATCTATTCGCATATTTATTCAGTCAAAATCTTATTATGCCATGAAATAATTAGTAATTTAACAGTCCGCTTGAGGTATTATGTCATATTCAATATTATATCAGTTATTTCATGACAAGACCTATTTAAAGCAGATGCAGCCTCACTGAATTTACTTTTCTGAAGTCACTGAATTTTCATTTCTACAACCCACTCAGTAACATATGAGTCATTTCCTGTAATTAAATTGTAGTTTTCTTTTAATGGTAATCTCAACTTCATAAAAATATCAACACCAACGACAGCAAATTATAAGATTTACTTAAACAAAAAGTGCATCACCTTTTTCATATTGCAGATGTAGACAAGAGGCAGGCGCATGCATGAGACATAATGCGGTGCTCCTGAACCACACTGTTCACCAGAGGAACATGCAAACTTTTAGAATCACTACGCCGCCCTCTGGTGGAGATTGCTCGAATCACTAATTCTGCTTCATTGGTGGTAATTTAGCAGTCTGGCCACTGATAACCTAACTTATCTGTCAGCATGTTCATATCTCAAACCTTTTTGTCGCTTGTGTCTCGTGGCACGATCCTGTATCTTTGTTTGAACTGTTAGGCAAACAACGTTGGTGTCTGCACTGGGTTCACACCATTATCAAACAATATGATCAGCACAAATATATTTATCCAACAACCACTCCACTACAACGCTACACAACAGGGCTTGTTTGATACACTATCGTAGTCCTGAGGATATAAGAGGCCCTTTTTGTTGTCAGATTCAAGATGATAATAGAATAAGACTTTTCGACATGTACAGTGCCTTCATTTTGTGATTATGAGCACCATGATCTGACAATTGTGCCAGAATCTGGTGTCCTGTGGTTTGTGTTACGTCACAGCAAATGGTGAATTTTAAAAAATGTACTGAATGTAAACAGTATTTTATAATTCCATAATTTCAATTTAGTATGCAAGAGATAACGTATCATGTAAATATTAGAAATATTTTTATCTAACCTTTTTTATGCCTGTTAATACAAGATAATAGGGGACAAATTCATAAAAAAATTATGTCTTCTATTTATGATGCCTATATAAATGGTGAGATTTTTCTTTATTTTCTATTGGTGAAATTTATCGAAATTGGTGTCTTTTTACAAAAATAATAAAAGAATCAACATTTCATTCAAGATTGCACTTCCAGCTGAAAAACATCTTTGAATATACCATGTATGATGTAACAGTTTTTGTCCACTTTGTTACGTCTGGGGACTCCTGCTGTATAGTGAGGAAAAATGTTTA
This sequence comes from Amphiduros pacificus, assembly GCA_949316495.1. NCBI lineage: Eukaryota > Metazoa > Annelida > Polychaeta > Phyllodocida > Hesionidae > Amphiduros > Amphiduros pacificus. Next base: position 4,779,743 of record OX439011.1, read on the forward strand.
AGAACATCACCTGACCTGACTGTCATTTCAATGTGATGCCATTCTGGTACAAAAACATGCTGGTGAACTAAAATATATTTGAGCTTAAATCTCTAAAAAGAGCACAATTCTTCTTGACATTTTTTTGGATTCAGGATGTTACATCAGGGACGTTTTATATAATGTTAAGAATAAAAATCTTTTCACCCACCAAAAAAGGTAACTAAAATTCTTTAACATTCGACAAGTTGGTACTTCATCGCAGAGCTGTTTTGTGTCCAGATGAGAAAATTGATTGTTATATCCTGTTAAATAAATATCAAGACATCACAAAAGGGATATTTATATATTTGATTGTTTTGGCAATTGAAATGTATTAAATTCAATCTAAAGTACTTAAATTATAAAAAAGACATCATTTTAGAAATTAAGTATATTGTTAATTGTATAAATGAGATTTATATGTTTTTGATATATATCTTTTGAGTCTATGCTACAATAGGGATCTTTGAAGCATTGTACATGTTCTATTTTCTTTGTGATCAACATGTGAAACTATCTTCTCATGTTGATATATTAATGAGTTACCCTTTCTACAATCATAAAAGCCAATGTTGTTGCTTTAAACATATTTTGAAATTGTTATAAATGTCCCAGATGTAACAAAAATCACAGGACATCAGATAATGGATCAATTGTGCCCCCTCCATCAGATAGACCTGGCAGTGGAAATCTGCTCAACATTCAGCTCTGCAGTAACAATGCTTAGTATGTGATTATAACATAATCACAGATGCGGGTAGCGGGAGGAGCGGACGCGTTTTCTAGGAGCTGCAATTTCTAGGAAATTAAATCACCGTTCATCCTTTTAAAAAATACCTTCTCTCAAGAAAATCATACCAAATCTCTGGAGTACCAACCTAAATATACCTTTTCGTGAAAATTAGGATTTTTCTGTTGGACTTTAAAGCAATAAATCAACTTGAACAGGACAAAAACAACGCCGGCGTGGGATTGTATAATATAAACCTATATATACCGGGCACGTATAAAACCTCCTAGGACTTATCATAATACAACCGTCGATCTCAATATATCAAATGTCGGTCCCGATAGATCGATTTTCTGTTATATAATTGTGTTTTCCTGGAAGGTTCTAGCCGAAACAAAAATAAACAGGTATTAAGTATTTCCTCCCGCTAAAACTACAGTGTACACAAAGAACCCGCATTAAGTTCCTCTCTGACTGCATATACGTTTCTACAAATTAGAATAAAGTATCAAGTAGAGACCGCTAATACACAAACTAAAAAATATTGCAACCGTGTTATAAATAAAATAAATATATTGAGTTCAACTATTCCTGGATACGCCAGAACTGATAAAGGTGGTCAAGGTGAGTTTATCAATTCTGACATTTCTCGTGACCATATTAGGTATATACAGCTATAGTATATAAACCCTGACTACTGTGTGGCAATCATCGTCGCCCGGTAGCAGTAGAAGCAGAAAGTCCAGCCAACATTTCACCAAACCTGGGAAACAATAGCACGTCTTGTGGTTTTAACTGGATTTTAATATACATACAGTGTTTTTACAATTATTTTATGCATGCGTGGTTACTCGGGAGCAAGTGAAAGCCAGGTGACGATTATCGTGTTTCTGCGATCAGACAAGTAAGTAACTTAATATAATTATTACATTATTACATCAATTATTTGTGGGTCTTTCTCTCCATACAGAGAATTGGTGTGTCTTATTCTTCCATATAAGAATTTAGGCAACGCTAAAATACCAAAAAATTGCAAGTTTTCCTCCATACAGGAACTATTTGCTATCTGACAGTGTATTGGTTTGCTTTATTCTTCCATATAAGAATTAGAGCAAAGCTAAATATTGTAAATTTCTAATTTTCTCCATATAGAAAATTTGAAAGGCATAGTAAACAATTTATATATTTCTCTCCATAAAGAGAACTGGTGTGTCTTATTCTTCCATATAAGAATTCAGGCAACGCTATATATACAGTGTATTTCTATTTTCTCCATATAGAAAATTTGAAAGGCACAGTAAAAAATTGATATCTTCTCTCCATATAGAGAATTTGTGTGCCTCATTCTTCCATATAAGAATTTAGGCAACGTTATACACAGTGTTTTCGTGATTTTCTCCATATAGAAAGTTAAGAAGTAGAAACATTGCAAATATTCCTCCATATAGGAATTTTCTTTACTGGTTTAAATTTCTCTCCATATAGAGAATTGGTGTGCCATATTCTTTCATATAGGAATTTGGACAACTGTGTTAATTTCTCTCCATACAGAGAATCCATAAATAATACTTATAAAATCCTCCATATAGGATTTGTGTGTTGGTCTCATTGTTTCATTGATTTTCTCCATACAGAAAATTAAATAAGATTAACTTCTCACTCTTACATATAAGGGTGAAAAGTCTGGTTCAGTATAAACGCTATATAACTAAATATTGTTTGTAGTAACTCCTTCATATAGGGGCTGTACAAGTTACATAATAATCTGTAAAATAGCTCACACTCAAATTTTCTACACATAGAAATTTGGGAATTTTCCTCTATATAGGAACTTATAATACACAAATCATTGAAAACAAATTGTGTTATATCATAGGTTATTAAAAATATAATACAGTATTATTTGTCTGTCTACATACAGAGGAATTGGGTGAGGAAATAAAAACATATATATATAACATATCATACAAAACTTGGTATATTTTTATCATTTAAGCACAACATGGCTACAGCAGATCCGACAGTGGCAGACCCTGGTGGGGATCTTGACATCACGGTTATTGAAAACCCCAGTAAACCACAAAGGGGTACAGTTACAAGAAGTACCAGCAACAGTGCATCCGCAGGTCCTGCAAGTGGTAGTGGTACATCTTTGGCTACTCAGGGCAAGAAAGATAAGCTAATGGACAAAATCAAATGTGAGAACGACGAGTTGAAAAATAAACTAAATAACTTTAAGGCCAAGTTAAATGATGCACTAGAATCACTTAATTTTACAACACTGACATTGAATGAGTTAAAAGAAGAGTTGAACATTAAAGAAGTCAATATCAAAGTTCTATCTGAAAAACTTGAAGAAAGGGCTGAAAACAGACAACTGACCTTAAGTCAGGATTCTCCAAGAGGTGACGCCACCGGACACAAAAGAACAAAGCTCAAGATTCTATTTTTGACTGAAAGTGCAAATGGTACTAAAATTAAGAAAATGGCTAGTGAGTACAGTGATGTTTGTACCTGATGTCAGAGAAAATACATCTGCTATTCACTTAAAACACACAATATCTAGTAAAGAAACAATAACCCGACTACGGGAGTTTCATTGTATTATTGTAATTTTTGGGTCGCAGGACCTTGTAGATGGGGAAAGTGCATCTGAAGTATATGAAGGTATATTGTCAGTAATGAAAGTTCTACTGGATGAAACTCATGCACAGGTTATATTATGTACCACCCCTCCTAGCAGAGTCAAGTCTAATGAATTTACCCAACTTAACAAGAAAATACTAAATTTTAAGAAAACAGAACGGAACAAAGGCAAATTGCAGGTTACAACTTTTAGAAACTCTTTTGAACATTTTCTTAGGGCATACACCATGATTAACGATAGCTAACTGATGACTGATGTTGGTGCAAAGGCGTTCGTTGACTTCATAATGCCAATGATATATGTTGACATAACTCAGGATCTGAACGACTTTCCGCCTGAGTCCCACTCTACCTCTTCAGAGTTGGGTGAAATAGAGTCCAAAATCATATCTGAACTTTTAAAGTCTGATGTAAATTTAGTTAAATAAATTCCATCTGAAAAGATGGATGTTATTATAGGTAACAAAGGTTCAACTGTCAAAAACATACAACATCATTCTTCAGCAAAACTGAGGAAAATCAAGTGGAACCACTCTGAGAACATTAAGTCTCAGAACCCGGATGATATGGGTCAAGGTATGGTTATTATGGGTAGTCCCCAACAAATGACCATGGCACTGGATGCTATAGACTGCATCATTAATGATAGTACAACTAAGGTTGCACCTATTAGACATGAGACCATGGGCATATGTAATAATTTCGCTAAAACAGGTCAGTGCAGCTACGGTGTAAGATGCATTTTTGAGCACGTGCCAGGAAACAAGAAGATGACATTTAATGAATGATGGTGTTTAGGGGGTAAGGGACAAAATTTTAAATATCAAACTGTGTTAAAATCAAATCTGTATTATATTACAGAAGGTTGCATGAGAACAAATGGCTATAGTCATTTAGGAGATGATCTATATTGTAATGAAAAGATGATAAATATGTACTGTGATAAAAGACCTGCTGTTAATTATTTATGTCACCACAAAAATTGTGATATCTGTAATATGCATGGAGCTGGAAAAATGTATGATGTCTATAATGATCGCATGAAAATTTTTAATTATGGACAAGCATGTCAGGATTTTAAAATAAATGTTTTTAACAAATCAAAAGATGACATTATTTATATGAAGATCACTAACAAAAGAATTAATAATATGCCTATCCCTTACCTCCACAGTCAAATATTGGGCAAACAAATAGCCACGCCCATAATAGGATGATACGTAAAAGTAGAACAGGTGTTACTTCACTGGTAAACTCAATATTGCTTTCAAATCGATTTAGTTATCTTTCTGACAGTAACAAGAGTGTAACACATAACTTTGGTCAAACTGAAGGCAGTCCTGATATTGTTAATTGCCTCTCAAAGTTTTGAAGCGATCGGAAGTTTGCTCCACCCTCTCTTAATCTGATTGGCCGCCATGGGGGGCAATCTGCTGGGGGTGAGAGGAGAATCCTACAAAATGACGTCATGGGGTCAATGACCGGATTCTCTGTGGAAAGTTGCCTTAATGCTCAGGTTGACACGAATCAAATTAATGCAAATAGAAACTTAAGGTCTATAATCCACAATCAGTTTGAAGCATCGGGAGAGAACTTCGTGTGGTCTCGTATATTTACGTAACTGCCTTCGGCTCTGCATGCTCTGGGGGATTCCAGGATGAGAGTGAGGCTATGACGTCAGTGGGGGGTATTTCTCATACAGCACACATGGTGTCCAGTTGCAATAACTGAGTTCAATTTAAATAATAAAAGTTTAAGACCAGCTGGTTAAGTTTACTTTTTCTGTGCTAAATTAACAAATAACATGACTTTGAACACATTTAAGCCAAAAAATCATAAGTCTGTCCCAGTGTTTCATTGTGGATTATAGACCTTAAATAATAATAAACCGAAAAGACATTTCAAATATGATCTTAACAAAACTACGAACACTAAAATGAACAAAAATCTAATTATTGCTACAGCCAATGTTCAAAGTATTGGAAATAAGACGGAACTTATAAATTTATATATTAATGTGGATTTATTCTTTATAACTGAAACTTGGATAAATGAAATGAATGAACAAATTATAAGAGGAGAAATTAAAGATAACAACTACAATATTGAACACGTACCACGTGCCCTAAGGTCTGGCGGAGGTCTTGCGATCATCTACAGACCTGAACTATCAACAATGGAAATGATGGAAATAAATATTAAAACAAAAAATGAAATATGCACTATCATTACAATATATAGACCGGAGCCATCAGACAAAAATAAATATACTTACACAGAATTCTTTGAGGAATTTAGTGAATTACTTTCCTATTATAGTCATGAAGTTGTGTTCGTAGGTGATTATAACTTTCATATGAACAGGCCTGAAAGGCCTAATGTAATAAAATTTAATGATGTCCTGGATCTATATAACCTACATAATCATGTAACAGAACCAACCCATATTATGGGAAACACTCTGGATTTAATAATTACAGGTGCACATAGTAATATATTACAGGAACATATAGTGGATGAAAAAATATCAGATCACAATATAATTAAAATGACTTTGAATCTTCAAACGAAAATAAACACCAAAAAAACAGTTTCATATAGAAATTACAAGAAAATGAATATCGATAATTTAAAAAAAAGATATTGAGGAAATGTTCAATGGAAATTATACCTATCAAGATTCTGATCTCAATGACATACTATATAAATACAATAAACTGTCAAGTGTATTGGATAAACATGCGCCTACTGTTGAGAAAACCAAAAGAAAAAAAACCTGCTCCACGGTTATCTGACAATATACAGATGGAAAAGAGAAACAAAAGAAGATGTGAAAGAAAATATAATAAAACTGGTAAAATACGTTTTAAAATACAGAGGAGCAAATACAATAAAATCGTTAAAGACTCGAGAAATAATTATGATTCTGAAATAATAAATTCAAATAAATCCGATCTAAAAAAACTATTTAAAATATTAAACAAATTATTACACACAAAAGAGGACACACCCTTTCCGAAACATAACGACAAAAAAGAATTAGCCTCAGAATTTAATAACTTTTTTCTAGAAAAAATTGCACCTATCAAGATTCTGATCTCAATGACTTACTATATAAATACAATAAACTGTCAAGTGTATTGGATAAACATGCGCCTACTGTTGAGAAAACCATAAGTAATAGAAAACCTGCTCCATGGTTATCTGACAATATACAGATGGAAAAGAGAAACAAAAGAAGATGTGAAAGAAAATATAATAAAACTGGTCTTTCTTCGGATAAAATACATTTTAAAATAAAGAGGAACAAAAACAATAATATCGTTAAAGACTCGAGAAATAATTACTATTCAGAAATAATAAATTCAAATAAATCCGATCCAAAAAAACTATTTAAAATATTAAACAAATTATTACACACAAAAGAGGACACTCCCTTTCCGAAACATAACGACAAAGAATTAGCCTCAGAATTTAATAACTTTTTTTTAGAAAAAATTGCAAGTCTTAGAGAAACTATGGACAAAAATGACAAAAATTCTGAACAACCAAATGTGGAAACTAAATTCAACACGCAGTTGAAAAATTGACTCGGATGTTAAGAAAATTATTAAAGAATCTGCGAAGAAGTCATGTGAATTAATAGAAAGGGCTGTAGCTACACAATTTGTAGGTCATCTGGTAAAAAATTATATTCAGGGGTTATTTCATTCAGCATACAAGGAGTTCCATAGTAATGAAACCGCATTGCTCAAGGTTCAAAATGACATCTTAACAGATATAGATGATGGTAAAACGGTAATGCTGGTACTACTTGACCTATCAGCTGCTTTTGACACCATTGATCATGATATATTATTGAATAGATTGGAAAAAAGATGTGGTATCACAGGTAATGCCCTAAAATGGATTAAATCATACTTATCAAATAGAAAACAATGTGTTACAATAGATGGTAAAAGATCTGAAAATATGAATATTAAATATGGCGTCCCTCAGGGCTCAGTTTTGGGACCGTTATTATTCACAGCATATATGGAGCCATTATCAGACATTTTTGGTAACTATGGTCTCAAGCATCACATTCATGCTGATGACAGGCAATTATATATCACCATTGATCCTAAATCTGGAGAAACTAGAAATAAGTCTTGTAAAGAGATGGAAAATTGTATTATAAATGTAAAAAAATTCCTTATAGAGAACAAAATGAAGATAAATGATGGAAAGACAGAAATGCTTTTATGTGGTAAAAGCTGTGAATTTAGAAGAAACAATGTACCTATTGAAATTGTAGTAGGTGAAACTAAAATCTCTAGATAAAATACTGTTAAGGATCTAGGAGTTATTCTAGATCAAGAGCTATCTATGAAATCACAAATCAGAAAAATGTGTAAAAATGGTTTCTTTCATGTAAAAAATCTAGCACGCATAAGAAATTGTTTAGATGAAAAAACTGCTAACACTCTAGCTCATGCATTTGTCACCTCTACCCTTGACTATGGAAATGCACTACCAGCCGGTTTACCTGAGTGTGAATTAGCCAAACTTCAAAAGCTACAGAACGCTGCAGCCAGGGTAGTAGGTAAACTTAAAAAGAGAGAACATATCACACAAAAACTTATGGATCTGCATTGATTGCCTGTGAAGGCTAGAATTGATTTCAAAATATCTTTATTGGCAGAATGGCTTTGCTCCAAAATACCTATCTCAGTTATTAGAGTACAAACAGCTAGGTATGGGACTGCGATCTAATGACAAAAACAAATATGTAGTACCAAAGACTAATATGAAATCATATGGAGATAGGGCTTTCATGGTATATGCGCCAAGGAATTGGAATGCCCTTCCCCTCGAAGTGAAAAACTGTAAAACTGTAGACACTTTCAAGAAGAAACTTATCTATTTAGAAAGCACTATCTTGGTAAAGCGCCTTGAGCATACCTAGTCTGGTAAAGCGCTATATAAATTATTATTATTATTATTATTTTTATTATTATTTTTTTTTTTTTAATTATTATTATTATTATTATTATTATTATTATTATTATTATTATTATTATTATTTTTATTATTATTATTATTATTATGTCTACTTCACATTAGGGCAAACCTGAGAATTCCCATTATCAAGTGTTGATATATGTGTAACAAAAACATGTGGCACTGCTTAGTTTGTACATAGAAAAATCATTTTATTATTATACCAACATTTTTGACACTGTTTGGTTTTGTCTCCCCAACCTTAATCCCCGCCAGAATTACATCATTTAAAAATTTTTTTACTGCAAATAATGATCTGTTTTCATTTTATTATCCAACAGAAATTCTCTAAAATTCTAAATACATTTTTCCAGGATATGTTTGTCCCAGTTTCAGATTTCGGGGCCATTGTGATGCAGAGCCATGTGTCATCTGCATATATGTGATGTCTTAATTCATATTTACCTAATAGTATGATTTCACTGATGGTTCGATGTATGTCTGAACGGAAGTGGGGCTAACACAGAGCCATGGAGAGCACCATATATTTTCAATATTTTATATTTTTCAATATAAGGACATTTCCCCTTAATAATAACACATTGTTTTCTGTTTGATAAGTATGATTTGAACCAGTTTAGTGCCACCCCACACCTGCATGGGGTAACTGAAATAACTTTGTTTCAGAGAATAGAGATATTTCTTTGACATCATGGAAACAAATTTTCCAACCCGTAGGTGAGTCCACAAAATCACTTGTCATGGTTTCATAGACATTGATGGACATCTCTCAGCAAAATATGACCTATCATATTTGTAATCTTCCCATTGTTGTACTGTAATTCCTATAACTTCCAGGACCTTCCTCCAACAAATACATAGAGTTGTGGATCTAGTACCACTAGATTTGTTTGTTTGTTTGTTTGTTTGTTTGTTTGGGGTTTTACATCACTTTCAACATTATTTCAGCCATATCATGATGAGACCTACTTGTAACAGATATAGTGCTGCCTCACTGAATTGTCATGTCGCAGGTCCTTGATATGACAACCCACTCGGTCACAGATTTACAAGGACAACGGGTTAACCCTATGGGCACTGGCCTCAGCTCATGTGTGAAATTGTATCATGAGTTCAATCTCGGCATGGCCAGGGATCGAACCCACGACCTTTGGATCACCACAGAGGAACTGGTGTTAATAAGCTGGCACTCTAACTGCACCACGGCCCGTTGCACCACTAGGTTGGTAGGTATGTTTGGTTTGTCTTGTGGTGGCATGTTTGGTTTGTCTTGTGGCTACAGACTGATGACAACAATCAATTTAATGTTTATTTCATACATATGGTCTATCCCAGGTAGTTACAAAACCAACTGCAAATAATAAGATGCTTATTGATCATATTGGTAGGAACTACAATCGTTGCTAAATCTACTAGAGTGCTACCTTTCTCTTACATAAGTAGTTGGAGACGTCTGCAACCTCCTCGAGCAGCAATCTCAGAGAAGAGTAAGTTAAACTATCAATCAGCCAGACTAGCATTATAGTCTGCCTAAATGTAGTCTCAGGTCACAGTTGTCGGCAAATATGTTGGGTCTGTGGAAAATAAACCCGAAAAATGGGCCGCCTTTCAGGCAGTCCTCAAATTTCAAGAAAACCCTCTGGAAGAAGGGACCTCTGGGATGCATTCAAATGCTAAATGCAAGTGCACTGATCGCAATACCCCAACAATAAAGAAAGGGAGGCCCAACATCTACAAAAGGGCAAGAAATGTGTTAGCGGGACACAGACGCTACCCCGCAGTACATACATCCCTGCAGAAATATTCTGCATACTGCGTCGACTCAAGGTATTCCTTAAGTTTTCTTCTCCAACAATGGCAGTAATATATGTTGAACAGATCATAGAAAACTATACACAATGCTCACAACAATGGCAGTAATATATGTTGAACAGATCATAGAAAACGATGCACAATGCTCACGCTCAACACAATCGGGGCCACGTAACCAGGCAAAGGAACAATGCCAGCCTACAATCAAACAATAAAGGAGCGCTCCCAAAAAGAGAAGACGTGGCTGGGATTGATTATGAAGCCGGTGCACACCTCCAACTCAGGAATTTCAAAATCCGATTTAAAATCCTGAATCGAGCATATTCCACCGTACTCTCCGCCGAAATTCGTTAGATTTCAAAAAACGAAAAAAAGAGGCTTACAATAATAAGCAAAGCTCAAGGAAAGAATTACCAAAAAAGGAAAAAGAAGAATCCCAAATATCAAGGAGAAATCCCTAAATAACAACACCAAGAAACCCAGCTGCAACATCATTAACCTATTCAGTTTGGACAACCCGCTGGGATCTAATAAGAAAAGCACACTACAGTATAACAATGTTGCTCAAAGAGATCCATCAGCAAACATTGATGAATATCAGAACATTAACATCAATGCAAATAACAATAACTCAGACCTCAACTTAGATCAAATAGATGAAGAAAACAATGAAAGTCTACTAGGAATACTATCAGAAATAAAACTCTCCAAAACAAACAAATAAAGATTTTGTTCTTTAACAAATCAGTTATCATTAACCTTGACAACAAGGAAGAATGCTCAGTCATTAACCTCTCAAGACTTGACCCCTAATGGAAGAAGCGTCCTCCCAAAAGGCCTTTTAGTTCTGCTCCAAATTTGGGGAACCCAAAATACATTAAATAGAATTTGACTTAAGATCATTTTACAGGAGAATCAGACCTAAATAATTTTGACATGATTGAGATCTGGAAACCCTAGATAACCAAGATCGACCTAACCAAACTCAACCGGGCATAACAACACATTTTGCTTCTACCACCACCCAACCAATTTCAACAACTGCCCAACCACCTCAGATCCAAAGTCAAAGTTCAAAATAAAAAATACATGGGAACTAAAACTCACTTCAAGAGACCCCGTGCTCGAAACATTCTTAGAATGTATACAAAATAACACCAAAAAAATTGTCCCTAGGGCACCCCACAACCAAAACCTCACAAAAGAGGACAAAACAGCCTGAGAATCCCTAAGCAAGAACACTAATCACTATAAAAAGTGATTATGGATACAGAAGCCTATGTTACAGATTATGGATACAGAAGCCTATGTTACAGATTATGATACAGAAGCCTATGTTACAGATTATGATACAGAAGCCTATGTTACAGATTATGATACAGAAGCCTATGTTACAGATTATGATACAGAAGCCTATGTTACAGATTATGATACAGAAGCCTGTGTTACAGATTATGGATACAGAAGCCTATGTTACAGATTATGGATACAGAAGCCTATGTTACAGATTATGATATAGATGCCTATGTTACAGATTATGATACAGAAGCCTATGTCACAGATTATGATACAGAAGCCTAATAGTATGTTAAAGAAGCAGAACAACTGAGCGACATGACCTTCTTTCTATTTCAAAACCCCAAACGACCGAACAGAACAATACACACAAAATTTGGTCGTAGGAAGACCCATTATCAGTGGAAATGGGTCTCCCACAGAACAAATTTCTGCTTTTTTCTACGAGCACATTGAATCCTCTGTTAAAAAACCCCTCACAAGTGAGGGACATCACAGATTAAAAGGTAGACGTTGGGCGAGATGGGTATCTGTTTTTCAATAGTTTGTATTCTTAGGGTAGAAAAATAATCTTTTTATCTACCTTTTTCATTTAAGCCATTTGGTTTCAATGTTCTCAACTTATTGATCCATTACAGTTCTCTAGCAACAGGTCATCACTGATCAGAGTAGCTTGCAACCAACAAACACAAGCAGACAAAGTGAGACAAACTGCATCACTATTTTAATGTTTACTCTGTGTGATAAGAGCTTTCACATGAGCCTAATATCGAGTCTGTACTCTAAAATATTTATTTTAATTTTATATGAGGATGGCCTTGAAGGTCACTAGGAAAAAGGATCCCAAGGTAATTAAATTCCGAGAACTATTTCCGCCAAGGATCAACTATGGTTCACTTTGAAAGAATGAACTCCAATAAAGTGCTATGATTATGAAACACCCTAAAGCTCAAGAAATACTAACGATTTTGTTTTTATCAATGTCCATCAGTATGTCGTTTTGTATTTTAGGCAATACAGTCTCAGTGCTATGAAATTCCTTGTACACTGATTGGAACATGCTTTGTTATTGATGTAATGATTAGCAAACTGTTTGGCTACTGCTCTCTCAATGAGCTTAGACAAATAAATCAGCTTTAACACAGGCCGATAATTATTCTTTCCAATCTCAATTGTTTTTATCAATCGTCTTATTATAATGAGCTTTAGGGAATCAGGCATATTTTCCAACTGTTATATCAGCTTAAGTCATACTCACCTCAATATGTTCTGTTTAAGTATTCCAATCTCAAATTTAAATGAATATAGTGACAAATATAAATACAACTTCTCTGCAGCCCATATGGTATGATCAGAGACATGCGAGTTTCCTATCAGTGGCCAATCAGAACGAGGCAGAACAGACGTCTCAGGACAATATGTTAATGAGAAAGACATGATAAGGGACATCCAAAAAATTCCATGTGGGATAGAAAAGGAAACTCCCTTCCTTTTCACTTAGACCCCTCCATACTAAATCTAATTTTCATTTCATAATATCGTTAGATAGCTTTGTCAAGATGCACAAGCATATATATTTTCCTTTTTGCTTATTTTGTATCCCATGTTGTATGGCTCTTTGTATGGCGAAACTGATGACACTCAATGCTCTGATAGTGAACACGTGAAACGTCTTTACTTTAGCACAATTGTTTTTAAACCAGTTAATTTTATTTTAGAAATACGTTTAGAGGAGTTCTCATGTCATGGCATGATTTCCTTAAGAAAAAACAATATCGTGTTTGGCCCTCAGGGGTGGACCATTATTGATTTGGAGGGGAAATCAAGCACATTCTTAACCAGTATTCGGCCATCTTGATTTCATATATTAGCTCGCAATGAGGTCAACATCCTGGTGGACTGCTTTCCATCGGGCTTCTTCAGAAAAAATATGCACCATTTCAGTCACTGACTTTGTTTTATTACAATTTTCAGTTTTTATACATTAAATATACAAAATGTGTCTGGACATAATATGACACACCTCATATTCTTTGTATTGCTGATGCTAATACTTGTTTGGATGAGATAAACAATAAACCTTAGCTAAGAACCTATATTCAGTTTAAGCATAATTTAGAAGTTGAAAATTATGTGATTAGTTATTAACCAAAATATGAATATTCTATAATGGCAAAGCTAAGATGTGGAATATTACCTCTGAGAATTGAAACTGGTCGGTATAACAATATTAAATTAGAAGAAAGAACTTGTGAATTATGCAATCTTGGAGAGTTAGAAGAAGAGTTTCATTTTGTTTGTAAATGACAACCCACCCAGTCACAGATTTACAAGGACAACGGGTTAACCCTTCGCGCATGGGCCTCAGCTCATGTGTGAAATTGTATCATGAATTCAACCTCGCCACAGCCGGGGATCGAACCCACGACCTTTGGATTGCACCACAGAGGAACTGGTGCTAATAAGCTGGCACTCTAACCAACTGCGCCATGGCCCGTGGCTCATAATGGCTAGGCCGCATACCACTGTAAACTACTCCATACATGATCCTTTCATTAGCCAGATATGTGTTGTCATGTGATTGTGGGGAAGATGACCACCAATATGTATGATGCCCTCCACATAGTCTCCGACACTTCAGCTTTACTAGAGCTACATGACCTCTGTGGTGGAGCTTTGTGACACTCATATTTGATGAACAATGCCTCCCATGATCCTGACATATATTCAAAAGATGTTTTAAGGAATCATCACACATGACAAACATGGATTGTGTGGACCTGTTTTTGTCAAACTGCTGGTTGGTAATAACTCTAGGATCTCTCCTGTCCTCCTCCTGTCTTTGTAACCAAGCATCAAGAGTATCATTCAGTATTTCACTGTTATTGACAGGTCTTTGCATGTCAGAGACCATCTGCTCTCTCACAGTATTATCACCTGGGAACTGTAACTTAAAATGTAGTGCTCTTTCTCTTGTACTGTTAGCTGTCATGGTGGTAGCTCAGATTTAGTGAATGTGTATATTCAAACACTAGCATTGAAACTGACAATCTGTTTGAGTGTGTGCTTATACAGGCTTTAGGAAATGCATCTTTCATTACGATTCACATCTGGTAAAGATATCCATAATTAAAGCAACATATTTAGAGTCCCAGTGGGACAAACAATGTCTGATCTCCTCTATATGTGCCCTTATTTTTATTTTCCATAGAACTTATAACTTTGTATAACTTATAACTTTGTATAAATGAAAGCATGCTTCTAATTTAATTTACTGTTCAATTGAGCCAGTGATTTGATAATATTTTTCACAAATATATACAGCCTTGCAGGATCACAGCAAGTGGTTAATTTTAAATAAACATGTCAGTTTTATGATCTGACTAATGATATAGAATTTCATAACCCCCTTCTGTTACTAAAGTGCTAAGGTCAAGTATAAGGAGCATGTTATTCAGTCCATTGCATCACTAACTGAATCTCCTTGTTGAAACATTATGGATACTCCAAAAACATTGTTATCATTGAATGTGACTGAGAAGCACAAAAAAAGTGTTGTATGACACATTTCTTTATCATAATTGACCAGTGGAGGTGGTCGAAAATAACAACATTGAAGTTGAGAAATTATGTACAAGCTGTGGTGAACTGAGTGTGACTTCAGCAGTAGAGTCCATCTCAGGCCAGGCTAATGATGCAGGTCAAGCCGACACTGGGAACATAGGATTTAGTATTTCCCAGACTGATAATGCTGAAGAGTGTGCATTTTGTTTATGCAAGCCATGCATTACTGATGAGAGGAATAAACAGATGTGGAGGGGAACCACAATCAGTAATCCACATCCAGCCAACAGCAAAAAACGCAAAAATCATTATAGAAGATTTTGGGTGATGCTATTGCACAGGGGAGTTTGGCATGATCCTAGATATGTGCAGCGAAAAAATTGGAGCTTTACAGTTCAGACACTTGTATGCCTGGTCTGGACCTGACAGGACACATCCAAGGGATTTAATGCCAGAATGTGTGCTCACACTTGTGAGAAGGTGGTTGCTGAATCCACTGAGTGAACCTTATATGGGACATAAGTGGTCATAAACAAAAGGATTGAAAGTACCCAAAATTAATTTCATACATGTATTCTTGCCAAGGAATATAGCTTTTAAGCATAAGGATGCTATTTAATAGTAATCATGATAATACTTTTCATTAAATGGACTGCATTTTGCCAAGATTATACCAATATTACACTATTTAGTAATTTAAAAAGGGATGATTATTTGTGATATGTTATTTGTCATACATGGATTACACAAGTATAAAAACAATAAAATAGTACTTAAATGTCAAGTATGAATATAACGTAGTTTCTTGTTACTTTGATCACATGATTGTGTACATGAAACAGGATGCTGCAAATTAAATGCTAAGTGAGTGAAAGGGTGGATTAGATTGAGGGTGCTGCTGCATGCACTCATACCATGTTCTTGTTGTTTAAAAACAAACCCAGACCGCATCTCACACACACACTGTCAACTGTCAATCAAATTCAAAATTTTTATAATGTCAGAATCCTTTTGCTGCTTAAATGGGTCTTAATATCAAACATTCAGATTTCAGATGGAAATATATTGTAGCCCTTGTATTCATGCTGAAACTAACAAATATATCTCAATGTGTTCAATTTATTTTGCCTGAGCTCTTGGGTGTTATGCTGACCAAGACATGTTTGATAGGCTCCACCCCCTCCCCTTTTATACTTTCTCCCTCTCCTTTAAGAGAATAAACTAAAAAAATATGTCTTAGATTAAAATGAGATACCTACTACCTCTTTTGATCTATTTGCATTACTTTTGATATCATCTTAGACAAACATACTTTTGGAATATTTTAGTCCATAAATTTAACTTACACCAACTATTGTTTTTGCATTTTGTACAAGTGCCATGAACTGGCTGTGCTCTTTTGACATATATATAAGCATGTGACCTCTATTGTGGTCTGACAGGGTGGTAGATCTGTACCAATGGACAAACAGTAATGGACAAACAGGCCTCTATGAGCCAAATCACTACATTGTTCAAATCTGCTAAACAATCAGCTAAACAATCAGCTAAACAAAGCTTAATGACAAAGTGTCCATTGGATGATTTGGATTTCAGCAGAAATCTATGTAGGGGAAATATGATGGGTAATAACATTTGATTGCAAAGTTTAGATATTTATATTATGCAAGGAAAACGTGCTTCATTTCATGAATGCTTTAAGTAGTTATAGTTTGTGGTTAAAGTGTTCATTGTCATTAAGGTAGTCCTGCATATACAAGTTCATCGACACCAGATGACACCACTGCACTTGGATATTTGCATCTTGGCAATTGCAGATGGTATTGATTTGGAGCCAAACATTGTCTATTCTAACACGCATGAACGTGACCAAAGAAGGTCGCTCATGACATTTGTGTGACCATATTGTGCCAGGCATGAACTATGTGTGACAAACTAGTTACACGCAATAAGTCAGCCTGCCTCACCAGATGTGAAATAACCATGTACCATATTTTGTCACATTTACCCGTGACCAAATTGATGTTTGGCTCTAGCAGTTAATGTTGCATAAATTCACATTGGTTCATTTTGTGCTTGCTGAAGATTAAAACCACAATGTAACTATGACAATTACTTAGTTCTTCTGTGGTGATCCAATGGTCGTTTGTTCGATCCCCAGTCATGCTGAGATCGAATTCATGTTGCAATTTCTCACAGACTCGTGCTACAAGGCGTATCGTGCTGGCCCTTCCCTTTGTGACTGGGAAGGTTGTCATATTAACCTTGTAAATATGTGACAGGATGATATAGGGCTGATTCACTGAATTGTCATGTCCCAGTTCCTTTATAATATGACACCTCTGCTACAAGTAGGTCTCATCATGAAGTGACTGAACTAATGTTGAAAATGACATAAAACCCCAAACACCCACACACAAACAAACAAACAGTTAAATAGGCAGAAAACAAACAAATAGACTGCTTTCACACATGTGCTTAAATTTTCCAGGTACTGCAGTAATTTTCCATTTGGGGCGCAATATCTGAAAAAAGTCTACGTGTATTGGGCCAAACCTTTTTTTGTTTTGCAACTGCATTATTTCCATCTTCCTTAAAACTAATCAGTTAAACTACAAGATACGTTACTTTCACAATATAAAACATTAAGATGAAATACAGATCAAATGCCTATATCAGGGATGAGATATATTATCTGGAATGGAGGTTCTTTAAACTATTCTGTGCTCTCACCCAGTACTTATGTTTACCTACGAGTAGAAGTAGTGCATAGTAAAAAAATCATTTCTGTGTTTGTTTGATCGTTATTCAGTGTTAAATTGATGGAAATTCTTATTTGGTAAAAAGGTTTGAAAAGATACAACTTAGATGGAGAAAAATAGTGCCGTGTAATGATTTTGCAGCAGGTGTTTTGGTGAGAGACAATAAAGCTTGAGAATTTCGTGCTTGACATGCCCTTTTTATGGTTTTACATGTATATTAGAATTGACAGATTTTACAATATTTTAGAGCCTAAGGTTTATCTCTTGACATTATTTTTAAAGAAGTTATGATCATCTGAAATATGCATGTCTAATTCTCCTTGCAGTAGCGGGCCTCAATTACTGGGATGAAACCTTATGCAGGTGTTCCGTGTTGAGCCGGAACCTTTGAAATTAAATCATTTTAAGCATTCAATATACTGGGCGTATATAGAATATAATAGAATATATTTATACATTATTTTGCAAGAAATCTAATTTTTGGTATCAGATATTCATATAAGGGATAAACCATTATTTATTTGGGGGAGGGGGGATGTAGGAAAGTGACTAAAAATATTGATGTGTATATGCAAACTCAACAACATGGTGACGACATGGTGAATCTATCAATAATAGTGTGAGTGTGCCTGTGGTGGACGGTGTGATATTACACAACATTACACAACATTCACTCCACACAATATTTGTGAACAAAACGTCACTGCACCAAGGCAAATTGATGCAGGGGTAAAAAAACCCATAAAATCTACTTCCTTTGATAGCTTATGTGTGTCAATTATCATGAAACTGTCATAATTTACTCTAGAATTATTGAGACGATGGGCCAGTGACCTTGAAAAGCAGGTCAAACTCATCTGGAGTCTTCCCAGATGCTTATGTGTGTCAATTTTCATGAAGCTGCCATTATTTGTTCTTCAGTTATTGCAATGACGTGGATTTGACATGATTGTCCCTGTGACCTTGAAAAGTAGGTGAAGGTCATGTTCCATCAAGAGAAGTCTGAGGTCTTCACCAGATGCTTATGTGTGTCAAGTCCCATAAAGCTGCCATCATTCGTTCTCGAGTTATAGCAATGATAGGGATTTCACATAATTGTACCTGTGACCTTGAAAAGTAGGTGAAGGTCATGTTCCATACAAAAATGTCTGAGGTTTTCATCAGATGCTTATGTTTGTCAAGTTTCATGAAGCTGAGTTTTTGCGATTCTTGGGATTTCACATAATTGTCCCTGTGACCTTGAAAAATAAGTCAAGGTCGCCATCCACCGAACTAATCTGAGGTTTTCACCAGATGCTTATGCGTGTCAAGTTTCATGAAGCTGCCATCATTTGTTCTTGAGTTATCACGATGACAAGGATGATTTCACATAATTGTCCCTGTGACCTCGAAAAGTAGGTGAAGGTCATGTTTCATAGAAAAAATTCTGAGGTCTTCACCAGATGCTTATGGGTGTCAAATCTCATAAAGCTGCCATCATTTGTTCTTGAGTTATTGCGATTCTTGGGATTTCACAAAATTGTCCCTGTGACCTTGAAAAAAATAAGTCAAGGTCGCCGTACATCGAACTCGTCCGAGGTTTTCACCAGATGCTTATGTGTGTCAAGTTTCATGAAGCTGCCATCATTTGTTCTTGAGTTATCGCGATGACAAGGATGTTCGCTACATACATACATACATACATACATACATGCATGCATGCACGCACGCACGCACGCACGCACGCACGCACGCACGCACGCACGCACGCACGCACGCACGCACGCACGCACGCACGCAAAGACCAATAAATACCAATAAGTCCATAGCCTAAGCACCTTTTGGGAAATTGGAATAAATGTTCGAGAATTGGAATAAATGTGACTGGAGTATTAGACCTGATATATGCCAGATAAGAGCCAAAAGCATGTGCCCAGTAAATGTTTTACACAAGACCTGAGTCTACTATTTGATATATGGGACTAAATTATCAAGCACTTCGAAAGTAGTGCCTGATAATTTCCTACTCCACCTTATTATACATTATAATAACGAGAATCAGATCATAGGAGACATGAAATGAAATGAGTTATTGCGATTCTTGGGATTTCACATAATTGTCCCTGTGACCTTGAAAAATAAGTCAAGGTCGCCATCCACCGAACTAATCTGGGGTTTTTACCAGATGCTTATGCGTGTCAAGTTTCATGAAGCTGCCATCATTTGTTCTTGAGTTATCACGATGACAAGGATGATTTCACATAATTGTCCCTGTGACCTCGAAAAGTAGGTGAAGGTCATGTTTCATAGAAAAAATTCTGAGGTCTTCACCAGATGCTTATGGGTGTCAAATCTCATAAAGCTGCCATCATTTGTTCTTGAGTTATTGTGATTCTTGGGATTTCACATAATTGTCCCTGTGACCTTGAAAAATAAGTCAAGGTCGCCGTACATCTAACTCGTCCGAGGTTTTCACCAGATGCTTATGTGTGTCAAGTTTCATGAAGCTGCCATCATTTGTTCTTGAGTTATCGCGATGACAAGGATGTTCGCTACATACATACATACATACATGCATGCACGCACGCACGCACGCACGCACGCACGCACGCACGCACGCACGCACGCACGCACACACGCACGCACGCAAAGACCAATAAATACCAATAAGTCCATAGCCTAAGCACCTTTTGGGAAATTGGAATAAATGTTCGAGAATTGGAATAAATGTGACTGGAGTATTAGACCTGATATATGCCAGATAAGAGCCAAAAGCATGTGCCCAGTAAGTGTTTTACACAAGACCTGAGTCTACTATTTGATATATGGGACCAAATTATCAAGCACTTCGAAAGTAGTGCCTGATAATTTCCTACTCCACCTTATTATACATTATAATAACGAGAATCAGATCATAGGAGACATGAAATGAATTGTGCTATTTAATAGTACAATAATGGCTTGTTTTGTCGAAGTTATTAGAAAAATAATGAGAATAATTGAAGGGACTATATATTGAAATATTCAATGGTCAACCTCACTTCATACTCTGCTTTTAAAAAGATGAATATTTTTGAGATCAGATAAGTATTGTTCAAAATACCCTCAACCGAGACATATTTTTCATGAATTTTTGAAAGTGAGGCATTTACTATGGTTTTAAATTGGACATTGTAATAGTGGTCTGAGGCCCAAGGTGTGGAACAGCAAAGAGCTTAATTATCATACCAGTGCATATAACAAAAAGCACTGGCCTGCGTGACTATCCCACCAGGTGACACGTCAGGGTTTTCTTTACTAAAAGGTTTGCTTTAATGACTCCATTTTCCCCAAGAAATCTGACCCTTCGAACAATATTTTTCTGCAGATGTGTGAGTCTCAATTTTTATTTCTTAAGGTTGGCATTCTCATAATTTTTTTATCCATCAAGCGGTCTCACCAATATTATTTTTGGACTATTTTCCCCTACCACTTCCCCACCCCCAAATGAATAATGATCTTATGCCTTTTTTTGTTTCATCTCTCATAATGTTAATTGACAACAGATGGAAAGTAGTGCTTGATGTTGATATAGACAACCTGCAGATCTCTTATATGCTCCATGAATTTTGATTTTCTCCCAGCATTATTTTATACCAACAAGAAAATAACCATTAATAATTAAATAGTTTTCTTTATCATTATATACAATTTGTTCTAATGCTTAAATTGTCAAACTTCGTTTAAACTTCACGCCCACTTCGTTTTTAAAGGAATACTTGTTTTTGGAACCTCTCAGGTTTTCACTGTGACCTGAGTCTACTATTTGATATGTGGGACCAGGGCATACGAAAATAGTGCTTGATAATTTCCTACTCCCCCTTATTATACATGATAATAACGATATGCAGATCACATTAGACATAAAATGAATAGTTCTATTTAATAGTATAATAATGGCTTGTTTTGTCGAAGTTATTAGAAAAATAATGAGAATAATTGAAGGGACTATATATTGATCTTTGCTGTCAGGGGCTCATTCCTATATTTCCATGTTCTGTTCTTTGTTTTCAACATAGGTGGCGCTTTAACAGATCCTAGCCAAATATTTTATTGGTCAACCTCACTTCATACTCTGCTTTTAGAAAGATGAATATTTTTGCCATCTGATAAATATTGTTCAAAATCCCCTAGGTCGATACATATATTTTTTATGAATTTTTGAAGGTGAGGCATTTACTATGGTTTTCAATGGGACATTGTATTAGTGGTCCGAGGCCTAATGTGTGACGATGTGACCGTTCAACACCAGGTGGCATATCATTGAAGGATTTTGAGATTTCTGATGACCAACTAGACTATGCTAAACCAAATCTATTCCAAATCTATATTAGGACTATGAAGGACCTCTCGTTGTGCAGCGGGCGAATATTGTCACTATTTTGGAGGGGATTGCTCTGATTGATTGACATAATATAGAACAGGGAAACCCTAAACAACAACCCATATTTCCCGTGACGTGTGACCGGAATTCCGGGCACGGCATACGGGCACCTGCGAGGTGGTTATCTGACCATATATGGACATGTTATTAGTGTCTAGATGAACAACTTTATCACAGTTTAATATCCATGATTACAAAAAAATCATCAGCTTTGATCACAGACACATCGCTTTAAGGTTTCTCTGATTTGGAGATCAATGTCTTGTTCTTACGATCTCAGAAGTATTTAAGTCATTATTTTAGTGCAATCTAATGTATTCTTTTCTTATCTAATGTATTATTGTCTTACATATTTGAATCGATTCTCATTTAATTAGAATTATTATTTATTTCTATATATTCTATTCTCATCTAAGTGGGAAGTTTAAGTTTAATTTTCTAAACATATATCAGTTATTCTTTGGATAATAAGAAATTTGATGCAAACTTGAAATGAAAATGTTTTAAATTAATGTATGTGTTTACTAAAATTATATCATTTCTTATTTGTTCTCATAACCCAGAAACAACCAAAACCATCCATTGATTAATCATTTACCTGTAATATATTATATATTGAATGTATTCCTTGATAGCTATGGGACCAATTAATGTAAAACCCTTCCAAACTATATATTCTTTTTCTTTTCTAATTACGTTTACAATCTCTCACAGGTGATGAAACATGATTTGGTTGGAAGTATCATATGTCTGTTACTGTATACAGACAAATGTTCGCGACCTTTTTATTTTCGCGTTAATTCGCGCCAGGACGTCATTCGCGAAATTAAATGGACGCGAAATTGAAGATGCATTACGCAATACGAGGTCGTCATGTTAAAAAGCGGGAGTGACGGGGACAAGCTCTTATTTTTGGCGCGAAAACAATTGGAGTCTATGAACACGCATTGAAATATTAATTTATTGCGCAATGATGGATATAATAATAATAATATAATAATATAATATAATATAATAATAATATAATAATAACGATTTATATAGCGCTATATCAGACCAAGTCTGCTCGAAGCGCTTCATTAAGATAGTGTTTTCTAAATAGAAATGTTTTAAGTTTCTTCTTGAAAGTTTCAACAGTTTTACACTTTTTCACTTCAAGGGGCAGCGCATTCCAGTTCCTTGGCGCATACGCCATGAAAGCCCTATCTCCATAAGATTTCATATTAGTCTTAGGTACTACGTATTCATTTTTATCATTAGATCGCAGTCCCATACCCAACTGTTTATATTCTAATAAATCAGACAAATATTTTGGGGCAAAGCCATTTTGCACCTTCCATGTTAATAGAGATATTTTGAAATCAATCCTAGCTTTTACTGGTAACCAGTGAAGTTCCTTAAGTTTTTGCGTGATATGATCTCTCTTTTTGAGCTTCCCAACTACCCTCGCTGCAGCGTTCTGTAATTTTTGTAATTTGGCTAATTCACACTCAGGAAGACCCGCTAGAAGGGCATTTCCATAGTCAAGGGTAGAAGTGACAAATGCATGAGCAAGGGTGTTGGCTGTTCCCTCATCTAAACAATTTCTTACTCTTGATAAATTTTTTACATGGAAGAAACCGTTTTTACACATTTTTCTGATTTGTGATTTCATAGATAGTTCTTGATCTAGTATAACCCCTAGATCCTTAACAGGATCCCTGGCTTCTCCTCGTGTTGCGGACGTGAATTACCGCGACATCACGTACATGATATTTATGTTTTACTTCATGGATAAATTCTCGACCTGCGAAGCATAATTTGTGATAATATTCGGTAAATACCTTTATTTATCATTTAAAACGCAATTAAAATGGATCCACGTGTGAAGGTATTTCTGTCAAAAAGGGATGACACAACTCAACGCAACACGTGGTCGCAATTTTGAAAGGCGGAAGTGACGGGAAGAGCCTATCATCTACATCTTTCAAACACGAGCTCGTAGAGTCCTTATTCATCAAAATCTGTTCATAATTAACAATTTGACAGCAATATATTGCGCAATAATGTATGGTTTTGTTCTGTTCTCGACCTACAAAGCATGTTGATAGACTCCAATTGTTTTCGCGCCAAAAATAAGAGCTTGTCCCCGTCACTCCAGCTTTTTAAAATGACGACCTCGTATTGCGTAATGCATGTTAAATGGATGAATGGTTTTGTTCTGTTCTCGACCTGCAAAGCGTATTTTGTGTTAATATTGGGTATATACTTTTATTTATCATTTAAAACGCAATTAAAATCGATCCACGTGTGAAAGCATTTCTGCCAAAAAGGGAATACACGACTCAAAGCAGTGGAAACAAAGACGAAATGCAAAACTGTGAACGCTGATAATTGGAATCAGTGAGAACAAAGTCAAAACAAAGTGTTTCGAAATTTTTTGTTTTGTTCTGTTCTCGACCTGCAAAGCGTGATTTGTGATAATATTATGTACTAGAAATCCAAAATTCGCGAAAATAAAACAGCGCGAACCTGTCGAAAATGGCAATGGCGCGAAAATAACTAGGCGCGAATTTTTCTCGGTATACAGTATCTACTTCATTATGTTCAAAGTTATTTATCTGAACCTTTCTTTTATTTATTCTTGGCGTGTAGATAAAATAAAAAGAAATCACTGTAAAACCCAGGTTTTCAATGAGCAAATTTATTTGACAATATAACATAATTAGGTACGTGACAATCAAAGTATATAAGTGTCATATATTCGACATTTAATTTTTCCATGATATCGTATAGTTTAAATGATAAATATATGCTTCGCATATTCTGTGTGATTTGGTTTTGTTCATGTTTGGAATCACAGATATCAGTTATGAATCTAAGTATGTAAAGAGGACTTGTAAATACAATAAGTATATCTGTGGTATGGCACTGATCATCTCAAGCCAAACTTCTATTTGATCATTCATAAATGTGGGCAAATAATCTCATGCATGACCAGCGACCACCTTCTGTTGCCTGGCATTGTGTGGTCATGCATACCTCACAATGTGGTCGTGCGTGACCTCATTTGGTCACGTTAGAGCATGACCAAACAAATGTTGGGCTCAAGCTACTGAAAATAATACAGTGAGTAGATATTGTGAAAACGAGGTAGTAATAATAGGTTCTTCCTTAATTCACAGACAGTTACAAAAAGATGCGGAATATTTCTTTTCAACATTATAGAGATATTCAAATGAGCAAAGGGACTCGTAGTGTAAACAGCCCTTTGAGAATCAGGAAGTTTTTAAATGATGAAATATAGTATTCACCACATATTAAGATTTGATGCATTTATAACATGATACTTATGGCACAGTGTAGATAGATGCTATTTTTTCCGCATCAATTTCGTTAACATTGAGGTAGAGATATAAAAAAAAATATTTTGAAAGTTATAATATAATAATAATAAACAGTTCAGTAGTGACACCTTGTTTAGTACAAATATTATGCAATATTTCAAAGGCTCAACTAAGGTATGAATAGCTTAGCTGTTAAATGATCTCTGAACAATTAAACGCTAAGATGCACACATATTTTCAAAGCGCAATGGAGTTTCATTAAATTGTAGGTCATGTTTCTCTCCCCTTACAAACTTATTATTGCTTTTTTCTTTTAACAGTACAATAAATCATATATTTGTTTGCGATTATTTTTACAAGCATTAAACAATATTAAGAAAGATTTTGTCACACAATATTTTATTCTGTGCGAACGGCAAAATGTCAGTGACTTTTTTGAAATCGAGAATTCGTGGTATTTCTAAACCCAAACCGAAACAAAAAATAATAATTCAAGTCATATTTTTAGATAGAAGTTGTTACTCACAGATTAAACTGGTCTGAAAGAATGGTATATAAATTATACGGTCATAACACCATCTATAGTTGTGGATATTCCAATGGCCATGCTTCATATCATATAAATTACAGATATGTAAATAAATATCCCTCAGTGTTTTACTGATCATTTTACATTCAAACACACAAGTGCAAATGTGCACGAACACAAATCATGGACGGTCATTAGACCTAAATCCGTACACTGTTAAAAGTGAGTGTATGAACACTATGAAGTATGGATATCTTTCTGCATTGGAGGTTTTACAAAGTTTAATAAAATATAAATCAAAAGTTCAGCTTTGTTTCATAGCAAAAATGTGATCACGTTCTGGTGTGTGTCTCTCAGGACTTGACATTAAGAATTTCGCCACTGGCCCTAACGGCCTAAAATCATCTCAAGGTCAAAAGTCTTTGTGTCAAATCTAATGGCCATTTGCACTTAAATCTTGCCCAATAGAAATATATACCGACCAAACTGCTCAATTAGGGTCATTTGGGGCCATTTAGGGCCACATGGCTAAAACTTGAATAACCTTGAATAATTGGTGTTTTAACACTCATTTAAAAGACCAAACCCAAATAGCATTTCATTCCAAATTGCCAGATAACATATTATACAGTTCTACATTCCTGACAGTATATACATGATTCTATGCAGTTAAGAAGGCTCATTTTATTAGTTGACTGTTGTCAGAACGTGTACATGTTACAATTAAATAATACCCCTCCTCCTTCAAAGTTTCACTAGATATGGCACAAGGTAGAATATAAGGACAAAATAGCTTATGGTTATATATATATATATATATATATATATATATATATATATATATATATATATATATATATATATATATATATATATATATATATATATATATATATATATAAACTGAAGACAGTCCTATCTATTTTACAGCTTTAATATGGCGTTAATTCTGACAGTCACTCACTTATATAAATAATCAAAATAAATATGTGAATATAAATAGATAAATAGCACCTGAAAAGTGTTCACATTTGATAATGTCAGATACTAATTTGTGAACCATATTTGCAGATGTTCTCTACCATATATTCATTTATCTAACTGAGCTTTTCTCTACATTCCATCTCACAATATTAGATTTATAAATCTAGCTTTTTATAATTTGTTTCATTATAAACGTATCGGAGAAGCAAAAAGTAAACATATCTACAAAGAATATGATTACCTTAAACATATAAACATTGCTTTGGCTCAAATCGTTTGGTTATATTCAAACAAGGTACTCTTGCTCAGATTCCTAAAAGACAATATAAACGAGAACTAAATACACACTTTACAGACACTTGCTAGATAAATAAACACTGCAGCCTCCCATGGCGTATGGCACATATTTCACGTTTTTTCAGCACCAATGAAATTTTTATAAGAAAGCTTTCAAAGCTGTATTGTCTCAATATTAAACATTAAACACAAATCTGCTGTGTACTATGATAAAGGTCAACCAAACACTAAATACATTAATTAGCTGGTTTTGGTCCATTGTCTCTGTAATATATTTTTGCACTGTGAATTTAATCACTATGTTGCTGCTGTTTTTTTACATCCTATTGGTCATTTAGGATATACATACACTACAAGAAGCCTTGCTTAGTCAGTGCTAATAGTCACAGTTTTCAAGATGAATTCATACATATCCTATGTCATGCTGCCCTTCTGAGCTCTGACGGACCTCATCAAATTAGTGTCTGACTTCTATATAAATATATCACTAATTGGAGAATATTACAGGAAAATGTATTTAGAAACCTCAACAAATGTTCCCGATTTCTAAACGGGTTTTGGTGTTTAGTTTGAGATGTTTAAAACTAGGCAGTGCTTATATTCTTTACAAACAAATGCCGACAATTTTCTCTGTAAGTATTTTTCAATCTGCGAGATTAACTTGGTAGTGTTGTGCTGTAAATACAATACACACATACACACATATATATATGTCTAATATATCAGAAATAAACCTAATAACGGCGATTTACTTTGATGTCTTGATATGGCATTCAGACAAATGACATTTAATGTCGTACATTCAATTGACAATATTAATATAACTGTGGTTTTATGGCACTGGTAGTTTGACAAAACTCACCGCCTTAACAAAACATGGCACTATTCATAACATTGCCATCATATAGCACTGAATCGTATTCAATCTCATTACAAGGCATTTTGTTATGCCAAACAATAGACACAGAATTGAGGTATATATGGTCCTTATTATGCCATTGTATTTCCATAATATTTTGTATGAGGATAACATGTTGGTAGAAACATATCCCTCGAC
This sequence comes from Amphiduros pacificus, assembly GCA_949316495.1. NCBI lineage: Eukaryota > Metazoa > Annelida > Polychaeta > Phyllodocida > Hesionidae > Amphiduros > Amphiduros pacificus. The sequence goes on from OX439011.1 coordinate 4,808,173, forward strand.
AAGCAGTTTTATTAGACGTTGAGAGGAAGTTGAGATATGGCAACGTGTGGACTTGTGTAGTTATCAGCATTAAGTGATGTAGCTTTTTCTGACCTAATTGCATTGTAATGGTTGTTAAATGTCAAATCCATAAACCATCACAGCAACAACAAGTCAAGGAATCTTTTTAGGATTGGAAATAACAATTCAATTAAATCAGAGAAGAAATAATATATATATATATATATATATATATATATATATATATATATATATATATATATATATATATATATATATATATATATATATATATTTATATATGTCCAACCCAAAAGACAATCAAAATATATTACCGCTTGTTGGTTTAGCCACGATATGGTTTTGAACTTTGAATAATATTCAACTGTAAATAATTTGCACCAATCAATGAAGAGTGGTGTTATTCTGTGCATTGGGATCCTTGTTTTTTTCACCTTTTGTAACCAGGTTGAGTACTTCACAGCTCTGGGGCTCCCAGCCTCTCATAACTGTTGTTTGTGAACTTGTTCTGGGCACAGCCCCACAATAATCATTGAGAAACCCGTCAAAACCGCTATTATTTTGCACTGGGCCCTGAACCTTGGATTGAGGCAAATTTGGAGCTGATAAAACTGCCGCCAGATGGGGCGACTGTACTTTTAGTCTTTTCTCTGCTTCTTCTTCGCTTATGATGATTGGCTTATGAACACATGGCGGAGAACGCCTCATTGGTGGCGAACGGCGAGTCCGGGGGACGTTGGATGATTTAGGATCTTTGGTTAGGAAAGAAAATGGATTAACTGTCTCTTTTACTGGTTTGATAAGAGCTTTCTCTAAGATACTCAGTTCAGGTTTTGAACCGGAAGAAGTTAACTTATTGGCTAAGGTGGTCGTTGGCTGAACACGTTTCATCAGAAGCAGTTCCGGGGCACTGCGGGCTCCTTCCACTTTTTGCGACGAAGTGCCCTGCCCATTAAAGTTAGTCTGAATGGTCAACTCCTGCATGGCTTCCGGTTTACCTATATTACTCTTGTCATGTGGTATGCTAGTAAGAGTTACTCTGCTCTCTGTTGCTGCCCTCTGACCCTGGTAGTCACTTGGCTTTCCAGATAATAGAGTCCTGAAGAGTAAAGATGGCCCCCTACTTTTCTCTTGTTGGTTGACATCCATCTTGTTTAATTGAGATATATCCATAGGTTCTGCCTCCATGGAATCCTTGGCACTTATCACCTTCCTTTTCTCTTCCTCTTCTGATGTATAAGCTATGATGCTTCGCTCCAGGGAAGAGGACCCAGTTTCTCCCCCCTCTTCAACAGAAGAAGGAAGCTGAAGAGGAGAGTTGAGGATCTCATCTAAGTGCTGAGTGGTCATGCTCCTTAAGGGAACGATGAGCTCCAGGACTCTTGCGAAGAGGAGCGGCTCACCGTGATGCACCAGGAGCTGTGACTTAAGGGCGAGAGCGATGTCCGTCTCTATCGCCTCCACCTGCTGCGGATTCTGCAATCCTTCTCTGTCTGCAAGTATCACAGGTATTTTACAAAATAATGATATGAATCTCATATTTTTGATGAACATATATATATATATATATATACATATATATATATATATATATATTGAAAAAGAAGTAATTATTTCAATACCAGTGGGAATTGTATTATGCTCCTGAGGTACCACAAAAGAATTGGTGACGTATACACAACAGAACACAGAAAATGATGACGTATAAACATCGTGGATGGTCGAGACTGGTGCTTGTCATCTTATGTCTTCGGGCCACGGGCCGTGGCGCAGTTGGTTAGAGCGCCAGCTTATTAGCACCAGTTCCTCTGTGGTGATCTAAAGGTCGTGGGTTCGAATCCCGGCCATGCTGAGATTGAACTCATGATACAATTTCCCACATGAGCTGAGGCCCGTGCCAAAAGGGTTAACCCGTTGTCCTTGTAAATCTGTGACCGGGTGGGTTGTCATGTCAAGGACCTGCGACATGACAATTCAGTGAGGCAGCACTATATCTGCTACAAGTAGGTCTCATCACGAAATGACTGAAATAATGTTGAAAGTGATGTAAAGCCCCAAACAAACAAACAAACAAAATCTTATGTCTTCACTATAATGGCTTAAGAATTCACTAAACTTAAAATTTCTTATAAGTCTTGGGCTTGGATTCAAAAATGAGAGAAAAATCTTCCATAAAAAAATAAAAGGAAAATGATGATAATTTGCAAGTATTGCATATGGTATTCTTTGTTGAGTTAAACTCTGCTGCTTTTTGAATAAGATAAAAATGTTCGACAAGAATCAAATCATTTCCTTGAAGATTTGTTATCGCATATTCAGACAAGTCATCTGAATTAATGTTACATATTCAGACTTCGGAAAATCCGTTTTAATTTCAATTGCTTGACATAAATATTTTGATGAGTTTTTAAATCGTCGAGAACTAAAATCACATGTTAAGTCAATATGCCACAGTGGATGCCAATTGGCTTTGCCGAGTAAAATGTAGATGTAGATGATGATCATATAGCATTGTATTACGCTTCATACATGAAAATAAACCGCTAAATATGATATGATTAATGGGCTATACACTTTGTTTCAGTAACAGATAGGTATAATGTATCACTGGAAAACTAAATCACTTCCCACACTAGATAAGACTATTTCATGTTGTTTATTATCATCATTATCTAGTATATGATATATATCTTATTATTAAGAGATGTATTTATACCTGAGCAAAATAACAGGAGAGCTGCGAATAGCGACTGCTCAACTTCCGTCAGGCGCAGACGACTCAACTTCTCGTGCGTCTCGTAGTAACACGAGATGACGCCACCTAGCGGCCCGGCGTTCTCCCACGTGTCTCTTTTCACGGAGAAGTTGAGTTTGCGATGCGTCCAGCTGTCCCACTCGGCGCTGATGAAGGCAAGGTGCTGCAGAAGCGACACCTCGAGGACGCCCGTCTTGATCAGACCGTGCTGGTCATCCAGGCACAGCGACGAAAACTGCGGAATGCCTCGTGCGAAAATGGTCATGATCTTAACGTACCATGATAAGTTGGAGAAGTAGATCTCTCTTAGCTGTTGTTCTGTCTCCACCATTAAAACCTGGAATTAAGTCATATTTGGATTGGAAGGAAATGGTTCAATATTGTTGCCCTGATCCCATAGAGTTTGCCTCCCTCCTTCCTTTTATAGATGCAATCCAAGGTATAAAATTAAATGCCCTCATTAAAGAGAAAGTATTCTTTTAAACATAAAATAAACCGTGCTGCTGCTAACAACTCAGACAGTGGGCAAAAGGTATTGAAATTATTCTCCACAGGAAAATACTATTACTTGAACCCTTTACATCTGCTGTGCTATTTTTTATTTGTATTTTTTGAAACATATAGTCAGTAAATTAAAATGTTATGCCAAAATTAAATAACCACACTAATTGATGACGTTTTACACATCGAATGTATCAAGATTCAAGAAACGAGTCACACAGAACTGTGCAATGTGTATCTTGACTTTTGATAAATGAAATAAATCTGTGAAAAGGTTGGTTATCATGTTAAGTGCATGCGACATGAAAATTCAGCGAAGCGGCACTACATCTGCTTACAGGTAGGTCTCGTCATGATATGACTGAAAACACACGCGCACGCACACGTACGCACGTACACGCACATATCAATGAGTGATATAAAGCAACTCACGTCTGCTTGTGAGGGACTAGAGAAGCTGTGCAGGTCTTCGTTGGCTTTCTGGAAGGCTTCATGGACGCTGAGTACCATCTGCTCCAGGTGGGATTGCTTCTCCAGGTCCAGGGACCCTTCCTCGTCCCGGGGGAGCTGCACCATGATGGAGGAGTGCGGCTTCTCCTTCTTGGGACACCTCCCCAGGCGCACAGCTGTAATGTATACATAATATCCATCCATTAGCATTGGTCACCTTAAATTGGAGCTGACTCTAACGTTAATCCTCTCTTGGTTTAATAGCACGAAAGTAATACAAACGTAATATCTATCCAGCATAATGGATCACCGTTCTTTAGAGTACACTCCTACTTGGGCGTATTATATATATATATATATATATATATATATATATATATATATATATATATATATATATATATATATATATATATATATATATATATATATATATATATATATATATAGCCAGGGAAGAAATTGCAAAGAAGCTTACAGTCATGGGACATTCCGACTGCCATACATTTCTTGAGTCTGCAGAACTGGCATTTGTTCCTGGAGATCCGCATGATGAGGCAGCCGCCAGGGTTGCCACATGCTTTATATGTTATGTTATGCTTCACAGAGCGACGGAAAAAACCCTGAAATTAAACATTTTAGAAACCTTTATACAAAATACCATTAAATCTACATGATACATTTAAAATTGATATCATATCCCCGGAGGTCGCGTCAATGGCATCGTCACCGATATATTCGCACTGTAAAAAGTAACTGTAGAAAAACAGCCACTTATGCTGGAAACAGTAGTTATGGTTACAGTACCTATGGTTATACTATTGCTGTTGTTGTGCAGATATTTGTTTTTACTGTATAACAGAATATCGTAGCAACACTGTAAATTCTAAAGCGATATTCACTGTTATATCTGTACTAGGCGGTGCAACTGTGATGATTCAAATACTGTGATATTCTGTTAGGCCATAACTATACAATGACATTTTTCGTTCCTTATGGCACTAAATCGCCTTAATATGACAATATGCGTTAACAATCAACTCATTCATTTAGTTTTGTAGACAATTAATTATGAGAGTGTAGATTAATATATATATATATATATATATATTATTTCTGATTTAATTGAATTATTCTTCATATTTCTCGTTTTACATTAATTGCAATTACTATCAACGATACAATCTAAACACAAAGATATATTTAGTTATCTGGTATATAAAAGTATTTTGTTTTGCTTCTAATGACACAAAATGACCAAATAACTTCAATGTGCCTTTAAGAATCAATTCATTCGCTTATTCAGTTTTATAGATTAATATGCAGTTTTATAGATTAATACTCTTGAGAGGAGAAAATTCACTAACTTTGCATCCCTCACAAGCAAATACTCCATAATGAAAACCGGACGCTTTGTCTCCACACACTTTGCACAGGACGTGATTGTTCACTGCTGACTTCTCTGCAAAAGAAGAAATGAAATCCTTGTCAATATCAACAAAATAACAAGTCAACCAAATGTCTCTGAAGTGAAAGAATTCTATTTCTCTTGGTGTGTATCCGTGCAAAAAACAACATAATCTGACTTCTTGCAAGTGGGAGAAATCATTCAACGTAAATAATTATTGGGAATTAGTACCGATGTGAGGAAAAAGGCTTCATATTAGTTCAGAGAATACATAACATACTTTTAAAGAAGGCAGTTGTGTCTGTATCATTTTACCACGTGCTGCATGAAGAAACTCCTCATATGCCTGAGATATATTAATTATTTCATTGGTTTGAGTCTGAGAGCTTAATCGGGTGGTTATATAGATTTTTTAGAAGATTTCTCTCCCTTTTCCTATCACTGCCTATGTTCTCTTAGTACAATAACTATAAGAGAATACAATTTGTCTCACTAGGTATTGATCGCCACGCTTTATGAGGGAACTTGCCAAATCCGGAGATGTGTGTGGTAGTGTACAGGGATTTACGTCACTATATGATAAAAAGAGGCCCCAATTGGATTCTACAACCAGCAGCTTCATTGCAACTGATAAAGGAGTCCTTGCGATCAGCTTGTGTAATAATGACTGCATGTATGTAACACACGTGAACACTTTGCTCATATCTATTTTTTATATTGACATCAGCAATATAAAGTGCATATTTAATTTACATAAAGAGGTTCTCATGTTACAGAAATAACCTCATTCTTAGATACAATATTGAAAAGATGTCTTTAATGATTTTCCGTTTCTCATATAAATGAATTCCGTGTGAAAATAAATAGTATCAGAATGTTATATGAAACTAAATGTGCTTGTCTTTGATATCACAAACTGTGAGACGTCTAACCAGAAATAATTTACTTCTCCCAAACGGCTAGAAGTGACTTCTAATGTGTAGGTGACTGCATGAAATGTGTGATTAGGTCGTTACCATGAACTACGTCATTTAAATACATTTCTACTCAGCTATGAATTAATAATCGAGAGAAACTCAAAAGTTCTCTTAATATGAATCCATTTACGTAGGTGGTACTAAGCCTTAGAAAATAGCATAACAACCAAAGCTTTATATGTTTAAGAAACAATCTATTGTGAAATATGGACGGTATAGCATCTACACTCAAGGAGTGAACCCGATAGCATTGACCTTTTCCATTTAATATTTCCATCTATTGAAATATAGCTAACTATACCTTTCACCAATCACATACTGTAAAATCTACACGCCAGTCATATTTCATATCAGCATATATCTATCATTATTGGTCAACGGCACGTACTTAAAAATGCTGGTTGCAATTATCCCATTATATTGCAGACTAAAGATAACATTGTAACCAGAACAATAATGTCCATCACACCGTGACAGTTGATGCAATATTTAAGGTATAAGGCTATCCATTACATATAGGGTTACGGCAACCCAAGCTTTACATGTTACCAGCAGGAAGAACTGGAGCACACACGATGATGTCCTTACATGCTTTCATATGAGAAGACCTGATTTGAACCTGTTTTGATATTAAATTACTCCATCTGCCAGGATATGAATAAAGGTCCATGATAAAACTCATATTGAAATAGACTACTGAGGTGACAAAACCTATCCTATGACGTTTCATTGTCAATGTGTTTTATTTTTTGTTGTTGACAGAAACGAGAAAATTGATGTTGGAGATGAAGACCATATTCTGGCCAGAAGAAAAGGGAATATTTAGTTTATAAAAGATAGGCACCTATCATTGAGCACAGAAAGAGAACATGAAACATGGATACAAACATAATTTCCAACAACAAATAAATAAAATGTGTCCTTAATTTAGAACAATAGAACAAAAATAAGACTAGGAGAGAAAACAAGTAGGAATAGGAAAGAAAACAATATGGGACAGGACCAAAATACATTTAGAGATAAAGCAACCGATATTTTGCAGTACAAGTCCCTTGTCAAACACGTTTACATAAAGAATATCAACACTTGTATTTGAGTTATAAATACTTGGTGATAGGAAGAGGACATCCTTGGTGTCCTTACTAAACCCTCCTTATTCTGCTTGTCAACTCATCTAAGTTATTATATACAAATATATATACATACATTAATAAAAATAGTCTCTCAAACCTAGATATATATATATATATATATATAGACAGATATATATATATATATATATATATATATATATATATATATATATATATATATATATATATATATATATATATATATATATATATATAGACAGATATATATTTATTATGCAACACATTACACATATAAACACCAAAGTACACATAGACAGCGCTTTCATAAAGTGATTGATAAAATCTTTAGTTATATAATGATATGTGTCCACTCTGCCATGTCCAATAATTATTTGAGAACTGTGGAGGGACCTACCTGCATCAATCAACACATAGGTACAGAATCCGCATTTGACTTCACAGAATACCATGGTAGTAAGTATGTGTTGATCCAACCCTTGTGTCCTCTATTTCCTTGATAGCTGTGATAACGTGTATCCAATGCCTCACAGAATCCTTATAGGTTACCCACATATATCACACTCCTTGTTATTTCTATGCCACAATTATTTCCTGATTTGGTATATTTCTCACATAACTAAGGTTGATGTATTTATCTTGGTGGTAGAACGTGTATGAGGGTGGACATGTTTCTTGTTTTGCCTTCCCTGTTTCACCTGCATCCTTTGTTGCTGTAGCTAGCACACTAAACACATGTGCATGCTTAGAACTGTATCCTCTCCTGACCTCGGCACAGACGCTGCTTGCGCCATGGCCCCAAGTGATGTCCTCGCAGTCTCACACACCCAGCCACCAATCTCTACATCATTTAATATGTTAATGAGCCCGGACTGGCTGAGTGAGTTGTTTTCGAAAGAAGTGACCTCACTGACACGGTTGCCATAGACTCTAAATCATTCACCCCAAACTATCGATTGACAGGCTACACATTTACAATGAAAAATGGCTTTGGACTGGATGGCCGAGTGCTAATTTCTAGGCGCGTGCGTCCTCAGATAAAAGTCGTCTGCTTCAGACGAACTTGAATGAACCAAATGTATTTAGGACTCATCCTTCATTGTAAACAACATGTACAGTGTAAATAACACCTTTAAGTAGCGTCAGGGATAGGAAAGGCAAACAAGGCGGACTTCAAGGGCGAGTTTTATTCACAGGTTCTGTGTCCTTAATCCATTCTCAATATCCGATATGAGCGTGACCTTTACAGTGTTATCATATGGTTAATAACAATGTTGCAGCGATATGAGGAACGCAGATATATCTTCTTGGAAATTAATATGTTTTCAGTCTCGTTTTCAGTCTCGATCTCCGCCCAGATTAGAGTAATATTGGTTTGGATATGATCAAATTAGTTTCACTAAATAAGAAATACCAAGAAAAGGTTTGAAACACGTGACGTTCTGTTGATGCAGTAACCAAGGGATCAACAAATAACATAACAAATAACATTCATGTTTGTCTTGAGTAAAAAAATCCTCACAACTACAAGATCTTGGAAGCTTTTGTTGATCTATATAGTGCAGCTATAAAAACAAAATGTATCAGAAATACTGAGACTGATGGAAAGGACATTGGAAGTAGCCGCGTCGTCGGTGACCAGAGGGCAAAGGTCATCAAAGGTCATTTCTCAAAGCAGACTCTCATGCTGTTGAGAGAGGGTTGTAATTTATAGGAGGTATCAAAGTACAGATTCTCTGCCTATCAGAGCTATGGGGCTCAGTGGCTGCTGGTGATAGCTATGCCTGTTGTTATTGGCTGCCGCAGCGCGTTTAATGATTTGACCCCTGTGAGGACATGGGTCCCATGACCTCAGGCCAAAAGGTCACAATTATTTGACCCGTATCCTTCTGGAGTTCATGGCATTGAATATAAACTCATTAAGTGATGTTTGCGAGAAGATGCGCTCTTGCGCACGTACTGAGTGGTTAAGTGTCACGGTTTAGTTTGTAATATATCTGAATAAGAGAGATATTTAATAACAATACCTCATAAGATTGAGGTATATATGTAATAAACAACCACGTCTATCTATATCTACAACGAGACTCTTCTAGTCTCGTTGATATCTATAAGTATACTCGGCAAAACCAATTGGCATCCCGCCGAGAGTATGACCACTTATATGTATGACTTAAAGTAAAGATATGGGTGAAGATAATTAAAAAAAAAAAAACATCATTTATCATCTCATAATAAATTGCCATTTACAGCACTTCTATGTATCTCATGGGTAAGACATGAATATTTGATAACTTGACGTGTGTTTGGTCACTCTCAGGTCAGAGGGCAAACTCCACCAGAGGGCGACATGGTGAACAGTTTGCGTGTGCTTCTGGTGGACAGTGTGGTCAGAGGGTTGGTAGCGAGTCATCTCCGCGAAGTAAGTGACTTCTAGCTCCATCTCTCCAGTCACCATGGCGCCCTCATCTCGTGGTAAACACCGGAACCATTTCACTGACCAAAGTTCATACCTTAGCATCTTCATATTATCCCTGATGTCCCTAATGCGGACGACGGCGGATAGCATAATCGTTGCATTGACAAATTTGAATTGTGCAAAATGGGTGCAAAATGGGTAATTACAAAGAAAAGTGAGGACAGAGATTTTAGAGTCACAGTATGCGATCATGATGTGTCATGACTGATAGAGAGATTATTGTACTGTCGGTAAAATTTTATATTTTGTCTCAAGAGGCCTCATTCGGGAATTTCATTATGATTAATAGATCCGTGACCTTACAAGGACAGTGATGGCATGGGGGTCATGGTACGTGAATATGTGTGTCATAGCAGGTCAACTAACCCAGATCTGGTCATGACGTCATCCTAGTCATGCATGACGAGGGTCACGCCATGAAAACTACAAAGCGCGTTCCTCACGATGATCCATAATGATACGTGATATAATTAAACACATTAAAAATGTTTTTTTATCGCCCTGAAATATACATTTACATATCAGAACTTGAATATCAGGCACGCCGCTTGCTTGGTCACTTTATGTTGAGTACAATGTTTTGTATAATTTTATCACCGCTCTCAGCTTATTAAGTTTTAATTTATTAAGATTTGATTTTATCTTATAAATTCAATCATATCTTAGGGTCGTGGGTTCGAGATTACATGTTGTATCATAACACTTCAAACCAAATTTTAAAAATGGTTTACTTTAAGAAACGATTTCACCACTGAAATCATGCTACTAATATGAATAACGTGTGAGATACGATAAATAAACAATAAATTATACAATGAGAATGATATTTGGATATCAACTCAGCATTCCACCATTTTACTGGTTCTGATTTTAAGGCTTTAACCGTCATGTATATATTGCCAGGAAAGGTTTAAGTTAAGAATGCATTTTCTTTATGTTCCTTTTATAGTTAATACTGTAAAGAGAGCCATTGAGAACATTCATATATTTGACATTTATCTGTATGACGTCAAATACCGACAAAGGTTTTTGTGACCTTCAAGACCTTTAGCTGTCCAACAGATGTGACCTAGTTAGGGCGGTTTTGGCGCGAGTGCCTGCGTCGCTGTGATAAATAACCTTGACTGAAATGTCCCACATTCACGATGACCTCAAATGACCTACTTTGAGGCCATATGCGTTGTCCTCAAAGCACCTCGTTCAGGGATGGCCTAAGGTCGTATATTGCCTGCAGCGAACGGCAGGGAGCGCCATTAAGAATATTGCCAATCACTGCCATGTGGTAAACATCTCTTGTTTTTGTCTGATTTTTCTTTTGTTTTTAATTATAGTTTTTTTTTTTTGTTTTTTTGTTTTTTGGAGGGGGATAAACATCATTTGCGAATCCATTAAAAAATTAAAAGAATGAAAAAAGACAATATCAGCAGTTTTTTTTTCATTTTATTTGTAATATTCTTATTCAAAACGCCTTCCCATTTCTCTTCCATTTTTAGGGGGGTCAAAATAAGGGGAGGGTAGTTCATTAAACCTCTGTTACGCCACTAAACACGAATGCTGGCATGGACATAGAGAGGGGCTAGTAACTTACAGAACAGAAGTCGATATAGATACAGACTTTCTCAAATACGACAGGCAATAATTCACCCTCCCATAATCTGGGTTTCTATAAAGGCGGTATCACAATTTTTGTGATTTGGCTGCGAGACAAAAGTGGAGCGGCCAACATATCAAATCAAATCAAATCAAAATCAATTTGTTAAACTCTTGTTTTTTCCAACATATTCATAATGTATATGTTTGAAACAATGGTGGACTTGTAAACACATGTAACCACATGCAAACACAATATTTTTTAGAAGCATGATAAGATGAATGACTAATAGCGACAGGATGCTTGACCAATTTGACTAGCAAATTTGAATATATTTCAGAACAAAATTTGAACATATATCAGAAATGAAGTTGACAACAATTTTGTGCTGATCTCAAAATAATTAATTCTGATTATCAAATATCCAGGCCAGTAACTTTTTTTCGGGCTAGTGATAATCTAGATTTGCTGGCCCGATGGGCCAGGGCCTTTATTTGTTTAATGTCAAGCCTCAAATATTAATGATTTGCATAAGAATGTATGTAAGCTTGTTTATATTGGGTGCAGTCTATTCTGTTCATCTTTTTTGTGAAAAACCCTCACATTATTCGAAAACGGTCATCATATCAAATATAGGAAATTTCCTGTGTTTGCATAATCTAAAATTGATTTGTTTGACATATATATGAGTACCCTGTATTTTGTTTTGTTGCACCATGTACTTTTGTTAAATGTATGCAGTTTCGAATGATTTAAATTAATAATTAAAATGAGGTATGAGCTAATATTTTGATTTGATTGAAGTATATTCTGAAGTATACATCAAGGTAACAGGCATATGCTGTACTGATGAAGGTAGTAGGCTCCAAATTGGACCATAAATATAATAATGTCTTATAATCACTAAAGGAGGCTACACTGTATATGTAACCTGCATATTAGGGCAGATGAAATTATATAGTAAAGTTTTATATCTAGATGAAAAGTTTTGGTTGCCATAGTGACAGACAAGCGCCGTGATTCTCAAAGCAACTGTGCGATTAAAAGTATGGAGTGCAAAACCATTCAGAATGCAGAAACATCAATTGTGCGCTAGAGTATGGCGCGCTCAAGTGGCATGCATCTCTTAACGTTAATTAATCCATTATCTTCTTTGTATACTAGTAATCCAGCCAAAAACAAAGACACAAGTACTCAACCAGGATCCAGAAATAATCAGCTTGACCTGACATGCTCCAGCCTATCAGAGTGAGGACAAGAGCGCGGAGTGTCCCACGCTGTGGCCGGCAAGCTACTCCATGACCTGCGCCATTCACTCCCACTATGTGGGTATGGAACACACATATCATGCACTCTCAACTTTCAAAAAATAAAATCATTCAAGAAAGTTCGCCTCAGGACAAATATTAATGTTTATATATTGTGAATGTTGATCAAGAATGTTATGAAGAAATGTCAAACACACATGTTCATTGAAGGGTAAGCGTTAGAAACATCTATTGAGACACAAAGGCATGATAATTATACGGTTGTTATCTTTGAGTAATTATCATAATTACTCCAAGGTGTTATTAATCTGAAGGGGAAAAATATGGCCAATTGTTCAATGGATGTTAGGGGTTTATGGATGTGATGTTTGTCATACTCACTAGGTGGCGGTTCTGTCATTCTCCAGGACCCCGCATTCCTGCAGGGATAGTCTCATGTTTGGTCAGTCACACTTCTTATTACATGTCTACCTTCATTCTGAAAGTAATAAATTCATCTATAGAGAACAATTCAAGTATCTATGAAATATAAATCCATTGAGGCATTATTATATCGACAACAGTAAGGTCTCGTCATGAAATAACTGAAATAATGTTGAAAGTGAGGTAAAACCACAATATAAACACCAACAAATCAACAAATCTATAAAAGTAATATGCTCATACATATCTATATTGTTATATATAACCCATAATGTGTTGTCAGTGAACTATGTTTTAAGAAAGGATTAGTGAAATATGAAGACAGTCAACAAGGGGGCCTTGTCGGTGGACACAGGTTACTGCATCACTGTTGTTTATCAAATAGCCAATAGATATTCAACAGATAGTGAATAGATTTGATTTTTGTTCATAAACAGATTACACGAGAGTTGTTTCCTCTCCTCATAGCGCAGATTTTTATATCTCAGGTGTAATATTTCACCTGGGCTCATTCTGACCAATCAGAAACTGTATAACATTTTAAGAATAGAACCATCCAAACTTTATTTTTCTATGTAATTTTGCTGTCATGACATGAGAACTGTGCATGTCTGGAGGGAAATATATATGAAGTCATCTCATGACCATATATGTCTCTTTATGAGTTTCAGTAAATTGTTTGTTTCTTCTTTAAAACCATATTCTCTACGTTTACAATACAATCAATATTAATGAGGGTGGAAAGTTGTCTGTCTCCTAGGTTGAATGTCAGGTCATGATGCATGGTCCAAAAATAAATATATGTTACTAAGTTGTATTGGACACGAGTCATACATATTCTAAATCTCTGATATGAGCCGTTTTTTCTTGTACATCTGTCACATAACAATCAGTGAGGCAGATTATTTCTGCTAAAAATGAATTAGTCTCGTCATGCGATAACAGAAATAATATTAAAAGTGACATATAACCCCGAACAAGCAACACCAACCAGCGCTCCATGACTATTTATCAAAGAGGGTTATAATTATGTTATTATGTTTATGTTATAATTCTAGGAAAGTTCCCCTTCACTCTTTAAAAAGAATAGGGCATTGATTCCAGTTTACAGGTGTATGTCTGACAATATATGTCCTAAATAAAAGAACTCATAAATAAACAAAAAAATGAACAAACATACATACAAACAATAAGTAAGAATTATCATAAAAAGCAAGAATCAAATATTGAGAGTCGTCTTTAGAAAAAAAGATCTTGTAGAGTAATATGAATAAGACACAGTGTCCTTGATGCAAGATACAGCACAGGCAATACACCTGTACACGCTGCTCGCCCATCCACTATAAAACACTAGCACTAAACTAACCTTGTCTGGTATCAATAATACAAGTATACACACTGAATAGTCTGAGGTGGGAGAGTGCAATGCCTGATGCAAGCGACTTCCTGGCGACAGTCACTTTACACTGCCAACTCTGAGTAACTGCAATATATGGACTATAATGATGACAGTCACTTTACACTGCCAACTCTGAGTAACTGCAATATATGGACTATAATGATGACAGTCACTTTACACTGCCAACTCTGAGTAACTGCAATATATGGACTATAATGATGACAGTCACTTTACACTGCCAACTCTGAGTAACTGCAATATATGGACTATAATGATGACAGACACTTTACACTGTCAACTCTGAGTAACTGCAATATTGTCAATTTATGACTAACTGCAATATAGTTAGTCATAACTATATTGCAACTGCAATATATGATTATAATGATGACAGACACTACATTCCCCCCACATAATCAATAGATCTATTCTCGGATCTTCATTCACAGGTTTGTCTTGAAGAAGGTGCAAAATGGTTCACTGGTAACGGGGGTTTGATTTACCAATATTGCAGATAAAATATCCCTAGCCACTATTTTAAAAGAACAGGGCATTGTATCTCTGTTGCAGGCTTCTATCGTGATATTGCGTAAATATTTCCGAGCACTCAATAATAATGAGAAATATCCTTATGCAGTTTGACAAATGTTTGAATTTGAATTAGAGTATAAGCAAAACGTCAAAATATATTTAAAAATAATGTTCTTAAATACAGGAAATCCATAACAAGTGTTGATTTTAAAAAATCAAGCTCGCGTAAGTTTGCAAAATCCCAATCTTACTCTACTACGCACTCACAAAACACTTCTCAAACAAAAGCGACATCTGACGGTGTAATCAGAATTAATCAGCCAAAACATGGCCGCCATGGACCGATAATCGGGGTAGGCTCCATTGACTTACGGCTTAATCACCTTGAAACCTCGAACATCTAGCCCTAAAGGCAAAACAAACGCGAGCGAAAAAGGGTGGGGAAATGAGCAATAAGGGAATGAAGACAAGCAGGGGATTGTAAAGTTATGTAATAAATAGTATGGCATTAAGGCTATAAGGTTATGTTAAGAACCGTAGGGTTATATAGCAAACTGTAGGGATATGTAAGAACCTTTAGGGGCATTTGATAAAAAAAATGAGGTAATGAAACAAACATTTATGTAACAACAATTAGGGTTATGTAACAAACTGTAGGATTTTGCAGCACACTGTAGGGTTATGAAAGAAACTTAAGGGCTATGTGATTAAATAAAAATGGTTATGTTACAAACTGTTGGGTCCTTAGACAATAACATTACAGTACACAGAGCAGGTGGTTATGAAGAAAAACATTAGAGTTACGGACTATATCCCCATTCACATCCGTCTATTTTTGTCTAATGTTGCCTTTTATTACATTCATATAACCTGACTAAAAGATAAGCTGTAGACAAAACGTAGGGGTATATGAATGGATTATAAGATAATAAGAGTTGATAATTTTCGACAAACAGAAGTGTTATTTTGGGTTATATATACCTACAGTGTACACGGATTGGAGTAAATAGGACAACATTGTGATAAATGAACGGGAATTGGTACTTAACTCTCAGGACACAGATGAAATAGGTAATTTTTTGTAGGAAATATAATTAAATACAAACTGCTTTAATCTCAATAGGCAGGCAAAATTGAGTCAAAAGCAATACCACATAACGTCGAGTTGCACTAATTGACATGCCATGTTGTCTAACCACTGTTCCTGACGATATTTTTCGATGACATTTATTTTGATTATTTTCAATTAAGAGAGGGAACACAACTGCCCTGTGGAAGGTGAACATTAAACATGATCTTTCTCAGTAACAAATAGCAAAATTTCTCTTGGTGGGGAATTTGGTGTGAAATTCAATCAAATTTAATTTAATAAAAAATTCGTTCACATTTGCCTCGTAGAGTGTAAATATTGAACCTGGCCTTTCTCCGTAAAATAACAATATTACGATACCTTAGTTATCTTGGGAAAACACAAATATAGAAATGAGCGTATCTAAGTTGCGTGTTCGTTAAATAAATAAATAAATAAATAAATAAATAAATAAATAAATAAATAAATAAATAAATAAATAAATAAATAAATAAATAAATAAATAAATAAATAAATAAATAAATAAATAAATAAATAAATAAATAAATAAATAAATAAATAAATAAATAAATAAATAAATAAATAAATAAATAAATAAATAATACTAAGTTCCGTTTGCGCTTGCGTTGATATATTGTGCTATACAAATATATATATCTTAATTTATTTACTTTGCTTTCCGTTTTGTTAAACCATTTTGTTAAACTTTGATCATGACCTTGATTATCTTTCATCTTATATCACTCTGGGACGTACAAGAAGAACACAGAATCCGTCAGAATATAGAGAACAGTTGGCGGTGGTCACAGCCAGCGTGAGTATGCACCACAAATGTTCCATTCCACGAATATATTTATTTGAAGAATTGAATAATTAATCTCTATCAATATAACATTCAAATCTATGACATGAATCGGATGATTTGATGCTTCCTTTTGTTCATTCAAATGTCTGTTAAAAATGTAAAGTTGCTAAGTTTACCTTCAATGTGGGATTTTTTTCCTGGCTGAAAAAAATCACATCTTAATGATGCGCCATAATGCTGCCTCGAGGTGTCATAAATCAAAGTTTTCCATCACCTGCCTTTGTCCGTTTCTATTCAATAATCAGACAAAAATGCCCAGATAATCGTTGTTTAATAATCTCCCAATAGTTTCTCGTCAAAATATGTTTCTGCGCTGGCTAATTCGTATTAATAATTGGTATTCCTAGCTCCAGTAGTTTGTAGAAACTGCGTGTTCATTTGTTCTCATTAAATCAGAATGAACTAGAGACTGACACAAACGGTACTTAGTAACCCCCGCTACCGCCAAGCAATGATCTCTACCTGAGGCCGGCAGACAACCCCGGACAGGCAGCAAGACGCTCTAACCTCCTCACTGGCCTTCTACAAATTATTTCTTCATTAGGCATGGTTGATTGGAGAAGAATCTATTTCCCAGTTCGGTCACATGGCACGCGCTCTTTCCACTGACCAGTGTTAGGTTAGCGCATTTTTTTTCGGGGTCATCTGAGTTCGATGCATAAAAATCCTCTTTTTTTGCCCGTGGAAATGATTAAAATTAAAGAGTATGCGAAAAATAATACTTACATTTGAAGTGTGTAATTTTCTATTGTCTTTTGTAATAGTATGTAGTAATACTACAGAGCGGGGTCTTTTCAGGACAACATCGACGTCCCATAAATTTCTCCATTCAACACACCGTCAACACACCAGTAGAAACGTATGGAAAATATTCTATTTTGCTTTCCTGTCATCAATCTACTGTAGCCTTTGTTTTCTTCCTCTTACAGCAAAAACATTTATTTCATCAATGTTAATAAGATGATAAATATTTAACTTATTCCATTCACCTGTCATCATAAAATAAACCTTGATATCTGTTGATAACATATAAGTTTGATGAAATCCTGACAGAGAGAGAGAGTTCGTTTCGTTTCCCAATCTCCCTTCCGTTCCGCTGTCCTTACATGAACCTTTGCGATAAAGCGGTCACCACTCGCCTATTTATATCACCTCAGAGGCGCGCGGAAACGCTGCTCTGATCATCACTCAATAAAATGTCGTCTGCTATCTACAATTCACCCCCTTCCCCTAAGAATATCATTAAACGTTATCAATTTGAGATACGTATCGGCTAAAAATGTGATTTTTGATATTGATGAAATATGAATGAGAATGAAACACTTGTTCCAACACAGCAGCTTTTGTGTAGGTTATGTCGGGTCACAGGAAAGTGGGTTAAATGTGTTTCACATAATTAGGTCACAAACTGAGTGGCAGCAGTCTGCTGCTGGGCTAACACTGGGGTACTGATGGGATATATTAATATAAATGCTGAAACACATATGCAAAAAGATAACACAAGATATGTTCTTTTGGATTGACAAACAACATCTTTTTTATTTGAATTTAGATTCGATATTTTACAGCGTTTATGATAGAGCATGTTTAAGACAAGATATTCAAATGTATAAAATTAAAACGAGGACTAATCCTCCTGGCGGAGAAATAAAGAATTAGATATATTTTGTTCCACCAGCGGGGGAAGTGGTGCTGTATGCCTGTAAGGTCTAAAGGCTGACTTGCTGCCAATATCATAGTTGTCTATCAGTCGGTCTTTCTCTCATGGCTAACAAAAATATAATTGTGTGAGCATAAATACTGAGCATAAATACTTATTATTATTATTATTATTATTATTATGATGATGATGATGATGATGATGATGATGATGATGATGATGATGATTATATCTTTAATATTTTATAAGCTTTTATATTTTCTGATATGCTGATTGCTTATTGAAGCAATCAAACAATCAAACAAATCTCTCAAACAAATTCGGAATGAATTTAGGAAATTTGTTTGAAAAATGTTTCAATTTCTAAGCAACATAACATTGTAATTGTTAAAAAAAAATGCCATTTTCTTTCATATTCAAGACCATTTTCAATGGGCAATGTTAAAATATTTGAATGAATTAACCATACATACATAGATATATATATGGATAGCTGAGAGAGACATTTAATATATTTGAAGTAGCTTTTTTTGTATACAGGGTCTAAGACCGAAAGGAAATCTATGTTATAAGAAAGGCTCTGTTCTGACAGACCTAGTATACTATAATCGAACAGACGACCAGAGCCAATCCACACATCACCCAGGGGGGATACTCTCATAATTTTAACCCATGGAGGCTGGGATTGAATTGAAAAACCCAAAACCTGATTTATGACTGACTTAAATTTTGATATCCTGATTTAGGGATGATACAAAGTTAAAAAATGATACCCTGACTGTGGGGTGGTGCAATAAGAAAATGGTACACTGTTTCTTTTTAGATGTACACATGTTAGAAATTTATAGCAAGGTTGAATTTCAACACTGTAGGGTGTAGATCCAGGGTTCAGGTCACACGTGTCTCGACCTCCACCACAGGCTGCCAGAGCAAATATCACTACTTTTATATATAAAGGTAGGTTAATACTTTGTAACAAATAAACACTTTTAACATTTTGAAAGACAGTGGGATTGCAAGATAACCAGACTGTCGGACATCTAAACTGCATAAATAAACATAGAATTGAAATTTTCAAACGAAGAATATATTCCAGTCAGTGTAGTCTACATTTACGGCAACTTCTACTTCCATCACTACTTTTATATAGATTAATAGTTGATAAATAAGACTGAGACAGAGAGGGGCTGGGGACATTCACTCTCTGGCCAGCTGTGATATTAACTACCTTAGTCATCATGGCTTCAGGCACATCACTTGTGCCGTGAAAACAAATAAACACTTTTAACATTTGGAAAGACAGTGGAATTACAAACTAACATGTGAGACACAACATTCAGCTCAATTGCGATTAGTGGTGGGTATTATAACACAGAATTTTGGAGCGACATGTACTTCTGAGGGGCCAGCAGATCCCAAACCTGCCTGTCAGTGTCACAGACTGGCAGACACCTCAACTGCATAAATAAACATAGAATTTGAATTTTTTTTTTGCAAATGTAGAATATTTGAAAATTAATAACTTTATGCACCAAAGAATGGTATGCTATATATTTTCTCTTCAACCTTATGTTCTTTTATTAAATTACTGTGTATATTTGTAATTAATAAATCAAGCGTATTCCCTAGTATATGTGTTGGTTCCGTAACATGATTATGTAAATTGTACAAATCCAGGATATCATTAAATTTAATTACATTTGGCCTCTCTGGCTTATTCATATGAAAATTATAGTCACCAATGAAAAGCACTTCATGTGTATATGTAGAATAGTAGGTTAGCATATCACTAAATTCTTCAAAAAACTCTGTGTAGGTGTATTTATTTCTGTCAGAAGGTTCCGGTCTATAAATAGTAATAATAGTGCATATTTTATTTTTGGTTTTGATATTAATTTCCATCATTTCCATGGTTGATAAGTTATGACTGTGATTAATTTTCTTTATGTCAATTTCAGGTCTAAAGATAACAGCCAATCCGCCTCCAGATCTTAGTGTACGTGGTAAATGTTCAATATTGTAGTTATTTTCTTTAATTTTACCTCTAATAATTTTTTCGTTTGCTTCATTCATCCAAGTTTCAGTAATGAAGAATAGATCAATATTATTTTCATTTATGTATACATTAAGAAGTTCTATCTTATTTCCTATGCTTTGTACGTTGGCTGTAGCCATAGTTAAACCTTTATTTATTTTGATGTGCATATTGTTTTTAATCAAGCGGTTTTTAACATTTCTATTTGTTTTATTTCTAGTTAAGTTTCCATTTGAGTTAATTTCATCCAAGTTATCCCCAGCATTAAGGCAACCTCCTGCGGGGAATCCGGCCATTGACCCCATGACGTCATTTCGAGGGGATTTCTCTTCACCCCCAGCAGATTGCCCCCCTGGAATATATTTAAGTATGTATTCCTATATGGAGGTAGTACACACTTGTACACACTGTTCTAACTTTCTATATGGAGAAAAAATAGAACCAGATTTAACTCCTGTATGGAAGAGTTGAAAAAATATTAGAAATATACTGAGTGTTATCTTGTATGAAAGCAAAACACTCACTCTGTATTTCTCTGTATGGAGAGAAATCAAATTTTATTAATATTCTGTATATTCTGTTTATTTTGTAAATTCCTGTATATTCTGTATATTCTGTATATTTTGTATATTCCTGTATATTCTGTATATTCCTGTATGTAGGCAATATACAAATATTCAAGTGTTACCCTATATGGAGGTCTAACACCAACTAATAATAATTCTCTATGTGGAGAGAAATAATATTTATTTAAGTATGTATTCCTATATGGAGGTAGTACACACTTGTATACACTGTTCTAATTTTCTATATGGAGAAAAAATAGAACCAGATTTAACTCCTGTATGGAAGAGTTGAAAAAATATATGAAATATACTGAGTGTTATCTTGTATGAAAGTAAAACATTCACTCTGTATTTCTCTGTATGGAGAGAAATCAAATTTTATTAATATTCTGTATATTCTGTATATTTTGTAAATTCCTGTATATTCTGTATATTGTGTATATTCCTGTATATTCTGTATATTCCTGTATGTAGGCAATATACAAATATTCAAGTGTTACCCTATATGGAGGTCTAACACCAACTTATAATAATTCTCTATGTGGAGAGAAATAATATTTATTTAAGTATGTATTCCTATATGGAGATAGTAAACACTTGTATACACTGTTCTTATTTTCTATATGGAGAAAAAATAGAACCAGATTTAACTCCTGTATGGAAGAGTTAAAAAATGATCTTCTTAATTTTCTATATGGAGAAAAATCAAGACCATAAAAAACCCTATATGGAGGAGTTTAAATATAATATTTATAATTCTCTATGTGGAGAGAATCAAGACTAGAAAATAATTCCTATGTGGAGGAATTTAACTGAATGGTTTCAATTTTCTATATGGAGAAAATCAAAAGCAAGAATAAGTTGCCACCAACTATAGGGGTTCTTAGTGCCACTGTTAATTTGCTCAAGGTAGGCTTACTTGGGCCAGAACTGTTTGAGGTAGAGCTATTGTCTAGCAGGCCAAGCTTTGTGCACTGACACCCCGGATTAACCTGTCAAATGATGTGGGTCTTATGTTTCAAAATTGTTTTCACTGTTCACTCAATATTTCTTACCCAAAAATATTATATTCAGTCGAGAAATATTATTATACTTTTGCTTTGTATATTTAATTCAATGTTATACGCACCTGGTATATATACGTTTATATATACTTATCAAACGATGGTGTTGTCTTCAACTTAAACAATGATTTTGAAGGTGTTAATCAGGAGCTCAGGCTAGGCACGTCTGCACGACTTGAGAGCAGGCCCCTAATATGCTGGAGGAATAGTCAAGTGAGTGGCAAATGGACTTAAATGCTCAGAAATGCTACACCCTGAGCAGCACGAAAAAAGCCAAGCTCTTGATACAAGAAAATATACATTAAATGGTCAAAACTTGTAACATGTTGAAAATCATCCCTACCTGGGAGTTGAGCTCCAAACAAATATGAAATGGGATGAAAATATCAACAACATTGTCTGCAAAGCAAATCAAGTACTGAGATTTGTAAGAAGAAATCTCAATATGTGCCCAGGAAATATCAAAGAGGCTGCCTACAATACACTTGTGCGCCCTCACTTAGAATATGCATGAAGTGTGTGGGACCCTTACCTCAAAAAAGATATAGACCACTTAGAATCAGTTCAAAGACGAGCTGCTAGATTTGTGTCTGGCAATTGGCAGAGAGAAACAGGCACTGTAGCAAAAATCCTGGAAGACCTAAAATGGGATTCATTAGCAGGGAGATGAAGGCCATAGAGGCTAGTTTTATTGTACAAGGCTATACATGGTGAAATAGCTTTGAAACTTCCAGAACATGTCAAAATGAAATCAGCTCCTACATGGAAATCACTATATCCAAATTGAGACAAGCTGTGACCCTTATAAATACAGCTATTTTCCAAGAACTGTGACTGACTGGAATAATCTTCCCCCTCAATTAGGTACATTGGAACCAGGTAGCTTGGCATCCTTCAGGAACTCCCTTACCAGAGTATAAAGGTAGGCAACAAGCAACTGGTGTGTACCAGCTGCACCCCTTAGTGCAACTGTGCTCTCTTGGTGGGATGCCATTTGGTTTTGCTGAGTAAACTTATAGATGTAGATGTAGATGTAGTCTCAAGTTGATCAATCCCATACAGCTCCAGCTGGGGCTATCCTTGGAGTATCTACATGTATACATACCATCTACTTGATGCAAAGATTCCATGGTGTTTTGGTGATATCAAAGCATTAAAGCTTGTGACAACATACAACAAGTGATCATTCAAATACAACTTAATTGAAATGGTGTGGTACAGGAAATAATAGATTAAATTATCAAGATTTATCTTAAATACTTACTAAATTTGCTTCTTTGGCATCCATGTTTTCAGCTACTGAAATATGTGTCAAATGAAACAAAATAAACTTGTGAACCATGTGTCATATGTAGTACCCTGTGGGTGCAGGGATTAAAGAATAGCCCCACTGCCCCCCAGCATGTCGTAAAAGGCGACTAAAGGGGCGTCCTTTTTGCCGTGGGATGCGACCTGTGTCGGGGAGGATATGGAATCCTGACGGGCTGAGCACTGGGCTGGTTTGGCAGTAATACCGGTCCAGTTGCAACACGCCTGTCTTGGATCCAAATGTTCACCAGACAGGCAGATCAGATTAGGCCTAGATCTGATTTCACCGGCTTGTGGTATATTTCCTTTAATATATTCTGGCTATTTGATTTTTATTAATGATAATTTCAGTGTTTGAAATTTAGGAATAATTTAAAAATTTTTGATAAATATTTGCTGAAAGGAGATTACTGCTGATTGGGTCAATCGAGGGATATAAATAAAATCCGAAAGGGTGGAGTTTTTATTCTTAGAGTATGTCATGTTGGGTATCCTCACGGCGTCAGGGCTTGGAGTTACCGGCCCAGAAAGGCGTCCCCTTGTTGGGCTCCGTGGTGGGTAGGGGGCCTAACTGATGAAATATAAAAAAACACACATGGCGCAAAACAAACAAAAACGACCAAGGAATGACATAGACAGCGACGATGATTCAAACAAAATAGAAAAATGGCCTAGATTTTTAATTGCGGAAAGTTCTGATGCTGAACATACCCTGGCAGAAATGTCCCCCTTTGCAAAGGGGATACAAGGCATTGCTGGGGTACCAAAAACCGTTAAAAAGATGGGAAATAAATTATTGATTGAGGTTGAGCGGAAAAGCCATGCGGACAATCTACTACGATGCCGAATGTTGGCCACAGTTCCTGTTATTATAACAGCTCACAAAACTCTCAACAATAAAAAAGGAGTAATCAGATGCCCAGATTTAGTGGGAGTTTCTGAGGAGGAGATAGTAGATGAGCCCAAAGACCAGGATGTTGTTCAATGCAAGCGGATATTTATAAAAAAGGACGGTGTCAAAATTCCTATAAATACGTTTATTCTGACATTTGAAGCAGCGCAGCTTCCAACATCTATTAAAGTTGGATATTTGAACGTTAGAGTTGATGTATTTATTCCAAACCCTCTGCGCTGCTTCAAGTGTCAGAGGTATGGACATGGATCTGATCGATGTAAAGGTAATGAAACATGTCCAAAATGTACCGCTCAGCACAGTGTAGATGATTGTTCTTCAAATATAATAAAATGTGTCAATTGCCAAGGCAATCATCCATCGTATTCGCGGAATTGTCCTTCCTTTTTAAAAGAGAAGGAAATTCAGCGAATACGACACACTGAAAATATATCTTTTCCAGAGGCATGGAAGCGAGTAGAAAGTTATAACACAACAAAGGCATCTTATGCCAGCTCTGTAAAAACTAAAGAAACAAAATCAATAGCAATTCAAACCGAAATTACATGGCCAATCGATGACAAAAATTATTCCTTTTTCACAAAAACCTCAAAATCTTCAGCTACATCTACTCAGACCACGACATCCACTATCCCAGTAATACCGCAACCAACAGCAACATCCACTAAACCCTCTTCACAAACTCCCTCAACATCATCCAATAATAAAAGTATCAATACATAAATCAGACAAAAAAGAAAGCAAAGATCAAGTAAAAAGTAAGATAAATAGAAGTGAATCCTTGGAAAGGATGGACACAGGTGATCCTCCAGATGTGAATTTTACTCCTGTGCACTCAAAGCATAATCGTAAACTTAATAAGTGATTATGCTGAATCATATATTTTTTCTCATTATTCTTAAAATGGCTATCGGCAATATCATACAATGGAATTGTAGAGGATTTGATGCAAACAGGCCAGAACTGGAGTTATTAGCCCAAAAATATAATGCATTGGTAATTTGTTTACAAGAAACTAAATTCAAAGATAATTCCACAACATTTAAGGGATATGTGATTTATAATAAAGTTGGTTCAATTGATATTATGGACCGAGCACATGGCGGAGTTTCTATTTTTGTTAAATCCTGTATCCCCCAAAGTAAAGTAACATTAAATACTCATCTACAGGCTTCTGCTGTTAGGGTTACCCTACACAATACATTAACTATATGTTCAATATATTTACCACCTAGTGAGCCAGTTAATATTACAGATTTAAAAAATTTGATAACCCAGCTACCACAGCCATATATGTTAGTTGGTGACTTTAATGCTCACAACTATCTTTGGGGTGGCAGAAATACTGATGCCAAAGGACGTATAATAGAAGATTTTTTAAATAATAATAGTTTGTGCCTTTGGAATAACGATTCTCCAACATATTTACACCCTGCTACAGGCTCTTTAACATCAATAGATCTCTCCATGTGCACTCCAAATTTATTTTTAGACTATTCCTGGGAAGTAGAGGAAGATCAATGGGGTAGTGATCATTACCCCATTATTCTAAATAACCATTTTCCTCCACCAGACGAACGAATCCCCAAGTGGAAGTTTCATAAAGCCGATTGGGCAAAATTTCAAACATCCTGTTTTAATAGAATAACTCCAGAAATTTTTAAGAATGTAGATGATCCTCTTCAAGTTTTTACAGACACATTGTATGATATTGCTGATGGGTGTATTCCCAAATCATATGGTGCGTAAAATTATAGTCCAGCTAAATCAGTCCTTAAAGTAGCCCAATCGTGCACTTCGTGTTAAAAGCGTGAAATTTGGCACAGGAGTAGCTTAGGGGTTACAAATAAGATATCAAGCGAGAGCCACGTTGAGCGGTCCCGTTTAAGGTCTTTTTCAAGATGGCCGCCTCACGACCTCTTAAAATGACCTAAAATTGATGTAAAAATTGTTTCTTCAGTTGTATGACACTTAAAACTCACATGAGTAATGAAATTGTACCACTAGTCATGAATGTAACATTTAGAACAATATTTTGGAAATTATTGACCAATAATGGGTCATTTTCAAGATGGCCGGCGACTCATAATCTATCTAAATAACTCAAAATGATTTTCCCATATTTTTACATTTTCTTGTTGCCATATACCTTATTTATATTAGTGTATTCTTCCTGATAAATGCCCCTGCCCTAATTTGCGCCCCTCCCATATTGAAGAGGTGGGTATGCTGAATATGCCAGTTTTTTAAGTTTGTCTCTATCCTTTTTAGTTGCTGAGATATCACAACTTTAAGTTTCCCTTCAAATACGAGTTATTATAATTAGCAAGAAAGAAATCTTCAATTGCTTATATCTTGACAACCAAAAATGATAGAAACAAACTTTTAAAACTGACATGCTCTGGGGAACAAGTAGATTGTATTTATTGCAATATATGTCAATTAGCTAAGCGTCCCGTGGCGCTAAAAAGGAAGAATACAGTGTAGAGACTTTGCACAACTACATGACAAGCATCCTGTGATACATGCACATTTCAAGGAAGGAGGATTAAGTGTGCACAAATCTCAGAAAAAGCTCAGTGCACTGGCATTAGATCATACACATGAGCAAAACAATGATATGATAAAGGGGGATGGAGGTGCAGTAGGAATCACAGAAAACAAGAAAGCACTCACCAGGTGGATGGTAGCTGGACCATAGTTAGCAAGACTGGTCAATGAATTTGAGGAGTCACTTGGAGTGCAGGAAGAATGTAGTCAGGATCACCATGAGCAAACAAATGCAAGGCAGAAACTATTTCACAACAATGTGAAAGCATTTGTTGCTACCACTGAAGAAATGGGAAACCCATTCCTGGATAGGTCCAACGATCTAGTCATCCTAGACACAAAAGAAGTGTCATCAGTAAATGTTGTGAAAACTCTGCAGAATGCCAAAGAGATTGGGGATACACAGTTTAAAAAGTTCATGAAAGACAGACTGCTTGAGGGAAAAAGTTCAGTCTTTGATCCAATCACCAATCACCAAAAACAAGAACTCGCTGATAAGGACACGAGCACCAAAGGAAGTCACCAAGGCCAAATGGAATCTAGATGCATACAAGAGTGACTTTGATCTATTCTCCCGTCTATACATTGTGGTACAAGTACGTGGTGGTGATATGCAGAACTTTTTCCAGCATGAGAATCAGCCAGCACCACCCACCATATCAGACAGGGGGAGACTACGCCCTTCCCCAAGTAAGTGTGATCTTGTTACTGGATGCTTGGAGGGACTTGTGACTGTAGCATTTGACAAACCTGAGACAGATTGTGTAGTGATCGATGGGGCTGCAGTTGTGCATATGCTTAATACTGGAGAGTCCAAGACCTTCCAAGAATATGTCCAGAAGGTCTTTGTTCCCTACATAGAAAAAATATTGCAGTCTACCCAGAGAGTGGACGTTGTATGGGATAGATACATAGCAAACAGCCTGAAACAATCAACAAGGGAAAATCGTGGAACTGGCAGGAGACAGAAAGTCACACCAAATGGACCATTACCCAAAATGTCAGATTTTCTCAAAGTCAGTGAGAACAAATCTGAGCTGTATCAGTACCTGTCAAAGTGCATCAAGGACATCCCCCATGTGGATGGCAAACAAGTGTATAGTACACTAGAGGACAGTGTGATCACAAATGGAGTGGCAGAAGACATGGAATCTCTGGCACCATGCAGTCATGAGGAGGCTGATACTCGAATGTTTGTCCATGCATTAGATGCAGCACAGAATGGCTCCCAGAAAATACTGATCAAAGGATCAGACACAGATCTTATAGTTCTGGCCGTATCTGTGTTCAAGAGACTCAACATTCTGGAACTGTGGGTTTCATATGGAAAAGGTTCAAGCTTGCGGTATTTCCCCATCCATGATCTGTACAATGCACTTGGGTAGGACAAGGCTACTGGAATTCTGTTCTTCCATGCCTTCACAGGATGAGACACAACTTCAAGTATCCACGGAAAGGGAAAAGTTACTGCCTGGGACACTTGGAATGTATTTCCAGAAATCACAGATGACTTCAAGTCTCTCTCATCCCCTGTGGACACATTAGACCCCCAAACAATCACAAACCTTGAGAGGTTTGTCATAGTCATGTATGACATTGGCAGTACAGAGGCTTCCCTCACAGATGCCCGGATTGACATGTTCACCAGGAAAGGAAAAGACATGTTCAGCATTCCCTTCACCTCAGGAGCATGTCTCCAGCATGTACGCAGGGCTGTGCTGCAGGCAGGCCACATATGGGGTCAAGCCCTGGAGACACTGCCAGAGATCCCAAGTGCAAGTGAATGGGGGTGGAAACTAGAAATTGAAAACGACAAACATACATGGATGCCGCTATGGTCAGTTTTGCCGCAGGCCTCAGCTGCCTGCTTAGGACTCACGAAGTGTGGTTGCAAGAAAGGATGCCTGAGGAATTGAGCTGAAATGCACACCACTTTGCAACTGCAAAGGGCTGTGTGGCAGCCAAACATCATAGAACTGTGCAGCTCTGGACAATTTGATATTGTACTTAAATGAATCACTACATTAAAATCATATTGACTTTAAAATGATTCATTGAAATGATTTGAGATAATCAGTGCCCATTGTTTTATCGTTGCATGTTCCCAACACAATTGGCAATTTCTATAACTGTTTTATATACACGCATGATCATTACTGACAACCTTGCTTTTCTTCAATGATGATTTTATGTTTATGGTATATCAGAGGCATGTATATAAAATCATGACTCTGTACAATGCTTTTGTATTACTTATTGTAAGATAATGGTAAGACAATTGTATGTTCCTAAATGGCCCATAATGACCCAATGGCAATACACAAGAAAGTTAATATAGTTCAATCAAGTTGTCTAATTTAAACATGTTGTCCATTAAAGAAAAAAGTAAACATTACAAAACGGACTGTTTCTCTTTTATGTTAAAGTTACCCTGCCATTGAAAGTAACCATTATGTAAAATGACCCATAATGGGTCAATATTTCATGAAAAATATTGTTCTAAATTTTCTTTTTATGTGTAGTGGTGCAATTTGGCAACCCTTGTCAGTTTACATTGCGCAAAAACTGAGGAAAAAAATGTACACGCATTTTGGGTCATTTTTACAGGTCGTGAGTCGGCCATCTTGAAAATGACCCATGATTGGTAAATAATTTCCCCCAAAAAATTCTAAATGTTACATTTATGACTAGTGGTACAATTTCATTACTCATGTGAGTTTTAAAGTGTCATACAGCTGAAGAAAAAAAAATTACATCAATTTTAGGTCATTTTAAGAGGTCGTGAGGCGGCCATCTTGAAAAAGACCTTAAACGGGACCACTCAACGTGGCTCTCGCTTGATATCTTATTAGTAACCCCTAAGCTACTCCTGTGCCAAATTTCACGCTTTTAACACAAAGTGCACGATTCGGGACTGATATAGCTGGACTATACTGGGAAGGGAGGTGGAGCAAGGATCAAACATCTAACTCATAATGGCCAATTAATTACAAATCCCACCGAAATAGGCAACACAATAGGTCAAACCATTTCCAAAAATTCCTCATCCAATAATTATTCTGCCAAATTTCAACAAATAAAAACTAGAAAAGAAAGAAACCAACTAAATTTTATATCCCATAACTTGGAAGTATATAAGAAATCATTTACAATAGAAGATTTGAAACTTGCTTTGGATAAATCTCATGATACTGCTCCTGGACCTGATCAAATTCACTACAAAATCCTTAAACATCTCCCTGACCAATCACTTGGGCATCTTTTAGATATTTTTAATACAATTTGGGAAAGCGGTGATTTTCCTCCTTCATGGAGGGAAGCCACTATCATTCCCATTCCCAAACCTGGCAAAGATTCATCAGATTCAAATAATTATTGTCCCATTGCTTTAACAAGTTGTATTTGTAAATCAATGGAACGAATGATTTACAAGCGTTTAGTTTGGTTTTTGGAAACTGCAGCTTCTATTTCTGTTGCACAAAGTGGCTTTAGAAAAACTCGAAGTACCATTGACCACCTGGTACGTTTAGAGACATTTATAAGAGAGGGTTTTATAAAAGGTGAGCATGTGGTGAGTATTTTCTTTGATTTAGAAAAGGCATATGACACCACATGGAAATATGGGATAATGAGCGATTTATATGATATGGGATTAAGGGGTCGTTTACCCCTTTTTATTCAAAATTTTCTATCAAACAGACATTTTAAAGTTCGAGTGGGTGCATCACTCTCTGATGCTTTTGATCAGGAAATGGGTGTTCCACAGGGAAGTATATTATCAGTCACTCTTTTTATTATTAAAATTAACAGCATTGTTGATTGTATGAGGCCTGGAGCAGATTGCTCAATTTTTGTTAATGATTTCAACTTAAGCTACAGGTCCACAAGCATGCATACAATAGAACGACAGCTCCAACAACACTTAAATAGATTACAAGAATGGGCTGATCATAATGGATTTAAGTTTTCTTTAAAGAAAACTGTGTGTATGCACTTTTGTAAAAAATGGAAGGTTCACCCAGATCCTGATCTTTATTTAGGCCAAACTTGGATACCTGTTGTCGAAGAAACCAAGTTTCTTGGACTTATTTTTGACAGGAAATTATCTTTTATTCCTCACATTAAATACGTTAAAAAGAAATGACTGAAGGCATTAGATTTATTACGGGTTCTTGCCCATACCGATTGGGGAGGGGACCGCAATATTTTATTGCAATTATACAGAGCGCTGGTACGTTCTAAGCTTGATTATGGGTGTATGATATATGGATCAGCACGCCCATCTTATATTAAAATGCTTGATCCTATACAAAATCAAGGTTTAAGATTTTGCCTTGGTGCATTTCGTACATCACCTGCAGATAGCTTGGCAATTGAGGCAGATGAACTGTCTCTTGATTTAAGAAGAGAAAAGCTTGCCCTTCAGTTTGCTGCAAAAATTGCAGCTTGTCCAGACAATCCTGCACATGATATTATATTCAATCCAAATTATGTTGATCTTTTTGAAAATAAACCAAATACAATACCAACTTTTGGCATTCGCATCAAGGAATCTTTACAATCTTTTGGGCTGGTTTGGCAGTAATACCGGTCCAGTTGCAACACGCCTGTCTTGGATCCAGATGTTCACCAGACGGGCAGATCAGATTAGGCCTGGGTCTGATTTAACCGGCTTGTGGTATATTTCCTTTAATATATTCTGGATATTTGATTTTTATTAATGATAATTTCAATGTTTGAAGTTTAGGAATAATTTTAAAATTTTTTGATAAATATTTGCTGAAAGGAGATTACTGCTGATTGGGTCAATCGAGGGATATAAATAAAATCCGAAAGGGTGGAGTTTTTATTCTTAGAGTATGTCATGTTGGGTATCCTCACGGCGTCAGGGCTTGGAGTTACCGGCCCAGAAAGGCGTCCCCTTGTTGGGCTCCGTGGTGGGTAGGGGACCTAACTGATGAAATATAATCCTTGGAAAGGATGGACACAGGTGATCCTCCAGATGTGAATTTTACTCCTGTGCACTCAAAGCATAATCGTAAACTTAATAAGTGATTATGCTGAATCATATATTTTTTCTCATTATTCTTAAAATGGCTATCGGCAATATCATACAATGGAATTGTAGAGGATTTGATGCAAACAGGCCAGAACTGGAGTTATTAGCCCAAAAATATAATGCATTGGTAATTTGTTTACAAGAAACTAAATTCAAAGATAATTCCACAACATTTAAGGGATATGTGATTTATAATAAAGTTGGTTCAATTGATATTATGGACCGAGCACATGGCGGAGTTTCTATTTTTGTTAAATCCTGTATCCCCCAAAGTAAAGTAACATTAAATACTCATCTACAGGCTTCTGCTGTTAGGGTTACCCTACACAATACATTAACTATATGTTCAATATATTTACCACCTAGTGAGCCAGTTAATATTACAGATTTAAATAATTTGATAACCCAGCTACCACAGCCATATATGTTAGTTGGTGACTTTAATGCTCACAACTATCTTTGGGGTGGCAGAAATACTGATGCCAAAGGACGTATAATAGAAGATTTTTTAAATAATAATAGTTTGTGCCTTTGGAATAACGATTCTCCAACATATTTACACCCTGCTACAGGCTCTTTAACATCAATAGATCTCTCCATGTGCACTCCAAATTTATTTTTAGACTATTCCTGGGAAGTAGAGGAAGATCAATGGGGTAGTGATCATTACCCCATTATTCTAAATAACCATTTTCCTCCACCAGACGAACGAATCCCCAAGTGGAAGTTTCATAAAGCCGATTGGGCAAAATTTCAAACATCCTGTTTTAATAGAATAACTCCAGAAATTTTTAAGAATGTAGATGATCCTCTTCAAGTTTTTACAGACACATTGTATGATATTGCTGATGGGTGTATTCCCAAATCATATGGTGCGTAAAATTATAGTCCAGCTAAATCAGTCCTTAAAGTAGCCCAATCGTGCACTTCGTGTTAAAAGCGTGAAATTTGGCACAGGAGTAGCTTAGGGGTTACAAATAAGATATCAAGCGAGAGCCACGTTGAGCGGTCCCGTTTAAGGTCTTTTTCAAGATGGCCGCCTCACGACCTCTTAAAATGACCTAAAATTGATGTAAAAATTGTTTCTTCAGTTGTATGACACTTAAAACTCACATGAGTAATGAAATTGTACCACTAGTCATGAATGTAACATTTAGAACAATATTTTGGAAATTATTGACCAATAATGGGTCATTTTCAAGATGGCCGGCGACTCATAATCTATCTAAATAACTCAAAATGATTTTCCCATATTTTTACATTTTCTTGTTGCCATATACCTTATTTATATTAGTGTATTCTTCCTGATAAATGCCCCTGCCCTAATTTGCGCCCCTCCCATATTGAAGAGGTGGGTATGCTGAATATGCCAGTTTTTTAAGTTTGTCTCTATCCTTTTTAGTTGCTGAGATATCACAACTTTAAGTTTCCCTTCAAATACGAGTTATTATAATTAGCAAGAAAGAAATCTTCAATTGCTTATATCTTGACAACCAAAAATGATAGAAACAAACTTTTAAAACTGACATGCTCTGGGGAACAAGTAGATTGTATTTATTGCAATATATGTCAATTAGCTAAGCGTCCCGTGGCGCTAATAAGGAAGAATACAGTGTAGAGACTTTGCACAACTACATGACAAGCATCCTGTGATACATGCACATTTCAAGGAAGGAGGATTAAGTGTGCACAAATCTCAGAAAAAGCTCAGTGCACTGGCATTAGATCATACACATGAGCAAAACA
Organism: Amphiduros pacificus; assembly: GCA_949316495.1. Classification (NCBI taxonomy): domain Eukaryota; kingdom Metazoa; phylum Annelida; class Polychaeta; order Phyllodocida; family Hesionidae; genus Amphiduros; species Amphiduros pacificus. The sequence continues at coordinate 4,841,944 of OX439011.1, forward strand.
ATGATATGATAAAGGGGGATGGAGGTGCAGTAGGAATCACAGAAAACAAGAAAGCACTCACCAGGTGGATGGTAGCTGGACCATAGTTAGCAAGACTGGTCAATGAATTTGAGGAGTCACTTGGAGTGCAGGAAGAATGTAGTCAGGATCACCATGAGCAAACAAATGCAAGGCAGAAACTATTTCACAACAATGTGAAAGCATTTGTTGCTACCACTGAAGAAATGGGAAACCCATTCCTGGATAGGTCCAACGATCTAGTCATCCTAGACACAAAAGAAGTGTCATCAGTAAATGTTGTGAAAACTCTGCAGAATGCCAAAGAGATTGGGGATACACAGTTTAAAAAGTTCATGAAAGACAGACTGCTTGAGGGAAAAAGTTCAGTCTTTGATCCAATCACCAATCACCAAAAACAAGAACTCGCTGATAAGGACACGAGCACCAAAGGAAGTCACCAAGGCCAAATGGAATCTAGATGCATACAAGAGTGACTTTGATCTATTCTCCCGTCTATACATTGTGGTACAAGTACGTGGTGGTGATATGCAGAACTTTTTCCAGCATGAGAATCAGCCAGCACCACCCACCATATCAGACAGGGGGAGACTACGCCCTTCCCCAAGTAAGTGTGATCTTGTTACTGGATGCTTGGAGGGACTTGTGACTGTAGCATTTGACAAACCTGAGACAGATTGTGTAGTGATCGATGGGGCTGCAGTTGTGCATATGCTTAATACTGGAGAGTCCAAGACCTTCCAAGAATATGTCCAGAAGGTCTTTGTTCCCTACATAGAAAAAATATTGCAGTCTACCCAGAGAGTGGACGTTGTATGGGATAGATACATAGCAAACAGCCTGAAACAATCAACAAGGGAAAATCGTGGAACTGGCAGGAGACAGAAAGTCACACCAAATGGACCATTACCCAAAATGTCAGATTTTCTCAAAGTCAGTGAGAACAAATCTGAGCTGTATCAGTACCTGTCAAAGTGCATCAAGGACATCCCCCATGTGGATGGCAAACAAGTGTATAGTACACTAGAGGACAGTGTGATCACAAATGGAGTGGCAGAAGACATGGAATCTCTGGCACCATGCAGTCATGAGGAGGCTGATACTCGAATGTTTGTCCATGCATTAGATGCAGCACAGAATGGCTCCCAGAAAATACTGATCAAAGGATCAGACACAGATCTTATAGTTCTGGCCGTATCTGTGTTCAAGAGACTCAACATTCTGGAACTGTGGGTTTCATATGGAAAAGGTTCAAGCTTGCGGTATTTCCCCATCCATGATCTGTACAATGCACTTGGGTAGGACAAGGCTACTGGAATTCTGTTCTTCCATGCCTTCACAGGATGAGACACAACTTCAAGTATCCACGGAAAGGGAAAAGTTACTGCCTGGGACACTTGGAATGTATTTCCAGAAATCACAGATGACTTCAAGTCTCTCTCATCCCCTGTGGACACATTAGACCCCCAAACAATCACAAACCTTGAGAGGTTTGTCATAGTCATGTATGACATTGGCAGTACAGAGGCTTCCCTCACAGATGCCCGGATTGACATGTTCACCAGGAAAGGAAAAGACATGTTCAGCATTCCCTTCACCTCAGGAGCATGTCTCCAGCATGTACGCAGGGCTGTGCTGCAGGCAGGCCACATATGGGGTCAAGCCCTGGAGACACTGCCAGAGATCCCAAGTGCAAGTGAATGGGGGTGGAAACTAGAAATTGAAAACGACAAACATACATGGATGCCGCTATGGTCAGTTTTGCCGCAGGCCTCAGCTGCCTGCTTAGAACTCACGAAGTGTGGTTGCAAGAAAGGATGCCTGAGGAATTGAGCTGAAATGCACACCACTTTGCTACTGCAAAGGGCTGTGTGGCAGCCAAACATCATAGAACTGTGCAGCTCTGGACAATTTGATATTGTACTTAAATGAATCACTACATTAAAATCATATTGACTTTAAAATGATTCATTGAAATGATTTGAGATAATCAGTGCCCATTGTTTTATCGTTGCATGTTCCCAACACAATTGGCAATTTCTATAACTGTTTTATATACACGCATGATCATTACTGACAACCTTGCTTTTCTTCAATGATGATTTTATGTTTATGGTATATCAGAAGCATGTATATAAAATCATGACTCTGTACAATGCTTTTGTATTACTTATTGTAAGATAATGGTAAGACAATTGTATGTTCCTAAATGGCCCATAATGACCCAATGGCAATACACAAGAAAGTTAATATAGTTCAATCAAGTTGTCTAATTTAAACATGTTGTCCATTAAAGAAAAAAGTAAACATTACAAAACGGACTGTTTCTCTTTTATGTTAAAGTTACCCTGCCATTGAAAGTAACCATTATGTAAAATGACCCATAATGGGTCAATATTTCATGAAAAATATTGTTCTAAATTTTCTTTTTATGTGTAGTGGTGCAATTTGGCAACCCTTGTCAGTTTACATTGCGCAAAAACTGAGGAAAAAAATGTACACGCATTTTGGGTCATTTTTACAGGTCGTGAGTCGGCCATCTTGAAAATGACCCATGATTGGTAAATAATTTCCCCCAAAAAATTCTAAATGTTACATTTATGACTAGTGGTACAATTTCATTACTCATGTGAGTTTTAAAGTGTCATACAGCTGAAGAAAAAAAAATTACATCAATTTTAGGTCATTTTAAGAGGTCGTGAGGCGGCCATCTTGAAAAAGACCTTAAACGGGACCACTCAACGTGGCTCTCGCTTGATATCTTATTAGTAACCCCTAAGCTACTCCTGTGCCAAATTTCACGCTTTTAACACAAAGTGCACGATTCGGGACTGATATAGCTGGACTATACTGGGAAGGGAGGTGGAGCAAGGATCAAACATCTAAATCATAATGGCCAATTAATTACAAATCCCACCGAAATAGGCAACACAATAGGTCAAACCATTTCCAAAAATTCCTCATCCAATAATTATTCTGCCAAATTTCAACAAATAAAAAATAGAAAAGAAAGAAACCAACTAAATTTCATATCTCATAACTTGGAACAATATAATAAGCCATTCACAATATCAGATTTAAAACTTGCTTTAGATAAATCCCATGATACCGCTCCTGGACCTGATCATATACACTATCAAATCCTCAAACACCTCCCTGACCAAACACTTGGGCATCTTTTGGATATTTTTAATAATATTTGGGAAAGTGGTAATTTTCCTCCTTCATGGAGTGAAGCCACTATCATTCCTATTCCCAAACCTGGCAAAGACTCGTCAGATTCAAATAATTATCGTCCCATTGCGTTAACAAGTTGTATTTGTAAATCAATGGAACGAATGATTAACGAGCGTTTAGTTTGGTTTTTAGAAACTGCGGCTTATATTTCTGTTGCACAGAGTGGTTTTAGAAAAACGCGAAGTACTGTTGACCATCTGGTACGTTTAGAAACGTTTATACGAGAGGGTTTTATAAAAGGCGAACATGTGGTTAGTATATTTTTTGATTTAGAGAAAGCATACGACACCACATGGAAATATGGAATAATGAGTGATTTATATGATATGGGATTAAGGTCTATAATCCACAATCAGCTTGAAGCATTTGGAAAGAACTTCGTGTGGTCTCGTATATTTACGTAACTGCCTTCGGCTCCTACAACACACATGGCGGACAAACTCTTTTAGTGATATTTCTTATTTTATGGCATGATTATATATAAAATATCCCCCAAAAGTTTGATTATTCTTTGGATGACATTAAATAAAGAAAATATAAAGACTTGATATAGGTCGCCAGCTGCAAAAACTGAGTCGTACCCGTTTTAACTACCGTTATAACGGGTTCAAACTAAATAATAAATATTTAAGACGAGCTGGTTAAGTTTACTTTTTCTGTGCTAAATTAACAAATAACATTACTTTGAACACATTTAAGCCTAAAAAACATAAGTCTGTCCCAGTTTTTTCATTGTGGATTATAGACCTTAAGGGGTCGTTTACCCCTTTTTATTCAAAATTTTCTATCAAACAGACATTTTAAAGTTCGAGTGGGTGCATCACTTTCTGATGCTTTTGATCAGGAAATGGGTGTTCCACAGGGTAGTATATTATCAGTGACCCTTTTTATTATTAAAATTAACAGCATTGTAGATTGTATGAGGCCTGGAGCAGATTGCTCACTTTTTGTTGATGATTTCAACTTAAGCTACAGGTCAGCAAGCATGCATACAATAGAACGACAGCTTCAACAACACCTAAATAGATTACAAGAATGGGCTGATAGCAATGGATTTAAGTTTTCTTTGAAAAAGACCGTATGTATGCACTTTTGTAAAAAGTGGAAGGGTCACCCAGATCCTGATCTACACCTTGGCCAAACTTGAATCCCTGTTGTCGAAGAAACTAAGTTTCTTGGACTTATATTTGATAGAAAATTATCTTTTATTCCTCATATTAAATATGTAAAAAAGAAATGTCAGAAGGCATTAGATTTATTACGGGTTCTCGCCCATACCGATTGGGGAGGGGACCGTAATATTTTATTACAATTATATAGAGCGCTGGTACGTTCCAAACTTGATTATGGGTGTATGGTATATGGATCAGCACGTCCATCGTATATTAAAATGCTCGATCCTATACAAAATCAAGGGTTAAGACTATGCCTTGGTGCATTTCGTACCTCGCCTGCAGATAGCTTGGCAGTAGAGGCAGATGAACTGCCTCTTGATTTAAGGAGAGAAAAACTTGCCCTTCAGTATGCTGCAAAAATTGCTGCTTGTCCAGATAATCCTGTACATGATGCTATATTCAATCCAAATTATGTTGATCTTTTTGAAAATAAACCAAATACAATACCAACTTTTGGCATTCGCATCAAGGAATCTTTCGATCCTTAAATTTAAATCCGAATCAAATAGCTAAATTTCAATATCCAGAAACACCTCCATGGACCTATGCAACTTTAAATATTAATCTAGCCATGTCAGAATTAAAGAAATGCTCAACAGATCCATCCCTTTATATAAATAGATATAAAGAAATCAAATCTATTTTCACTGGATATCAGTGTATATACACTGATGGATCATTTGACGATGAGAAGGCTGCTGCAGCTGCTGTTAAGGGCAATCATATTTATTCAGAACGTCTGCCAAATAAATCATCAATTTTTTCTGCAGAACTACATGCTTTGTACCTTGCTTTGGATCATGTGGAGACTTCTCCACATCAAACATTTTTAATTTTTTCTGATTCTTTGTCTTGTTTACAAGCATTGAAAGCAAAGGATTGGAAAAATCCCTTTATTTACAAAATTCTAGAACGGTATCATAGACTCTGTACAGATGAAAATAAAGAAATACGTTTTTATTGGATCCCCAGTCACATTGGAATCCATGGAAATGAGGCCGCTGACCAAGCTGCCAAAGCAGCATTGGACAAATGCCCAATAGATTTACTTATTCCATATACAGAGTTTAAGAAATATATTACTGTTTTTTTACGTTCTAAATGGCAGTTGCGCTGGAACGAAGCTATTTTTAATAAATTACATGAAATTAAGCCCGTTCTAGGCAAAAATAAAGGTGCTATTAGAATTAACCGTAGAGAAGAGTCTGTTTTAACCCGTATAAGAATAGGATATAGTCATTTGACGCACTGTTATCTGCTTAAATGTGAAGATCAACCGGAATGTATTGGTTGTCAAAGGGCTTTGACTATTAAACATATTTTAATTGAGTGTATCGATTTTGATATTATACGAACTCAATATTTTAATGTACAAGATTTACATACGTTATTTGATACTGTAGATACTTCTGTGATAGTATCGTTTTTAACTCACATAGGACTTTATAATCAGTTTTAAGGGCAGAGCTTTTGTTTATTTATGTCATTGACTTATTTATCAAGAACTGCAAAACATCATACTGATAAAGTCTTTTAAACAAATTATACATATTTATTATATTTGATTGATATTATATAAATGCTGTTGATAAATCCTTCTGTTATCTACATATTGTATTAACATTTACATTTTGTTTCTAGTCAATATTACGTTTCTATTTTTACTGTTTTGGCACTTTATTGTGTCAATGTGAAACCATTCATTCATTCATTCTTACCATTTTTAGGCACTAAATAACTTTAGTGGTTGATGTGCCTCTAAGCAACCATTCATTCATTCATTCATTTAATATGTGTTTAAAGTAAAATAACAATCCAAGAAATCCAAGAAATCCAAGGAAATGGGATGCTCAGACTTTGAGTAAGCCCATATTCTAAGATCAGGTCCCTCTCAGTGATAAACAATGATGATTGTATTCAATAATGAGAACAAAAATGACCAAAAAAAACTCTTCAGGGCCATTGATACGGTAATGCACAAAGCTAAAGACATGCCTCCTTCAAAAGATGACACTGAACAGGCAAATAAATTCAATAATTTCTTCCTTGAAAAAATTGATTTAATTAGACTTAACATAGATGCGACACCTGTTGACAATCTTCCACCGCCAGATGCTAGCACAAATACTCAAGAAAATCTAAACCCAGCCATACTAGACAGATTCATGCCACTTACCTCAGAGGAGGTCAGGAAGCTGATTAGAAAGGCTGCTAGAAAGTCTTGTGAACTGGATCCACTTCCTGTCTGGCTATTGCACGACCTCATGGATGATCTTCATCCAATAATTACTGTCATCATAAATAAATCATTAACTGATGCAGAGGTGTCTGAAAATATGAATATAGCAATAATTAAACCGCTCTTAAAAAAGCTTGGTCTAGAACTAATAGAAATAAATTACAGACCGGTATCAAATCTCAGTTATATCTCTAAACTAACAGAAAGGGCTGTATCTGAACAACTAATATCACACTAACGGATACTTTTCAATCTGCATATAAGGAGTTTCATAGCACTGAGACGGCTCTATTAAGGGTCCAAAATGACATCCTACTAAGTTTGGACAAAAGAAACTCTGTCATATTACTCCTACCCGACCTGTCTGCTGCATTTGACACTATTGATCACAAAATACTGTTTGACAGACTACATTCCCGATGCAATGTCAGGGGTCATGAAGATAAATGATAGTAAAACAGAAATGCTATTATGTATAGACATACGTGAAACCAATTACTACTTACCATCATCCATTAGAGTGGGGGATTCAACCATATCACCATCAACCAGTGTTGTGGATCTAGGCATCACACTCGACTCAAGCATGAACCTAAAGGCTCAAATCAAAAAAATGTGTAAAAAAGGCTATTACCATATAAGGAACCTCTCTGCCATTAGGCACTGTCTGGACGAAAAGACAGCGGTCAACTTAACTCATGCCTTTGTAACGTCTACCCTGGACTATGGTAACGGATTACTTGCTGGTTTACCAAACTCTGAAATCACGAACCTGCAATATTTGCAGAACGCTGCAGAAAGGGTCGTTGGTAATCTCAGGAAATTCGATCATATATCAGAAAAACTGAAGGAATTGCATTGGCTTCCCGTGCATGCTAAAATACAATTAAAAATTCTCTTAATGACCAGGAAAGCCCTAAACGGTAAGGCACCCCCTTACCTGCGTGATCTATTGCATGTGAAACAAGGTGAGCGGAGCCTTAGATCAAAAGATGGTACCTACCTATGTGTGCCAAAAACGCGCCTGAAGACTGTGGGTGATAGGGCTTTCTAGGCAATTAGCCCCAGACTCTGGAATGTGCTACCATCTAACATTAGAATTAGCACTACAGTCAATTCTTTTAAGAGTAGACTCAAAACTCACTTATTCAGAACTCATATTCTGGGCATAGCGCTATGAACAGTCCTGACTGGTATCAGCACGATATAAATATTATTATTATTATTACACTTCAATGAATTCGGTGAGATCAGCGTCCGGTGCAAAGCCAAAGGGATGGGTATACAATTTCACCTCCAGCATTGTTTTATTTTGTATTTCAGCACCAAAATAGACTTGAAACCTGTTCATTCCAAGTTGTGTACAGTGTCTGCCTAGTGTAGCAGTCTAATAATAATCTTATCACAATTGCAGGTACATTTCTTTTCAATAACAATTTAAATAATTTGCCATAATGAACTCGATCAAAGGCTTTAGATGCATCTAATAAGCATGCATAAACATTAGATCCACCATTCTTAAAATATTCTATAGTCTCTCGTAATGTAGATGTGCAAAGGACAGTAGAGTGGCCTTCTTTGAAGTGTTCAGTAGATTTCTATATTCATTTAAAATAATAAGTCTATCACTTTACATAATGCACAGCATAATGCTATACCTCTGTAATTATCTCTTCATTTGCATGAGTCTGGTTTACCAAACTCTGAAACATACTTGTGTTTTTATGATAGAACTCTGGGGGTGCCTTACCGTTTATGCAAATGAAATTATCTCTTCATTTGCATGAGTCTGACTTCAATAAGTATAGTTTAATTTTTTTTGTTCTTTAGATTACTAACAAAGTTGGTGAAAGTTCATGGTCTATCCCTAACTGACGAGTCCTGGGTAGACTGTATGGGCCATTAACCTGTATCAGGACGAAACACTGCCAATAACCCATTATAAAAAATATTTTAAGTACCTGAAGGTATCAATAATTATTGTTTGTCGTAATCTAGGGCTTATGATATATTATCATTGTTATTGGCAGTGTCTTAGGGGTGAAAATAATTAAGTCTGAAGAAAATCCTTTGATTAAAAAACAAAACTTAATGCAATATGTGTAAATGAACCATGACTTTATTATATTCTTTAAATACTGAAAGACATTTGAATTTTTTTCTGCTAAAAAGATACTGTTTTGAGGAAAAAGTTGAATAAGAATTCAGCATTTGTTAAATGTAATCTTATAAAAGTAAATTCTCCAAATATTTTCATGTTTAAATTATATCTAAAAACCAGACAAGTCTGTTCATAGCGCTGTGTTCAGGACGTGCATCCTGAAGAGATGTGTTTTCAGTCTATTCTTAAATGAGGTGACTGAAGTACTTGTCCTAATTTTGGTAGGCAGGGAATTCCACAGTCTAGGGCCAACAGATGAAAAGGCCCTGTCCCCCTCCTTAGCCTGGTCTGAGGAACTTACCATTTAGGGCGTTCCAGGTCACGAGAAGGATCTTAAAATCTATTCTCGCATGAACAGGGAGCCAGTGCAGTTCCTGTAGTTTTCCTGAAATGTGATCAAATTTCCTGATTTTTCCTACAACCCATGCTGCAGAGTTTTGGAGGTATTGTAGCTTCCTGGTGTCTGATTGAGGAAGACCAGCTAGTAAGCCATTCCCATAGTCTAGAGTAGAGGTAACAAAGGCATGGGTAAGCGTTACAGCTGTCTTCTCGTCTAGACAATGTCTGATGGCTGCCAGATTCATAATATTGTAATAGTGGCCTTTCTGGCACATTTTTCTGATCTGGGCCTTCATGTCCATGTTGGAGCCACGGGCCGTGGCGCAGTTGGTTAGAGTGCCAGCTTATTAGCACCAGTTCCTCTGTGGTGATCAAAAGGTCGTGGGTTCGATCCCTGGCTGTGGCGAGGTTGAATTCATGATACAATTTCACACATGAGCTGAGGCCTGTGCGCGAAGGGTTAACCCGTTGTCCTTGTAAATCTGTGACTGGGTGAGTTGTCATGTCAAGGACCTGCGACATGACAATTCAGTGAGGCAGCACTATATCTGCTACAAGTAGGTCTCATCACGAAATGACCGAAATAATGTTGAAAGTGATGTAAAGCCCCAAACAAACAAACAAACAAACATGTCCATGTTGGAGTCAAAGGTGATGCTTAGGTCTACCACTGTCTCACTAGGAGCAACATCAGAGCTCCCAACCCTAATTGTGTCTGGGATAATACTGCTGATGGCAGTATTGTACCTGTCAGTACAAATAAGCATTTCTGTTTTTCCATCATTTATCTTTATCTTGTTTGAGGAAGTTTCTAACCTCACTGACACACTCCTCTAGTTTGTGTGTGCTTATATCAACTTGATGGGGGAAGTGTGGTCCATAGGGATGTAGATCTGAGTATCATCTGCATAAACATGATAGCTCAGACCGTATTTGGCTAAGATGTCGGAAAGGGGTGTCATATAAATGGTGAAAAGTATGGGACCCAGAACTGAGCCCTGTGGGACCCCATATTTTATGGGCTTGAGACAGGACCTACTTTCACACATTGTTTCCTGTCACTTAGATATGACCGAATCCAGGAGAGGGTGTGACCCTTGACATTATATCTAGCCTCCAATCTATCAAATAGAATTTGGTGGTCAATGGTGTCAAAGGCAGCAGAGAGGTCCAGTAACAGCAGGATGACTGACCTTTTATTGTCTAGAGCACAGAAGATATCATTTTGCACCTTTAACAAAGCAGTTTCAGTGATATTCTTTTTAGGCTGATTGAAATTTGTCGGTAAGGCCATTACTTACCAGATGAGGGACTCATTGATCTGCAACCACCCTCTTTGTTAGTGTAGAGATAAATGTCAGGTTGGAAACAGGTCTGTAATGTATTGAACCTCTCAGCTTGAGTGACCTCACAGTCAGTCTGGGGCATTGGTATGTCCTTTTTCTTGTGCATGACTGTGTCAATGACTCTAAAAAGCTTTTTAGGGTCATGCTTGTTTTCCTCAACCAGGTTGGAGAAATATGCAGATTGAGCTGACTTCAACATGGAATTGTATTTATTTCTCTGAGAGTTTTATAATTCCTTATCAGTGTGAGAATCAGTCTTGTTCATTTTTCTCTCAAGCTTCCTCTTGAGAGATCTTTCCAGTTTTAATTGGTCACTCATCCAAGGTACAGGTTTGTGCTGAGTAACCTTGGCAAACTTGAGAGGAGCATGTTTATCCATGAGTGATGTGAGTTGCTTGTCATAGTAATTTACCATGTCACTTTAGGATAAGTGTTCCCATATTGTATTTGTATCAGTTAGGGATTTGATATCATTCCTTAGGGACTGGAGATCTAATCCCTTAAAGTTCATATACTTGATTGATTTTTTGGGGGTTTGGGATTGTTGCGTGACAATCGTGGACCGGCAGTTGTAGAGGGGTAACAGCGACATGAACTGGTGTTGTTCCGATTGGCTGCTTTTGGACAAGGACAAGATTGACATTCTTCAAGTTACTTGTAGTGTTTAAGATATAAAGATGCCATTGACAAAGAAGAATGCATTTTGTTTCAAAGATGATGGGTATAGTTGTGGATTTTTTTCAGTTTTCATCTTTATTTGATTGCAATAAGCAAGAACATGTACATACATATGCAGTTTGAGAAAAAACATTTTTATTTACATAATAATTGACATTGAAATTTTAGTCGTAAATAGAAATGTCTTTTTAGTGAAATGACTCTGGGCCTTCTTCACAACGTCTTGGGGACCAGAAAACTTAACAAGACTGTACTCTTCGTCCACGTTAACAACTTTGATGGATAGTCCTTCAATCCTGTTCAGTGAACGAATGGTGGCTCCCTTGTGGCCGATAGTATGACCGGCCGCCTCGGTAGAGACTGCAGGCTTCGAAGGTTTCGACGACTCGTTTATTGGAGGTTTCCTGCTACGGTGAGGCGGAGAATTGACCATGACATCATCATCGTCCGAAGTAGAAGTAGAGGGAGGAAAATATTCTACTTTCTTCGGGATTGGTGCAGAATTGATGGCAGTGATGATCGTGTCAATTGTCTTCTGTAGTAGCACACCATCAGAAGATGAGACTTTAGTTATGGAGCCTTTGAAAAGAGGGATTTCAATGAAATTATTCCCAACTAGCACGTGCGAGGACAAGAGACTATTCAAAACCATCCATTGGCTGCGTTTGTTGGCAGTCATCGGCGGAGGTGAGGAGATAACGAGACGGTCGGGCCCCTTGCTCGAATCTTCTCAATGTCGTCTATAATCACATTAAATAACACTTTTCCTTAATCGTCTTGAGAGCGGAGGCCAGCTCGGCAGAGAGGGAGGCGTTATCGGCCTCGAGCGAGTCCTTATCGTCAGTTAACACTCTAACCCTGTCTGTTAAACGGTTGTTTGAGGCCACGTTGGCTACGTTCATTTTAACCAAATCCTCATAAGTTTTTTGAGAACCGTGAGTTCATCAGCGGGCTAGATAGCGGGTTGTTTGAGAGCTCCCGGTACGGGAGGGGTAGCGGGTGCCTCGGGGCCCGCTACCATCACATCCTTTGCAGTGCTACGTGTTGTCACGTCCATTCTGTTAAACACGATCTGTTCAGTACAAGACTTGAAAATCAAATGCACAGAAGGCGGTATATGTAAAGCCACAGTGAGAGAATTGTGAGAAGTTTAAGATGGATTAATTTCAACTCAGGGCTCACTGTGCGGGCGTTCAATATTTTTGTGTGCATATGCCAGAAATAGCACTTGCCAATCAATACGTTTCGCTTAAATATTTGTGTATACAGAATAAATAGATAACTATTATATTTTAATGGAGGAAATTCTGTACAAAATATTTAAAATATGAATGGTAGCTTTGCAGTGAATCCTTATAGGAATTGCAATATTGACAAGCAAATAATCTGTCCACGAACGGGACAAACGATCCTATATATGGGGCCTAGGTGGTTAGGCAAAATATTTTTCAATGGGTTGAAAAACAATGATAAAGTACCCAGATGGTTGGGAAGAGCCTAGGTGGTTATGCAGAGGTTATCTAGGAGGTTAGATAATGAAAGCTAGGAGGTGGTTCTGAGCTTGAGAAAGAAAAAATTAGAAGGGTTAAGTGAACGCCTTACACGAGAACAATTAGATCTGCTCCTCGAGCGCAGCGCCTTGTCAAGGCGAAACAAAATCCGACCCTCGCTACAGATCAGATTTTATACTGCCAAAACGTACGCTAAAGTCACTAAAGAATGTAGACTTTTGAGAAAGAAATGCGACAGGTGAGTTGATGTTTAACGTTTAAAGATTCAATAGAGCGGCAGGATTTGCCAAAAAATACAACAAAAACCGGAGCAAAACTAAACCACATCCATGTTGAAACTCACGCCTGCGCACTTTCCAAGTGTAGATGGATTAAAGGCATTTAATCTAACCCATCCCAAGTGTATAAAGAGAAGATGTCAAAGAAAGTGAATTTAATGCAGCAATTTTTTTTATCAATATATAGTTCTGTAAATAAAATGATTATGCAGGAATTATTGACCACAGAAAAAGATGATTCACAACCTACAGAATTGACTACACTTTCCCTCTTTTGAGAATCACTGGTTGTCCACATTGGATCTTAAATGAGTGACCATCCATATTAAAAACCCAATCTTAAAAAAACAATTAGAGATCAGAATGTAAAATATTTTGGACAATGTGCAAGTTTCAGGGTACATATTTATGGTACATGGAGATGTAAAAAAATTCTTTCTTTCATTTGTTTGTACAAGTTTAATACTTTCTGATTAACTTGAAGTTAACATTTCTTTATTTTATGAAAAAATATCATATATTGTAAAAGATAACAGTAAAAAAAAGAAAAAAAAAAGAATAAGGTTACAAAAAATAAGGTTTACTCACTTTAACTGCCATCTAATAATTTTGCACAATATACAGGTATAGGGGTAGATGGATTAAAGGCATTTAATCTAACCCATCCCAATTGTATAAAAGGTTTCTCTCAAGGTTGGAGACATACTTACTTCAAGTGAAAATCATTTATTGTACATTATTGACATGAATTGCATGTCGGTCAAATAAAACCTTATAACAGCGGATATTTGTTATGTGTTTCAAAATGGCCGCCTCCTTGGCAACTCAGTGATAGCTATCAGATTTTCCTAAAAAAGTAATGCAAACAGATTCTAAGCCTCATGGAAAATAGATAAAACTGGTCCCCTGAAAATACAATATCTTACCTATTAATAGCTGAGAACTCTGAACAGTAGAAAAGTTCAAGCTGACAAACAGAGAGAATGACAGAAAATTTCTCATTTTTCATTGCAGAAGTTATGCTATGCATAGGTAATTAAAAAGAAAGACTTTATGTGGTGTCACAAAAACATACCAATTCAAAATATAAATTAACTTTGATTTTTTCATAATTTTTTTATTGGCAAGATAGAGTACAAAATAATGTTTATATGGAGAGATATGGCACAGCCAACCATCCAGCCGACTATTCTCAATGCACATCCCTAATTCAAACCTATCTTAATAAGCATCTTAGTCTTTCCCAGATACTTCAATACACATCCCAAACTAAAAACATACCCACATACACATTCAAATCTACATTAAATATTATTTGCATTAAATCCTATCCTAACTCACATCTCAGCCCAACCAAAATACAGACTTCAACTTGCCTCAACACAAATCATGAACAACCTCAAGACACATGTTGTCAATATGCAAGTACATACTGCATGTCTCCAATACACGTACTACATGTCTCCAACATATATCATACATGTCTCCAATAAAGTCTTTTAAATTGAATTTATTTTTACAAATTTATTATGTCTACAACTGATATACTGAAAGGATTTTGTTGATATTTTGTGTTGGTAAGATTATTTACATATCATATTGATTTTATAAACGTTTATGTTTTTACCATATTTAGGCACTGACCTCAATGGTTGATGTGTTTCTAAGCAACCATTCATTCCAATACACATGCTGCATGGCCCAGTTTACGTCAACAAACAAATACTGTGATCTGATTGGCTGAGACCCGATGAGAAATTAGGTCAATGTGAAGGTCATATTACCCAGTGCGATGTCCGATGTTCTCGACACTCGGCGGGGGACCAGTCTAAACACCCCCACGTGACCGCTTCGTTGCTATGGAGCGACAATGCCCTGCTGGGCAGATTTATACTAACGGTTCTCGTAATTGTGAGATTATTCTGAAACTTTACTTGATATGTTATTAATGGTTGCCATGGCAACATACACCATTAGAATTTATATCATGGTCTCAATTTGTTTAAAGCATGAATATAGTATTATGTGACAGGACAAAAATTGTCAAATTCTATGCATTTGTGTCATCCTCAGACAACTTCGGAAGGTCATACTTTGAATAATGGCTAAAAATGCCGATATAACTTTTACCTGGCAACCAAAATATATTTTAATTGAATAAATGTACGTCAGATCAAAAGTTTGTTATGGATTGCATATGTTTGCAAAGTTTATGAATTTTAATCTATAATATATAAATGTTATGGGGAAAAGTATATTTATTTTTAATATGCTATAAAAGGGATTTGGTTACCAAAATCTAAACGAACAACATATATTTTTTTTCATGAAAAACTGTCTTCTTCCTTAATATACTAACAATAAACCATGCGTTTTGGGGGACCAGTAACTCCCAAAATAAGCATCTTTCTGAGATTGGCCCCCCTATTAATTTAACACAACTTATCTAATATAAGGATGTATTTGGCTGAGGTGTGAATAACACTGTATCTTTGACCAAGTACATGGTCAAGATGGACTAGTTGAGAGATGGAAATAACATTATGTAGTTTCAATCCCTGGTTAACAATTGTAGTAACTGAAAAAACACGTCCTTCAGATTATGATATTATATAAGTGTAGTTGAAGGAGGTCAATATCTATGCGAAATCTGCTGAACCCTGCCGTAAACTTTTAACCAGAACAAACTAAAGCTATATTTTGCTCAGCCCCATTGTTATAGTGTCATTATCTAGTAGAAGCTGTCCAAAGATATCCTCATATCAGATTTTTAAGCAAGTGGATTTCTCTTTTTATTTTGAGTTTAATGTAGGACAAAGTTTAATTACTTGTTTATGATTTTTTTTCATTAAACTGTCTTTTCATGAGCGGAACGGGAAAATGTTGAAAAATAAAAAGTTGAAAACAATTGTGATACGGGAATCGGACATGATTTTAATGAGCGTGGCCCCGGGCATGTTCAAGAGTAATGATCAATTTACACATGTCGTAGAAGTTTTTCATGAATATAAAATGCACAAATGCTTCTCCTTATGTTAATTTTCTGTTCTTAATCGAGTTAAGAAGACTATAAGATCAATGATAGATCTATAAAGATACACTCCTGCCCTAATTATGTAAAAAGTTCAAAAATTCAGATCTGTCAGCAGTGTGATCTCCAGGAGGCTGGTAGAAAAACATTAGTATATTATCCGCTTGCTATTAAAACAACAATTGAGGTAACCTGGCTTCAACCTTTGTGTTGTTTAGGAGGTAGTGTATGGAGCTGAAGGTTATCTGAGATGTTTGCCTATATAAGGAGAGGGAGACTGTTATACAGTGTGGGTATCTGACTTCCAACCATCTCTCACATCAGAACAGGACCTCGCCTCATCTGACCAAAAGGTATGAAAATATCTACATATGAAGATATATAAATATATTTATATGGCAATATATAAGTAACCGTAAAAACAACAAAAAGGTGCCGACGCAATTTATCAAATACTCTATGCAAAATGTTTCTTTCCTAAAAAGATTTTTTTTAATTCAGTTACTCTTTCTGTTTCACTACATAGATTATAATTGTTACTGACATATGCTGAGATGTTATATTGACGTTTGGCGTTAAGTAATAATTCTGATGAATTAATACTAACAAGCCATCTACAGCAGTCGACATGAATGCTGCGGACGACAACAGATCTCCATTTCAGTCAATTTAGTGTACCCAGCTTTACCGGGCCTTTTCAATATTGAGCCCGATGCAAAGGAGAGTAAATTTAGTGCCGATGTTTTCGATACACGATTTGGTCATGTGAGCTAAGATACTGGTGCACTTCAAATACTTTTGAAATGGAACAAGTGCCTTCGGCTAGGAAGGGTTGCCTGTGTAGCTATCTCTCTCTCAGCTATGCAGCTATCTCTCACTTATGCAGCTGTCTCTTTCTTCTAACTATCTCTTACTTGCAGAGCTGTTATTATTGTTTTAACTACCCCTCACTTGTGCAGCTATCTCTTATTTTTGTAGCTATCTATCTTTTATGAAACTATCTCTTACTTTTGTAGTTATCTATCTTTTATGAAACTATATCTCACTGCTGTAGCTACCTGTCTCTTAAGCAGCTGTCTCTCACCTTTGTATCCATCTCTCACTTGTGCAGCAATCTTTCTGGCATTCTCTCACTTGTGCAACTATCTCATTATTGTAACCATCCCTCCATTGTGCAACTATCTCTTACTTTTGCAGCTATCTATTACTTATGAAGCTCTTTCTCACTGTTGTAACTATCTGTCGCTGTTGTAGCTTTCTGTCGCTGTTGTAGCTTTCTGTCGCTTTGTAGCCATCTGTCACTGTTGTAGCTATCTGTCACTGTTGTAGCTATCTGTCACTGTTGTAGCTATCTGTCACTGTTGTAGCTATCTGTCACTGTTGTAGCCATCAGTCACTGTTGTAGCTATCTGTCACTGTTGTAGCTCTTTGTCGCTGTTGTAGCTATCTCTCGCTGTTGTAGCCACCTAGTACTATAGCAGTAGTAGTAGTAGCGTATTGTCAAAATGTACAAATTAATTATCATTGGGTGAAACACTTCATCTTGTAAAATTATTGTCAACAAAACATATTTCTAACGCACACATTATATAAAGTCTTTGCTTGTGGATTTGTGAAATGTATATGCTGTAGTTCTTTTGGAGTTATAAATAAGTGAACACTGCGATTTCTATTGGCTACTTTTAGTTTTTAAAGTCTCACAACAAGATATAGTTTAATCTTATTTATCTTTAATTTAAGGTTATCAAATCAACATGACTTTGTTGGCCTTGGATGTACTTGATGTTCACAAGTATCTGATCAATGGTGAGGACCTTCTGGTCATCGATAATCGCCATGATCAATTCACAGATTTTCTGAAAGTGGAAGATAACCGGAAGTTGATTCAAAACCACCACATCGGCGTAGGTGGGACTACGCTCATAGAAATAAGAAAACATTCAACTCTGACATTTGAGATCATCCATTATGACGTCACAGGTAGGAAGCAAGGTGTGTACGGAACCGGATGTCTCGTCACCATGGCGCACTCCGCCAGATACATCTGCTCAGGGAAGCCGTTGAATGCCCTTAACTTCATGGCAAATGATGGGCCCCATTCTGGTGCTTTTGACCTGGCAACCAAGACGGGAAAGGTCACTATGGCCGATGTTCAGGTGGGTACCTTCTTTTTTAAAGCATTATCATCATTTTACCAATGGACATGATCCAAAATGTTGATATATTCTGAGATTTGGCCAGGAAAAAAATCTTGTTTCTCATATTTTTAAAGCATTTACGAAATTGTGATACAAGCAAGCTATATCACTAAAATCAAGCAAAATACACCGACCACGTTTTGTTGTGTTATAAATGTTGAAAGTGCCAAGTACTGGCTGTACCCTTTTGACCAACAAGTCGTATACAAAGCTTGTGACCTGTACCAATGAACATACATTATTGGACAAACAAGGCTCTGTAACTAGTGTAAGCCAAATCCCTCCATTGTCCCAATCTCAAGATGCTTCATAGTTAGCAAAACTTTATTCAGCAGGTGTTTGCACTAGAACACTGATCAGCTAAACAAAGTTTGTTGACAAAATTTCCAGTGGATGCTGTAGGGTTTAGCAGAAGACTCATCCATTTTCAAATGGCACAGAAATTTATGTAGGGGAAATATGATGGGAAATAACATTTGATCACAAAGTTTTGGGGTACAAACATTTTTATTATGCAAAGAAAAAGAGGCTTGAAAACCTCATTTCATGAATGTTTTAAAGGGGTAGTGAGGATTTTTCCATAGCCATAAACATAGTAGTGTCGTCTTTGAACCTTATAATGACTATTCCAACCAATCACTGTCTCGCACCGGTTATGCCTCAGTCACATTTGCGCCGATATCAGTAAAGATGCCCGGCCGATGGGCATTTTTTTTTACAAAATCAGCCGGCAGTTCACAGTGCAGAGATTTGTTTTCAACCAAAACAAATCGCATGCAAACGAGATTATTTATAAAAGTGCCAAAACCAGACCTCCCCTGAACACCTATCAGGGCTTGCTTGATTGGAGCCTTGAAACACTGTTGAAAACAGTTTATTTTTTTACGAAAACGAAATATTACTATGACTTTGAGAAACAAGTTTTTTTCTTGACCTAATATTTGATTTTGTATAATACTCTGATGACAATTTAAGTGATAACAGGATAATGGAATATTGTCCTCTAATATTTCAGGTGAGGTTAAACGATGACCTCAGCTATTTTGTTGATTCTGGAACCCCGAACTATGTATTTTTTGTGGCCGATAACTCAACAATAAACGTATTAGAAGAAGGGCTTAAATATGCTGAAAGAAAGAAACATCTTCACAAGATCACACCAATTGTATGCTATGTGCATGTAATGGAGGATGGTCTCTATCCCAGATGCTGTGACGTAGCCCAGCGTGCAGAGATAGGTGCATGCGGGTCCGGCTCGGTTGCCATGGCAACATCTCACATTCTAAACAATGGTGTGATGGAGGGAGACTATGGGACAGTAATGGTTCACTGGCCACTGGGAGATTTCTGTGTCTCCTATTCCTACTGTGGCGGGAAGTTCACAGATATACAATTAACTGCCACAGTGAAGCGCGTAGGAACATTCCTCTATGACCTTTTTTAGCACATAGATATAAAGATAATCTTTGAACTGGACAAAACATTTTCTTATCGCTTGCTTCATAGTTGGGATGATAAATGTGAACAAAAATAACACAGCTGATGACACAATACATCGTTTATTGATTGTGTCATGAAATGTGTATATTTATGAGGATCATATGATTAAGGTCATACTATACGATAGATCATGTAAAACAGATAATGTGAGTATCTGATAACATAGGTTTGAGTATCAGGAAGTACAGGCTATCTGACGATACATGTACTGATAAATATATATTAATATGTTTTTTTCATGGTTATTTGACAAAAACCCAGGTTTCGCGATAAGAATTTGTAAGAGTAACAAAATAAATTTAGATATTAGATAATTTAGATATTAAAATATCGTTCATTTACATGAATATATTTGAAATTATCCTACTAATGATAACAGATGCATACAAGGTACCTTTAATTGATGGCATGTATAAGAACCTCAAAGATTTTATGTAATATTTGTCAAAATATAGATCTGTAATACCCGTAGAAATAATGTGTGTGGACTGGAATAAAGCACTTTTAAAAAATCTTAATATACATTTGGATGGATTTTTACATTGTGTAAAAGAGTGCATGTCTGTGTGTTAGCCTTATCTTTAAACAAGCTTAAATATCAGATGCATCTTAAGGCAAAAAAATGTGTCTTGAATCTCATCACCCTGTGCCACTAAAATCAAGTGCCAATTTTAACTCATACAAAAAAGGGTTTAATGTTCTGCTATGGCCCCTGATAATGTATAATTAATACCCCAGAAAAGGTACTACGAGACATGAGCTGTCTGAAAACCATTTGATAAGGATAGGTTTGATCTAAGCCATGTAGCCTAAATATATTAATACTATATACAAATTAAGGGCACCACCACATTTCTGTCAATCTTGTTTGTTTGTTTGACATTCTTTATTCGCAAAAATAATTGCACATTTAAAAATAAAAACATTCATATATACAGTAGTAAAAAAAGAAAAACTCCACCTACTCTGTACACAAATATGTAATTATATCATCACATTCACTCCTAGTTAGAATTCCTTCCAAACATGTGTCTCTCATTTGCACCACCTCCTTTATCTGTTCTGATAATCTTAACACTTCATCATTTTTGGCCATCTCTCTTTTCCATCTATCATTCACATTTGTCACATCCATACCATATAGTTCATTTAGCATTCGGAAATTTCCACCCATTATAGAATACATACCGAATCTTACTTATCACTTTTACATTTTGACTAGAAGATTGCATAGCCATATTGATAAAATTAATACATCTTTTGGCAAACCAATATTTAGGATCCATAACACCAGCAATGTATGGCAATAAATTACAATGCGTTTGCCATGGAATGCGCCACACTCGCCTGACAGCTATTCTCCAAGCTTTGTATAGATCATTTATACATTTATCAAATAGTGGCACGATCTGTGTGCTATAAAAACTTGTACAATATTTGTGAAACAATACATTTCTAATATGAGAACTAGTATACTTAAAATCAGCTAGAAACATGTTACATTGACGGTTAAAATCCATTAAAATACATTTTGATAAGTTAAAATCATAAATAATCTCAGACATAAGATGCCCAAGATGAACAACTTTCTCAACTATATCTACTTTCATACCATTTACATAAATCATGGGATCAGGTGGTTTTCTACCACTACAGCAGTATATGATTAACATACTCTTCTTGCCATTGAACAATACATCATATCTGTCAGTGTAATCCTCACAAATTTTAACCATTTGGACTAGAGCCGTGACAGTGGGTGTTAATAATTTGAGATCATCTGCAAACCCAAAGCCACCGGCAAAAACACTTCCCATATAACAACCAACACCACTGTTCTCCAATTCTAGCAGTAAACCATCAATATACACACAAAACAGAACAGGCGAAATAACTCCACCCTGTTTCACCCCATTACAAATATTAAAATAATCAGAGTATGTATTATTCCATTTAACTCTTAGTTTTTGTTGCAGATGCATATTTAATAACAACCTACAGTACATAGGGCATACACCTCGTTTTATAAGTACTTGAAATAATTTGTAATAATTAACTCTGTCAAAAGCCTTACTTGCGTCTAACAAGAGGCCATACACATTGCTACCACCATGAACAAAGTAAGACACTGTTTCCTGCACCATGGCTGAACATAAACTAGGTGAAGAATCAGATTTAAAGCTTAACTGTAGACCACTTGTGCACAGGTTTTCATTTTCTTTCACTAAAATAATTGAGTCCACCATTTTGCTAAAAATACTACTCAGTGTAATTGCTCTAAAATTATCTGATACCGCCAATCTGATGTTTCGAACTAGATTAAGAATAGTTAGGTACATCCTAAAATCAGTAGGGGCCACAAGCAAAAAGTATCACAGATTAATGTGATGGTTTCACGTCACAAAATGTTGTGTGGTAAATTGAGTGACACATAGCCGTCACAAATTCCACCTCTGCCACCGAAAAATAATTCACTTAAAATCACACAGATAAGTGTCAATCATGGCACATGGTGCATTGGAACCCCTGAATATTTATCTATTACTGACAAAGACCCTTTGAATTGCTATATAAAATCACACAGATAAGTGTCAATCATGCATATGATGCATTGAAGCCCCTGAAGATTTATCTATTACTGACAGAGACCCTTTGAATTGCTAGGGGAAAAACAAATGGAACCCAATTTTCTGGTGATGTAGCTCTAAGAATGTGATGTGTATGCATCACATTTTGAAAAATTGATTGCAATTCAAATGAAGGTAGTTTACATATAAACAAGTGGTTGGATTTTTGGAGGTGTGGCTTGCAGCCGACGCATGCGCACAGAGTAGTTTGGAGTTAATTTTACAGTATTTTAGTAATCATTCAGCTATGAATGACTTTAATGTGTGTTGTGCAGCCACTTTTAAAGTTTTAGCCATCTGCTGAATACTAAATTTGGAAGC
This sequence comes from Amphiduros pacificus, assembly GCA_949316495.1. Lineage (NCBI taxonomy): Eukaryota > Metazoa > Annelida > Polychaeta > Phyllodocida > Hesionidae > Amphiduros > Amphiduros pacificus. The sequence continues at coordinate 4,864,603 of OX439011.1, forward strand.
CAGTGTAGTTCTTTAAGGTTTTCTGATATATGATCAAATTTTGTGATCTTTCCTACCACATGGTCAGCAGAGCTTTGTAGGTGTTTCCTGATGTCAGATCTTGGGACGCCTGCAAGAGGACCATTTTCATAATCCAAAGTAGATGTAACAAAATCATGAGTTAATGTTACAGCTGTCTTCTCGTCTAGACATTGTCAGAATTCCTGATATGATAATATCCCTTTTTGCACATTTTCTTAATTTGTGCTTTCATGTCCATTCTGCAGTCAAAGTGATTACAAGGTCAACAGCTGTCTCACAAGGTGTGATATCAGAGTCACTACTCTAAAAGCATTAGAGATATTGTTGTTTGCAGTAGTACTATACTTGTCAATACAGATCAGCATCTCAGTTTTACCATCATTTATTTTCATATTGTTTTAGTTCTGTAAGGATCTGACCTCACTGACACATTCTTCTGATTTGTGTCTACTAATGTCTACTTGCTTACTGGAAGAGTGGTCGACATGGATAGATCTGGGTATCGTCTGCATAAACATGGTAGTTGAGGCCATATTTGGCCAGGATGGATATATAAATGGGGGGCATATTAATGGTAAAAAGTATGTAACCTAGGACTGAGCCTTGTGGGACCACATACTTTATGGGTTTGAGAGAGGGCCTATGGGACCCCACATTGACACATGGCCGAATCCAAGACAGGGCATGACATCTATCATTGCATCTTAATTCCAGTCTATCAAAAAGTATTTGATGGTCAATAGTGTCAAAGGCAGCAGAGAGGTCAAGCAAAAGTAGGATAACTGACCTTCTGTTATCAAGATCCTGCAAGATATAATTTTGTACCCTAAGTAAGGCAGTCTCAGTGCTGTGATATTCCTTGTAGGCTGATTGGAATTTGTCAGTAAGGCAAATCCTTACTAAGTGAGGGATCAGTTGGTCACCAACTGCCCTCTCAGTAAGTTTAGATTTGTAGTTTAGGTTTGACACAGATCTAATTTCTGCAAGAAGGTCACATTGATGGCATTTTTCCTATTATCTGATTCTGCTGAATCAGTCAGTGATTTGTTTATGTCAGTGATGTCAGTGATGATGGGTAAGAGGTCATCTTTGAGGTCAAGTAATAGTTAGGTTGGGATGGGGTCAAGCTCTTAGAAGACGCCTGAGAAGCCTTCTTTTCTTATTTTGCTTACATCATCCATTGTTAGAGGCACAAATCTGTCAAGCCATGATTGGCCAGGAAGGGCATTTGAACCATTTTTTTTAGTGTCACCTGGTGACAGATTTGCACAAGATGAGGCTTTATGCATGTCTTGGCTATTTTTTTTTCTATTTTATCAAGAAAAAGTCTCTCAGTTTTGGTGAGATCACAGTCCGATTGGGCATTGGTGTATCCTTAGTCTTGTGCATGATAGCGTCATTGACCCTAAAAAGCTTTTTGGTGTCATGTTTGTGTTCATCAACTGAATTTGAAAAATATTTGGATTGGGATGATTTCAGTAAAGAATTATATTTGTTTCTCTGGATGTTATATAATTCTCTATCAACGTGAAGTCCTGTTTTATTTGCTTATCTGCTTATATCTCAAGTTCTTGAGAGACCTCTCATGCTTAATTTGGTCACTCATCAAAGGTACTGGTATGCATTGGAATACCGTAGCATTTTTTAAAGGAGCATGTTCATCCATCAAGGATGTCAGCTTCTTAACAATTAAATCCAACATATCATACAGGGAAGGATGTTATATTTAATCATCTACTAGGTGACTCTTAAGTATAATGATCAGATCAAGTGTGCTACCTTACTTATGAGTTGGTTCATTTACGCATTGCCTCATGTCAAAGACAGCAGGTTTGGGTGGTTTGTTGAAATGGAAGTTTTAGTCCCCAAGGAAAATTACCTCATGATTAAAGGAGCCATAATTGGCAACCAACTGTGTGAATTCATGATAGAACTCAGGTTTATTTCCTCAGAAACAGGGCTAACTTTGCAAGGTTAACTCATGCCACATGCAAAATGTAGAAAATGAATCACAAATGAATTTTGATCTCAGATGCCATTCTGTGGAAGCACTAGATGGTTGAAAACAAGTTCAAAGTAGCCTAAATATTTTTTTTTCATGAGTCATAATCAAACCCTGATTAGCAGCAACAAAGACAAACCTCAAATTGTGAATTGAATGACTGTTAATATGAGATTAACATCTCAAAATGTTTGAGCCATATTTATTTTGATATATTTTGTTCTGTTAATTTCCATTTATGGCTATTTTTATTACAGGTGCAATGTTTGCTGACTTAGGGTTAAGAGAAAAGTTAAGAGGACTTGTTGGAAATATAATATTGAATATAATCTATTCTGAGACTTTGCATTTCTTCAGAGGATTTGTTTTCTTGGTCCTGGCATCTGGCTTTCTCTTGACGGCTGCCTTATTCTTGTAAGTTTTTTATTATAACATGAATAGTTTGTATACCATTAAAAAGAGAAATAAACTCACAATTACCTACTTAAACAACCATCTTAGAAATAACACGTAGTAAAAAACTTTGATTATTTCTATTCTCATACATTTTGGGGAAATAATATGTATGATAAATAATGATAATGGATTGTGTTACACAAAACATTTGTTTTATGAAGTTATATTGTATATTGTAAACACTGCATTCTTTGTCCAAAAACAATATTATATTTTATTTTGTTGGCTGTTTAGATATTACAACTTCCATGAGAAAAGAGCAAATGCTAAAATCGAAAACAAAGATCATCAAAATGGGAAAGATGAGAGCAGCCAATACATTACATATTCCAGTAAGCTGGATTATAACACAAAAGGTTTTCACAATGAAGGTTTCAATGTTAGCAAACTATGATTATGTTTAAAGATATCAAATATTGGATGATATATTTTTCTTCAATGGTATGAATATGACATAATTCACTTTAGTGGTGCATGATAAACTATGACAAAAACAAAAACAAAAACATTGTACAATTAATATATTGGTGTTTATGAAATGAACTGAACTGAAATGAACTGGCTTGCACTCTCTCAGCTGCTGCATCCAATGCCTGCACAGGGTGACTATGGCAAGTCCTCCCAACTTGATGACTATGGTAAGTGCAAGGCATGGACAACCCTGGAGATTGACCCTGATGCTTGGCTGTGCAGCAGTATTTATGCCTGGCACAGCTTGGTTCGGACTATCCACTTGAGTGGTCAGGGGTAACTGGTATAAACTATTTATTCAAACCCTGAACACTCACATATACATAATTACTTATAGACATTTAGATATAATGATTACACAGAATAACTTTATATTCTGCATTTATGTAATAGTATAAAGTAAACTAGGTTTATGTAACTCTAGCAATAATATGGGTTGATACCCCTACACCCCTCTGGGTGATTCCATGTTGGAGCTCAGCCTGTACTGGCAGCTCATTGGCTGATATTTGCTCTAGGTAAACATACACCAATATATATACTTACATAATATAACTTACATTGAGTGCTTAATTAACTGTGTACATTGTTTATCTATTATTAGACATGTTGCTGCTTGAGCTAACTAATAATACAGACATCGTTAGGCATTTCACAATCATCAATGGTCATACATCTGATATAACAGACTTAATTCATCAACATACCGTGAACACTGACTTGAAGGTAACGATGTGACTGTAGGGTAGCGATGAATATATCTGGGAATTTAATATTGTAATCCAATAATAGAAATATACAGTGTTTAGTGCAAGGGATTAATTTTGTACAACTATAACTTACCTGTGGGTATGTTATATACCCTCAAATTGACATGATGATAGACATGTGCTCAGCTGTCATATAAGAATGGATAGGTGTTAGTAAGTCATGTCAAGTGAGAGTGAATTCCACCAGGGAGAGACACTAGGTGTGATATACAGGCGCGGGGGAGGGTGCAGTTGTCACCAAGGTGTGACACACAGGGAATAAGTCATAGGGAGAGCTGACAGTGAGCACATCTCTCACCTGGGTGATATGAAGTTTGATCAGAAAATAAATATTTTTAATATTTGTAATAAAAAGTTTGCAAATTTGCTAAGCCCCCTATATGGTCACATCAATAGTTTAGAAATGTTATCCAAATTTACCAACGTTGAGTTCTTAAAATCTGCTTCTTAGTTAAGTTTTGTCTTCTTTGGAGAAATACAAATTCTGACCAGGTTTATATATTTTGGCTGGTGTTCTTAGATCCTCTGAGGAATCAAATTCCTGATATAGCTTGGTTAAATAAATTTTAATGTTTCTGTGGTCAGGATAGAATGCAGGCCATTGTCACATTTAAATAGCTTAGAGCAAATATGATGGTCTGAGATGGAAAATGAACATAATGTACTTCTGTTGATTACTGTGTATGCCGCACCAGAATATCTCAGATGAACATTTTTTCTTGCCGCTTGACACTGTCCATGGAGTTGTAAGGTGACCTAATAGAATATTGTTGCCACTTTCAATTATTGTAGCCACTAGAGAACAGTCATAATAATGATTAAAGTCATATATTTGTTTGACCACATCTACTAAAGATTTCTAGAAGATGACAACAGAACATTTAATTTTTGATTTGTGGATATACAGCAGGGTATCTTAACAGAAGAATGTGGAATCTTTTTCCTTTTCCTGTCTAATCTGAATAAAATTGTCTTCAAATACAACAAATATAATCGCTATCTAAATAAATTTCAGTGAAATCACCTAGGTTATTTGGCAACATTTAAATATTTACCGGAGCATGAACTTTTTCAATTTTGGGTTGTTGATTTGCTTGTCTTTGGGAATAGCCAGATCTATGAGTAGGCGATTGCCTACAAATGTGAAACCAGTTTTTTCTAATGGATGAAATTGCTCAATATTATCAAAAATAAACACATAATCAGAATTGGTCTGACATAAACTTTTTATTGCGGTTTCAATGCTACCAGGTAACAGTATTGGGGGTATAAATTTTCTTGGCAAATTTCCTCTGCTTAGGTCTAAGATTCCATTATTTATAATATCAAAATATTTAATAATTTCATTTTCATTTTGTTGGTCGAACTAGAAACCAGTCCAATTGCCATAACCCTCTTTTCTATTAATCTTATATTTTCCTCTATTAGTGAAAATCTTTTCTTAACATGTACACAAACTGGTTCAAATCATATCTTAAATTAATTATATTTCCTTTTCCTTGTTCCATGTCCTGGTGTGTCAGAATTGCAACTGTTAACACATCCTCCTTTAAGTTAATATAGTCCTTACTTAGTTTGGAGTATTCCTGTGAAGGTATACGATTGACTACTTTAGGGATTTTTTATTGAAAGTATGTACTTTTTTATAGCACTAGAAAGTTATCCAGAAAATATCATTAATGGTACACCTCTTGGTGGTTTAAGAAAACCTTCAATTGTGGGTACTTCTTCTGCTTGTTCCTGATAACTAGGATATACACAAAGGAATCTCAGGAATACTGAAGTAATTTTGCCTGCTATATTCAAGACGGAATTATTCTGTTTTTCTCAATTATAATAGGTTAATAAAACTTGTTACATTTTAGTATAAGAGTGTATTTTTTATGGTGTCAAGTATGATATCAATTTATTTTTGTCTCTTAAATTGTTCAACGATATACTGTTACCCGTGGTTTGTGAGTATCCGTCGTTGGGGGATGTGGACGGGGGATCGATACTCTACTCTTACTCTACTATATTCGCTGGCTGTGAGGCGGGGCACAGAACTTAGCAATCCTATCTACCCATGTGAGGTGTGAGGTAATAAGGACTGCAGACACAGGATATACACTGCACAATAGTTACCTTTATTCGGTGCTATGAATCCTTGTCTGGCTAGGCCGGCATGGCAATGAGCAAGGCATATAAACTACCCAAATGCATGATACTGAGAATACATAAAACACCCAAGTCTATGCGGTCACGATGCTGAGAGTCGTGGATCTTTCGAGGCAAGTGGACGCTGGAACTCTGCTCTCCGGTCTTCGAATTCTGATCTCCGAGGATCCAACAGTTGCGGGCCCTTTTAAAGGATCGTTGAGCATCATGTGTGTGGGGTTTGCCTGCATGGCTTCTTTTTGCGACACTGATTTTCACATGGACTCGTCTTGCCTGCATGGCTTGCTTTTGTGACACCGGGGTTTCGCATGGGCTCGTCTGCCTACACGTGATCTCTTATGCCCGGTGAGTCATCTCCAGGTCCGGTGGTTAAGGGGATGCATCAATCTGCACTCGTTGACTTCACGAGGCACACAATATCTATGCATGATGTTCTGCCAGAGACCGTTATTGTCCATGATTGTCTATATATATTCTTAAGAGTCTCTTGGTAGGTAATCTTTATCCTACAATACTCGATTTGCATTGTTGTTCACATTTCCACACCTGACCATATAATGTAAATATACTTTGTTGGAGTTATCTCTCAGCATGAGTCTATGTGATTGTGTTACCCATGGTTTATGAGTATCCGTCGTTGGGGGACGTGGACGGGGTATCGATACTCTACTCTGACTCTACTTTACTCGCTTGCTGTGAGGCGGGGCACGGAACCTAGCAACCCTATCTACCTATATGAGGTGTGAGGTAATAAGGACTGCAGACACAGGATATACACTGCACAATAATTACCTTTTATTCGGTGCTATGAATCATCCTTGTCTGGCTAGGCCGGCATGGCAATGAGCGAGGCATATGAACTACCCAAATGCATGATACTTATAGAGTCCCGAGAATACACAAAACACCCAAGTTTATGCAGTCACGATGCGGAGAGTCGTGGATCTTTCGTGGCAAGTTGACGCTGTAACTCTGCTTCTCTGGTCTCCAGGTTCTGCTCTCAGAGGATCCAACGGTTGCGGGCCCTTTTAAAGGATCACTGCGCGTCATGTGTGGGGTTTGCCTGCGTGGCTTCCTTTTGCGACACTGGATGGACTCGTCTTGCCTGCGTGGCTTCCTTTTGAGACAACTGGGTTTTGCATGGGCTCGTCTGCCTGCACGTGATCTCTTATGTCCGGTGAGTCATCTCCAGGTGCGGTGGTTAAGGCGATGCATCAACCTGGACTCGTTGACTTCACACGGCACACGATCTCTATACATGATGTTCTGCCAGAGACTGTGATTGTCTATGATTGTCTATATATTCTTAAGAGTCTCTGGGTAGGTAATCTATATCCTACAATTGCACTTCAAACTCAGGCATCCTATTTATCTTCCTCTCCTGCTATGTGCATCCCTGCTTTTAGTGGTCATTTTAACCAAAATACAACCAAAATACAACCAAAATACAACCAAAATACAACCATAATACAACCAAAATACAACCAAAATACAACCAAAATACATCCTGCACAAACAAATCTCCAAGTGAAAATTTCATTAATAATAATAATAATAATAATAGTAATAATAATAATAATAATAATAAAATTTATATCGCGCTGATACCAGTCGTTCATATCGCTATATTCAGAACGTGAGTTTTGAAAAGGTGAGTTTTGAGTCTACTCTTAAAAGAGTCGCCTGTAGTACTAACTCTAATATTAGTTGGTAACGCATTCCAGAGTCTGGGGCCGAGCGCAGAAAAAGCCCTATCACCCAAAGTCTTCAGGCGCATTTTTGGTACGCATAAATAGGTACCATCATTTGTTTCACGTGCAAGAGGTCACGCAAGTAAGGGGGTGCCTTACCATTTAGGGTTTTCCAAGTCATTCAGAGGATTTTAAATTTTATTCTCGCATGAACTGGAAGCCAATGCAGTTTCTTCAGTTTATCTGATATATGATCAAATTTCCTGAGTTTACCCACGACCCGCGCCGCAGCATTCTGTACATACTGCAGTTTTCTTATTTCAGAGTTTGGTAGGCCAGCTAGTAATCCGTTACCATAGTCCAAAGTAGAGGTCACGAAGGCATGAGTTAGGGTAACGGAGGTCTTTTCATCCAGGCAGTGCCTGATAGCAGATAGGTTTCTTATATGGTAGTAGCCCTTCTTACACATTTTTCTGACTTGAGCCTTCAAGTTCAAACTTGAGTCCATTGTGATGCCTAGATCTACCACACTAGTTGACGGTGATATGGTTGAATCACCTACTCTGACAGATGAAGGTAAGTATGCATTTACATCACGGTTATCTGTACAGAGTAGCATTTCAGTCTTCCCATCATTTATCTTCATTTTTTTTGATATTAGAAATGCTCTAACTTCATCTGTTGGCCACTGATGGAGAGCACCCGTCTCTACCATAGATAGATACTCTACTCTACCGTACTGTACTGTACAATAGGTATAGCTCGCTAACTCGCTGGCTGTGAGTCGGGGCACGGATCCTAGCTACCTTATCTACCCAGGTGAAGGTGGCAGGTAATAAGGACTGCAGACACAGGATATACACGACACAATAGTTTCCTTTATTTGGTGCTGTGAGTCTTCCTTGTCTGGCTAGGCCGGCATGGCAATGAGCGAGGCATATGAACTACCCAAATGCATGATACTTAAGAGATCCTATCTATACACAAAACACCCAAGTCTATGCAGTCACGATACTGAGAGTCGTGGATCTTCTGTGGCAAGTGGTCACTGGATCTCTGCTTCTCTATCTCTAGGTTCTGCTCTCCCTGCGCGTCTCCGAGGATCCAACGGTTGCGGGCCTTTTTAAGGGATCACTGCGCGTCATGTGTGGAGTTTGCCTGCGTGGCTTCCTTACGTGACACTGAATGGACTCGTCTTGCCTGCGAATCCGACATGGGCTCGTCCGCCTGCACGTGATCTCTCAGTGTGGTGGTTATAGTGATGCATCAACTATCAATAGCGTTCGTGATTGTCTATGGAATGTCTATTTTACTCAATTCTCCATTTCTTTTGGATTTGTGATCAATAGGGATGTAAATTTGTGTGTCATCTGCGTAAATATGATAATTCAAGTTATATTTCTTTTGAATGTCCGCCATAGGGGACATGTATATTGTGAAAAGGATAGGACCCAGGACCGAGCCCTGGGGTACCCCATATTTTATTGGCTTAAGAGTAGAACGTTTGAGACCTTCTTTGACACATCGTTTTCTGTCTCTTAGGTATGACTTTATCCATTTTAGTGCATGACCACTGACATTGCATCTGCTCTGTAATCTATCAAACAGTAAACTATCAAACAGTAAATTATGATCAATAGTGTCAAAAGCAGCAGACAAGTCGAGTAAGAGTAATATGACCAAATTCTTTTTGTCTAGACACAAAAGAATGTCATTTTGGACTCTTAATAATGCTGTTTCTGTACTATGAAACTCTCTAGAAACGTTTATACAAGAGGGTTTTATAAAAGGTGAACATGTGGTTAGTATATTTTTTGATTTAGAGAAAGCATACAACACCACATGGAAATATGGAATAATGAGTGATTTATATGATATGGGATTAAGGGGTCGTTTACCCCTTTTTGTTCAAAATTTTCTATCAAACAGACATTTTAAAGTTCGAGTGGGTGCATCACTTTCTGATGCTTTTGATCAGGAAATGGGTGTTCCACAGGGAAGTATATTATCAGTCACCCTTTTTATTATTAAAATTAACAGCATTGTTGATTGTATGAGGCCTGGAGCAGATTGCTCACTTTTTGTTGATGATTTCAACTAAAGCTACAAGTCCGCAAGCATGCATACAATAGAACGACAGCTCCAACAACACCTAAATAGATTACAAGAATGGGCTGATAACAATGGATTTAAGTTTTCTTTGAAAAAATCCGTATTTATGCACTTTTGTAAAAGGTGGAAGGCTCACCCAGATCCTGATCTACACCTTGGCCAAACTCGAATCCCTGTTGTTGAAGAAACAAAGTTTCTTGGACTTATATTTGATAGAAAACTATCTTTTATCCCTCATATTAAATATGTAAAAAAGAAATGCCAGAAGGCATTTGATTTATTAAGGGTTCTCGCCCATACCGATTGGGGAGGGAACCGTAATGTTTTATTACAATTATATAGAGCGCTGGTACGTTTCAAACTTGATTATGGGTGTATGGTATATGGATCAGCACGTCCATCGTATATTAAAATGCTCGATCCTGTACAAAATCAAGGTTTAAGACTATGCCTTAGCGCATTTCGTACATCGCCTGCAGAGAGCTTGGCAGTAGAGGCAGATGAACTGCCTCTTGATTTAAGAAAAGAAAAACTTGCCCTTCAGTATGCTGCAAAAATTGCAGCTTATCGTGACAATCCTGCACATGATCAATTTATATTGATCTTTTTGAAAATAAACCAAGTAACAATACCGACTTTTGACATTCGCTTCAAAGAATCTTTACAATCTTTAAATAAAAATCCAAATCAAATAGCTAAATTTCAACATCCAGAAACACCTCCATGGACCTATGCAATTTTAAATATTAATGTAGCCATGTCAGAATTAAATAAATGCTCAACAGATCCATTCCTTTATATAACTAGATATAAAGAAATTAAATCTATTTTCACTGGATATCAGTGTATATACACTGATGGATCATTTGATGATGAGAAGGCTGCTGCAGCTGCTCTTAAGGGCAATCATATTTATTCAGAACGTCTGCCAAATAAATCATCGATTTTTTCTGCAGAACTAGATGCTTCGTACCTTGCTTTGGATCATGTGGAGACTATGCACATTCATTCATTCACCGTGCATTACTCAACGTCACCAGCTAGCATGGACAGATGGTCGCCGTGCTTCACTCAACTTCACCAGCCAGTATGGGCCGATGGTCACCGTGCATCACTCAACATCACTCCATATCATCATCACAACATGATATTAAATTGATTCAGCTATGGATTCATATCCATTAATATCTTGATTGTTATATGTTAACAATATGATGAAAACATTTTGCACAATGGTCAATGGATTGTATATAACTTATTTTTTGCTATGTGCTCAGTCTCGTAACAATTAAAATAAATTTGTATATGAGTGGAAATTTCATTCTTTTTTAAATGATTATACAATAAAAATGGAATAAATTAGGTTTTGATGTTATTCTATGTTTTGCATTTTTCATTGGGGTCACTGGTGAATTTGGTTTAATAATTAGGTCAGATCATTTTATTTAAAGAATTTCTCTGATATTTAGTAAATACTTATACATGAGACACTGCCAATAACTATGTTATTATATAACTACATTGGATATAGGATCTTGACTGGTTATATCTAATTCACACAAACACACAAACAAGTTAAAGGGTAAATATCTTTCAGTGTTAGTTATTGGCAGTGTTTCATCCTGATGAAGGTTAGCAGCCTATACAGTCAACCCAGGACTCTTCAGTTAGGGGTAGACCATGAACTTGAGCCAACTCAACAAACCATGGTTAGTATTTGAAAAAATATAAAAATTAACAAACAAAACAAATATTTCAACAAACAAAACAAATGTAAAGAACAATAATAATAAATATGTCCTTATTGAAGCTAAATGCATGCAGATCAATAACAGTAGTAACCATAAATTAAGATAAGTGGATGTCCAAATCTGAAAATAATGATATGAAAGCAAAATGTCTTATTAGTCAATACAAAAACAGTTGCAATTTGTATATTACTTGTTATAGAAATGTGTTTACAAAAACAAAACCCTCATGCATCACTCATCACCATATAAAATGCATTTGAATGAACAGGATTTAGGACATATTTTAGGATAAAGAAAATGGAAATTCACAATTCATGAATTAATATAAAATTCATGAAGTATCATATCAATATCATTAATTTATGATTCAATATAAAAAAGTAACCAAGAGTGCAAGATTGCACTATGGGGTGCAGCTGGTACACACCAGCTACTTGTTGCCAACCTATATACTCTGGCAAGGGAGTTTCTAAAGGATGCCAAGCTACCTGTTTCAAATGTAGTTAAATGAGGGGGAATCTGAAATTACACAATTAAAATTGATAACAGTTGATTACAACACTGACTAGTGCGAGTAAGTACCATCTTCTCCAACTTAGTGTAACAGTGTCAATTATCATATTCATGATCTGTATTGTATATCTGTTTGTTCAATATATCAAACTAATGTATTGACTATTTAACACCAGAGGTCATCCATGCATGGTAAAACAAACAGAAACATTTACAAGGTATAACTTTTTGATACACCATGTTAGCCGGTTACTATTGACAACCAAAATCAACAATCAGCCATGTTTGTTTGTGTCCCAAGTGAATCAAGACAATATGCAACACTCCAGGTATGTAATGCAAATAAGCCAATCCATTATTTATATTATCATGATTAGGTTACCTTTTTCCCATATAGTATGTACAATCTATTGGACCATTTTGTATTTCCCTCCAATGGGTATGTCAGGTGACTGCATTTTGGTGGCAAGTTTGAATATCACAATCCTTTGCAATGAAATGCCATCCTATGATTTTATGATTACAAATGTATTGTACCCTATTGCTATCATCATTCTGTATAATTTGGTATCAATATTTTATTGCATGTTTATTATGACCCAGTTCTATTCATGACCTACTTTTGGCTGACCCAAATATCCAATGTGCTTTATATAACATGTCAATAGCTGCCATCTTGAATGTCCAATTTGCCATAGATTTCCTATGTAAAATCATTTACTCTGTAATGTTGTATCATAGACTCTGTATAGTGCATGTAACATAATTTAATTGTGAATTAATTGTTATTATGATATAATAGAGCAGGTCTCTTATCATTTCATTATGACTTGATGATAATTTATCCTAAAGATATTTTAGTATGAAATGAACTTAGTTACTTTGAATAATAATGACTTTATATGAGTATTATGCAACATAAACTGGAACTTTGCCAACATTATGAAAATGATTTGTAAATGCAAAATGTAGCTACTTTTAACATCAAAGGAGTGATTTATATGATCTATTAGTGATTACTCTGTATTCATGATATTTTAGATTCCAGCCATTTGTCAACAAATAAAACCCACATAGAACATCAAGATGGACTTTGATTGAATCATTTTGCTATATGCTACATCTGGTGTCAGAAGAAAAAGAAAGAACAGTGGCTGGAAGGATGTTGTGGAATGAGGGACCAGACTGACCCTTCATCTGCAATGGTGCCATCCTGGGTTATTCATCTCCATACACTGAGTGATCTTCGCCAACATTGCTTTGTGCATGAAGGTCTTGTGTGTTTTTTGTACTGTGTGATATATATGTGCTGCCGTCATCCTGTGGTAACGGTGTGACTGTTTGTTCCTGGCAACAATGGGTGAAGAGGTGAGTAATTAGCTTGAGGACCTGCGCTTGGAGTTAGCCAAGCTGAAGGCCAACAGAGTGCCAGCATCAAAAGTGGAGGTAAATTTACCTACACCGAGGAAGCTAGACAAGTTCAATGGCATAAAGACTGACGTACGCGACTGGTTGGAGGATTGTTGTGGGGCCATCCGTGGACTTAGACAAGAAGAGCAAGTATCGTACATAAAGAGACACTTAGAGGGTGATGCAAGAAAAGAGATCAATCTGCAACCGTCCTCACTGGTGCAGAAATCAGATGACATCTTCACCATTTTGAGAGAAGCTTTCGGGGAGAGGAGGAGCGCTGGAAAGATCAAGAGACTTTTATACTCCCGTACACAGAAGGAAAATGAGAGTGTCCGTGACTTTACTCGCAGTTTAATGGACCTAGCAAACAGACTGCCTAATGAAAGTGACTCTTCACGTGATAGACTTTTGAAAGAAGTGGTTTGTGATAACCTGTTAAGTAAGAGCTTACGTGATGAGATTGAATGTATGGTATATGAAAATCCAGATGTTCCCTTTTCAGTTATCAGGTCAAAAGCCATTCGACTGGGAGACCGGAACACTGAGATCGACCACAAGTCAACCAGGGCCAGGACACACATGGTAGAGGTCGAGGAGGGCTCCAGCCACTCCAGTGCCGGTGCCAGCTGTCGCTCTACACTAGACAGCGGGGTCGAGGCCAGCTGCTGTAGGACTCAACCCCAGATCAGTGTGGAACCGCTGATGACATCTGCCATTGAGAAGATGGCTGAGCGCCAAGACCAGCTCATGAACTTCATGTTTGCAGGCAACAACTTGGTATCAGCCCAACACCCACCTTTCTACAATGTACCTAGGCATTACCATGCATGCAGCAGTCCAACCAACTGGATTCCCAGGCCAGCCACAAGCTGCAAGCAGTGTTAACAAAGCAGGGATCAAGTGCTTCAGATGCCATGGTTTTGGCCATTACCAGTTTTCCCCTGAGTGCCCGATGAAACAGGCCTACTCAACCCGCCGTGGACGAGGCAGAGGCCGAGGGCGTCGTCGAAACGACCCTTGAACAGTGACCGACAACCAGGGAAACGCCTATCCTCCGCAGCACTGAGCCAGGCTCCGGAGAACAAGAAGATTGGCTCAGCTACTCTAGCCATGGTTCAGGGCTCAGAGGCTACAGTTGTAGAGGAACAATCTCAAGTACCCGTCATTGAACATCCCCCACATATCCAGGAAGCCGTGGAACAGCTGGTAGGAAGTGCACCTCTAGTGACCTGCAAGGTTGGAGGTATCCCAGCTACTCTTCTGTTGGACAGTGGCAGTGTCGACCATATCCTGGCAGTTCTTTGACCAGTACTTGAGAGAGAAGGTGGGAGACCCCAAGGACAGTTCCCACTTCCTGAAGCTGAGAGCCGCTAATGGAATTGAATTGCCATACGTGGGCTACATAGAGCTCAACGTTGAGGTGGAAAACCAAGTCATCAACAAGGGGATCCTTATTCAGAAAGACAATATTGGGACCTATGATGGCATCCTAGGAACTAATATCCTCGACTCAGTTGATGCGTTCAAGGAATGGTCCGAAAGGATGAAAACTAGCAAGAACAGATCTGAGGTAGTTGACAGTGCACCAATAAGGGTAGCAGGGACGAAGAAAGTTAGGGTACCAGCACAATCAATGGTGGAAGTGTGCGCGACGGGACCTAAGACAGAAAAGCTTCTTCTAGTGGAACCCCTAGAGCACCCTATTGGGAGAAGTGGAGCCACTGTGTGCACCTTATGCAAGCCCGTGGGTGGAGACTTTGTTGTCCGTGTGATGAACGTGAGTACGTCGGACATCTGGTTGAGACCACGCACGATGATTGGGAAGGCTTTCGAGGTAGACTACGCAGTTGACAGGCTTGTGGACTTCAAGGAGACAGATGAGGAGATAGTTGTTGAAGAGGTACCTTACTCGAGACCTGAGGGCCAGGTCCAGCCAGAGGCACCCATCTGTAACTCCATTGAGAAGGAAGGCAGTTCAAAGCCACTGCCAGATCTGATGAAGTTAGTTGACATTCCAGTCGAATTGACTCCAGAACAACACAGAAAACTAAGAGATCTTCTAGAGGAGTACCGGGATGTGTTTGCAGTGGAAGACGAGGAGATGGGATGCACAGACTCGGTAGAGCACAGAATCCACCTGACGGATGAGGTTCCTGTCAGAGTGCCACCTAGAAGGATTCCCCCTGCTCACTTCCAAGAAGTCAAGGAGCATCTCTGCAAACTACTGCAACAAGGAGTCATCGGGGAAAGCAAGTCACCATACTCTAGTCCCATTGTGTTAGCAAGACGTAAGTCAGGTGCAATAAGACTGTGCAATGACTACAGACTACTGAACAAAAAAACAATCAAAGATGCACACCCCTTACCCAGGATTGATGAGTGTATGGACCACCTGGCAGGATCTAGCATGTTCAGTACCCTCGATCTCAAGTCTGCCTACAATCAAGTACCAGTATCAGAAGAGGATCGGCACAAGACAGCTTTTGGGACCCCAATGGGCCTGTTTGAGTACTGTAGGATGCCCTTCGGATTGTGCAACAGTCCAGAAACTTTCCAGAGGCTGATGATGAACATTTTCCGCTCGGAGATCCAGGACCAACTTCTGACTTTCGGGATGACCTGCTAGTGTATGCAGATGGGTTTGATCCACATCTAGGCAGACTCAGAACTGTGTTCCAGAAGCTCAGAGATAATGAAGGTGGAACCCTCCAAGTGCCATCTGTTCCAGAAACAAGTTGGTTATGTGGGACACAAGATCTCCAAGGAAGGTGTGTCAACAGATCCAGGAAAAGTTGCAGCAGTGGCGGAATGGCCTACTCCACAGAATGCAACAGAGCTCCTGAGTTTCCTGTGCACAGCTGGGTACTACAGAAGGTACATACCCAAGTTCAGCCAGAGATCCGCACCACTGTATGAACTGATCAACAAGGATCCAAACAGGGGTAAGAAGAAGAAACCAGGTCGCAAGTGGAACTCGAAGGAACCAGCCAAGTGGGTCTGGACAGATGAATGCCAAGACAGCTTCACCGGTCTAAAGGATGCACTGGTGACAGCACCCATCTTGGGCTTCGCAGATTTCAGCAAACCTTTTGTGCTAGAGACAGACGCAAGCTACCATGGACTTGGAGCCGTGTTATCTCAATGGCAAGATGGCAAACAGCGTGTTATTGCCTATGCCAGCCGAGCACTCAGAGGAGCTGAACGCAACCACATCCAGTAATAATAATAATAATAATAAAATTTGTATAGCGCTGATACCAGACAAGTCTGTTCATAGCGCTGAGTTCAGGACATGCATCCTGAAGAGATGAGTTTTCAGCCTACTCTTAAACGAGGAGACTGACGTGCTTGTCCTAATATTAGTAGGCAAGGAATTCCATAGTCGTGGACCTACAGATGAGAAGGCCCTGTCACCTACTGTCCTTAGCCTGGTATTAGGTACCTGTAGGTGGGTGCCTTCATTGGATCTTAGACAGCGCTCACCTTCTTTAATCAGGAGTAGATCCCGTAAGTAAGGCGGAGCCTTACCATTAAGGGCTTTCCAGGTTAATAGAAGAATTTTAAAATCAATTCTCGCATGAACGGGAAGCCAATGCAGTTCCCTTAATTTTCCTGAAATGTGATCAAATTTCCAGATTTTTCCAACTACCCGTGCTGCAGAGTTTTGGAGGTATTGCAGTTTCCTGATGTCAGTTTTAGGAAGACCCGCCAGAAGACCATTACCATAGTCAAGGGTGGATGTAACAAAAGCATGGGTAAGTGTTACCGCGGTCTTTTGATCTAGACAATGTCTGATGGCCGCCAGGTTCCTGGTGTGATAATAGCCCTTCTGACACATTTTCCTAATCTGGGCCTTCATGTCCATGTTGGAGTCAAATGTGATACCAAGGTCAACAACTGACTGACTAGGAGCAATATCAGAGTCACCCACTCTGATTGTGGTTGGGATACTGCTATGGGTGGTAGTACTGTACTGTCAGTACATATGAGCATCTCTGTTTTTCCATCATTTATCTTCATCTTGTTTGATATGAGGAAGTTTCTGACTTCACTGACACACTCCTCCAGTTTGTGTCTGCTCATATCCACATGATGGGGAGAGGCGTGGTCAACAGGGATGTAGATCTGAGTATCATCTGCATAAATGTGATAGCTCAGACCATATTTTGCAAGTATATCAGATAGGGGTGTCATGTAAATGGTGAACAGTATAGGACCCAGGACTGAGCCTTGGGGTACCCCATATTTTAAGGATTTGAGACAGGATCTATGGATCCCCACCTTCACACATTGCTTTCTGTCCATTAGGTATGACCGAATCCAGGAGGGTGCATGACCTGTGACGTTGCATCTATCCCTCAGCCTGTCCAAAAGGATTTGATGGTCAATAGTGTCAAAGGCAGCGGAAAGGTCAAGCAACAACAAGATAACTGCCTTTCTATTGTCAAGGCAACCCAAGATATCATTTTGCACTTTTAACAAAGCGGTTTCAGTGCTGTGATATTCTTTGTAGGCTGATTGAAACTTGTCAGTAAGACCATTCCTTACAAGATGGGGGACTAGTTGGTCTGCAACCGCCCTCTCGGTTAGTTTAGAGACAAATGTTAGGTTGGAAACAGGCCTATAGTTTTTTTCAACCAGTTCTAGACAAAGATTTTTTAAGCAGGGGTGTTATGATGGCTATTTTCATATTTTCCGATACTGCTGGTTCCATCAGTGATTTATTTATGATGGAAGTAATTATTGGTAGGAGGTCATCTAAGAGGGCAAGTAAGAGCCAGGTTGGAATTGGATCCAGGTCACATGACTTCTTTGCTGACCTTTTGACCAATTTCCGTACGTCATCAATGGTTAAGGGTGTGAACCTTTCCAGACATGTAGTACTATTGTTTGCAGTGTCACCTGGTGGCGAAGTTTGGCCGGGTGGAGCATTATCAATGTCCAGGCGGATTCTCTCTATTTTTTCAAGAAAGAATGTGTTGAACTTCTCAGCTTGAGTAATCTCACAGTCAGATTGGGGCATAGGTGTGTCCTTTTTCTTGTGCATGACTGTGTCAATGACTCTAAAAAGCTTTTTAGGGTCATGTTTGTTTTCCTCAACCAGGTTGGAAAAATATGATGATTGAGCAGATTTAAGCATTGAGTTGTATTTGTTCCTCTGAGAGTTATACAGCTCCTTGTCAATTTGAGAGCCAGTCAAGAGGAGGCTTGAGAGATCTTTCCAGCTTTAATTGGTCACTCATCCAAGGTACAGGTTTGCGTTGGGTGACCATGGCAACCTTGATTGGTGCATGTTTGTCCATGAGTGATGTGAGTTCCCTATCATAATAATTTACCATGTCCTCCAATGATAAATGTTCCCAAGTTGAGGGATTTGATGTCCCTTCTTAGGGATTCAAGATCTAATCCCTTGAAATTCCTAAATTTGATAGATTTTTTGGGGGGTTTAGGAGGTATAATATCAAGGTAAATCTTAATCATTTTATGATCAGATAGGTACTCATCTACCAGGTGACTCTTCATGAGCTTATTTCCCCTAAAGGTCATGATTAGATCAAGGGTGTTCCCTAACCTATGGGTTGGTTCCTGAACCCATTGTGTTAGATCAAAGGTAGATAGGATGTCATTAAACTTAATGACATCAGGCTTTAAGGGCAAGTTGACATGGAAGTTGTAGTCACCAAGGAAAATGACCTCATGACTAAAGGAACCATAATGTGCAACCAACTGGGTGAACTCATCATAGAACTCAGAGTAGGTATATCTATTCCGATCAGATGGTTCAGGTCTGTATATCACCACAAACGTTATCTTTTTTCCCTTCAATGTGATGGATGACTCCATGAGCTCCATGGTGGTGACTACTGGTTGGTTGGCCCTATTGGTTGTGAAGGGGAGTTCAGATTTGTATAAAATCCCTAATCCTCCCCCTGTACGACCAATCCTAGGAAAAGACTCAAATTCAAGTGACCCTTCTTTAAGTTCAGAATTTGAGTCATGCATCCAAGTCTCAGTCATGAACAGGGCATCAAGGTCATGCTCAGTAAAATAATCTTTTACTGGCAGGATCTTGCTAGATATGCTCTGTACATTGCAACATCCAATATTTAATGTTTTCTTCCCGTTTCTATTAGGATTGTTAATACGAGAATGCTGTTTATTTACAATCCGTGGCTGACCACGTGGAGCAGAGCGAGCACGTGTAGTTGGAGCCGGCCTTGAGACGTGATTGGTCGAAGCAGAAGACAGATGTGTATTGCCATTGTTTATGTTTACGTTCGGACCACGTGTTTCCACGAGCCGATGTGATTCGGGTGTTTCCGGATCTGATAGACGATGGTAGCGATTATTGGTCGTTCGTATGTTCTCGTGGCTCCGGAAGCTGTGGTTCGGGTATTTCCGTAAAGCGCCACGTTGTACGCTACCACGAGGAAGGGATGCACAACTCGAAGCAGACGGCTCCCAACAATTTGAACAATTTGAAGGATTACCACAAGACATAAGTGAGTTTCTATTAGAAAATGATGGAATAATGTGTGTAGCAGGCTGTAGTTCCTGTAAATTGATATTTTCCCTCTTCAAAATGCTAATTTTGGCTGTTTTGATGGTGTTTTTGAGATGCTCGCCGGCACCATGCACAGATAGCAGCGTGTCGTAGCTGATAGACTGTTGGGTCTCAAGTGTTTTATTTGAGAAGGGGCGATAAGATAGAAATTTATATTTGCTAACGACCCACATGTTTTGAGACTGTATTCATGCATATTGCAAAGGATAAGATAGTTTGAGGAAAAACCCATAGGGGGCAGTCTAAGCTGTCCTTTAATATTCTTATCATTTTTAACAATAGTTTTATAACATGAACATATACAAACAAAGTTATGACTATGGAAAATCTCTTTGTTCATATTTACATCTTGACACGGTGCCGGCCAGCACCATCATTTGCACAAGTTTAATTTTTTTAAAACCTCCTTTCGTGCTTTTCGAGTGGCCTCATTTCCACAACTAATATTCACAAAGTTTAATGTCTCTCCCTTTGTAGTTCTTTCTTTGACGATCCCGATGGATGCCCCGGTGGTTGCCTTCAGACGACGGATGGTGGCGCCACCTTTGCCAATAATGGCACCGGCTGCATCTTTGGAGATGAAGATCCGATTGTCTTTATTCCCCCTTGTTCTCTTCAAGGAAGAGGAAGAAGAGGAGGCGGCAGAGGAAGAGGAGCCAGAAGAGGACGACCTGGACGTGGATGCCCAACTCCTCTCCTCTGTCGCCGAGGAACTGTCGCCATCTTCATCAGACAGTAGCGTTGCTGAAGATGGCTTGTCCGTTGCCGGAACTTTCATCGGGATCGTCAGGTCGTTGATGCTTGTGGTAATCGTGGATATCGCCTTATCCAGAAGGGTGCCGTCTGCTTCGAGAGTAGCGTTGAGGGCGCCACCAAAAGAAGAAATGGCGTGGTAGCTGTACCCACTCAGGGTGAAGTTCCTGAGCCGGCTGCAGAAAACGATCCAGTTCCGCCTACATATAGCATCAATGAGAGGCGGCGGGGAGAGCACTGTAACCATTGGACCCTTCGATCTGATAATGCCGACGAGATGAATGAAGCGGTTATAGGCAGCATCCCCATCACCGCCGCCTCTCAGCTCGGACGTGTCTGGCAGGATCACCACGTGGTCAGCTGCCGGGATGCGATCCGAGCAGTGCGCCAAGAAGTGAAGACCTTCTGCTGAAGATTTCATGCGGCAGTCTGCTCGAGCAAGCCCGGAGGAGATGTCGTCTTGGCGGCCATCCTTCGGGAGAACCACTAACATGTACGGCAACACTGGATCAGATGCAGCCGGCTCAACAGCGGCTGCAGTTGTCATGGACGAGGGCTGGTCAACGAAGGACTGTATCACCTCGTCCCAAAAAGTATAGTAGTATGAAGTTGGAACTGCTAGCTCTTAAGTGGGCAGTAACCGAGAAGTTTCGAGACTACCTACTTGGAGCTACTTTCACTGTTTTCACCGACAACAACCCGCTGAAGTATGTGATGACGTCTGCAAAACTGAAGGCAGTGGAGCAGAAGTGGGTTGGTGAACTGAGTGCCTTCAACTTTGACATCCGGTACAGACCAGGCAAGGACAATGCCAATGCAGATGGTTTGAGTCGCCGACATCATCCTGCAGATATTCCAGATCAGTTTGAAGAACTCGGAGTAGATGAAGTTGCTTCTCTGATGGGCGTGACAGAGTGCCACAGGACTTGAGGGGGGAGATGCTGAGAGTGTCTCTCCTGGCGACCACAGCGGAGGTGAGCCACATTACCACAAAAAAGATCCCAGATAGCTGCGAGACTCTACCAACTCCAGAGAGAAGATGAGGCGATTGGTGTAGTCGCAGAATTCGTGAGTAAGGGCAAGAAACCGAGTAACCGTGACCTGAAGGAGCAGCCAAGAGATGTGAAGACTCTGCTTCGACAGTTTGACAAGCTTGTGCTCATCTCTGAGGTGTTATACAGGGTGATGACCAACCCTAAGACCCAGGACGAGGTGCATCAGCTATGTCCTGCCACAATCACTCAAAAACAGAGTGATGCAGGGGTTACACGACACCATGGGCCATCAAGGTATGTAGCGGACAGAGACACTGGTTAGACAGAGTTGCTTCTGGCCTGGACTTCAGAAAGATGTCCAAGAATGGGTAGCCAACTGCAAGCGTTGCACCCTTGCCAAACCTCCATCTCGTCAGATCCGTACTCCCATGGATAGCATCAGAGCAAATCAACCACTGGATATCCTCTCCATAGACTGTACCTTACTGGACAAAGCCTCCAATGGTATGGAGAATACATTGGTTATGACAGATGTATTCAGTAAGTTTGCGATTGCTATCGCCACCCGAAACCAGACTGCCACGACAACAGCTAAGACTCTTGTGAAGGAATGGTTCTTGAAGTATGGGATTCCGGAGAGGATTCATTCTGACCAGGGTCGGAATTTCGAGAGCAAGCTCATTACAGAACTTATCCAACTGTATGGGGTAAAGAAGTCACACACCACGCCTTATCATCCCCGAGGCAATGGACAGTGTGAACGTTTTAACCGGACTCTTCACAACCTCCTAAGCACCCTTGATCCAGAACAGAAAAAGAAATGGCCAGATCAGCTTCCTATGGTGGTGTTCTACTACAACTCCACACCACACCCAACGACAGGATTCGAGCCATTCTACCTGATGTTTGGCAGACACAGCCGGCTCCCAACTGACTTTCTGCTAGGCACACCGGGTGGAGAAGGAAATCTTGACTGGATCACCACTCACCAGCAAAGACTGAAGAAAGCTTATCAGCTAGTCAGTGAGAACCTGAAGGCCAACATCGAAACAAGGAAAGAGAGATATGACAAGCATACACAAGACTGGAACATTGATACAGGAAAGAAGGTGTACCTCAAGGATCATAGTGTAGTGGGTCGCAACACGATTGGAGACCACTACAAGCCAGAGGAATACACGGTAATCAACAAGAGAGGTCATGTGTATGATGTGAGTAGTGGACAAGGAAAAATGAAGACGGTAAATCGCAAGGAATTGAAAGAAGTACCACTTCACAGGAATCCGATCAGCAATGCCAAGGAGACAAGAGTCAAGAAACTCATTCATCCCAAAAGAGTTCAGGAGAAGGCCAAAAACCCTACCCCACCACCAAGCTCTACAGAGGATAGTGAGGATGAATATTGGATGGAGTTAGAGACTCTTCCGCTACGCCGCTCAACACGAGCTGGAGCAGGTATTCACAGAAACCCGCATAATGAGCCACGTTCTACTGTGCGAAGAAATTAGATGATATATTATAATCATGTGTCAAGTACATGAATCACAGGTTTTAATGTGAACTTCATTAATTAATGTCTTATTGTATATTTTAAGGTATTGCATGGTTGGAAAAAAAACAAAAACAAATAAAAACAAAGATAAGGAGTATTTGTAAACATTTGCCACATTATTGGGTGCAATATTTAATTTAAGATGTTTGAATACCGAACACTTAAAATCTTTTGGGGGATATGTAACAGTGTCAATTATCATATTCATGATCTGTATTGTATATCTTTTTGTTCAATATATCAAACTAATGTATTAACAATTTAACACCAGAGGTCAACGATGCATGGTAAAACAAACAGAAACATTTACAAGGTATAACTTTTTGATACACCGTGTTAGCCGGTTACTATTGACAACCAAAATCAACAATCAGCCATGTTTGTTTGTGTCCCAAGTGAATCAAGACAATATGCAACATTCCAGGTATGCTAAGCCCTGCCCCCTGATTTTCGACGAGCCACTTTCGCCAACTTTCATCAAACTTTGTCGACCCGGTAGTTTCAAATCAACTCTCATAAGGATCCATTCTGTTCACGGTCCTCGCTCCACGCGTCTGTGATTATCTCCTCATCCTGTCCACTGCCATCCATGTATTTTCCACCGTGCATTCTCTGTTCATCCCTTTATCTGCCTACCTATTCAAATTTGCGTTCTGACCACGTATTTTTTCTAAATTTACCTGCCTTCGTCGCTATTCTACACTGATGGTCTTGTACCGGCGCCATATTTTCTCACGCTGCGCTCATGCCAACCTGACACTGATTTCGCTCAATCTCCCTGCAATTTGGGTTAATTTGTGAAAATATGTACCTACGTTTATGGCCAGGACAGCCACGTCAATCAAGAAATGGGCCATATCGGCCCACGACCACCTCCCGTCGTTAATTCGGAGGAGGAGGTCGTGGGCCTCATCAAAGATGTCTCGTCTGTGTGCCGGGCTGTCCATGACTGATTTTCCGCCTGCGCGCTGCGGGTGCCCTCGCCTCTTGGCCGCGCTCTGCATTTGGGCCCGTGACAGGTGACCTTTCCTCGATAATTTTTGCGACAACATTTATTCACATCAAATTGTTCTCTTTTCAATTGTAATGATATTATATGTTTAACTTTTCTTTCCAGCTTCACGACATTGGTATTCCCCTTTTGGCCCGTTTCCACTTTCACGCTATTTTGATTCACGAGCCGCTCCAAAACACCCACTTGCCGCCCCCCCCCCTCACCCCCCCTCCCCGATCACCAATCCCGGCCTCTCGCCGGCTTCGCCAAAGTTTCTACGAGGGCTGTCCCAGAAATTTTATCAGATGATCAGTCTTATATATATATGTTTTAATTATCTTACTTCTTCCTTTGCAGACGCAATAACATTTAGTTAATTTATTTGTGTGGCGATGCCGCATCTGTCTAATCCCGTCCTTCGTCCGTTGCAGGATTAGCACTCCCGATTTCCATAGGCCCTTCCAGGCGTATACTGTGAGCTTTATGTTCCCTCAATACCATGAGAGAATTTTGTTTTCCTTTGTCCCTGGGTTCAGCTTTGTTGTTTTTATTTTTTCAACAGGACCCCGTGACGACCTCATGAGTCTGAACTTCTTTGTACTGACTTCAAGATTAATTGCCTTGATGACGGATACCTCACCGTCCCTCATTTTGTGCTTATAGAGCGATGTGTTGCCGCTCGATTGTATATTTTTCTTGTTTTTTAGAATCATGTATTGTTACCATATGCTGTCCTCCCTACCATGTTGCTCAAAATAAAACCTACCCCTTCTTCGAGTTCTGTTGATATAAACTTTATGTATGTTTCTTTCTTCCCGTTCTAATTAGCATTACTTGACCTATTTCCATATATTTTTTTTTACCTTGTTAAGTTGACAATTTGTCTTGTCAGCTATTTCCCAATGTCCACTGAACTGTCCATCACTTCAATCATGACTTCAGCTGATATTTTCTTCTCCTTCCAGAGTGTAGTTTAGACTTATTTTCTGGAACCTCCTCTGCACTGTGTTCAGTTATGATGATATGGGCTTGGGACTTTATGATTCAAATGCTCCTCTGTTCCACCTATAACATGCATTTGCGTTGTTTAATATTAACATTTTTGTTGCACTTCTTTTTACCTGAAGCCTACTTAATTATGACACTGCTTGCCCAGTTTAATTTGTTCAGTGCTTTGTTATTTTTAATGTAATATATATGTTTTTGTTTTTCAGCAGACCTTCCTGGTCACTTTGCTGGCCAACCCAATTGTTGGGATTTTTCTACACTTCCACTCTCATCTGTCACTTCAATGGTATCCAATTGTTCAATTTCCCTTGGCAAATCGTCCTGGCCAAGGAGGGTTCCTAGGTTTAATATCTATACCAAAGCAATCAAGACGGTTGCTCTGCCGTAGCAGGCGATGAAGTAGTTTAGCTTTTTAAATTGAAGTGAATTTTGTTTAAGTGAGATATGGGATGTGGATATTACTAAGTAATTTTCATAATACATGGCTTCTTATAGTCTATATGATATCTTTCCAATATGTAACTGCTTACTTTTAGATTCAGGTATACAATAATGAGCTGGGAGTTCACCAGTCAGGTGGACATGCTCCTGCCATATGCACATATATTTTTTTTTGTGTTCGAGCTTTTGTTCCTGCAAGTTCAATAATATCCCTTATTCCAGGCCAACATGACATAATGACTAATGGATGATTCCTTACCTTATACCTAACATTGATGCCTAGTAACTCACAATGACCACTTATAATTGGTGACCACTCATGTTTGGTCCATATTTTACAGTTGATTTCTGTCATGCAGCTCTGAAACCAAAGACTATGATTTAACATTTTGTGTGTATGTAACCCAGCTACCTGTTTCATTCATGGACCATGTTTTGTGTTTTGAAGTACCTATTTGCTACCCTCTCTAATATTGCCATTTTTTTAATCTCAGATCTTGTTTTACTTATGCACACCAGTCGTACCTTGCTGTGTGATAATATTTGTATTGCAACTGTTCCTATTTCATGGTGGACTATGCCCCATGTCGAGTATCTTTTTATGACATTTTAATCCTAATTGTTGTACTTTAACATTATATTTATCCTTCTCTTGTTATGTATATTGCTGCTTAATTATCTTGATGTTTAATTTTTTATTATTAACGTTGTGTTTTCCTGTATTCCGCTTGGCGCGCTCTAGTGCTGCCCTAGACTGTGCGACGACAGCGTCCGCGCGTGTCAGTCAGTGTATGTACGTTAATTATGATTGAATTCCACTTGGCGCCACCTAGTTAATACAGTCCCGCTTTCATTGGGATCCTATATTTCATAGGTGTTACTGTTTAAGAAGAATGTTAATGTTTCTTATCTTTTGATGGTTCAATGTTATATAATCACACTTAATTCCTGTGTACTTCTTCACAGGCCCGCCAACCATCCATAATGATATGTTTTGAATTGTAATAATGTTCATGCCATACACCTGTTGAGTTCATAAATGTATTGTCCAGTCTTGACTCAGTACGTTGCTATTTCACTCCATACAATATTATAGCTTACCCACCTGTCATATATATATATATATTTTTTTTTTCTTTTTCCTCGCTCTCCCTTTTGCCATGTTTTATTTTTTTCTTCTTTCTTTTTCTTCTTTTTGTCAGCTTGAGGTAGCAATTTGATTCAGTTTCTTGATGTTTTTTGGCCATCATTTGTCCCCCAGCCATTCTGAGAAAGAAGTACATTTCGACATTTACACTCGTTTAAAATTTTTCTGTGTTTTGTATAGGTTATCAGCCTGTCAACCTCTTACGTCCCGTTTGGAGAGTACAATCTCCATTGCTTAGAGTGCTGTTTTTCAGCCTTGCATGATAATTCTATCTCTGTATTCCATTCGTGCTTTCCTGGAATCTCCTTCAGTCAGGCGAGCTGTGATAAATAACATTGCAGCCCTTTTCTCAAACAGCCCAAAATGGCTCTTGCCGCCTGCGTATCAGGTGCCTTCGCCTAGTGCTTAGGCCTGAGGAGTTTTTAATTATTTTCCAGGATCAACCACGTGCGGCCGGTTATCTACGAGCATTGGTGTGTTTCTCTACTGAGGATAAGTTGAATATATGTCAAACATATGTCGGACAATTGTTCTGGGATTGCCAACAACTCCCTCTTTTAGTCTGCCTGCAGACTGCAGTAACTACATAATTGCACTGCGAGTTTTGATCCTCTATTCCAAGCCTACCTCAGTTTGGTCGGATTCACGTTGCTGCCCGTCGTCTTCTCCTTTCTCCTTTCATGTCCATTTCCTGTGCTCACTGTGCAGTGACCGTTACGGGTTTTCCCAATAGATCATCTGCGTCATCAGTCACCTGTATTGTTCTTTTCACCTACCTTTTTATATGTTATCCTATGTGTGCTTAATATGCCACGTCCCTTTAGACACCTTTACATACTGACCAATGGTCATTGTTTTTAATCTTTTTTTCTTTTTGCCAACTTGTTTGTCATTTCAGTTCTGAATTGCTGCTTACCTTGCCGCTCTTTGCGTGGCTCCGGATGTGTTTGTGCACTAGTCATCATGGTCACCATGGCTGGTCGCCGATGCGTCATTCGGTCCCGCCCATTCAGATCCTTTCTTGGTTTCTCACTCTTCACAGTATACCATTGGCTCTGTGCTGCCCCCTTGTGAATTGTGCCTGTTACGTGTGGACAATACTTATACATCTCCATTAATTTTTTTGCCTATTTTATTACACTAAATTCTAAAACAGATCAGTTACGCATGGCTCTCCTCCAATGTGTCATGCTAACTGCTCCTTATTCGTCTTGTCCTCTCAGTACTTAATTCATTTTTTCTCTCTATTTCTTCTTCTTCTTCTTTTTACCCTTACGCTTCTGTTTTTACACTTGCCACTCTCACTGTAAATTAACTATCGGAATTGAGCTGTCCGGCGAATTCGCTAAGTTGTAAAATCACATTATTTGTTAAAAAAATTATTCTTGGTAAATGATGGACTAACTGTTATCTAATGTATGGTTTATGAATATTAAATTAATGTGACCTGTTTATGTCTATCCTAGGTTCAAGTGTATGTAACTTCCCGTACGGGAGTTCTGATAGTTATTTCTGACAGGACAAACTCGACATGTCTTTATGCATTAAACGCTAGAACTAAACTGGTTTATTCTCTCAAAGTATTTGTTTGATAGTGTGAGTAAGATAGCTGCGGATGCAGCCAGGCCTACAATGTTTCTATCTGTTCCTGATGTATGTATTGCAGGGCCACCTGACTGTTCTTGCTGTTTCATTGATGAGACCCCTGTAATCTGTGTTCAGTTCATTCGGGTTACAGACATGGTTTGATATTTACTATTATGCCATATAGAGCTTACTTATGTTTGTCCAAACACTTTTTCTAAAGTTTAAGGTTCAATTTAAACCATAAATTAATTCAGAACTTTACTATTATTTAATCAAACAAGCAGCGCCAACAGCAATTGAACCAGTCCTGCGTAAGTATCGCTGGACGTGTGTAGATTCCAATTTCGGAGAAAAAGGAAACTATAATTAAAAATTAATTAAATTAAGTTTGATCTATAATCTGGGTAAATATAATTTTCATCCTTCATTTTCTTATGCTGTGTCAATCTTTATATATATACTTATTTTTCCCAGTGTTTAAATGTTGGTGTTTTATGATTAATTGGTTTGGTTGCGTTTTATGACACCACATTGTATAATTATTGTTAGAGGTTAATTTTGACAGTTGGTATGCCTGTTATTCAATTACTTGATTCTTCACTTCTTTGTATAATTCCTCTATCTCAGTGTTATATTACCAATATTTCTCTGATATTCCTAAGGTAATTAGTTATATATGTATCCCTATGTCATAATGTAGAATCTGGACAGAAATTACTTTGGTCTTTGTTATATGTTTCAGTGTTCACTCACCCTCAGCGTCACACTCAGTGCTATGGCTCGTTTTGATTCGTCCCACCTTTTATTATCTGGTAATGACATTTATCCTCTTGTGTTTTGAGTGTTCTTTCGTACAAATATATTGTGATGTACTAATTCTTGTTATACTACTCTGTTTTAGTTATGGATGGTTACTGGGTTTTTCAACCAATGCTTCAAACACTTGGAGTTGGACCTTACATATTTTATGTTGGGTTCTTGCGCCTTCATCCGTCCATCCTTTTCGGATGCGACAACCTAATCTTACGATGTGTGTTTCTGTGGGATTTACCATTTCCGTTTTTCTGTAGTAATTTCATGACTTATGACCCATTTTGTATGTATTTACCCCTAAATCTCATTTCTTACCAAATTGGCACCTCCTTGTTTTCCTAGTATTGTTATGATTTACTATTATATAAGTCTATTCTATATTTATCTGTTGTAATTGGTTTGATACTGATATCCCATGCCTAATTGTTGTAAACTGAGTAAATGTTTCATTCCATTTCTAGTTGCTGCGAACAGCTTAAATAATGCATTCCATATCTAATTGTTGTATAAGTGGTTGCATTTTAATCTTTCCTAATTGTTGTAATTTAAAGCTTTTACATAACGCGTGTCTAAATACCAGCACAGATTTTACGCTAATTTTTGTTAAATTCTATTGTGCAAATATCACCATCTCTGGTATTATATTCATAGACTTTGTTGTACCAGGATAAGGGACAGGATATGTTAGAGCCTGGTACATCAAGTATTTGTTCTTGGCGACCAGGGGGATACGAACTCTGTAAAGGAGGTTACCCCGATCATTCCATATCGGTTCAACTGTGAGAGTTTGGTAATTTTCCAAATGTCGATTCAATTATGATTAACATACAGGTTTATTTCATTTTCAATTCGACATTTTATCATTTTTACAATTAAATATATTTTTAATTACATAAGCTGTCATTCAGTATACATTCCCCTAATGGCTGTAATGCATTGTGATGTTTCTTATTTAACATTCCTTTGGTGTATTTTATTGTTGTCTTAACTTGTTGTGACTTGTGGTAAAAGTTTTTCACCTATGTGCGTAGTTCTTTATCTCAATGTACACTACGTCCATAGTACTTTGATTTTGTGATTTAGTTTCTGTACGTCTGGTCTAGGTTTGGCATTTGGCATTGGCAATTGGCAAAGTGTGAGTTTCATATATAGCTATATACCACTGTGCGAATATCCTCATATCAGCACACTGTTTATTAATATAAAGCACCAGGAAAATACACCAATACAGTGCCACACTTAAAAAAACTGACAGCAGTATATATACAACTTACTTAAAATTTACTCTCCTGTTTATGCTTGGATAAGCTCGTTTACTTCGATAAACATTTTACTGATAGCTGATATTTAATGGCTATACATTCAACTGATATACATGTTTAAACAGATAAACACTCATAAACTTGAACAGTATATATGGAGAACATTGCCTAACAAACATACACGCCACTGTTTATGTAAGGTTATATGACCTATCCTTCAACGTATATATCAGTTTACATGATATATAGAAGAGCTATCCTCCACTGGATATGTCAGTTTAAGTGATGTATACAGGGCTTAATTATACTGTTTATATGATATTTAAGGACCCTATCCTCTGTTGTATATTCCAGTTTATATGATATTTTCAGGACCTATCCTCTGTTGTATATGCCAGTTTATATGATATATACAGGACCTTTCTCCGACTGTATATGTCAGTTTATATGATATATACAGGACCTATCTCCGACTGTATATGTCAGTTTATATGATATATACAGGACCTATCTCCGACTGTATATGTCAGTTTATGTGATATATACAGGACCTATCTCCGACTGTATATGTCAGTTTATATGATATATACAGGACCTTTCTCCGACTGTATATGTCAGTTTATATGATATATACAGGACCTATCTCCGACTGTATATGTCAGTTTATATGATATATACAGGACCTATCTCCGACTGTATATGTCAGTTTATGTGATATATACAGGACCTATCTCCGACTGTATATGTCAGTTTATATGATATATAAAGGACCTATCTCCCACTGTATATGCTAGTTTATGTGATATTTACAGGACCTTTCCCCCCACTGTTTATGCCAGTTTATTTGATACAAGAATTTATCCCCACAGAATATGCCAGTTTATGTGATGTTTACAGGACCTATCTTCCACTGTATATGTAAGTTTATTCTACCTTTAAAAGACCTTTCCTGAATTATAAATGTCAGTTTATTTACCAGCACAATATGTAATTACCCCCAAAATGTACCACAAATATAACATTTTAAATTTATTATTGACAAACAACATAGCAAAAACTGATAAACAAGCCAGCTATCCTGAAAATATGCATATCGAAGGTTATATTTGTTGACCTTTTATATTAGGCCCTTTTTCAGATTTTAAGACAAACTGGTTCCTGTCTGAAAAGAAGCTTTCCTGAAAGTGAATAAAATGAATGGGATATTAAGTTATTTTATCTCTAATTGGTACACATACAATATTTTCTATCAGGTTCTGTTAGAATATTCCAGACTGGTGAAAGGTCATTGACCTTGTCTGACAAAACGCTATTGGCATTTTGCTTGACAAACGGTCAGTGCCCTTGCCTAAAATGTATAAAAATATTCATTTCTATATTTCCTAATGGTATACAATCATCCTAATCCCATCCCTTATAAGAAAAGGTCATTGACCTTACTTATTAACAAACTCTTCTGAAAGAAACAGTAATTGACACTTCAGAGCTATCTGGGGTTTCATATCAAACCTCTTGTAAGAACAGACCATGCAAAGACTTGTGAAAGGTCATTGACCTTGCTTGTAATCAATTTGTGCTGAAAAGAAACAAAAAATGAAAGGGTCACTTGAAGTATTATAATAGTGAGTTTGTCCTTGCTTTATATGCGTCTTTACTTTGTCACTGGCTCCCTTCTGAAAACAGTCACTGGCTCCCTTCTGAAAACAGTACAAAAACTGTTAAAAGGTCATTGACCTTCCCTTTTTATTAATAATTGACCTTACCTGGAAGGTCATTGACCTTCCCTTTTTATCAATTATTGGCCTTTCCTGGAAACAAACAGTCCTGAAATCTTAAAGAACAGGAATGATTTTAGTACCTATATATCCTTGAAAGGTACGTGAAAAGGTCATTGATAACTGGTAAAAGGTCATCGACCTTGTTTAGTCCTGAAAGAAAAAAATTGAAAGGGACATTTCTTTCATTTGCATGTGATGTGTTTTATCAGGATCCTCATATGAATGGTGCCCAGCCTGGTAGCTTGATAAAAGGTCATTGACCTTGCCTGGAAACAAGCAGCCCTGAAATGAAGGAAAATACTGGTAGATTACAGTGGATGTCTCTTTGTTCAAACATTGTCCAAATCATGATGCTGAAAATTCCATGTAGATGGCATCTGGGTTTGGATAAAGTCTGGAAAAATATATATCCAAAATAACAGTTTAAATGTCTTTCCTTTGTAAAAACCTGTAACAGAGTGAGGCTTGTATTACACGTGTCAGCCTCTTGCTGGATGGTGGTTAGCATCCTGTGTAAGCATTTTGTAAACATGTCCTAACAGCTTGGGACACAAAGGAAGAATAGCTGTTTTCCCGCCACCAAGCCTGTCACCCCTCATTAGTTCTTCTAGGTCACTGCACTAAGGTACAATTAATCTTAGAGTAATAGTCAAAAGTTTGGGAAGCAGGGATAATCTCAGGCGGCAACCAAGCTTGGACACAAAGTTATCTCTGATCAGATGTTATCCCTGTGTTGTGGTTAGTGGCTCTCTCTGTTCTCTGTGGGGTATTTTTCCAACCTCTCCAACTTGTCACCTCAAGCTATATTACTCTAAGAATTAATTAACTCCTGTTGAGCAAGCCAGCACACTATCATAAAGATTTTATAATTGGTCCAGGATTCTCACTTTAACCTTCTTCAAATCATCACTACAGATTTGCCAAGTATAGTGATGATCAAGAATGATCTTGAATCTCATCAGATTTAAGTTCAATTCATTTCACTGCATCCCTGTGCTGTCTCACTTGCATCACAAAATATAAATAGCTACTGGATGTGGCTGGGATGAGCACTTGATTAACCTTGGTTGTCATGGCGACAGTCTCCATGGGGTATCAAGTGGGGTCAGGGCAAATTGTTGCTGACCCAATTTTCAAAAGGCCAGCTACTAATTCACATATGAAGATTTCAAAACAGGGACAAGGGCCCATAGATGAGAAACCCATACCAGGACCTAAAGGCCAGAGGGTCTGGTGATTAAAACTTGTGGTGCAAGGCTAAAAGACGGCACTTTTTTTATTTTGATATTTTCCCTGACATACAATCCAAGATTTGTCAATATTTTTGTTTCTAGTGCATATATATCTCCACTCTAAAAAGTCCTATCAGTATCTATACAACATAACAATCATGAAATAAGAGATATCTTAGAGATCTGAATGTTATATAATACCATAAAAGTGTAAAAAACGCCAGGCGCGATTTAGACATTTTATACTCTTTTTGTCACTTACTATCCAAGATTTGCTATTATCTTGGCTTGTAGTGAAAATTTTTTCAATCTGAAAAGTCCTATCAGTATCTAAACATCACCAGAATCATGAAATAAGAGAGATCTAAAAGATCTGAATGTTATATAGTACCATAAAAGTGTAAAAAACGTCAGGCGCGATTTAGACATTTTATACTCTTTTTGTCACTTACTATTCAAGATTTGCTAATATCTTGGCTTGTAGTGAACATTTTTTCAATCTGAAAAGTCCTATCAGTATCTAAACATCATGAGAATCATGAAATAAGAGATATCTAAGAGATCTGAATGTTATATAGTACCATAAAAGTGTAAAAAACGTCAGGCGCGATTTAGACATTTTATACTCTTTTTGTCACTTACTATCCAAGATTTGCTATTATCTTGGCTTGTAGTGAAAATTTTTTCAATCTGAAAAGTCCTATCAGTATCTAAACATCACCAGAATCATGAAATAAGAGATATCTAAAAGATCTGAATGTTATATAGTACCATAAAAGTGTAAAAAACGTCAGGCGCGATTTAGACATTTTATACTCTTTTTGTCACTTACTATTCAAGATTTGCTAATATCTTGGCTTGTAGTGAACATTTTTTCAATCTGAAAAGTCCTATCAGTATCTAAACATCATAAGATCAGTATCTTAACATCATAAGAATAATGAAATAAGAGATATCTAAGAGATCTGAATGTTATATAGTACCATACAAGTGTAAAAAACGTCAGGCGCGATTTAGACATTTTATACTCTTTTTGTTACTTACTATCCAAGATTTGCTAATATCTTGGCTTGTAGTGAACATTTTTTTCAATCTGAAAAGTCCTATCAGTATCTAAACATCATAGGAATCATGAAATAAGAGATATCTAAGGGATCTGAATGTTACATAGTACCATAAAAGTGTAAAAAACGTCAGGCGCGATTTAGACATTTTATACTCTTTTTGTTACTTACTATCCAAGATTTGCTAATATTTTGGCTTGTAGTGAACCTTTTTTCAATCTGAAAAGTCCTATCAGTATCTAAACATCGTAAGAATCATGGAATAAGAGATATCTAAGAGATCTGAGTGTTATATAGTACCATAAAAGTGTAAAAAACGTCAGGCGCGATTTAGACATTTTATATTCTTTTTGTGACTTACTATCCAAGATTTGCCAATATCTTGGCTTGTAGTGAACATTTTTTTCAATCTGAAAAGTCCTATCAGTATCTAAACATCATAGGAATCATGAAATAAGAGATATCTAAGAGATCTGAATGTTACATAGTACCATAAAAGTGTAAAAAACGTCAGGCGCGATTTAGACATTTTATACTCTTTTTGTTACTTACTATCCAAGATTTGCTAATATTTTGGCTTGTAGTGAACCTTTTTTCAATCTGAAAAGTCCTATCAGTATCTAAACATCGTAAGAATCATGGAATAAGAGATATCTAAGAGATCTGAGTGTTATATAGTACCATAAAAGTGTAAAAAACGTCAGGCGCGATTTAGACATTTTATATTCTTTTTGTGACTTACTATCCAAGATTTGCCAATATCTTGGCTTGTAGTGAACATTTTTTTCAATCTGAAAAGTCCTATCAGTATCTAAACATCATAAGAATCATGAAAAAAGAGATATCTATGAGATCTGAATGTTATATAGTACCATAAATGTGTAAAAAACGCCAGGCGCGATTTAGACATTTTCTACTCTTTTTGTCACTTACTATCCAAGATTTGCTAGTATCTTGGCTTGTAGTGAACCTTTTTTCAATCTGAAAAGTCCTATCAGTATCTAAACATCATAAGATTCATGAAAAAAGAGATATCTATGAGATCTGAATGTTATATAGTACCATAAAAGTGTAAAAAACGCCAGGCGCGATTTAGACATTTTATACTCTTTTTGTCACTTACTATTCAAGATTTGCTAATATCTTGGCTTGTAGTGAACATTTTTTCAATCTGAAAAGTCCTATCAGTATCTAAACATCATGAGAATCATGAAATAAGAGATATCTAAGAGATCTGAATGTTATATAGTACCATAAAAGTGTAAAAAACGTCAGGCGCGATTTAGACATTTTATACTCTTTTTGTCACTTACTATGCAAGATTTACTAATATCTTGGCTTGTAATGAACCTTTTTTCAATCTGAAAAGTCCTATCAGTATCTAAACATCATAGGAATCATGAAATAAGAGATATCTAAGAGATCTGAATGTTATATAGTACCATACAAGTGTAAAAAACGTCAGGCGCGATTTAGACATTTTATACTCTTTTTGTTACTTACTATCCAAGATTTGCTAATATCTTGGCTTGTAGTGAACATTTTTTTCAATCTGAAAAGTCCTATCAGTATCTAAACATCATAGGAATCATGAAATAAGAGATATCTAAGGGATCTGAATGTTACATAGTACCATAAAAGTGTAAAAAACGTCAGGCGCGATTTAGACATTTTATACTCTTTTTGTTACTTACTATCCAAGATTTGCTAATATTTTGGCTTGTAGTGAACCTTTTTTCAATCTGAAAAGTCCTATCAGTATCTAAACATCGTAAGAATCATGGAATAAGAGATATCTAAGAGATCTGAGTGTTATATAGTACCATAAAAGTGTAAAAAACGTCAGGCGCGATTTAGACATTTTATATTCTTTTTGTGACTTACTATCCAAGATTTGCCAATATCTTGGCTTGTAGTGAACATTTTTTTCAATCTGAAAAGTCCTATCAGTATCTAAACATCATAGGAATCATGAAATAAGAGATATCTAAGAGATCTGAATGTTACATAGTACCATAAAAGTGTAAAAAACGTCAGGCGCGATTTAGACATTTTATACTCTTTTTGTTACTTACTATCCAAGATTTGCTAATATTTTGGCTTGTAGTGAACCTTTTTTCAATCTGAAAAGTCCTATCAGTATCTAAACATCGTAAGAATCATGGAATAAGAGATATCTAAGAGATCTGAGTGTTATATAGTACCATAAAAGTGTAAAAAACGTCAGGCGCGATTTAGACATTTTATATTCTTTTTGTGACTTACTATCCAAGATTTGCCAATATCTTGGCTTGTAGTGAACATTTTTTTCAATCTGAAAAGTCCTATCAGTATCTAAACATCATAAGATTCATGAAAAAAGAGATATCTATGAGATCTGAATGTTATATAGTACCATAAAAGTGTAAAAAACGCCAGGCGCGATTTAGACATTTTATACTCTTTTTGTCACTTACTATTCAAGATTTGCTAATATCTTGGCTTGTAGTGAACATTTTTTCAATCTGAAAAGTCCTATCAGTATCTAAACATCATGAGAATCATGAAATAAGAGATATCTAAGAGATCTGAATGTTATATAGTACCATAAAAGTGTAAAAAACGTCAGGCGCGATTTAGACATTTTATACTCTTTTTGTCACTTACTATGCAAGATTTACTAATATCTTGGCTTGTAATGAACCTTTTTTCAATCTGAAAAGTCCTATCAGTATCTAAACATCATAGGAATCATGAAATAAGAGATATCTAAGAGATCTGAATGTTATATAGTACCATAAAAGTGTAAAAAACGCCAGGCGCGATTTAGACATTTTATACCCTTTTTGTCACTTACTATCCAAGATTTGCTAATATCTTGGCTTGTAGTGAACTTTTTTTCAATCTGAAAAGTCCTATCAGTATCTAAACATCGTAAGAATCATGGAATAAGAGATATCTAAGAGATCTGAGTGTTATATAGTACCATAAAAGTGTAAAAAAACGTCAGGCGCGATTTAGACATTTTATACCCTTTTTGTCACTTACTATCCAAGATTTGCTAATATCTTGGCTTGTAGTGAACTTTTTTTCAATCTGAAAAGTCCTATCAGTATCTAAACATCGTAAGAATCATGAAATAATAGATATCTAAGAGATCTGAGTGTTATATAGTACCATAAAAGTGTAAAAAACGCCAGGCGCGATTTAGACATTTTATACTCTTTTTGTCACTTACTATCCAAGATTTGCTAATATCTTGGCTTGTAGTGAACATTTTTTCAATCTGAAAAGTCCTATCAGTATCTAAACATCATAAGATCAGTATCTAAACATCATAAGAATAATGAAATAAGAGATATCTAAGAGATCTGAATGTTATATAGTACCATACAAGTGTAAAAAACGTCAGGCGCAATTTAGACATTTTATACTCTTTTTGTTACTTACTATCCAAGATTTGCTAATATTTTGCTTGTAGTGAACCTTTTTTCAATCTGAAAAGTCCTATCAGTATCTAAACATCGTAAGAATCATGGAATAAGAGATATCTAAGAGATCTGAGTGTTATATAGTACCATAAAAGTGTAAAAAACGTCAGGCGCGATTTAGACATTTTATACTCTTTTTATGACTTACTATCCAAGATTTGCCAATATCTTGGCTTGTAGTGAACATTTTTTTCAATCTGAAAAGTCCTATCAGTATCTAAACATCATAGGAATCATGAAATAAGAGATATCTAAGAGATCTGAATGTTACATAGTACCATAAAAGTGTAAAAAACGTCAGGCGCGATTTAGACATTTTATACTCTTTTTGTTACTTACTATCCAAGATTTGCTAATATTTTGGCTTGTAGTGAACCTTTTTTCAATCTGAAAAGTCCTATCAGTATCTAAACATCGTAAGAATCATGGAATAAGAGATATCTAAGAGATCTGAGTGTTATATAGTACCATAAAAGTGTAAAAAACGTCAGGCGCGATTTAGACATTTTATATTCCTTTTGTGACTTACTATCCAAGATTTGCCAATATCTTGGCTTGTAGTGAACATTTTTTTCAATCTGAAAAGTCCTATCAGTATCTAAACATCATAAGAATCATGAAAAAAGAGATATCTATGAGATCTGAATGTTATATAGTACCATAAAAGTGTAAAAAACGCCAGGCGCGATTTAGACATTTTATACTCTTTTTGTCACTTACTATCCAAGATTTGCTAATATCTTGGCTTGTAGTGAACCTTTTTTCAATCTGAAAAGTCCTATCAGTATCTAAACATCATAGGAATCATGAAATAAGAGATATCTATGAGATCTGAATGTTATATAGTACCATAAAAGTGTAAAAACCGCCAGGCGCGATTTAGACATTTTATACTCTTTTTGTCACTTACTATCCAAGATTTGCTAATATCTTGGCTTGTAGTGAACATTTTTTTAATCTGAAAAGTCCTATCAGTATCTAAACATCATAAGAATCATGAAATAAGAGATATCTATGAGATCTGAATGTTATATAGTACCATAAAAGTGTAAAAACCGCCAGGCGCGATTTAGACATTTTATACTCTTTTTGTCACTTACTATCCAAGATTTGCTAGTATCTTTGCTTGTATTGAACCTTTTTTCAATCTGAAAAGTCCTATCAGTATCTAAACATCATAAGAATCATGAAATAAGAGATATCTATGAGATCTGAATGTTATATAGTACCATAAAAGTGTAAAAACCGCCAGGCGCAATTTAGACATTTTCTACTCTTTTTGTCACTTACTATCCAAGATTTGCTAATATCTTGGCTTGTAGTGAACATTTTTTCAATCTGAAAAGTCCTTTCAGTATCTAAACATCGTAAGAATCATGGAATAAGAGATATCTAAGAGATCTGAATGATATATAGTACCATAAAAGTGTAAAAAACCGTCAGGCGCGATTTAGACATTTTTTCAATCTGAAAAGTCCTATCAGTATCTAAACATCATAAGAATCATGAAATAAGAGATATCTAAGAGATTTAAACAGAAACCTTGTTTTGCTCAGATGACACAATAAAGCTCCTGCTGACACATGTTTGCCCTACAATTGAGAGTGCCAGATACATATATTCAAAGCATGAAGAATGTTATAAACTTCATGTTTACACAAGGGGTTTGTGGCAGGAAACACTTAATTATTACCAGATAACAATCCCCCACTGGTTCACCATTTCAAATTTTAAGGAGTGGCAACGTTCATATCATGCTTCAATTATCTACAGTGCAAGTAAACATACAGTATATATAGCTTTATATTACATCATATATATCCATAAGTAAACTTAGAAAGTATAAAAATGTTTACATTCACAGTTCATAAACAAGACTAAACATATGCAGTATACAAGGTTTCCAATATTGTACCTTATCAGAGGTAAACATATTAAGTTTAGAGATGTATATGTAGACAGTGCATAAACAGTGTTAAACATATGCTGTATATGAATATTAGCTTATGTCAATCACAACCAGAAGTAAACTTAAAAAGTATAGACATGTTTACACACAAAGTTGATAAACAGGAGTATACTTACACATAACACAAAAGTTTATTTTTATCATATATAACCAGAAGTAAACTAAAGATATATATGACAGTTTACTCATAGCATACCTAATCAGGAGTAAACTGTTGAATTCTAGCAAAGCTAAATATGATGATAAAGTTTAGGATGCTTTACGCTGCCAGTTTAGTCTTGTGGTTACTGATATGTAGTTTACATATGTATATCTGAAACTTGAAGTATAAGAGGGCTTAAACATATAGAGGATATCTTTGATTATATGGATCTTGGCACAGTGTACTCTCGTCTGAAACACGCGGACGTGTTTAGTCGAAGGGGGACCGAGTTTAGGATATAGATTACCTACCTTTAGACTCTCAGGAATATATATAGACAATGATGGACAATCGCGGTCTCTGGCAGAATATCATGCATGGTTATTGTGTGCCATGTGAAGTCAACAAGTGCAGGTTGATGCATTGCCTCACTCACCGGACATAGAGATGACTCAACGGGCATAAGAGATGACGCAGGCAGACGGAGTCCATGCGAAACCCCGTAGCGGGAAATGATGCCACACAGGCAGACCCCACACACATGATGCTCAACGATCCTTTAAAAGGCCCTACAACTGTTAGACGGTGCTCAGAGTTCCAGCGTCCACTTGCCTAGAAGATCGACGACTCTCAGCATCGTGACCACATGGACTTGGGTGTTTTATGTATTCTCAGGACTCTTTTAGTATCATGCATTTGGGTATTTCATATGCCTCGCTTATTGCCATGCCAGCCTAGCCAGACAAGGACACACAGCACCGAATAAAGGTAACTATTGAGCAGTGTATATTCTGTGTCTGCAGTCCTTAATACCTCACACCTCATATAGGTAGATAGGGTTGCTAGGTTCCATGCCCCGCCTCACAGTAGCCAGCGAGTAGAGTAGAGTATCGATCCCCCGTCCACGTCCCCCAATGACGGATACTCACAAACCATGGGTAACACAACCAGTTTTCCGTCATTACCAATTACCGCCGATTACAGTGGAGATGGCCCTTCATCGGTGGAAACTGGTTGCTGACAAGTACGTTTCTGTGAGTCAAATATTGACATTACTGTGAAGGTATAACTGATTTCCCATAGGCCCCCTGCCAATCTCTCCAACCAATGATTAAATATAGAGGAGTTTGTGCTGGACCTGTTTCCGCCGATGAAGTAGACTGTGATTGGCATTGGCTATAAGGGTCCTCTCAAGCTTAGCCGATGTAATCGGCAGTTATTGGTAGCAATGGAAAACTTGTTCCTGTAAAGTTGTAGAGTTTTGGTGTGTATTTTTTCTATGGTGGGCATGGAACATGAAGATCGGCAATCGGCATATTTATTGGGGTAGTGGAAGGTAACTCTTAGAAATCACTTTGTCTGTCCCATGTATGTGTGAGCTACCTTTATTTTGTGCACTTGTCCCCTCTAAAAGAATTGTGTTATATATGAGGTAGGTAGGACTAATGACCATCCAGGTACCTTTATTGATCGAGGGGGCTGTAACTCAGTAACTCCTTATGAAATTGTAAAATAAATAAATATATTGTTCAATTTAAACAATTCTAGTCAAAATAGATAAGAAATCATTCAGAGTTTCACAGTAGTATTTGACTCAAAGAAATGTTTGGAACCACCAAGTGGGTGACGACATGTGACACATGAAATTGGGTAGGCAATTGGGAGTTGTTCATTTTTGATTCCTATGTTAAGTAATCCAACTATATAAGTATACTTCACATAAAACAAGACTCACTAAGAGCAATATCAGAGTTCCAAACCCTAATTGTGTCTTGGATAC
Source organism: Amphiduros pacificus (assembly GCA_949316495.1). Lineage (NCBI taxonomy): Eukaryota > Metazoa > Annelida > Polychaeta > Phyllodocida > Hesionidae > Amphiduros > Amphiduros pacificus. The sequence continues at coordinate 4,906,512 of OX439011.1, forward strand.
TGTTAATGGTGGCAGTATTGTATCTGTCAGTACATATAAGCATTTCTGTCAGCTACTGCCCTCTCTGTTAGTTTAGAAATGTATGTCAGGTTGGAAACAGGTTGGTAGTTCTTCTCTACCAGTTCCAGACCAAGCTTCTTCTGTAGGATATAGATTACACATCCAGAGACTCTTGAAAACATAAAGACATTCATAGAAAATCACGAACGCTATTGATGGTTGATGCATTGCTATAACCACCACACTGAGAGATCACGTGCGGGCAGACGAGCCCATGTCGGATATGCAGGCAGGACGAGTCCATCATGTACAGGCGGACGAGCCTATGTCGGATACGCAGGCAAGACGAGTCCATTCGTTGTCGCGTAAGGAAGCCACGCAGGCAAACTCCACACATGACGCGCAGTGATCCTTTAAAAGGGCCCGTAACCATTGGATCCTCGGAGACCGGAGATCCAGAAGCGGAAGGAGAAGCAAAGATCCAGCGACCACTTGCCACAGAAGATCCACGACTCTCAGTATCGTGACTGCATAGACTTGGGTGTTTTGTGTATAGATGGGATCTCATAAGTATCATGCATTTGGGTAGTTCATATGCCTCGCTCATTGCCATGCCGGCCTAGCCAGACAAGGAAGACTCACAGCACCGAATAAAGGTAACTACTGTGTCGTGTATATCCTGTGTCTGCAGTCCTTATTACATGCCACCTTCACCTGGGTAGATAGGGTAGCTAGGACCCGTGCCCCGACTCACAGCCAGCGAGTTAGCGAGTTATACTCATTGTACAGTACAGTACGGTGGAGTAGAGTAGCCATCTATGGTAGAGTATTGATCCCCCGTCCACGTCCCCCAACGACGGATACTCTCCATCAGTGGGTAACACTTCAACAGGGGTGTTATGATGGCTATCTTCATATTATCAGATACTGCTGATTCCATCAGATGGAAGTAATTATTGGTAAGAGGTTATCTAAGAGGTCAAGAAGAAGCCAGGTCGGGATAGGATCCAGCTTACTTGACTTCTTTGCAGACCTCTTCACTATTTTGCGCACATCATTTATGTTTAGTGGTTCAATCCTATTGTCCACAGTGTCACCTGGTGGCGAAATCGGGCTGCATGGGGCCTTATCGATGTCCAGGCGAATTCTTTCAATTTTTTCAAGAAAGAATATGTAAAACCTCTCAGCTTGAGTGACCTCACAGTCAGATTGGGCATTAGTATGTCCTTTTTCTTGTGCTTGACTGTGTCAATGACTCAGAAAAGCTTTTTAGGGTCATGTTTGTTTTCCTCCACCAGGTTGGAAAAATAGCTGGATTGAGATGACTTCAGCATGGAATTATACTTATTCCTCTGTGTGTTATATAATTCTTTGTCAATGTGAGATCCTGTCTTGTTCATTTTTCTCAAGCCTTTCCAGCTTAAATTGTTCTTCAATCCAAGGTACAGGTTTGCACTGAGTGACTTTGGCATACTTGAGAGGAGCATGTTTATCCATAAGTGATGTGAGCTCCTTGTCATAGTAATTTACCATGTCATGCAGGGATAGGTGTTCCCATGTTGAATTTGTACTAGTTAGGGCTTTGATGTCATTCCTTAGGGATTGAAGGTCTAGTCCCTTAAAGTTCCTGTACTTGTTTGATATTTTGGGGGGTTTGGGGGGTGAGATACCTAGGTATAGCTTAATCATTTTATGATCAGATATGTACTCATCCACCAGGTGTCTCTTAAAAGCCTTGAAAGTGATGATTAGATCAAGGGTATTCCCTAGCTTATGGGTCGGTTCATGTACCCATTTGTTCAAATGTCAAAGGTAGATAAAATGTCATTGAACTTTATGACATCAGGTTTGTTTGACATGAAAGTTGTAGTCACCTAGGAAGATGACCTCATGACAGAATGACCCATAGTGTGCCACCAGTTGAGTGAACTCATCATAGAACTCAGAATAGGTATACCTATTCCTGTCTGGTTCAGGTCTGTAGATGGTTATAAAAGTGAACTTATCTGGCAGGATCACCACATGATCTGCAGCCGGGATGCGATCTGAGCGGTGTGCAAGGAAGTGAAGACTCTCTGCCAAGGATTTCACTCTGCAGTCAGGATGAGCCAGCCCCGAGGAGATGTCGTCTTGGCGGCCATCCTTTGGGAGCACCACTAGCAGATACGGGAGTACTGGATCAGTTGCAGCCAGCTCAGCAGCAGGTGCGGTCGTTGTAGTGGAAGGTTGGTCTACAAATGACTGTATCACTTCGTCCCTCTCCCGGATCGTCTGCAACGCTGTCGCCAACTCGGTCACCATCACCTGCTTATCAGCTTGGGCTGTGGCCAGGTCAGCTTGCAGCCTTTTGATGATGGCATTCAATCTTGTCACCTCTGCATTCGTGGCATTGGATGTTACTAGCAGACGATCATACGAGGACTGGAGCACATCGTATGCCGCATCAACAGTCCTTGTAACTGGAACAGGGCATTCAATTTTAAGCTCACAGAGCGTTGTGTATATACGGGTCAGATTAACTTGTTAGGTAAAATAAAGAACACAGTGAGAAATTGAATGTATCTTATTCTCAGTGATTTCAACTATTTAATTTGGTTAGAAACCAAATAATTATTTGTCTTTGTTAGACTTAAGATGAAACATATACAATGATATGTAGAATTTAACGTTAGGGGGCACTGGGGCCAGCTAACTTAGAAATTTAACGGTAGGGGCGCTGTAAGCCGGCCGTCAAAGATACTATATAGTCGCTATTTATAGCACTATAGTGAGGAATTTTAGCAGAGTTTGGGTAGGATTTCGCTAAAACTTCTATTGGTATTTATACCAAAAGTTATTTTGCAAGAGATGGCTAAGTAGGTAGCCGCTTGCAAGTTTTACTTGTACAGCGGGTGGGGCAGGCAGCAAGAAAACTTGTGGGGGCTCTGCACATTCACCGTCGGAGCAAGTCCGAAGATCACAGTAAAATTTAATATAATATACCGAGATTGCCTCTAAAAGGGCTTGAATAGCATGCAAAATAGATTGGTATATGTACCAAGAGATAGGTGCAACGCAAGAAAGAGCCACTTAGGTAGCTGCTTGTGATTTTGTAAATTGACAGCGGGCGGTCGTCACAACAAGAAAAAAATGACTGGTAGTAGCCCCCTTGTTTGTGATCAACAACCACCGTTGGAACAAGTCCGAAGATCACTGTTAAAATGATAGAGGGTCTGAATGTGATTCTAGACACCAAAAGCAAGTGTTTTTGTTGGAAAACAGAGGGGTATAAGGTATCAGACCGAGCACTCGACACGGGCAGCAACAAGTGGAGCACGTGAGCATGGTGCCTCACAAAGACAACACAGTATGATCCCGCCCTTGTGAGCGATTTCCAATCAAAATACTGCCGTCAGAGCTTGCAAAGTCTGGTATCAGAGAGACCTCTGTATAGACCGGGTTCACTGCGAGAGAATGTGGTGTTAGACTAGCAACAGACCTCAGAAAATCGACCAAAAAGGACGATTTTATCGGAGCTCAAGTGAAAGCCGCCATTCCACTCTCAACGCATGCGCAGAACCCAAATATGTAACTTATATAACACCCTCTCTCACAGAACACTGCACATAAAAGTACAAATTTATTTATCATAATGCCTAACCAAAAAGATTCTCTCTGAATCCTTCAATCCTTCAAAGAAATAAACGTGCCAGAACATGGAAAACTTGTCATCCCAAATTATATTTGGCCTATTTTAGCTCCTTGTTTATCAGTTCATGTCCTCAAACTACATTAAAAGGTTAACCTCTGACAGCATACGTTTTGGGTCATAAACCTTGGGATGGACCAATAATCATGAATGAATGAATGGTGGCTTAAAGGTTCATCTCTACTGATTAAGTAATTCAGTGGTATATAAAGGTACATCTACCATTTAAAACATTCAGTGGCCGAGAATGGATAAAACACCAAGGGAAATATTATGGAAATAATAATGGTTGGGAAAGGTTTTCCTCCACTCCCCCCACCCCCAAGAATGAATCATGGTTTATCCCTTTTGTCTCCCCACAGTGTCAGCAGCTATATTTAAGTCACACTAGTGTGTCAAACGTTTCACACTTGGTCTGGTCTTTTTCAAGCTTAACATACATTAGCGTTTGTGTCAAACTTAGATTTTGCTGTTTCCTCCAAACATATTGGAAAATGTCTGTTTCTAAAGTTGCAGTGATTGGAGCTGGGGCATCTGGATTGCCTGCTATCAAAGCCTGCTTGGAAGAAGGGATCAAACCAAAGTGTTTTGAGAGAAACAATAAGGTAGGAGGTCTGTGGAACTTTTCAGAAACCAGAAAGCCAGACCAAGCCTGTGTGGCAAGATCAACTGCAATCAATGTTCCTAAGGAACACTCATGCTACACTGATTTTCTCTTTCCAAAAGAATATCCAAACTTTCCCAATAATTCAAAATATGTTGAATACTTTGATCTGTATGCACAGCAGTTTGGTCTTTACAGGTATATAAGCTTCAATACAAATGTGATTGAAGTTACTCCCACAGATGATCACACCAAGACAGGCAGGTGGGTCGTTAAATATCAGCAAGATGGAGAAGAATCATCCTCAGAAACTTTTGATGGTGTTTTACTGTGCACTGGACATCATAGCAAACCATTCATTCCAAGTATTCAGGGATTGGAGGATTTCAAAGGATCCTACATCCACACCAGAGAGTACAAAGATGCTGGACCATATGTTGATAAGAATGTTTTGATCATTGGATCAGGCAATTCTGGATGTGATGCAGCTGTGGATCTCTCCTTTATGTCTAAGAAGGTAATTAATTAGATCTTAATTAATTGATAATTAATTTCACTCAAAGTTATAAAATAATAAAAGATAAAAGCCAACGAATATCAAGTCTCGTTCCTAGACACCTGTTAAACAACTTTTAGTTGTTGCTTTATTTGCCATCCCTGGTTCATTATACTTTGTCAGGTGAATGGAGTATATAATTATTAAACCCATAACATAGTTATTGACATTTTCATAAATGATCATGAAAATAAAGAACAGAAGATAATAATGAAGGTAATGATGGCAGTCTTTGTACAATCTCAAAGGTAGGACTATCAGAGAGCTCTCATTTAAACAGGTTTGATTTATTCATTAAACAGGTTTGACTCTGCTCATGCAGCGGGTGACTGACGTCAATGAGTTTTATATAATGAACTGGGAAACCCCTGAAAATAATATTTTTCCAGTTGGTGCCAGGATGTATGGTCTGAGTTCCTAAGAGGCCTGTTACTGTCCCATATCTGTGACAGTTATTACTGTTTAACATGGATAGGGTTTTTTATATAATAATCCAGTCAAAATATGAAATGACCCAGAACAAATTAGAACAGAAACCATTTTTGTGTTATTTGTCTCAGAATGTTACCCAGATGAACATATAAAAAGTCTACCAAAATCATCTTAGTGGAACATCACCTAATTTGCATAAATTCAAAAATGGTCGCATCTCATTGACGTTTCACCCTATTTCATGCTTATATTTTAAGGCCATGATAAGGAAGTAAATAGTGTTTCTTGTCATGTATTTCATACGATGCCAGCATCATTCTGCTATGAAATACATAGTATATATATATATTAATGGTGGAAAGAAAAAATGAGTATTAGTAAAATAATGCTATGGCTGTGGACACAAATAACACAAAGTTCCTATTCACACACACATAATTTGAAATATCAGTTCAGATATTTGTTTTTTTTGTGTACTTAATTATCAAGGATCAAATCAGATTGCATGTCAGATTCCATAAAAGTGCCAAATACAGATATGTTCATATATTCATGAACAGATATAAAATCATTGGGAACATGAATTAGGTTAACATCATCTGTTTGATCTTTATGAACGTGAATTTTCAATAGACCATTTAGCCGCTTCTGTGTCATGCTGACCCAAAAGTATGTTTTCACTTTGAAAACTGAATGATTGTTCACTGGTAGCATTTGTTGCTGGCATTACAAGAATTTCACTGTATAGAGATGCACCATTAGTAATCATAAAATTAATTATGGAATTTCATGTTGTTGTATTCTTTTCAAGAACTATGTTGCTTTGTAATGTGTCTATTTGAGTTTTCAGTCTCTGTGCATTAATGTCTGAAGCATACAGATTTGTCATAATTGCAAACTTCTGGTCATATGTATAACCAGCAGCAGCCTTTAGCAACATATTCTATAAATTAATATACACTTCATAACCTGGATGATCATATCTATCGTCTTTAGCATTGATTATGAAATCTGCAGCTTCATAATAGATTTTACTGTAATGTTCCTGTGGAGTGCCGGGGTGATATGTACATTACCAGGGAGAGCCATGAGGCAGTTTTCCCGAGTTGGGCTTGCCTTGACTCGGGGTAACCACCGACCAAACCCCTGTGGTTAGCGAGTTAATTTTGTGTGTACACTTTCACTTATCACACAGATAGTCACTGATAAGAGATCTGACTGCCGGTAAATTTGTTAAAAAATATAGGTTTAATGATCACTTAACAGACTCCACATGACAGCTGTATAAAAAATAAGTTCCTCCCTTTTTTTAATTTTCAAAATCGGTGAAAAATAAGCTGAGTTAAGGGAAAAGCAATCATACTTCTGGAGTATCCCTGTTTTGAATTAGGACAGGATGTTGAATTCACACCCAGAAGTAGGTCAATATCACTACGCCTGGGAAATGTCATGTAATTCCTGTTATATACTCTTACTAATTACAAAAATGATGTAAAACTCAAGCATATTGCTTAACTCAAATTTCAAAACATATTTTGGAGTAAATTTGCTTGTTGATTAATAAATCTTCTCGGGACTACTTTTTGTGGATGTATATGCGATTGCGCAATAGCACAGCATGTTTTGGCGCCAAATGTTCAATGGGTGAATGTGAGTAAACGTTTGTGATCATGGCCCATCAATTTTCTGTGGGAGCAAAGGTTCAGGCTGTGGACCACTATGGTCATTGGAAGATTGGAAAAATTACATCTCTGGGTGAGGAGGACAGTGTCATTTGTAGGATGGTCAAGTGAGTTTGACTTGACCGTAGTCATCAGGTCATGGTCACCCACCTGTGCACAGATCGAAGTTGGTAAGTGTACTTCTTGATACTTTGTGAAGATGAGTGCTTTGGTATGCAATAATTGTTATCTATTCATGTACATCAGGCAGTTTTATTTATATTTATTCTGTTTTAGACATGTAAATGAATGTCACAATATTTTTCATTTGAAATCTCCCATTTGGGGCCTCCATTTCTGCCTAACTTCCTCTGACCTAGATAAAATATGGCCCAAAAAAGAGGCCCTGAAGGATTTTCTCTATACTTCAAATAATATTTAAATTTGTTTGATCTTTTACAGATACCAATTCTTCAAGGAGAATGTCTCTATCTAAGAGACCAAGTGCAATTCAACTTTAAAATAGCATGCAAAGTTTTAAAAAATAATGGTTTTCAATAATAATAATTTATGTGAATGTAAATTTTGAATAGATAATAGTGATAATTGTAATTGGAGAATGTATTATTTATTGTAAGACTATTTGTGAATAAAGAAATTTAAATTTGTAAAGTAAACAATTGCTATTTTCTATTCCTTTTTTAAGATATAAATTCCAATTAATTTCTTGATAGAATACATTATGTATGTCATTATTTCTGTAAAATTTGACATATCCACACATATGTCAGTCAGAAAAGTAGTCCGGTGCCAGATGTTAGGTCCCAGTGGGACTTGTGCCACATTTTTATCAGTTATAATACTCCCAATGGGCCGGCTTAAAAATGGCTGAAGTAGGTGGAAAATGTGGTGGATTTGCCTCATGGAGTTCCCTGGTAATGAGGCCCTAATCCAGAGAGCTGGGGACCAGTTACCCCTAATACATTACATTTTTTATTCACTTTGTTCTAAAATTGATCAAATGCTGTGTCTGTCTGTTTTGTTTTGAGTGTTATAATTGTTGGGCTAGCCATTCTCTGGCTTTCTGCTTGCTGACACTGGTGGACTTTGACAGATTTACTAAGATTATAACTGTGTTTCAGAATGTTTTCTGCCAATAAGACACCAAAGTCATGTACCATCTAATACTCCTCTAATTCTACTGTGCATTTTAAAATCTCTAACATAATCTAAAGCCTCTTCCCAGACTTCATTTAAAACTTTAAAATTCACAATGACATTGTTCATAGTATCTGTCTTTACTGTCCATCTGGTTGGACAAAGGACCCTTATGCCAGGAGAACCAGTAGTTATTGTTTCTTTTATCTTAGTAGTCACCAAGCAGACCAATGATGAGTTTCAATAGGTTCTCTGGCAAAGATAGAGTTTGTCTTCAGACTACTACCGGACACTTTCGAGTCAAGAGATTTTGGGTCATCAGTTTCAAATTATTTTGAGCGATGCACTAAACCCTCTTACCATCAGCTTTGAACTTTCTATGTGGTAACCTAAGTTTGAGAAAAGGTGGGGTAATGTACACAATAGGGAAGTAATAATCAGACAAATTGAATGGTACTATTTGCTGTTGGTAGTAAATTCCGCTTTTAATTTGAAGCATTCAAAGCTGCCTCCCTGTGTGTGAATGGATTCTCCCTCTTCAATATGATCACCACTAATAGTTACCTACAGCTTGCAATGATGTGCAAATTCAATTAAATTGTTAATGGGTTGTTAAACACAGTTTTTTTTTAAATTCTAATTGGAAATTATTGTTTCTCTCCTTTTTGAGAACTTGTTATTGTAGAATAATATGTGTTGTAGAAGATCACAGAAAAAGTGTAAAACAGACAGATATAATCAGAATACAAGTAAAGTTCTAATTTTCGACTTATTATTCTACTTTTATTGGTCATTGTTATGAGGAAGAGTACAAAATATGGGTACAAAATAAGTTATCTTTTCCCCGTTACTTCATGTATTATTTAAAAGGAATTATTGCCAATGGACTAAACCATGAAATATACAATACTGAGGTAAATGTTAACATTTTGATGATGTGAAAAATATTTTTTTATAAAGACCAACAAATACATCACATTATGTATTGGGATTGCCCGTCTTAAAACTGATCAGAAAATATGTCATCAATATGTGTGTATTGTGAAACTCCAAATGTCCAAATCAGATTAGCGTCAATAAGATTGTCAATGCCTATATGTATAAACACACATGTATATGCAAGTATAGGGGCACACACTCATGTATAGATGTACACACTACCTTGAGAGAAGAATAAAACTATTAGTATTCTTTCCAAATGTATCTAAACTGTGTAATTTCTACAGTGTTCATAGCGCATTATCGTTTCTTTTTTAAATGAATTTCAGCTGATTAATTGTTATTGTGCAATAATGATACAATTGTTATAGTAGTAGGTTTGCTTAATTTAATAATAATTATATAAATGACAACATATAAATTTGGTTATTTTTCTTTTTTAGCCAAATCATGATGTGCTTGAATATGAGCCGATTTTTAATAATGAATTCCCTATTTGCCTGAATAAGGGTACTGTCATTCTCAAACCAGAAGTGAAAAATTTCACATCCCATGGTGTTATCTTCAAAGATGGATCAATCTTGGGAGATATAGATCATGTCATATTTGCCACAGGGTATCTGACAAAAGAAAATTGTATACCCAAAGGAATGGTTCAAATTATTGATGACAGAAAACCAATGTTTACAATGCAATAATTCCGCCAGACATTAAGCATCCCACACTTGGTTTGATTGGTGTTGTCAGACCAACCAATTCTGTTAACCCTATTCTCGATCTGCAATGTCGATGGGTGATACAAGTATTTAAGGTAAAATATGTTAGATATTTATTTTAATTGCTTCTTATGCTTAAGTTCTGACCAACCTGGTTGACCTGCTAAATCTTTAGTTTACCCTCAAATTCGGATTTGATTATTTCCAATGCAGTTCACATGATCATTAATGAAAACTACGGAAAATATGCATGCAAAAAGTATTGAAAAAAATAATACACATTCAATAGTTTACCTCTAATGTTTTATTTCATTCTCAGAAAAATATACCACTTCCAAGTAAAGATGAAATGTGGGGAAAAGTGAAAAATGGAGAGTCATATCAGATACCTCATATAGGGCAGAGTCAGAGTTCAAAGCTTGCTGTTGATTGGGTTGGATATATGGACCTTCTGGCCAAGGACCTTGGATGTATGCCCAAATTCTGTGAGTATATGTTCTAAATTCTTCCATTTTGTATTAGGCCCCTGAAGAGATTTTGAAGCAATGTTCTACCACCATCCAAGTTTTTCAGTTGCTTGCATAACTTGGCAACGAATATCACAACTATAGATGTAATCCTGACTTAACGCCATAACAAATATGATCATGTTTATGAAAAATTGCTGCAACAGGAAAATTATAACTGCAGGGATAACCTGGTGTTTGAGGGTATCAAGGAGCATCCTTGTGATGACCAGTTTGTGATGACCAGTTTGTTTCGGGAGATGGGTGTGGAGCAGCCGGAGCACATTCAGGTCTTACGGTGCCACCGACTCAAGGGCAGCCCGCTCACACCCAAACCCATCATCATCCACTTCTCCTGGTTTCAGGACCACCAGCGAGTATGGGACAAGAGATTTAATCTCAAAGGCAAAAATATTTTTGTCAAGGAAAACTTCGCCCCAGAAACAGAAGCTAAAAGAGGAGAGCTATTCCCCTTCTTGAAAGCCGCCAAGCAGCTTCCAGAGGTCAAAAAGTGCTTTCTGACACCTGATGGTAGATTGGATATTAAAGGTCAGCCATATACAGTCAATGACCTTTACAAAATGCCAAATGGTTTAAAACCTAAAACAATCTGCCAGGAGCAAAACAAAAGTGCTGTAGTATTTTTTGGAAAGTACTCCCAATTTAGCAATTTTTATCGCTCCACACACATGCACAGATAACCCTCAATGCTTCCACCCAAAATTGTCAATATTCAGGATCTACTTCCTGTTTCTAAATACTTTTGATCATAATTTCTCAATTAATTGGCCTATCAACATGCGTAATACATCAATCAAAACATGAATACTTTCCAGATTAAAAATTATTTTCAGAAATTTTATCACATGACCTAATTTGCATAATTTTACAAAAATAAATAAATACAAAAAAATACTTTTAAAGTTAAGTAAGAAATTGTATGATATTCTGATACTACATAATATTCTATGATATTTTGATATTTCAAAGAAATTAATCAGACAATTATTAAGTGCGTGAAAAGCATTTGAAAAAAGGGGCGGAGCCTAAAATCGTATTGAATTTAAGCTCCGCCCACTATTTTGAATGCCATTTAAGCAATAAATAATGTTTTGATTTTCACATATAACTTATGAAATCCAGCTAGAATTTTATGCTCTTCCTAATAAAAACTCTTTTAATCAATTTAACAATCTCCAAAACTGAAGCGTTCACCAGCCAAAAGTATGGAGAGCTGTGCCTGTGTGCCAAGTTCCAAGTTGCAGGAGTCGAGTACAATTGTACAGAACAATTTTTGTGGAAAAGTGCCACTGACTTGTTTAAAGATGGGGAAACAGGAGGTGCCATCAAGCAGAAAATACTCAGTAGAAAAATCATTAGAAAGACACACAATCAACAATTAAAAATGTGTGATATGGTGTATAGAATTACTGTGAAGGAAGGTGAACCAAGGAGCAAACATCAAAAAGCCAATTAATCACAAATCCCACCAAAATAGGAGACACAAAAGATCAAACAATTTCCAAAAACTCCTCATCAGTTAATTATTCTTCAAAATTTCAACAACAAACTTGAAAAGAAATTAAAGAAAAAATAAATTTCATATCTAATAACAATATAATTGATCATTTACAATAGCAGATTTGAAACTTCACATATATCCCATGATACTTCTCCCAACCTTGATTCAAATGTTATATTGCAAAGGGAGACATTTAGCCAGGAAACGGTCTGCATTGAAGCTTTCCACAATTATAAATCTGGGCCATTTTTCTTTTCTATTTGAATCACCATCACTGTCCAGCCAATTCCTTTTTTTTTAGTGCAATGTTGTTTTTTGATAATTTCTTCAGTTAGGTTCCCTACCTACCATGAAGCCCAACAAGGGAAGCCCAACAAGGGAACGCCTATTGGGGCTGGTAACTCTTTGCCCTGACCCCATGAGGGGTTCTGCGCATGCGTTGAGAGTGGAATGGCGGCTTTCATTTGAGCTCCGATAAAATCGTCCTTCTTGGTCGATTTTCTGGAGTCTATTGCTAGTCTAGCGCCTCACTTTCTCGCAGAGAACCCGGTCTATACAAAGGTCTATCTGATATCGGACTTATTGCAAGCTCTGACGGCAGTTTTGATTGGAAATCCGCTCGCGAGGGCGGGATCATACTGTGTTGTCTTTGCGAGGCACCGCGCTCACGAGTATCCACTCTTTGATGCCAGTGTCGAGTGCTTGGTCTGATACCTTATACCCTCTGTATTCATTAAACTTGTTGCTCCTGGTGTCTAGAATCACCTTCAGACCCATTAGCGACATATTTTTGTTACTACAGTGATTTTCGGGCTTGTTCCGACAGTGGTTGTTGATACACAAACAAGGGGCTACTACCAGCCATTTTTTCTTGTTGTGACGCACCACCCGCTGTCCAATACACATTTGCAAGCAACTACGCAAGTGGTTCTTTCTTGCAACATACCTATTTATAGGTACATATACCAATCTAATCTGCACGCTATACGTGTCTGGAAACATTTTCAGACGCTTCTAGAAGCAAATTCGGTATATTAAACCATTATACAGTGTTTTTTCGGACTTGTTCCGACGGTGGAAGAACAGAGTACTCGTTACCTGCTCCACCCGCTGTTCAAACCAACTAAATTGCAAGCGGCTACACAAATAGCCCTTTCTTGCATTTCAACCCCTGGGTATTTATTGCCCAAAGAAATTTTTAGCTAAATTACCCCAAAACTCTGCTAAAATTTCTAATATTAGTGCTATATATAGCTTCTATTGACGGGCAGCTCACAGCGCCTCTACCGTTAAATCTCTAAGTTAGCTGGCCACAGTGCCCCCTAACAGTAAAAAACAACATATCATTGTATATGTCCTCTAGCTTGTTCGAAACTGACAACTGGGGAAATTAAATATCTTGTTCAATATTACTAAACATTAATTAACAAGACAAACTCTCAAAAGTGTGTTATATTTATATATTTTCTGTATTAAATATACTACGTGGCAGAACAACAAGTTAATCTGACCCGTATATACACAGTACTCTCTGAGCGTTTGTAATTGAACAAAGTGAACAGAATCTTATCAAAAGTCTATAAATTAATCCACAAAGTGTTGGATTACCTACCAGCATCGACCAATAATCCGTGTCAGACGTTTCGCTTAAATAGCGCACACAACTGTTCATAGTCATTCAGTCTCTGATTGAACTTAGACCGTGAAGAAGTCATTTTCCTACGTCTAACGCCAGCTTCAACGTTGATAACATGGCATCACGTGATTCCAATGGTCCTGCTAAGCAGACTCGTAGCCGCAGATCTGGTGACGTTAGTGCCTCTTCTGCTGATGCTGAACGACCTGTTACAGTTACTAGGACTGTGGAGGCGGCATACGATGTGCTCCAGTCCTCGTATGATCGTCTACTAGTGACGTCCAACGCCACGAATGCCGAGGTGACGAGATTACACTCCGTGATCGAGGGGCTTCAAGCTGACCTGGCCACCGCTCAAGCTGATAACCAGGTGATGGCGACCGAGCTGGCGACTGCGTTGCAGACGATCCGTGAGCGGGACGAGGTGATTCAGTCCTTCGTTGACCAGCCCTCGTCCGTGACGACTGCAGTCGTTGTTGAGCCGGCTGCATCCGATCCAGTGTTGCCGTACATGTTAGTGGTGCTCCCGAAGGATGGCCGCCAAGATGACATCTCCTCCGGGCTTGCTCGAGCGGATTGCCGCATAAAATCTTCAGCAGAAGGTCTACACTTCTTGGCGCACCGCTCTGATCACATCCCGGCAGCTGACCACGTGGTGATTCTGCCGGACATGTCCGAGCTGAGAAGCGGCGGGGATGGGGAAGCTGCCTATAACCGCTTTATTCATCTCGTCGGCATTATCAGATCGAAGGGACCAACGCTTACAGTGCTCTCCCCGCCGCCTCTCGTTGATGCTACATGTAGGCGGAACTGGATCGTCTTCTGCAGCCGGCTCCGAAACTTCACTCTGAGTGGGTACAGCTACCACGCCATTTCTTCCTTCGGTGGCGCCCTAAACGCTACACTCGAAGCAGACGGCACCCTCCTGGATAAGGCGATATCCACGATTACCACAAGCATCAACGACCTGACGATCCCAATGAAAGTCCCGGCAACGGACAAGCCATCTTCAGCAACGTTGCTGTCGGATGAAGAGGATGGTGACAGTTCCTCGGCGACAGAGGAGAGGAGTAGGGCATCCACGTCCAGGCCGCCTTCTTCTCGCTCCTCTTCCTCTGCCGCCTCCTCTTCTTCCTCTTCCCTGAAGAGAGCAAGGGGGAATAAAGACAATAGGATTTTCATCTCGAAAGATGCAGCCGGTGCCATTATTGGCAAAGGTGGCGCCACCATCCGTCGTTTGAAGGCAACCACCGGGGCGTCCATCGGGATCGTCAAGGAACGTACTACAAAGGGAGAGGAGACATTGAACTTTGTGAATATCAGTGGTGGCAATGAGGCCACACGTAAAGCACGAAAGGAGATTTTTAAAATTATCAACTCGTGTAAATGATGGTGCTGGCCGGCACCTTGTCATGATGTAAATACGAATAAAGAGATTTTCCATAATCATAACTTTGTTTGTATATGTTCATGTTATAAAACTATTGTTAAAAATGATAAGAATATTAAAGGACAGCTCAGACTGCCCCCTATGGGTTTTTCCTCAAACTATCTTATCCTTTGCAATATGCATGAGTACAGTCTCAAAACACGTGGGTCGTTAGCAAATATAAATTTCTATCTTATCGCCCCTTCTCAAATAAAACTTCTCTGCAGTTCACCTTTTCAGAACGCAGCTAAGGTAATTTTAGATAGAAATATTGAATTATTTCCCTGCCAACATAAACTCACACTTGAGACCAAACAGTCTATCAGCTTTGACACGCTACTATCTGTGCATGGTGCCGGCGAGCATCTCAAAAACTCCATCAGAACAGCCAAAATTAGCATTTTGACGATGGATAATATCAATTTACGGGAACTACAACCTGCAGCACACATTATTCCATCATTCTCTAATAGAAACTCACTTGTGTCTTGTGGTAATCCTTCAAATTGTTCAAATTGTTGGGAGCCGTCTGCTTCGAGCTGTGCATCCCTTCCTCGTGGCAGCGTACAACGTGGCGCTTTACGGAAATACCCGAACCACGGCTTCCGGTGCCACGTGAACAGACGAATGACCACAAATCGCTACCATTGTCTATCAGATCCGGAAACACCCGAATCACATCGGCTCGTGGAAACACGTGGTCCGAACGTAAACATAAACAAAGACAATACACATCCGTCGTCTGCTGCGACCAATCACGTCTCAGGGCCGGCTCCAGCTACACGTGCTCGCTCTGCTCCACGTGGTCAGCCACGGATTGTAAATAAAAAAACATTCTCGTATTAAAAATCCTAATAGAAACGGGAAGAAAACATTAAATATTGGATGTTGCAATGTACAGAGCATATCTAGCAAGATCCTGCCAGTAAAATATTATTTTACTGAGCATGACCTTGATGCCCTGTTCATGACTGAGACTTGGATGCATGACTCAAAATCTGACAAAGTCAAAAGTGAACTTAAAGAGGGGTCACTTGAATTTGAGTCTTTTCCTAGGATTGGTCGCACAGGGGGAGGATTAGGGATTTTATACAAATCTGAACTCCCCTTCACAACCAATAGGGCCAACCAACCAGTAGTCACCACCATGGAGCTCATGGAGTCATCCATCACATTGAAGGGAAAAAAGATAACATTTGTGGTGATATACAGACCTGAACCATCTGATCGGAATAGATATACCTACTCTGATTTCTATGATGAGTTCACCCAGTTGGTGGCACATTATGGTTCCTTTAGTCATGAGGTCATTTTCCTTGGTGACTACAACTTCCATGTCAACTTGCCCTTAAAGCCCGATGTCATTAAGTTTAATGACATCCTATCTACCTTTGATCTAACACAATGGGTTCAGGAACCAACCCATAGGTTAGGGAACACCCTTGATCTAATCATGACCTTTAGGGGAAATAAGCTCATGAAGAGTCACCTGGTAGATGAGTACCTATCTGATCATAAAATGATTAAGATTTACCTTGATATTATACCTCCTAAACCCCCCAAAAAATCTATCAAATTTAGGAATTTCAAGGGATTAGATCTTGAATCCCTAAGAAGGGACATCAAATCCCTAACTGACCGAGACACAACTTGGGAACATTTATCATTGGAGGACATGGTAAATTATTATGATAGGGAACTCAAATCACTCATGGACAAACATGCACCTATCAAGGTTGCCATGGTCACCCAACGCAAACCTGTACCTTGGATGAGTGACCAACTAAAGCTCGAAAGATCTCTCAAGAGGAGGCTTGAGAGAAAAATGAGCAAGACTGGCTCTCAAATTGACAAGGAGCTGTATAACGCTCAGAGGAACAAATACAACTCAATGCTTAAATCTGCTCAATCATCATATTTTTCCACCCTGGTTGAGGAAAACAAACATGACCCTAAAAAGCTTTTTAGAGTCATTGACACAGTCATGCACAAGAAAAAGGACACACCTATGCCCCAATCTGACTGTGAGATTACTCAAGCTGAGAAGTTCAACACATTCTTTCTTGAAAAAATAGAGAGAATCCGCCTGGACATTGATAATGCTCCACCCGGCCAAACTTCGCCACCAGGTGACACTGCGAACAATAGTACTACATGTCTGGAAAGGTTCACACCCTTAACCATTGATGACGTACGGAAATTGGTCAAAAGGTCAGCAAAGAAGTCATGTGACCTGGATCCAATTCCAACCTGGCTCTTACTTGACCTCTTAGATGACCTCCTACCAATAATTACTTCCATCATAAATAAATCATTGATGGAATCAGCAGTATCGGAAAATATGAAAATAGCCATCATAACACCTCTGCTGAAGAAACTCGGTCTAGAACTGGTTGAAAAAAATTATAGGCCTGTTTCCAACCTAACATTTGTCTCTAAACTAACCGAGAGGGCGGTTGCAGACCAACTAGTCCCCCATCTTGTAAGGAATGGTCTTACTGACAAGTTTCAATCAGCCTACAAAGAATATCACAGCACTGAAACCGCTTTGTTAAAAGTGCAAAATGATATCTTGGGTTGCCTTGACAATAGAAAGGCAGTTATCTTGTTGTTGCTTGACCTTTCCGCTGCCTTTGACACTATTTACCATCAAATCCTTTTTAGTCAGGCTGAGGGATAGATGCAACGTCAAAGGTCATGCACTCTCCTGGATTCGGTCATACCTAATGGACAGAAAGCAATGTGTGAAGGTGGGGATCCATAGATCCTGTCTCAAATCCTTAAAATATGGGGTACCCCAAGGCTCAGTCCTGGGTCCTATACTGTTCACCATTTACATGACACCCCTATCTGATATACTTGCAAAATATGGTCTGAGCTATCACATTTATGCAGATGATACTCAGATCTACATCCCTGTTGACCACGCTTCTCCCCATCATGTGGATATGAGCAGACACAAACTGGAGGAGTGTGTCAGTGAAGTCAGAAACTTCCTCATATCAAACAAGATGAAGATAAATGATGGAAAAACAGAGATGCTCATATGTACTGACAGGTACAGTACTACCACCCATAGCAGTATCCCAACCACAATCAGAGTGGGTGACTCTGATATTGCTCCTAGTCAGTCAGTTGTTGACCTTGGTATCACATTTGACTCCAACATGGACATGAAGGCCCAGATCAGGAAAATGTGTCAGAAGGGCTATTATCACATCAGGAACCTGGCGGCCATCAGACATTGTCTAGACGAGAAGACCGCGGTAACACTTACCCATGCTTTTGTTACATCCACCCTTGACTATGGTAATGGTCTTCTAGCGGGTCTTCCTAAAACTGACATCAGGAAACTGCAATACCTCCAAAACTCTGCAGCACGGGTAGTTGGAAAAATCAGGAAATTTGATCACATTTCAGGAAAATTAAGGGAACTGCACTGGCTTCCTGTTCATGCGAGAATTGATTTTAAAATTCTTCTATTAACCTGGAAAGCCCTTAATGGTAAGGCTCCGCCTTACTTACGGGATCTACTCCTGATTAAAGAAGGTGAACGCTGTCTAAGATCCAATGATGGCACCCACCTACAGGTACCTAATACCAGGCTAAGGACAGTAGGTGACAGGGCCTTCTCATCTGTAGGTCCACGACTATGGAATTCCTTGCCTACTAATATTAGGACAAGCACGTCAGTCTCCTCGTTTAAGAGTAGGCTGAAAACTCATCTCTTCAGGATGCATGTCCTGAACTCAGCGCTATGAACAGACTTGTCTGGTATCAGCGCTATACAAATTTTATTATTATTATTATTATTATTATTATCTAATAAGACAAACTCTTAGAATAAAACCTCCACCCTTTTGGCCTCTTATTTGTATCCCTTGATTGACACAACCAGTAGAATTCTCAATTATTTCTAAAATTCAAACAATGAAATTTTCAAAATAATATAATTTGAATTTCAAATGTGAGTTAGCAAAGATAGTGAAGATTGATATATTTTCATGCACTTTATTTCATACTCTATATTCCCCTGTGGGTGCGGGAATGCCCCCCCGAGCATGTCGTAAAAGGCGACTAAAGGGGTCCCCATGTGGGCCTGGGGTTAGAATGGTCCTCTGATTTTTTTACTCCCTGGTTTTTTTGTCAGTTCGTAAAAGGCGAACAAATAAATTAACCATGGCACCTTATTTGCCGTGAGGTGCGACCTGTAAGGGGAGGATATGGAGTTCTGCAGGTTGAGCACTGGACTGGTTTTGCAGTAATACCGGTCCAGATGCAACACACCTGTTTGAACCCAAATATTCAACCTAGACATGGAGGACTTTAAGGCCCGATATTGTCCAACCGGCTTGTGGAATATAGCTCCACACATTTTTCCAATTTCCAAAAAACTAATTTTAAAGTAAAATATGATTTAAATTTGGTATATTTGATATATTTTTGTTAAATTCTCGGGTCAATCCGGAGTACATTTTATGTATTCTTGAGTATATTGTCTAATGTAGCCGAGTTTTATAGGTTTGCTGATGGCTCTGCCCCATATCTATTACTCCCTATTATTAAAATAGGAGTCAGAGTAAGGCTTAGGAACATGGGCAATGAATAATTAACAAAACACACATGGCTTTAAACAAACAAAAAAGACAAAGGGCAGATACGGAAACGGACTCGGACAATGAATGAATGAATGAATGAATGGTTGCTTATAGGCACATCAACCACTAAGGTTATTTAGTGCCTAAAAATGGTAAAAATGAATGAATGGTTTCACATTGACACAATAAAGTGCCAAAACAGTAAAAATACAAACGTAATATTGACTAGAAACAAAATGTAAATGTTAATACAATATGTAGATAACACAAGAATTTATCAACTGTGAACAGCATTTATATAATATCAATCAAATATAATAATTATGTATAATTTGTTTAAAAGACTTTATCAGTATGATGTTTTGCAGTTCTTGATAAATAAGTCGATGACATAAATAAACAAAAGCTCTGCCCTTAAAACTGATTATAAAGTCCTATGTGAGTTAAAAACGATACTATCACAGAAGTATCTACAGTATCAAATAACATATGTAAACCTTGTACATTAAAATATTGAGTTCGTATATTATAAAAATCAATACACTCAATTAAAATATGTTTAATAGTCAAAGCCCTTTGACAACCAATACATTCAGGTTGATCTTCACCTTTAAGCAGATAACAGTGCGTCAAATGAATATGTCCTATTCTTATACGGGTTAAAACTGACTCTTCCCTACGATTAATTCTAATAGCACCTTTAGTTTTGCCTAGAATGGGCTTAATTTCATGTAATTTATTAAAAATAGCTTCGTTCCAGCGCAACTGCCATTTAGAACGTAAAAAAACAGTAATATATTTCTTAAACTCTGTATATGGAATAAGTAAATCTATTGGGCGTTTGTCCAATGCTGCTTTGGCAGCTTGGTCAGCAGCCTCATTTCCATGGATTCCAATATGACTGGGGATCCAATAAAAACGAATTTCTTTATTTTCATATGTACAAAGTCTATGATACCGTTCGAGAATTTTGTAAATAACGGGATTTTTCCAATCCTTTGCTTTTAATGCTTGTAAACAAGACAAAGAATCAGAAAAAAATAAAAATGTTTGATGTGGAGAAGTCTCCACATGATCCAAAGCAAGGTACAAAGCATGTACAGGATTGTCTGGACAAGCAGCAATTTTTGCAGCATACTGAAGGGCAAGCTTTTCTCTGCCTCTACTGCCAAGCTATCTGCAGGCGAGGTACGAAATGCACCAAGGCATAGTCTTAACCCTTGATTTTGTATAGGATCGAGCATTTTAATATATGATGGACGTGCTGATCCATATACCATACACCCATAATCAAGTTTGGAACGTACCAGTGCTCTATATAATTGTAATAAAACATTACGGTCCCCTCCTCAATTGGTATGGGCGAGAACCCGTAATAAATCTAATGCCTTCTGGCATTTCTTTTTTACATATTTAATATGAGGGATAAAAGATAGTTTTCTATCAAATATAAGTCCAAGAAACTTGGTTTCTTCGACAACAGGGATTCGAGTTTGGCCAAGGTGTAGATCAGGATCTGGGTGAGCCTTCCACTTTTTACAAAAGTGCATACATACGGTCTTTTTCAAAGAAAACTTAAATTCATTGTTATCAGCCCATTCTTGTAATCTATTTAGGTGTTGTTGGAGCTGCCGTTCTATTGTATGCATGCTTGTTGACCTGTAGCTTAAGTTGAAATCATCAACAAAAAGTGAGCAATCTGCTCCATGCCTCATACAATCTACAATGCTGTTAATTTTAATAATAAAAAGGGTCACTGATAATATACTACCCTGTGGAACACCCATTTCCTGATCAAAAGCATCAGAAAGTGATGCACCCACTCGAACTTTAAAATGTCTGTTTGATAGAAAATTTTGAATAAAAAGGGGTAAACGACCCCTTAATCCCATATCATATAAATCACTCATTATTCCATATTTCCATGTGGTGTCGTATGCTTTCTCTAAATCAAAAAATATACTAACCACATGTTCGTCTTTTATAAAACCCTCTCGTATAAACTTTTCTAAACGTACCAGATGGTCAACAGTGCTTCGCGTTTTTCTAAAACCACTCTGTGCAACAGAAATATAAGCCGCAGTTTCTAAAAACCAAACTAAACACTCGTTAATCATTCGTTCCATTGATTTACAAATACAACTTGTTAACGCAATGGGACGATAATTATTTGAATCTGACGAGTCTTTGCCAGGTTTGGGAATAGGAATGATAGTGGCTTCACTCCATGAAGGAGGAAAATAACCACTTTCCCAAATATTATTAAAAATATTCAAAAGATGCCCAAGTGTTTAGTCAGGGAGGTATTTGAGGATTTGATAGTGTATATGATCAGGTCCAGGAGCGGTATCATGGGATTTATCTAAAGCAAGTTTTAAATCTGATATTGTGAATGGCTTATTATATTGTTCCAAGTTATTAGATATAAAATTTAGTTGGTTTCTTTCTTTTCTATTTTTTATTTGTTGAAATTTGGCAGAATAATTATTGGATGAGGAATTCTTGGAAATTGTTTGACCTATTGTGTTACCTATTTCGGTGGGATTTGTAATTAATTGGCCATTATGATTTAGATGTTTGATCCTTGCTCCACCTCCCTTCCCAGTAATTTTACGCACCATATCCCAGCATTTTTTAATTGGTGAACGTGTATTTAATTTAGAAACGTAATCTTTCCAACTTTTTCTTTTGCTTATTTTAATAATATAACGGGCTTTAGCTCTTTTTATACGAAATTGGTGCAAATTATATTGAGTTGGCTGTCGATTAAATATTTTTAAAGCTTTTTTCCGCTCCTTGACAGCTTTTTTGCACTCATCATTAAACCAGGGTTTTTCTATAATTTTAGAATTTGGCTTTGATTTGGGAATACACCCATCAGCAATATCATACAATGTATCCGTAAAAACTTGAAGAGGATCATCTACATTGTTAAAAATTTTGGGAGTTATTTTATTAAAACAGGAAGTTTGAAATTTTGCCCAATCGGCTTTATGAAATTTCCACTTGAGGATTCGTTCGTCTAGTGGAGGAAAATGGTTATTTAAAATAATGGGGTAATGATCACTACCCCATTGATCTTCCTCTACTTCCCAGGAATAGTCTAAAAATAAATTTGGAGTGCACATGGAGAGATCTATTGATGTTAAAGAGCCTGTAGCAGGATGTAAATAGGTTGGAGAATCATCATTCCAAAGGCACAAACTATTGTTATTTAAGAAATCTTCTATTATACGTCCTTTGGCATCAGTATTATTTCTGCCACCCCAAAGATAGTTGTGAGCATTAAAGTCACCAACTAACATATATGGTTGTGGCAGCTGGGTTATCAAATTATTTAAATCTGCAATATTAACTGGCTCACTAGGTGGTAAATATATTGAACATATAGTTAATGTATTGTGCAGGGTAACCCTGACTGCAGAAGCTTGTAAATTAGTATTTAATGTTACTTTACTTTGGGGTATACAGGATTTAACAAAAACAGAAACTCCGCCATGTGCTCGGTCCATAATGTCAATTGAACCGACTTTATTATAAATCACATATCCCTTAAATGTTGTGGAATCATCTTTGAATTCAGTTTCTTGTAAACAAATTACAGATGCATTATATTTCTGGGCTAATAACTCCAGTTCTGGCCTGTTTGCCTCAAATCCTCTACAATTCCATTGTATGATATTGCTGATAGCCATATTAAAAATAATGAGTATAAATATAGGATTTAACATAATCATTTGTTAGGTTTACGATTATGTTTTGACTGAACAGGTGTAAAATGTATATCAGAAGGATCACCTGTATCCATCCTTTCTAAGGATTTAGTTCTATTTATTTTACTTTTGCTTTGGTCTTTGATTTCTTTTTTGTCTGATTTATTAACTGGTCTATTGGTATTTACGTTTTTATTACTAGATGATGTGGAGGGAGTCTGTGAAGAGGTTTTAGTCGATGTTATTGTTGGTGTTATTGTTGGTAGAGCTATTGCTGGGGTAGTGGATGCAGGAGTCTGAGTAGATGTTGCCGAAGATTTGGAAGTTTTTGTGAAAAAGGAATAATTTTTGTCATTAATTGGCCATGTAATTTCAGTCTGAATTGCTATTGATTTAGTCTCTTTGTTCTTTAAAGTGCTAGCATAGGATGATTTTGTTGTGTTGAATGATTCTACACGCTTACGTGCCTCTGGAAATGATATGTTTTCTGTGTGTCGTATTCGCTGAATTTCCTTCTCTTTTAAAAAAGAAGGACAATTCCGCGAATATGATGGGTGATCGCCTTCACAATTCACACATTTGACATTATTTGATGAACAATCTTCTCCATTATGTTGGGCAGTACACTTTGGGCATGTTACATTCCCTTTACATCTGTCAGATCCATGTCCATATCTCTGACACTTGAAGCAGCGCAGAGGGTTTGGAATAAAAACATCAACTCTGATGTTTAAATATCCAATCTTAATAGATGTTGGAAGCTGCGCCGCTTCAAATGTAAGGATGAATGTATTTATTGGAACTTTTGTGCCATCCTTTTTAATATATATTCTCTTGCAATGGACGACATCCTGATCCTTCAATTCATTGGCTATTTCTTCTTCTGAAACTCCCGCTAAGTCGGGGCATCTGATAACACCTTTCTTGTTATTTAGGGTTTTATGGGCCGTTATTGAAACTGGGACTGTGGCCAACATTCGGCATCTCAGGAGATTTTCCGCATGGCTTTTTCTTTCCACCTCAATCAACAGACGACTTCCCATTTTTTTCACTGTTTTGGGGACCCTGGCAATGCCTTGTATCCCCTTTGCAATTGCAAAGGGGGACATTTTTGCCAGGGTATGTTCACTGTCTAAACTTTCTGCCATCAAAAATCTGGGCCATTTTTCTTTGATTGAATCATCATCGCTGTCAGTTTCATTCCTTGGTCTTTTTTGTTTTTGTGCCATATGTGTTTTGTTATTTTTCATCAGCTAGGTCCCCTACCCACCACGGAGCCCAACAAGGGGACGCCTTTCTAGGCCGGTAACTCCAAGCCCTGACGCCTTGAGGATACCCAACATGAAATACTCTTAGAATAAAAACTCCATCCTTTCGAATCTTATTTTTATCCCTCGATTGACCCAATCAGCAGTAATCTCCTTTCAGCAAATATTTATCAAAAAATTTTAAAATTATTCCTAAATTTCAAACATATAAATTATCATTAATAAAAATCAAATATCCAGAATATAAGGAAATATTCTACAAGCCGGTTAAATCAGACCCAGGCCTAATCTGATCTGCCCGTCTGGTGAACATCTGGATCCAAGACAGGCGTGTTGCAACTAGCAGGTTGGTTAATGCAGGGTAGTAATTTTTTTTCTCACCTGAGGGTGCTGCAACTGCATTACACTTTGCATGTGACTTGCAACCACGAGACCTGCTGCAATTTGCCGCCATAACAGTTGCTAGAAGGAGTTGAAATGTGAGTAATAAAAAAAAATGCGCAGTTGGCTCCATCTAGTGGACAAATGTGGCATAACTGGTAAAATGTGATCGAGTAATGAAGGTAAGCACAGATTGCCGTGGCACACAAAGAACACATGACGAATCACCTTGATGAGGTTGGGACCTGTTTAGGCTTGACACAGGTCTAAATTAACTGCACTTACTCAGTTGATATTTCCTTATGGGTCTCAACAATAGGGAAATAATGGAATGTCATGGAGCTCAGATCCACACCTTCAATCATATCCAGGGGTCCCATAGAGTAAATTATTTAGATATCAAAAACGTGTTTTGGGTTGTAGATACAGGACATATACAACATCATAAAAATAGCCTGCATAGATATTTAAAAATATAAAATAATCTGTGCAATGGCTTGTCTTGACCTAAATAGTCCATCTTTTTCAATTGCCTGACCTTTAAATGACCTTGAAATAAATTTTTGACCTTTCATGATGAATATATCAACAATGAAGCTTCTTTAACATACATATAAAATATTATTATTAAATATACATAAACAAGGCAGATATAGGAATGAACATATTATTACATAATCATAGTTATATCATTAAAACCAGATCATCTAAATAGCCAGAAATAGTGCCATTAAGTGACCTGCGCTGGACTGGTATTACTGCCAAACCATCCCAGTGCTCAGCCCGTCAGGATTCCATATCCTCCCGACACGGGTCGCATCCCACGGCAAACAGGATGCCCCTTTAGTCGCCTTTTACGACATGCGGACAATCTACTACGATGCCAAATGTTGGCCACAGTTCCTGTTATTATAACAGCTCACAAAACTCTCAACAATAAAAAAGGAGTAATCAGATGCCAAGATTTAGCGGGAGTTTCTGAGGAGGAGATAGTGGATGAGCTCAAAGACCAGGATGTTGTTCAATGTAAGCAGATATTTATAAAAAAGGACGGTGTCAAAATTCCTATCAATACGTTTATTCTGACATTTGAAGCAGCGCAGCTCCCAACATTTATTAAAGTTGGATATTTGAACGCTAGAGTTGATGTATTTATTCCAAACCCTCTGCGCTGCTTCAAGTGTCAGAGATATGGACATGGATCTGATCGATGTAAAGGTAATGTAACATGTCCAAAATGTACCGTTCAGCACAGTGGAGACGATTGTTATTCAAATATAATAAAATGTGTCAATTGCCAAGGCAATCATTAATCGTATTCTCAGAATTGGCCTTCCTTTTTAAAAAAGAAGGAAATTCAGCGAATACGACACACTGAAAATATACCTTTTCCAGAGGCACGGAAGCGAATAAAAGGTTTGAACACAACAAAGACATCTTATGCCAACTCTGTAAAACCTAAAGAAACAAAATCAATAGCAATTCAGACCGAAATTACATGGCCAATCACAGACAAAAATCATTCCTTTTTTACAAAATCTTCTAAATCTTCAGCAACGTCTACTCAGACTCAGACACCCACTATCCCAGTAGTAACTCAACCAATAACAACATCCACTAAACCCTCTTCACAAACTCCCTCAACATCATCCAATAATAAAGGTTCCAATAGTAATAGACCAGTACATAAATCAGACTAAAAAGAAATCAAAGAACAAGTTAAAAGTAAAATAAATAGAACTAAATCCTTAGAAAGGATGGACACAGGTGATCCTCTGGATATGTATTTTACACCTGTGCACTCAAAGCATAATCGTAAAATTAACAATTGATTATGTTAGATCATATATTTTTTCTCATTATTTTTAATATGGCTATCGGCAATATCATACAATGGAATTGTAGAGGATTTGAGGCAAACAGGCCAGAACTGGAGTTATTAGCCCAAAAATATAATGCATCTGTTATTTGTTTACAGTAAACTAATTTTAAAGATAACTCAACAACATTTAAGGGATATGTACCTTATATTAAAGTTGGTTCAATAGATGTAATGGACCGAGCACATGGCGGAGTTTCTATTTTTGTTAAATCCTGTATACCCCAGAGTAAAATAACTTTAAATACTAACTTACAAGCTTCTGCAGTCAGGGTTACCCTGCACAATACATTAACTATATGTTCAATATATCTACCACCTAGTGAGCCAGTTAATATTACAGATTTAAATAATTTGGTAACCCAGCTGCCACAGCCATAGATGTTAGTTGGTGATTCTAATGCTCACAACTATCTTTGGGGTGGTAGAAAAAATACTGATGCCAAAGGACGTATAATAGAAGATTTCTTAAATAACAATAGTTTGTGCCTTTGGAATGACGATTCTCCAACCTATTTACATCCAGCTACAGGCTCTTTAACATCAATAGATCTCTCCATGTGCACTCCAAATTTATTTTTAGACTATTCCTGGGAAGTAGAGGAAGATCAATGGGGTAGTGATCATTACCCCATTATTCTAAATAACCGTTTTCCTCCACCAGACGAACGAATCCCCAAGTGGAAGTTTCATAAAGCCGATTGGGCCAAATTTCAAACATCCTGTTATAATAGAATAACTCCAGAAATTTTAAACAATGTAGATGATCCTCTTCAAGTTTTTACAGATACATTGTATGATATTGCTGATGGGTGTATTCCCAAATCAAAGTCAAATTCCAAAATGAAAGAAAAACCCTGGTTTAATGATGAGTGCAAAAAAGCTGTCAAGGAGCGGAAAAAAGCTTTAAAAAAATTTAATCGACAGCCAACTCAATATAATTTGCACCAATTTCGTATAAAGAGAGCTAAAGCCCGTTATATTATTAAAATAAGCAAAAGAAAAAGTTGGAAAGATTATCTTTCTAAATTAAATACAAGTTCACCAATTAAAAAATGCTGGGATATGGTGCGTAAAATTACTGGGAAGGGAGGTGGAGCAAGGATCAAACATCTTAATCATAATGGTCAATTAATTACAAATCCCACCGAAATAGGTAACACAATAGGTCAAACAATTTCCAAGAATTCCTCATCCAATAATTATTCTGCCAAATTTCAACAAATAAAAAATGGAAGAGAAAGAAACCAACTAAATTTTATAACCCATAACTTGGAAGAATATAATAAATCATTTACAATAGAAGATTTGAAACTTGCTTTGAATAAATCTCATGATACTGCTCCTGGACCTGATCAAATTCACTACCAAATCCTTAAACACCTCCCTGACCAATCACTTGGGCATCTTTTAGATATTTTTAATCAAATTTGGGAAAATGGTGATTTTCCTCCTTCCTGGAGGGAAGCCACTATCATTCCCATTCCCAAACCTGGAAAAGACTCATCAGATTCAAATAATTATCGTCCCATTGCTTTAACAAGTTGTATTTGTAAGACAATGGAACGAATGATAAATGAGCGTTTAGTTTGGTTTTTAGAAACTGTGGCTTTTATTTCTGTTGCACAAAGTGGCTTTAGAAAAACTCGAAGTACCATTGACCACCTGGTACGTTTAGAGACATTTATAAGAGAGGGTTTTTTAAAAGGTGAGCATGTGGTTAGCATTTTCTTTGATTTAGAGAAAGCGTACAATACTACATGGAAATTTGGAATAATGAGCGATTTATATGATAGGGGATTAAGGGGTCGTTTACCCCTTTTTATTCAAAATTTTTTGTCAAATAGATAACTCAGGGTCCGAGTTGGTTCATCACTTTCTGATGCATTTGAGCAGGAAATGGGTGTTCCACAGGGAAGTATATTATCAGTCACCCTTTTTATTATTAAAATTAACAGCATTGTTGATTGTATGAGGCCTGGAGCAGATTGATCACTTTTTGTGGATGATTTCAACTTAATCTACAGGTCTACAAGCATGCATACAATAGAAAGACAGCCCCAACAACACTTAAATAGATTACAAGAATGGGCTGATCATAACGGATTTAAATTTTCTTTAAAGAAAACTATGTGTATGCACTTTTGTAAAAAATGGAAAGTTCACCCAGATCCTGATCTTTATTTAGGCCAAACTTGGATACCTGTTGTCGAAGAAACCAAGTTTCTTGGACTTATTTTTGACAGAAATTTATCTTTTATTCCCCATAAGAAATACTCAACCGATCCACCCCTTTATATAAATAGATACAAAGAAATAAAATCTGTTTTCACTGGATATCAATGTATTTACACTGATGGATTATTTGACGATGAGAAGGCTGCTGCAGCTGCTGTTAAGGGCAATCATATTTATTCAGAACGTATGCCAAATAAATCATCGATTTTTTCTGCAGAACTTCATGCTTTATACCTAGCTTTAGATCATGTGGAGACTTCTCCACATCGGACATTTTTATTTTTTTCTGATTCTTTGTCTTGTTTAAAAGCATTGAAATCAAAGGATTGGAAAAATCCTTTTATTTACAAAATCCTTGAGCGCCATCATAAACTCTGTACTGAGGAAAATAAAGAAATTCATTTTTATTGGATTCACAGTCATATTGGAATCCTTGGAAATGAGGCTGCTGACCAAGCTGCCAAATTAGCATTGGATAAGCGCCACATAAATATGCTTTTACCTTATACAGAGTTTAAGAAATATATTACTGTTTTTTTACGTTCTAAATGGCAATTAAGCTAGAACGAAGCTATTTTTAATAAACTACACGAAATAAAGTCTCTTTTAGGTAAAACCAAAGGTGCTATTAGAATTAACCGAAGAGAAGAGTCTGTTTTATCACTCATAAGAATTGGACATTGGACATCACTGCTATCTTCTTAAAAGCGAAGATCAGCCTCAGTGTATTGGATGTCAAAGGGCTTTGACTATGAAACATGTTTTAATTGAATGTATCAATTTTGATATAATTAGGACTCAATATTTTATTGTGCAAGATTTACATTCGTTATTTGATACTGTAGATACTTCTGTGATAGTATCGTTTTTAAACCAAATAGGACTTTATAACCAATTTTAAGTGTGGAGATCTTGTTTACTTAGATCATTGGCCTATCTATCAAGAACCACGAAACAGCAGATGGTATTTAAAGTCTTTTAAATTGAATTTATTTATACAAATTTGTTATGTCTATAACTGATATATTGAAAGGATTTTGTTGATATTTTGTGTTGTTAAGATTATTTACATATCATATGGAATTTATAAGCGTGTATGTTTTTACCACTTTTAGGCACTGAATAACCTTAGTGGTTGATGTGCCTCTAAGCAACCATTCATTCATTTGAACCATCAGAGAACAATAGGTACACCTACTCTGAGTTCTATGATGAGTTCACACAATTGATATCATATTATGGGTCATTCAGTCATGAAGTCATCTTTCTCGGTGACTACAATTTCCATGTTAATAAGCCTAATAAACCTGATGTTATAAAGTTCAATGAAATCCTATCTACCTTTGACATGAACCAATGGGTGCAGGAACCAACCCACAGGTAAGGGAACACCCTGGACTTGGTTATCACCTTTAAGGGGAACAAGTATTTTAATAGCCACCTGGTGGATGAGTATATATCTGATCATAAAATGATTAAACTATACTTAGGTATTTTTCCAACCTTGTTGAGGAGAACAAGCATGACCCTAAAAAGCTCTTTAGAGTCATTGACACAGTCATGCACAAGAAAAAAGACATACCAATGCCCCAAACTGTTTTGTGAGGTCACCCAAGCTGATAAGTTTAATGCTTTCTTTCTTAAAAAAATTGAACGAATCCGCTTAGATATCGATAAGGCTCCATCCTGCCATCTCCCACCACCAGGTGACACTGCGAACAATAGAACAGCAAGTCTGGAGAGTTTCACTCCCCTTACCAATGATGAAGTTTGTAAACTAGTCAAAACGTCTGCAAAGATATTATGTGAACTTGATCCTATTCCAACCTGGCTCCTACTTGACCTCTTAGAGGATATCTTACCAATGATTACTTCCATTATAGATAAATCACTGACAGAACCAGCAGTAACGGAAAATATGAAAATAGCCATTATAACACCCCTGCTGAAGAAACTTGGCCTTGAATTAGTTGAGAAGAGCTATAGACCTGTTTCCAACCTCACATATGTCTCTAAACTTACAGAGAGGGCAGTAGCAGACCAATTGGTTCCCCATCTGGTAAGGAACGGCCTTACCAACAAATTTCAATCAGCATACAAGGAATTTCATAGTACCGAAACCGCTCTGCTCAAAGTGCAAAATGATAACGTATGCGCTCTAGACAATAAGAAGTCAGTCATTCTGCTGTTACTTGACCTATCCGCTGCCTTTGATACCATCGACCACCAAATTCTATTTGATAGATTGGAGGCTAGATGTAATGTTGCTAGATGTAAAGTAGGGACCCACAGGTCTTGCCTTAAGTCAGTAAAATATGGGGTCCCACAGGGTTCGGTCTTGGGCCCCATACTTTTGACTATATGACACCCCTTTCAGATATCCTCGCCAGATTTGGTTTGAGCTTTCACATTTATGTGGATGATACCCAGATTTACATTCCTGTGGACCACACTTTTTCTCATCTTGTCGATATCAGCAGACACAATGTAGAAAAATGTGTCAGCGAGCAAGCCAGAGGGTTAATCCAGCCAGGAATGCAGCCAAGCAACTTGATCCTGCCTTCATGTATCACACTCCTCAGTAATATGCAGCTGGTAATCATGACTCAGATTTTGAGTTTGAATTGACTGTTACAAAGGCCACCTCAAGTCAAAACAGAAAAGACTCAGAAAAACAGCAAAAAATCCAATAGCCCGAGAAAGAGACTAAATATCTTTGATGGAAATGACTCCCTTGATGAAAATGTGTTTGTTCCTGATAGTCAAAGCCTAAGTCAGCCTTCAATTGACAACTTTGTCACCCCTAAGCCTAGCCTTATAGTTCCTGAGACCCAGCCAGATCCTATGTCAGAAAATGATGAAGAACATAGTGGTGCTGGAAGTATGCTGTCCACTCCACCTATCATTGAATGAATGAATGAATGGTTGCTTAGAGGCACATCAACCACTAAGGTTATTTAGTGCCTAAAAATGGTAAAAATGAATGAATGAATGGTTTCACATTGACACAATAAAGTGCCAAAACAGTAAAAATAGAAACGTAATATTGACTAGAAACAAAATGTATATGTTAATACAATATGTAGATAACACAAGAATTTATCAACTGTGAACAGCATTTATATAATATCAATCAAATATAATAAATAGGTATAATTTGTTTAAAAGACTTTATCAGTATGATGTTTTGCAATTCTTGATAAATAAGTCAATGACATAAATAAACAAAAGCTCTGCCCTTAAAACTGATTATAAAGTCCTATGTGAGTTAAAAACGATACTATCACAGAAGTATCTACAGTATCAAATAACGTATGTAAATCTTGTACATTAAAATATTGAGTTCGTATAATATCAAAATCGATACACTCAATTAAAATATGTTTAATAGTCAAAGCCCTTTGACAACCAATACATTCCGGTTGATCTTCACCTTTAAGCAGATAACAGTGCGTCAAATGACTATGTCCTATTCTTATACGGGTTAAAACAGACTCTTCTCTACGGTTAATTCTAATAGCACCTTTAGTTTTGCCTAGAACGGGCTTAATTTCATGTAATTTATTAAAAATAGCTTTGTTTTAGCGCAACTGCCATTTAGAACGTAAAAAAACAGTAATATATTTCTTAAACTCTGTATATGGAATAAGTAAATCTATTGGGCGTTTGTCCAATGCTGCTTTGGCAGCTTGGTCAGCGGCCTCATTTCCATGGATTCAAATGTGACTGGGGATCCAATAAAAACGTATTTCTTTATTTTCATCTGTACAGAGTCTATGATACCGTTCGAGAATTTTGTAAATAAAGGGATTTTTCCAATCCTTTGCTTTTAATGCTTGTAAACAAGACAAAAATCAGAAAAAAATAAAAATGTTTGATGTGGAGAAGTCTCCACATGATCCAAAGCAAGGTACAAAGCATGTAGTTCTGCAGAAAAAATTGATGATTTATTTGGCAGACGTTCTGAATAAATATGATTGCCCTTAACAGCAGCTGCAGCAGCCTTCTCATCGTCAAATGATCCATCAGTGTATATACACTGATAGCCAGTGAAAATAGATTTAATTTCTTTATATCTATTTATATAAAGGGATGGATCTGTTGAGTATTTCTTTAATTCTGACATGGCTACATTGATATTTAAAGTTGCATAGGTCCATGGAGGTGTTTCAGGATATTGAAATTTAGCTACGTGATTCGGAATTAAATTTATAGATTGTAAAGATTCTTTAATGCGAATGCCAAAAGTCGGTATTGTATTTGGTTTATTTTCAAAAAGATCAACATAATTTGGATTAAATAAAGTATCATGTGCAGGATTGTCTGGACAAGCTGCAATTTTTGCAGCATACTGAAGGGCAAGCTTTTCTCTTCTTAAATCAAGAGGCAGCTCATCTGCCTCAACTGCAAAGCTATCTGCAGGCGATGTACGAAATGCACCTAGGCAAAGTCGTAAACCTTGATTTTGTATAGGATCAAGCATTTTAATATAAGATGGACGTGCTGATCCATATACCATACACCCATAATCAAGCTTAAAACGTACCAATGCTCTATACAATTGTAATAAAATATTACGGTCCCCTCCCCAATCGGTATGGGCAAGAACCCGTAATAAATCTAATGCCTTCTGGCATTTCTTCTTAACGTATTTAATGTGGGGAATAAAAGATACTTTTCTGTCAAAAATAAGTCCAAGAAACTTGGTTTCTTCGACAACAGGTATCCGAGTTTGGCCTAAATTAAGATCAGGATCTGGGTGAACCTTCCCATTTTTACAAAAGTGCATACACACAGTTTTCTTTAAAGAAAACTTAAATCCGTTATGATCAGCCCATTCTTGTAATCTATTTAAATGTAGTTGGAGCTGTCGTTCTATTGTATGCATGCTTGTGGACCTGTAGCTTAAGTTGAAATCATCAACAAAAAGTGAGCAATCTGCTCCAGGCCTCATACAATCAACAATGCTGTTAATTTTAATAATAAAAAGGGTGACTGATAATATACTTCCCTGTGGAACACCCATTTCCTGATCAAAAGCATCAGAAAGTGATGAACCAACTCGGACCCTGAATTGTCTATCTGACAAAAAATTTTGAATAAAAAGGGGTAAACGACCCCTTAATCCCATATCATATAAATCGCTCATTATTCCAAATTTCCATTTAGTATCATACGCCTTCTCTAAATCAAAGAAAATGCTAACCACATGCTCACCTTTTAAAAAACCCTCTCTTATAAATGTCTCTAAACGTACCAGGTGGTCAATGGTACTTCGAGTTTTTCTAAAGCCACTTTGTGCAACAGAAATAAAAGCCGCAGTTTCCAAAAACCAAACTAAACGCTCGTTTATCATTCGTTCCATTGTCTTACAAATACAACTTGTTAAAGCAATGGGACGATAATTATTTGAATCTGATGAGTCTTTGCCAGGTTTGGGAATGGGAATGATAGTGGCTTCCCTCCAGGAAGGAGGAAAATCACCATTTTCCCAAATTTGATTAAAAATATCTAAAAGATGCCCAAGTGATTGGTCAGGGAGGTGTTTAAGAATTTGGTAGTGAATTTGATCAGGTCCAGGTGCAGTATCATGAGATTTATCCAAAGCAAGTTTCAAATCTTCTATTGTAGATGATTTATTATATTCTTCCAAGTTATGGGATATAAAATTTAGTTGGTTTCTTTCTTTTCTATTTTTTATTTGTTGAAATTTGGCAGAATAATTATTGGATGAGGAATTCTTGGAAATTGTTTGACCTATTGTGTTACCTATTTCGGTGGGATTTGTAATTAATTGACTATTATGATTAAGATGTTTGATCCTTGCTCCACCTCCCTTCCCAGTAATTTCACGCACCATATCCCAGCATTTTTTAATTGGTGAACGTGTATTTAATTTAGAAACATAATCTTTCCAACTTTTTCTTTTGCTAATTTTAATAATATAACGGGCTTTAGCTCTTTTTACTCGAAATTGGTGCAAATTATATTGAGTTGGCTGTCGTTTAAATTTTTTTAAAGCCTTTTTCCGCTCCTTGACAGCTTTTTTGCACTCATCATTAAACCAGGGTTTTTTTTAAATTTTGGAATTTGACTTTGATTTGGGAATGCACCCATCAGCAATATCATACAATGTATCTGTAAAAACTTGAAGGGGATCATCTACATTGTTTAAAATTTCTGGAGTTATTCTATTATAACAGGATGTTTGAAATTTTGCCCAATCGGCTTTATGAAACTTCCACTTGGGGATTCGTTCGTCTGGTGGAGGAAAACGGTTATTTAGAATAATGGGGTAATGATCACTACCCCATTGATCTTCCTCTACTTCCCAGGAATAGTCTAAAAATAAATTTGGAGTGCACATGGAGAGATCTATTGATGTTAAAGAGCCTGTAGCTGGATTTAAATAGGTTGGAGAATCGTCATTCCAAAGGCACAAACTATTGTTATTTAAGAAATCTTCTATTATACGTCCTTTGGCGTCAGTATTGTTTCTACCACCCCAAAGATAGTTGTGAGCATTAAAGTCACCAACTAACATATATGGCTGTGGCAGCTGGGTTACCAAATTATTTAAATCTGTAATATTAACTGGCTCACTAGGTGGTAGATATATTGAACATATAGTTAATGTATTGTGCAGGGTAACCCTGACTGCAGAAGCTTGTAAGTTAGTATTTAAAGTTATTTTACTCTGGGGTATACAGGATTTAACAAAAATAGAAACTCCGCCATGTGCTCGGTCCATTGCATCTATTGAACCAACTTTAATTTATTATAAGGTACATATCCCTTAAATGTTGTTGAGTTATCTTTAAAATTAGTTTACTGTAAACAAATAACAGATGCATTATATTTTTGGGCTAATAACTCCAGTTCTGGCCTGTTTGCCTCAAATCCTCTACAATTCCATTGTATGATATTGCCGATAGCCATATTAAGAATAATGAGAAAAAATATATGATCTAACATAATCACTTGTTAATTTTATGATTATGCTTCGAGTGCACAGGTGTAAAATACATATCCGGAGGATCACCTGTGTCCATCCTTTCTAAGGATTTAGTTCTATTTATTTTACTTTTAACTTGTTCTTTGATTTCCTTTTTGTCTGATTTATGTACTGGTCTATTACTATTGATACCTTTATTATTGGATGATGTAGAGGGAGTTTGTGAAGAGGGTTTAGTGGATGTTGTTATTGGTTGAGTTACTACTGGGATAGTGGGTGTCTGAGTCTGAGTAGACGTTGCTGAAGATTTAGAAGATTTTGTAAAAAAGGAATAATTTTTGTCATTGATTGGCCATGTAATTTCGGTCTGAATTGCTATTGATTATGTTTCGTTAGGTTTGACAGAGCTGGCATAAGATGTCTTTGTTGTGTTTATTTATTTATTTATTATACAGCCTCCAATATGGAGAGAATAAAACATAAAAAGATAAAATCATTACAATTTAAAATGGCAATAATTAAAGCTTCAGCATTTCTTTGTCATTAAAACTGTAGTTAGCAAGTAACATTTTACAGCTGTCGACTAGACCGTCACTCAGTATTTTCTTCATCATCCTGTGACTGTCTTTGTGGTATACGTCATTGAAAATAAACTTAATTAAAGAGATTCTGTTGTTCTGGCATACAGTATTTACTCTGCTTACTAGATTTTTGTATTTCCCAACATAACTGCTACTACTCAATAGATGTGTGTATAGACTTTTGGCATGACTATTGCACATCATTATTGTCTTCATCATGTCCATGGTGAATATGTCAATTTTAGTGGACAGCTTATTTATATTAAGAGCACTTAGTAAAGGGGACGAGTGCATGTATTTACTCAAGCCTAGGGACGCTTTGACTAGTTTAGATTGCAGTTTATCCATGTCACTGATATCTGATTTCCTCAGGGCCAGCGCCCCACAAGAATATGTTAACACAGGCTGCAGTACAGTCTTCCATAGATGTGCAGCAACAGCAGGCTTTACACCATTGGCACACATGCCAGCACCTTGTAAACCATAAAAACCTTGCCTGCAGGATTTCATTCTCCTTTGTGTGTGTGAATGATTGCTCTTATCAGATAGTATGGCACCTAGGTAATTCAGTTCATCATCCTGTGCCAATTCTGTACCATTTAGTATCCATGAAGGTGAAGGATCCAGGTATGACTTCCCAAATGTAACACATGATGTTTTAGTAGCATTAAAGGAGAGGCCGTGTTCCCTCACATAATGATTTGCTTTGTCAATGAGTTTTTGTAGACCTGTCACAGTTGTACTTAAGAGAAGCAGATCATCAGCATAGACAAACACATTGTAAGATCTCTTGCCAATTTTTATTCCCCCAGTTGTGTTATTCAGGTCATCCACCATGTCCTGATAGAATAAGTTGAAAAGGAATGGGGATGTCAACCCGCCTTGTCTAGTTCCTTTTTCAATCTTAACATTGTTTGAGAACTGCCTGTTCCATTTAATCTGTACACTGAGGTTTCTGTACCACACACACATGATCCGCCACCAGTGGTCTGGTATTACACCCATTTTTGTAGCAGGACAGCATGTGGGATGCCATCAAAAGCCATCTCAGCATCAAGAGCACAGGTATATACTGGTGATCCTCTAACATTGCAGTAGTTGATCACATCATGTGCCATACATGCGGCCATACTAGTACCTCGGGTTTCTATGAATCCAAACTGTAGGTCATGTGGAGCACTTTCCTGTAAGATGCACATTTCCATGAGTTTGGAGAATGTTGTTGAGACAATGATGGGCCTGTAGTGCTTGGCTATACATGGGTCTATATTTGGTTTCTTCAGTATAGTAACCAAGATTCCCATTGTGAATGACCTTGGCACAATTCCAAATCTTACACAGACAGAAAGTATGTCACTCAGATGCTGGGGTAAGTCGGAATCCAGGGAGAACTTCAGGTGTTCTGGGGTCACTCCATCTGCACCTGCAGCACACCCCCTTTTCAGTTTTTTAATATGATTTATGATTCTGTCCTTGGTTATTACACATTTCTCTTCCACTTTTACACAAAGTTCACTGTAGGTTCTCTCAACTTTGGTTTCTGCTGACAAAATTGGTTGAGTTTTTTCTCGACCAGATTCAGAGAACTTATCACGGTAGTAATCAGTGAGGCTTCCTATGTCAAATTCATCTCCAGTTTGATTTGTTCTGTCCTTTGACATACGGATTCTGTTCCAAAACTGCCTGCTGTTACTACAGCAGTAAAGTGTGTTTATCATATTATAACGTGATTTGTGATTAGTACTCATTGCCTGGCGCCTGGCTTGTCTGTAGGCTTTTTTAGCTTCTTTGTAACAGTTGTAGACTGGGCCAATCCTTGGCCTGTTACATTGCTGCCAGAGTGATCTCCAGAATCTACATCTGTCTCTGGTACGCTGGCAGTCATATGACCACCATGGGGATTTTCTGTATTTCCCCCTGTAGGTTTGCTGCTTATCAATGATGGTTTTCTCACAGGCTGAGTGTATTATACTGGTCACATCTTCACAGTGTTTGTCAACCATTTTCTGTATGGAATTAATATCTTGAGTATCACATATGGATAATAGATTCAATGATTTCATTCCATCTATTATGTGTCTATGGTAATTATCTCTGGTGTCCTGATATTGCCAGTTCATTCTGGGAAACACAGGCGGGTTTTGTAAGTCAGGGGTTGGTGTTTTGATGGGAGTGTCCACAGTGATAACCAATTCCGTCCTTATTGGGAGATGATCACTGGTCCATTCATCTTTATCATTGTCTTTAATGATATGACACTTCACAACTTGATTGAGATTATGGCGTTGCACAAAAACATGACATTATATGTTTTATTGCATCCCTTCTGGTAAGTAAAATTTACAGTTTGATTAAAAGCAAGGTTAGCTACACACATGTCATTATTACACAAAAAGTCATAAAGCAGTAGGCTATGATGGTTGTATGGACTCGTCCTATGCCACAGTCTCCCCAGCTTAGTATGAGCCGGGAGAGGGGCATTCATATCCCCCATTATCACTGTGGGCACTGCGGGGCAATCATCCAATACAGACTGTAGCACATCTAGGGTTTCAGCATAGAGTGCCACCTGGTCAGCGGTCCCATCATGATATGGTAGATACACTCCTATTAGGTTAAAAACAGTTCTGCCACCATGCAGCAGTTGGATCCCCATAATCCTGTCACTTGGGATATCCATGGGTTTGTATATAAAATCCTTTGTTTGCTTACAAATGAAGCCAATTCCACCATATGGCCTGCCTTTGAGCACCTCATCTGGGTCAATGCTGGATTTAAGACAAGACCACAACTTTTGTTTCTGTAACATGCTTTTTACCTCTTGTATTTCACTTGGTTGAAGCCAGTGCTCCGATACAAATGCTATATTGCTAACTGATTTTAGTTCATCAATGATTTCATTCATGCAGCTGTTAATTCCATAACAATTATAACTAAACATAGATAGTTTCTGTTGTTCTGACATTGTGATTTGTGAGGTGGGGCACTAGGCTCAGTCATAATTTCATCTCTTGGCTGAGATAATTCATACTAGTACATGGACGGACACAGAAAGTTGAATCTGGGGTCCATGAGTGGCATAAACCTGTTGGTGCCAACTGGGTTTTGATTTGGACGAAACATGGGTGGATCGATAAAAACAGGGACTTGACTCCCGTGGTTCATCCAGTTGTTAGCAGGTGGCACTGACATACTGTAACTTGATGATGAGTCTGTGTAGGGTTGAGGGTCATGTAATCCTCTCCTCATCCTGTCTGGAATTGAATTTCCATGCTCACCACTTGTCCTTGTTTGGTGGGCTGGCCTGTCCTGGTTAGTGTTTCTGTCTTGGCTGATAGACCTGTGTCTCCTACCTTGGCTCACAGATCTATCTTGGTTGCCAGTTCTCTGTGGCCTGCCGTGCCTGGCTGGCCTGCCTTGGCTACCAAGTCTGCCTTGACTGCCAGATCTAGGTCTCCGTGTACCCTGACTGGCTGACCTGTTCTGGTTGCCTCTTCTCTGGGGCCTGCTTTCTTTTCTCAGTTGGCCTTGATTAGGGGGTCTGCTCTGTCTTCCAGATCTGTTCTGGCCATCAGATCTGGTTTTCTCCTTGTATGGCCTAACCCTTGTTCCCAGAGGCCACTTAGTTGGGTCATATAGACTTTTTCCACTGTCCTGGTTGTCCACAATGACACAGAAAGATGTTTGCCTGGGGACTGTGCTGTTCAAGTTAATCACATCAGATACCTGAGTCACTCCTATGTCTGTTAGATGGCCACGGACCATCTCACAGGTGGTGTTCTCGGCCAGCTGACCCACATAGACTGACCTCAGTGCTGCATCAATCTCAGTTCTGGACTGAGCACTCTTGATGCGGAGATCTACACTGGCTGTTCCTTGTATCTCCTGTTGCTGGGAGGCTGCTATGGCAAATCTGGTGCCCCGCACTGCATCCCTTCTCTGATCATTGGGTAGGTGAAATCCAGCTCTGTCCCCTTCTGTGGGAGTTGTGTCAGAGGGGTCAGGGGGCAGAATGCCATTTTGCTGCTCTCCCGCCTGGTGATTGGTTTGGGCCTCCTCCTGGTTATCTGTGGCCACTACTTCCTGTGTGGTTTCCTCTTCCTGAGACTCAGCAGTGTTTGCCTGAGCTTGAGTTGGTGGAGCTGGAGTGGGTGGCTGGGTGGCCATCCTCTTGTTCAGGCAATCAATCTGCTGTTTCAGGTCAGTCACCTCGGTTGTGAGAGCCCTGACTGTTTGCATCAGGGTGGTTGCTGATGACTTAAGCTCTGCACATGTCTCTATGAGGTCTGCATTGTCAATCAGAGACCCTGGCATAAGGATGCTTTCATCAGCTGCACTCTGTGAGGCCAGTGTGCCCCGTGTAGGTTTCAGCACCTTATTGAGTCTCTTGTCTCTGAGATCATTGACTACAGAATTTCCTAGGATATACACATCACTGGCCATCATTTCCATTTTTCTCCTGTTGTAGAGTTCCTTTTGCTGCATACCTGGATTACTTTCACACAGCTTCTCAAACAACAATTGTCTGGTGGTCAGGATGTGTTCCCTCCTAACCTCATCTGACTCTGCTTCATGGGTCAGAAGAAAGTCCTGGATCTCAGTGGCATCATATTCATAGATACTGTGAATGTTATTTACATAGATCCTGTGAAACTCATCTCCAGGATCCTCTGCAAGTATCTCCTCAAATATGCTTGGTGCCATACTGTGTATTTGTAATGTTCAGATTGGATCGATACCTTGTTTGATATAACCAACTGTAGAAAGTTCCTAAAAGTTTGTATACTGCACTTGGCTCCTTGTATCATACAGTCAGGTGGTCCGCCAAGGCACCAAACAGCAAGTTAATCATCCAGTCCAGCAGCTATCACAGCCTAGTCAGGTGACTCCCTCGTCTGTGCCAGTATATCATAATGCACAGCCTGGTCAAGTTAATCATCCATCCCAGCCTCAGCAGCCCAGTCAGGTGACTCCGCCTTCTGTGCCATCTCATCATAGTACGAAGAGTGCAGATCTGCTGAATCACCCACCTCAACAACTATCACAGAAGCAGCAAACCAGGTGCCTCCCCCTTCTGTGTCATCATATCTTAATGCACAGCCTGCTGGTCAAGTTAATTGTCCACCTCAGCCCCAGCAGCAAAACAAACAAGATCATACCACTCAACTTAGTCAATGTAGCCACTTCCAGCTTATACAGCAGCAACATTACCAGCCTCTGTATTTTCAACATCACCAACCAATACAGAGCAATTTCCCCCATCCACACAACCGGACATCCACACATCCTAATGGCTATTTTAATCAAGTCAATCAGTGAACTGTGAAATTCCAAGGGTCTCAAAAGAAAAGCAATCTGTTAACTTTCATGGTCAAGAACTGCTTCGCCTGTGTAAAATCGGTAATATTAGGATTATAAATGGCAGATTTGGCAACGATACAAATGTTGGTGTATTAAAACAAATATAAAAAGTATTGTTGACTATATATTGTAGGATATAGATAACCTACCTATAGACTCTTATATACAAATATAGACAATCACGATCTTTGGCAAGAAACCAGAGAGGTTACTGAGTGCAACATAGAGGCCAACAAGTGCAGGCTAAGGAGATGCATTACTCATCCCGCAGAGAGATAATGAGATGCATTACTCACCCCAAATAGAGATGACGTGATCCTCCAAGCCACGTAGCGATGCCACGGAGATGAACTGTCCCAGTGCTGAAGAAGACGCTACGCAGGCAGCCCTCATGCAGATGCTCAGATTTCCTTAAAAAGGCCCCGAAATCACAACTCAGGGAGCAGAATCCACTTGCCTAGAAGACCCACGTCACTCAGCCTTGTGACAGCCACACTTGCATAGACTTGGGTGGTTTATGCATCCTCAGGACTTTGTCAGTATCATGCATTTGCTCATTTCATATGCCTCGCTCTTTGCCATGCAGACCTAGCCAGACTAGTGTATACAGCACCGAATAAAGGAGAACCGTGTGCATTGTATTCTCTGTGTCTGCAGTCCTTATTACCTCCCAACTCACATGAATGTAGATCAGGTAGCTAGGTTAAGGCCCCGTTCACAGCCAGCGAGTACTATATCCCAGATCCCTGTCCACGTTCCCCAACGATGGATGTCTACAAACACTACGTAACAATAGAAGGCAGCACATATGCAGCCAATATAAAGGGCCATTGCCATTTGAGATCTGCTTTAAACAAGGAAAATGGTTGCAGGACCATCCGGATAAAAACATTAGCAGACACTGTATAAACAAGCAAAACACAGCACCCACATAGGATACAAAGGATCAGAACAAAGGGTAACATCAGTTAACTGGCTATCCAGCAAGGTGTTTTAAGACGATATCAATGCTTTTCACCAAACAAACTTGAAACTCAGGCGTGTAGATGGTCCACTTAAGGACCTTCCACCGAGCTTCCGTATTTCGCCACCCCTGGGTGCATTTTGGAAAAAATCATCCAGCAAGACACGTGTAATCCACAACCTTTCTTGGCCCTCTGGACAATCCATAAATGACGGCATAAATGTGGATGAATACTCGCTCAAATATACAACTGTTGATGAAGCTTTAAAGCT
Organism: Amphiduros pacificus; assembly: GCA_949316495.1. Lineage (NCBI taxonomy): Eukaryota > Metazoa > Annelida > Polychaeta > Phyllodocida > Hesionidae > Amphiduros > Amphiduros pacificus. Next base: position 4,949,569 of record OX439011.1, read on the forward strand.
AATTCAGAAATAACCAGATCCTTGGTTAGGAAAAAACTGATTTAGTTAATGCCTTCCAAAGATTTAAGGTGGCAAGGGATCAAAAACATTACCTAGGTTTTACTTGTCAAAGCGTGTGAAAGACCTTCATCACTGTGTGTGTTTATCGCATGAAGCACGAGCAGACATTAATTAGTGAAGGCGTTGTTTAGCTCATCACAAAAGTTTCCCAGACAATAGTCCATGGAAAACGCTCACATTCTATTTACAGATTTAAATGTTTTTTTTATATAAGGATGACCTTGAAGGTCGTGGGGGTAAAGATCACAAAATAAAAAAAAATAAAAAAAATATCTGTGAGCTATTTGGGCCAATGATCAACTATGGTTCACTTTGATAGTTTGTACTTCAATAAAGTGTTATTATGGAACACCCAAACACATACCTAGGGAGCTAGCATACACCTCAGGTCAATAATGCTATCTTCTCCTCCACAGAGAGGAAAGCACCCTATCAAATTTGAATTACTGGTGTAAATGCTTCAACTCCTGCCAGATAATGAACTCGGTTTGATGGGGTAGGCAGCCTTGACACTTGGTTTTTACGGGTGCCTTAGGGGAGCTGAGTACGCAGCGGTATTGCACTTCCATACAAAAAATATATTGTCTCCCGCCCCAAGAGAAGACTCAGTACAATTTGCACAATACAACAAGGTGAAGTAAATGATCTATTCAGTGAAAACATCAAACATCAATGTGTAAGATTAAATCAGCAACATTAGATATATAGGATTTAATGCTTGTCTCATATGATCAACTGTTTGTTTTAATGTTATATGTATTAGATGGATTAAGATCACCAACCTTATTTGCCCTATTTATAAATGATTTGGCTAAAGAAATAAATTAATTAGATCTTGGAGTAAGTTATGAAGAAGGTAAACTGTGCATATTGCTTTTTGCAGATGATATTGTTATACTTGGAGAAGATGAGAACCAACTTCAAAAATTGCTTGACTTTGTTGGTAAATGGTGTGACAAATGGAAACTGAAAATTAACAAAGATAAAACAAAAATTGTACATTTTAGAAATAAGAATACAAGGAAAACTGACACTGTATTCTGTATAGATAATGAAGAGATAGAAATCCTAGATAAATATAAATATCTAGGAGTTGTCTTAAATGAGTATTTAGATTTTAAGGTGACAGCAATGACTCTGGCAGGTGCTGCAGGAAGAGCACTGGGAGTAATTATAACAAAATTCAGTACATTTCGAAATGTAGGATTTAAAACATTCAGTAAAATGTACTACTCAGGTGTGATTCCTATTCTACAATATTGTACTGGTATTTGGGGTTTTAAAGCACATGAATGTTGTGACAAAATCCAGTATAGAGCTATTAGATATTTTTTGGGTGTACATCAGAAAGCTCCACTTTTAGCATTAGATGGGGATACTGGTTGGATGGGTTGCCAAAATAGGAGATATTTAGAAATGTGTAAATTGTGGAACAGATTAATAACAATGGATGATGCAAGATTAACCAAAAGATTGTTTAACTATGAATACAGACTATGTAACGGGTGGTGTGCAGAAATTAAACTTTTATTTACACAGCTTGGCCAAGTAGAAATGTATTATAATAGAATGTTATGTGACATTGAGAGTATATCCAAATTATTAGAAGTAAGAAATCAAGATGAATGGCAATTAAAGATTTTGGACAAACCTAAACTTAGGACATATGTTTCATTCAAAAACAAACATGAAACTGAAAACTATGTGCAGTGGTGTATGTCAAGAAAAAGAAGATCTCTACTTGCTCAGATTAGATGGGTATTTTACCTCTCCACATTGAAACAGGCAGATACCGTGGCTTATCTGTAGAAGAAAGAATATGTGCCTTTTGTGATTTGAATGAAGTGGAGAATGAATTTCATTTTGTTTGTAAATGTCCACTATATAGTCAATTCAGAGAAGAATTTTATCACAAAATACAAGAAAAGGATGATAATTTTGTCAGTCTCAATGACAATGAGAAGTTTATATTCTTATTTCAGTATAACTAGAAATTACTAGGGGAATTCCTAGAAAATATTTGGAGGAAAAGGAGTAAGATATTGTATTCATAATGACCAGAGAACAAACTTGTATTGTACTATTTGATGTATAATTACATACAAACTGTGGTGTCCCGACATATTATCAATGTAAAGGGCTCAAACTGACTGATAAGTCCTTATGGGCTGGGATAATATTATGATGAAACAGACTGTGTTGGTAAAAACAAACAATATGTAATATCCTGTCAGTATAATAAATGAATAAATCAATCAATATGGTGTAGGTATTTATAGGATATATATTTATGTAGTATTTATGTATAAATCAACTATGTGCAAGCAATTTATTAGTTGTCTCCAATTTTCTAATAGTGTATCAGTGGTGTAGCAAGGTTTTTTTCTAAATGGTGGTGCACACTCCAACTGGAACATATCTGACACATTCTTAAAGTTATTAGGGCAGAAAGGTATTAAAAAAAGACAACTGTGTTACTAAGAACATAGCACATCACTCTGTGCGAAAATCATGATATAAGCATACTGTTTGTTCATGTCAAGCACCAGGAAAATACACTGGCATACTTAACAAATCTGACATATGTGTTATCTGTTGTGTAAGACCCCTCCATGTAACTGTAGGATACGGATTACCCATCCATAGACTCTTGTATTCAAGTATAGACAATCATGATATCTGGCAGATATCAGAAAGGTTACAGAGTGCAAACATGGAGGCCAACAAGTGCAGGCTAATGAAATGCATTGCTGATCCGACAGGAAGATGACGTGTTGGTCAGATCCAGTTAAAAGGGCCCCAAAATCGCTACTCAGAGAGCAGAAACCACTTGCCTAGAAGATCCACGACACTCAGTATCATGACTGCCACTTGTATAGACTTTGGGTGCATTAATAAGCCTGAGAGCTCTAAACAGTTATCAGCATTTGGATATTTCATATATCACACTCTTGCCATGCCTTCCTAGCCAGACTGTTATGTATACGAGCACCGAATAAAGACGACTATTGTGCATTGTATACACTGAGTCTGCAGTCCTTCTTTCCTCCCAATCAGATAGGCAGAGTAGGTAGCTAGGTTAAGGCCCCAGCTTACAGTCGCAAGCAAGTATAGTTCCATATCCCCATTTATGTCCCTATAGGTCGGATACGTACAAACCATACTTAACAATGTATACGAATTTGTATTTAAATGTAAATGTTAAAAATGATATAGGTAGACATTTACTTGACATTTCCATCTTGTAAATATGATGAGAGTATTTACAAAATTGTAAATGTAATCCAGTATTGTAGTTGGTCTTTACAATACCAACACATTGGCTGTAAATTTTTGTAAATCCCATGTTTCATGCAGTGTGAAATGTATCATAAGCTCTTGCAACTTGTGCTGGACCAATAAATGCAACATAGCCTTGACATCATAGCCTTGACATCATTGTTAAAGGAGGACTCACGATGTGAACAGCATCAAACTCTACAAACTCTACAAAGTAAGTTTTGCTACTTTTACTGTTTCAAAGTTGAAAATGACTTCTTGACACAGTAACATGCTCTATTTGAAATATGTAGACATAAATTGCCTAATTTCTTTTAAAATATTTGTTTTACTCTTTTTTTTTACTCTTTTCATGTACCAAGGTTTACATTTTATCTTCACCAAAAATGTATTTTTTGTATACTTTTTTCATCAATATTTGTATTCTAAAGCAAATATAATGTCCTTGTTGTTACCCACTAATGGAGAGTATCCGTCGTTGGGGGACGTGGACGGGGGATCAATACTCTACCAATTAGATAGATACTCTAACCTGTTCTATTCTATCGTACTGTATTGTACTGTTAACCATAGCTCGCTGACTCGCTGGCTGTGAGTTTGGGGCACGGATCCTAGCTATCATGTCATACCCTCATATAAATGACGGGAAGTAAGGACTGCAGACACAGGATATACACAGTGTAATAGTTACCTTTATTCAGTGCTGTGATCCCTGCTTGTCTGGCTAGGCCGGCATGGCAATGAGCGAGGCATATGAACTACCAACTTTGCATGATACTGATGAAACCCTGACTATATGCCAAACACCCAAGTCTATGTAGTCACGATACTGAGAGTCATGGATCTTCTGTGGCAAGTGGTCGTTGATCTCCTTCTTGGCTCCTAAACTGTGGTCTGACTGCGGATCCACGGTTGCGCATCTCTTTTAAGGGGCCACTCCGCGTCATCCGTGGGGGGTTGCCTACGTGGCTTTCTCACGCGTCATCAGATCGACTCGTCCTGCCTGCGTATCTATCCCCTGTGGGTGCGGGGATTAAAGAATAGCCCCACTGCCCCCCAGCATGTCGTAAAAGGCGACTAAAGGGGCGTCCTGTTTGCCGTGGGATGCGACCTGTGTCGGGGAGGATATGGAATCCTGATGGGCTGAGCACTGGGCTGGTTTGGCAGTAATACCGGTCCAGTTGCAACACGCCTGTCTTGGATCCAAATGTTCACCAGACAGGCAGATCAGATTAGGCCTGGATCTGATTTAACCGGCTTGTGGTATATTTCCTTTAATATATTCTGGCTATTTGATTTTTATTTATGACAATTTCAATGTTTAAAATTTAAGAATAATTGATAAATTTTTGATTTATACTTCCTGAAAGGAGATTACTGCTGATTGGGTCAATCGAGGGATATAAATAAAATCCGAAAGGGTGGAGTTTTTATTCTTAGACTATGTCATGTTGGGTATCCTCATGGCTACAGGGCTTGGAGTTACCGGCCCAGAAAGGCGTCCCCTTGTTGGGCTCCGTGGTGGGTAGGGGACCTAACTGATGAAATTTAAAATAACACACATGGCGCAAAACAAACAAAAACGACCTAGGAATGACATAGATAGTGATGACGACTCAAATAAAACAGAAAAATGGCCTAGATTTTTAATTGCGGAAAGTTCCGATGCAGAACATACCCTGGCAAAAATGTCCCCCTTTGCAATTGCAAAGGGGATACAAGGCATTGCCGGGGTACCAAAAACCGTTAAAAAGATGGGAAATAAATTATTGATTGAGGTTGAGCAAAAAAGCCATGCGGACAATCTACTACGATGCCGAATGTTGGCCACAGTTCCTGTTATTATAACAGCTCACAAAACTCTCAACAATAAAAAAGGAGTAATCAGATGCCCAGATTTAGTGGGAGTTTCTGAGGAGGAGATAGTGGATGAGCTCAAAGACCAGGATGTTGTTCAATGCAAGCGGATATTTATAAAAAAGGACGGTGTCAAAATTCCTATCAATACGTTTATTCTGACATTTGAAGCAGTGCAGCTTCCAACATCTATTAAAGTTGGATATTTGAACGTTAGAGTTGATGTATTTATTCCAAACCCTCTGCGCTGCTTCAAGTGTCAGAGGTATGGACATGGATCTGATCGATGTAAAGGTAATGAAACATGTCCAAAATGTACCGCTCAGCACAGTGGAGACGATTGTTCTTCAAATATAATAAAATGTGTCAATTGCCAAGGCAATCATCCATCGTATTCGCGGAATTGTCCTTCCTTTTTAAAAGAGAAGGAAATTCAGCGAATATGCCACACTGAAAACATTTCTTTTCCTGAGGCACGTAAACGTGTAGAAAGTTTGAACAATACAAAAACATCCTATGCTAGCACTGTAAAAACAAAAGAAACCAAATCAATAGCGATTCAAACCGAAATAACATGGCCAATCAATGACAAAAATTATTCCTTTTTTACAAAAACCTCTAAATCTTCAGCAACATCAACTCAGACTACAACATCCACTATCCCAGTTATAACTCCACCAACAGCAACATCCACTAAACCCTCTTCACAAACTCCCTCCACATCATCCAATAATACAAGTATCAATAGCAATAGACACAAATCAGACAAAAAAGAAATCAAAGAACAAGTTAAAAGTAAAATAAATAGAACTAAATCCTTAGAAAGGATGGACACAGGTGATCCTCCGGATATGTATTTTACACCTGTGCACTCGAAGCATAATCGTAAAATTAACAAGTGATTATGTTAGATCATATATTTTTTCTCATTATTCTTAATATGGCTATCGGCAATATCATACAATGGAATTGTAGAGGATTTGAGGCAAACAGGCCAGAACTGGAGTTATTAGCCCAAAAATATAATGCATCTGTTATTTGTTTACAGGAAACTAATTTTAAAGATAACTCAACAACATTTAAGGGATATGTACCTTATATTAAAGTTGGTTCAATAGATGCAATGGACCGAGCACATGGCGGAGTTTCTATTTTTGTTAAATCCTGTGTACCCCAGAGTAAAATAACTTTAAATACTAACTTACAAGCTTCTGCAGTCAGGGTTACCCTGCACATTACATTAACTATATGTTCAATATATCTACCACCTAGTGAGCCAGTTAATATTACAGATTTAAATAATTTGGTAACCCAGCTGCCACAGCCATATATGTTAGTTGGTGACTTTAATGCTCACAACTATCTTTGGGGTGGTAGAAACAATACTGATGCCAAAGGACGTATAATAGAAGATTTCTTAAATAACAATAGTTTGTGCCTTTGGAATGACGATTCTCCAACCTATTTACATCCAGCTACAGGCTCTTTAACATCAATAGATCTCTCCGTGTGCACTCCAAATTTATTTTTAGACCATTCCTGGGAAGTGGAGGAAGATCAATGGGGTAGTGATCATTACCCCATTATTCTAAATAACCATTTTCCTCCACCAGACGAACGAATCCCCAAGTGGAAGTTTCATAAAGCCGATTGGGCAAAATTTCAAACATCCTGTTATAATAGAATAACTCCAGAAATTTTAAACAATGTAGATGATCCTCTTCAAGTTTTTACAGATACATTGTATGATATTGCTGATGGGTGTATTCCCAAATCAAAGCCAAATTCTAAAATTAAAGAAAAACCCTGGTTTAATGATGAGTGCAAAAAAGCTGTCAAGGAGCGCAAAAAAGCTCTGAAAAAATTTAATCAACAGCCAACTCAATATAATTTACACCAATTTCGAGTAAAAAGAGCTAAAGCCCGTTATATTATTAAAATAAGCAAAAGAAAAAGTTGGAAGGATTATGTTTCCAAATTAAATACGCGTACACCGATTAAAAAATGCTGGGATATGGTGCGTAAAATTTCGGGGAAGGGAGGTGGAGCAAGGATCAAACATCTAACTCATAATGGCCAATTAATTACAAATCCCACTGAAATAGGTAACACAATAGGTCAAACAATTTCCAAGAATTCCTCATCCAATAATTATTCTGCAAAATTACAACAAATAAAAAATAGAAAAGAAAGAAACCAACTAATTTTTATATCTCATAACTTGGAACAATATAATAAATCATTTACAATAGAAGATTTGAAACTTGCTTTGGATAAATCTCATGATACCGCTCCTGGGCCTGATCAAATTCACTACCAAATCCTTAAACACCTCCCTGATCAATCACTTGGGCATCTTTTAAATATTTTTAATAACATTTGGGAAAGTGGTGATTTTCCTCCTTCATGGAGTGAAGCCACTATTATTCCCATTCCTAAGCCTGGCAAAGACTCCTCAGATTCAAATCATTATCGCCCCATTGCTTTAACCAGTTGTATCTGTAAAACAATGGAGCGAATGATTAATGAGCGTTTAGTTTGGTTTTTAGAAACTGCAGCTTTTATTTCTGTTGCACAGAGTGGCTTTAGAAAAACTCGAAGTACCATTGACCACCTGGTACGTTTAGAGACATTTATAAGAGAGGGTTTTTTAAAAGGTGAGCATGTGGTTAGCATTTTCTTTGATTTAGAGAAAGCGTACGATACTACATGGAAATTTGGAATAATGAGCGATTTATATGATATGGGATTAAGGGGTCGTTTACCCCTTTTTATTCAAAAATTTTTGTCAAATAGACAATTCAGGGTCCGAGTTGGTTCATCACTTTCTGATGCTTTTGATCAGGAAATGGGTGTTCCACAGGGAAGTATATTATCAGTCACCCTTTTTATTATTAAAATTAACAGCATTGTTGATTGTATGAGGCCTGGAGCAGATTGCTCACTTTTTGTTGATGATTTCAACTTAAGCTACAGGTCCAAAAGCATGCATACAATAGAACGACAGCTCCAACAACATTTAAATAGATTACAAGAATGGGCTGATCATAACGGATTTAAGTTTTCTTTAAAGAAAACTGTGTGTATGCACTTTTGTAAAAAATGGAAGGTTCACCCAGATCCTGATCTTTATTTAGGCCAAACTCGGATACCTGTTGTCGAAGAAACCAAGTTTCTTGGACTTATTTTTGACAGGAAATTATCTTTTATTCCTCACATTAAATACGTTAAAAAGAAATGCCAGAAGGCATTGGATTTATTACGGGTTCTTGCCCATACTGATTGGGGAGGGGACCGTAATATTTTATTGCAATTTTACAGAGCGCTTGTACGTTCTAAGCTTGATTATGGATGTATGATATATGGATCAGCACGTCCATCTTATATTAAAATGCTTGATCCTATACAAAATCAAGGTTTACGACTTTGCCTTGGTGCATTTCGTACATCGCCTGCAGATAGCTTGGCAGTTGAGGCAGATGAGCTGCCTCTTGATTTAAGAAGAGAAAAGCTTGCCCTTCAGTATGCTGCAAAAATTGCAGCTTGTCCAGACAAGTCTGCACATGATACTTTATTTAATCCAAACTATGTTGACCTTTTTGAAAGTAAATCTAATACAATACCAACTTTTGGCATTCGCATCAAAGAATCTTTACAATCTTTAAATTTAAATCCAAATCAAATAGCTAAATTTCAATATCCAGAAACACCTCCATGGACCTACGAATCTTTAAATATTAATGTAGCCATGTCAGAATTAAAAAAATACTCAACCGATCCATCCCTGTATATAAATAGATATAATGAAATAAAATCTGTTTTCACTGGATATCAGTGTATTTACACTGATGGATCATTTGACGATGACAAGGCTGCTGCAGCTGCTGTTAAGGGCAATCATATTTATTCAGAACGTCTGCCAAATAAATCGTCTATTTATTCTGCAGAACTTCATGCTTTATATCTTGCTTTAGATCATGTGGAGACTTCTCCACATCGGAAATTTTTAATATTTTCTGATTCTTTGTCTTGTTTACAAGCATTGAAAGCCAAGGATTGGAAAAATCCTTTTATTTTAAATATCCTTGAACGGTATCATAAACTATGTACTGAGGAAAATAAAGAGATTCGTTTTTACTGGATTCCCAGTCATATTGGAATCCTTGGAAATGAGGCTGCTGACCAAGCTGCCAAAGCAGCATTGGATAAGCGCCCAATAGATATGCTTTTACCTTATACAGAGTTTAAGAAATATATTACTGTTTTTTTACGTTCTAAATGGCAATTGCGATGGAACGAGGCTATTTTTAATAAACTACACGAAATTAAGCCTGTTTTAGGTAAAACCAAAGGTGCTATTAGAATTAACCGAAGAGAAGAGTCTGTTTTATCACGTATAAGAATTGGACATAGTCATTTGACTCACTGCTATCTTCTTAAAGGCGAAGATCAGCCTCAGTGTATCGGATGTCAAAGGGCTTTGACTATCAAACATGTTTTAATTGAATGTATCGATTTTGATATAATTAGGACTCAATATTTTAATGTGCAAGATTTACATTCGTTATTTGATACTGTAGATACTTCTGTGATAGTATCATTTTTAAACCAAATAGGACTTTATAACCAATTTTAAGTGTGGAGCTCTTGTTTACTTAGGTCATTGGCCTATTTATCAAGAACCGCGAAACATCATATGGTATTTAAAGTCTTTTATATTGAATTTATTTATACAAATTTGTTATGTCTATAACTGATATATTGAAAGGATTTCGTTGATAATTTTTGTGTTGTTAAGATTATTTACATATCATATTGATTTTATAAACGTTTTTGTTTTTACCACTTTTAGGCACTGAATAACCTTAGTGGTTGATGTGCCTCTAAGCAACCATTCATTCATTCATTCATTCCTGCGTATCTAACTTCGGCTCTTCCGTCTTACACGTGACTTTCACAGAGTGGTGGTTATGGTGACTCATCAACCATCAGTATCGTGCGTTATTGTCTAAATCAAATCAAATCAAATCAAATCAAATAATCTTTATTTAGAGAGGGTAAAATGTTTTACAATACAAAGTAACATAAAACAACCAGTTTAGTATAAAACTAATCTTACACTGGGCCCTCTATAGGGTGATAAAGATTATTTACACTGAGACAATGTATGACTAAATATTAAAAACATATATAATACAATAAAAACTTTAAAATCCTTTTATGCCTTTAAAAAATGCTTGTAAGCTTCTGTTTTAAAAACTTCAAAAGTTTGAGAATCTCTTACATTCATTGGCAATTTGTTATATTCACTAGCACCATTATAAGGCAGAGCTTTCCTGCTGACACCTAACTTACGCTTTGGCATAACTAAATCTCCTTGTACAGAGCTTCTGGTTAGTCTGCCGCTCTTTTTCACAAACATATCACATATATATTGAGGTGTTAAGTTGTGAAGGCTCTTAAACACCATACAAACTGTTCTGAACCTGACTCTCTGACTGATTGTTAACAAACCACTTTCCTCGAAAAGTGGCTGTGAGTGAGTCAGCCTTGGTTTGTCATAAATCAGTCTGAGAGCCATTTTCTGGAGCTTGTGAAGCCTTGGTGTGTGACTAGAGTTACCCCATATAATGCTACAGTAATCAAGGTGTGGTTGCAGAAACGTTTTGTAGTACACTAGTCTTGTGTCTAATGGGAGATAGCACTTTATTCGAAAATGTTCTATGAATGTTTATATATTTCTGAGAGTCTCTGGGTGTGTATTCCATATCCTACACTTGTCAGTTTGTTTCTAATCTAGAAATCATGAGTTAAACATGAATATCCAATAGATTACATTTCTGTTTGCATATTGTCAATTGTCAAAATCAGAACAACACATTTTCGGTAAATTTAAAAAAATATTTACACATATATCTAGAAAGTGACACTTATCATGCTGAGTGATGAGTGATGGCTGCAGAAATTGACAATTACCGGTGCATATTGTCAAAATTGGAACCAATTTTCGGCTATTTCATTTTGATTTACACATAAATTAAGACAATGACACTTACCATGCTGATAGAGTAATGTCTTGGCTTTCACTGAACAATCTAAAAGATCAGAATATTGTTTAGTATCATAAGATTGTGAGGCAGGATATTGACATTTTATACTCTTTCTTTTCACTTACTATCTAAGATTTGCTAATATCCTGGCTTGTTGTAAACATTTTTTCACCCTGAAAAGTCCTATCACTATCTAAACACCAAAAAGATTATGAAATAAGATATATCTAAGAGATCAGTGAAAGTTTTGAAGAAATTTGACAAATTTGAAGTAATTTGACAAATTTGAAGTAATTTGACAAATTTGAAGAAATTTGAAGAAATTTGAAGAAATTTGACAAATTTGTCAAATTTGAAGAAATTTGTCAAACTATAAGTCTTTGTCATCATCCATGTGCAATGCTTGTACTACAATCTAAGAACAGATGATTTTAGCAGATAGTCATGACTGTCTTAGATAGTATTGGACCATTCAACAATATCAGGACACATTTTCGTAATCCAATGTCACAAGTCAGTTGCTGTATCATTTAGTACTGTATTATTTATTATCATTCTTATCATGCCATCTTGTAATTGTTGAATGTAGTTAATAAAGGAAATATTTATCCTGGTGATTTATCAAATGAAATTCACATAAGTTAATATGAATTAATTAATTGGTGATTTATGAAATTCATGTAAGTTAATATGAATTAATTAAACTGCTCTTTAGATGACAAAAATCTGACATGTATTTAATTTCATTTTGATTTGATTTATTATTGATTTGATTTGAATAACATCTTAATATTAACTGTATGACAACCATGTGAATAGATAAATGTTTAACCAGAAATTACCTTTTTTTATTCATTATGAAATAGATTTGAACATCATTTTAATATTAACTGTATGAAAACCATGTGAACAGGAAGATGTTGAACCACAAGAACACAAAGAGACTTACAATTGTATAAAAGATTGAATTATAGATGCCCAATATATAATAAAAGAAACAAATATGTTTTGATGTCAAAATCTAATTAAGAGTACCAGATTAGAACACATTTATCTCACTTTTTTAATAGAGATGGATTCTAATTCTTGCAAAAGCATTTGATTACAAATAATGGGACACTGTCATGAAACCAAAAGCGCAATTTCTTATATGAACTGAAGCCCATGCCTAAGGATTAACCCATTGTTTTTGTGACTGGGTAGACTGTCATTTCAAGGACCTGCAACATGACGATTCAGTGAGGCAGAGCTATATTTCCTACAAATACATATATTAGTACTGTCGAGATTCAGCTGAAATAATGAAGAATGTAACATGAAAGTTCAATAAAAACAAAATAAAATTAACTGAACTAGGACCAGATATGCCAATTTCGGTGATAATTATAAAGAGATAAAAAAAGTCTAGCATCATGTGTGCCGTACTAAAAATCGGATCTAATCCATATATTTCACGCTATTTGAGATGCTTACAACACAGCCAAATACTAAATCACATTAACACAAAGTGAAATCGGAGTCATGCCATACGATGAACAATGGCTAGATTTGATTTTTGAATTTTGATTTTTTAAATATATAAAATATTAGATCCAAATTCTCAATAAATTGACATGTTCATAAATTATGATCACAGGAATTTTAACGAGATGCACAATTTTACCATAGAAATGTGTACCAAACTAAGATTGCATATTAAGAATTAACCTAAACTTAATGGCATGAACATTATGGTGAAAACATTCCATACAATTTACACAAACATAAGCCAGACACTTTTATGCACCCAACCAAAGGGAAATTTGTCTAATTTTTTTTCACTTTGATATGATTTTTAGATGCCTTTTGTGAGAAGTCGAGGAGTTGTTTTGCAACAGAATCACTCAGTTAGGTTCAGAATCACTCAGTTAGGTTCAGAATCACTCAGTTTGGTTCAGAATCACTCAGTTAGGTTCAAAATCACTCGGTTTGGTTCAGAATCACTCAGTTTGGTTCAGAATCACTCAGTTAGGTTCAGAATCACTCGGTTACACACAAAAAATAAATGTTTATATTTATATCAATTTCAGAAAGCAGCAAATAATCAGCATGAGTCAATTTGTTTATTATTATTCTTCAAATCTTATGGACTTGACCATGTTATTGGGTGACATAAAACATGTGGCGGTCTGACATGATCATTCCAAAAACTAATCTTTTAAACTGCAACCATGTAATAATATAAGAGGATAAATGGTTTCTCACATTAATTTTTTATGAAATACAAATTAGATGTGAACATTTATCATGAACAAAAACTAGTTACATAACATTGATTTCAAAAGATAGACTGTAGTCAATAGATATACTGTTCTGATTGCCATCCTTGGTGAATGCTATAATGACAAGCTGAAATATCTAGGTTAATAGCCAAGTGAGATTGGCATATTAATATGTACATATCAATCATCTGGGATAAAATATTAAGTTTTCAATTTTAAAAAAAGAAACAAAGAGAGACCAGCATTTATAGCAGATAAGAAGCAGATAAGAAGCATTGCCAGCATCTGAAAACATAATGACAAATCAACCATAGAAGCAATTGTTACTTTTTCCAGTAAATGTTGATTGATTTGTATTTTTTAACCTGAAGGGGCAGGGTATTCCACCTTTTAAAGTTTACCTTTTTTCTACCAAGAAAGCCGATAAGCGTATTGTTCCCTGATCATTATGAACATTCATTTATAGTGAGATGGAATGTTTTATGAAGGCATTGGCCATTATGAACACCGTCCAGATTTTCCCGTGTTAATTGATTCTCACTTAGAACAGTTTTTTTATGATTAATTAAAGTATCAAATTATCATGTTATTTATTCCAAATTGTGTTTTTTACATTTTCACCTCCTCACCTGTTAAAATGTGATTGAGTATCAAATCTTTTCCATCTTTGTATGATTTATTTCCTTGACATTAGAATTGATTTGTTCATGAGTGGCATAATTATTAAAAATCTCAACATTGTTCATATTAATTCAATCAATTAAAATCTGAGCATACTACTTCCTTAGAATAGGTACAAGGAAGATAAAATTCACTCCACTTTGGTGTCAGAGCTGGCAGTCTTCACTGATTTTCTGTAAAGTTTTGGCTTGTTTTATCAGCTACTGTTATAGTTTGTTGTTGTGAAGTTTTGTTTACTTTCTTGTCCAATTCACAAATGTATTATAAAAATGCTATGGGTATTATCTACACTGTGATTTTAAAGTTATTTCAGGCAGGTCATTCACACTGCCTTTCAAGGGAATTTCTGATTGTTTTTTTTAACTGATTTCATCGTTGACTTCCCTTATCTTTCAGTTGATCATTATCACATACAAAAGACACCAAAAAAAAAAGAAAAGCTGTCCAATTATCTGCAAGAAGGAAGCAAGTCTTATCTGAATGAAAGAGAGTGACGTCATCATGTGCACTCCAGAGGAGAACATCAGCTCTGGACTCACGAGGACACTGGTCCCAGCTGTGACCAATAGCAATGGGTCTCCCCAGTCCACCATGTCCACCACGAGTGGCATGTGCCCTATGCCTTTCAAACTACCAAACCATGAAACCAAACACAAGTTTCAAGATCATCTACATAATAAAGTGAGGATTGTGTTATCAGAATTACTATAATAGTCTGAATGGTGTAAAATATTTATCGTTATGAAATGAGGAAGTGTGCCAATTAAATGAATTCGAAATAGCAGAAGGGTAAAGCAGAACCTCCACATGAACTAATATATTTTGCCAGAGTGATTTATTTTGGGAACAATGTTATGAAACAATCATCATCCAACATTTTCTAAGAACATTATTTTTTCAGTTTTTGATATTTGTTTTGTGATTTGGTGATGTACTGAAGAATGAGCAATTGGAGCCAAACATCTCTTCGGTCAGGAAAAAATGTGATGAAATAAGGTCAACAAATTGACATATTGCATGGAATAGCTGTTGGTGGTCACAAAATAGATAGTCATAAAATAGATGGTTACTAAATAGACGGTCACAAAATAGATGGTCACCTAATAGATGGTGACCAATTAGATTGTTGCTAAATAGATGGTCACAAAATAGATGGTCACTAAGTAGACAGTCAATAAGCTGACGGTCTCTAAATAGATGGTCACTAAATAGATGGTCACTAAATAGATGTTCACAAAATATTTGGTTACTAAATATTTGGTTACTAAATAGATGGTTACTAAATATATGGTTACTAAATAGATGGTTACCAAAGAGATGGTCATCAAATAAATGGTCACCAAATATATGGTCACAAAAATAGATGGTCACTAAATAAATAGTGACTTTATAAACGCTCACTAAATAGATGGCCAATAAATATAAGGTCATTAAAAAGATGGCCAATAATTATATGGTCACTAAATAGATGGCCAATAAATATATTGTCACTAAATAGATGGCCAATAAATATATTGTCATAAAATAGATCATCATGAAATACATGGTCACTAAATAGATGTATGCCTGGATATGATGAGGGTGACTTCTGATTGCAGACTTTTCCCTGTGGGCTAGACTCATGCCAGGGAAGTGTGATTAACGAGATCTCAAGCCACAACCCGGGTATTCCTTACACCAAGCAGGAACTGTTCACAGAAGCTGAAGACTTCTTAAGACAATACTACCAGTCTATCAACCTGTACATTAAATATTGATAATTATTTATTTGGATCGTGCTCTCATGTTTATCAGGACTTAGTTCTTAAATCAATATTTCCAAAATGATTAAAAATTCATTCAAATATAACCACTGGTCCCTTATCAAAGACAACCTCAATATTCCCTTCTTATAAATAAGTGATATGAATGAATGGTCCCGTAAGAGAAATAAACATAAAACAATCATTCTTTATTGAAAAATATTTTCCTAATTCAATATATTTGGGATCTTGAGATTGATTATGTTTGAATTCAGCAACATAATGATCTTTTTAGACTTGATTCCGGAGAGCACCAAACTCGATGGATCGACGTTCGCAATGATATTTCCTTGACAGGCACATATTAGCATACTTATGATGAACTAGTGTTTGCTGCAAAGACAGCGTGGAGGAATGCACCCAGATGCATTGGCAGGCAGCAGTGGCATAAACTGGAGGTATGTTCTCAACTTCTATGGACACATAATTTTGTTTTTTTCATCTTTCTCAGATATCACTCTGCTTTTATACCATCACATTTAAGATAATTGCAATTTATCATTTATGATATTAAATTCTTAATGATATTTTGTTGTTAATGTGTTTATGATTGCAAAACATTTTTTGTTTCAATGAAAAGCAACTCATTGTGTTCTCTTATAATAGAACATAAGCAGTTTATTAAATGAAGAGATATACTACTAATAGAGATGTGAAGATAGACATTGCTCTCTTGTTAAATATATATATGTAGCATACTCAATATTCTTCCAGGTGTTTGACCACAGACATATAACATCAGCCCAGGAGATGTTTGATGCTTTATGCCATCATGTAAAGTTCTCCACAAATGAAGGTAAAATAATGTAAGTATCCTCAATATCAAACAAAATGTTATGCTTTCTGAGGTGATGTATTGAATAATACTGAAATATCTATGAGGTAAGTCTTTCTGATATATATATATATATATATGAATACCATTATGTTGACTAAAGTTATATTTGTAGACCTGCATTAACAGCATTCCCTCAAAGGAGACCAGGATATGAGGATTTCAGACTCTGGAACAACCAGTTGATCCATTATGCCGGATACCTGCAACCAGATGACACTGTGGGGAGACCCTATTGAGGTTGAATTTACTAAGGTTGGCTGGGTTTCTTGTTTTAATATAATCCGGGTCCAAATGAACTGTGATATAAAGTAATAGAACGTTATAGAAAGTACGAACATTTCAATGAAGCATTTTGTATTAAAAGCCTCTTTAGGTGGTTCATCACAACAAAACAAATTGGTAAATGCAAAACCAAAGCTGGATATGGATGAACTTCATTCAGTACATGTTGGCCTCTTAAGTGCTTTAAGGTATATTTCATTCAATTTATTTATGTTTTAGCATTTTCATAGCTTAGCTACCAGTATCACAATTAAGCAAAAATATGTGTGAATGCATTCATCAGTAATATTTCGGTAATTATTGCAGGCATGTGAGCTTCTTGGTTGGAAAGGTAAAGGGGGCCGATTTGATGTGCTACCCCTGATCCTGCAGGCACCAGGAAATGAACCAGAATGGTTTGAATTGCCTTCAGATATTGTTATGGAAGTGAAATTAATACATCCAAGGTATGTCTTGAAGCCATAGTCCTTTTAACCTTTAAGGCTGTGTTTCTATATGTGCAGTCCGTAATGCAATACGCAATGCAGAGCATCATGCAGAGTGCCATACAGTGTTCACATGTATGCGTCAGTTTTGTGATGTTTTAATTGTCAAATTCATATTTGGCGACACTATATGCATCAGATTTTCATTTGCTACCCTATTTAAAAAAATATGCCTTAATTTGCTTACGGACATCATTACGGACAGCAGTGTGCATGGATGAAAACATCTGTATTGCTCAGTGTGGTCTGCAAAATAATTGTTGCGATGCATGATGCACTGCACAAATGGAAACAGGGCTTTACCAATGATGCTACAATACTTTTACCCTTTGCCAATAACGTCAAAATGCTTTCATCCTTTACCATTGATCTTTTGTTTTTGTTTTATTAAATAATATATTCTAATTTTCCAATTTCCTGGTTTGATATTTTTGTTCTATCTGGACACAATATTGCAGTGTTCCTTCAAACAAATCTACAGACAAAATGAGCAAATTACCATTTTGCAGGTATGACTGGTTTGCAGAGCTGGGGTTGCAGTGGTTTGTTCTGCCTGCAGTATCTGGGATGATGATGGATGCTGGGGGCATTCAGTACCCTGCTTTACCCTTCTCAGGCTGGTACATGTCCACTGAAGTAGGAGCCAGAGACCTGTGTGATGTGCAGAGATACAATATAGCATATGTAATTATAATATTATTTTTCTTTTCGATTTTTACTTAATCAATAGATTCTGTCTAAACAATCATTAAAACTTCATGACAATTTTTCATATTATGTCAGTGCTAAGTTATCTTAAATTGATCAATTTGAGATGATATTTTAACATGTGAGACTATTGATATCATTAATCTGAAGGTCAAGATTAGAATTAGAAATCAGAAATCATACTCTGAGGTTCTCATTTTCATGTATAAGATTTTGTCAAAATGCAACGTACCAATTCTACAAATTACTGCTCTGATATTGGCTTTTGATAATACGCAAAAATAGAAATAGTGTTAAAATACTTTTGAAATATTTGCAGATCATCATATTTATTTTATCAACTTCTAATATTACAAAATGAAGAGATAAAGCTAAAATTAAAGTAAAATCCATTCAATAAAAGCTGTATGGGTACATTCAAAGAAATGCTCAATATAAGATTTTTTTGAGAAAAGCAGATTTACGTTTCTAAAATTACTATTGGAACTATGAAAAAAACATACTTAATAAGATTCTATCAATCTATCAACACTATGTTTTATTTCATTTTTATTTTTTTCAGGATGTGGCTGACAGAATGGGACTTGATACCAGCAATAACACAACCTTATGGAAGGATCAGGTTCTGATAGAATGCAACATTGCTGTTCTTCATAGTTTCCAGGTATAAACCTAAATTGATTGGTTTCTCTGTACTATAATTATAACAGTCATAATGGTGTACATGATAATGTATCTTTGTTCATTAATATAGTACACCTGAAATATTACCATAGATTATGAATGCTTTCTAAAGATCATCAGACTTCTTACTACTTCTTCACGAATGTCATCCTTAATCTACTTCATGAATGTCACCCTCAGACTACATCATGAATGTTACCCTCAGACTACTTCATGAATGTCACCCTCAACTTACTTCATACATGTCACTCTCAAACTACTTCATTCACCATGAGACTACATCATGAATGTCACCCTCAGACAACTTCATGAATGTTACCTGCTAAACTACTTCATGAATGTTACCCTCAGACTATGTCATACATGTCACTTTCAGACTACTTCATAGATATCACCATCAGACTACTCCATAAATGTCTTACTATATAATAAAGAGAGCTAGGGCCACCATTCAGGACCACCACACCCTGTCCGAGTCCTTCATGAGGCACTTCAAGCAGGAGACCCAGCTGAGGGGTGGCTGCCCCAGTGACTGGCTGTGGATTGTTCCTCCTATGAGCGGCAGCTTGTGTACAGTATTCCACCAGGAGATGATGCTGTATGATATCAAGCCGGGATACTATTGGCAGGTAGGATGTCATCTAGTGCAATATAAATGCTTTGTTTAAAATTGTAAAATGTTAATAGTTAGTTATAGACAAGGACAATAATATCTGGAATGAAGACATGTTTTGAAATTATTGAAAGTATTAAAATTATAGTACAGTGACAACACCACATAGTTCTTGATGTGTATGTAAGTCAAGATGTGTCTCATCTCTTTGCCATAGGCTACATCATGAGCATAGCCATGAGCACAGTATATGATTCATATGGCTTTTTACTCATTTCCATGGTGGCACTTGAAGCCGGTAATTAAGGGAGAGGTTATTTTCTAATAAAGTAGTAACCATAAAAATGAGGGAATTAAATCAGATAATAGTCATACATCTAATCAATATTTATTCTGTTCCATTGATGGTAATCACTTATATAGGGTTCTCGGAGGAAAATCATTTCTCTCATTCATTTGTCTAGGGTTCTCCTTGGAGAGATCTTCTGAAAAAACATCGCAAAGTTAGACGTTGTTCGCCTTGGAAAATGCTCATTCCGTTAGTATATTTTTGATATTCATTATCAAACCTTCATTTGCATGATATTTTCTCATTGTTAATAACTTGAAAACATCTGAAATCAGAGTAATTGTCGATCTTTACAGTCCAAATTTTGAAGGTGAGTTATCTCTCACGGCAAAAATAGGTTTGAAGAAAGTGACATTATGATTATTGTTTAGGAACATGTTATATTTCTTCTCAATGATTTTGAAAAATCTCCTGAAAACAGATAAATAACTTGTAAAATCTAGTGATTATTGCACACATCATACAACGAAACATTGTGTGTTTATCCCTTTAGAGATTTTAAGGCATTTCCTGACCAACTAACAGCCACCATCAATTGGTAGCTATCATCAATATATTTGCCACCAAATCAATATGTGTGACTGCACGCATGAGTTTACCCTATTCAGCTTTCAGCCTCCTGGTTCCATCAAGATTATTTGATGCTATACTATGTTTTATTTGCAGAGCAATTAAGTTTTACACTAGCATGGTTTTAAAACTCCGCAACTCCTGAGAACCATGCACAATATTATATGCCAGTGAGTCAGGGAAATCAGAACGTTTCGCTCACAGAATCATGGAAACCATGAACAAAATGTTCAGAACTACAGTGAGTAGATTTTTCAAATGATACAATCATCTCAAAAACCAACCATTTCCTAAACATATAATTTGAAATGGATTTACAAGCCTGTATCATTACATGTCACATGTGGTGCAGAATTTTACCCAGTTTATAAAATCTTTAGACTCTAAGTGTCTTGAATTATCTCCAACTATTGGCCAATGTCAAAATTCAAATTGTATCGCATAAAGGAATAAATAATGGCTTGTAAAAGTTAAAATCTAAAGAATGGTTTTACCATTTGTTCTGGTTGTTTAGTTCTGGTTGATTAGTTCTGGTTGATCAGTGAGCATAAAAGAGTCCTTTGTAAATCCTGACTGTTGTGATTTATTAAATATTAGCATAAACCTCAGCTGATATATAAATCATAGTTGTTGACTTACTCAACATTATTTCTCAATATCAATTTTTTATCAATGGGAGGTGTGTAAACTACAGACAAAACAAATTCAACAGAATTTTATGACAGATATTTCTATGTCCGTAAAACGATAACTGATATACAGATCGTTTTTTCTGATATACAGACTGTTTTTTCTGATATTCAGACTGTTTTTTCTATTTATTTATCTATTTTATATACACATTTTACTCGATTTACAGGTATCACTTATGGACGACTACAATGTACAAGATTTGAAACGAGAAAAGTTTATTTTATTTGTCACCAGTACCTATGGAAGTGGGGATCCTCCTCAAAATGGAAAGGCCTTCTTTAAGAAGATCAAGATACTAGCCAGTACATGTACTCCAGACATAAAAAAACAAATAAAGACTGTCAGGTGGGTTTAACAGACATTTCTCCCTAAACTTGCTATATCAGGAACTGTGCATGTTGGGGGAAAGATAAAGCTTTGTAGAAGGAAGGGTGATATTCAGATCAAAATTTTTAAAAAAATCCCAAAATATTTATATGATTATGGCACAGTCATATCTCACTAAAGTCTAGTTTAACAACTGGATACGCATGTTTAATTGTTCAGTAAATCTAGTTTATTAAAAATTGTGAACATTGCTTTAAATATATATGCTTAAATATATCTAATATAAGAGAATATCAGAAAATATAAATTATGCACAACAGAATGTTAAATTCCTACATTATTCCCATTTTCAGATACAGCTTTAATATGATTCTTTTGTACTCTCTCTGCATTAAATTACAACCTTGTGGCGTATCAGGTTGTGACCATCAGTAACTGTATCAAAGAATTGACCTACTGGTGATTGCAGGATTGAATATATTGTTTTGTTGAGTGATCGTTTCAGTTTCCAGAAATAATAATACTGGAGCCACATCAACCGATGACTATGAGTAACTATATCTAAGACTCATTCTATGGATGATCCTTGGACTGGATAATGAATGATTCCTTGTTAGGTCATGAATCCAGTCCTCAGAGCCAAGACAAAAATGACAAAACTGGCTATATAAAGTTTTGACCATGGGTAGCTAAGTTCTATTTTATTGGTGCTTGCAGGTACAGCATCTTTGGCCTGGGGTCCACCGCATACCGAGGCACATACTGCCAGTTTTCTAAGACCCTCAATACCATCATGCAGGGCATGGGGGCCACCCAGATTGCAAATATCGGCCTGGGAGATGAACTCAATCATCAGGATCGAACCTTTGTTCAATGGGCGAACATCGTCACCAAGGTCTCAATACTTTTTCTTTTTTTAGGTTTTTCATTTATATTTATATTTTTTTTTGACTGTGCCCTCTTGATCTTTCAGTATAATCCCTTTATGATCGAGATATATTTTCATCATAAAGGATAATTTTGATTCAATTGATGAAACATCTGATATGTCAGTGTGTATATTTTCTCATTTTTAACAGGACAGTATGTGTTATTGAATAAATCTCTCTTGTTATTTCTTTCCAAACATTTAACATAACTGGAACATTTCTCACCAAAGTATATTTTTTAAAGAGAAATCTCGCTTCTCTCAAGACATTTATAATGACTGAAACATTTCTTTCAAAATATTAAACATATCTGTCAGAAATTTGAAATATCACCATCACTTAGATAACCTCCTCTTGATTATTTGAGTATATTTTCACAAAGAAACCTATTTCTTTCCAAACATTTCACAAAGAAACATATCTCTTTCCAAACATATCTGTCAAATGCTTGAGATATTACCCAGACGCAGATAGCCTTGTGATGCTTGCAGAGAGCCTGCCGGGTATTTGACATCAGTCAGGAGGCAATACAAGGCGTGCTGCTGGAAGGAGACACAGAGACCTGGACAACCTCCACATTCAGGACAATGCCCACAGCAACGGGCCGCAGTGCAGACATCCTGCTGGGTATATTATATAGCAAATCATCATATATGACATATCATATCATATACATCATTTACTCTCCTCCATTACAACATTTCTCCCTGTTGTAAATTATAGTCGATCCCTGTTGTAAATTATAGATTATATGTAGCACTTTCTGGATTGGCAACAAATTATAAATTTTGATTGTTGCGGTCAGGCTGTGCACCGATTGGTGAAAGATTACATGAATATACAAACAAATATGGATTGTTTAGTCAGCGTAGAATGATGTCAATTATATGGCAATGACGACAAGGGTTGTGAGGACAATTGATAAATTAGACTACTATCTGTATAGAGCTAAGGGCAAGCAATGCTGGGTACATGTGTCAGATAAATACTTATCCCCACCCTTAATTTTATAAAGATTATGATTTGTAAGTTGCTTCAAATTGATGGGCAATATGTTTTTCATAGCGTTGGCCAAGATTCATCAAAAAGAATTGCATGTCTGCAAGCTGAAGTCAAGGAAGCAGCTACAAGTGTCAAACTCAAGGTTTTAATTGTGATTTATTTTATAATTATCTGTAAACATAATAATGAATCAATACAAGATCTGTTTGAAAATGGAAATATATTGAGTTGTGGAGATCTCAATTTAACAAATATCAAACTTAAAAGAAATCTGTCTTGTTATTTCTTTCCAAACATTTACCATATCTGTCAAATATTTGAATTGTCGTATACACTTAGATTGCCATTAAACATACAAGAAAACAGAAGTGAAATATATTTTGCATTTTAGTGGTAGATATTTAATTATTAGATGAGAGTAAAATTTGCATCTGAAAAAAGCTTTGTTATATATTTTGACCCAATCAGGCGTCAGACGATTGAGATAAGTTTGGACCTCTCCAGTGATCCACAGTTACGATACAGGGCAGGAGATCATGTGGGAGTGCTACCAGCCAATGAGAAGAGCATTAAAGATTTGGTGCTGGCGGCCATTGTAGACTGTCCTTCACCCCAGAAAGCTGTCACCTTGGAGGTGCTGAAAAAGAATGGTATGCAAAGCTGCAATTTATTTATTTATATGTTATATTTGATTTGTAAATGTGAGTTGTAAATTTAACTTTCAGGGGAAACATAAATGGTCACTTATACAGCTGCCGACAACAGAGCTGCAGATGACAACAGAGCTAAGATTCTATCATTGAGAACTTTTTTAATTGCATCTATACTTTTAGACATGTTCATCAGGTTGTTGTAAATATACCAACAACATCAAGTGTTGTGATAAACATCGGCAAATCAAATGATAAACTGAAATGAAACTCTGTTATCATCAACAGCTCTGTTGTCGTCTTCAGCTCTGTTGTCATCTACTGCACTGGTGTAGTTGACAGCTCTGCTAGGGATGTTTTAATGATATCTGTCTGAACAGGGAGTATGTTTAAAACTCCCCACAGAAAAACCCCCGCAGAGTACACAGATATTTTAGCAGAAATGTTAAAAATTCAATGGAGTAACCTAACTCGCCATAAAGCAAAAACTAAGAACTTACTACAAATAAAACGGCAAAACCTGGTTAATAAGTCAAACAAGAACAATTAATTTTTCACTAGAACCCAAAAATGTCTAAATAAAATCTTTTTTAGAAAAAAAAAAGGTTTCTATGTGCGAGTCTTTTCACCAAACATTGTTGAAGTATTGTCCCAAGACTGAAAAAATGGTCATAAACACAACAAAAATGAAGGTATTCATCCTATGCATATCTTAATTACAAACGATCCAGCAATCCACAAAAGAAAGAAACAGGAGCAATAAATATTTGTTTTCAAAATGGAGATTCCTACCCCCTGCTGGGGCTGTATGAAGCCCAAAATAAACAAAATAGTCTGGTGGCTTTAAGGTAGAGGGTCCGAAAATTTTAAAATATTAAATAGCGAATCAAAATAGATCCCATATGACCAAAGAAAGTCACAAAAACCTCCAAAAAAGCACAAATATGCATACAATCACTCCCAAACCATGAAAATTTACCCACATCACCTCCACTTGGTTACAAAGGGAAACTAAAACAACACCTCCACACAGGAGGCACTACAGATGAGGCGCTCAGCACCTCCAGAGGTGCTACCACCTCCACCTAATCCAATATAAACCAAAGGCGACGGGCCTTGGCGCAGTTGGTTATAGCGCCAGCTTATTAGCACCAGTTCATCTGTGGTGATCTAAAGGTCGTGGGTTCGAATCCCGGCCATGCTGAGATTGAACTCATGATAAAATTTCCCACATGAGCTGAGTCCCGTGCCAAAAGGGTCAACCCGTTGTCCTTGTAAATCTGTGACCGGGTGGGTTGTCATGTCAAGGACCTGCGACATGACAATTCAGTGAGGCAGCATTATATCTGCTACAAGAAGGTCTCATCACGAAATGACTTAAAATAATGTTGAAAGTGATGTAAAGCCCCAAACAAACAAACAAACAAACAAACCAATATAAACCAGGCGTAGGATAACACAGTCAGTCCCCATCCAACTGATGAGATCACAACCTATCGAAACCGTTGTTGGTATTAGCCTGGGACTGCAAATATTGTTGACCTCGTCTTTTGGATTCATTGCCTCTTTCACTTCCGGGAGTATGTTTATATTACAGTCATACATAATAATGTGAGTGATTCTGATGTGGTTTATGGTTCATAGTTTCCTTGGCAGAGTGGAGGGAGCACAGACACCTTCCAGCAGGATTGACTATGCAAGATGCCTTTACTTACTGTAAGATGTTCTTGCTGTAATACATTATCAGTGATGTATGTTTTATGGTTCTTGCTTACTTTGGCAGAGTGGAGGGAGCACAGGCGCCTTCCGGCAGGGCTGACCATGCAAGATGCTCTTACTTATATCCTTGATCTGACCACTCCGCCCACCCAGAGACTTTTACAACTCATGTCCATAGTTGCCAAAAATGAGAAGGAAAAGACAATACTTCTCCAAATCTCAGAGGTAATTAAAAACTGGTATGTTGTTTAGGCATAGTTTAAGTCATCTGAGATACCAAAACTAGAATCATGGTCCAAATCTTCTGAGATTAATTGGAATAAAAAATCTGGTCTACATCGTTGTAAGAACCATAATCCTTAATATGGCATGAAAGCTAAATATTCATAAACGTATCACTTTGCTGAGTTGAAATGAAACCATATATAATAGTAAGGGTTTTGTGTTTGAATCTTGCAGCTGGCTCTGAAAAAAATTAATTCCTTCTTTTGTTTAGAATCAAAAGGAATATTCCAAGTGGAAACATTATTACTGGCCAAACTTACCAGAAGTGCTGAGTCAGTTTCCTTCCATTGAGTTACCTTCCAGCCTTGTGTTGTCTGAGCTTCCGGTTCTAAATCCTCGCCTCTATAGTATCAGCAGCTCACAGCTGAGCTACTCCAAGGAGGTGCACCTGACCATGGGGGTCACCAAGTACAGAACCCAGGAAGGAGAGGGACCCATCCATAAAGGGGTCACCACAAACTACCTGAATCAGCTTAAAAAAGGGGCAAATGTTACCATCTTCTTCAGAGAGTGAGTGATATCAAATATGGCTTGGTTGGTCCCCGCTTTCTCAGCCAAAAAATAATCATAATCATGGCATTAATTACATGTCTAATAAATTAATGAATATTTTACAGATCTGAGAAATTTCATATCCCCAAGAAATCCATGGTCCCTGTAGAGTTAGTTGGTGCTGGGAGTGGCATTGCTCCATTGCGTGCATTCTGGCAAGAGAAATATGCTAACAAGAGACAACGGCAGAGAAATGGGTAAATCTGTCTTATCTTATTGATACATATTGTCAAATCTCTTTATTTCAGATGCACATCTAAACCACCTCTCTGTTTTCATTCTCAGCTCTATTGTAGTTGCCTGTGCAAGTAACCATTTTAATATCCCGAAGAAGTATAACTTACAAATCATATTTACAAATCAAACAAAGCATAGATAGAAAATGTCACCAAATACAGCCTAGTTTTAGTTCTGTTTCAGTTATTACCAAAATAGAAGACACATGATCTAATTCACTAATGTTAAAGAGGCATTTATTTAATGGATTTTTTATGTTTCAGAATCAAGCAGCTAATGCCATATAAAGGAGACATGACACTCTTTTTTGGATGCCGTGGACCAAATGAAGATGATATATATGCTGATGAGATCAAAAGTATGGTAAGGAAGGGCGTCATCACAAAAGCTTTTAAGGCATACTCAAGAGTGAAGGGCAAAGAAAAGGTAACTTATACTTCTTTCAAAGAGACATCATAAGTGTACCTTTTTGTGTTGTAGATCATTTCTCCTTTTACTTTATTATGTCACCACCTGATACTGTAGGATATAGATTACCTTCCTACAGACTCTTATAAACATATATAGACAATCATAGACAATCACCATCTTTGGCAAGAAACGATAAGGGTTACTGAGTGCTACGTGAAGCCAACAAATGCAGGCTGATGCAATGCACCACTTGCCGCAAATAGAGATGACGTTATCCTCCCAGCTATGCAGGCAGGACATGCGCAGCCCCGAAGCAGGAGAAGACGCCACGTAGGCAGCCCTCACACAGATGCTCAGTTTTCCTTAAAAAGGCCCTGAAATCGCTACTCGGCGGCTAGAAGACCAGAATCCACTTGCCTAGGAGATCCACGACACTCAGCTTCGTGACCGCATAGACTTGGGTGTTTTATGCATCCTCAGGACTTTGTGAGTATCATGCATTCAGGTATTTCATATGCCCCGCTCTTTGCCATGCCGACCTAGCCAGACTAGTGTATACAGCACGGAATAAAGGAGACCCTTGTGCATTGTATACTCTGTGTCTGCAGTCCTTATTACCTCCCAACTCACAGCGCAGGTTGGTTAATGCAGGGTAGTAATTTTTTTTCTCACCTAAGGGAGCTGCAACTGCATTTCGCTGTGCATGTGACTTGCAACCACGTGACCTGCTGCAATTTGCCACCATAACAGTTGCAAGAAGGAGTTGAAATGTGAGTAATAAAAAAAAAATGCGCAGTTGGCTCCATCTAGTGGACAAATGTGGCATAACTGGTAAAATGTGATCGAGTAATGAAGGTAAGCACAGATTGCCGTGGCACACTAAGAACACATGACGAATCACCTTGATGAGGTTGGGACCTGTTTAGGCTTGACACAGGTCTTAATTAACCCCACTTACTCAGTTGATATTTCCTTATGGGTCTCAACAATAGGGAAATAATAGAATGTCATGGAGCTCAGATCCACACCTTCCATCATATCGCGGGGTCCCATAGAGTAAATTATTTAGATATCAAAAACGTGTTTTGGGTTGTAGATACAGGACAACATCATCAAAAAAGCCTGCATAGATATTTAAAAATATAAAATAATCTGTGCAATGGCTTGTCTTGACCTAAATAGTCCATTTGTTTAAATTGCCTGACCTTTAAATGACCTTGAAATAAATCTTTGACCTCAGTGTGACCTTTCATGATGAATATATCAACAATGAAGCTTCTTTAACATACGTATAAAATATTATTGTTAAATATACATAAACAAGGCAGATATAGGAATGAACATATTATTACATAATCATAGTTAAATCATTAAAACCAGATCATCTAAATAGCCAGAAATAGTGCCATTAAGTGACCTGCGAGGTAGATAGGGTAGCTAGGTTAAGAGCTCCGTTCACAGCCAGCGAGTATAGCGAGTATAGTAGCGAGTGTCTGATCCCTGTCGACGACCCCAAACGACAGATGTCCCCTACACCCACTTAGTACTACCATTAGTACATAATATCCGAATCGATCTATGGCATAGAGCGTTGCTGATACTGCAATTGAGTTCCTGTTGGCCACCCTGTTACTTGATTTTAAGTCTATGTGGCTCCGATCTTCGAAACAGTTTTCCACTAAGCTGCAAGTGGCACACGACGCGCCGGTGACAGAGCAAGGACCAAACGATTCTACACCTCAAGGTAAGTCACTTTCAAAATTTTCTAAGTTACCTGTTCGACAGAGGGATTATCCGCCTGACTGTTTGAGAGTTAGGCCCCCTCTGTTTCACCGTTTGGTGCAGATAGGGAAATGTTGAATCGATTGTTAGTGATCTTGGTGGTTGTTACGCCAGTGTAATTGCCGAAGAACTTTGCAAGTTAATGCAGGCCAGAAAGATTATGACTACGCCCTATTGTCCCCGCAGTAATGGAATGGCCGAACGAAGTGTGCAGTCAATTTCTAAAAA
This sequence comes from Amphiduros pacificus, assembly GCA_949316495.1. Lineage (NCBI taxonomy): Eukaryota > Metazoa > Annelida > Polychaeta > Phyllodocida > Hesionidae > Amphiduros > Amphiduros pacificus. The sequence goes on from OX439011.1 coordinate 4,978,903, forward strand.
TTTGACGCGCCTTTGTCATGATAAGCCAACATCTTGGGATTTATTCCTACCCTCAGCCTTATTCGCTATGAGAGCTTCTGTACATCAAGCGACGATGTATAGCCCTCTATTCTTAATGACAAGCCGAGATGCTAAACATCCCTTCCAGACAGCACTGCCTGACCCCACCCACCTTAGTCCTTCCGTTCGTCACTATGTAAAGAACATGTTTGAACGTGTCGAGACAGCACGTAAATGGGCCAAAGAGAATAATGAGATCATGCAGTCTAAGATGAAATCTTATCACGACTCAAGGAATAAAAGTTAGCATTTTCAGGTTGGAGATAAAGTGTGGATTTATTCTCCCGCTACTAAGGTCCCTGGACGAAAGCTTAAATCGCCATATAGTGGTCCCTACTACCTGATTGAACAAACTACCCCGTTGAATTTTAAAGTCCGTACTTGTGATACCCATGTAGAGCCAAATTCCTCAATACATGTCAACAGATTTCGCCCTTGCATTTTGATCGCCCTGTTTCCCCGCTTCAATTCGAAGAAGGTGTTCCACCCGGAGATGACCTTCCGAGTGACGCCATCCCGCCTTCAGACCTTTTACCAGAGACCGACCGAATAGATTCTCAAAATGATAATGATGATATACATGTCAGAGACCCGCATAATTCTGACACAGACAATGATGACAACGAATCTGACTCCCATTATGAAATTGAACGAATTTTGAAGTAACAAAAAGGATCTCAAGAAATGGAATATTTGATTAAATAGAAAGATTATAGTGTGAAGCATAATACGTGGGAGCCTTTCTCTTTTCTGAATAAGCAAGCTCAGAAAGATGTACTTTCTGACCCCACTCGTTCGACTCGTGAACGAAAGAAATGAATGATTCGTTCCCTGTTACGATAGAGTTCACATATATCTCATTTATTATTCATGATGTTTCCCGTTAACGGTGAAATTTGTATTTCACTACCTCACGGTAATTGTGCTTACAGTTAAGTCGTGACCCACATTCCACTTTGAGTCAGCTCCGCTTATACACGGTGACCCACAGTCCCGTGAACTCAGTTGTTCTCAGTACAGTTCACATAAATTCAGTTCACATAAACAGGTGACATAGATGATTATAATATTATATATGGTTAGGACTTGGTAAATAATTCAATATGAGCGATGTTATATGATTCCGTAACAGTAAATAAGTTACGATGACGGTGCAGCCACGACGTGGTAGGCCTGACCGTTCTGGTATAATCCTGATAGATTTCGGCATGACGACCGTACGAAGCAGGTGACTTGTGACTTTGATAGATGTGATTCTGATGAATTTATTTATATGGTTCAAAATGCATTTACCGAATGTTACTAGACGAAACTATATTACTCTACCAGATGAATACGTCTGATGACTTTTGCTATGTTTCACGAGATGAATTTGCGAAATGCTTTATTGTATGATTTTCAATATAAATTAAGAGATAACCTTATTTCATTTCCATACCTAGTCGGACGTTACGATGATGGTGTAGTCACGCAATAGACTGACTGTTCTAAGATAATCCTGAAAGATTTCGGCATCACGTCCGTGAAAGCAGATGATACTTTGGAAATACGATGATATATATTTAATGATTACTCAGTAATTGATATAATTGATACCGTGGATAAACGATAATACTTACATTTCTTACTGACAGATTGAGATAACTAATCTTTTTGAGATTCGATGATATATTTATTACATGACTGAGACATAGAGACAAATAATTTTCCTGATAGTTACGGCAAACTCTTAATATATGTTACGATGAATGACCTTCCTACTTTTCGCTATTTACACGAGTGTTAGACGACTTCACGCGATTACTTATGAAAGAGGACAAATCTTTTTCTGACTCAGACTTGTCGACATTTAGATTTATGCAAATGTTGATCGATAGATTTTACAGAAATTGTGTCATTGCTTCATACTTCACTTCGATTTTAGTACCCTTGATGAATTCCCGTCATGTTGGATATCTAGATGCTGGTTATGTGGTATTAATTTCTTAACTTAGATTCCTTCCATGCATTACCTGTTACTTCCACTAATTTTGTACTAACTAGTAGGACTAATGACTCATCTTACTACTTGATTCAAACTTCTAATCCTTCGATTACTATAGGACTAATTTTTAATCGTTCACCCTTCAGGTGAGATGACTATGTTCCTGTCATGAATCCTGACGACATTCCTCGCTCCTCTTCTGACGATTCACCATTTGCATTTCTCTCGGACGACAAAATAAATGCTATTTTAGACTCACTTCCAGCCGACGAAAATCTGTGGGCTAACGTTTTTGTGTCAGAGGAAGATTCTGTGCCTAATCCTCACATCCTCAATCACTCTTCATCTTCCTCTTCTGTGAATCTTCCACCCGTCCCTCAATTCGCTTCTGAAAACGGACAACCCCACCTTGTCCCTCACAGCTCACAATATCCCCCGACCATCCCCCCTGTTCAGACACTGCCTACTTACCTCCCCACAAAACCTGTAGCTTATCTACAGGATAAGGAAATTCAGGATAAGGAAATTCACCTTCAACAACCTCTGTTGTTCAACTTTGCCCAAAGTGCAAAGAGTGCGTACGAATACAAGAATTTACATTAACCCCTGTTCAATACATAAAGAGGTTGACTAAAGTTCCTCGCCGTTAAAATGTTCGTTTTATGTTTGCTCTTGATAGGTATTCATGCAGTGGCATCCGCTACTGTCTTGGCCCAACCAAACGTTGGTGCCCTTCTCATGAAACATGGTTATGTTGCCAATAGCGCGGCAACATGGCGGGTTACTTTTGCTGTTCCTCATCTTGAACTACCAGCTTCCACACCCCCGTTTAGTATGTGTGATGATTCCATACCTTTAGTGGTTTACCCCAGGCGTAGATGAGATATATCTATCGCCCAGGGATTTTGCAACACTTTTCGTTCACTCACAGCTGCATACCGGAATTTGAATGATTCTTTGACAAGCCATATCCACCGATATTGGTGCTCCATTAAGAAACTTTGGCCAGTCTCACAGGCCCCTGTTAATGACAATGGTAGGCATAAACGCTCACTTCTGCCATTCATAGGATCTTTTCTAGGTTCTGCTTTTGGTTTAGTCACAGATAAACAACGTAACAAGCTTGTTCATAGAGTGAACATCGTTGAGAGTAATTTGAAACGTCTTCAGTTGAAACTACATGCTCTACATGACCAAACGTCTACTCTAATCAGGGTTACAAATAAGCGATTAGATATCATTTCCGATGGTGTAGTGAATAATACTTTGAATATTGCAAGACTGTTGCAGAATAGTGTAGAAGTGTATCGTAGACTTGAAATAGTTCAGGTACAAACGGATGCACAAAGACTTTTATTGAAATCTTTAGCTGACTTTACTTATGCTAGTGTTTCTGAAATAGGTCACATTCAAGCCCTCACACTTTTAGAATCAGAGGCACGTGCTACTTTACTTGCCTTGGAGACTATTGCTGACAATAAGCCATGAGACAAGTTGCTCGCCTATTTCGAGTACAGTATCCAAATTTCAGACTGATGTATGATCAACCAAGTGCTATCTATGTGATACCAGGTGTCTCAGCTCTTAGTAGTGACTCTCATCTTTATGTGGATGTTAGTCTACCCTTCTTGTGAAAGACAATGCTTTTACTATTAACGAAATAATAGTTTTATCCACTCCATGTGCCCTTAATCTTTTAATTGGATGTGATGGCTATTTTGTCCTCCACAATTTACCTTCTGATCTGCCTCTCCGTCCCCGTGAACACACGTTCACCTCCCTTAGCAGGAAGGTGTTGGCATCACCAGTTGACCCCCGTGGACCGACGAGGAATGGTATATCCAAATTTGATAGGCCGAAATTTCCATCTCTTGATCATCTCCATGAAGAATAATCCGACCCACAGGTCGAACAACTAGAGAGTATTCTCGCTCCGTCTAAGTCTACTCCATGTCTGACTTTCCAGGAACCCCCTGTCAAAAAGGTCAGGTGGGGAGATCATGTTCGAACCAAAAGCATGCCAGGAAATGTCCTATTGCTTTAGAAGGACAGTCATGAATCATTATGATATAGATAGATCCAACATCCAGGACAATCTATTCATCCCCCAGTTTCCCCTTCAGAAATAGATACACCCAGCGCTCAACCATTTTCCATACCATTAGGTAATTATGTCTGCCGACACACCTCACCCCCAGGTAAGTTCTCCTTCTCCAAGTAGTCACATTATATCCATGGATTCCCCGAAATTCAAAATTGATCTACAAGAATTGCGGCAGCTTGCTGCTATCGTGTGTGACGCCCGTGGCCATACACTCCCTCTTCCTATAATCTCTCAGATTTTTCTCAAAGTGAAAACAAATACAGCCCTTACTGGTTTATTGGCTTACTATGTTCTGTGTTCAGATAAACCATGCTGTCATAATTGCTTGGAAAAACTAGCTGTCCGTTTTCTCAAATTATTTCATTGGATCCATCCAATGTCTTGGGGCTATGCCAAACACGTTGTTCGCCGAGCTTTGACTTGTTTTAGACTTGAAGGCAAAGACCATTATTCGATTAAATATCTTAGAGCTTTGACTGCCTTAGACTCATGGATGTCTTGTACTACACTCCCTACTTCTGGAAATACCGATCACACGTATGCCCGCTCTGTAGGTTAATTTAGAGTTAGATTCTTAACTGACCGATGAAAAAAGTTGCATGTGATCTTGTATCTTGTTTAGACAGCTATATACGCTTTTTCTTTTCTTCACGTCCATTGCCTGATATTTCTCTTTATCTACTGATACTAAGTCATGTTTTTACCACGTTTTTCCCTGGAATCGCTACTCGGCAGCCAGAAGATCCAGAATCCACTTGCCTAGGAGATCAACGACACTCAGCTTCGTGACCACATAGACTTGGGTGTTTTATGCATCCTCAGGACTTTGTGAGTATCATTCATTCAGGTATTTCATATGCCTCGCTCTTTGCCATGCCGACCTAGCCAGACTAGTGTATACAGCACCGAATTAAGGAGACCCTTGTGCATTGTATACTCTGTGTCTGCAGTCCTTATTACCTCCCAACTCACATAGGTAGATAGGGTAGCTAGGTTAAGAGCCCCTTTCACAGCCAGCGAGTAGAGCGAGTAGTAGTATCGAGTATTGAGTATCTGATCCCCATCCAAGACCCCAAACGACGGATGTCCCCTGCACCCACTCATTACTACCATTAGTATGTAACACCATATCCTAATGGGAAGTCCTCATGACTGAAAGGGCCCTCAATTCTGTCTCATGGTTTTCTCATTTAAATTTGTCCACTGCTTTACTGTGTTCCACTGAGGATTGCAAGTAATTTCCTAACACTGTATTATTTGGCCCATGGATTCCAATCCCAACCCCGTCATGGGCATCTTTAATAAGCTGTTTGGCTAAAATCTTGTCTGGATAGTCTGATAGTTCACTTTTCCAAAATTTATGGGCCCAGGCTATTCCTTGCTGTCCTAGAGGCTGGTGCTCCATGCCTAAGAACCAGCCCCACTAGCACAGATGGTAGAGTGTAGGATCTGTGCCTTAAATGGTTGTATAAGTGGAGGACGGGAGGTGGTTGGTTCGACTCCCACTGCCTGCAGTGTTACATTCACACTGGTTATAAGGCTCAAAAGTCGACCTGATATGGCCATAGTTGTTGAAAGGGTCGTAAAAACACCATTTCACAATTTTTCTTTCACTCATAATGTGTCAAAGAGTTTCCATATAGCAAATGCATTAAATGCTTATGCTACAGATTAAATATTAAATATTAGAGAATTGCAAGGTGGACTGACAACAGGGCCAGACAATCACTCAATGCTCAACAGTCTGATCTCCTGTGCTATGACATTGAGCTGGAGCAGAAGGTGAACCACCCGAGTAAGTCTGTACTGAGTGAAAGTGTTATTAGAGATTATTCCCCTCCAAGAAAGTACACAGTTATTTACTTCAAGTTGATTTTATATATAATATGTCTTGTAAATATCATGTTAGTTTATGTGTCATCTTGACATGTTTTAAGTCTACCTAAGCCAAAGGATTTAGTGTTCATGCATTTTCTAAAAATGTAATTCTTGTGTTGGAGGTATAAATGAGGTTTTTATGACTTAAAGCGGATGCATTAGTAAGTGAGGGGTCTGAAATGATAATTTGCAGGTGGAGTGGTTCAGACCCCTCACATTTTTAAGCCAGTTCCAATTTGCATACTTTTTAAAAAAATTTAAGTTCCATTTCATAATGATTAAATCTTTTCAAATTTTGTTTCAGGTCAACATGTTCTCAAAGGTTCATGTATAATTGTTCATTCATTTTTTTCCAGGTGAGTTAATTGGGGATAACTGTTACGTATAGTTTATAACCCTGATTAGTGTATGGGGAATGTCTCCGTCGTTGGGATAACGTGGACGGGGATCAGATATATGATACTCGCTGGCTGTGAACGGGGCATTAACCCAGTTATACCCTATCTAACTATATGAGTTGGGAGGTAATAAGGACTGCAGACACAGGGTATACAATGCGCAAGGATCTCCTTTATTCGATGCTGTATACACTAGTTTGGTTAGGTCGGCATGGCAAAGAGCTAGGCATATGGAATACCTGAATGCATGATACTGACAAAGTCCTGAGAATGCATAAAACACCCAAGTCTATACAAGTGTGGCTGTCACGATGCTGAGTGTCGTGGATCTTCTAGGCAAGTGGATTCTGCTCCCTGAGTAGCGATTTCGGGGCCTTTTTAAGGGAAACTGGCTTCTGTGTGAGGGCTGCCTGCGTAGCGTCTTCTCCGGCCTCGGGGCTGCGCATGTCCTGCCTGCATGGCTTGGAGGATCCTTTAAAATATTTTATCAGATTACTTCACTTCATCCAATTTTCTTTGTAAATAAAGAGGATCATTGCATTATCCTGTAATACACTGGTACAGTAGCTTTATTTGGTCAATCAAACATTTGTCATGGCACAATATAGTCACACAATGGTCCTTATTTGGAATTTCAGACACAATCTGAGGCTGATGCCCATGCCTGAAGGGTTACCCCAATTTCCTCCTAAATCTGTGATATGACAATTCAATTAAGCAGTACTATATTGACAGTAGGCCTTGTCATCACCAGCCTCTGCACGGGACCCACACATTAACAATCTTTTCACCTTGGTGGACATAGAAAAGAGAATGCATGCTGGCCGTGGCACAGCTCTGAAATAAAACAAATGTCATTTTTAAAAGCAAAGTACAATATGAACATTTAACTTTGATTATTGGTGAATAACGTTTGCTACATTCAATCCATATTTTTCAAATGGAATATATCTAGCTCATTAATATGAAAAAAGATGGTTTATTTGTAACCCTAAGTCAGGACATCCCTGGCTGGATCTGCAGAAAAGCCCTCGTCATAGAAAATGTTAGCTGGGGCAATGGCTTTAGATATATTTGCAAAATCCTTGACACCTTACATTTCTTCATATTCTTTATTCTTTTGTCTCATTGTGGGGGCCACATTATTTGATATTTAAGTGAAAACTAAAGTCAAACACAAATGCAAACACAGTTAGATATAAAATATTTGTACATACAGGGTCTCTTGAGTTAGGATTCAACAAGTAATTCTCAACAAAGATTTGAGTTAGGTTTCGACTCTGTGAGTTTTGATTTGTTTGTTTGTTTGTTTGTTTTGGGTTTTACATCACTTTCAACATTATTTCAGTCATTTTGTGATGAGACATACTTGTAGCAGATATAGTTCTGCCTCACTAAATTGTCATGTTGCAGGTCCTTGACATAGCAACCGACCCGGTCACAGATTTGCAAGGACAACGGGTTAACCCTTTAGGCATGGGCCCCAGCTCATATGTGAAATTGCATCATGAATTCAATCTCAGCATGGCTGGGGATCAAACCCACAACCTACAACGGGTTAACCCTTCACGCACGGGCCTCAGTTTTTTAACACATTCATAGATCTGTTATATAACGGGTATATATGAGTAATTAATTATTTCATATTCTATTGGCCATATCATGATAATTTTTTCTGTAGCTTGACAAAATGTTTTGGTGGGTGACCCCTTGTTTCATTTCTCCACAGCTAACACAGGCAGAATGCTCCCATAGCGCTGCAAACTATATTTTGCTCAGCAATTGACATCTATTTGACAGCTTTTAAATTTAATCTGACAGCAAAGCAAATATGATAAACATTTCTATGTTTCAGATATTATGAAATCTTTATTTAATTAATCAATATTTTACATTCAATTTTTACATTTGATGGCTTATGAGCAGATCCAGCCAGTGTCGGGATTGAATATGTTTGGTAACATTAAGCCTGCTACCTAGTGTGTTAATCTGTCACTCTATGAGAGAACTTTGGAGACATTCAAGCTTTTCTCATGGCAATGATTGATGTTGGTGTCCATTTATTACACTCAGTCTATTAAACTTATAACTTATTTCTATTCTTCTCAAGATTGTAAAAATAGTTATTATTTTCTGTGCGATTCTTAAGATTCTAGCGATTGAGTATAACATTATATCATAAGCAAAATGTAATCAATTAATAATGGAGAATTCTTACATGATAGGGGAGTAGAAATAGCATTGATCCAATGGGATATCTGTCAAATTCCAGCTGACCTTCACCACAGGCTTCTATGTAACCAACCTCTTGTGACATATTGAAATATTTTAAAATGTATTTGCAATCATTTAGGATTATGTTTAAACTCTTCACATCGTGCACATTTTACAATGAACAAATAACTGTCCATGTTAAATGATAAATATTTTTATTTACCTTTATATTTTAGCATTCGTTTTACTTAGAGGCCTTCCAAATGAAGTCCTTTTCTTAATTTGAACCTTTTTCACTTAAGCAACATAAGCAGATTTGGGAATATGAACAGATATGAAAATTCCATAAATATCACAGTTAGCCTACAAGATCTGCACTTTTATTTATTAAAATCTTTACTGTCATTACTTGAGCTCAGTGTGTCCATCAACATATGCTGTAGCTCTGAAAGGGAGCTTGCCGATCCCATCATGACTCAGGGCGGTGAAGCCAGCATCAACTAGCATTTGGTTCCTCTGAGGGTAATGACCTATTATCCGTGTTGCAACTCGGCAGGCGATGTCAGTCTCATTACATGCTCCCATCATATACTGCATATAATCTGAACAACAAAATATATTCATATTGATGTTTTCATATTGATAATTATATTTCCTATTTTATACGATCTATTCATATCTGTATTATTATACCTATAAGAACAAGAAAACAATTACTTCATCACATATGTTTACATTATTTTCTTCATACATATCTATATTTCTTATGTGTTTAGTTCCTGAGTGAATGGTTGGTTAGAAGCACATCAACCACTTAGGTCATTTAGTGCCTAGAAATGGTAAAAACATAAAATATTTGACGAGATATTAATGTGTAACAATATAATATATAAACAATCCTTACATTACAGAATTCTAAGTAATCAGTTATGAATAAATGAATGAATGAATGGTCGCTTAGAGGAACAACAATCACTGAGGTTATTCAGTGCCTAAAAATGGTGGAAACAAAAGTTTTAACTAGATATATGATTTATAAAATCAATATGATATTTAAATAATCTTACCAACACAAAAATATCAACAAAATCCTATCAATATATCATTTGTAGACATAATGAATTTGTATGAATAAATTCAATTTAAAATACATTAAATGCCATTTGATTCTTGAAGGTTCTTGATAAATAGGTCAATGACCTAAGTAAACAAGAGCTCCACACTTAAAATTGGTTATAAAATCCTATTTGGTTTAAAAAGTGATACTATCACAGAAGTATCTACAGAAGTATCAAATAACGAATGTAAATCCTGCACAATAAAATATTGAGTCCTAATTTTATCAACATCAATACATTCCATAAAATATGTTTAACAGTCATAGCTCTTTGACATCCAATACGCGTTAAAACTTTTGGGTTAATTCTACAAGCACCTTTGGTTTAACCTATTTCTTAAACTCTGTATAAGGAATAAACATATTTCTTGGGCGCTTATCCAATGCTGCTTTGGCAGCCTAGTCAGCAGCCTCATTTCCGGGATTCCAATATGACTGGGAATCCAATAAAGAACAATTTCTTAATTTTCCTCAGGACAGAGTTTATGATGCCTTTATATAATATAAAATCCTTTGCTTCTTATGCTTGTAAACAAGACAAAAAATAAAAAAAAATATTATGTCTAATTTGGATGATACAAATGTGAAATGTTTTTATAACCTTTGTTCAAAATATTTGATGTGGTTATGTAAATAATGTCTTATTTTACACCACAATCCATTTCTATTCTCAAAGAATCTCTCTCTTATTGGCCTTGTCATCAGATCACTGTGCTAAGTTCTGATACTATTATTTACCATAGAATATATAGTTTCCTGGATGTAATTCATCCACATTTGCCATCAATTTTCCAGGTTTACTGCAGGAAGGTGTTGATCCCACAGCAATGGTGGGACATGAAATATTGCATATTCCTAACCTGAATCAAACAACATTAGACATGTTATAAAAATAGATTTATAATATTGGCAGGCTGTTTTTAGTTGTTTTAAGAGAGCTTGTTTGTATCACAGTATCATAACCACATATGTACCATTTAATCAAACTCAGAATATTCAAGACCTGATGCACTTTTTATTAACTAAGTTTAATTAAGGTCTCCTTAAAATTAAGGGAAGGGCATCTCCCAAAGTTCTTTTTTCCACCAGTAAAATCATATCCCCATATCCTCAAGATGATGTAACCTTTGTATACAAAAAAAAAACTATTGCTATATAAACAATTTCACTATTTTTTTGCAAACATTTTGCATAATAAATGCTCCGTCAAACTTTATCATACTTATTTATCGTTATGTAGATGCCTTTTAATGCCTAATAAGACATTAATTAATCACAGTTAGAATACATGATGGAATATACATCATTAGGAGAAATGACATGTTGATAGATACTCACTGATTTCTGGCACTAATAATGTGCTCAACAGCTTTGTTTCCTGCCATGTTTAGTTCATCTTTGCCTTGCCCTTCATATGCATTACCTTCATGTACATATAATCCAGCAAACTGGAGGGTGTTTGAACTGCTAATTCTCATTACAACATATGATATCATAATACTGTCCCAGGGTATTCCACCTAAAATTATCCTTATGATATAAAATAAATTTGACGTACATGGTGAAGATATTGGAATATTTTTGGAATAGAAGACTTGAATATAAAGAATTTTATTGCCAAAAAGATAAATTTCCAGGTCTTTTTTGTCTGAAATTAAGCACATTTTGGCCTATATGCCTGTCTGTATCTGTACTTCTCTGTTTGTAAAGTAATAAGATTAAGAAGATTTTTATTCTAATCATATGGGTACACAAACAAATCTAAATGTATAACAACCACGATGATATCCACAGTCCACCTCCAACCAAACAGACCACTTCTTGATATCCTCACTTCCAGCTTTGCTCTTCATAACAGGTTGTACCTCCACTGGACAGAATGATTGCAATGCATCAACAGCCTCCATGCTATCAACCATCACATGGAACTTTTGGAGCAAAGTATTCAACCTCTGCAATCTGATTAAGAAAATGATTTAGTGTGATATAAATTACTGGGCTAATTTCTGATGAATATTAAATGTGTTATTCATTGCAGAACACAATCACGAAACAATTAAGTACACAATATGTCAGGAAGAGAAATGAAGTGTTGAAACAATATAATAGTTGTAAAATATCACATTTGGGACTATGTGACCAGAATTATGCAGGCTCAAAGGGATATGTGACTTTATGGAGGATGCATCCCCTAGGGGTAAAAGAATGCAATTGTAGTCCGGCCTTCATCTTGGTATTTTATAGATGTGGGGAGAAGTACTGAATCAGAAAAATATAGATATATAACTAGCACCATGCATGGTAAGGTAAACTTCATTTGGGTAGAATTGAATGAATGAATGGTAGGTTAAAGGGACATCACTCACTACAGTTATTCAGTGCTTACAAATGTTAAAAACATAAATGTTCTGACTAGATATATTATTTATAAAATCAATATGATATATAAATTATATTAACCACATAATATATCCACGACATACCAAATTTGTATAAGTAAATTATACATTTTTGATGTTACATGGTTCTTGATAAATAAGCCAATGACCTAAATAAACAAGAGCTCCACTATTAAAATTGGTCATAAAGTCCTATTTGGTTTAAAAATATACTCTGACAGAAGTATCTGCAGTATCAAACAACGTATGTAAATCTTGCACATTACAATATTGATTCATAATAATATCAAAATCGATACATTCAATTAAAACATGTTTTATAGTCAAAGCCCTTTGACTATGACTATGTCCAATTCTTACACAAGTTAAAACAGACTCTTCTCTTTGGGTAGAATAATTCCAAGATTACATATATGATATGGTGCCAGACCAAGGCAGGTTGACCAGCTGGGCATAGAAATGGAATGGAAACTTACGAAATAAACACATTTTATCTTTATTGTTCAATGACTTTGTAATTGTTTCTTGACAAGCCCGTGTATGTGTTCTTAACAATTTGAGAATTACTGATTAACCTTACATATTCACATTCAGTACTATTTTGCATATTACTGAAAAACAGTAACATTTCTTTATATCTTTATATTTGAACATATGGACACAATGTTTTTGTCATCATAACTGTATTCATTCATCCTCTGAAGTTGAGCAGGATTCTGACGACAGGCTTTTGAAGGAACTAGGAACTTTGAACAAAGATATCCTTTTATTTTGACCTTTGCATTTCAAATAAAAAAAATTTTGTACAAAGTATATTTGTTTTTGTATTTTTATAGTTGGGGCTCGGGTGATCCACTTTAAGACAATGTTAGGAAAAAGAGATACAATTAATATCTCAGCTACATCAATTGACTACAGGAGTATGCATGAAAAGAATGGAATGTTAGTTAATCAGACCTGATATCGCTGAAACAGTACAGAAAAGGTCGTCAATACAAATATATCATATCAAACATTTATTCAGTTATACATGTATCCTGGTATTTGCATATTGGGAGATCAAATATCTCTAAAATCTCATGATCACCATCAATTTAACGCTACATACATTAAGCTTTGATGAAAGGTATTTTTTCATAATTATATGATATAATGTGTGATGGATGAAATGTGTAAAGGAAGAGTCTTAAACCTCGATTTTGTATTTGATCGAGCAATATAATATATGATGGAAATTCAGTATATCATACATCCTCAATCAAGTTTGGGATGTACCAGGGCTCTGTATAATCATTAAAAAATGTATGATCGCCTCCTCAATCAGAATGGGTGTGCAGATGTAATGAATCTTCTGATATTTATTCTTCACATTTTTAATGTGTGGTATAAAATATAGTTTATTGTCAAAAATAACAGTTCAAGAAACATAGTTTATTCTGCAACAACAGGTATCCAAGCATGTCATGGATAAGATCAAGATTTGGGTGAACCAGCCATTTTTCCAAAATTCAGTGCATAATATTCAATCCAAATTATGTTGACCTTGTTTAAAGTAAACCCAATACAATATTAAATTTTGGCATTAGTCTCAAAGAATCTTTGCAAACTTTAGAAAAAAATCCAATTAAAAGTTAGAGAAACTCCACTATGGACTCTACAGACCCCTCAATTTACATTAATACCTACGGGGAAAGTAAATCAATCTGCACTGAATATCAGTGTTTACTGATGGACAGCTAATACAAAGCTGCTATAAAGGACAAGCATGTAGATTCAGAATGTCCACTAACAAATTCATCAATTTACTTTGCAGAACCTCATGCATTATATCTGGCATTAGATCATATGGAGAATTCTCCATGTTTGACAATATTTTTATATCTTCTGATTCCTTGTCTTGAAAGTAAATAATTGTAAATAACAGCATCATATACTCTGTCCTCAGGAAACAAAATTGTATTGGATTTCAATGGAATTCAAAGGAAATAAGGCTGCTGACCAAGCTACCAAAACTGCATTAAATAAACATCCCTTTCAAATCAAAGCTTTCATATATTATAATGTGCATGATTTGCATACTTGTTACTATCAATATCTCTGTGACAGTGTTAGTTTTAAACCAAAAAGGATTTTATAACCAGTTATAAAATTTGTTTGTTTGGGGTTTTACATCACTTTCAACATTATTTCAGTCATTTGTTGATGAGATCTACTTGTACCAGATATAGTGCTGCCTCATTGAATTGTCATGTCACAGGTCCTTGACATGACAACCCTCCCGTTCACAGATTTGCAAGGACAACGGGTTAACCCTTTAGGCACGGGTCCCAGCTCACATGTGAAATTGTATCATAAATTCAATCTCAGCATGGTTTGGGATCAAACCCACAACCTTTGGATCACCACAGAGGAAGTGGTGCTAATAAATTAGTCATCTAACCAACTGGGCCCAGGCCCATGGCCCATACTATTGAGTTGATACTTTTGTTACTTTAATTATCAAACTAAATATGTGAGATTCAAAAGGACTGATTGGGTCAACAGCCATTTGTTCAATCTGCTTGAAATTTATGACAGATTCTGTGAAGTTAATATTCCAGAACCAGACCTATTGAATACTTCTTTTTCTTTATGTCAATACTTTTGAATGTTAAAGTAAAACTTAAATACAAAACTATTTCCAATTTATTGAATATTCAAAAACAAAATGGATTTACCATCATGCCTTAAAACAACTCCACCATGAAGAGAGATTTAGCTCTATTAAAGTTAGTGATCTGGTCTTGTAAAGGCATCTTCATGTTACCATGTTTTGTACTAAATACACCATACTATATATAATCAGTGCCCACCAAAAATGTCCTAACCTTGGAACCTTTAAGCTCTAATTACATAGCAGGTCAACTGATTTAGATGATAAGATATATCAATGTGAAGGTTATATTTATATTACCATATATATTATAGGCAATCAATGCTTCCCAACAAACCCTGGGATCTTGTTCATTTTGCCATACCTTATACCAAATACTTCTCAACAAATAATTCTCAACAACACACCTTGGGATCTTATCCTTTGTAAATGTAAAGGCATACAAGATGTCGTCAAATCCTGCCTGGGCAAAGTATTCTATTTCCTTTATCGTTGAAACTGCTATACCTTTCTTTGTTCCATGCGTCATTAGTGAACCTCCTTCACTACAATAAAAAGCATAAATTTGTGTGTTGCATTTACCAGAAATTGTCAGTTTTAGTATTTCACATTTCTATTGTTGATACAATGAAAAACAAGTTCATCTGAGCTGCTCAGAGGGCAATATCACTGTTTGCGACATAGATATATCTGAGTGAAGTACTGAATTCCAGTTCAGGAGAACCACAAAACTATTATTTCAGCCACAAAACTATGATTTCAGCCAAGTATCACTGATATAATGAAGAGTAACAAGTTACTGCAGACTAAACCGTTATGTTTTATTTAATTTTTATTAATTTCCTTTTCCTAATTTTATGTTTCAATGCAAATTCAATTAGATCATGTAACAACTTCCTCTTAATTTATGCAATGGATCATTCACTTCTTAATCACTTCTGAAATTTGAAAAAACATACATGCAAAGTACTCTGCATTTTCAATCAGGTCAGTACAAGTCATATTTGTAAATTGATTGTAATTTCTTATCCCAGGTCTATATTGTCCGGAATATCAAATTAGAAAGTACCACTTCAACATCAAAACTTCAACATATATAACTGAAGACAGTGGTGACCAATCTATTGTTACAAATTCTATTCTGATCTACTTTACTTAAGCTGGAATTTGTCTTGTAAGTTCAATTATTTTTCACAGGTGAAACCAAAACAAAGTTCTCTCAATGATATTTTCATGTATGTTTTTGTGTGCGGGCAGTGTAGAAATCAGGTGGTAAAACAGTTTTGGAAGCTCATAGAGAGTGATCATCATAACAAATATATAGCAGATCCTAATTAAAAGCATTTAAGTCCTGACAAAGATTGAGATTGATTGCCTGTAATGATCTAATTTCAAAGCAATAGGCTTGAGTTCAATGTGGCATATCTTCAAGAGCCCAAGTATTCCAAGGCACCAGCAAGCAGAGTATCTGGATTTACCATGGATTGGTATTTAGAAAATTCTGAAAGAACGAACCTCCAGATGTTTGAAGGATCTAAATGGATATTGATAGTTTATATATCACAGTATAACTGTTGGAAAGTCAGATTAAAACAAAACTCTTTTGGGGAACACAAGAATTGTGAAGAAGATTCTGTAAAATATGATTTGGGAGGTTTTATATGATATTTATATGACATTTACACCAATTAGGTATGCAGGCACCATAGTATAGGTCCTCAAAGTAGGAATATCTAAATATGGCAGTTATGCAGACTCTGAAAATATTGAGTATGTAAGCTAGAATGGATCTTGAAAAGTTCTTCGGTAATAAGAAAGAGGGTTACAAAATATTGAGGGATGGACAGTTCAGTGATGAGGGAGGGACACATAGTGATGAGGGAGGGACACATAGTGAAGAGGGAGAGGATCACTAAGTGGTGAAGGATGGACATTCCATTATGAGGGAGAAGGTAACCTAGTGTTGAGAGATGGACAGTTCAGTGATTAGGAAGAGGGTCACATAGTGGTGAAGGATGGATATTCTAATGTTGAGAGGGAGGGTGACTTTGCGGTGAGGGATGAACATTTTAGTGAAGGTGAGGATCACATATTGCTGGGAGAAAGACAGTCCAATGATGAGGGAGAGAATTACACAGTGGTGATGGATTGAATGGATCATATTGTGGAGAGAGTCACAGTGTTTAGACTTTGACAGTACATTGATTAGGGATGAATTTTTGCACAGATGTTAAATTAATAAATGAAACATGTACAATTGTAACACAGATGACAGGACCAAGTGAATATGGTAAGAATGCTACACTGTGCACACAATTAAGTCACATTTTGATGCGGTGTCAGCTTGTGGATATAGTACACCAACCAAAGTTGGATGGACAATTAGGATATGGGTAAGAGGGCAGGTGGCAGGGGAAAGTTGTGAACCTGACTCATTTTCCTAATGGATTTGGACAGCACATATTTTACACACCACTTTGAGGTATAAAATCAAAAAATCGAATTTCAACATTCTTATGATGATCACGTAACATTTTGAGGTCTGATATAAAAAATTTGTCTACCAATTTTGTTAAACATGTCTGAAACAGTTAAAATTTCATTATGTCTTCATGTCGAATTGTGAAATCACCTGATACATCACTATAAAATATTTGATCATGAAATGAATATTGATGCCTGGTCACACAACCA
Organism: Amphiduros pacificus; assembly: GCA_949316495.1. Taxonomy (NCBI): domain Eukaryota; kingdom Metazoa; phylum Annelida; class Polychaeta; order Phyllodocida; family Hesionidae; genus Amphiduros; species Amphiduros pacificus. The sequence continues at coordinate 4,996,404 of OX439011.1, forward strand.
GACTGAAATGTCAGCATTATATGACACATCATGAGTTATATAGATAGGCTCATGACCTCTTGCATGTCTTTGTTTTGATGCGGAATGTTAATATCAAATGTTACATTGTAAATTTGGGGATATTCATATATCTCTTTTCTCTATTTGGACAGAGTTCATAGGTGTCATTTTCAGTGGCCACACAACATTTTGTGCTATGATATGTCTACATATCTGAGATTAGAGTCACCCAAATATATTGCCTGCAAACAGTATTATTGTGACATGAGTCTGTAATGAAAGATGTACAATGTTATTTTTAAATATTCAATGAACATTTATTTGAGGACTTCTTTTTCTATTAAGAGAGCTCACATTCGTATCGAATTCTGATCAAATATGTCTAATTGTGATATATTGATATAATGTACTTGATCACACACTCAAACAGAAAGGCTACAATGGATTTACCCTTTCGGTATGGACCTCAGCTAGTATGTGAAATTGTAACATGAGTTCAATCTCGGCACAGCAGGGGATGGAACTTATGATCTTTGGATCACCACAGAGGAACTGCTGAAAATAAGCTGGCACTCTAACCAACTGCACCACGGCCAAGTCACACAATTTACCACAATACTTTTTTTGTGACGCTTTTTATTAAAACTAGTATAATATGTCCTAATTTTGCACAAAAATCAGATTTGGAATTTCTTATTGTTTGTTTTGATAAATTCCCTCCTTATGTGCTTAACATAATTTGGTATTGGCAATATGCACACAGGAAAATCACCAGTAACGTTTCCTAAGCCATGCAATCTGTCTTAATTATTATAAAAAAAATAGATACATTTAACATTGATTATTATGTAAAACCAGTACATATTGCACTGATGAATGAAATAAGATCAGGCTTACATTGTTTTATGGGTCTTCATGTGAGGCCTGAGGTTCACACCTAATGTATCGCATCTCTCTTGCATCTGAGCACAGTTGGCTTTCACCTTGTCAATGTTCACAACAAAACAAGGAGTCTGTAAATCTCCCAAACTGTCAGGAATAGCAATTTTCTCCATCTTGCAAGAAACAAGTAGACTTCACTCTGGTTGAACTATCTTGGTGACCTAAAAACTATAAAACCTGAGTTACCTATGCTGGCTCTTCAAAGAGAAATGCAAGCGCTCAACTTAACGAAAGACTACAACTCTCAGTCAGTGCTGCAAACTTGTGTCTGTGTATGACTGTTATAATATGAATAATATGACGCTGCAAGTAGTGTGTCTTTTGGGGGTTCTGGATATACAAGGGGTCTTTCGAGAAATCAACAAAAAAGGCATAAATTTGCCTGACTTGTTGATTTAAGTTTTCAATTCAGTATTTTGGGTGAGAGATTTTGATTGATTGAGTTTGGAAGATTGAAGTTTTGGAGGGCGAAAAGGTGATAAGTGATAACGGATATAGTTTGTAAATTGGGAAAGTGTATATGTAAGCGAAATATAAATGATATTTGACTTCAGGTATAATCAAGATGTGGGTATTTCACTGCAAATGTTTGAGCGGTTGTCTCTTGATGAATATGATTTTGCTGAAGTAGTTTTTTTTTATATTGAACATGTGCATGATAAAGTTAGTGATTAACCCTTATATGAGTTAGGGTTAAGTTTCAAAAGATGGTTTCTTGTGATGTTGTGTAATGAGAATTTATAAACTATTATTCAAGGTTTGTAATTTTGGGTAGTATTTGGGAGAGGGAAATAGATGATTGTTGATGCAGAATTGGTGATAAATGATATCAAATTTAGTTTGGAGATTGGGATAGTGTGTATATAAGCAAAATGTAAAAGTTATTTGACTCTAGGTACAATCAACATGTGGATATCTAACCATGCGTCTGGTGCACTTTTATTGTTCGCAGTGTTACCTGGTGATGAAATTTGACAGGCTGGAGCCTTATCAATGTCCAGGCGAATTCTCTCTACTTTTTCAAGAAAGAATGTGTTGAACTTCTCAGCTTGAGTAACCTCACAGTCAGATTGGGGCATTGGTATGTCCTTTTTCTTGTGCATGACTGTCTAGGGTCATGCTTGTTTTCTTCAACCAGGTTGGAGAAATATGCAGATTGAGCTGACTTCAGCATGGAATTGTATTTATTTCTCTGAGAGTTATATAATTCATTTTCAATGTGAGAACCAGGCTTGTTCATTTTTCTTTCAAGTCTCCTCTTGAGAGACCTTTCCAGCTTTCCAGCTAAGTGTTCCCATGTTGAATTTATTCCAGTTAGGGATTTGATGTCATTCTTTTGGGACTGGAGATCTAATCCCTTAAAATTCCTGTACCTGATTGATTTTTTGGGGGATTTGGGGGGTGAGATACCTTGGTATAGCTTAATAATTTTATGATCACATATATATTCATCCACTCCTCTGTGGGTGCGGGGATTAAAAAATCGCCCCACTGCCCCCCCAGCATGTCATAAAAGGCGACTGAAGGGGTCCCCCATTTGGTCCTGGATTTAGAATGGTCCTCTGATTTTTTTACTCCCTGGTGAACGAAAAAAATAACCATGGCGCCTTGTTTGCCATGAGGTGCGACCTGTCAGTGGAGGATATGGAGTTCTGCAGGTTGAGCACTGGACTGGTTTGGTAGTAATACCGGTCCAGATGCAACACACCTGTTTGAACCTAAATATTCACCCTAGACATGGAGGACTTTAGGGCCCGGTATTGTCCAACCGGCTTATGGAATATAGCTCCACACATTTTTCCAATTTCCAAAATTTATTTCAAAGTAAAATATGGTTTAAATTTGGTATATTTGATATATTTTGTTAAATTCTCCATTAAGATGAAATATATGGTAACTTCTACACACTTATCAAAATATTAAAACAATTTTCTCGAGATTAGCTTAACAGATATGTTGAGCTTGACTGCTGAAACAGGTCAATCCGGGGTACATTTTATGTATTCTTCAGTATATTGTCTACGTGAATGAGAATAGATGGCCTAGATTTTTAATTGCAGAAAGTTCTGACGCTGAACATACTCTGGCAAAAATGTCCCCCTTTGCAATTGCCGGGGTACCTAAAACTGTTAAAAAGATGGGAAATAAGTTATTGATTATGGTAGAGTGGAAAGCCATGCGGACAATCTACTACAATGCCGAATGTTGGCCACAGTTCCTGTTATTATAACAGCTCACAAAACTCTCAACAATAAAAAAGGAGTAATCAGATGCCCAGATTTAGCAGGAGTTTCTGAGGAGGGAAAGTGGATGAGCTCAAAGACCAGGATGTTGTGCAATGTAAGCAGATATTTATAAAAAAGGATAGTGTCAAAATTCCTAACAATACGTTCATTCTGACATTTGAAGCAGCAGCTCCCAACATCTATTAAAGTTGGATATTTGAAGTGTCAAAGGTATGGACATGGATCTGATCGATGTAAATGTAGTGTAGCATTAAAAAAGAAATCAAAGAACAAGTTAAAAGTAAAATAAATAGAACTAAATCCTTAGAAAGGATGGACACAGGTGATCCTCCGGATTTCTTTTCTAGTCTATCACCACACTTTCTCGCAGTGAACCCGGTTTATACAGAGGTCTATCTGATACCAGACTTATTGCAAGCTCTGACGGCAGTTTTGGTTGGAAAACCGCTCGCGAGGGCGGGATCATACTGTGTTGTCTTTGCGAGGCACTGCGCTCACGTATCCACTCTTTGCTGCAGAGTGCTTGGTCGGATACCTTATATCCTCTGTATTCTTAAAACTTGTTGCTCCTGGTGTCTAGAATTACCTTCAAACCCATCAGCAGCATATTTCAAATTGCAGTGATTTTCGGACTTGTTCCGACGGTGGTTGTTGATACACAAACAAGGGGCTACTACCAGCCATTTTTTCTTGTTGTGACGCACCACCCGCTGTCCAATACACATTCGCAAGCAACTACGTAAGAAGTTCTTTCTTGCGATATACCTATTTATAGGTACATATACCAATCTAATTTGCACGCTATTCGTGTCTGGACTTGTTTTCAGACCCTTTTAGTAGCAAATTCGGTATTTTAAACCAATTTTTACAGTGATTTTCGGACTTGTTCTGACGGTGGAAATTCAGAGCACTCGCTGCCTGCTCCACCCGCTGTACAAAGAAAAACGGCAAGCGGCTACCTACTTAGCCCTCTCTTGCAAAATACCTTTTGCTATAAATACCAATAGCTACAAATAAGTGGCATTTCTTTCAATTTAATATCTTGGAAGATTGAAACATATAGCAAAGTATTGTTCCCTTCAGTCAATGATATAATTAACTATTACGTTAGTTCCAAATATATATACAGAACGTGTCAATCGCTCATATAGTTGACCCGTATATATACACTTCATTGAGCTGAAGATTGAAAACTATTTCTTTTCTATTTATTATTACTATTACGATAGTAAGAATCTACCACACGTCAGCTTTTCATAATACGCTAACCCATGATCATTATTGGGTAAATAATCTGCAATATACGTAGTTCAAAATACAGAACGTGTCAATCGCTCATATAGCAACTGACCCGTATATATACAAAGAGATTACCTACCTGTTCAATGCTACACAATCATGGCTTTGTTTGTATATGTTCGTGTTTTAACATATACAACAAGAATTCTAACACAAATATTGAGACTCTTTCCTTGCCCCACAATGGTATAGGGTCAAGGAAAGTACTGTTATGTGATGATCATGCGAGCACCCTTAAGAAGAATTCTTCTCTGAGAGATATTAATTTTAATATCATCTTAGATGCCCAATTTCAATCATTACAGAACATTGTTGCTAACTCAAATATTAATATATTCGAGTCTGAGGAAGAAATTGAACTGTTCCCAATTCAGTTTCGATGGGTACTCGATACATGCGATTACATAAAATCGAACACACTACTATCTGTACATAGGGCAAGCAAGCTAAATTGTCAGTTCAATTTTGTTAGATATACACAAATATCGCACCCAAAACATCTTTATTAGCAAAACATATTTATTCTGCCTCTTCGGCCACAAAAACATAGACTGAACAACAAATATGTTGAAAGTCCATGCAATTCGTCAAAATCATGCAGTTTTGGCAAAATTAACAGAGGTGGCGCTGTTCGTGGTAGGAATGTAAATAATACACATTCGTCTGCTCGACCAGCCAATGATAGGCCTGCGGGGCCGGCTCCGACTACACGCTCGCTCTGGAACACGTGGTCAGTCTCAAAAAGTAAACAAACATTCTTGTATTAAGAATCTTAATATAAACGGGAAGAAAACATTAAAGATTGGGTGTTGCAATGTACAGAGCATATCTAGCAAGATCCTGCCAGTAAAAGACTATTTTACTGAACATGACCTTGATGCCCTGTTCATGACTGAAACTTGGATGCATGACTCAAAGTCTGACAAGGTCAAACGTGAACTTGAAGAAGGCTCACTGGAATTTGAGTCTTTTCCTAGGATAGGACGGACAGGGGGAGGATTAGGGATTTTATACAAATCTGAACTCCCTTTCACAACCAATAGGGCCAACCAACCAGTGGTCACCACCATGGAGCTCATGGAGTCATCCATCGCACTGAGGGGAAAAAAGATAACGTTTGTGGTGATATATAAACCAGAACCATCTAATCGGAATAGATATACCTATTCTGAGTTTTATGATGAGTTCACCCAGTTGGTTGCACATTATAGTTCATTTAGTCATGAGGTAATTTTCCTTGGTGACTACAACTTCCATGTCAACCTCCCCTTAAAGCCTGATGTCATTAAGTTTAATGATATCCTTTCTACCTTTGATCTAACACAATGGGTTCATGAACCAACCCATCGGTTAGGGAACACCCTTGATCTAATCATTACCTTCAAGGGTAACAAATTCCTGAAGAGCCACCAGGTGGATGAATACTTATCTGATCATAAAATGATTAAGATATACCTAGATATTTCACTCCAAAACCCCCCAAATATCTATCAAATATAGGAATTTCAAGGGATTAGATCTTGAGTCCCTAAGGAGGGACATCAAATCCCTAACCGGTGCAACAGCAAAATGGGAACCCCTATCTTTGAGTGACATGGTAGATCACTATGACAAGGAACTCACATCACTCATGGATAAACATGCTCCTACAAAGTTTGCCATGGTCACTCAGCGCAAACCTGTACCCTGGATGAGTGATCAATTAAAGCTGGAAAGGTCTCTCAAGAGGAGGCTTGAGAGGAAAATGAACAAGACTGATTCTCACATTGATAAGGAAATGTATAACTCTCAGAGAAATAAATACAATTCCATGTTGAAATCATCTCAATCTGCATATTTCTCCAACTTGGTTGAGGAAAACAAGCATGACCCTAAAAAACTTTTCAGGGTCATCGATACAGTCATGCACAAGAAAAAGGACATACCAATGCCTCAATCCGACTGTGAGGTCACTCAAGCTGAGAAGTTCAACACATTCTTTCTTGAAAAAATAGAAAGGATTCGCCTGGACATTGATAAGGCTCCACCCTGCCCAGTTTTGCCACCAGGTGACACTGCGAACAATAAGAGTGCAGCAAATATACCACGGCTTGAGAGGTTCACCCCCCTAACCATAGATGATGTGCGAAAATTAGTGAAGAGGTCTGCAAAGAAGTCATGTGAGCTGGATCCTATCCCGACTTGGCTCCTAATTGACCTCTTAGATGACCTCTTATCAATAATTACGGCCATCATAAATAAATCACTACGGGAATCAGCAGTATCTCAAAATATGAAAATAGCCATCATAACACCCCTGCTGAAAAAACTGGGTCTTGAATTGATTGAGAAAAATTATAGACCTGTTTCCAACCTAACATACATCTCTAAACTTACAGAGAGGGCAGTAGCAGACCAATTAGTCCCTCATCTTGTAAGGAATGGCCTTACCGACAAATTTCAATCAGCCTACAAGGAATATCATAGCACTGAAACCGCTCTATTGAAGGTGCAAAATGATATCCTGCGCGACCTAGATGATAGGAAGTCAGTTATTCTGTTGTTACTAGACCTCTCGGCTGCCTTTGACACCATTGACCACCAAATCCTATTTGATCGATTGGAGGCTAGATGTAATGTTAAAGGTGATGCACTCTCCTGGATTCGGTCATATCTAAGTAACAGGAAACAGTGTGTGAAGGGAGGGACTCACAGGTCCTGTCTCAAGCCTATAAAATATGGAGTTCCACAGGGCTCAGTCCTAGGTCCCATATTATTCACCATTTATATGACACCCCTATCTGACATTTTAGCCAAATATGGTCTGAGCTATCATATTTATGCTGATGACACCCAGATCTACATCCCTGTGGACCACATTTCCCCCCATCAAGCTGATATAAGCAGACACAAACTGGAGGAATGTGTCAATGAGGTCAGAAACTTCCTTATATCAAACAAGATGAAGATCAATGACGGGAAGACAGAAATGCTTATATGTAGTGGATCTGGGCATAACCTTCGATTCTAATATGGACATGAAGGCCCAGATTAGGAAAATGTGCAAGAAAGGCTACTACCACATAAGGAACCTGTCTGCCATTAGACATTGTCTAGACGAGAAAACAGCTGTAACACTCACCCATGCCTTTGTTACCTCTACCCTAGACTATGGCAATGTCCTTCTTGCTGGCCTTCCTAAATCCGACACCATGAAGCTACAATACCTCCAAAACTCTGCAGCACGTGTTGTAGGAAAAATCAGGAAATTTGATCACATTTCAGGAAAACTGCGGGAACTGCACTGACTTTAAGATCCTCCTTTTCACATGGAAGGCTCTAAATGGTAAGGCGCCGCCTTACCTGCGTGATCTACTCCTAGTCAAACAAGGAGAACGTGATCTAAGATCAAACGACGGCACTTACCTACAGATTCCTAAGACCCTTCTAAGGACAGTGGGTGACAGGGCCTTTTCATCTGTCGGCCCTAGACTATGGAATTCCCTGCCTAGTGATCTTAGGACTAGTACCTCAGTCACCTCGTTTAAGAGTAGACTGAAAACCCATCTCTTCAGGATGCACGTCCTGAACACAGCGCTATGAACAGACTTGTCTGGTATCAGCGATATACAAATTTTATTATTATTATTTATTATTGTTATGTATTTTACTCCTGTGCACTTGAAGCATAATCGTAAAATTATTAAGTGATCGTGTTAGATCATATATTTTTTCTCATTATTCTTAATATAGCTATCAGCAATATCATACAATGGAATTGTAGAGGATTTGAGGCAAACAGGCCATAACTGGAATTATTAGCTTAAAATTATAATGCATCTGTTATATGTTTACAGGAAACTAATTTTAAAGATAGGTCAACGACATTTAAGGGATATGTACCTTATAATGAAGTTGGTTCAATAGATGAAATGGACCGAGCACATGGCAGAGTTTCTATTTTTGTTAAATCCTGTATACCCCAAAGCAAAGTAACTTTAAATACTAATTTACAAGCTTCTGCAGGGTTACCTTGCACAATACATTGACAATATGTTCATTATATTTGCCACCAAGTAAACCAATTACTATAATAGATTAAATAACTTAGTAACTCAGCTGCCACAACCAGTCTATTTTTAGACTATTCGTGGGAAGTAGAGGAAGATTAATGGGATCATTACCCCATTATTTTAAATAACCATTTTCCTCCACCAGACGAACAAATCCCCAAGTGGAAATTTCATAAAGCTGATTGGGCAAAATTTCAAACATCCTGTTTTAAAAAAATATCAAAATTTTTTAACAATGTAGATGATCCTCTTCAAGTTTTTACAGATACATTGTGTGATATTGCTGATGGGTGTATTCCCAAATTAAAGCCAAATTCTAAAATAAAAGAAAAACCCTGGTTTAATGATGAGTGCCAAAAAGCTGTCAAGGAGGGCAAAAAAGCATAAGACGATCTGGACAACGATCACAGTCCAAACCAATATCAACACTGGTATTGCAATCACTTTGGATCTCGTCAGTTGGACGGGGACTGACTGCGTTTATCCTATGTCTCGCTTATATAGGAATGCTGGCACCTCCAGTTGTATAATTAGGGATGTCCCATTATTCATTCAGCAGGGGGTGGAGGAAATTGAATTTTTTTAAATTGATTTTTTTCACGGCTCCTAGCATTCTTTTTCTTTTTCTTTTTCCAAAAACATCTCTCCATATATCTTTTTTCTCTTACATTCATGACAAGTTGCTACCATTTTAAGATTCTTATGTTAACTAAGTCATTGATGTGAGGAGATGTCCCCTTCACCCTCAGTCAATCTCTGAGGAGGTTGTCACAAAAGAATGTTGAAAGTGATGTAAAACCCCAAATAAACAAATAAACAAAATAATGTGAAACAGCAAAATATTATAATAATAAAAAAAAAATTAATAATAAAATTTGTATCGCGCTGATACCAGTCAAGACTGTTCATAGCGCTAAGCCCAGAACGTGCGTTCTGAATAGGTGAGTTTTGAGTCTACTCTTAAAAGAATCGACTGTAGTACTAATTCTAATGTTTGATGGTAACGCATTCCAAAGTCTTGGACCGATTGCTGAGAATGCTCTATCGCCTACTGTCTTCAGGCGCATTTTCGGTACATATAGATAGGTACCATCGTTTGATCTAAGGTCTCATTCACCTTGTTTCACATGAAATAAATCACGCAGGTAAGTGGGTGCCTTACCGTTTAATGCCTTCCAGGTCATTAAGAGTACTTTAAATTTTATTCTTGCGTGCACAGGGAGCCAATGTAATTCTCTCATTATTAAGCCTTTGGACTTCATGTGTCATATGTGTCAATGTGACAATGTGTCATACAACAGTCTTTCTTTTGTATTTATTCTACGGCTCAGATAACCACAGCTCTTCTCATTTGTAGCTTTCATGTGTTAATTGTATTTTTTAATGTATTTGATCTTGCCTGTTCTCATAGAAGTTGTAATTTATTTCCAGGAGGAAATTCACAAGAGATGGTTTGGCCTCTTTATCAGTGAGCACTATTGACTGTTGCCATCTTCAAACGACTAAGCTGTATATATTGAACCCCATGTTTTCTATTGTTTTCTATTAGGATTTTTTACTAAGAAATCCCACCGAAATAGGTAACACAATGGATCAAACCATTTCCAAGAATTCTTCATCTGACAATTATTCTACAAAATTCCAACAAATAAAAAATTAAAAAGAAAGAAACCAATTAAATTTAATTTCTCATAACTTGGAAGAATATAATATATCATTTACAATAGAAGATTTCAAACTTGCTTTGGATAAATCTCATGATACCGCTCCTGGGCCTGACCAAATTCACTACCAAATCCTTAAACACCTCCCTGATCAATCACTTGGGCATCTTTTCAATATTTGTTAATAACTCACAGCTACCTTTTTAAAGGTGACGGTTAGCCTGAATGTATTGGCTGTCAAAGGGCTTTGAACTTTTAAACATATTTTTGTGAAGGGTGTGGTTTATATGATAGGTATCCTGATTCAATCTTGTGTTTTCAAATTAAATTCATATTAAATGAGAAAATATCCTTTAACAAAATAAAATTAATGAATAGTTAAAAAAATTGAGAAAAAGATATCAGATAAAAACAGAACAGATACATGAAATAGTGTACTAAATAATCATCACAACCATTTCACTGCAAACATGAGGAAGATGAACAAAGTCTAACGAATACTTCAGAGTTTTAAGTGTTTATAAAATCATTGAAAAGGTCAAAATTGTAAGTGTATGTCATATACCTTTGTGCTAATGTCAGTTCTTTTTTACATAGGGTTTTGTTCAAAATTCTCAATTCATGGTAAGAAATGCAGAAATATGTCAGTAATTAAGGTTTTTGCTCTTTTATGAAAATCTGTTTTCCATGATGGTTAAAAACAAAAAGGTAACATTTGCAAAATTACTATTGAAATAAAATCAAATTTAGAAAAATGATTATTATTGTTTCAATACTAAACTTTACCTGCAATATAAAGGAAGCGTATGCGTCAGAACCGAATGGCGGTGTTTTCATTAGGCTCCGGTTTCTTCTCCTAAATTTGGGGATTTTACTGGTGTTATCTGTGCCTAACACCCTTTTTGAGACTGCACACACTTTCACAGCGCACTCAAATTTCACTCCAGTGGGTAGTTTTCATTCCCGGACATCAAAACAGGCAGATTACGATCGGCTACGCTTGCGATAGCTGACTGTCATTTTGTCTTTTTGAAGGCACGGCAATCGCGACCTACATCGTGGTCTGTCTGTGTCAGATACCTAGAAAACTCACACTCTGGTGTGCCCAACTCCTGCCTACACACTCTAGGCAACCCTGACCATTTATTTTTCCACGGACGTGGTTATATTTGGTCTCTAACTCGCACGCCGACTCTGAGCACCACGGACGTGGGTTGTGGCGGCCATTTTGAACTCTCCCTCACATCGGCCCAAAACAATCCACGGAGGTGGTTTTTTGTGGCACTCTGAACTCGTACAACTAACCACGGACGTGGTTTCACTCTAACAATTTACTACACAATTATTTCTCCACTTTGGGGAAAAAAAAACAACCTCGTACAGCCTGGCTAGACCCACGGACGTGGCAGCCAGCATATTACTTAATCATCACTTCTCGGTATGAGAACACACTGTCATAAATAAATAAATAAACAAGACAAAGGTAAAACCCACACACAACTACATCTAACAATTTCTATCCCGACAAACCACATATTAAACCTAATACACAACTCGCTCTCTTTTTTTTACAAAAGTACTACGTAAATTAATCTATTGTACGTCTTACTGTGCCCTTGACCTTGACCCTGACATAAACATCCATAACTTCTTCCAGTTATTTCTACCAAACGGCTAATCCCTGATTAGCTTTCGACTGAGAGAGTGTCAACCATCAATCACTCATACAACACACAACCCCCATAACCCCCCACGTCACATGCAATAACCCTTCCCTGGTAGCTTATGATATTCATTCTAGCTCTGACTTCCACACATCGAGTTCTAGACCATGGCTGCCAAGGAAGCAAACTGCCGAACACGTTCACGTAGCTCTACCGCTGAGATGAACTGAACTGATTAATATTAAGGAGGCCTATGACCAACTAAGGCAAATAAATGAGATCACTAACCAATCTAACCTAGCCATGAACACTAGGATTCTCCTGCTAACTAAGGAGAAAGCTGAACTGGAAACCGAAGTACAAAGGCTAACGGATGACCTGGCTACAGCTCAACAGACAATCATTGAACGTGATGAGGTAATTGACTCATTCTTACCTCAAGTTGCTGACCTTGACACCTCGGGGGAGGTCGGTCCTGATATCCCTCCCCAAGCAGGGGTTCAAAGAGGATGTGGCCCCAGGGATTTCTAGGGCCGACGTGAACACAGGTTCGACCACAGAGTCTCTTGACTTTCTCGCTAGACGCTCAGAGCGCTTGAAATCAGCTGACTTAGTCGTTATAATCCCGGACACCACCAACATATGTTCCGGGATGACACGAGCCAAAGCATATAATAGCCTCAAATTACTCCTGCAAATCATCAGGTCCAAAGGTCCACTCATCCTGGTCCTATCGCCTCCTCCACCGATCATCCCAACGGCCAGGTCAAACTGGATGGTCCTGGATAGGATGCTGAAGCTTTGCCGAATCCCTGGTATGGCATACCACAGATGTACACAGTTTTTTGGTCCGCTTAACGCGGCCATTGATGACCAGGGTCATGTGCTGCCCTCTACTGTTGGAACATGGTGCGAGATCATCAACAACTATGAAATCCCGGATAAGGTAGCTGCCATCAAAGCGTCTCAAGAGAAGAGGATTCTTCCAGATGAGGAAAAGTCGTCCCCCTCTTCACCAAAACCGTCCTCTTCCTCTGCATCGGATGACATGCCTCGCAAGAAGAAGACCACCAGCCTCCATATTGCTGTCTCACAAAACGATGCTGGGCGCATCATCGGCAAAGGTGGCGACACCGTGCAAGATTTGAGGGATACCACCGGAGCCCGCATCTCGGTCAGGAAAATCAAAAGTGGTGGTGAAGAAATAAACTTTGTTGTGCTAACGGGAACTGAAGAAGCTGTAAGAAATGCAAAAATAGCCATTAATAAACTGATAAAGGACACTGACTGACAATTTTCGTCGGAACATGTTGTAATAATATCACATATGAACTCTCATAACAAGAACAGTAACACAGATATGAACAGTTTAACCAACTTGAGAAACGTGGGTTCTATTGTAGAAATGTCAAATAATGAAATGTCAAATAATGAAATGTCTAAAAATAAAATGTACTGTGTGAAAACGAATAAAGAACTATGTATCTTGCCCAAGTATATATGCTCATGTCTCTGCACTAAATAACCTCAGTGGTTGATGTGCCTCTAAGCAACCATTCATTCATTCATGTCTAATAGTAGTGGGCTCTGTGTTGTTATTTTGTATTGGTATTTGGTGTTTCCAGTTTTCTATTGTGCTATATTTATTCAACTCTACTAGAGTTTGTGGTCTTGACAAATCAATGACAGGTAACTGTGGTCTTGTTTGAACATCCTTTGTCTGTGATGTTGATGGCTGGGTTTTTTCTGTTTGTTTATTTTTTAAACCATCTGGAAAAATATCTGGAATTCCATATTGTGTTCTTGTGCATAAGCTCTTGTCACTCTACGTGTGGGATTTGGTGCAGATCCTACTGGGTATGCTATTCTAATTCTGAGATAGAATACCTTGCACATTGTGGTCCTAAAACCCTACTTGTGAAACATATTGGAACTTCTTTCCCATTTTTGGATCTGGAAAAGTGCTCCTCCTCCACCTGTTATTGTGGTGTCACTGTTAAATATGAATTTGCCTGATCACTTTTGAGTCTGTTTTTGATTTTGTGGAAATTTGAATGGTTTCTTATCCTTGTTCACCATATCTCATGTCCTATGTATATAATTCTTGACTTAAATAACTGCACTTTGGATGGGCTGATTTTCAAATAATACTTTTATAATGCTTGCAAGATAGATGCTCTTTTATGGATTTGGAATAAATGCACAAATCGTCTGCAATACCCAAACAAAACTTGTCTGATTCCCATTCGAAAGTACTCTTTTTGCTGAAATATTGAGTGGTTGTGAAATTTTTGCGTATCCCTCTACAAATTGACGGTAATAACCTGACAAACCCAAAACGCTCTAACATCTTTGCAAGAAGCGGGGACGGGGTAATCATCAACAGCCTTTGTTTTAGAGGGATCGACCTCTATTCCATTTATAGATATGATGTGACCCAAGTATTTAACCTGTTTCCTAGTACGAAGCTTCAGCTTAGCCTTACGGAAGCGCGTAAAGACTTGAGTGAGGTCAGCTAGATGGCGTTCGAAGGAAGGGCTGTGGACGAGGACATCGTCCAAATATATGAGACAGAGATCAGAGAGGCCTTGTAACACAGTCTCCATGAGTCTTTGAAATGTCGGGGGTCCATTCGTAATGTATTCGTAAAGCCCACGATGTGTGATGAAGGCAGTGAGTGGTCGGGAGTCAGGGTGGACACTCACTTGATGAAAACCGCCCATGAGGTCAAGTGTACTGATGTGAGTTAATTTACGAGCTTCCAAACTGTCTAAAGTGTCCTGGATATGTGGCAGCGGGAAGGAATCAGGGACAGTGACCTCGTTTAACTTCCTAAAGTCTATGCACATGCGATATGAAACGGTACCATCCTGAGCTGGTTTTTCTGCCAAAACAGCGGGGAAAGCCCACAGACTATTGGAAAGTCGGATGATATCTTTGTCCAAAAGGCATTGCACCTCTTTGTCTATAATGCCTCGTAGTTTGTACCCGGCATGATAAGGCCTTAATTTGATGGGACTAACAGAACCCTTGAGATAAATAGTATGCTGTACAACATTTGTGTCCCCAAACTCACCATCTCTAGTCGTAAATATGTCACTAAACGAAGAAATGAGACGTTTCAAGGAATCTTTCTGGCTAGGAGACAATTCTGAATTTGTGAGGTCTTTTTTATGATGAGGGTTAGGGTCAGCGGGGGTAGTGGAAAAAGGGGCAACTCCTAGATCGTCTGCACCCTCAGTCGGAACGGCATCCCAAGTAAGATCAAAGGTGGGAAGCTCTTGTAGCTCAGAACCCAGGGGAATCAGGTCAAAATATCCGACTGAGACACCTTTTGGTAAAGTGACAGCGTTTTCCCCCCTGTTCATCAATCGCACAGGAACCCTCTGGTCATCATGAACGGTGGCGAAAACTCTCGCCATGGCAATCGCAGGGTAGGAGGGCAATTCACTCTCCATAGTGCAAACTCCTAGAATGCCGGACATGTTACTAGACTTAAGTCGAGCATGAGTTATGTATTCTGACTTAGCTGGGATTCTGATGGTTTCGGACAGGCGCAACTCACGCTTCAACTTGAAAGCAATACCACGTTGCGCGAAATCAAGGACTACGCCATAAGCGGTAAAAAAATCTCGGCCCAATATTACGGGGTATTGCAAATCAGGGACTACTCGAAAGCAAACATTACATAGCTGATCTCCAATAAATAAATCAAGATGAGTCTGAAAATAGATGGGAACAGAACTACCTTCCGCAACAACCACTATTCTGCTGTCTGACACTTGTTGTGAGAAGGAATTATCAGGGCATAATTCATGTAGGGAGGCAAGAGTAATAATACTATGTTGTGCGCCCGTATCTAATAATGCACCAATGGAGCTCAATTTTGTTCTAGTCGTGATTCGACCATCCTGGGAAAGAGGGAAAAATTTAATATCATTGTCTGAAACAGCAGGGATTTCCTCTGGTGTAAATATGGGGCAAACAGGCACTTGAGCATCGTCCTGTGGGCCAGGAGGACTAGAGGACATCTCTGCGAAATAACAGTGAACCTTTTTCAATACGTCTGATTTGCTCTGATTTATTTCTATATTAAACGAATCACTACTCCTATCACGTGGCTCACGGGTCGAGACAGGAGTTAATAGTTTTCCTGCTGATATGGTGACCTATTGTCCGGTCGGGGCCCAGAACAACGCTGGTCATTATAGGGAGGGCGTCCGAAAGCGTTCCTCCCGTCACGGCCTGATCTGTTACCCTGATAAGGTCTATTCTGGAATGGACGTTGTCCATATCGGCCATTATTGGGCTCATAGCGGCCACAACCATCACCAGGCTCAAAGCGACCGTAAGGCCGGTAAGGCCGGTTGTCAAACCGCGGCGGGCCACGGTAAAAGCAGAAAGAATCGCCCCCTTCGTGATGACCTTTAAGACTATGAACCTCTTTAGATACATCCGCGACCTCCTCGCGAATGGCAGCAAGGGTGGAAGTTTGCTGGGATAAGAATTGAGAAGTCGCATCAGGGTGTAAATCTAGGCTGTTCAGAGTGACAGATGAATCGCTGGACATCGTGCAAATGGTCTCAGCAAGTTTGATCTGTTCAATAGTATCATCAAGTGTTTTAGGTGATTTCCCCACTACAAAAGCCTTAAGATTAGGGAGGAAACCTCTGACCAATATTTTATTTGTCTCCATATCCTTCTTCTGTAACCTCTGGCACTGGCTCAAAACAT
Source organism: Amphiduros pacificus (assembly GCA_949316495.1). NCBI lineage: Eukaryota > Metazoa > Annelida > Polychaeta > Phyllodocida > Hesionidae > Amphiduros > Amphiduros pacificus. Next base: position 5,013,005 of record OX439011.1, read on the forward strand.
CATTAATATAAGTCTCAGCAGATTCTGTTTTTTTCTGAATCCTAGCGTCTAGCAATTGCTCGAGCAGCCAAGCATTTGTCTCACTACCGAAAAATTTAATGAAAGCTGCATAGAATGAACCCCAGGAGCTAGTGACGTCTGCCGGCAGAGAGGTGTACCAAACATCTGCTGCACCATGCAACAACATACGACAAGCGGGAACCTTCAAGTCTTCAGAAGTGTGTGAAAGCTGTGTGTAAGTGAGAAATTTGTTCATGAAACGAAGGGGATCATCCGTGGATCTTCCAAAAAATGGGGGTAGGAGAAGCGATTTAGAGCCCTGCCTCTGGTGATGGATTCTGTTATCTCTAGACTGTGCTTGCAGCATATCTACAATGTCAGTTCGAGTGCCTCCCAAGTCAATTTTGAGCAGGTGGCCCAGTACTTGCTGGAGCATATCTTGCACATTCTCAGCCTCAGCCATCTCTACTTCTGGAGAATTTGCACGATCAGAGCCCGACTGATCAGAGTCAATATGTTGAGCAGACACCTCAGAAAAGGCGAAAGACTCCTGGTCACTATCCGCAAGGTGGAAAGGACCGAATTGGACGTCCGAATCAGAATCGGATGAGTTAGAAGCTTCTGGCTGTAACGTACGAGGCTCAGATGAATTAGGGCTACCTGTACTGACAGACGTATGAGACAACAGGGCTTGATCACTGCTCGTAGGAGGAGAAGTGGCCGCACCCGATGAGACGGTGAGATCCGACAAGGGAGGACTAGATGGAGGCGCAACTCGTACAGAATCACTCACTTGGTCATTTTGCTGCTCAAGAAAGGCTGGAAAAAGTAAATCTAACTCACCTTGTAATGTAGTTGTGCGCCACTTGCAGCTTGGTGGAAAGCTTCTTTGAAGATCTGAGCCACATAGACTTAAAATCGAGTAACAGGGTGGTGATCAGGAACTCCATATAGTATCAGCAACGCTCAAAGCCATGGATCGATTCAGAATCTCTACCAAATTGTTAGCCATGAATGGAGAGTATCCGTCGTTGGGGGGACATGGACGGGGGATCGATACTCTACTCTGACCCTACCGTACTGTACTGTACTGTACTCGCTGGCTGTGAGGCGGGGCACGGAACCTAGCAACCCTATCTACCCATATGAAGGTGTGAGGTAATAAGGACTGCAGACACAGGATATACACTGCACAATAGTTACCTTTTATTTGGTGCTGTGAATCTTCCTTGTCTGGCTAGGCCGGCATGGCAATGAGCGAGGCATATGAACTACCCAAATGCATGATACTTATAGAGTCCTAACAATACACAAAACACCCAAGTCTATGCAGTTACGACACTGAGATTCGTGGATCTTCCGTGGCAAGTGGTCGCTGTAGCTCGGTGTCTTCGGTCTCCAAGTTCTGCTCTCCGAGGATCCAATGGTTGTGGGCCATTTTAAAGGATCACTCTGCGTCATGTGTGGAGCTTGCCTGCGTGGCTTCCTTACGCGACACCGAATGGACTCATCTTGCCTGCGTGGCTGGTATGGGCTCGTCTGCCTGCACGTGAACTCTCAGTGTGGTGGTTAAGGTGATGCATCAACCTGCACGCAACACACAATCTCTGTACATGACATTCTGCCAGAGATCGCGATTGTCCATGATTGTCTATATATTCTCAAGAGTCTCTGGATGTACAATCCATATCCTATATTATCTCTAAGTGAATATCAACAGGCGGCATCAGTGTTATGTCAGTTTAAATAACATGTATCACATAATATTAAGGACCTTAGAGTGCAGTGCTTGATAACTAATTTTAGGTAGTGAAATCATCAACTGATGACTTTATTGCCACATTTTGCCATATGTGTTCTGTAAACGTAAGTCAATCCACATACATATTGTTGGAAAAATGGAATAGGTGATGGACAAGATAGACAGCATTTGACACATTACTAATGCCAGTATGTTAAATACTCCCTTGGAAGGTTTGAGATACACACGCACTCTCTGTATTTTAATGATTTGATTTATCTTCCTTTATATTGCAGGTATAAAGTTTAGTATTGAAACAATAATAATCATTTATCTAAATTTGATTTTATTTCAATAGTAATTTTGCAAATGTTACCTTTTTGTATTTAACCATCATGGAAAACAGATTTTCATAAAAGAGCAAAAACCTAAATTACTGACATATTTCTGCATTTCTTACCATGATCGGGAGCAGAAAATGAAATTTTTAGAAAAAGCAGACACCTTTAGGGCTGACCTGAACAGTAATTTCATAACTGTATACTGATTTTCTAAATGTAACCTTTTCATGAGAGAGCACACAAACTTTACAGCTGACCTATTTCTGCATTTCTAACCATGATAGGGAACAGAATGTATGATGCTTACAAGGGAGAACTTCATGGCTGACCTATTTCTATATTTAGAATTAAATAATATGTACTTGTTGACTGGTTAATATTGGCTTGGGTTTCACCAACTTTATTTGTCAAAAATCATAGTTTATAGCCATATTACCCTATAATTATTCAGCATATCTTTCTAATATTTCACAGACACAAGATAAGGTAGATTTATGTCTTAAGTCAGTTAGTTCAACAAAGAAATAGCACAGGTAATTATCATTTATCTAGACTAAAATATCTTAACAAATATGACTACATTTGTTGCAGTTTTACCATATCCATGCAATTGAGAATTTTGAACAAAACCCTATGTAAAAAAAGAACTGACATTATCACAAAGGTATATGAAATACAATTACAATTTTGACCTTTTCAATTATTTTATAAACACTTAAAACACATGAAAGGGTTGTGATAATTTAATACACTATTTCATGTATCTGTTCTATTTTTATCTGATATTTTTTCTCAATTTTTAGAACTATTCATTTCTTTTATTTTGTTAAAGGATATTTTCTCATTTAATATGAATTTGATTTGAAAACATAAGATTGAATCAGAATACCTATCATATAAACCACACCCTTCTCAAAAATATGTTTAATAGTTAAAAGCCCTTTGACAGCAAATACATTCCGGCTAACCTTCACCTTTAAAAAGGTAGCTGTGAGTTATTAAAAGATATCTAAAAGATGCCCAAGTGATTGATCAGGGAGGTGTTTAAGGATTTGGTAGTGAATTTGGTCAGGCCCAGGAGCGGTATCATGAGATTTATCCAAAGCAAGTTTGAAATCTTCTATTGACAATGATTTGAACAAGATTTTTAATTGCAGAAAGCTCTGATGCTAAACATTGCCTTGCAAAGATGTCCCCTTTTGTAATTACAAAGGGGATAAAGGCATTGCCGGGGTACCAAAAACTGTTAAAAGGATGGGAAATAAATCATTGATTAAGGTTGAGTGGAAAAGCCATGCAGACAATCTTTAAAGATGCCAAATGTTTCAGTTTTAATAATAAAGACCCTGAATAATAAAAAAGGAGTGATAAGATGCTCAGATCTGATGGGAGTTTCTAAAGAGGAAATTGTAGATGAGCTCAAAGACCAGGATGTAGTTCAATGTATTAAAAAGGATGCTACAAAAGTTCTGATCAATACGTTTATTCTTTTGAAGCAAAGCAGCTTCGAATTAAATTTGCAGATGTTCTCAATTTTGTCATACAAATCATGGGAAATTAGAAGAAATGTGATATTTTGTTTACTTCTAATTGTGTTTCACTGGGCAGTGATGAGGTATAATGTGGCAGCAACTGAATAATGGATAGTCATAAAAGATCAATACATGATGTTTTCATGTGTGTTGATAAACATCGATCCCCTCTGAACTTATATATGGTTTTTATTAAATTTGTTTTGGTGAGTTATAATGGGCAATTATTTCATGTAGTTCAAGTAGCAATGACATCATAATAGTGCTGTGGTTATTTATTATCAAAATAGTGACATCCTACATGTTGGTATCTTAGCAACTGTCAACAGCACATTTCATCTAGTTGTGAGCCGCTGTATGAAGTGTCCCTGTTCTCCCTAACGTGAATGAATACACACAAATATAGCCTAGGGATTCCTTGGTTGGGCAAGAGAAGGATGGGATATATGAAGTGTCAAATAAAAGGAAAAAGTCTGCTGTATAATTTATAGAAGTGAACAAACAAATGGGTATTTTAAAAGATAAGTGGTAATAGTTGAGTGTCAAAGTTTCAGTTGACTTGTAACTGGTTAATTAAGATAAATGATAGCAGTATGGAATAAAGGCTGAATACAGTGCAACATAGGACATTTGTTAATACGCTGTTAATAAGCTGCCTGTACAAATTATAAATAGAATTAAGTGGATTAAGAAGCAAGATGCCAGTAGATATCAATGAATGAATGGTTGCTTAGAGGCACATCAACCACTAAGGTTATTCAGTGCCTAAAAGTGGTAAAAATTTAGTGCCTAAAATCAATATGATATGTAAATAGTCTTAACAACACAATATATCAACAAAATCCTTTCAATATATCAGTTGTAGACATAACAAATTTGTATAAATAAATTCAATTTAAAAGACGTTAAATACCATCTGATGTTTCACGGTTCTTGATAAATAGGCCAATGACCTAGGTAAACAAGAGCTCCACACTTAAAATTGGCTATAAAGTCCTATTTGGTTTAAAAACGATACTATCACAGAAGTATCTACAGTATCAAATAACAAATGTAAATCTTGCACATTAAAATATTGAGTCCTGATTATATCAAAATCGAAACATTCGATTAAAACAGGCTTGATAGTCAAAGCCCTTTGATATCCAATGCACTGAGGCTGATCTTCGCCTTTAAGAAGAGTCAGTGAGTCAAATGACTATGTCCAATTCTTATACTTGATAAAACAGACTCTTCTCGTCGGTAAATTCTACAAGCACCTTTAGTTTTACAGGCTTAATTTTGTGTAGTTTATTAAAAATAGCTTCATTCCAGCGCAATTGCCATTTGGAACTCTGTATAAGGTATAAGCATATTTATTGGGCCCTTATCCAATGCTGCTTTGGCAGCTTGGTCAGCAGCCTCATTTCCAAGGATTCCAATATGACTGGGAATCCAATAAAAACGAATCTCTTTATTTTCCTCAGTACAGAGTCTATGGAAAAGGATTTTTCCAATCCTTTGCTTTCAATGCTTGTAAACAAGACAAATAATCAGAATTTTTTTTTAAATGTCCGATGTGGAGAAGTCTCCACATGATCTAAAGCTAGGTATAAAGTATGAAGTTCTGCAGAATAAATAGACGATTGATGTGGTAGACGTTCTGAATAAATATGATTGCCCTTAACAGCAGCTGCAGCAGCCTTGTCATCATCAAATGACCCATCAGTGTAAATACACTGATATCCAGTGAAAACAGATTTTATTTCTTTGTATCTATTTATATAAAGGGATGGATCGGTTGAGTATTTCTTTAATTCTGACATGGCTGCATTAACATTTAAAGTTTCGTAGATTCATGGAGGTGTTTCTGGATATTGAAATTTAGCTATTTGATTTGGATTTAAATTCAAAGATTGTAAAGATTCTTTGATGCGAATGCCAAAAGTTGGTATTGTATTAGGTTTACTTTCAAAAAGGTCAGCATAATTTGGATTAAATATAGTATCATGGGCAGGATTGTCTGGACAAGCTGCAATTTTTGCAGCATACGGAAGGGCAAGCTTTTCTCTTCTTAAATCAAGAGGCAGCTCATCTGCCTCAACTGCCAAGCTATCTGCAGGCGATGTACGAAATGCACCAAGGCAAAGTTGTAAACCTTGATTTTGTATAGGATCAAGCAATTTAATATAAGATGGACGTGCTGTTGCATATACCATACACCCATATTCAAGCTTAGAATGTACCAATGCTCTATACAATTGTAAAAAAATATTATGGTCCCCTCCCGAATCGGTATGGGCAAGAACCTGTAAAAAATGTAATGCCTTCTGGCATTTCTTCTTAACGTATTTAATGTGGGGAATAAAAGATAAATTTCTGTCAAAAATAAGCCCAAGAAACTTGGTTTCTTCGACAACAGGCATCCAAGTTTGGCCTAAATAAAGATCAGGATCTGGGTGAACCTTCCATTTTTTACAAAAGTGCATACACATAGTTTTCTTTAAAGAAAATTTAAATCCGTTATGATCAGCCCCTTCTTGTAATCTGTTTAAGTGTTGTTGGAGCTGTCTTTCTATTGTATGCATGCTTGTAGACCTGTAGATTAAGTTGAAATCATCCACAAAAAGTGATCAATCTGCTCCAGGCCACATACAATCAACAATGCTGTTAATTTTAATAATAAAAAGGGTGACTGATAATATACTTCCCTGTGGAACACCCATTTCCTGCTCAAATGCATCAGAAAGTGATGAACCAACTCGGACCCTGAGTTATCTATTTGACAAAAAACTTCGAAGAAAAAGGGGTAAACGACCCCTTAATCTCCTATCATATAAATCGCTCATTATTCCAAATTTCCATGTAGTATCGTACGCTTTCTCTAAATCAAAGAAAATGCTAACCACATGCTCACCTTTTAAAAAACCCTCTCTTATAAACGTCTCTAAACGTACCAGGTGGTCAATGGTACTTCAAGTTTTCTAAAGCCACTCTGTGCAACAGAAATATAAGCTTCAGTTTCTAAAAACCAAACTAAACGCTCGTTAATCATTCGTTCCATTGTCTTACAAATACAACTTGTAAAAGCAATGGGACGGTAATTATTTGAATCTGATGAATCTTTGCCATGTTTGGGAATGGGAATGATAGTTGCTTCCCTCCTTGAAGGAGGAAAATCACCACTTTCCCAAATTTTATTAAAAATATCTCAAAGATGCCCAAGTGATTGGTCAGGGAGGTGTTTAAGGATTTGATAGTGAATTTGATCAGGTCCAGGAGCAGTATCATGGGATTTATCCAAAGCAAGTTTCAAATCCTCTATTGACAATGATTTATTATATTCTTCCAAGTTATGGGATATAAAATTCAGTTGATTTCTTTCTTTTCTAATTTTTATTTTTGAAATTTGGCAGAATAATTATTGGATGAGGAATTCTTGGAAATAAATTGACCTATTGTATTAATACACATTCCTCTTCTCAGCAAACCAATCAGAATTCAGCCCGAGCTAATCGAGCCCCTGTTCGTGGTGGGAATGTAAATAATACATATTCGTCTACTCGACCAGCCAATGATGAGGCAGGATCCACACGAAGCAAGAAGTCTTGCTGCGGGCTCTCACTTAATGGAAACAGGCCTGCAAACCTCACCCATATAGGTGGCACCACTCGCCGTAGAAACAATGGGGTTTCCATGACAACACGTAAAAACAAGGAAAACCTAGTGATTGGTTCATGCAATGCCCAAAGCATCTCTGGCAAGGTTCTACTTGTGAAAGACTACTTCTCTGAACATAACCTAGACGCTCTATTTGTAACTGAAACATGGCTACAGGACTCAAATAATGAAAAAGTGAAAAGGGAACTGGAGGTGGGTTCCCTAAAATTTCATTCTTTCCCTCGTAACGGACGCTCGGGTGGAGGCCTGGGTCTATTGCATCGTGTTGAGCTTCCCTTTGAAACCGATAGGTTAAACCAACTAGTCGTGACAACAATGGAACTCCTAGAAGCGACCCTTTTCTGATTCTTTGTCTTGTTTACAAGCATTGAAAGCAAAGGATTGGAAAAATCCCTTTATTTACAAAATTCTCGAACGGTATCATAGACTCTGTACAGATGAAAATAAAGAAATTTGTTTTATTGGATCCCCAGTCACATTGGAATCCATGGAAATGAGGCTGCTGACCAAGCTGCCAAAGCAGCATTGAACAAACACCCAATACTTTTAATTATTCCATATACAGAGTTTAAGAAATATATTTCTGTTTTTTACGTTCTAAATGGCAGTTGCGCTGGAACGAAGCTATTTTTAATAAATTACATGAAATTTAGCCCGTTCTAGCCATAACTAAAAGTGCTATTAGAATTAACCGATGAGAAGAGTCTGTTTTAACCCGTATAAGAATAGGTCATAGTCATTTGACGCACTGTTATCTGCTTAAAGGTGAAGATCAACCTGAATGTATTGGTTGTCACAGGGCTTTGACTATTAAACATATTTTAATTGAGTGTATCGATTTTGATAATATACAAACTCAATATTTTAATGTGCAAGGTTTACATACATTATTTGATACTGTAGGTACTTCTGAGATAGTATCGTGTTTAACTCACATAGTAATCAGTTTTAAGGGCAGAGCTTTTGTTTATTTATGTCATTGACTTATTTATCAAGAACTGCAAAACATCATACTGATAAAGTCTTTTAAACAAATTTTACATATTTATTATATTTGATTGATATTATATAAACGCTGTTGATAATTCTTGTGTTATCTACATATTGTATTATTAACATTTACATTTTGTTTCTAGTCAATATTACGTTTCTATTTTTATTGTTTTGGCACTTTAATGTGTTGATGTGCCGTAAATAAACCAATCATTCATTCATTCATTTTACCATTTTTAGGCACTAAATAACCTTAGTGGTTGATGTGCCTCTAAGCAACCATTCATTCATTCATGTCTAATAGTAGTGGGCTCTGTGTTGTTATTTTGTATTGGTATTTGATGTTTCCAGTTTTCCATTGTGCTATATTTATTCAACTCTACTAGAGTTTGTGGTCTTGTTTGAACATCCTTTGTCTGTGATGTTGATGGCTGGGTTTTTTCTGTTTGTTTATTTTTTAAACCATCTGGAAAAATATCTGGAATTCCATATTGTGTTCTTGTGCATAAGCTCTTGTCACTCTACGTGTGGGATTTGGTGCAGGTCCTACTGGGTATGCTATTCTAATTCTGAGATAGAATACCTTGCACATTGTGGTCCTAAAACCCTACTTGTGAAACATATTGGAACTTCTTTCCCATTTTTGGATCTGGAAAAGTGCTCCTCCTCCACCTGTTGTTGTGGTGTCACTGTTAAATATGAATTTGCCTGATCACTTTTGAGTCTGTTTTTGATTTTGTGGAAATTGGCATGGTTTATTATCCTTGTTCACCATATCTCATGTCCCATGTATATAATTCTTGACTTAAATAACTGCACTTTGGATGGCTTGATTTTCAAATAATACTTTTCTAATGCTTGCAAGATAGATGCTCTTTTATGGATTTGGAATAAATGCACAAATCTTCTGCAATACCCAAACAAAACTTGTCTGATTTTTTAACAATAACAGGATTTCATTCAAGACTGCCACTCTGCAGTTGAGATTGAGAGGCCTGTGGGTTACCTTAAATGCACATAGGAAGCATCATGTTGTATTCACAGGGGAGCAAAGTGTCAACCCCTGCACAAGTAATCACTGAATACTTTGCCTACTTTGCTGATCAGCCAATTCTCTTATCTCAAATCATGCCTTTGATATTGTCATCATCATGGCAATTCTATGGCGGTTGACTACCCTTGTACACTCAAAGTGTTAGTTTAATCTCACAGCTCAAAATGTAAATTAGTTGGAGGCTGTACACCCAGTGTGGATCCAATACTCATGTGCAGTTGAAAGTCTTATATCTTGTTTAAGACATCCATGAAACCAAAGAGGTCACAGCCCTTTTTCTAGTAGGGAAGAATAAAATATATATGATTTTAATTTTAAGAGATTTGAAACATTGAGAAATTTCTAATTCATGAACTAAAAAGGCCCTTTATGGTAATTGTTTGGTTTCTATGAAATATGACTGTTTGGTGTGGTTTATATCATCCCAAAACTAGCTCTATTGAAAAAGGGTCCAGAGCATTCATGCATTCATTAAACCACAGAGGTCAGAGGCAATTTTACATAGGTTTTTTAAAATATGCTTTGGAGCCCAGCTCACTGCAAGGCACTTGATAACACTCGATAACACAGATACTTCAACTGTAGCCTTGTCTTCTGGTCTTGCCTGCATGCTGACCACTTAAAGCATGATATCACATGGTAGCAGATTCAAGACATCAAGGTATGTTCTCATCTTCATGTTGGGTAGCAGAATGTAATTATTTGCCATATAACTCATATGAGACCAAGCCCAGATGTTAGTGACATGTACAGGCACATGTAAATGTATACCAAAATAGTCAGACAAAATTGGTCATGGATGGACAAAAATGTACAGAGCAACAATAGAAAAGCCCTGATTGTTTGCTCCTAGGCAAGCTAATGTATTAATGATATACTATTCCAACCAGATATTTGCAATATCTCCCCCCTCAAATTATAAATGATCCTTTCTGGATTACTTTTGAACATATGAAATGAGCATGTACACATGTACAGTTGTGGCATTGTGCATGAACATGCCAACAACTTGCACAGCTGTATGGTAATTGCATGCTTATGTGCGGAATGTATAGTGGCAGAGGTAGTAAGTGACTCATTGTCATACAGTGTAATGGGTAAATCATTCCCAGTTTCAAACACTGCATTATTTTACTGAGTAGAAGAACCATTGAATTCAAATAGTTCAGACTATGTTTGCAACATAAAAGATTGAAAAACCGATGTTTGTCTCTGTTGAGTGATCTGAATAATTTCCTATCCAAAATGAACACATCTGTCAGCATATCTGTGTTGAAGTTTAATTTTCTATCATTCAAGTCCTCTCTATTAGCCCTACACAAATAGTGTTGTCAATAATTTGAATCATTAAAGCTTCTATGAAATCAGAGATTTTAAGGAATATGAGATTCTTGCACCCCTATTCCTTTTGACTTAACAAATGAGCAAGTAAATTACTTTCAAATTCATTCTTATAAATTTCAATGAAATATGTTTATTTGTTCAAATTGCAGATATACTGTATCCTCAAAGGTGTTTGAGTGGTACAGAGCAGAGGGGAATTTCCCATAAGCCAGCCGACATAGAAGCAGAATACAAACACCATCAGGCAACATAGCAGCATCACAATGGTTTCCTGTCAGAGAAGACATTACCTCATAAGTGCTACAATGCTGATTATAATTATATTTTATGGAGTATATTATGCTCACGATCCAGTTGGCTTCACATCTTCTTTTGAAGACAAGACACAACAAAGATATAAACAGAAAGATGTCTTCGTGGGAACCAAGGAAATAGTTGTGAACAAAGACTGTGGCCAAACTCACATGAGAAGTGTGGCGATGGGAATGGGTATGACTCTGAGGAAATATAACTTCCCCGAGGAGATGTGGCAGGGTATGTTCTTCTTCGCTCACATGCTCCCCTCCTTCTGCAGGACAGCCAGTGTGGGCTTCTGCTATAAATTCTTCATTGCCTATGATTATAATGACCCCATCTTCTCTGTAGACACATACATAAATGAATTTGTGGAATATTTTACTGAGATGATAGAAATGCATTGCAAACCGGAAGTTGTGGTCCGACTTGAAATGGTTAAATGTTTATTCAGTGGCAAGCCTGCATGGGCCCAAAATGAGGCTATGATGAAGGCTTATACAGATGACATGAACTATTTTTATATGGCAAATGATGACACTGTATTTATTGACAAAATGTGGACAGAACATTTTGTGAAAGCACTAAGAGAAATGCCTATTTCTAACTTAGGTATTGTAGGGCCCAAAGTGTCAAATTTAAAAGAAACGATTCTTACATATAATTTTGTTCACAGAACACATATTGATATTTTAAAGTATTTTTACCCTAATATATTCACAGACTGGAATGCTGATATGTGGATAAGCCTAATCTATAAACCAAAGTTTTTCAAAATGTTGGACAATGCCAGAGTTCAACATGTGAAAACCTTGGGAAGGCGATACAAACTAGGCAAAAACACAACCAAGAGTAATTTGCATAAACAAGTACAAAAGGGCCAGAAAACCCTCAAACCTTATATTGATAAGTTGTGTTTGCCTATAAAGAATATTTCTGACTGCTTGTCAAATAATTTATGATTGTCTGTTAGAAAATATCTGATTAATCAACTTTTTAGAAGGACTTGAGTATAAAGAGAAACGTCAGCAGAATATTATGTTGAACATTGATTCTTTAGATATTTACCACTTCCAAAGTCTTTCAACGAGTTGGCCGAGTTTCTAATTTTTTGGTAAGAATTGCTTTATTTTTTTATTAATGAAATTATCATAAACATAATGTGAAATGTTATGCTGGCCGGAGTGAGAATGCTCTCAAGTTCCTCAACCTTGGGGTCGGAATGTTCTTCCCGGAGTTGATCAAGAGAGGGAAAATTTGGCCTATAAAATTGGGATATACCATTCCTCGTCAGCCCACGGGGGTCAATTGGCAATGACAGCACCTTTCTGATAATGGGGGTGAACATGTGTCCACGTGGACGAAGAGGTAAATCAGAAGGTAAATTGTGGAGGATATAATAACCATCGCATCCAATCAAGAGATTCAGGGCATGTGGAGTAGATAAGACATTTCTGGTGAGAAATTTGAGATGAAACGGGACACTGATAACAGAGGGCATTTGGAATTTGAGTTCACGATGTAAGTCCCTCAACATTGTCATGCTCCAGTCGATAATCAAATGTGTATGGAAACATCCAGTGGAATGCTCAGGATGAAGCATAGTTTCACCAGGGATGACCTTATGTATCCCGGGAAGGTCAAAATTTCAGTGACTAGAAGAACGACATGAGAGGTGCCCGAAAATAACATAACATAACATAACATGAAATTTATACAGCGCCATGTATCAGTGTCCTGCCCTAAGGCGCTATGACAGTATGATTGAGAGAGTATATTGAGATTGTGATATACACGATAACATGCATTAACATCTATAACATTGCTTGAACAGATGACACTTTAGTCCACGCTTGAATGAGTTGACAGTCTCACATTTCCTAAGGTCAAGGGGCAGCATGTTCCAAAGCACTGGAGCTACATTAGCGTAGGCTCTGTCACCATGAGTTACCATATTGGTTCGGGGCACATGCAGAAGATGTAGTTCCCCAGATCGAAGGCTTCTCTCCAGTGTATGAGACCTTACAAGCTCAGAAATGTACTCGGGAGCTAGGCCGTGAATCGCTTTGAATGTTGTGAGGAGGATTTTTAAATCAATTTTTTGCTGAACTGGGAGCCAGTGCAAAGACTGCAACACTGGTGAAATGTGGTCATATTTACTTTTTCCACTTATGATCCTAGCTGCTGTGTTCTGAACATATTGCAGCTTCTGTATGAGGGACTGTGGGAGCCCATAGTATAAGGCATTGCCGTAGTCGAGCTTTGATGTTATGAAAGCATGCACAAATATTTCAGCTGTATGTGTGTCAATGTATCTTCTAATCATGCCAAGGTTCCTTGGCATGATTAGAAAATAACTCAAGTTTGAGGGCTTTTAGTCTCTCGGTCAAACAATCACATAACAGATGTAAAATTATGTCTATTCTGATATGAAACAAGAGCTTTCTGAAGAAGAAATACAAGAATAACAATGAGCAGGGTCGTGACACTTTTATTATTTTATTCAATTCAATTCAAAGTCTTTATTTCGGGCTTCATTTTACAATGATCCCATATAATAATGATGGTGCACATAAAATATTTGAGTAAATTATAGAACATAGCATGTGAAAAATATATACATTTATAGCATAAGGTACATGATATGGCATCAAATATATAATCTCTTACACCAAGACGTAGTCAGTCCAGATTCGTTCCAACACATTCCAGACAACACACTCATAACCATTTGTTTTCACTATTTTCCATTCTTACTTTAAAATTATATACATTTTTTCTGATTAGCACTTCAAACGAATCTAAGCCATAACATAATAAGTTTCTTGTATTGGGCTTTTGTATAGTTACACCATTATTGGCAGGTATACATACTGGTACAATATGTATTAAACAAATACAGTTTTACATTGTAAGAACAGTGGGAAAATTTTCTCAGCAACATGTTTCCCCTGGCATATACAGACATTAAGTGCCTTTTAATATCAAAATTGTCAGACATATCACGAGACAATTTATGACCAAGATATTTAGCATTCTCAGCGTAATCAATATCTTTACCATTCATCTTAAGTTTAACAGGCTTAGATTTCCAACCTTTTGGCATATATAAAAGACAAACAGTTTTCTTCTCATTAAACAGTATGTCATACTTAACAGCAAAATCTGTTCATATATTCATTAGTTTTTGCATTCCATGTACACTTGGAGCAATCAAACATAAATCATCAGCATAGTACAAGTGATTAATAACAGTCTCATTGATTATACAACCAATATTACAGGTTTTTAGCTTGGTGCTTAGTTGATGAACATAGATGTTGAAAAGCTTTGGTGAAAGTACACCACCTTGCTTTTTTCGGTTTGAGACATTAAAACTTTGAGATGTTTCATTTCCCAATCTTACAACTATACACTGTGTCTGATACCAGTACATTAAAAACTCACAAGGTACTTAGGACAATCTCTCTCTTTGAGACATCTGAACAGTTGCCAGTGATTCAACCTATCAAATGCCTTGCTGGCATCAAGCAAACATACAAAGACAGGTGTTTTGTGGTTTACATAGTAACTAATGGTTTCTTTTAACACAAAACTACACATATCAGTTGAGTGATTTCCCTTGTTTGCAAACTGGTTGTCATTTGTGTACAAATAATCCTCAATTCTCACAATTATACAATGCTCTAATACTTTTGTACAAACTGCGGCAAGGGCAATAGGCCTGTAATTATTTTCATCACAGACATCAGCACATTTATTTTTAACAATAGGTACCAACATTGTAAGCATCATATCAGCAGGCATGTAGCCATGCATTAACATACAAGTAAATCAACAAGATAACAAAATATTAAATCTAAACAAAGCATATTTCAGGTGCTCAGACATTAGTCCATCATGTCCAGGAGACTTATTACATGGCAAAGCAGAAATGCTCTCTGCTATCTCTGCTACATTAACATTCATGTCAGTAGAAAAAGGTACATTGTTTAAAACTTCATTCTTATCATCTAAGGTTTTAACAGAGTTAAACAAATGTCCATAACGCTGTTTGAAAGATGTACAAATGTTTTTGCTACCTTGGGCATCTCCTACCCTATCTGGCAGAGGACAGGAACCAGAGGTTTCTTTCTTAACATTTTTCCAAAATGTTCTCACAATTTTGTCTGCTAGGTTCTTTGCCAAGGCGTCACTTCTGAGCTCTGCTTCATTACGCTTAACAAATCTCTGAGCATATTTAAATCTAGCACGAGACTGTTTCATTAATTCATGTACAGGTCCCTGCCTTGGTTTGCCATGCGTGCACCATAGGTTATGCATATGCTTAGCAAAATCATATTTGTCCTTAACATAATCATTCCACCCAGGTACAGGTTTCACATTATGCCTTAACCTGTTAGGTATAACCACATTTGAGGCTGATTTCAAACAATTAACAATATCATTATACAACTTGTCAATACACTGCAAATGTGCAGAATCAGAACACATAGGATCATTACAATATAGCACACCAGAGGGCACAACCACATCAGCTAGAAGTGACTCTGTCATCTCAGTATACATTGTCCTCTGTCTTTCTGTAACATTTGCCCAGTTAACCTGATATACAGGAGACCCAGAAGACTTGACATTGCGCAGGTCATGAACAGTATTGTTAAGACATAGATTAACACACAGTGGCTTGTGATCAGATGTAATAAAATCATACAATACAGACATATCAGTAATCATGTTATCACCACATTTGTTTGAAAATACATGATCTAACCATGAAAAGGAGTCATATGCATGACTGTAGTAAGTGTAAGTGTCTGGTGGTAGGTGTGACTTGCTACTCAGTACATACTGCTTATCTTTACAATGCCGTAAGAGCTCTACACTGAACAGTGTCTCTTTACCATTTCTAATATCTGAGTTGAAGTCACCAATAGTAAAATTGTACAGTGTATCACTTTCTTCAATGAGCGTTTCAATTTTATACAAATACAATATATACATTTAACAAGAACAAAGTTGTGTCTCCAAAAGGAAGTTTGAGTTCCAACAACCCTCTATCACCATATTTAACCACCTGTACCTTGGCATCTAAGGATTTCTGCCAAAGAAAAGCAAGGCCACCATATGGTCTACCTTCAATAATACCACTCTCTGTGTCTATTGCAGAGACACCATCACCATAGAAATCATCATGTAAACAGTTTAGCATAGATAGATCACTGGGGTACAATAATGTTTCTTGCAACAGTACAATATCATTATTTACACAGAGTTGTTTAGCTTCATTTACAGAACTTTTCAGACCATAGCTACTGAGTCTGAGGTCCATTTCTAGCTGGTGTGTATTGCTTAACTAGCACACCTGTTGGCCAGACTGAAGATCTCTTTATGGCATTAAACACTTTAGATGGTACATCAAATTTGGATGAACAATGTGTTTTCTCAGTGACAAAACCTTTTTTTACATTGCTAGGTATGATTTCCTCAGCATCAGTAACAGAGATGCCAAGAGCATTGAGATGTCTGACAACTGTCTGTATTTGTGTTGACAGGTGGAGTCTGGAGACAAACACTTGCGCAGTGTCTGCTCCCACTGCGGCCTTAAGTCCTGAGTACTGGCCTGTGCCAATAATGGCACCACGAGGTCCTCTCCCCTGGGGGGGCCTGCCAGGTCTCGGAGCAGCCCGCAGGCCAGCTGCACCTGGGGGCCCGCCTCCACTGGGAGCACTGGAAAGTCCACCAGGTGGCACTACCTGGTATACATAAGGTGTAGATCCTCCATTTGGTACACGGCTGGGGAGAGCTGGAAATGTCCCCCCAGCTGAAGAGGCTGCATAGGTTTTCAATTCTGTTTCATCATTGTCCTCCCTTTTTGAGTCTCTTGAGTCATCCTTATCATGATCAGATTGGGTATGGGGGGTATCCATATCATTCTGAACAGTGAGGTCAATTGTCTGTGAACTGCTACTGTCCTTGCAATTTTGTCATACATCTGACCAAAGTAAATGTTGTTGGGCTTGGGTTTGACAGAGACCCCTGACCAAGGGTGCTCAGTAGCTTGGAGGCTACTATTGGTCACAGGTTGTCCTGCACTGTTGTCATTTTGTGTATGTGACATGGTTGTATCACACTTGTCCGATGACACATTTGGCCCATCATGACCATTGCCTTGTGTGGCAGATTTGAGTACATTAGATACTATAGATGGCACCTTTTGTAATTCTGCAAGCATTTTGTTTTGCATATCCGACACTGACTTCTCACACCTTTGTACAGTCAGCCTACATAGTTCCTGAAGCTCCTCGTTTTGTTTCCTAATTTGCATATTTTCACTGATCATGGTACTGAAATCAACATGATTCATCAGAATGGGTGGTAGCTTGTCCAGATTTGCAGCAACAAAATGAGGAAGCTGTCCAGGGCCACATTCATGCACTAATGTCAAGTTATCCTGCATGTCTTCGATTTTATTTTCAGGAGTTGGACGTCTCCTTTGCAATCTTTTGTCAGGTTTCAACAGATCATGCAGCATGTCTTTGGCAGTATTTACCTCATTCTCATCAAATCTTTCACAACATAGCTGTACAATAATATCATGCCTCAGGATTTCAGACTTATTTACAACAAAGCACAGCAGCTCATTTACAATAGCAGTAGTAGAGTATTTCTCCACTGTTTCATTTACAGTAGTCATTTGTTTTTCTGAGCAATTGGCCCACTAGACACCTTTTCTTATCACAATACTGCCCTCTACCCGATTGCATTCACTAGATGCTACATGCATGTTGGCCTTGACCTTACTTCACACCTGGGTGACCAGCTGGCTTTACTTCACAAGTGCAAGAGGTCACAAAATATAGAACACAACGTTTGGCAACAAAAACTACCAAATTTGCCACCTGCAAATACTTGCAAAGTCTGCAAGCATTTGCAGATCAGACTACACCACTGTTATCTCTACATGCTTATTTTGTTACATGCAGATGATTAGAAACAGATATAATGGTGTGTTGACAAAATCAAGGAAAGTATTTCCCAAATAGACCAGCTGCCCACCTACCTAATGTATGGTTGCCTTCCAAAATATATACCAGGTGCGTATTGAACCACAGCCAACACAAAGCGAACACAAAGCGAAAGACAAAACACATGGATTATAATTGACAAGACAGATAAGATAAGCAGCGGTTTGATATATTTGGAAATATCCATGAAAGCAAAACATATAAAAGTGCAACAATAACATTCCTCCTGCCAAAACTAACGTATTGAGGACATACAAAAACACAATGTACACAAAGAACCCGCATTAAGTTCCACTCAGACCGCTCATACATCTCTACCTGCAAGTTTAAGTTACAGTTAAATAAAATCCCTCCATATAGGGGATAAAATCAACATATATTACAAACATACATTACAATAGTTCTTCCATATAAGCACATAGAATATACGTTTCTACCTACAAATGATGAGAATTTGGTGGCAACCTATTCTTGCTTTTGATTTTCTCTATATAGAAAATTGAAAATATTCAGTTAAATTCCTCCACATAGCAATTATTTTCTGGTCTTGATTCTCTTCATATAGAGAATTAGGAATATTATATTTAAACTCCTCCATATAGGGTTTATTTATGGTCTTGATTTTTCTCCATATAGAAAATTTAGATTATTTTTCAACTCTTAGATACGTATACAGGAGTTAAATCTGGTTCTATTTTTTCTTCATGTAGATAATTAGAACAATATATACAAGTGTGTACTACCTCCATATAGGAATACATACTTAAATAAGTATTATTTCTCTCCACATAGAAAATTATTATTAGTTGGTTTTAGACCTCCATATAGGGTAACACTTGAATATTTGTATATTGCCTACATACAGGAATATACAGAATATACAGGAATATACAAAATATACAGAATATACAGAATATACAGGAATTTACAAAATATACAGAATATACAGAATATTAATAAAATTTGATTTCTCTCCAAACAGAGTAATACAGAGTGAGCGTTTTGCTTTCATATAAGATAACGCTCAGTATATTTCTTATATTTGTACAAATTGACTAAGTCTCTCCATATAGAGAAAATTAAATACAGATTCCTCCATATAGGAATACTGCTATGGAATGTTATGGAATGAGATGTATTTTCGAACATGTACCCAGTAAAAAAACAAAAGTGAATGAATGAAGTCTTCTGGGGGGCAAGGGAAAACCAATGAAAGGAAATAATGACACAAAATACATGTCAAAATATTTTATCAATTATGCATGTAATATCTGTGATGTTGCTTATATCCATAAAGGTAAAATTAAAGATTTTACCATGCCTGAAAATGACTATTTTGTTAGAAACTACAGGAAACTACAGGAAGCCGGCTCCATGGTTATCTGATGCTATAAAGATGGAAGAAAGGAATAAACGAAAATTGGAAAGAAAATATAATAAGACTGGTCTTGCATCCGACAAAATAGAATTTCAAAGGCAACTAATCAAATATAACAATATCATTAATACAACTAGAAATAATTACTTCTCAGATATAATAAATTCAAATAAATCAGATCCAAAGAAATTATTTAAGATATTAAACTGATATCATTCACAACCAGAAGTAAATCTAAAAATATAGAAATATTCACACACAAAGTTGATAAACAAAAGTATACTTACACATTACACAAATGTTTATTTATATCATATATAATCAGAAGTAAGCTAGATAAAATAAGAAGGGTATATCTTGGCAATCCAAAGATTGAAGAGATAGTGTAGGATATAGATTACACACCCAGAGACTCTTGAAAACATATAGACATTCATAGACAATCACGAACGCTATTGATGGTTGATGCGTCACCATAACCACCACACTGAGAGATCACGTGCAGGCAGACGAGCCCATGTCGGATACGCAGGCAAGACGAGTCCATTCAGTGTCGCGTAAGGGAGCCACGTAGGCAAACTCCACACATGACGCAGAGTGATCCCTCAAAGAGGCCCGCAACCGTTGGATCCTCAGAGATAGAGATAGGAGAGCAGAACCTGGAGACCGGAGAAACAGAGATCCAGTGACCACTTGCCACAGAAGATCCACGACTCTAGTATCGTGACTGCATAGACTTGGGTGTTTTGTGTATAGATAGGATCTCATAAGTATCATGCATTTGGGTAGTTCACATGCCTCGCTCATTGCCATGACGGCCTAGCCAGACAAGGAAGACTCACAGCACCGAATAAAGGTAACTATTGTGTCGTGTACATCCTGTGTCTGCAGTCCTTATTACCTGCCACTTTCACCTGGGTATATAGGGTAGCTAGGATCCGTGCCCCGACTCACAGCCAGCGAGTTAGCGAGCTATGCTTATTGTACAGTACAGTACGGTAGAGTAGAGTATCTATCTATGGTAGAGTATTGACTCCCCGTCAACGTCCCCCAACGACGGGTACTCTCCATTAGTGGGTAACAATTTGGTGGAGAAATCCGAATCGATCTATGGCTTTGAGTGTTGCTGATATTGTATGGAGATCCTGACTGCCGCCCTGCTACTTGAATATAAGTCTATGTTGCTCAGATCTTCGAAAAAGCTTTCCACCAAGTTGCAAGTGGCGCGCGATCCTCCGGTAGCAGAAGACGATTCTACATATCAAGGTGAGTTAGAATTACTTTTCCAAGATCCTCCCGAGAAACAAAATGACCAAGTGAGTGGTTCCGTGAGAGTGGAACTTCCCTCTAGTCCTCCCCTGTCAGATCTCACCACCTCCTCTGGTGTGCACACCTCCCCTTCTACGAGTGGTGCTAAAGCCCCGTTATCTCATACGACTGCCAGTACAGGTAGCACTTCTTCATCTGAGACTCCCACACTACGCCCACAGGCTTCTATCTCGTCTGATTCCGACTCAGACGTCCAATTTGGTCCCTTCCATATTGCAGACAGCGACCAAGAGTCCTTCACCTTTTCTGAGGTGCCTGCTAAAGTTGTTGACTCTGATCAATCGGGCTCTGATCGTGCACGATCCCCATCGGTAGAGATGGCTGAAGACGAGAATATACAGGAGATGTTCCATCAAATTATGGGCCACCTACGCAAAGTTAATTTGGCTGGCGCTCAAACTGACATTGTAGATATGTTACATGCGCAATCTAGAGGTAACAGAATTCACCACCAGAGGCAAGGCTCTAAATCACTCCTCCCTCCCCCATTTTATGGTAGATCTACAGATGATCCCCTCCGTTTTATGAACAAATTCCTTACTTACACCCAACTCTCACATACTTCAGAAGAATTGAAGGTTCCCGCTTGTCGCATGTTGTTACATGGTGTGGCAGACGTTTGGTACACTTCTCTGCCTGCAGATGTCACTGGCTCCTGGGATTCCTTCTATGCAGCTTTTATTAAATTTTTCGGTAGCGAGACAAACTCTTGGCTGCTTGAGCAATCGCTGGATGCTAGAATTCAGAAAAAGAAAGAATCTGCTGAAACCTATATAAATGATGTTCTGAGCCAGTGCCAGAGGTTGCAAAAGGAGGACATGGAGACAAAGAAAATATTAGTCAGAGGTCTCCTCCCTAATCTTAAGGCTTTTGTAGTGGGAAAGTCACCTAAAATACTTGATGATACTATTGAACAGATTAAATTGGCTGAGACGGTTTGTAAGATGACCAGTGATTCATCAGTCACTCTAAACGGCCTAGACTTGCACTCCGATCCTACGTCTCAGTTTTTAGCACAACAGACCTCCACTCTTGCTGCTATTCGCGAAGAGGTCGCGTATGTGAGCAAAGGGGTCCATAGGCTTGGTAGCCGTCCTGAAGAAGGCGATTCCTTTTGCTTTTTCTGTAGGAATTCAGGCCACTGGATCAGAGACTTCAAAGCACGCCACGATTGTGGCTTTTGTGGGCGGGATTCCCACATGTCCATTCATTGCCCTGAGAAATTTTGTGCCTCCCGTGACCAGGCCCCCCGTGCCCCACCACGGGTTGACAATCGGTCTAACCGGCCCAATGATTGATTTGAGCCTGGGGATGGCCGTGGCTGCTATGATCCAAATATTCGTAGGAATGGCCAACGCTCTTTCCAGAATAGACCCTATTTGGGTAACAGGCAAGGCAACGACGGAAGAAACAATTCCGGCCGCCCTCCCTTCAATGACCAACGTCGTTCTGGGCCCCGGCCAGACATTAGGCCCCAGTACCGGCAGGAAAACTATTAACTCCTGTCCCGACCCGTGAGCCACGTGATAGGAGTAGTGCTTCGTTTAATATAGCAATAAATCAAAGTAAACCAGACATATTGAACGCCTCTACACCAGAGGAAACCCCCACTGTTTTAGGCAATGATTTTAAATTCTTCCCTCTTTCCCATGATGGTCGCATTGCGACAAGGACACATTTTAGCTCCATTGATGCATTATTAGATACAGGCGCTCAACGTAGTATTATCACTCTTGCCTCCTTACGTGAATTCTGCCCTGATGACTCCTTCTCACGACAAGTCTCAGCCAGCAAAGTAGTGTTGCAGAAGGTAGTTGTTGCAGAAGGTAGCTCCGTTCCAATCCACTTTCAGACTCATCTTGATTTATTTGTGGGAGATCAATTATGCCATGTTTGCTTTCAGGTGGTCCCTGATTTACAATACCCTGTTATATTGGGCCGTGACTTTTTCACAGCTTATGGTGTGGTCCTTCATTTTGCACAACGTGGGGTTGCTTTCAAACTAACACCTGAGCTACGTTTGTCAGAAACAATTAGTATCCCAGCCAGGTCCGAATATATAACTCATGCCCACCTCAAACCTAGCAACATGTCTGGTATATTAGGGGTCTGCACTATGGACGGTGAATTACCCTCCTACCCTGAGATTGCCATGGCGAGAGTTTTCGCCACCGTCCATGATGACCAGAGGGTCCCTGTACGATTAATGAATATGGCGGATAATGCCGTCACTTTACCCAAAGGTGTTTCAGTCGGATATTTTGATCTCATTCCTCTGGGTTCTGAGCCCTAGAACTTCCCACTTTAGACCTTACATGGGGGGCCGCTCCGACGAGAGGTATGGATGATGTAGAACTAGCCCCTGTTTCCATCACTCCCGCTGATTCTAACCCTCATCACAAAATAGACCTTACAAATTCAGACTTGTCTCCTAGTCAGAAAGACTCCCTCAAACGTCTCATTTCTTCGTTTAGTGACATTTTTACAACCCGGGATGGTGAGTTTGGTGATACAAATGTCGTCCAGCATACCATTTACCTCAAAGGATCTGTTAGTCCAATCAAATTGCGGCCCTATCTTGCCGGGTACAAACAACAGGGTATTATAGACAAAGAAGTGCAGCGCCTTTTAGACAAAGATATCATTGGGCCTTCCAATAGTCCGTGGGCTTTTCCCGCCGTTTTGGTAGAGAAGCCAGCCCAGGATGGCACTGTTTCATGTGCATAGACTTTCGAAAATTAAACGAGGTCACCGTGCCGGATTCCTTCCCGCTGCCACATATTCAAGACACTTTAGACAGCTTAGGAGCTCGTAAATTAACGCACATAAGTACACTTGACCTCATGGGCGGGTTCCACCAAGTGAGCGTTCACCCTGACTCACTGCCTTCATCACTCATCGTGGGCTTTACGAATACAAACGCCTCCCATTTGGTGTCATTAATGGACCTCCAACGTTTCAAAGACTCATGGAAACTGTGTTACAGGGCTTCTCTGATCTCTGCCTCATATATTTGGACGATGTCCTCGTTCACAGCCCTTCTTTCGAATGCCATCTGGCTGACCTTACTCAAGTCTTCACGCGTTTTCGTAAGGCTAAATTGAAGCTTCGTACCGATAAATGTTTCTTTGCCAGGAAACAGGTTAAATACCTTGGTCACATCATATCTAAGAATGGTATAGAGGTTGACCCCTCTAAAACAAAGGCTGTTGACGAATATCCTGTCCCCACTTCTTGCAAGGATGTGAGGGCATTTCTGGGTTTGTCAGGTTACCACCGTAGGTTTGTTGAGGGCTACGCGAAAATTGCACAACTACTCAATATCCTTACTAGCAAAAAGAGTACTTTTGAATGGGATGGCGCGAAGCAGGCCGCCTTCGATTCCCTCAAAGTGAAGTTGGTTTCAGCCCCGATTTTGGCTTTCCCCCGCATTGAGCCTGATAACCCATTCATCATCACGACAGATGCCAGCCTTTTCGCGATTGGGAATGTTTTAAGTCAGATACAGGACGGCGCTGAACGGGTCATAGCATATGGCGTTCGTGCCCTAAATCCGGCAGAGCAAAATTATATATGTACTGAATGAGAATGTCTCAGCATCATAGCTACATGAACCCTATCTTAAATACGAAAAATTCACTATAGTGACCGATCATTCTGCCCTACAATGGCTATTTCGTTCAGAACCGAAGGGACCTTTAGGTAGATGGAAGCTGACCCTGCAACAGTTTCGTTACGAAATTGTTCACAAGCAAGGGAAGTCAATCCCGCATGCCGATAGCCTTAGCCGTCGCACGTATCCGTTAGAATCTGGTCCCACACCTGAGTTAGAACTCAAATTGGCGGCTGTCTCTGATCCGCCTAACGATCTTGAGACACACCCTGTCACACCCGCTGTAGCCGATCAGTGTTTGACAGATCTCAATCAGTCATCTGGCACTATGTACACCTTGGCCAGGGATGCATAGTGATATCATGAATTGGGTCCAGTCCTGTCATGTTTGTAGTAAGACCAGCAAACTCCCGAAAAATAGGCAGGGTTCCTTACATCCTATTCCTGTTTCACGCCCCTTTCAGAGGGTTCACACTGATCTTATCGGCCCACTGCCTAAAACAGACCGAGGTAACAAATACATTCTAGTTTTTCAGGACGCTCTCACACGTTTTCCTGAAGCCTTCCCTCTCCCTGATCAATCGGCCGTCTCGGTGGCTGAACGCCTTTTTGAAGATATTTGGTGCCGCTGGGGAAATGTTGAATCTATTATTAGCGACCGTGGAGGGTGTTACGCCAGTGTTATCGCTGAGGAATTGTGTAAATTGATGCAGGCTAGAAAGGTTATGACTACGCCTTACTGCCCCCGCAGTAATGGCATGGCTGAACGAAGTGTTCAGTCTATCTCTAAAAATCTGACACGTCTTTGCCATGACAAGCCGACATCATGGGATCTGTTTTTGCCTTCTGCTTTGTTTGCCATGAGAGCGTCAGTGCACCAAGCCACAATGTATAGCCCGTTATTTTTTATGACTGGCCGCGACGCCAAACACCCGTTTGAGACGTATTTGCCTGACCCTACTCACCCCAGTCCCTCTGTCCGCCATTATGTGAGAAACATGTTTGAGCGTGTCGAGACCGCGCGCAAGTGGGCAAAGGAGAATAATGAAATTATGCAGGCAAAGATGAAGTCTTATCATGACTCGAGGAACAGAGGTTGGAAATTTCAGGTTGGAGATAAAGTGTGGATTTATTCCCCCGCCACCAAGGTCCCAGGTCGTAAACTGAAGTCTCTTTATAGTGGCCCATATAACTTAATTGAGCAAACTGCCCCGTTCAATTTCAAAGTCTGCGCGTGTGATACCCACGTGGAACCTAACTCCTCTATTCACGTTAACAGGTTTCGCCCTTGTGTTACGCGCTTTGACCGCCCTGTTTCTCCGTTGCAATTTGAGGACGGTACTCCACCGGGCGATGACCTGCCGGGTAATGCAATCCCGCCCTCAGACCTCTTGCCAGAGAATGACCTAGCAGGCCCTCACGTTAACGACGAGACCGCCCAAGCCCACGATTCGCTAAATTCTGATGCTGAAGATGCGGATGACGAATTTGACACTCAATATGAGATTGAGCGCATTTTAAAACAACGGCAAGGTTCCCAAGAGATGGAATATCTGCTTAAGTGGAAGGATTATGGTACTAAAGATAACACGTGGGAACCCTTTTCCTTCCTGGGCAAACGAACCCAGGCAGATGTGCTTGCCAACCCCCCTCCCACTGTCAAAGAACGAAAAAAGTAGTTGTTGTTACGTGTTGTAATTTTGTTAAATGTTGACTTATTCCTTATTTATTATTCATGATGATTCCCTCTATTCGGTGTGTTTAGCTTTGTTACTTCATTTGCATGCACTTGTTCTCATTTCTATGGTGACCCACATTCTGTATTTTTGCAAATGGCCTGATACAATTATGTTCGCTAAGTATTGATTTACGGACGGGACGCCATTCTGGCGAGCTGTTTAAATTCATGATCATGATTGACCTTTCTGATACTGTCCCCCACTGAGCCTGAAGTGGTTCCATTTGGGGCTGGTTCAAGAGGGATTATTTGTATGTGCCTTTGTTATTGGTTGTGTTTTTGATGACATCTGCTTTTTCGCATTTCTATGTGGCCTTTTGTCCCTTGTTGGTGTTATGACTCATGACAGGCTGACTGCCGCTTTGTGACTTGCGTGCGCAGGTTGGTGGCTGTGTGTGCGTTGTGTGTGTGTTGCTACTGGGATGATATAGCGGTTCAGCTGACTTCCCAGACACTTTCTGCTCCTGTGCCTTCGTGTTGCCTCCTACTACCTGCGCACTTCGTTCCTTCGTTGTGGTCTCCCCGTTCCGTATCTCAGATTGACTTGTGTGTTACTGACCGGCCAGTTCTTTGAGTTGAATCCCTATTACAGATAATCGTGAGTATTCTCATTTCTTATACGGGTTCCTCTTTGATTTAGTAATACTTGTGTCTCTGATTATATGCTGACTTTTGACTTGACTTTGATGACTTTAGTAGATTGTATCCTAAAACGTGAGTCTTACGGTCCTCTTGCGAACGAATATGTTGGTTAGCCATGATTACTTAACCGCAAACAGTAATAAAGCATTACACGGGGTGTTCAATGGTTGTGTTTTGGTTCCTTATTCTCATTTATACCTTGAACAGAAAACAAAGTTTGCGAAGGCAACGCATTCCACAGGGTGTTGGGTGGCTGTATCTACTTATATTGTCCCTAATCTAACCACAAACAGTAATGAAGTTTGTGAAGGCAGCGCATTCCACGGCGTCGGGTGGCTGTATCTTATATGTATATTCCGCGCAGACGGGTGTAAGACGCGATGTAATGCTGATGATGATGATGATGATAAATGAATATTCCGCGCCTCGGGACATAGGACGCGATGATTTTGTGCACTCCTTAGTTAGATGGATTGCATTATGTACCGGTACATTGACGATATATTAGGCTGATATGTATTCATGCAGAGTGACGGTTACAACTGCTGTTTTGACTACGTTAAATGATGACACACAACGACTGTTGATCTGATCCGGATGTCTAGCTTGATTTTCAAACCCCCACATGCACACCTTACGTTGCTGTTGTGCAAATCTGTTTGTTTAACTACTTATACTACTCTGACTTAATTGGTTAATTGGTTAATTGATAGTGGGTCTTAAGTGCCGCTTCTCAGAAGGTTAGTGATCTTCTCATGCCGGTTACACGCTCCATTGTTTAATTCTATTTGTATTTAGCGACTATTGACCATTACTGATCCGTACTGGACTGATCATTATTTAACAACTGGTAGCTATTTGCCATTTGATGTGTGCTGTTCTGATTTCTTGCTCTAATTCCATAACCAGTAAAGTTGTAATTTATGCTCATATCTTAATCAAATTGTTAAGTAATATGACTACTAGTAGATCACTTAGATGGACCTTGATACCACATCTCACTGCCTGTTTCACTCCTCTTCTTGTTCACGTCTCTGGAAACTAATCGTTGATCGTTCACCCTTCAGGTGAGATGACTATGTTCCTGTCATGACTCCTGCAGACTCTTCTAACACCCTTCCTGACGATACTCCGCTTGCATTTTTTTCGGACGAGGAAGTTAATGACATTTTAGACGCCCTCCCCAGTGATAAAACTTTGTGGGCTAATATTTTTTAGGCTGACGACCCATCATTCCCTATTCCTGACGTCCCTTTGCATACGGCATCATTTCCTGTCATTCCTGAGCCCTCAGCGCCTCTCCCTTGGTTTGCCTCTGTGAACGGTAGGCTCCATCTTCTCCCTAGAATTCCGCATTTCTGGCCAACCCCTCCTCCTCCGCCACCACCGCCCCCACCACCCCTACCGCTGCCATCTGTTCCCGGTGCGGCGTGCCCTGTTGCTTACGTTTCCCGCAACCAGCCCACCCTGACTTCGGTGGTCCAGGCCTGCCCGAAGTGTGGTGTGTGTGTTCGAATCCAGGAATTCACTCTCATCCCTTTTCGTTCCATAACTCGTTCAGGTTCGGGCCCTCGCCTTTAACATGTATGTGGTGTGGGTTCTTTTTCTTTGTGCTCCCACAGTGTCTGCTGTTAGTGTTTTGGGCCGTCCAAATGTTTGTGCCTTGCTCACGAAACAGGGTTATGTGGCGAACAGTGCAGCGACTTGGCAAGTTACATTTGCCGTCCCTCACCTTGAGCTACCTGCCTCTACACCTCCGTTTAGCATGTGTGATGAGGAGATTCAGTTGGTCCTCTCTCCTCGACGTAGGTGTGATGTGTCTATTGCCCACGGGTTTTGTAGTACTTTTAAGCTCACTCACTGCTGCATATCGGAATCTAAACGATTCCCTTACAGGTCATATTCACCGCTACTGGCGGTCCATCAAGAAACTCTGGCTGATTACACAGCCCACACCCTGCAGAGGCGGTAGGCTGAAACGTTCATTTTTGCCATTTGTAGGCTCCTTCCTTGGTTCTGCTTTTGGTTTGGTCACTGATAAACAACGGAATAAATTGATGAAGAGGGTCGGTATTATTGAGAGCAATTCCAAGCGCTTACAATCGAATCTCAATGCCCTGCATGCCCAAACTTCGTCACTGGTGAGAGTTGTGAATGAACGTTTGGATATTGTTTCTGACAGTGTGGTTAATAACACCATGAATATTGCTAGGCTTCTACACAATAGCGAATCGCTTGTTCACAGACTTGAGGTTGTCCAGGTACAGACAGATGCTCAGCGTATCCTACTGAAGACTCTAGCTGACTTCACATATGCTAGTGTTTCGGAGATTGGTCACATTCAATCGTTGACGTTGCTGGAATCAGAGGCACGTGCAACTCTCCTTGCTTTGGAAACCATTGCTGATAATAAATTTTCCCCTATTTTGGTTCCCCCTGATGTTTTACATAAATCAATGAGACAGGTTGCTCGACTTTTGCGTGTGCAATACCCTAATTTTAAATTGATGTACAACCAACCCAGTGCTATCTACGCTATTCCAGGCGTAACGGCTCTCAATAGTGACTCCCATTTGTATATTGATGTTAGTTTACCACTTGTTGTGAAAGATAACGCTTTTACCATATATGAGGTTTCATCTTTCCCTATACCTACAGGAGGCAAGAAGCCCAACCAATTTACACGCCTCTCAGGTTTCTCAGATTTTATTGGCATATCACGCGACGAGAGGTTTTACATAGAATTGTCTAGGGCTGACTTGGCTGAGTGTTTCGGGTCTGGTGTTCGCCATTGCTATAGGACTTTCCCGGAATTTCCTGTTGACATTCCGTCATATGCCTTGTCCATTTATACGGGCGTGGTCCGTGACATTATGTCATATTGTCAGGTTGATTTCCTGGAATTGAAGTCCCCGCTTCGCGTTGTTAGGGACTCACAGAACTCATCCTTTCTGGTCATTGGACACAGCGAACCTTGGCTGGTCACGTGCCAGTTAGACGTTACCCCCACTGAGGTGGAGCCTTGTACCTTTTGCACGCTAACGCTTGGTTGTGGTTGCAGTATGCGGTCTAGTTCTGGTGTATACATTCCGCCAAGTCTTGTTCATTGTGACAAGAAGGTGATGGCACGTGTGGCTAAATCATATATAGCTAACTTGTTATCTTATAACAAGTTAGCTATAACAGGTGCCATATATTGATCCCTCTTGGAATTTGCCGGACAGTTTTACCACGCAGGATGGTATGAGTTGGCTTAGCCTCATACATACCATTGGGACCGGTTTGTCAATAGGATGTGCATATTGTCTATTCGTCCTTCATGGAAAATATGCCCACCTTCAGAAAACAGTTTTGTTATACCAACTTAGCCATGTTCCCGCCACAGACTCCCTGCCCATTTCTCATGGCTCCCGCCCGTTACATTTGTTTGACCTTGTTGGTCTTGCCACCTTGTCACTTGTTGCCACTATCTTTATCTCCCAGAAAATCTACAGTCTATACCGCCGCAGGCACGACCTGTCCTTGGTCATGCGTGTGTTTGATCGAGAAACTAAGTGCCCCCGGTCGAGTGTATTCCTGGAACTTTTCTCTGGCACCTCCCGCGTGGTCCTCTTTGTGACAGAGATCTTGACATTTCCAGGCTGTATCAAAGTCCTCCCTGGTGAGGCAATGCCCCACGCTGAGCTCTCGAACGGGTGCCTCAACCATCACTTAATAGTTGATTGGGATATGACCATGTTGCGGGACACACCGTGAACTGAAATTCCACATGCCCTCTGTTATTAGTGTCCCACTACACCTCAGATTGCTCACTAGATCTGTCCTTTCCTCCTCTCATGCATTAAATTTGTTAATCGGATGTGATGGCTACTACATCCTTCACGCCCTACCCTCAGACCTGCCCCTGCGCCCACATGGCAACATGCTTACCCCTCTTAGCCGCAAGGCTTTGTCCTCTCCGGTTGATCCCCGTGGATATGATAAGAAGAAGCATATTAAACAATTTGGCTCCACTTTCCCCTCTCTTGATCAGATACGAGAAGAACAATCCGATGCCACTCCCATCCACCCCAAGGGTATTCTCTCCCCTGCCAAATCATCACCTTGTCTGACATTCCACGAGCCCCCTGTCAAGAAAGTCAGGTGGGGTGATCACGCTAGAACAGAAAGCATTCCCAGGAAAATCTTGGTCACCCTCGGTCACAGCTGTGACTCATTACATATAGATGGCTCCTGCCTCCGTGGTGCGTTATTCACCCACCAGTTTCCCTTTCAGGCTTAGATGGGCCCTTTTTCCTTCTTCTCTGAGGAATTCATATACTTGGTAAGTATGGCTGATACCACACCCCAGCCTCAGGTGAGTTCTCCCTCACATATTAGTCACGTTGTGAGTTCTCCCTCACAAAATAGTCACGTTGTATCCATGGAGTCACAAAAATTCAAAATTGACCTGCTGGAATTGCAGCATCTTGCTGCGTATGTATGTAATACTGCCACACAGACTCTGCCCCTCGCCTTTACTTCACAAATTCTCCTCAAGGTCAGATCGAATTCCGCCCTAGCAGGTGTATTAGCTTATTACGTTCTATGCCATGATACCGCTGTATGCTTCACTTGTTTTGAATTCAATAAACCTTGTGGTGCGCCATGCCTTGAAAAATTGGCGCTTCGCTTCTTGAGGCTAGTCCATTGGTCTCACCCCATGTCATGGGGTATGGCTGAACTAGTTGTTTGCAGAGCTCTATTATATTTTCGGCTGGAGGGCAGAGAAAATTTTTCACCCAAATATTTTATGGCTTTATCAACATTAGACCCATGGTTGACATATACATCCTTCCATGCTCCTAGTAATCTAGACCCTGCTGGTGTTCACTCCCCCAACGTGGGTTGAGGCGCATTCATTTAATGCTTTAGGGATAATGGCTATGTACATTTTGGCGTGGGTTTCTTTTTGCATGTGTACTTTATCCCTTTATTTTGTACATCTGCACTTAATACCTTGCACTCATGTGTTGCTGCGTCCTGCACTTTCAGCATACAGATTATTTTCAATAACGTATTGTAGTGGAGATTGCAACCTGCTTTTAGCGCTTGACACCTTGCATGTTATGTGTTGTCTTTTATGCTCTATTTCAGATGGTATACCTCCAGGACCCTGCCGATTTCACATCTCGCAATGCCACAGGGCGCGAGACTTTCTTCTCAGAGGTTTGTAGCCTACCTGTGGAAAACCTGCCCATGGAACAGCTTTTAACACTGGAATCTGTCATCTCTCATAGAGATGGCAACGTTGCGTTGGCGGGATCTGCCAGGCGTCTCCCGCGGTTTATTGATATTCCGAGAGAGTGCGCCCCAGACCGGAGAGTGCTCTTCTTCCACAGTTTTCGTGCATTCAAATTTGTGGTTTTAGAGATTCACACTTCTTGTTTATTATGACTCTCGCTGAAGTATGCCATTTTGCATACTTCCCTGGTCTTGTTAGGCTCGTACATGGGATAGCGGCCGTCGGCAAAAACATTCTCAAGTGATTAACTACTAAACCTAACACAAACAGGCTAACTCTAATTATATAATTCTGTACATGCTAAAAATTGATTCAAGCATTCTAAAAATCCTAGAATTTGACAGAAGGCAAAAATAACCATTCTCCTCCTGTTGCATAACACGGCACAAAGAACCCGCATTCAAACTTAAGGAGAAAGGTGGTAAAATTAACTGAAGTACGCAGAACAAGTCTCAGTAAACAGTCTAATAATATTTGCTGGGCGACTAGAAGTTCTGTGAGCTGAGCGACTAACTCTAAGTTAAGCAGTAGCGCCCAGGGAATCAACCGACAACCGTCACTGTACACCAGAAGAAAACGGAGTTTCTGTGAATGCCTAGTGGTTTTATTGGTTTTATCTGGTTTTAGAGTCGATTTTAATAAGTTTTTAACCTGAAAACTTTAAAGCAGGCATCGTGTACAGTGGTTCTGGGCGTGAATTGGTCTTTCTATACATCTAAAAACGTAAGTTGAATACATATACTTTATTTCTCATACAGCATTGTATTAAAACTGAAGCATAGTGAAAACTAAGAGGTATAGTGAAGCATAGTGGAAACTAAGAGGTCTTAAGAGTATTATACACAAAAAATCTAAATAAATAACTTTCGTGCGGAAGTTATTTCTTTGTGTTTGATATCAAAAATAAAACAACACTCAAAGCTTAATCAGAGCTCAACTATAAATAGGTATTCTCTTAAAGCTGGAAAATACCTTGAGCTTAAACAAAATCTCAAAATAGCTAATCCTCTTAATCTCAAACAAAGGTCTGAAAATATTTATAAACTTACACACAAACAAGGTCAAAAGGTTCTGGGAATATCAAACTCTAAATAAATATTTCTTATGCTGGAAATATTTCAGCTATTCCCTAGAAGATAAAAAATAAGCCAAATTAAGCATTTTTAACTTATACCCCTGCATTATTGAATATGTTTGCAGATCTAACACGCATCATGGCTACACCCAATCCAACTGAGGGCCCGGACATTGATCAAGATGATGACAATGCCATTCAGGACGACACAGCCAACGTCAGCGTTACTCGTAAAGCAACGGCATCAAAAAAAGCAACGTCGCTAACCAAAGATAAGCTAAAACTAGAGTTGGACAATTTAAAGCTGGAATTAGATTCAAAGAACACTCAAATTCGTCAATTATTAGAGTAAAAAAATAAATGCAATACTGTATGCCAAAAAGAAATAGATTTCTGTAGAAGCAAAATTAATGAAATGAAATTTTAAATAGTCGGCAAAGATAAGGAAATTATGAGGTTACATGAAAAATTGTGCTTTGAACGAAAAACAAATGAGGAACTTTCGAAACTAGATAGGAGTGGTAATATGGTAAACCCTACTGAGGTTAAACCGGCACAGGTTAGGCCTAAATATCTGATAATGGCAGAACAGGTAAACGGCAGAAATATAGTAGAAAATAATGAATGTGAAGATTTTGAACTCGTGCCAGCATTGCAGATGGACACGGTCTTTGATTTCAGAAAAGCTTTTAGTATGGTTGAAACCTTCAATAGGCTTAGGGAATTTAATGCGATAATCCTAATGTTAGGTGCTCATGATATTCTTAACAATAGAAGTATAGATGACATATATGCTTGTATTATTGGAATTGTTGAAACTCTCACATATTACACTCGTGCAAAACTGATTCTCTGCACACCCCCTCCGTTCACTTCTTGCTATGGATCACAGGCTGTTCTGACTAACAAGCTTTCTGGGAAAAAATTCGAAAATGTTACTTTCTGGAATACTAAAGACATCTTTGACAAATACATAAGAAATGAATTCATGGCAAATGAAACTCACAAACTCAGTGTTGATGGTACAAAAATATTTTTTGACAAAATTATTTAAAACATCACAGTTGATATGTCTATCAATTTAACGCAAAATCTTCCTGAAATACATGCTAAACAGGCACCTGAATCTCATAGCAAACATGCATCAACGGCTCAATCTAAATCCCCTGAGAGTGCTCAGACCTCTATCTCTGGGAACTCTCGTGCTACTTATAAGGGGTGTACTTCTAGCACAAAAAATGATTTGATGTGGTCCCTGGCAAATGATTGTATTCACATTGTCAGGGAAATCCCTAGTGAAAAAATGGGACTAATAATGGGCAGACTCGCTGAAAACATTAAAGCAGTTCAATATATGAGTTCAACTGTGGTTCATAAGATGTCGTGGAAAATCCCATCAGACCCCAAAGGGGAAGTGCAGGGAGTATTAATTGCAGGGCCCCCTACAAATCTTATGAATGCTCTGGATGGAATAGATACTGTGCTTGCAGGCTACGATATTTATGAAGCCTACGGTATTAACAAACCAAGCGACAATAGGACGGTACTGTGTCAGAATTTTGAAAAAACAGGGGAATGCAGATTTGGGAAAGTTGTAGGTTTCTCCACTCTAAAAAACGAAAGATCAATAAATGACGGGATTTGGGGAACATGGGTAGTGATTATATAAATATAAATAATGATCATGTACATAATTATTTATATGATGGAAACAGTGTTATGAGCATGAATATTGGCTATATGAAAAATTATCTAAAAGATGAATCAAGAAATGATATATTATATTGCTGTGATCAAGACATGAATGTCAAGAGTAATATGAATATCTGTGATAACCGAGTATATTATGATAACACGGTTGTATATAAGGATATGGAAAGAAAAGCCAGTTGTATTAATTTTTGTATAGAAATGAGTCATGCACACAAGTGTCCACAAGAGATAAATGGTGTCATAAATATTACAAAAGGTTTTACATTAAATTGTTCAAAAAACAAGATGAGAAATGATATAATATATTACTTGGGTAAAGACCTGAAAGGCAAAAGTGATATGAATATCTGTGATAGCCAATTATATTATGATAACACTGTGATGTATAAAGATATGGAAAGAAAAGAAAGATGTATCAATTTATGTAAGAAAAATGATTTTATGATGCATGATGATTTTAATAAACGTTGCATGAATTTTAACTTCATACAGAATTACATAAATGAGTTTTCTACTAGTGGAATAAGTTTAAAAACCCCATGTTCCCGTAGTCTTGATGACCCTACCCTTGTAGAAATAACTGCAAAATCAAACAATATATTGCACAAATTTAAAAAAGTTTTTCAAATTAATTCTTACAATACAGAAAACATGAACATCAAAATGAACAAATATTATAATTCTAACTCTAAAGCCAAGAACTCAATTACAAAACATAATCAAAAAGAATGTAAAGAATTTAATGATAACACTCCTAAAACATATGCACAAATATTAAAAACTCAGAATTTAACCTCACACAACCTAATTAAAAACATTAACAATAAAAGCATTGAACACCTTGAACATATAAAGGAGATTCCCCCGATGGACACTCTTAATGGAAAGCATCTTAACGGTATCCCCTACATACCAAACATAAGAAAAAACGCAGACCAATCAGACACCGTATCTGGATCACGTGGTCAAAATAGCCACTCCCACCACAGGCGGGTCCGTACGAGTAAAATGGAATCTACTGCGACACTAAATGAAATATCTTTCTCAAACCGATTCGAATGTCTATTTGACAGTAACATAATCGTAACACATGATTCTGTTCAAAGAGAACACAATCCTTATATTAATAATCGTCTCATCAAGTCAGGAAGCGATCGGACATTGGCTCCGCCCTTCTTTAATCCGATTGGTCGTCGTGGGGGGCAATCTGCTGGAGGTGAAAGGGGCTCCCCCTATAATGACGTCATAGGGTCAATGACCGGATTTCCATCAGATAGTTGTCTTAATGCTAAAGAGAACAAAAATAAGATTAACTCTAATAGGAAATTAATGAAAAACAAAGCGAATAAACATATAAAACGTAATCTTAAAAATAATACGCATATTGTACTGAACAAGGATCTAATTATTGCAACAGCCAATGTTCAAAGTCTTGGAAACAAGACGGAACTGATAAACTTGTATATAAATGAAAATACAGTCAGACCTCGCCGGACCGTCCCCCGATGCTCCGGCATATCAATTACCGACAGTGATTTGGCTGCAACCATTCTAATCTTTCTTTATTTGTATTCACCAAACCGTCAAATCCGGATCCCGACACCGGCAGTGATTTATGGGAACAAAAGTGCTAAATCTAATGTAAATTGTAACATCAAACCGACATTATATAAGATGTGAATAAACATGTTGGGGTAAACTTCCCAGCTGATGAAAGACCCCACGTGGTGCGGGCCAGGCGACAGGCAGGATGTGGCACGTGTCAGTCAACACCGGTCTTTCTGATGTTTGCCGACAGAGCTACCACTAGGGGGCAGGGCTAATCTGGTGGCAGCCAAGCTGACAGGCGGTGGGGGAGAGGGATGCGGGTAGCGTTCACAGTATACACAACACTTTGGGCCTATGACTGGGGCATGGGAGCCATCACAGGTGTCCGTTTCATCAAACCGTCAGACTCGTGAAACCGGCAGAATTATGTGTGACAGACCATGACGGACTGGCGGGGCTTGACTGTAATGTTGACCTTTTCTTTATAACTGAAACTTGGATTAATGAAATGAATGAACGAATCATTAGGGGTGAAAATAAAAATAACAACTATGACATTGAACATATACCTCGGTCCTTAAGGTCTGGCGGAGGCCTGGCGATTATTTACAAACCTGAAATAAATATAAAGAAAATTAATCACAAACATAAATTATCAACAATGGAAATGATGGAAATAAATATTAAATCTAAAAATAAAATATGCACTGTTATTACAATATACAGACCTGAACCGTCTGATAAAAACAGATATACTTACACAGAATTTTTTGAAGAATTTAGTGAACTAATGTCTTATTATAGCGCATACACTCATGAAGTGATGTTAGTAGGTGACTATAATTTTCATATGAACAAACCAGAAAGGCCTAATGTAAAAAAATTCAACGAAGTCCTAGATTTATATAATATGCATAATCATGTGACAGAACCTACTCATATCATGGGAAATACCCTTGACTTAATAATAACTAGCATACATAGTAATATATTAAAAGAACATACAGTAGATGAAAAAATATCAGATCACAACATAATGAAAATGACATTAAATCTGCATACTAAAATTAATAACAAAAAAAGAGTATCATATAGAAATTATAGGAAAATGAATATAATTGATTTTAAAATAGATATTGAGGAGATGTTCAATGAAAATCGAGCTTATCAGGATTCAGATCTAAATAAATTATTAGATAAGTATAACAAACTGACAATGATACTTGATAAACATGCTCCTGTTGTGGAGAAAACCATAAATAATAGGAAACCGGCCCCATGGTTATCTGAGAATATACGAATGGAAAAAAGAAATAAAAGGAGATTAGAAAGAAAAAACATAACAAAACTGGTCTCCCCTCGGATAAGATACAGTTTAAAATACAGAGGAACAAAAATAACAACATCATCAAGGACTCGAGAAATAAATATTATTCGGGAATAATAAATTCAAATAAATCGGATCCTAAAAAATTATTTAAGATATTAAACAAATTACTGCATACTAAGGAGTATCACTCCTTTCCCTAAGCATAATGACAAAAAGGAGTTAGCCTCTGAATTTAATATTTTTTTCCTGGAAAAAATAACAAACCTCAGAGAAACTATGGATAAAAATGATAAAAATATTGAACAGCAAACTGAAGTAGTCAAATTCAATACACATTAGAAAAGTTTGCACTGCTAAGCGACGCTGAAGTCAGAAAAATAATTAAAGAATCCGCAAAGAAGTCATGTGAATTAGATCCCATTCCGACATGGCTACTAAATTAATGTCTGGGAAGTTTATTACCATTAATTAAGGCTATCATAAATAAGTCAATATCATTAGGAAATGTACCTGATGAACTAAAGATGGCTATTATTAGACCCTTAATTAAAAAACTAGGTCTTGAACTGATAAAGAAAAATTATAGACCAGTCTCAAATCTGGCCTATTTATCAAAACTAATAGAAAGAGCTGTGGCTACACAGTTTGTGGGTCATTTGGTTAGAAATAAAATTCAAGGGCTATTTCAATCAGCATATAAGGAATTCCATAGTACTGAAACTGCATTGCTTAAAGTTCAAAATGACATATTAATGGATATTGATATTGGTAAAACGGTTATGCTGGTACTACTGGATCTATCAGCTGCGTTCGACACTATTGATCATGAGATATTATTGAACAGACTGGAAAAAAGATGTGGTATCACAGAAATTGCCCTTAAATGGTTCAGATCATACTTATCTAATAGAAAACAATGTGTGATAATTGATGGTAAAAGATCGGAAAACATGAATATTAAGTATGGTGTCCCACAAGGCTCAGTTTTGGGACCTTCACTTTTCACTGCATATATGGAGCCTTTATCGGATATCATTGGTAACTATGGTCTCAAGCATCATATCTATGCTGATGACACTCAGCTGTACATCAATATTGATCCTAAATCTGATGAAACTAGAAATAGGTCTTGCATAGAGATGGAAAGTTGTATTATAGAGGTTAAAAAATTCTTATTGGAGAATAAGATGAAATTAAATGATGGAAAGACAGAAATGCTGTTATGTGGTAAAAGCTCTGATTTCAGAAATGAAAATGTACCAGAAGAAGTTCTAGTAGGGGAAACTAAAATCCCTTGTCAGATAACTTACTGAGCCATTTGCCCTTATCAAAAGTCTTCTCCCCCAACCCCACTTATCGGACTGCCCGCTCTGACCCCTCATTTGGTGATTACGGTTTTTTTCATTTGCCTTTTGTCCCTTCTGGTCCCCTCCCCGATGCTGTTTGCTATGACCGTCTTTCTTATTCCCCTTTCAGTGTTGCGGACGCGTTGTTTATTAAAGATGTCATTCATTCTTTTCCAAAGTGTCTCCACCGTACACCTGTTCTTCCCTCTGCACACACGGACACACCCCTTTCCTTTTTGCACACCTCCCCTTCGACCCCGGACCCCCAGCCCTGCCCCCACAGTAGCGTACGTTGCCCAGTCTCTTGGCCCTTGTGTTTAAATCCCCCTCCGAATTCTTGGCCAGCCCACACTGCCCGTAAACCTTTATGCCTTGATTATGCATCCAGACCGGTTTGCTCGCCCCCTCCTCCCATTGACTGATCCTGGATCCCTAAATTGTCGAGCAATGACATTATTAAGTGAGGCCCTCGTTTCAGACAGTATGGCATTTCTTTTTCTGCACTACCCCCATTTTCTTATCTCACTACTCTTTTGAAAAATACCTTTGGGGTATACATATGGAATATACATTTACACTTTGGTGTTGTTATAGTCTCTAAAGTGAACACCAGTTGTTAAGATACGAAAAATGACCCCAGAAGAACACTAGTTGTTAAGATACGAAAAATGACCCCAGAAGAACACTAGTTGTCAAGATACGAAAAATGACTCCAGAAGAACACCAGTTGTTAAGAAACGAAAAATGACTCCAAAAGAACACCGGTTGTCAGGGTACGAAAGAACATTACCCCAACAGAACACCAGTTGTCAACTTATGAAAAATCACCCCAGAAGAGCACCGGCTAACAAGGTAAAGAAGAAGCCCCCAGAAGACAGGCCTGCCGCAAAGCCCAGGGTGCCTGCAGGTTATCCTTCTGTGGCCCAGATGGTCACTGATGCCATCTCTGGTCTTCAGGACCGGATGGAATCTTCTCGTCTAATAGCGCCCCGGAAGACGACAGCAGAGCCAGGAAGTCTGCTACGAAGCCCAAAGAGCCGACAGTTTATCCTTCTGTGGCTCAGATGGTCAACGATGCTGTTTCTAATCTTGAGGACCGAAAGACTTAAGGCACCCCACGAAGAAGGAAAACAAAAAAGGAGATCACTGTTGGCAAGCATGCTCAGTCCAGGGGTACAGAAGCCTCTGGTTCTTTCGGGTTTGGCAAGCCAGTACGACCGATAAGCCAAAAGCGGTGAAGAAGCCAGCATAGGAGGCTGCCAAGCGGCCAGCCAAAATGAAAAATCAAGAGAAGGCTGCCAGGAAACCTGCCGAAAAGAAACCTCCAGCGTAGGCTGCCAGGAAGCCGACCGAAGGGAAGTCTCAAGAGGAGGCTGCCGGGAAGCCTGCAGCACGAAAAACTCCGAAGAAGGCTGCCGGGAAGCCGGCCACCATCACAAGCCCAAAGACAAACGAGATGGCTGCCAGGAAGCCAGTCACCATTAAAAGCCCAAAGACAAAGAAGAAGGCTACCAGGAAGCCAGTCGCCATTAAAAGCCCAAAATAAAAGGAGAAGGCAATGAAGCTACAGGCTACCTACCGAAGAAGCCTGTGGCCAAGACAGCAAAAAGTCCCACAAAGTCCTCCCAGTGGTGACCCTGGGTCATACCGCCGGTACACCAACAAGACAGGCTCAGGAGGCTTGTCACATTTGATAACTTACCCACCCATTTTGATGGAAAGTTTGCCTGTTCTGTACCTGGTCCCAAATGAACGAGGAAAGAGAGAAGGAAGGAAAGGAACACTTCCACGCTGGAAGTGGCATTATTTGTCACTTTTTGAGACATGCTAGAGAAAACCCCTAGTGTCATTTCTGCGGTAAATTGGCTAAACTGATATTGCACCTCATGCAGGCCCCCATTACATTTAGATTTGTCCGTTTTCGCTCCCCCGCATTACCCGTTACCCTTTGGCATTGGGCCATGGAGGATTGCCTTTTACCTTTTTTTAATATTTACCCATTCTGCGTTTACACGCTGTTATTTGGACAAAAAAATATGTACCAGTCACTTTTACTTTGTTCTCTTTGGCCCTTCACGTCTCATAATTGTTTTATGACCCTTTCAGGGTCACACGTGTTCCCTACGAGTCCACGTTCTATGAGTTCACCTTATCACTTGTCCTCACACCCCCATCCTAAATTGCAGTCTTGAGAAAAATCACAGGTTTGCTTTAGCACCAGTCTTTGTTAGCTTTTATACCCCATTGCTGTTACAAGTTATCATGTCACAGGTGTCCTTGTATATGACACCATTTCACATTGGCTGTCCATGCTTAAGTGAGCTCGGGTTACCTTGCACCCCTGAGGTCCTTGTGGACCGCTACCCATCTGAGACGATGCCGGATTCGCATTGTCCCATATTTTTATCAATTCACGCTATCTACCTATCCGTTCTTTCATCTGAACGTATTGTGTTTATGACCACCTTAGAGTTGTCATTTGGCCTCCCGGTTCACACTTTGCCCTGTTCTGTTCAGCTCTTTGAAATTACGGCTGTATTGTCGCTAGGGTTTTGTGCGGTCTGGTGGTTTCATTACAGGAAAGACTGTTCATAACTTTGTGTTACTACCAGCGGCGGTTCTCCACCTGTGCCACGCAGGTTGGTTACGGTCTCTCGGTTTTGGTTGCCTGCTGGAGCGATGTTTTTGTGGTCAGCGTGCTGCACTGGTCTTCTTACAGGCCTTTCCAGCTTACACATGTCTATCTACTCTATCTTATTTTCCCGCTCTTTGGGACGAGTTGTTTGCAGAGTAGGATACCTTTTAAACAACCAGCCACCTTTGAAAGGATCGGTGTGACGAGTTTCAACAATACGTGACACCAAAGTTCCGAAAGTCGTTATAAACATGTGACCCCAATTTTGTAGAATGATTTCTGATGTTTTGAGATAATTTTGGACTGGAATTTGGAATCCCCATTTTCGATACCCTTTACAAAGAAAAAAAGAGACGTGGCATCCCATGTGACTGAGGTGAGCGAAATAAAATATGTGTCGTATATCGATACTACTCTCTACTCTAATGTAACATTTCCTACTCTACCTTATTAAACGCTCTGGAATATAATGCTAAGTAAATCTAAGCACTAATCACTGTGCTTATGACGCACTAATCACAGTGTTGCTTACCCCGCCCACATGAGGAAATTTGGAAACCCCCTGAAATTAATACATAAGAAAAGCCGAAAGTTCTTAATTACGTTCTTCCCTTCCCACTTACCTACCTACCCCTTCCCCTATCCTCTATTAGTCCACCTCCCCCCCGAGCCCCTCCTCTGCCCCCACTGCCAATGCCCCCTCCCTCTCCAGTGCCCGTCTGGCCGCCCTGCAGTTTCGCCACTTGTGGTACACCTGTAAACAAAGAAAAATAACAATAGATGAATTAATATTCCTCCAGTTATCTCTGTGACTATCATTTTATTATCTTATTATTTTACTATCGTCTTATGGTCCTTTTTCGGCCTTAATTCTTTACATTCGCTATATTGCATTCGCCCTCCCCTGTTCCGTTCCCTCTTTTACGTTGTTCTCTCTTTCAGATTTGACCTCTTATTCCCTGCCCGTGTTGGTGTTTGATCTCGGACAGCTGAGTTTGGGGTTTTCATCCCTGATGACGTCATCTCGCCTCATCTTTAAATTACCCCTTTCTGACTACCCTTACACGCCTCAATACCTTGTTACCTTGTTCTCCCCACCCATTTACGTGTGCTGAGGATGCACGCTTTTCAGATTTACCCGAATCTGTCTGTTAGTCTCTTTTGACGGGGTCGGCTGGGAGCTTGCTAAGCCCCGCCCCCAATGTCGTCGATAACTTTTTGCCACT
The DNA here is from genome assembly GCA_949316495.1 of Amphiduros pacificus. Lineage (NCBI taxonomy): Eukaryota > Metazoa > Annelida > Polychaeta > Phyllodocida > Hesionidae > Amphiduros > Amphiduros pacificus. The sequence continues at coordinate 5,055,849 of OX439011.1, forward strand.
AGTCTCCCGACCCGGCAGTTTCAAATTGATCTCCTCTGTGCTGGATCCTGTCCTTGAGACTCGATTTTTCTCCTTCAACCCGTTCCCTTCCATCTTAAACCCTGACACCGTTCTGTTCCTCACATGTTTTTCGACCTGTCCACGTATATTGTTTTGGGTTTTGACCACTGGTCATGCTGTTACACCTCCGCCTCCTTGCTGATCTATGCTAGTGATCTTGTGCCGGCGCCATTTTTACTCTCTCAGCGCTCATGCACGCCTGGCTTTGTGTTTGCTACATCTCTCTGACAATTAGTTGGAAATATATAATTTGTACTTACGTGGACGCCCAGGACAGCCATGTCCACCATCAGATGGGCGAAATCCACCCACGACCATGTTTCTCTCATGCTCTTTTGACCCGAGTTGTGGCCTTGGTTTGTTGTTTCTACGTCGCCAAAATTTCCCTTCAGATTGCCCCATTCACCGTCCATATATGGTCCTTGCCTAACCCCCCCATCTCATTGCATCACTCCTTCACCCAGACCCGCTCGCCTGCTTGGGGGCGTCTCCAGAGTCATTAGGTAGCAGGTTATAACTTTGTGAATGTTAATAATTTCCCCCGCTTACTTTTACAGGTTTATTTTACTTTCAGATTATCCGCCTTACATGACTCCACGTCGTACATCACTGATCCCTCGTTTTTTTTGCAGTTTTGATGTCTTCCCTTTCGATAGGCTTTACCTGTTAAATTTTCTGGATAGCCTCTTCTCTCGTTCCCTTGTACGAGTTCTATTTTCCCTGAACCATGTGCTCGATTTTGTTGGTTTGTTTTTGCATCTTGCCCCATGACGACCCTTGGGGTCTGATCACCTTTGTACTGACATGCAGATTAAGGACCTTGATGACAGGTCGCTACCATTCCCCCGTTTTTGTGCTTATACATCAATAAGTCACCCCTTTTGTATGTTTCTCTTGTCGCCACGCTTTTGTATGCTTCCCATGTGTGGACTCCTTGATCAGGGTGGTTGCTATATTAAAATCCCACCCCTGAACTGACCCCTGTGGGTTGGGGAACTAGAGTATACCCACTGTATCCCCTGGATGTTGTAAGAGGCTAACTAATAGGGGGTTGTATCTGTGTCTGTCCCAGAGCAACTGAAAGATCCCATTTGCAAGCTGGAATTATTTTATTATTTTTTTTGGAGACTGCCCCTTGCAAATGGTCTTCCTGTTTTTCGAGTATATTGCCTCTCGTTTTGCCGCCCAGTCTTCGGATCATTGGTGTACAGTGCTTGGTTCTAGTCCACAAGCAGCTCCACCCCAATGATGGAAAGGCTGCGCTTTCGTGTTGAGAGGCCTGCAGCTTGCTTCCTGATGGCTTGTCCTCTGGTTGCCTGGTTGTTTTCGACTCCTCTCCACTGTGGTGGATACGTATGATTCCCATGCCCACTGTATACGCACCTGCCTCAGTGAGGAGGACCCAGCATAGGTGACTATGTGTCACAATCTTGTTTTCTTGCCTGACTTGACCTCGTGCTGTCAGTTGCTTTTGCTGTCAGTTTCCTTTTCAGACGCATTGGCTCTTGAATCCGCACTAACTTATATACCTATATTTTCTTTTTCCCTCAATAGTCGTATTAGTCCATGCCTTGTGACGTACTTGTGTGCTGTCATGCCGTTTATTGCCACGCACAGGATTTTTTGTCTTCCTCCTCTTTCTCTTCCTTTTTTTTTCTTCCTCTCCGTCATGACATTGATGTGGCGTTGCTTTTGTGGCCCCTCACCAGCTGTCACGGCTCCGGTGCAGTGTATTTTTTTAAATTTTACTGTGCCTCCACAGCCGTGACAGGAACAGTGTGACCTTTTTTTTTTATCTCTCCACTGACCTTATTCTCCTCTCCTGACTTTTGCCGTGTGACCTTGTCATATTTGCGTTTGTCCTGCTGTTGTTTTTGTTAGCTGCTTTGCAAATCCTGGCCGGCACGGACACGACCTTGTGCAACTTTTCTCGTACCCAGTGCCGTGTTCGGACCCACCGGAGTCTTCCTGCCCTCTCCACGGCACACTGTTTTGATTTTTGATCGGGCCGTTATGAAGGCCCCCGGGAACCCCAGCCACGTCATGAATGTTGTCTTATTGTCATTTCATGACGCAACTGGGAAACCGGGTAAAAGGCCCTGTTGGATAACCGGTTCCCTCTGTCACCCTCCAGTGTGTTGTTCAGTCTGATCCTCTGTTATGATTGGTTCTTGGGGATGCAGTTGCTGGCTTACATTTTGCCCACCCCTTTTTCTCATTTTTAACCCTTCCTCCACCTCCAATACCTTGTCGTCTCGATTATGGGAGGCTATTTTGTCTGAATTCTTCTTCATGTTCTGGGCACACGTGTCCCACATGGTCTCCTCCTTTCCTTTGAATTTGCCATTTTAGTTCCCTTCTTCATGTGAGTGTGTCGTCTTGGATAAGTTGCTTTGCCGTGATTTTTTCTCACCTCTATTCTCCTCTGTCATATCCAATATGGTAAGTGATAATACATTCCTTGCCCTGTTTTCAACTTCCACTCTCCTCTGTCATATCTTATATGGCAAGTGTTAATACGTTCCTTTTAATGGGTGTTTTCATTCGCTTTCGTTCTCAGCTGGCATGCTGTATGCTCATACATACCTTGCTAGGTCCACATTATCTACAATATAATATTAATGTATACATTATAAGTTTCACATATCTCAGTCCCAGGCTTTGACATTTCCCTACTTGCTATTTGTATAATGTTTATTTCCTGAGAGCGTTTTTCTAAATAGGATATATACGTGACCCTGTCATCGTGTGTGTGACATTTGCTTTAATGAACAGAGTGCTTCTTTCGTGATACCTATTGGGTTACAGGGTTCACTTGTCTTCGAGTGGTTACTGGTCATTCAATTCTATGCCACAGATTCTACACTTGCCGTCACGTAGCACATATGACTTTCTTCCTTATCTTGCTTGAAATGGGCCCATGATTCGTGCTTTGAAGTAACTTTTAGTAATGTTGTCACTTTGCCCTTATTAATGTTGTATGCCTCCATAAGTATGTAGTTTGGCCGTAACAGGCCGTGTGGTGAGTTGTTGGTGGTAACTATAACAATATTAATCACATGACGAATTAAGTTCATGATGATTATCTGTATGATATTTAGCTTAAAATTTATTTAAAGTTTTAACTGTTGTATTTTGTGGTAACTATAACAATCACATGATGAATTAAGTTCGTATTGATTAACTGTATGGCATTAAACTTAAATTTTATTTAGCGTTTTAACTGTTGTATTTGATTTAATGTTTTGACTGTCGTATTTTTTTAGACATCACCGTGTATTCATGAATGTGTGTAATACTGATTAATGTTTGACACTACATTCCACACGGGGCGCTCTGGTACTGCCTTGTATGGTGAAAGTACAGCGTCCGCGTGTGAGGTTTGGTATATGAGGGATGACTGCGTTTAACTGCCATTGGCGCCACCTGGTTAAATATTGTTCCACTACATGGGAACTCTATGATCATGTATATCACAAAGTAAGGTAACTTAAATGTTCTTGATTTTAATGACTCAATCTTATGTAAACGTAATGATTCTTGTATACCTGTCACACAGACTCGCCAACCATCCACAATGGTACGTAGTAACGCAATAGTTGTGTAATATTGAAGAAACCTCACATTATTGTTATATTCTTTACAGTTTCATGTGCTATAATGTTTTCATACCTGCTAAACTAGAATCACGCTGACTTCGTGTATCCTCAGAGAGTGTATCCTCAGAGAGTGTATCCAAATATCTTGCATCACAGGTAATGGTAGTCTGCCCCTGCAAACATGGGTTCACAACTGTAATTATCCTGACTCTCACGCTCCTCACCATTCGATGTAATCTTCTGTTCTCTTCCTTGCATCTCCGCTTCTTCTCTTTTTCTCTTTTGCCCTTTCTTCTCCATTCGCTCTGCAACAAAATAAAAAGAAAACTTTTTTGAAAAAGCCTCTATTCATTCCAGGCATATCCATACATATATATTATTCCATGTACATTTATATTCTGCAAATTTTGGAAGAGCCTCTATTCCTAATGCTTAATTACACATACTTATATATCGTTTCATGACTACGGACTGATTACATAATGACTATTTTCTATCACAAGTTTACCATGATGTCTACCGTGCCTGACTCGGCGTTGTCCGAAATTTTTAGGTTGTTATATTAAAATATGATGCTTGCAGAGCTTGTTGACTTACGCAGGACCCTGCATTTTCGTCGTTCGGAGTTCGTTTTACTCCAAATCTAATATAATTTTTCCATCCATAATACACCTGATGTTTATGAAATTGATGCTACAAATTTCGACATAAACCCTTCAAGACAGCTGGTTTCAATTGGAGAGTGCAATTACCAGTCCTCAGAGCGCTGGTTCCCGTCTTGCGTGCCTTACCGGCCCATTTATCTATGTCTGTATTCTCAGTCATTCGTGCTTTCCTAGAATCTCCTGTCAGTCAGACGTGCTGTGAGGAATATAACTTTTCAGCTTTGTCAAATTAGCCGTGTAACAATGTAACGATATTTGATGTAACTCCAGATACAGGCTTTTGCCGTCTCCGTCTCAAGTGCCATGGCCCCATGCTTGGCCTGAGGAGTTTTAATTATTTTCTAGGATCAACCACGTATGATCATGCTATCCGAGGTCATTCTCGTGCCCTCTAATTGTGGATGTGCTAAAAACAGAGCATGTGGTTTGAATCTTCACTCCCTTGCCATGATATACGAGATACTTTCCAGAGGTTGAAGACATATAAATGAATGTAATGGTCGGTTACCGTGCCCGTGATGACTGCATATTATCCTACGAACATTAACTTTACTGAACCTTTGCCTCGGCTAACACTGAGACGATGACAGAGTAAACCAATTTGTCTTCAGATTTTCACAACTAATTCACAACAAATTACATTACCTTGCTCTTATCAATTTCACGTGGCTGCTTTCTTGCTTCCCTCTTCCTCGTGCGTTCACATCCAAGCACTGTTGCGGGTTGACCGTTGGGGAATTTCCCACTTCTCCGCTGACCCTTTACGTGACCTTGTTCCACTAATCCATGTATAATCCACTTTTAAGTTGAACTTGTAACTTTTAATGTCCTTCGTTGATGTTGACTTTCGCTCCGTATTTTTATAAACTGATGTTTTGTGGAGTTACCTTGTCATGATTCTGACCTGGCGATCACCTGACCTTTTTGCATTTTTGCATAAATTAGCGTGGCCAGTGATCAAATATGTCGATGTGGCGTCACTAGGCCGCGCGGCCGTTCAAATCTTTTCTTGTCTCCACACTCTTCACTGCATGCTACAGACGGTGCTGCCTCCTGGCGTTTCGTGTTCGCCGCTTATGGTCAATACGTTAAGAGAATTTTGCTGCATTTGTTGACTTGTCACCCGTAAGGGATCATTGAGCATTTTGTGTGTGTTCCTGCATACGCATTTGTTATTCGTTCTCGTTACGCCTACAAGTGTTTTTGAATGAAAATAAGAAAAAACGAGAATAGAAAAACCGTCATATAGCATTTTGTAACATTTGTCTAATGTGTGTTCCTTGACCTTTTCGTATGGGTCTCCATCCAGATCATCATCCTCTCAACCTCCTTTTATGGGCGTCACTTCACATCTTACTCTAGACGCCCTCCTTAATCCTTTAGTTCTTATTTTTCTTCTTCTCCTTCTTCTTCTTTCTCTTTTTTATCTTTGCTTGTTCTTTGATAATATAAGGGTGTATTGCATACATTTCATGAGTAATAACTTAAGTATTAATTTGCCTCGTATCTTGTATTGTTTAATCGACACTGTTACTCGTATTAATTAACTTAAGAATATTGATTTTTTTTTTTTTTTGCCTCATGTCCAATATGTGATTTCAATGTATGTTCGCTGTTAGAAGGTCTACAAGCCTTAGTGAAAATTTGTTAAGGATTGCATGTCATCTCATACATGTGATCAGGTTGCTATTTTTGTCAGACAGTTGTCACTCCTCCTGCTTGTAATTTGTTACCTGTTTCTTTGGACTGTTGTTGAAAAGAAATGTGAAATCCACACTTCTTCCATCACCTCGGTCAATCACTTACGGGTTACGTAATATTTTGTTTCATTTTCCTTTTGTTTGATTAGGATTCTGCGAGCCGTGTTCCTGGACGGAAAACAGACAGTTATTTAGACCCGATAATATTGATGAATTATCTTAATTTGCTGTGTTGTTTCTCATTTCCTTTGACTATTGCTGAAAGGAAATTTAGAACCCATGTTTTCTTCTTCTTTTTCTTTATCTTTGCGTGTCTGAATTGACAATGAAAGTTGCTTTCTGCTCTCCATCTTGAGTGCGCTCGTGGTATGATATTTAATTTATTATGATACATAAAATTATTGTAACGTTTGATTTAATATTTAACTTCACATAATGACTTATTTAATATGATTTTTGAGTGGTGTGGTACTTTATTTAATATGAGGTCTATTGTGCTAATTGGTTTCGTATAATAATTGGGTTAACGCTTTAATTGTTTAATATCTTATGTTTGTATATTTTATGTGTATCGTGATTCAGGGTAAGCCTCGTTTTTCGCTAAAGGTACCTAAGTACCACGGTAGGTGTCAATAGGCACTGGGATGGGTTTATATGCTGTTAAACATAGTATTGTCTCATGCCTGCTAACACACCTATTATATTATTCTTTGTATATCTTCAATTCTTTAAATATTTGTGAGGTGCTCATTACGGATGTTTGTTTGGGATTTTACCTCACCTTTCACGTTACTGGCTACGCCATATATCTCATGTGTCCAAACATTGGTTACCTGTATTGCTGTTTTTTTATTATAATATATATATATACAATTACCATCTCCCACGTTTTTGTATTTCCATTATTTTTCGCTTGCCTTCACTTCTTAAATAAATAAATTGCTTTTGACTTATTTCAATATTCTTGATTATAGTACGTACTCTGTGTTACATAACGATTTCGGTTATGCTTATCAGTGTTTTACTCTGTTTTAGATTGTGGATGGTTACTGAGTTTCACCATATACTTCGAACACTTGGAGAAGAACCTTCCATGTTACATGAAAGGTTTAGTGCCCTTTGACGTCCATCCTTTTTGGGTGCGACTATCATTTGAAGCTGTCTCTCTGTGGGATTCCCATCCCTGCTTTTATAAATCACGAAGAATTAAATTTTGTTTTAAGAGATCTTAGTTGTAAAATAGGATATTTCCTATCTGGTTGGCACCTCCTCATTTTACTAGTATTCAATTGCGCAATGTTGTATGAATTTGTTACTGTAAAAAAAATATTTTCATTTACTGATGTATTGTGTACTTTTGAATAATCTAGTTTGAATAAGTAATTTGTTCTTTGTCTCTCAGACGTATTTTGTATCTTTTGTATGTCCATAATGCCTTTTGCATAATTGCTGTATGATGCAGATTTGGTTATCACTTGAGCATGTGTTAAGTCCTTTACCCGCTAAACACATGGTTGTTTGAGATGTCCTCAGTTGTTAAATTGTATATTCTAGCCCTGAGAATACATGGAACATTCGTTCTGTACTGATTGCATGTTCCTTACCTAAACCCAAAGAAGACTTCTGCATCGTTGTACACCATCCTGTTTGCCTTGCTTGCAAGCTGGATTTAAGTTAAACTGTCCTAACTTTGGTTTGTCTCTCATTGCTCCACAATAGTGGCTATCATTGTCGATATTTTTAAGATAAAATAATCCCTGTTCACTTAAGATAAAATAATCCCTGTTCACTTACGTCCTTACAAACTTGTGTGAGGTTCTTCTGTAATTAATATTTTGAGTGTATTTTATTGTTGTATTTTAATGTAAATGTGTGTTGCTTTCACGAGAGTGTTACTGTGAATCCCTGTTTCTAGTAGTTGTATTTTATCGTAACTGTGCGTAGTATTTTATCTAGATGTACACTACGCTCATTACAGGACCTTGATATTGTAAATCATGTATTATTATTGTAAGTCTGGTTTAGGCTTGGTCTATGGCATGGGCGACTGGCATTTTGGTTAAAATAGATATTCTATTAATTGAGTTTAAGGATGTAGGTTGATGTAGGTTGGTACTCTCGTCTGAAACACGAGGACGTGTTTAGTCGAAGGGGGACCAAGTGTAGGATATAGATAACACACCCAGAGACTCTTGAAAACATATAGACATTCATAGACAATCACGAATGCTATTGATGGTTGATGCGTCACCATAACCACCACACTGAGAGATCACGTGCGGGCAGACGAGCACATGTCAGATACGCAGGCAAGACGAGTCTATTCGGTGTCGCCTGAGGAAGCCACGTAGGCAAACTCCACACATGACGCAGATTGATCCCTCAAAGAGGCCCGCAACCGTTGGGTCCTTGGAGATGCCCAGACGGAGACAGAGCGACCACTTGCCACAGAAGATCCACGACTCTCAGTATCGTGACTGCATAGACTTGGGTGTTTTGTGTATAGATAGGATCTCATAAGTATCATGCATTTGGATAGTTCACATGCCTCACTCTTTGCCATGCCGGCCTAGCCAGACAAGGAAGACTCACAGCACCGAATAAAGGTTACTATTGTGTCGTGTATATCCTGTGTCTGCAGTCCTTATTACCTGTCACTTCACCTGGGTATATAGGGTAGCTAGGATCCGTGCCCCGACTCACAACCAGCGAGTTAGCGAGCTATGCTTATTGTACAGTACAGTACGGTAGAGTAGAGTAGAGTATCTATCTATGGTAGAGTATTGATCCCCCATCCACATCCCCCAACGACGGATACTCTCCATTAGTGGGTAACATTACGAGTACAGTATCCAAATTTCAGACTGATGTATGATCAACCAAGTGCTATCTATGCGATACCAGGTGTCACAGCTCTTAGTAGTCACTCTCATCTTTATGTGGATGTTAGTCTACCCCTTGTTGTGAAAGACAATGCTTTTACTATTTACGAAATATCATCCTTTCCAATACCGACGGGCAGTCCAAATCCAAATCAGTTCACACGCATTACAGGTTTTTCTGACTTTATTGGGATATCCCGTGACGAGAGATTCTATATCGAATTATCTGCAGCCGATCTCTTAGAATGTTTCGGCTCAGGTGTTCGTCATTGCTACCGGTCTTTTCCTGAATTTCCTACTGACATTCCCTCATGTGCCCTATCCATATTTACGGGAATAGTCCGCGACATTATGTTGTATTGCCAAGTTGACTATTTAGTTATGAAGTCTCCCCCTCATGTTGTTAGGGATTTACAGAACTCTTCATTCCTAGTTATTGGACACAGCGAACCTTGGCTAGTTTCATGCCAACTTGATGTCACCCCTACCGAAGTGGAACCAAGTTCATTTTGTACATTCACGCTAGGCTGCAGTTGCAGTATGCGATCGAGTTCTGGTGTTTACATTCCACCAAGTCTCGCTCATTGTGATAACAAAACTGATGACTCATGTTGAAATGTCTTATACCACTAATTTACTATTTCTCTCGCTCTTTCACAATGAATCTGTCACACAAGATATGACTGCAAACACACTGTTTGACGATCCGCTGAAGTTAGATGTTCCGGACCTTGACCTCCATTCAGGTGTTGATGACTTTGTGTCCCGCCAAGGTATGTTCATAGCAGATCTTAATCGTACCGCCTCGGCGTGGAAAGATGCTCAGGTACTCTATATTGACCTCTCATGGTCTTTACCAGGACCTACTCAATACGGCAGGTATTGGTTTAGCGATTGGATGTGTAGTTTATTTATCCTCTATGATAGATATGCACACCTCAAGAAGACTATTTTGTTGTTTCAACTTAGTCAAGTCCCCGCTGCTGATGCTTCACCCACCTATGTTGGACTACATAGGCTCCATTTATTTGATGTGTTCAGTGTCACAACCCTGTTCATTGTTATTCTTGCATTTCTTCTTCAGAAAGCTTATGTTTCATATCAGAATAGACATGATTTGACATCTGTTATGCGAATGTTTGACCGAGAGACTAAAAGCCCTCGAACTTGAGTGTTACTTGAGTTCTTTTGAGGCACCTCTCGGGTAGTCACTGAAATTTTGAATTTCCCAGGATGCATTAAAGTTATCCCTGGCGAAACTATGCCTCATGCTGAATTTTCTAATGGATGCTTCCATACGCATTTGATTATCGACTGGAATGTGACCATGTTAAGAGACTTACATCGTGAACTCAAATTCCATATGCCTTCTGTTATCAGTGTCCCGTTTCATCTCAAAATCCTTACCAAAACTGTTTTATCCACTCCATGTGCCTTTAATCTTTTAATTGGATGCGATGGCTATTATGTCCCCCACAATTTACCTTCTGATCTGCCTCTCCGTCCCCGTGGACACACGTTCACCTCCCTTAGCAGGAAGGTGTTGGCATCACCAATTGACCCCCGTGGACTGACAAAGAATGGTATATCCAAATTTGATAGGCCGAAATTTCCATCTCTTGATCAACTCCGTGAAGAACAATCCGACCCCCAGATCGAACAACTAGAGAGTATTCTCGCTCGGTCTAAGTCTACTCCATGTCTGACTTTCCAGGAACTTCCTGTCAAAAAGGTCAGGTGGGGAGATCATGTTCGAACCAAAAGCATGCCAGGAAATTTTCCTATTGCTTTAGAAGGACAGTCATGAATCATTATGATATAGATAGATCCAACATCCAGGACAATCTATTCACCCCCCAGTTTCCCTTTCAGAAATAAATACGCCCAGCGCTCAACCATTTTCCATACCATTAGGCAAGTATGTTTGTCGACACACCTCACCCCACGGTAAGTTCTCCTTCTCCAGGTAGTCACATTATATCCATGGATTCCCTGAAATTCAAAATTGATCTACAGGAATTGCTTGGAAAAACTAGCTGTCCGTTTTCTCAAATTATTTAATTGGTCCCATCCAATGTCTGCGTTGTTCGCCGAGCTTTGACTTATTTTTGACTTTAAGGCAAAGACCATTGAATTTTTCCAGGTGAGTTAATTGGGGTTGACTGCCTCAGGACGCAAAGGGGCGTTCCAGCATGGACATAACAGCTTACTATGAACTTGTTTCAGGTATTGACGAAGGAGGCAATGATCATGCTTAATGTGTGGATGCATCCTTTATCATTGACAACTGCGAGACTGGGGGAGAAAATTGAGATCATTGCTGATACTCATATCCTTGGCGTACCTACCTTGGCTGTCCTAAGGTAATCTAGTGGAACGTGCTTGCAGTGATTTGCAGGCCAATAGATTAGACTCCATCTGGCTATCTTTCATCCTCAAGTAGCACAAAGTCAATGCATATATGGTATCAATAAGCATTTATTGACGAGTGACAAATATTTACATACACAATGCAAAGCATAGCGTCATGATATGAGTGAGACACTGTAGTAACCATCTCTGACATGGACACCTCTGGCACCCCGGTTGGTCTAGCTTCTCCCAGTCTTGGCTCTAGATGCGGGGTCATGGCAGCAGTATCTGAGAGACCTGAAGACTGGATGCCCAAGGATAAGAAGCACCAAGCTCTTTGCACAGTCCCATCATGTAGGGACATGATAACTAATCAAAATGCAGAACAGCTTGTCATGTGATGTGTGGCCTGTTCGTCCTCCGCAGCAATGTTCGTCTCGCATGTCATATATACAGCCCTCCAATGACAAAGTGAGTCCTCACACTAAGCAGGAACACCAAGGCTTAATGCCATAGTAAAATTTGCCATTCTCATACCGACTCTAGTTTACAAAATCATGTTACAAACGCTAGATAATGTCAGGAATACTACAACGCCATAATACAGTAAACAATATTCAAACGATTGAGAAGAAATACAATATAAAAATGCACCAGCTGTAACGCGATACAGCAAAGTCACAATCACCCATAGTCACAACTACATGTAATTTAAGTTTACAAGACACATTTACATGCAAGTACATCATATACTTGATGTAAACTGGATGCTTGTGAAAGCTGTATTCAAATAACATGTGAAATAACAAAATGGGAATCACCAGAATGCAGGTGCAGGTTTTTCTTTTATTATCACATATAACGCAATACAGCAAAGTTACAATCACCCATAGTCACAACTACATGTAATTTAAGTTTACAAGACACATTTACATGCACCCAATCCTGTGCAAAACATGACACCAAGTAGGGAAAGCCATATTTTATTCAGGGACACACCTCAACTGGCAGAACACATGTATTACAAGGACACCTAGCAAGTACAGCATATACTTGATGTAAACTGGATGCTTGTGAAAGCTGTATTCAAATAACATGTGAAATGACAAAATGGGAATCACCAGAATGCAGGTGCAGGTTTTTCTTTTATTATCACATATAATATGGGATTTGTATAATCACTCGAATTATGTGTTAAATTTAAATGTAACCCCTAACATCTGACATGTTAAGGCTACACAAAATGTCATAGGCCTTTTGTGGAAAGCAATGCAGAAAGAAGAATTTAAAACCAAAGATAACTCCCAAGAATATTGTCCAAACCTACCTCCATACAATGTGTATTTATTGGCCAACCATCAGCCAACGACAACAACAATACAATTAGATGTCATAGGCCTTTTGTGGTATCGTCCATGCAGAAATAGTCGAGCAAGAGATGTAAAAGAAACAAAGATGTAATTCCAGCAAAATGCTGTAAGGAACCCAGTACAGAAAAACATCCATTCACAACAGCACACACATGTGGCTGAACGCAATGCAGAATAAATAATTTTAAACCAAAGAGAACTCCTAAAATTTCCAAACCTACCTCCATGAAATGTGTTCATATTGGCCAACCATCAGCCAATGACCAGAACAATAACAATAACAGCAATGGCCAAAGCAAAACCATTCGCAAAAGTAGCCAAAACTCACAAATTCTAAATTTGAAAAATCTGATAGACCAAATCTCATAGACCAAAGTAGTGAAAAGGGAAGATAATCCTTGAAAGATCATATCAATAAACTATTTATAGGAGAAACAAACAACATATTAGCAAAAGTAGCTTCGTTCCAGGGCATTTGCCATTTAGAACGTAAAAAAACAGTAATATACTTCTTAAACTCTGTATAAGGAATAGGCATATTTATAAGGTGCTTCTCCAATGCAAATCTCTTTATTTTCCTCAGTACAGAGTTTGTGATGCTGTTCAAGGATATTGTAAATAAAAGAATTTTTCCAATCCTTTGCTTTCAATGCTTGTAAACAAGACAAAGAATCACAAAATATTAAAAATGTACGATGTGGAGAAGTCTCCAGATGATCTAAAGCTAGATATAAAGCAAGAGTAAATAGACGATTTATTTGGCAGACGTTCTGAATAAATATGATTGCCCTTAACAGCAGCTGCAGCAGCCTTGTCATCATCAAATGATCCATCAGCGTATATACACTGATATCCAGCGAAAATAGATTTTATTTCTTTATATCTATTTACATAAAGGGATGGATCTGTTGATCTTTAATTCCGACATTGCCACATTAATACTTAAAGTTACATAGGTCTATGGAGGTGTTTCTGGATATTGAAATTTAGATATTTGATTTGGATTTATATTTAAAGATTGTAAAGATTCTTTGATGCGAATGCCAAAAGTTGGAATTGTATTAGGTTTATTTTCAAAAGGGTCAACATAATGTGGACTAAATATGGTATCATATGCAGGATTGTCTTGGTTTGCTACAATTTTTGCAGCATATTGAAGGGCAGGCTTTTCTCTTCTTAAATCAAGAGGCAGTTCATCTGCCTCAACTGCCAAGCTATCAGCAGGTGATGTACGAAAGGCACCAAGGCATAAACTTAAACCTTGATTTTGTATACGATCAAGCATTTTGATATATGATGGACATGCTGATCCATATATCATACATCCATAATCAAGTTTGGAACGTACCAGCGCTCTATATAATTGCAATAAAAAAATATGGTCCCATCCACAATCAGTATGGGCAAGAACCTGAATAAATCTAATGCCTTCTGGCATTTCTTTTTAACGTATTTTATGTGAGGTATAAGAGATAATTTTTTATCAAAAATAAGTCCAAGAAACTTGGCATCTTCAACAACAGGTATCCGAGTTTGGTCTAAATAAAGATCAGGATCTGGGTGAACTTTCCATTTTTTTACCAAAGTGCACACACACACAGTTTTCTTTAAAGAAAACTTAAATCCGTTGTTGTCAGCCCATTCTTGTATTCTATTAAGATGTTTTTGGAGCTGTCTTTATATAGTATGCATGCTTGTTGACCTGTAACATCTGTTCCAGGTCTTACACAATTAACTATGCTGTTGATTTTTATAATAAATAGTGTAACAGGTAATAAACTTCCCTGTGGAACACCCATTTCCTGATCAAATGCATCAGAAAGTGATGAACCAATTTGGACCCTGAATTCTCTATTTGACAACAACATTTTGAATAAAAAGGGTTAAACGACCCCTTAATCCAATATCATATAAATCGCTTACTATCCCAAATTTCCAAGTCATATCATATGCTTTCTCTAAACCAAATAAAATATTAATGACAGGTTCGCCGTTTATAAAACCCTCTCATATAAATGTTTCTAAACCTACCAGATTGTATTTTTCTAACGCCACTCTTTGCAACTGAAATATAAACTGCAGTTTCTAAAATCTAAATTAAACGTTTGTTGATCATTTGTTCCATTGTTTTATAAATACAACTGGTTAAAGCAATGGGATGATACTTATTGGAGTCTGATGAGGAATAATAGTGGCTTCACTCCATGAGGAAAATCAACATTTTCCCAAACGTTATGTTTTCAACAGAGTTTACCAGGTTTACATAAGAATCAATAATCAATTACAACAATTACCAATGGTGAATGGTATCTCAGGAATTTCCAGTCAGAGAACAGTCTCAGTTGGGATTTCTGTATGTATGTAACTCTATGCGTGCATTAATTGAATCTACTGTCGAACTTCACATGAAAACTGATGTTAATTCCAATAAATGAGATTAACACAGTCTCCATAGGATCCGCAATATAATTCAGCAATTTCACCAATCAAGCAACATTTATATCACCAATAACTGTAAACCAAAATCAAGCATGCACAGTACAGTGTCCTAAATATTAGGATAACGAAGTATACACAAACTATTTAGATAAATGAATGATAAAATAAAGAATTGATTATATATATATAAATGGATCATATTTTTCGTGGAATGTAGGATTGAATGCAAAAACCTTAAATCAATAATAGACATGTTACGAGAGTTAGGAAAGATCATGTGAGTGAATGATACAAGGACTGAAAGGTCACAAAACGCTTTTTGAGAAGGGTGTGGTTTATATGATAGGTATCCTGATTTTAAATTCAATCTTATGTTTTCAAATTAAATTGCCAAATTAAATTGCCAAATTAAATTGCCAAATTAAATTGCCAAATTAAATTGCCAAAAATTATCAGATAAAAACAGAACAGATACATGAAACAGTATATTTAATAATCATCACAACCATTTCACTGCAAAAATGAGGAAGATGAAATGCATTTTGTTTGAAAAAATGTTAAAGTCTTTGACTTTGTTAAAGTCAATGAATACTTTACAAAGTCTTAAGTGCTTATAAAATAACTGAAAAGGTCAAAATTGTAATTGTATTTCATATACCTTTGTGATAACATCAGTTCATTTTTATGTCACAACGGATGGATATGGTTTAACTGCAACAAATGTATAGTCATATAGTCAGATACTTTAGTTTAGATAATTAATTATAATTGATAATTACCTGTGCTATTTCTTTGTTGAACTAATTACCTTATCTTAAGTCTATGAAATAAAAGAAAGATGTGATGGATAAATTCGGGGTAATATGGCTAAGAACTATGATTTTTGACAAATAAAGTTGGTTAAACCCAAGGCAATATTAACCAGTCAATCAGTACATAATATTTGATGCTAAATACAGAAAAAGGTCAGCCATAAAGTTCTCTCTTGTAAGCATTGCACGTTCTGTTCCTTATCATGGTAAGAAATGCAGAAATATGTCTGTCATTATGGTTTTTGCTCTTTTATGAAATGTCTGTTTTCCATGATTATGATTGTTTGAATACTAAACTGTGCCTACAATACAAAGAAGACAAATTATTGAAATACAGACAGTGCATGTATATCGAAAACCTTCCAAGCACTGCTTTATAAGGTCCTTAATATTTTGTAATACATGTAATTATTTAATCTGTCATTACACTGATGCCACCTAATATCAGATCACTTTGTCACTGGGAGATATTCACTTAGAGATAACACTACTATCTGATAAAGTTTGGAGAGGAGCTTTATTAATAAAGCGGAGCAACAGACGCTCATGAAACCACACTACACACACCAATACACACATCAATAACATTATAACATCACTCATTGATAATTTGCTTATAGTAGATTATGAGTTAGATATCATGGTAATAGCCAGTTTCAATACATGTATATTGAGGGCCATGATATTGTTATTTACCAAACAAACCTAAAAAGAGTGCAGCCTTGTAGGCTAGGCTATCGTGGCTAGACAACCTGTACATCCTGGAGTAGTTGGTAAGTAATTGGATGTTTTTGGCTTGATAAGATTCATAACATGTATGTATCTTACTGCAGCCAAATATACAGAAATGAAATTGGTGAATAGCATTCTACCTCTCTCTGATCATGTGAGGAAGGCCACATATCTCAGTAATTGATCTTCACTTCCTGGGTAAGGCTCCATTCGGTAATGGTTACAAAAGGTGAAGTATTGAGTCTGGGCAGAGTTGTAATTGCGTGTTAAGTATAATATTGAAGCTCTTATCACATGACTCCTGCCTATTACTCAGTGAGATAATGTCATCAAGGTAATGGGTGGTATGAGGTGATGCTCCTCGTTTTTTTATATATGTACTCCAAACAATTGGAATAGTCCTTGAATAATCTGGGAGCTGATCTTTGGCCGAATGGTAAAACTGCCAATGTGAAAAATTCTGTTTTCTCCATTTTGTCATGGAGAGCTGAGCTTAAATTGCATTTAGCGGCCCAAGATGATGAACAGATGTCCACTAGCTTAACAACATCATATATTGTAACATATGTCAGAGAGCAATACTCGGGGTTGATTTTATCATTCACTGATAAGTCATGTATAACCCTGGTCTTGTTATTGGTGATTTTGTGGAAGGCTCCCAGGGGATGCACTATATCCTAGGGGGAGGTCCTCATGACTGAAAGGGTCCTCAATTCTGCATAGTGCTTGGTTTTCTCATTTGAATTTGTCCACTGCTTTACTGTGATCCACTTAGGATAATTCGGCTCATGGAATCGATCCTGAAGTCATCATGGACACTTTTAAGAAGCTGTTTGGCTAAAATCTGGTCTGGATAGTCTGAT
Source organism: Amphiduros pacificus (assembly GCA_949316495.1). Classification (NCBI taxonomy): domain Eukaryota; kingdom Metazoa; phylum Annelida; class Polychaeta; order Phyllodocida; family Hesionidae; genus Amphiduros; species Amphiduros pacificus. Next base: position 5,073,323 of record OX439011.1, read on the forward strand.
AGTTCACTTTTCCATAACATATGGGACCAGGCTATTCCATGCGGTCCCAGAAGCTGGTGCTCCACGGGGGTTTGTGTTATTAACTGGTATACTACATCTGCCTTCCTTTTAATATTGCTTGAAGGGCAGTGGTCCGTTGCACTGCTTGCATATGTGTGCTCATCTACATAAGCGGAAGTTGCATCGTAGCATATTCCAATTATTGCAGATCTCCTGCAGAGTGCTTTTCTTCTTCTGGAACCTAGGCGATGCTGCTGACTGAATCTGAGCCCGGTATGGTACCCTCAAGGTCATGCATGTTATCACCCACACACACACATATGCCCCTGTCTGTCAGTTCAAGAGACTCATCCAACAAATTCTCAAAAATGTTTTCTTTATAGTACTTCAGATAAGAATATGTTGTTATTACCTGGAGATGAAGGTTGACCAGTGCAAAACATGCATTGTTGTTTTGCACCTGTGTGGTGGTGGTTGCTAGGCTCAGTGTTGGTGTTGCTATTGTTTCTTTCCAGCTCTTCTACCTGTCCAGGGAGTATGCTCATGGCATCTTGCAAGGCTATTACAGCTTGAAGTTGAAGTTGCATGTTTGGCATCTGTTCTCTTAAAAAGGTTTAGATATACCTGAGGAGCTTGGCTGAGATCTGCATTGTGTCCTGACTGTTGGGTTGAGGCTGCCCTGAGGGGTGGATTGAGTTTGTCAGCCTGTCAGGTAATGAATATTCCTGTCATTCAGCCGAGGAGGCAAAGAGTGGGCTGATCCTGGTATCTCCAGGAGCTGTTCATCATTCGATTGGATCCTCCCCCTGAGAAAAAAATAGACTGGTGCACTTGTTTCTACCAATGGGCCCTGGGTGACCTTTCACTAGGCAAAATGAGCATGGGTCCACCTCCGTTGGCGAACATTTAACTCGCATGAAACAAGCCAAAAATTTAAAAGGATAAGTTTTGCAAGTCGCACACCACACGAGGAGGGACTTTCGTCACTAAATAGTCGACCTGGCAATATGTCATAATGTTCCACACTGATCCTGTAAAAATAGGCAGGGCACAAGATGGAATGTAAATCAGGAACAATCAGGAAATTGCCAATAGCAATGGCGCACACTGGAGCCAAAGCATTCTGAGAGTTCTGCCCTCAAAAGTTCTATATTAAATCGTTCATCCCCGATATGCCAATATATTCTGAAAACCTAGTAATTCGTGTGAATTGGTTAGGGGTAGGGCTGCCAGTGGGGATAGGATATGAAGGAACTTCATAGATAGTGAAGGCATTATCTTTAACAACAAGAGGCAAGTTGACATCCAGATAAAGATTTGATTCGCACCAGGTATGTCACACTAGGTATGGCATAAATGGCACTGGGCTGGTCGTACATCAAACGGAAATTAGGGTACTGAAGGCGAAGTAAACCAGCAACCTGTCTCATGGACATATGGAGTGTATCAGGGGGCACCAAAATCGGTGAGAGTTTATTGGCAGCAATTGTTTCCATCGCAATTACAGTTGCATGTGCTTCAGATTCCAAAAGAGTGAGTTCCTGAAAGTGTCCAATCTCAGACATGCTAGAATAAGTGAAGTCGGCAAGAGACTTATGTAAACAAACGTTGTGCATCAGTTTGGATCTTAATAACACCCAATTGGCTATATAATTCCAGCTATTTTGCAGCATCTTACCAATATTTACAGTGTTGTTCATGACACCAGCCGAGACAACATCCAGGCGTTTGTTGGTAACGATGACCAGCGAAGATGTCTGGTCATGCAGGGTCTGTAAATTTAACTGAAGCCTTTTCGAATTTCCTTCAACTACATCTACTCTCTTCATCAACATATGTCGTAGTTTGTCGGTAACCAACCCGAAGGCGGAACCAAGAAAAGAGCCTACAAATGGAAGAAGTGATCTCTTATTCCTAGTACCGTAAGAATCAGACACTTGGGGGATTGGCCATAGTTTCTTTATTAAGCGCCAATATCTCTGAATGTGGCTTGTCAGGCAGGCGTTCAGATTTCTTGGAATTCTTGGGCTGTCGTTATGTATCTTCTGTGCTTGGGGGACATACATTTTTGTAAGAAGCGCCCCAAAATTGGGTCGCGCTAGAACCGTAGTTGCCGATGTCTGGTTGGCAAGCATCAGAATAATCACAATCAAATGCCTTTTTTTTTTCTTTACAGCCTGGGACTTTTCTGAAGTCATCAGGGCAGGACTGAAGTTCCAACTCAGGTTCAAAAATATTTTCCCAAAATGTCTTGTCAAATGGGAGGGAGTCGAGTGTTTAACTCGTCGTCAGAAAGAAATGTGAAGGGTGAATCATCAGAAGTAAAGTTGGGCGTATCTGCAGGATTCACGACAGGAACATAATCCTTCCACACAAAGGGGGAATGATTAATTGTTAGCAACTATACTAAAGAACTATTCTGTGTTATAAGGAACTGGGCGAGTTCTGCAGCGACTTAAGTGGAATGGCGACTTAAGTTTGAGCTCCGATAAAATCCTCTTTATTGTCGGTTTTAAAGTTATCTATCTCTAGTCTTTTGCCACACTCTCACGCTAAGAACCCGAACCTTACAGTGGTCTATCTGATACCAGACTTTTTGCAGGCTCTGACGGCAGTTTTGATTGGAAATCCGCTCGCGAGGCTGGGATCATACTGTGTTGTCTTTGCGAGGCACCGCGCTCACGAGCATCCACTCTGTGCTGCCTGTGTCGAGTGCTTAAGTTTGATACATTTAACCTACTGTTTTCCTTTCTTTCACCAGCCCTAACAGGCCTTCGGGTTAAATTCTATATTACACTAGCCTTACAGGCCTTCGGGTGTAATATCTCTAAAATCCCTTTATTTTCACCAGCCTCACTGGCCTTCGGGTGAAATTCCATATTACACTAGCCTACCAGGCCCTCAAGTGTAAAATATCCAAGTCGCCAGCCCACACTGGGCCTTCGGGTGCATTTATTGTTGCCTTTTACGAGGCATAAAACCCCACTGTTCTATGACAGTTATTTCTATTCATTGGAAATAATATTTACGAGCTGGGGTATCAGTTGATAATATTGGGTAAATAATCTGCAATATACGTAGTTCAAAATACAGAACGCTCAGTCAATCGCTCATATAGCAATTGACCCGTATATATACAAAGAGATTACCTACCTGTTCAATGTTACACAATCATGGCTTTGTTTGTATATGTTCGTGTTTTAACAAATACAACAAGATTTCTAACACAAATATTGAGACTCTATCCTTGCCCCACAATGGTATAGGATCGAGAAAAGTACTGTTATGTGATGACCATGCGAGCACGTTTAAGAAGAATTCTTCTCTGAGACATATTAATTTTAATATCATCTCAGTGGCCCAATTTCAATCATTACATAACATTGTTGCTAACTCAAATATTAATATATTCGAGTCTGAGAAGGAAATTGAACTGTTCCCTTGTCAGTTTCGATGGGTGCTCGATACTTGTGAATACATAAAGTCGAACACACAACTATCCGTACATGGGGCAAGCAAGCTAAATTGTCAGTTCAAACCCAAAGCATCTTTATTGGGAAAACATATTTATTCTGCCTCCTCGGCCACAAAAACATAGACTGAACAACAAATATGTTGAGAGTTCATGCAATTCGTCAAAATCATGCAGTTTTGGCAAAATTATCAGAGGTGGCGCTGTTAGTGGTAGGAATGTAAATAATACACATTCCTCTTCTCAGCCAACCAATCAGAATTCAGCCCCTGTTCGTGGTGGGAATGTAAATAATACATATTCGTCACTTAATGGAAACAGGCCTGCAAACCGCACGCATATAGGTGGCACCACTCGCCATAGAAACAATGGGGTTTCCATGACAACACGTAAAAACAAGGAAAACCTAGTGATTGGTTCATGCAACGTACAAAGCATCACTGGCAAGGTCTTAAACGTAAAAGACTACTTTTTCAGAACACAACTTGGATGCTCTTTTCATCACTGAAACATGGTTGCATGAAATGGGCGATGAGAGAATCAAAAACGAGCTTGAAGAGGGTTCACTAAAATTTCAGTCCCACCCACGGATAGGACGCTCTGGCGGTGGCGTGGGTCTGTTACATCGTGTTGAACTCCCCTTTAAAACCAATAGGTTGAACCCTCCCATGGTTAAAACAATGGAACTCCTTGAAGCATCTCTGCTAATCAAGGGTAAGAAGTTAACCTTTGTAACCATCTATAGACCTGAACCATCAGACAAGAATAGGTATACCTATTCTGAGTTCTATGATGAGTTCACTCAACTAGTGGCACACTATGGGTCATTCAGTCATGAAGTCATCTTCCTTGGTGACTACAACTTTCATGTCAATATTCATCATTACCCTTAATACCAGCTCACCAGATATCACCGTATCTCACTTGTCTGTAACTGTGTCTGATTGTTTAATTTTATAATTTACCATAATTGCCTAGCCTCTCACACTGATCACTTTACTTATTTCCAGTTATCACATATCTTAAGGTGATTCCTGACATACAGCTCATGAGCCAAAGTTTCAGACTTGCTATTCTTGTACACATATATTCAGCTTACTTGTTTTATGATGGGTCCATGTTTTATGTTTTGAAGTAACTACTTGATACCCTTTGTAATGTTAATATTTTTAATCTCATATCTTGCCTCAATGATGTAGTTTGGTTGTATCATACCTTGTGGAAATGTGTAGGTGGTAATTGTTATTATTTCATGGTGGATTAAGTCCCATGTTGAGTGTCTTTATGGTATTTTAAATCTAATTGTTATACTTAATAACTATTTTATGTACTCATAACTAATGTGTGTTGCTGTTTAATTATATTGATGTTTAATACTTAACGCTATATTCCGCTTGGAGCGCTCTGGTGCTGCTCTTGCCTATATGACTACTGCGTCCGCGCGTACGACTCAGTATATGTATGGTGGTTATGTTTAACTGCCACTTGGCGCCACCTGGTTGAAAATTGTCCCCTTTAATTGGGATTCTATGATTCATGTGTATTAGTGTTATTTAAAAAGTTCTTATCTTTTATGGTATAATGTTATGTAACCACATTAATTCCTGTATATTTCTTCACAGACCCACCAACCATCCATAATGGTATGTTGTAAAATATAATTGTATTATAATGGTGTACTCTCATAATTTTGGTTATGTTCTTTAAGTTAAATTGTATTGTAATATTTTCTTTACCTGAAAAGCTGGAACTGCGTTGATCACCAGAACTGCACATGTATCCTTTGAGAATGGAAGAATTATAGGTGAATTACTTGCATCACGTGTAATGGTAAAAGTCTGACACTTCAGACTCGTTCACGTGTAATGGTAACAGTCTGACACTTCAGACACGAGTCCATAACTGTTGGCACCTTTGTTGTGTAAAAACGCATTCACTAAGTGGAATGTCGATGCTAAATTCCTGTTGAGTTTGCATATGTATTGTTCAGTCTTGACTCATCTGCTTGTTAATCCTTGTAATATTGTCATGTTCACAATTAACTTTCTTTCACTCCTCTTTTTTCTCCTCTGTCTTTTCCTTTCATCTTTATTTCTTCTCTCTATGAGTAATATGCAACTTGTCGCTCATCGTTTGTCGTTGTCTACACCCGCTCTGTAAAAGAAAAGAATGAATACGTAAGTTAATATGTAGATATGCGCTTTGGCGTTTTACCCTTGTTAAAAAATTTTTTATGTATAGGACAACTGTCACCAATATTAGCCTGCAAAACATTTGATACACAAATAAGCCCAGTTAACTTCTTACGCCTATTTGGAGAGTGCAATCAACAGTCCTCAGATCACTGTTCTCTGCCTTGCATGGCCGATCTATTCTTCGTCTATGCCTGTATTCTACACCCATTCGTGCTTTCCTAGAATCTCCTTTCAGTCAGGCGTGCTGTGATGAAATAACCTTCCAGCCCTTTGTCAAATAGCCAATAAACTAAAAATACAGGCTTTTGCAGTCTGCGTATCAAGTGCCGTAGCCTAGTGCTTGGCCTGTGGAGTTTTTAATTATTTTCTAGGATCAACCGCGTATGGCCGGCTATCCGAGGTCATTCCTGTGTCCTCTATGGATGCGCTAAAGAAAGAACGTGTGGTTTTGAATGTTCAATCCCATGCCCTAATACAAGATACCATATATTGGTTGACGGCATACACTAGGCAAATGAATGTTAGGCCAGTTGCAGTACTCATAGTGATTGTATGTTTGCCCTATTGATATTGACCTTTTTTTTGTTTTGGGCCTCAAACATAGCTAAATGTGAAAAAAGGACAGAATTGTCTGTTGTTACATAAGAAAGTATGCTACCTTGATTTTTGTCAGCTTCACGTTGCTGCCTCGTCTCCTTCTCCTTCTTCTTTACTTGTCCACATCCTGTGGCCCTCGTGTATTGACCATTATGGGTTTTCCCACATCAGATGATTGGCGCCATCCGTTCCCGCTTTGTCCTTTTCAATGACCTTTTCTTCACTATCCATGTATGTTTAATTTGTAATTTAGAATAATGACTATTGTATCCTTCATCACGCAGTGACTTATGGTCATCGCCTTTCAAAATTTGCTTGTTTTACCGACCTTATTGTGTTTATTTTCTATGCTGATCTGCTCTTGCCTGGCATTTTTACATAATTCAGGGTGCCGTGTGAACAAATTTGTCCCTGTTGTGTCACTGGGTCACGTGACCATTCAAATCCTTTCTTGGTTTCTCATTCTTCACTGTATGCCATAGGCTTAGTGCTGCCTCCTGGCGTTTCGTATTCGCCACTAGTGGCGGTCCCTTGTTCCTCTCTCTCATCTTGATTCATCTTCGATATTTCGCATGTGACGGTTTCTATGTTCTTGTAATTTAACTTGTAAACACAGAAGCACATGGCTAGGCTGCATGGATGCATGCCTGCTCCAACTGATATAATCCCATTGCTCACTGGGACTGCATGAAAAGTGGCGAGTTTTGTTATATTTGTATGTGATTGTATATTAATTTAATTGTATGGTTGTTCGTATCCATACCTGTATTTTTTTTTTCTTCATGTAATTTAAATCGAACCCAATACGTGCGGTTCTCCGCGCCTTGCTACCTACCCCTCTTTCCTTTTACTTTCAATTTTTCTCTCTTTTTCTTCTTCTTCTTCTTCTTCTTTTTATCTTTGCCTCTCTGTTCTTGCCAACTGATTTTGTATACTACTATCAATAATAGGTTATCATTCATAATTGAGCCTATACTAGCGTATTCGCTACTTTGTAACTTCACACTATTTCCCAAATAAATTATTCTTAGTTAATGATAAAACATCCTGTTTTCTACTGTATGGTTTGTGTATGTTAAATTGTTGTGTATATTTGTCATTAGAAGGTCTACAAGTCTCTGTGAAACTAAGATTAATGGTATGTAACATCCCTAAGGGTGATCTGATAGTTATTTCTGTAAGGACAAACTCGACACGTTTTCCTGCTTGTAACATGAAATTTTGTTTCTTTGGACTGTTGTTGAAAGGAAATCTAAAACCCAAATTCTTCCCTTTCGCTTTTATCTCTTACGTGTAAGTTGGACGCTGGAACTCTGTTCTCCGACCACCGTCTCGAGTACGCTCATGGCATGATATTCAGCTTATAAAACCTACATACCAACCTATATATATATTACAGCGCCCCTTACGGATCTTGCTGTTTCATTGATGAGTACCCTGTAACCTGTGCTTTGTACTTTTGGGTTGTAACCATGGTTTGATGTTTATTTTTGTGCCGTATGTTAATTCCCAAGCTTCACTATTGTTAAGATGTACTTAATACATTCCTCACACAGTATATATATTCCTGAGAGTCTATAGGTAGGTAATCTATACCCTACACTATCTGTCTACGCATGTGACAGCAGTTGGTCATGAGGCTGAGTATCATGTATCTTCTAGCTAGATGCGATAAGTATCTGTTGTATTCTTAATTCGTTCCGACTTTGTTATTTGGTAATTGTCATTTATATTCGTATATCCTAATATTCTTGTTTTACAAATACATACTGATGTACGAAACTTTGTTATGCTACTCTGTTATAGTTATGGATGGTTACCGGGTTTTTCGACCAATACTTCGAACACTTGGAGACGAACCTTCCATGTTGTATGCTAGGTTTTTGTGCCCTCATCCGTCCATCCTTTTTGGATGTGACTGCCTTAACTTACGTTGTGTGTTTCTGTGGGATTCAACATTTCTGCTATTTCATGTTATATTATATCACATGGCTCATTTTGCACTCCCCTGTGGGTGCGGGGATTAAAGAATAGCCCCACTGCCCCCCAGCATGTCGTAAAAGGCGACTAAAGGGGTCCCCATGTGGGCCTGGGGTTAGAATGGTCCTCTGATATTTTTACTCCCTGGTTTTTTTGTCAGTTCGTAAAAGGCGAACCAAAAAAATAACCATGGCGCCTTGTTTGCCGTGAGGTGCGACCTGTAAGGGGAGGATATGGAGTTCTGCAGGTTGAGCACTGGACTGGTTTGGCAGTTATACCGGTCCAGATGCAACACACCTGTTTGAACCCAAATATTCACCCTAGACATGGAGGACTTTAGGGCCCGATATTGTCCAACCGGCTTGTGGAATATAGTTCCACACATTTCTCCATATCTAAAGTTCAGGTATTATAAGGTTTAGGTTGTTTTATTTTAGATACATTATCAATGATAAATTCTACATGTTCTTAAGATAAAATGTATGGTATCATAAACAATTTTTTCCAAACAATTATTGGCATTGTCTACAAGTTCTAACATAACAGATGTGTGGAGCTTGACTGCTCAAACGGGACAATCTGGGGTGCATTTTATGTATTCTCGAGTATATTGTCTAATGTAGCCGAGTTTTATAGGTGTGCTGATGGCTCTGCCCCATATCTATAACTCCCTATTTTTTAAAATAGGAGTCAGAGTAAGGCTTAGGAACATGGACAATAAACACAACACATATGGCATCAAACAAACAAAAAAGACAAAGGGCTGATATGGAAACGGACTCGGATAACGATTTAAACACAAATAAAACAAGATGGCCAAGATTTTTAATAGTTGAAAGCACGGATCCACTACGCACCATAGATAAAATGTCTCCTTTTGCAATTGAAAAAGGTATTCAAGGAGTAGCTGGAAAAGTGAAAAACATTAAAAAGATGCGTGACAAATTATTAATAGAAGTGGACAGAAAGAGTCATTCCAATAATTTATTGAAATGCTCTTTATTGGCCACGATCCCTGTAAAAATAACTCCTCATAAGACCCTAAACACCAGAAAGGGAGTTATCAGGTGTCCAGAACTTTCTGGTATACCAGAGACTGATATTGTTGAGGAGCTATCTGATCAGAATGTTGTCGCTTGCCGTCGCATTAGCATCAATAAAGATGGCATCAGAACTCCCATCAATACCTATATTATCACTTTTGAAACAACGCAGCTACCTCAATCAATCAAAATTGGATATTTAAACGTAAGAGTTAATATATATATTCCAAGCCCACTGCGTTGTTTCAAATGTCAGAAGTATGGTCATGGCTCAGATAATTGTAAAGGGAACTTGACATATCCAAAATGCACTGGCCAGCACAGTAGTGAAAATTGTGAATCTCAGTCTTTCAAATGCAATAATTGTGAAGGTAAAAACCCTTCATATTCTCGGAATTGCCCCTCTTTTGTAAGAGAAAAAGAAATTCAGAGAATAAAGTACACAGAAAACATTTCCTTTCCAGAAGCCAGAAAACGAGTAGAAAGCAACAATACCCCTCAAAGAAATTCCTATGCTATTGTCACAAAATCAAAAGATACTAAATCCATTTCAGTTCAAACAGATTTAACATGGCCAATTGGTGAAAAGAACTATTCCTATATAAGCAAATCAACAACTGTTACAGCAATATCAACACAGACTCCTGTATTTTCTACCCCTTTACTTACTCAATCTTCAAAAAGACCTACACAATCTTCCATAAAACCTTCACAGATTCAATCAACATCAAGCAAAGTTGCAAATTCCAATTCTTCACAGCAGAATAAACCTATTAATAAGTCTGACAAAAAAGAAACTAGAGATCAAGGAAAAAATAAAATACAAAGAACAAAATCATTAGAAAGGATGGATACAAATGATCCTCCTGATATAAATAGCATTCAGGTGCACACCAAGCATAATCGTAGTAGAATTAAATGATTATGTTTGACCACATTGTATTATTACTCATTATTTTAAATATGGCTATTAGCAATATTATACAATGGAATTGTAGAGGATTTGAAGCAAATTCACCAGAACTGGAGTTATTAGCCCAAAAATATAATGCATCGGTAATTTGTTTACAAGAAACTAAATTTAAAGATAATTCCACAACATTTAAGGGATATGTACTGTATAATAAAGTCGGTTCAATTGACATTATGGACCGAGCACATGGCAGAGTTTCTATTTTTGTTAAATCCTGTATACCTCAAAGTAAAGTAATATTAAATACTAATTTACAAGCTTCTGCTGTTAGGGTTACCTTGCACAATACATTGACAATATGTTCAGTATATTTACCACCAAGTGAACCAATTTATATTACAGATTTAAATAACCTAATAACTCAGGTGCAGGAACCATATATGCTAGTTGGTGACTTTAATGCTCACAACTATCTTTGGGGTGGCAGAAATAATACTGATGCCAAAGGACGTATAATAGAAGATTTCTTAAATAATAATAGTTTGTGCCTTTGGAATAACGATTCTCCAACATATTTACATCCTGCTACAGGCTCTTTAACATCAATAGATCTCTCCATGTGCACTCCAAATTTATTTTTAGATTACTCCAGGGAAGTTTAGGAATACCAATTGGGTAGTGATCATTACCCCATTATTTTAAATAACCATTTTCTTCCACCAGATGAACGAATCCCCAAGTGGAAATTTCATGAAGCCGATTGGGCAAAATTTCAAACATCCTGTTTTAACAAAATAACGCCAGAAATTTTTAACAATGTAGATGATCCTCTTCAAGTTTTTACGGATACATTGTATGATATTGCTGATGGGTGTATTCCCAAATCAAAGCCAAATTCTAAAATTAAAGAAAAACCCTGGTTTAATGATGAGTGCAAAAAAGCTGTCAAGGAGCGCAAAAAAGCTCTGAAAATATTTAATCGACAGCCAACTCAATATAATTTGCACCAATTTCGTATAAAAAGAGCTAAAGCCCGTTGTATTATTAAAATAAGCAAAAAAAAAGTTGGAAAGATTACGTTTCTAAATTAAATACACGTTCACCAATTAAAAAATGCTGGGATATGGTGCGTAAAATTACTGGGAAGGGAGGTGGAGCAAGGATCAAACATCTAAATCATAATGGCCAACTAATTACAAATCCCACTGAAATAGGTAACACAATAGGTCAAACCATTTCCAAGAATTCCTCATCTGATAATTATTCTACAAAATTCCAACAAATAAAAAATAGAAAAGAAAGAAACCAGCTAAATTTCATATCTAATAACTTGGAACAGTATACTAAGCCATTCACAATATCAGATTTAAAACTTGCTTTAGATAAATCCCATGATACCGCTCCTGGACCTGATCATATACACTATCAAATCCTCAAACACCTCCCTGACCAAACACTTGGGCATCTTTTGGATATTTTTAATCATATTTGGGAAAGTGGTAATTTTCCTCCTTCATGGAGTGAAGCCACTATCATTCCTATTCCCAAACCTGGCAAAGACTCGTCAGATTCAAATAATTATCGTCCCATTGCGTTAACAAGTTGTATTTGTAAATCAATGGAACGAATGATTAACGAGCGTTTAGTTTGGTTTTTAGAAACTGCGGCTTATATTTCTGTTGCACAGAGTGGCTTTAGAAAAACGCGAAGTACTATTGACCATCTGGTACGTTTAGAAACGTTTATACAAGAGTGTTTTATAAAAGGCGAACATGTGGTTAGTATATTTTTTGATTTAGAGAAAGCTTACGACACCACATGGAAATATGGAATAATGAGTGATTTATATGATATGGGATTAAGGGGTCGTTTACCCCTTTTTATTCAAAATTTTCTATCAAACAGACATTTTAAAGTTCGAGTGGGTGCATCACTTTCTGATGTTTTTGATCAGGAAATGGGTGTTCCACAGGGTAGTATATTATCAGTCACCCTTTTTATTATTAAAATTAACAGCATTGTTGATTGTATGAGGCCTGGAGCAGATTGCTCACTTTTTGTTGATGATTTCAACTTAAGCTACAGGTCAACAAGCATGCATACAATAGAACGGCAGCTCTAACAACACCTAAATAGATTACAAGAATGGGCTGATAACAATGGATTTAAGTTTTCTTTGAAAAAGACAGTATGTATGCACTTTTGTAAAAAGTGGAAGGCTCACCCAGATCCTGATCTACACCTTGGCCAAACTCGAATCCCTGTTGTCGAAGAAACCAAGTTTCTTGGACTTATATTTGATAGAAAACTATCTTTTATCCCTCATATTAAATATGTAAAAAAGAAATGCCAGAAGGCATTAGATTTATTACGGGTTCTCGCCCATACCGATTGGGGAGGGGAAAATAATGTTTTATTACAATTGTATAGAGCACTGGTACGTTCCAAACTTGATTATGGGTGTATGGTATATGGATCAGCACGTCCATCGTATATTAAAATGCTCGATCCTGTACAAAATCAAGGGTTAAGACTATGCCTTGGTGCATTTCGTACCTCGCCTGCAGATAGCTTGGCAGTTGAGTGAGGCAGATGAACTGCCTCTTGATTTAAGAAGAGAAAAGCTTGCCCTTCAGTATGCTGCAAAAATTGCTGCTTGCCCAGACAATCTTGCAAATGACGCTATATTCAATCCAAATTATTTTGATCTTTTTGAAAATAAACCAAATACAATACCGACTTTTGGCATTCGCATTAAAGAATCTTTACAATCTTTAAATTTAAATCCGAATCACGTAGCTAAATTTCAATATCCTGAAACACCTCCGGATCCATGGACCTATGAAACTTTAAATATTAATGTAGCCATGTCAGAATTAAAGAAATACTCAACCGATCCATCCCTTTATATAAATAGATATAAAGAAATTAAATCTATTTTCACTGGCTATCAGTGTATATACACTGATGGATCATTTGACGATGAGAAGGCTGCTGCAGCTGCTGTTAAGGGCAATCATATTTATTCAGAACGTCTGCCAAATAAATCATCGATTTCTTCTGCAGAACTAGATGCTTTGTACCTTGCTTTGGATCATGTAGAGACTTCTCCACATCAAACATTTTTAATTTTTTCTGATTCTTTGTCTTGTTTACAAGCATTGAAAGCAAAGGATTGGAAAAATCCCTTTATTTACAAAATTCTCGAACGGTATCATAGACTCTGTACAGATGAAAATAAAGAAATACGTTTTTATTGGATCCCCAGTCACATTGGAATCCATGGAAATGAGACCGCTGACCAAGCTGCCAAAGCAGCATTGGACAAACGCCCAATAGATTTACTTATTCCATATACAGAGTTTAAGAAATATATTACTGTTTTTTTACATTCTAAATGGCAGTTGCGCTGGAACGAAGCTATTTTTAATAAATTACATGAAATTAAGCCCGTTCTAGGCAAAACTAAAGGTGCTATTAGAATTAACCGTAGAGAAGAGTCTGTTTTAACCCGTATAAGAATAGGACATAGTCATTTGACGCACTGTTATCTGCTTAAAGGTGAGGATCAACCGGAATGTATTGGTTGTCAAAGGGCTTTGACTATTAAACATATTTTAATTGAGTGTATCGATTTTGATATTATACGAACTCAATATTTTGATGTACAAGATTTACATACGTTATTTGATACTGTAGATACTTCTGTGATAGTATCGTTTTTAACTCACATAGGACTTTATATTCAGTTTTATGGGCAGAGCTTTTGTTTATATATGTCATTGACTTATTTATCAAGAACTGTAAAACATCATACTGATAAAGTCTTTTAAACAAATTATATATATTTATTATATTTGATTGGTGTTATATAAATGCTGTTGTTAAATTCTTGTGTTATCTACATATTGTATTAATATTAACATTTTGTTTCTAGTCAATATAACGTTTTTGTTTTTACTATTTTGGCACTGAATGACCTCATTGTGTCAATGTGCCGTAAAGAAACCATTCATTCTATATTCATTCTCATTTTGCATGTGCTTCCCCTAAATTAATTTTTCCATTAAACGATTAATTGCTATCAATATTAAATTAAGGCTATGGGATATTTCCTATCATGTTGGCACCTCCTTGTTTTCCTAGTATTGTGATAATTTACTATTATATAAGTCTATTCTGTAATTTTCTGTTTGTGATTGGTTTAATGCTTATACCTCATGCTTACCATGTGTATTAATAATAACTTTCGTTCCATTTACTGATTACAGTTCGATTAATGTGTCTTGTATCTAATTATTATATAAGTGTTTACGTTTTCTCTAATTATTGTAAATTGCATTGCTAATAGTCATCTGATAATTATGCTTCCCTGCCTCTTACATTAACTGGATCTGTTGGAGCCTGTTGTCTTTAAGTGATTAAGTGTGCTTCGTAATTGATAGAGAAGTGATGATATTAACATCTTTTCTTCTCCAATATACAATGAGTCTACATTATATTGCTTAGTTTCGCGATAACCATAAGCTGATAAGGCAAAGTATGATGTGCATGATCAGTCAAGTATTAATTATACGACGATTGGTATTGCTTTGGCATGAAGGGATACTTCTGGATGGGGGAATCTCTTATCATTGCTTATTATCTTCTTTTGTTGTTTGGTAAGACGACACATGAGCGTTCCTTGAGCATGTCGCTCTTGGTTAATGATGTAATATCCTGTTGTATTTCTTGTAATACCTTGTTTCTGATTAATGTATTAACTTACTCCGTTATCTTTTGACATTTTTCTTACGATGATCATCTGCAGTGTAATGCACAAGCGTGAAGCTCTTTTGTAATCCCGTTCACTAATCTGTTATCCATGGAAAGTTAAAGTTAAGCAAATGTTTGTGGTGTTGCGCCTATCACTAACATTCAGACTGATAATTAGTAAGTGTTATTTTGTATGATTAATGCTCAGGTATGTTGTATCCATCTTAATGGTTAGGTGTTATGTAATGACTTTTGTATCCATTCCCTTAATGGTTGTATAATGTTGTAATGTTTCTTCCTTAATCACTCCTTTGGTGTATTTTATTGTTGTATTATAATGAAAATTTTTGTGACTTGTTGTGAAAGTTTCGTCTATGTGCATAGTTCTTTATCTTGATGTACACTACGTTCATGACACCTTGATTTTGTGAATTGTGAATTAGTTTTTGTAAGTCTGGTCTAGGTTTGGTATATGGCATTGGCGATTGGCAAATTGGCATTTAAAAGTATTTAAAAAAAATTAGGTTATATACTCTCGTCTGAAACACGAGGACGTGTTTAGTCGAAGGGGGACAGAGTGTAGGATATGGATTGTACACCCAGAGACTCTTGAGAATATATAGACAATCATGGACAATCGCGGTCTCTGGCAGAACATCATGTATAGAGATTGTGTGTTGTGTGCAGGTTGATGCATCGCCTTAACCACCACACCTAGTGATGACTCACCGGACATGAGAGATCATGTGCAGGCAGACGAGCCCATGCACGCTACGCAGGCAAGACGAGTCCATCTAGTGTCGCGAAAGGAAGCTAAGCAGGCAAACCCCACACATGACGCAGAGTGATCCTTTAAAAGGGCCCGCAACCGTTGGATCCTCGGACAAGGAGACCAGAGAGCAGAACCTGGAGACCGAAGACGCAGAACTACAGCGACCACTTGCCACGGAAGATCCATGACTCTCAGCATCGTGACTGCATAGACTTGGGTGTTTTGTGTATTGTTAGGACTCTATAAGTATCATGCATTTGGGTAGTTCATATGCCTCGCACATTGCCATGCCGGCCTAGCCAGACAAGGAAGATTCACAGCACCGAATAAAAGGTAACTATTATGCAGTGTATATCCTGTGTCTGCAGTCCTTGTTACCTCACACCTTCACATGGGTAGATAGGGTTGCTAGGTTCCGTGCCCCGCCTCACAGCCAGCGAGTAAAGTAGAGTCAGAGTAGAGTATCGATCCCCCATCCACGTCCCCCAACAACGGATACTCACAAACCATTGGTAACAATAAGCAGTATCATTCACTTCATTCATCCTTTTTTTCACCCCTTTTCCAGCTGATGATTGCTCCATGTCGAAGAGTATGGATCTCTTTTTCAGACAGACTGTTTCTGTTTAATCTTGCTCGCTTTGGCGCGCCCCTCACTTTCTGTGACTATTTCAGCAAGCTGTGTTCCAGTCTTCCTCTTGCTGTAATTAACAGATATTTTTTAACTACCCCATACGCTGTGTATTTTTAACCTTATCTTCTAATTATGCGTTTTAACTGATAGATACACTATAGCGTAATTGTTTATTACCACATTACAATATTTCATTGGTTTCACAGATACCTATAAATGTTATTACTTTGATATTAATGATACAGTACATATTACCAGAACTTTAATGGTAGCTCTTCCCTCATACTTTCACGTATAATTGTGCTAATGATATTTACCTTTATATTATATAATGTTTGTTACTATCGTTAAAAGATATTATGTTATGTGCTAATCTTTGTCGTACTACTATGTTTTAGATTTGTGAATGGCTATTGGTTTTTCTACGATGATACTTCGAACAATTGGAGTTGAAACCTTCCATGTTTTATGTTAGGTTCTTGTGCCTTCTTTATATGTCAATTTTTGGTTTGTCATTCGCTAGACGAGTTTTACAGATTTGTACGTATGTGTTAGGTGCTGATGGTTCACCTTTCAAAATGTAACGTGAGCTTATACGCTTGCACTTCCTTCCACATTTAGTTAGATCTGATAATATTCATATTATCAGATCTTTTACCATCAATTATGACACATTGTTTTCTATTTGATAAGTATGATCTAAACCATTTAAGGGCAATCCCTGTAATACCACATTTTTTTTCCAATCTATTCAGTAATATATCATGATCAATAGTGTTGAAGGCCGCCGATAGATCGAGTAGTACCAGCATTACCGTTTTACCATCATCAATATCCATTAAGATGTCGTTCTGAACTTTGAGCAATGCAGTTTCAGTACTATGGTACTCCTTATATGCTGATTGAAATAGACCCTGAATATAATTTCTTACTAGATGTCCTACAAATTGTGTAGCTACAGCCCTTTCTATTAATTTTGATAAGTAGGCCAGATTCGAGACTGGTCTATAATTTTTCTTTATCAATTCCAGGCCCAATTTCTTAATTAAGGGTCTAATGATGGCCATTTTCAGGTCATCAGGTACGTTTCCCAATGAAATTGACTTATTTATGATAGCCTTTATTAATGGCAATAAATTCCCCATACATTCATTAAGAAGCCATGTTGGGATGGGGTCCAGTTCACATGACTTCTTTGTGGATTCTTTAATTATATTTTTGACTTCTGAGTCGCTTAACAATGTGAACTTTTCCAACTGTGTATCAAATCTGACTTCCTCATTTAGTTGTTCGTTATTTTTATCATTTTTGTCCATAGATTCTCTAAGATTTGCAATTTTTTCTAGAAAAAAATTATTAAATTCTGAGGCTAACTCCTTTTTGTCATTATGTCTAGGGAAAGGAGTGTCCTCTTTTGTGTGCAATAATTTGTTTAATATTTTAAATAATTTTTTTGGATCCGATTTATATGAATTTATTATTTCCGAAAAATAATTGTTTCTTGAGTCTTTAATGATATTATTATATTTGTTCCTCTGTATTTTAAATTGTATTTTATCTGAGGAAAGACCAGTTTTATTATGTTTTCTTTCAAGTTTTCTTTTATTCCTTTTTTCTCTCTGTATATCATCAGATAACCATGGAGCCGGTTTCCTATTATTTATGGTTTTCTCCACATTAGGAGCATGTTTATCTAGTACAAGTGTCAGTTTGTTATATTTATCCAGTAAGTCATTGAGATCTGCATCGTGATAAGATTGATTGTCATTAAACATTTCCTCAATATCTCTTTTAAAATCATTTATATTCATTTTTTTGTAATTTCTATATGATACCCTTTTTTTGTTATTTGTTTTAGTCTGAAGATTCAAAGTAAGTTTTATTATATTGTGATCTGATATTTTTTCATCCACTATATGTTCCTTTATCATATTACTATGTATGCCTGTTATTAATAAATCAAGCGTATTGCCATAATATGTGTTGGTTCTGTCACATGATTATGTAAGTTATATAAATCCAGGACTTCATTGAATTTTATTACATTAGGCCTTTCTGGCCTATTCATATGAAAGTTATAGTCACCTACTAGCACAACTTCATGAGTATATGTACTATAATAGGACAGTCGTTCACTGAATTCTTCAAAGAATTCTGTGTAAGTATATTTGTTCTTATCAGAAGGCTCCGGTCTGTATATTGTAATAAAGGTGCATATTTTATTTTTGGTTTTAATATTTATTTCCATCATTTCCATTGTTGATAATTTATGTGTGTGATTAATTTTCTTTATGTTAATTTCAGGTTTGTAGATAATTGCCAGGCCTCCGCCAGACCTTAGGGCACGTGGTACGTGTTCAATATCGTAGTTGTTACCTTTAATTTCACCTCTTATGATTTGTTCATTCATTTCATTAATCCAAGTTTCAGTTATAAAAGAATAAGTCAACATTATTTTCATTAATATATAAATTTATCAGTTCCGTCTTATTTCCAAGACTTTGAACATTGGCTGTTGCAATAATTAGATCTTTGTTCATTATAATGTGTGTATTTTTTTTAAGGTTATGTTTTACATGTCTATTCATTTTGTTATTAGTTAAGTTTCTATTAAAGTTAATTTTATTTGTATTCTCCTGAGCATTAAGGCAACTTTCAACCGGGAAACCGGCCATTGACCCTATGACGTCATTATGGAGGGAACCTCTTTCACCCCCAGCAGATTGCCCCCCATGACGGCCAATCAGATTAACGGAGGGCGGAGCTAACGTCCGATCGCTTCGAGACTGAGTGCGGTGATTAATAATATAAGGACTATGTTCCTTTTGCCCGAAATTATGGGTTGCAATTTTGTTACTGTCAGAAAGATATTCAAATCGATTTGAGAGCAATATTTCGTTTAATGGCGTAGTAAAACCTGTTCTACTCTTACGGACCATCCTGTGGTGGGTGTGGTTATTTAGACCACGTGACCCAGATAAGGCATTTGATTGGTTCAAGTTTTTTTCTTATGTTTTGTATGTTAGAGCTACCATTAAGATGCTTATCATTAATAGTGTCCAGTTGGGGAAGCCCTTCACCCCTGGCCATGTATTTAATATGATCATTGATTCATTCTCACCATTTTATTTAAAGATGATGTGCTTCCATTAAATTCTTTACACTTGCGTTTTCGGATATTATTGTATAGATTGACTTCTTTTTGATTGTTTGGAATCTTCAATACCTCAGCATATGTGGGCTTTAAAAATTCTACATGTTTATTTACTGTTTCATATTCTTGGCTATCTTTATTACTCATATTATCAGATCTTTTACCATCAATTATGACACATTGTTTTCTATTTGATAAGTATGATCTAAACCATTTAAGGGCAATCCCTGTAATACCACATCTTTTTTCCAATCTATTCAGTAATATATCATGATCAATAGTGTTGAAGGCCGCCGATAGATCGAGTAGTACCAGCATTACCGTTTTACCATCATCAATATCCATTAAGATGTCGTTCTGAACTTTGAGCAATGCAGTTTCAGTACTATGGTACTCCTTATATGCTGATTGAAATAGACCCTGAATATCATTTCTTACTAGATGTCCTACAAATTGTGTAGCTACAGCCCTTTCTATTAATTTTGATAAGTAGGCCAGATTCGAGACTGGTCTATAATTTTTCTTTATCAATTCCAGGCCCAATTTCTTAATTAAGGGTCTAATGATGGCCATTTTCAGGTCATCAGGTACGTTTCCCAATGAAATTGACTTATTTATGATAGCCTTTATTAATGGCAATAAATTCCCCATACATTCATTAAGAAGCCATGTTGGGATGGGGTCCAGTTCACATGACTTCTTTGTGGATTCTTTAATTATATTTTTGACTTCTGAGTCGCTTAACAATGTGAACTTTTCCAACTGTGTATCAAATCTGACTTCCTCATTTAGTTGTTCGTTATTTTTATCATTTTTGTCCATAGATTCTCTAAGATTTGCAATTTTTTCTAGAAAAAAATTATTAAATTCTGAGGCTAACTCCTTTTTGTCATTATGTCTAGGGAAAGGAGTGTCCTCTTTTGTGTGCAATAATTTGTTTAATATTTTAAATAATTTTTTTGGATCCGATTTATATGAATTTATTATTTCCGAAAAATAATTGTTTCTTGAGTCTTTAATGATATTATTATATTTGTTCCTCTGTATTTTAAATTGTATTTTATCTGAGGAAAGACCAGTTTTATTATGTTTTCTTTCAAGTTTTCTTTTATTCCTTTTTTCTCTCTGTATATCATCAGATAACCATGGAGCCGGTTTCCTATTATTAATGGTTTTCTCCACATTAGGAGCATGTTTATCTAGTACAAGTGTCAGTTTGTTATATTTATCCAGTAAGTCATTGAGATCTGCATCGTGATAAGATTGATTGTCATTAAACATTTCCTCAATATCTCTTTTAAAATCATTTATATTCATTTTTTTTGTAATTTCTATATGATACCCTTTTTTTGTTATTTGTTTTAGTCTGAAGATTCAAAGTAAGTTTTATTATATTGTGATCTGATATTTTTTCATCCACTATATGTTCCTTTATCATATTACTATGTATGCCTGTTATTAATAAATCAAGCGTATTGCCCATAATATGTGTTGGTTCTGTCACATGATTATGTAAGTTATATAAATCCAGGACTTCATTGAATTTTATTACATTAGGCCTTTCTGGCCTATTCATATGAAAGTTATAGTCACCTACTAGCACAACTTCATGAGTATATGTACTATAATAGGACAGTAGTTCACTGAATTCTTCAAAGAATTCTGTGTAAGTATATTTGTTCTTATCAGAAGGCTCCGGTCTGTATATTGTAATAAAGGTGCATATTTTATTTTTGGTTTTAATATTTATTTCCATCATTTCCATTGTTGATAATTTATGTGTGTGATTAATTTTCTTTATGTTAATTTCAGGTTTGTAGATAATTGCCAGGCCTCCGCCAGACCTTAGGGCACGTGGTACGTGTTCAATATCGTAGTTGTTACCTTTAATTTCACCTCTTATGATTTGTTCATTCATTTCATTAATCCAAGTTTCAGTTATAAAGAATAAGTCAACATTATTTTCATTAATATATAAATTTATCAGTTCCGTCTTATTTCCAAGACTTTGAACATTGGCTGTTGCAATAATTAGATCTTTGTTCATTATAATGTGTGTATTTTTTTTAAGGTTATGTTTTACATGTCTATTCATTTTGTTATTAGTTAAGTTTCTATTAAAGTTAATTTTATTTGTATTCTCCTGAGCATTAAGGCAACTTTCAACCGGGAAACCGGCCATTGACCCTATGAAGTCATTATGGAGGGAACCTCTTTCACCCCCAGCAGATTGCCCCCCATGACGGCCAATCAGATTAACGGAGGGCGGAGCTAACGTCCGATCGCTTCGAGACTGAGTGCGGTGATTAATAATATAAGGACTATGTTCCTTTTGCCCGAAATTATGGGTTGCAATTTTGTTACTGTCAGAAAGATATTCAAATCGATTTGAGAGCAATATTTCGTTTAATGGCGTAGTAAAACCTGTTCTACTCTTACGGACCATCCTGTGGTGGGTGTGGTTATTTAGACCACGTGACCCAGATAAGGCATTTGATTGGTTCAAGTTTTTTTCTTATGTTTTGTATGTTAGAGCTACCATTAAGATGCTTATCATTAATAGTGTCCAGTTGGGGAAGCCCTTCACCCCTGGCCATGTATTTAATATGATCATTGATTCATTCTCACCATTTTATTTAATGATGATGTGCTTCCATTAAATTCTTTACACTTGCGTTTTCGGATATTATTGTATAGATTGACTTCTTTTTGATTGTTTGGAATCTTCAATACCTCAGCATATGTGGGCTTTAAAAATTCTACATGTTTATTTACTGTTTCATATTCTTGGCTATCTTTATTACTTAAAAGATAAAAAACTTTGTTTTGACATTGATTTTTGCATTGGCTACAAGGACATAAGGTATTATTATTACTGAAAAGATAAAAAACTTTGTTTTGACATTGATTTATGCATTGACTACGGGGACATAAGGTATTTATCTTTTTATGTTAAAAAATGACATTATTAAAATCTTTTTCACGTTTGTTACAATTTATTTTCATGCAATTTTCTTTAAAATCGTCCTGCATCATAAAAACATCTCCATTCATAGAGTTTTTCTCATTTATAAAAACATTTTCATTCATGCTGTAATCTAAGATGCAATCATTTTTTAAAAGTTTCACATTATCGCTAGGTATTATATTTTTTAATGGCACAGAGATATTTTTAGAACTGCCAATCGTGGTCCAGTAATTCGCACTACCATATTCATACCTATAAGCATTATCATTAATAAATGATTTAAATTTTGGTTATACAATTGAGGAGTGCGCATGCGTGCGCGGTGATGGCTGCTTTTTTGTGAAGCTCAAAATATTCTATCTTTATTGATATAATATTGGGCCTAACTTGCGTCTATCACTGCCATTCTTTACTCGCACACCTAACCCTTACCTTGGTCTATCTGTAACAGACAGTCTGCAAGCTCTGACGGCAGTTTTGGATTGACTTTTGCTTGCGAAGGCCGGTCCCAAGTTGTTGTCTTTTTGAAGGCACGGCGTTCACGAGCTGACAATCCTGTTCTGCTTGTGTCGAGTGCTACTAGTCTGTAACAGCTTATTCTCCAAGTTTACGCGTCTCAAGTATCCTAGGATTCCTGAGACAAAACACTTTCACCTGCCTCTCGGCACACGGGTGAATTTTTTACGCTCACGATCTTTGCTAAATACGCATTCAACAGGCGGCCATCTTGCCATTCGCCTGCTGTTTACTGTACCACGCACTGATCGACTCCCACACCTGCCTCACGGCCACGGGTGTACCACTCACCAGCCTCACGGCACACGGGTGAACTACGACAACGTTATTTCACCAGCCTCCTGGCACACGGGTGAATTAATACGTTAAAACCTACGCTAAAAATACTACACAGACGGCTTCTTGGCCACTGTAGTGTAATAACTGTGTTGTAGGACACAGGGATTTTCACTTCACCTGCCTCACGGCCACGGGTGAATCAAAACCTTAACGACTCCCTATTACGCTCTCACTTGCAACAGAAAAGGGAAATACGTATACAAAACTAAACTAAACTACATATATACATAATTACAACGGCAGTGAGAAGAATATATTATTTCTTAGTTTTCTCTCACGATCATCGTTGTTTGCATTATTGGCTGGGGTCCAAATATTGGGTGTACTGCCTCTCATACATTAACCCGCATACAACGGGATTAACTCACCCGCATTGAATTACACTGTGTATGCCTTAATATATACTGAGCCCATACACCAATATCATTCCCAGTCTGTACATTGCTACGACAAGTTCAAATAGCTGAAATACGCTGAAATACGCTAATATAATAAGCTGAATACGCTGATATAATACGCTGAAATACGCTGTTAATAGACTCAATCAAAATATGTCTAACCAAGAAACAACTGTTGGGCCTGCCACACGTAGATCTACGCTGATGAAAGATGCAGCAGAGGACCTGGCCCCCTCCACCAAGAAGCCGGACCAAGTCATGGTCACAAAGGCATCTTACGATCTCCTGCAGAACTCGTACGATCGTTTGTTGGCCACATCTAACGCCACAAATGCCGAAGTCACCCGTCTAAATGCCATGCTGACGGAACTGCAAGCCGATAAGACCAGGCTTGAGACGGACAAGCAAACCTTAGCAGTGGAATTGGCGACTGCCCTGAGCACGGTAAAAGAGAGGGACGATGTGCTTCGTGCTGCCATGCCAAAACCGTCCAGCTCTGATCAGTCTGATGAGAGTACGCTGGTGTCTGCAGGAAAGAAATCCCTCCTTGTATGTTAGCCAAAAAACGGCAGGCAGGAAGATCTGGCTCGTGGATTAACAAGATCTGATGTAGAACTGAAATCCACTGCACAGGACTTACACTTTCTGGCGACCAGATCCGACAGAATACCAGTGGCCGACCATGTAGTCATTCTGCCAGATCTTACTGACATTCTGGCTGGTGGGGATGGTAGCCAATACTTTGATAGATTCAAAAAGCTTATCGCCATGATCCGGGCCAAAGGCCCCACAGTGTCTGTCATCACACCTCCTCCACCAGTGAACGCTACACAACGATGGAACTGGATGGTTTTTGTGAGTTTGCTCCCCTCTATCAAGATCGAGGGATACTTCCATCTGGGTATGCCATCTTTCGAAGGCTCCATCACTAAGCTGCTGGCCAATGATGGCACACTCCTGGACAATACAGTGGACACGCTGATTGGTAAAATCAACGCCTTAACCATCCCTGACAGTGTGGACTCTATACCAATGCCTGAAGCAAGCTCTCTCCTACCGGATGAGGAGCCCTCTACCTCCACGTCTAAATCCACCAGGTCTAACCACAGACAGAAGCCCACTGCAGGCGCCACGGCTAGGAGAGGCAAAGAATTGGTCATGTATGTCTCTAAGTCGGTCGCAGGCAGGATTGTAGGCAAATACGGATCCAACATTAAGCAGCTTCGACGCTCAACTGGAGCTGGGATCGAAGTTGACAGAAAAGAATTGGACGATAAAACGATTCTCAACGTGGTTACAATCTCTGGCTCGTTTGACGCTAAAAGAAAAATAAAAGCAGAGATCAACAAATATGTTATGGAGGATAAGTGACATTTTTGGCCAGCTCCATGTAATATGACTGGGATACATCATGACGATTGTACAAATAAAGGTTATCTTTCTCAAAATGAAAACTTTGTTTGTATATGTTCTTGTTTTAATGCCTTAGGTAATATTAAAGCAGATGATGAATCAATCTATATTCCACACGATGGTATTAAAGTAAAACACTTCTTATTGTGTAATATACATGATGATATCTTTAATATGACAAATAAACTTAGCAACATTAACTTCAATATTGCAAATCTCGCACATATTGAACACTTATGTAATGATATGGGCACAGATTTCAAAGTCACTGCATTATGCACTGATAAATACATTGAGTTATTCCCAGCTCAGCAACGGTTTGTGCTAGAATCTGAAGGCCCATGCAAATCCAATATGCTGCTCGCTGTCCATGGAGCTGGCGAGTATATAATCCCCACAAAGTCAACAAATACTAATATTGAGAACACCAATATTATGAATAAACTGACATACCACAACAAAATCACTGAACCCCTACCACTGTTAAATAATTGGCAACAGGTCTATGGTAAATACGCCCCTTCTCCACCCACGCATCATAACGATATATATACACACTGTTTAAATATATCTACAATGCCAGTTAGAACTAAGCCAAGCCAAACCTACACACGTGGTCAAAATAAAGCCATAAACAATAACACTGCACACCACTCTGCCCGTGCAACCAATCAGAAGGCAGGAGTCAGGCCCTACTGCAGCTCACCACGTGTTCCGAGACACTTTGTAAACATACGAAGTAACACGGCAAACAGCACACGTGATGGGAAACAGAAGACTCCCAATCAATTGATCATTGGGTCCTGTAACAGTAATCGGTTCAATTGTTTACGTTTTAGTGGACAATCATCTTATGAACAAGCCACGCCCAACTATAACACGTGGTCTGACCAGACCAATCACAATGCGGCAAGGCCTGCAGGGCCGGCTCCGACTACACGTGCTCGCCCTTCTCCACGTGGTCAGCCACGGTTTGTAAATAAACAGCATTCTCGTATTAAAAATCCTAATAGAAACGGGAAGAAAACATTAAATATTGGATGTTGCAACGTACAGAGCATATCTAGCAAGATCCTGCCAGTAAAAGATTATTTTATTGAGCATGACCTTGATGCCCTGTTCATGACTGAAACTTGGATGCATGACTCAAAATCTGACAAAGTCAAAAGTGAACTTAAAGAAGGGTCACTTGAATTTGAGTCTTTTCCTAGGATTGGTCGCACAGGGGGAGGATTAGGGATTTTATACAAATCTGAACTCCCTAGGAGGGCCAACCAACCAGTAGTCACCACCATGGAGCTCATGGAGTCATCCATCACACTGAAGGGAAAAAAGATAACATTTGTGGTGATATACAGACCTGAACCATCTGATCGGAATAGATATACCTACTCTGAGTTCTATGACGAGTTCACCCAGTTGGTTGCACACTATGGTTCCTTTAGTCATGAGGTCATTTTCCTTGGTGACTACAACTTCCATGTCAACCTGCCCTTAAAGCCTGATGTCATTAAGTTTAATGACATCCTATCTACCTTTGATCTAACACAATGGGTTCAGGAACCAACCCATAGGTTAGGGAACACCCTTGACCTAATCATTACCTTTAGGGGTAATAAGTTCCTGAAGAGTCACCTGGTAGATGAATACTTATCTGATCATAAAATGATTAAGATTTACCTTGATATTATACCTCCTAAACCCCCCAAAAAATCTATCAAATTTAGGAATTTCAAGGGATTAGATCTTGAATCCCTAAGAAGGGACATCAAATCCCTAACTGATAGAGACCCAACTTGGGAACATTTATCCTTGGAGGACATGGTAAATTACTATGATAGGGAACTCACATCACTCATGGATAAACATGCACCTATCAAAGTTGCCAAGGTCACCCAACGCAAACCTGTACCCTGGATGAGTGACCAATTAAAGCTGGAAAGATCTCTCAAGAGGAGGCTTGAGAGAAAAATGAGCAAGACTAGCTCTCACATTGACAAGGAGCTGTATAACTCTCAGAGGAACAAATACAACTCAATGCTTAAATCTGCTCAATCAGCATATTTTTCCAACCTGGTTGAGGAAAACAAACATGACCCTAAAAAGCTCTTTAGAGTCATTGACACAGTCATGCACAAGAAAAAGGACACACCTATGCCCCAATCTGACTGTGAGATCACTCAAGCTGAGAAGTTTAACACATTCTTTCTTGAAAAAATAGAGAGAATCCGCCTGGACATTGATAATGCTCCATCCCACCAAACTTCGCCACCAGGTGACACTGCGAACAATAGTACTACATGTCTGGAAAGGTTCACACCCTTAACCATTGACGACGTACGGAAATTGGTCAAAAGGTCTGCAAAGAAGTCATGTGACCTGGATCCAATTCCAACCTGGCTCTTACTTGACCTCTTAGATGACCTCCTACCAATAATTACTTCCATCATAAATAAATCATTGATGGAATCAGCAGTATCGGAAAATATGAAAATAGCCATCATAACACCCCTGCTGAAGAAACTTGGTCTAGAACTGGTTGAAAAAAATTATAGGCCTGTTTCCAACCTAACATTTGTCTCTAAACTAACTGAGAGGGCGGTTGCAGACCAACTAGTCCCCCATCTTGTAAGGAATGGTCTTACTGACAAGTTTCAATCAGCTTACAAAGAATATCACAGCACTGAAACCGCTTTGTTAAAAGTGCAAAATGATATCTTGGGTTGTCTAGACAATAGAAAGTCAGTTATCTTGCTGTTGCTTGACCTCTCCGCTGCCTTCGACACTATTGACCATCAAATCCTTTTGGACAGACTAAGGGATAGATGCAACGTCAAAGGTCATGCACTCTCCTGGATTCGGTCATACCTAATGGACAGGAAGCAATGTGTGAAGGTGGGGATCCATAGATCCCGTCTCAAATCCTTAAAATATGGGGTACCCCAAGGCTCAGTCCTGGGTCCTATACTGTTCACCATTTACATGACACCCCTATCTGATATACTTGCCAAATATGGTCTGAGCTATCACATTTATGCAGATGATACTCAGATCTACATCCCTGTCGACCACGCTTCTCCTCATCATGTGGATATGAGCAGACACAAACTGGAGGAGTGTGTCAGTGAGGTCAGAAACTTCCTCATATCAAACAAGATGAAGATAAATGATGGAAAAACTGAGATGCTCATATGTACTGACAGGTACAGTACTACCACCCATAGCAGTATCCCAACCACAATCAGAGTGGGTGACTCTGATATTGCTCCTAGTCAGTCAGTGGTTGACCTTGGTATCACATTTGACTCCAACATGGACATGAAGGCCCAGATCAAGAAAATGTGTCAGAAAGGCTATTATCACATCAGGGACTTGGCGGCCATCAGACATTGTCTAGACGAGAAAACTGCGGTAACACTTACCCATGCTTTTGTTACATCCACCCTGGACTATGGTAATGGTCTTCTGGCGGGTCTTCCTAAACTGACATCAGGAAACTGCAATACCTCCAAAACTCTGCAGCACAGGTAGTTGGAAAAATCAGGAAATTTGATCACATTTCAGGAAAATTACGGGAACTGCACTGGCTTCCTGTTCACGCGAGAATTGATTTTAAAATTCTTCTATTAACCTGGAAAGCCCTTAATGGTAAGGCTCCGCCTTACTTACGGGATCTACTTCTGATTAAAGAAGGTGAACGCTGTCTAAGATCCAATGATGGCACCCACCTACAGGTACCTAATACTAGGCTAAGAACAGTAGGTGACAGGGCCTTCTCATCTGTAGGTCCACGACTATGGAATTCCTTGCCTACTAATATTAGGACAAGTACTTCAGTCTCCTCATTTAAGAGTAGGCTGAAAACTCATCTCTTCAGGATGCATGTCCTGAGCTCAGCGCTATGAACAGACTTGTCTGGTATCAGCGCTATACAAATTTTATTATTATTATTATTACAAGATTCTTTCATTATACATATTTCTTTTCTGAAACCTTATGTCCCCCCGACCCCGCCATTTGTTAAATTTTTGCCTCTTCAATGAATGCAGGAATTTGCATCTATCCCCAAACCTGCACTCCCCATTCTTCTCATAGTTTTGACAGGGAATTGCTTTACTATCTAATTGTTGCATATTTTTGTACTTTATATTAGAATTTCTTCCGAAAATTAATTTTTCATGAAGCGATTCAATAAGTTCATTTGATGCCATCAAAAGTCTGTAAGAAGTATACAATGGAAAGAATTCTGTACTTTCTATAAAGTTGTATATTTAACCTTGTAATCTGTTTTCAAACAGGAGATTTCTGTCTGAGTCCAGTATTAGTGTAGTAAGACAGATAGTACCTCCCGCACGAGAAATACTAATTTAGAGCTCCGTCTTATACAAATAATATTAGCCTTAGAATAAATTCAAGATATGTTCTCTACAATTGTGTGTCTTCAAAAAAATAAGATAGATAGTATTCCCCGCACGAGAAATACCAATTTAGAGTTCTATCTTATATATGTATCGTGAACAAAATTATCAGTGTAGTAAGACAGATAGTACCTCCCGCACGAGAAATACTAATTTAGAGCTCCGTCTTATACAAATAATATTAGCCTTAGAATTGTGTGTCTTCAAAAAAATAAGATAGATAGTATTCCCCGCACGAGAAATACCAATTTAGAGTTCTATCTTATATATTTATCAAGAACAAAATTATCAGTGTAGTAAGACAGATAGTACCTCCCGCACAAGAAATACTAATTTAGAGCTCTGTCTTATACAAATAATATTAGCCTTAGAATTGTGTGTCTTCGAAAAAATAAGATAGATAGTATTCCCCGCACGAGAAATACCAATTTAGAGTTCTATCTTATATATGTATCAAGAACAAATTATCAGTGTAGTAAGACAGATAGTACCTCCCGCACGAGAAATACTAATTTAGAGCTCCGTCTTATACAAATAATATTAGCCTTAGAATAAATTCAAGATATGTTCTCAACAATTGTGTGTCTTCAAAAAATAAGATAGATAGTATTCCCCGCACGAGAAATACCAATTTAGAGTTCTATCTTATATATATTAGCTTCTATAATTTTGTGATTAAGTTGCCACCAAATATAGGGGTTCTTAGTGCCACTGTTAATTTGCTAGAGGTAGGCTTACTTGGGCCAGAACTGTTTGAGGTAGAGCTATTGTCTGGCAGGCCAAGCTTTGTGCACTGACACCCCGGATTAACCTGTCAAATGATGTGGGTCTTATGTTTCAAATTTGTTTTCACTGTTCACTCAATATTTCTTACCAAGAAATATTATCTTCAGTGGAGAAATACTATTAGACTTTTGCTTTGTATATTTAATTCAATGTTATACGCACCTGGTATATATACGTTTATATATACTTATCCAACGATGGTGTTGTCTTCAACTTAAACAAAGATTTGAAGGTGTTAATCAGGAGCTCAGGCTAGGCACGTCTGCACTGCTTTAGAGCAGGCCCCCATATTATTTATCACTTAATCCTGATGACTCATGCGATATTAAATTCAATTATGATAATATTGAAAAATGTGATTTTTTATATACCAATAAAATGAAGTTGAATGATGGTAAGACTGAATTTTTGGTTGCGACAAAAATGAGATACAAGTTTAAAGATGTTGATAGAATCCCTGATCATATTAAAATTGGTGAAATGGATATACAAAAATCTAAAACTGTTTAGGATCTTGGTGTAATCTTTGATGATAAAATGCCACTTAAAGATCACATTAGTCAAATGTGCAAAAAAGGGTATTTTCACCTTAAAAATGTTGCTTCAATAAGAAATTGTCTTGATGAAAAATCCACGAATATATTGATGCATGCTTTTATTACTTCTAATTTAGACTATTGTAACTCACTGCTGGCTTGTCTTCCTATGAATGATATTATGAAGTTACAAAAGTTACAAAATATGGCAGCTAGACTTGTGAGTAAAACAAAAAAATTTGATCATATTACTCCAATATTGCGAAAACTTCACTGGCTCCCTGTGTTGGCTAGAATTGAGTTCAAGATTCTTCTATTAACCTGGAAAGCCCTGAATAATATGGCACCAAAGTCTCTATCGGATCTAATTTCTTATAAAAATAATACTATAGGTCCCTTAGATCAATTAGTAGTCGTGAGTTAGTCATACCATCTACGCATCTTAAAAATTATGGTGATAGATCTTTTGCTTATATAGCCCCATCACTATGGAACAAAATGCCTATAGCTATGAGAGAAATAGATAAAATTGATTCCTTTAAGAGTAAACTTAAAACTTTTTTATTTAGAAAATACGATGATGTTACAGATACATTAATGAGTTAACTGTATGACATGCGCTTCATAGCGCTAGAACTCTTAAGCGCTGCGAGCAAGCTTGTCTTGGTGTATGCGCTATATAAATATTTATTATTATTATTATTATTATTATAAAGACAAATGTACTATTGATAATTGTTATGTATGTGGAGGACTTAATCAAGCACTCTAGCCAAGTGTTTCTTATATGTCATGTTGTTTTGAAGACTTCAAATAAGTCATGTCATTGTATACACATATATAGTTTACAAGTTTTATGTCTGACACATTAGTATCAATTTTTACTACATTAAACACTCATGTCCACTATATATCAGGATAATAATATTGTGTACTGAATTTCTATTACACTTACAGGGTGGCCCCAGTGATAGCGGTGTTTAAACCCACCTTAACAGGGTCTCCCTGGCCTTTACATATAATTTCCATGTAAAAACGTATTATGTAACTGATTTTCTGTAATCTTAAAAAGGCCTGAATAAATGAAATTTGAGTCTTGAGTCTTAATCAATTTGTAGGTTTTATTGTATCATTATTAAAAATATTGCCCTTTACCTTTATAAAATATTAAATCCTGTTCTTAAGGTCTCTTATCCAAAATGAAAAACTGGGACAGACATTTTATTTTGGCTTAAATGTGTTCAAAGTAATGTTATTTGTAATTTAGCACAGAAAAACTAAACTTAACCAGCTCGTCTTAGAGGTTTTTAATATTTAAAAATATGTGTTTTGTGCATTACGGGTGCATTCGGCAGAACTGGCCGCAGCTATCTGTAACACTTATCAAATGACGAAATTTGCATAATATTCAGTCTGAATTCATTTACAGTTAGGTTTTATATACTGTGCTAGCATATGCATAATTTTGACATTATATTAACATTTTAACAGTATATGATGTTACAAATGACCACCTGCCTCTGCTATCTCTTGGTTTGTCTGCCATGTGTGCTCTATGGGAAATACCCCCCACTGGCGTCATAGCCTTACTCTAATCCTGGAATCCGCCAGAGCCAAAGGCAGTTATGTAAATATAAAAGACCACACAAAGTTCTCTACAGATGCTTCAAACTGATTGTGGATTATAGACCTTAACATTCTAAAGAGGTAAATATTGTTGAAAAATATACCACTATAATAACAAAATTATTTTAAAAATCAATGCTCCTCTTAGATGCCCTTTCTTCCAAATATCATATTTTTATTGTTTCCTGAGCTAAGAAATAAAAGCTCTATGTCGGTGAATCCTGCTTTTGATAGCAGTTCTCTGTATTCAGAGAAGTTTCTTTCTTTACCTCCAGTGTGGACAGCCATGTTCAGGTCAAAAAGTAAAACATCAAGAGGACCATCTTTAGTTTCATTGAGACATACCTCCTGCAAAAGTACAGCCCCATCTAAAACATAAAATATTTATTTTTGTATCATAAATGAACTTGTTTGTTTGAAGATATTTCCAAAGTAAAAATACAATAACATACAATGAACACTGCAAAACGTTTTCTTTCCAATAATGCTTATATTAATGGAGATATTTTTTCATGTGTGATTCTTTGAAGCATGCTTTTTACATTTCCATGTGTAGGTATTGTTAAGCATATGCCATCATGCATAGATAGATATAAATGTATATATATATATATCCCTGTCTGCATTCATATATTATTGTAAAAATATAGATATTATCATGCCACGTAGATGGAATGACATATGCCATAGCAATATGCATGCCCACCATGCCACAGGCCTAATCATAGATGAGCAAGAAGGATCAACCGTACCTACATAACCAAGTTGGTGAATTTGTTAACATTACTTTTATCATTTAGACAGCAACTTTGGAATATCAGCTATATATTTGAGCAATGAGTTAAAACTTGCAATATTAAAAAGTTTACCTTTTGGAAGGGAATGAAAAACCTTTTTTAATATTGTCAATGCTGTTACATCTTTCCAACCATGGATTATCATTCCCAGAATATACAGATCAGCTGCTGGTAAAACATCTTTGAAGTAATCTCCTTTTATAAAATAATGTACACATAATCTTTCAAAATTATAATAACTAGGTCAGAGTTGAATTGATTTTTGGTGGTTGAAATAAATTAGTCCAAGTCCTGCTTACCTGTAATGATTTGCAGATTAGGCCGTTTACTTTCAAGAAATGTTGGTATCAATCTTGTCACTTGTGGCAAATCAAATAAGACAACATCTGTGGTTGGGAAATTCTGAGCTATCTTTGTTGAAAAGGTACCTCGGCCAGCTGAAGTCAAATGACCAAAATTCTTTGGATAAATGGATATATGGATAAAATTCTTTGGATAAATGACATAATTGACCTCCAATGTAAAGCAAAATAACTGTATACATGATTTAAGAATGAAAGGATTCACAGATATCCCAAGCTATCCAAGTAAACAAGTAAAACAAATTACTGAAGAAATTGAATTTGCAATATTAATCAGTTATAATGATAGCTGTATTAAAGAATATGAAGGACCCCTTAAATTACAGGTAATTTTTTTTATTATACATCAATATATACATCAGCAAATTAAAAATATGAAAATATTTTAATCAAACCTCTAATATCACAGATTCTCTTAAACAAAGAGAAATCCACGAGACCTAGAACATCTCCGTCCATAGCGGAATATCCTCTCATTGCCGACATGAAGCGTAGTATTTGACCCTCTGATCTATATGCCCCTATATTTTCATTGTCCCACAATGTTTTATTTTCATCTGTAACATGACTTTTTTCCTGAAACAGTGATAATGATGTTTGTATATATATATATATATATATATATGTATATTTATATATTTCTGTCACTATTTGTTAGGGATCTGTTAAAATAATCTTTTATGGCAATCTGATATAGTTTATCACAATTTCAGTGAGAATTTGATACCTACCAGTCTTTATTATATCAGTCAATCCAGCCCATAATCCATATAGTTCTTGTCTGTGTAATTCAATTACAGAAGTAAAATATGTTGGGCTGGATTTCAACAACCACTTTCTGGAACACTTGTTAATCCTATAAAATGCTGATGATGAAGATAATGAACTATTAATTATACTTTACTAGTAGGTGCAAATATCACTTTCAACCTTATTTTGGTCATTGTGTGATAGGACCTTTTTGTAACAAACATATTGCTCATGTTGCAATTCTTTGATAAGACAACCCATTCACACATAGCTTCACAGTGACAACCTATTTACTCTTACGGCATAATCCTCAGCTCACATTTGAAAATGTATGGAGATTTAAATCTCATCATGGCCAAGGATTGATTCCATGACCACAGATTAGTTGTACCGGTGTTAATCACCTTGTACTCTAAATTGTTCCATTGCTCATGGCGCCTGTTTCAAAACTAAGCTGACAGAGCTTGAAAATGACATTGCAATGGATAATGGCATATTTCACAAAAAACTGTATGACATGGATAGGCTTAAACCATAAGAAGAAAAAAATAAACACTAATATCACACTCATGAAACTAATATCACAAGGATCCTCTAAAAAAGCTGGATGAAAATCACAGTTCCTAGCCAAAACCAACAATGAATTCAACATAATTTCACTTGTTAAGTTATATTGAGACTGACTGTGTTATCCTGAAGGAGCTGAAGTGAAGATAATTGTGAGTGTGAATATATCAACAATGTCAGATTGAGAACTTGTTTCAATAGGGAATTTTAGGAGGTTTTCCTCTAGGTGTGCCAAGGATAGGTTGGCATATAACAGGGATACTCTTGTACTGTACCCATTTTTGTGCCTCCAACTTGGAGGAAGTTCACACCATTGAAAGTGAAGTTGTTCATTGTCAGTATTTCATCAATGAGGTTCATTAAGCTTTTAATGCTTGCTTTGAATTAGTAGTTTTTTCACCAGACATCTGTATACTGTGTTCGGGCCCTCATTATGGGTGATGTTTATATACAGACTAGTCCATAATCACTACAATGATTTCATTGGTAGTTCTGAAGGAAGAGAGTTTCCTGACGAAATGTGTTCTGTCCCTCAAGTAGGAGAGTGTTGCCTTGACAAAGGGTTTGATGTGCTTGTCTACGAATGCAGAGATTTGTTCTTAGGGAGACCCTTTTCCACTTATGATGGGTCACTTAGGAAGGAAGTAGAATTTGGTTGTTTTTGCCTCATATGTTATGTATACATCATTATCAAATTCTTCCTTGTCATACATGTGGTTCAGTATGTTCCTTACATTGGTCTTCTCTTGTTCTGTTAGGTCAGTAGGGGGTTTCGCATAAATATATGTAATTCAGTTGTCTCTCTGCTTCTTTGATGTAATTTATTGTGTCCATTATCACTTTAGAAACCCTTGTCTGCCTTTATAATAAGTTAGTGTGTCTAAGGCTGTTTTTTCTTCTTTGTTGAGGTGCACGGGAAACAAATTGGTTCACGCCCCTCTGGAAACATTTGAATATTTCTAGTACTGGATCTCAGTAAGTGAATTTTGGTTCCCATGTGCCGTTCAGTTTGAATTTGGATTGGGGATCTCAGGCTAGAGGAGCAGTTGTTGAAGTTGATGAGAAGTCAGTATGATCAAAATGGGTTGTTGTGCTTGGTTGAGTTTGGTTAGGGGTGCCAGATAGACTCAATGGTTCTGGGTTGGGATTTGTTCTTCTTCAAGTCTCATTCTTCTGAAAAATGATCTCAAGTTTGATTGTATTTCATGCATTTCAGGTTCACCAAGGATAGGGTAGAACTTGAGGCCTTTTATGAGATAACTTTATTTTTTCTATGAATTGCACAAAAATCTAGGATGCTTGTATTGAAGTTATCTACATGTTGATCTGGGTTTGGATCTGGATTAGTTGTATTGTCTACATTGTTACCAATGTTCATGTTTCCTGAAAAGTCACCATAGTTTGAGAGTATAGTCCATATGCTGTGTGTTGATGAACTCTTTGGGATGCCCAAACAAGTTGATAAGGTTTCCAATGGTGGGCTTTCTTTGGGTGTTTCTCTTGCTGGTTGTTCCCTTATTGTTGGGAATTCTGCATTTTACTTCTTTTGTGAAGCGTCTGTGTTTTGCTTGCTGTTTGGTAGGTATTGGAAAAATGGCAAAAATCCTGAAGATGATCTTGACAATGGTCGCATTCCCTGCCAATACCAACAAATGGTTTTGATCTAAGTGATCTCTTCAATTGGATGGGGACTGACTGAGTTATCCTACGTATTGTTTATATGGGGAATGGAAGGAGGTGCAGGATGGAAATGGAAGGAGGTGCAGACACCTCTGGAGGTGCAGGCACCTCTGGAGGTGCAGGCACCTCTGGAGGTGATAATCCTCCTCTCCCAGTGCCTCCAGTGCGGAGGTGTTTGTGGTTTCTGTTTTCCTCATTGTGGAGGTGTTGTGTGATTTTTGTGGGAGCTGCATGGGCCATTATATGAGCGATATAAAACCAGGTTTGTTTCTTTTACGCAGAGGTTTAAGAGGGTTTTCTGACTTTTTTTGCAGTCAATTCGTTCCTTTAATGTTTTAAAATTTAAGGACCCTCTCCCTTGAGGCATCTGGATTATTTTGTTTATTTTGCATTTTGTAAATCCCGGCGCAGAGTTGGAATGTTAAGTTTTTAAACAAACATTACTGTTTCTTTCTTTTTTGGGTTGTGGGATTCTTTTATGGTAATATATACATGGGATAGATACCTTGATTTTTATGGTTATTGGCTGCCATTTCAGTCATTTCTTGTTTGCAAATTTAAGCAAATAACATTAAAACAATGAATTACTAATTACTTGTAAACATCCCATTCAAAAGACCCAAAATCATGGATAATGTGGTGTCTCAAGTAGACCATGCTGGCAATTGCAAGCCTAAGACCACTCCACCCTTAAAAAAATGTTTAAAAGAGGCCAATTTCTTTAAAAAAGGATAAAATCAAAGTGGCATCAACTCTGTCGAATAATTCTTTTAAACTTTCAACCTGAAAATCTTGATCAAGCATGATGTGTGTCATTGATAACAAGGATGTGCCCGATACTGAGGTGAAAGTTGTGAATGTGGAGAAGGTCCACAGACAAAATTTGAGAATCTTAAGAAAAGCTATAACAGGCCAGAATTGATGCACACTGATTTCTGTGAGAAGAATACTGAACTAGAGGCAAAGGTACTCCTGCAAGAGCATAGAATTGTCTCCCTAACATTGGATTTGAGTCTCAACTAGAGCTGGCCGAGAAAAAGTTGATGTTGCCATCTGCCTCCTAGGTTAGGGAAGTAACTCATGAGGGGACATCCACTTATGGTAAGACCATTCTCATTTCTGTTCCAAAAGATGTTCATCAAGATCTTATTGATGAGGGAATAAACAGGAAGGATTGTTAAGTTTTGGTGATGGCCCTAAATCTTGATTTCTTGGCTTGGACAAGGTTTAGATGTGTTTAAGGTTTAGGCTTACAAGGAATATCGCAGCACTGAAACGGCCTTACTCAGGGAGTAAAATGATATTCTCTGTGAACTAGGATCAGAAAAAAACAGTAATCCTACTACTATCTGACCTCTCAGCTGCCTTTGATACCATTGATCATCAAATACTATTACATATATATAGAGAGAGTATATATCTGGATTTCTGCCTATATTTGAATATAGTGCCGCACATGAAATTCAACAGAACAATCCACTTCTATGTAAGTGTGTATCAGAAAACATTTATTTGAGTTATTAAGACAAACATAGGATGGACAAAATGTCAAATACATAGATATGCATCAATGTTCAAATATTGTCTCTATTACATGAGTAAAAGGTATATCTTTTCTTATTTACTTATCATCCAAAGGATGATCAACTTTTTTTTGAAGACTTCACAGTTTGCTAATAACAATATATAATTGACAATCATTTTTTTCAACAATAGCATAAAGTATTTCAATACCTTTATCAGGAAAGACTATGTCCTTGCCAAGAAATTTCAGTCCAACACAAGCATTTAAAAGCCTTTCAGTACAATCTGGGTCTGTGTTGAGTACTTTAGACAAGTCATTGCTGGACATCGGAGTTAGAAGTTTTTCAAAAATTCCAAGTTTTGTGGCTGTTTTCAATATCTCACAGAACAAAAGAGCAATTCAACAGTTGTATACAATTTTCATTGGAAGGTTAAATCTTATTTATTTCGTGTAGTATGACAAGTACAATGATGGGTGCTCCATTATTTATTTTTAGGAAAAAGATGTGTTGGTTAAACCACTGCATCTGATAGTTTTGTTCATTATATACTATTTCTTATTTGTCCAACTGGGCAAGTGGACAATAGTTTGCAATCATCTGTTGTTAATCATCCCTTTAATGTGGTTCTTCTGTGTAAAACAGAGGTGTGCATTCCTTAATATGCTTACCGAATCAATTGAACAGCTATTGTATTTTTTATAAGACATTTTCCTATATTTTGTATAGGATAAATGATAATTTGGAGATTGTTTTATTGTTTTCTTAAAAATATTTTTTAGTATTTGTCTCATGACTTCTAACAGTTTATTTCCATGTAGAGTTGTGTTATATCAAATTGTTAAGTTAATCATATTCTTAAATTAATTTTGGTCCCTTGTTGTTTCTTGCACTACAATATTTCTGATAATGACAATGTAAGAACAATATTTAGAATCATTCAAAATGCTTGAAAACAATTTTTGATAAACCTCACCTGTGTAATTTGATAGCCTTTCAACATCAACATCATATCATCTAAAGATCTTTCCTCAGTATGAGCATCAGTTATTTTGATTACATTGGAAATATTGTTGTCCATAGTTTTCCCTGCAGATGTAACATATTTTGATTTATTGGTTATTCCATGAATTCAAACACACATGCACACACGCACACACACAGACACACATATATATATATATATAAATATATATATATAATTATATATATATATATATATGTATATATATATATATATATATATATATTTATATATATAAATATATATATATATACAAATATATATATATATATATTAATACAGGGAGTACACAACAATATAAGCTTATTTGTAGATCAGCATATTACTGAATGTGCAATTACCACTATATGAAATGCCTCTAAATAGCATGAAAACAGACTAGTTAAAGAAGAATATTGCATACATAAGTTTAAAGCAGATATTAATAGATAATATTGCAATTGTAGTATAGTCATAATGTAGAGGCATTACACTGCCTCATGAATAATTAATGATACAGGATATTGTACATCGTATATACACACTTATAAACAGTCCCCAGACACACAGTGGTGGTCAGCAGGTTGTGTGTGTTGCAAGAGAGTTTGTGGGGATTAAGCATTTGAACATTATATGATGTGTTTGAGTTGAATATATATATAAATATATATTGAAAGAGCCAAGTACCTCTGTAGCCAGTTGCTAGCAGTTATACTTATGTTTTGGACATACAATCCTAAACATACCAACTCGATTTCATGGTGGAGAAGTCTAAAACTTTTGGACCATATGGCTCAAAGGAGACAGACTGATTTTTTACCCCAGAATTATGATGGAAAAACAAGCGCAAGAGCACACTGGATGAAGTTTAGAGACTATTTAGATATACATGAAATTGCTGAAGATGAGCAAGTAGACAAATTCAAGTTAACCCTTGTTGGTGGACCAAGAGAGTGGATTGATGGGAAAGAATTTGCTGATTTGGAGAGATTCCTGCAGAAATACTCAGGAATGTTTTCAAGAGATGCATGTCTTGGTTCCTTCAGGAATTGTGTTTTACAGCCTGGAGAGAATGTGGAAGACTATCTCAGGAGATTAAAGATTTTAACGGAGAGATTGGGTTATGAAGAAGACATTATCCGTAACCAATTAAAACAAGGTTTGCCATGGGAGGTTAGAGCTGCCATTACCACAGCTAATCTTGAAAATTTGGAGGCAATTGTTGAAATGGCACAAAATGTTTTAGATCTACATAATACAAGAACAGTTATGCCAAACGTATCTGCAGTAGCTGGCAGTGAGGGAGAGGCCACCTTAAGTAAAAAGATGTCGGACATTGTGGAGACTGGCGATGCTCTAACAAACCAAATGCAGAAAATAAACATGCAAGGCAATGGAAACCAAAGGGGAAGATCACGTAATAGAGGACAGTGGAGCAGCCAGAGAGGGCGTGGATATTCTTTGCAGAGAGGTCGCAGCTACCAGAAGTAAGGTCAGCAGCAAGTTCCACTGGAAGATGATTGGAGCAGGCCATCAAACCTGAAGCGAGCAAGGTTCAGTAGCGAGCTATTGTATAACAAAGGTAGAGGTAGAGGACAGATCAGACAGGCATTTAGATGTTATCTTTGCAATAGAGTAGGGCATATTGCGAGATTTTGCTATCAAAACAAACAAGACAGGTACAACCAGTTAAACTAAATAGCCGCTGTGTGCAAGGGCCAGTAGGCAGTGGCAGTAGAAACAGGAAATGTAGGAGAAATAGATCTAGAGCAGTGAGCAGACATGTGAATACTTTAAAGACAAATTCATATAGGCAAGATGATAAACATGTCAATATTCACAGAAATGGTAGGAGATATAAGCAGTCATATAATCACAATGATGTACATATACAAGATGGTAGTAGTGAGGAAGAAGCAATTATTCAGTTATCATATAAAAACTTTGTGGAAGGAAAGATAGATCAACAAAAGGCTAATATACTAGTAGATTCAGGAGCTACTCAGAGCTTGATTAGCCAGAACATAGTCAGCAAGGCAGGTATTAGAGTAG
This sequence comes from Amphiduros pacificus, assembly GCA_949316495.1. Classification (NCBI taxonomy): domain Eukaryota; kingdom Metazoa; phylum Annelida; class Polychaeta; order Phyllodocida; family Hesionidae; genus Amphiduros; species Amphiduros pacificus. The sequence continues at coordinate 5,114,572 of OX439011.1, forward strand.
AACCTCATATAAGTCAAAGGTTTTATACTGCCAATGGTGGAGTATTAGCAACAAACAGTATTGCCTATTTTGCTTTGAAAATTCAAAATAATGTACTCAGAATTGAGGCATTAGTAGCACAATGCTTGGGTTCTTTTGATCTTATATTGGGAACAACAACTTTAAACAGGCTAAGAGGTGTCTTAGATTTCAAAGAGCACACTTTGAGAATAAGAAAGAGACCTAATGAGGAGAGAGTAATTACCATTAGGACAAAATTGCCTAGTCAATATTGTAACAAACAAATGTTGGTAAAGTCCTGTTCAAAGTTCTCAAAGATTGCACCAAAACACATGCTGGTTGAAATTAGAAACAACAAAGCACATATACCTGTGAAAAATATGACTCAAAAAAAGATCCATTTTAATGAAAACAACTTTGTGGCATGCATTGAAGCTCTGCCTATGTTTAGTGTAGTGTCACATATAGAGGTGAACCAGGATACAACCATTTTGCACAGGGATGTAAGCAGCATCAAACCATCATATTTTACAGGGATAGATAGGTTCAAATTGAAGGAAGAAAAGAAACAAAAACACCCTTACCTAGATTCTAATGACCCAAGATTAGCAATGACAGACTATGAGATTTTAAAAAGGGATGTTGATTTGGAAACAGATTACTTATTACAGGCTGATCAGAAGGAGGATATATTAGATATGTTGCATGACAAAGTCAAAGCTTTTGCATTACACGGGGAAGTAGGACACTGCAAGGAGTTTGAAATAGACTTCAAGTTGAATGACAAGACACCATTTTATATACGCCCATACAGCATGAGTAGACAGGAAAAACAGTTTTTAGACTCAGAACTTAGAAAACTTGAGTTAATGGGTGTGTTAAAGAAACAGACTAGCGATTACACCTCACCTGTCTTAGTGGTTACCAAGAAAGACGGTTCTAGTCCAAGGGTCTGTGTTGATTTTAGATACATTAACTCAAGAATAAGAAAAAGAAATTTCCCATTTCCATTAGTTAGGGATGCCATACAAAAGATAGAAGAATCAGCAGCCACAGTATTTTCAACTCTAGACTTACGAATGGCATTTCATTCACTACCATTGTCAGAGACGTGTAGGAAGTACACAGGTATAGCTTCATACTATGGTGGTGCTTCCTATGTTCATTTACGGTTACCCATGGGCCTTTCAATCTCACCTGCAGAGTGGCAGAGAGTCTTGAATGAAACACTAGCTACTGTTAAAGATTCAGACAAGTTTTGCTTATGAATTGCAGACGATTTGTGCATTTATTCCAAATCGATAAAAGAGCATAAAGTACATCTAAAAGCAATCTTGCAAGCATTAGAAAAGTATAATTTGAAAATCAGCCCATCCAAAGAACAGTTATTTAGGTCAAAAATTATATACATGGGACATGAGATTATGGTGAACAAGGATAAGAAACCATGCATCAGAGCAATGCGTTCAAAAGTAGAGGCTATAGACAGGTTATAACCACCAAATTCAAGGCAGGAATGTCACAGACTGATTGGTATGGTCAATTTCTTGTCAATGTATGTACCAAAACTGCAAATATTACTGAAACCATTATACAATGCATGCAAGAAAGACAAAGAGAAGAACAAGAAAGATGACTCAAAATTTGTGTGGTCAGTAGAGTGCATGGAAAAATTTCCAAAAAATCAAAAATATACTTAAAAGTGATCAGGTGCTTCACTTGCCTAACAACACAGGCAAATTCATACTTTACAGTGACACCTCTATAACAGGTGCAGGAGGAGCACTTTTCCAGATTCAAAATGGGAAAGAAGTTCCAATATGTTTCACAAGTAGGGTTTTAGGACCACAATTTTCAAGGTATTCTATCTCAGAAGTAGAATGCAAAGGCCTGGTTGAGAATCTCAAAGCATTCTCACATTTCATTAAAGGCTGTCACATAGCTGCAGTGGTAGATCATTCTAGTCTTTGTCAAATAGTTAAATCTAAGACAAAACCACCTACTAGAAGGTTACAAAAGTTGCTTGAAAGGGCTTCAGAATATAGCTTTCACCTTTCGTATAAGAAAGGAGCAGAGATGTGCCACAAAATAACAAAAACAGAGCCAATAGCATGCCCAGTAGGATCTGCACCAAATCCCACACGTAGAGTGACAAGAGCTTATGCAAAAGAACACAATCTGGAAATCCCATATATTTTTCCAGACGGATTAAGAAATAAACAAACAAATGAAACCCAGCCATCAACATCACAGAAAAAGGATGTTCAAATAAATCCTGAAGAAAATACCACACCTACACCAGTCATTCAGGCAGATACAATCCCAAAAACACAGGTGAAACACACTATAGATTTACCACACATGTCTAGATCAGCATTAAGACCACAGTTACCTGTTTATTCTTAGTCATTCAATAGCTTTGAGCTTATGTTTTATTGTTGACCAAAATGACTTGAAATAAAATTTTGTATTTGTATTTGTATTTCATTGATTTGTCAAGACCACAGACTCTAGTAGAGTTGAATAAAGGTAGCACAATGGAAAACTGGAAACATCAAATACCAATACAAAATAACAACACAGAGCCCACTACTATTAGACACGAACTACCTGATGAAAACACATTTAGAGATTCAGAACCACTTCTCAAAAAAATCAGTAGTGAGTCAGTCTTAAGACAACACATACCAAAACAGACAGAAATAGATGTCATGCTGAAGGCTATAAAATCACAAGTATTCAGAGATTATCATTTGCCATTCACAGCTAGGGAAATAAAACTAGCTCAACAAAGGGATACATATCTCAAAGATGTGTATAACTTCATTACAAGTCAAATGTTGCCTTCAGATGTGAGAGCAGCAAAATCAGTTAAGCATTTAGCTGAGGATTTTGTAATGATTGAGGGAATTTTATTCAAATTAGTCAAAGACAAAGATGACTTGAGAGTAGCATTAGCAATACCAAGATCCTAGAATTATATCATGACAATCTATCTAGTCATCAAGGAGTGACAAGATGCTATCAAACACTTAGGAGGAAGTATTACATTAGAAACCTGTATGAAAAGTCAGTCAACCATGTAAGGTCATGTCACATATGTAGTCAGAGAAAGATGCCAGTAAAGGCAATGTACCCAGATGAGTACAATCTTAGGATACCAAATCAATTTTCTCCAATGAGTCAGTGATCAGGAGATTTCAAAATCATTCCTGAAGGGTATCAAGGACATAAATTAGCCCTAATACTTGTGTGTGAAATCACCAGGTATTGCATAGTTATTCCATTGAAAGATAGGCAAGCCATGACAGTAGCAGAAAATCTGCTGCAGAAAGTGTTTCTAACATATGGCTTTCCCAAAACATTGATATTAGACAGGGATGTAGCATTCACAAACCAGGTCATAAAATACATGACGGATGCACTGAAAATTGATATGTAATTTGTCAGTGTAGGACACCACCAATCATTAGTGGCAGAAAGACATCTCAGAACAATTAGTGAACTGATAATGTCAAATTTTTCAAACAATGGACGATTTTGGCATCTATTTGCAAATTTTGTGAGCTTTGGATATAATGTGACGATTTTCCCAGAGCTAGGGTACAGCCCATACTTTATTATAGAAATTATAGAGAATATGTAGAAATATTGAAACAAAGATAAGAAGCAGTAGGGAAAACTGTTCTTAATATACAACACCTTTCAATGAAGGGTCCTTAGTGTACTTACTAAGCCCAGATAATAGTGCCTTGAAGACAGCAAATGCCAAGATAAAATTCCGGTATATAGGACCTTTAGCAATCAATACAGTACTTTCAAATTCAAAAATAATCCTACAAACATTAGATGGCAAAATACTAAAAGGTATTTTCCACACATGCAGACTAAATGTGGCATGGTTGAGAATTCAGAACCTGATTACAAATAGCCTACAGGGATTAAAAGCGATCACCAAGGGTGAAGCACTCCCAATGAAAAAGTCCATTAAGGTAGTAGATGAAAATGGACATGAGATAAGCTACTTGACTGACAAAGATGTCAAATTTATTGGGGAATGCAAAAGTGTGAATCTGCAAGATTATGAAGAAAATGCAGAGAAAAATTGCTTTGTTGCTTGTACATATGAGCTTAGTGCAGAATGTAAATCAAAGATAGGTAAAAGTACATTCCCAAATGAGGATGATTACACAGTCATCAAGGCCAGATTCAAATCTGGACAGTTACAAATACTTGTAACTAGTGAGAACATTAGATTTTGGGTAGATGTGGAGACACACCCCTTTCTTGAAGGGTTCAAAGACAAACTAGTGAAATAAAGAAAATAAAGGTGAGAACAGTAGGATCACCAGAGAAATTTGTAAAACAGTTATTGTATTAGAGTTCATATAATATTGAAGAGTAATAGGACATTATAATGTAATATATGGTAATTGGTAAATATAAAGAAATAGGATATGGAGAGAAACAATGTATGATATATGAAATTAATTATTACATGGACTGAGATAATTTGATTAAACACAGCCAATACTTTAATTAAATATAAGGTATTACAAGCAAATAGAGTAAAAGCTAAACTTATTATGTTGCTGTGTAAGACCAGTAACTTTGTAGTAATACCAACACAGTTGGTATATATCTACTAAGTTGTAGATATATACCATTTACATAATAATAATATAATAATAATAAAAATCTATATAGCGCTTTATCAGACTAGGTCTGCTCTAAGCGCTAGTCGAGATAGTGCTTTCTAAACAGATGCGTCTTTAGTTTTCTCTTGAAACTGTCTATAGTTTTACAGTTTTTCACTTCAAGGGGCAGGGCATTCCAATTTTTTGGAGCGTAAACCATGAAAGCCCTGTCACCATATGATTTCATATTTGTCTTGGGTACCATATATTCATTTTTATTATTTGATCTCAGTCCCAAATCAGATTTCTTACCATTTAACAACTGGGCAAGGTATTTTGGGGCAAAGCCATTTTGCACCTTCCAAGTTAATAGAGAGATTTTAAAGTCAATCCTCGCCTCTACTGGCAGCCAATGAAGGTCTATAAGCTTTTGTGTAATGTGATCCCTCTTTTTGAGTTTACCTACTACCCTTGCTGCAGCATTCTGTAATTTTTGCAATTTGGAAATTTCACACTTTGGTAGACCTGCCAAAAGTGAATTTCCATAGTCAAGAGTGGAAGTGACAAAAGCGTGAGCAAGACTGTTTGCTGTTTTCTCATATAAACAGTTTCTTATACTAGCTAAATTTTTAACATGGAAATAGCCATTTTTGCACATTTTTTTAATTTGTGATTTCATTGATAATTCCTGGTCTAGGATAACTCCAAGATCCTTTACTGTTTTTGATCTAGAGATATTAGTTTCACCTACTAAGATTTCATTAGGTACATTGTCTTTTCTGAAATCACAGCTTTTACCACATAAAAGCATTTCTGTCTTCTCATCGTTTATCTTCATTTTATTCTCTATTAAAAATTTCCTTATTAATTTAATACACTCTTCCATTTCTATACAAGACCTATTTCTATTTTCATCAGATTTGGGATCTATTGTAATGTATAGTTGTGTATCATCAGCATAGATATGGTGTTTGAGACCAAAATTACCAACAATGTCAGACAAGGGCTCCATATATGCTGTGAACAATAATGGTCCCAGAACAGAACCCTGAGGAACTCCATACCTAATATTCATATTTTCAGATCTTTTACCATCAATTGTTACACATTGTTTTCTATTTGCTAGATAGGACCGGAACCACTGTAAGGCGGTGCCCTTAATACCACATCTTATTTCCAGTCTATTCAATAATATGTTATGATCAATGGTATCAAATGCCGCTGATAAATCAAGTAGCACCAGCATTACCGTTTTACCGTTATCAATATCCATTAAAATATCATTTTGTACCTTTAACAATGCAGTCTCAGTGCTATGAAATTCCTTATACGCTGATTGAAATATACATTGAATATCATTTTTTATGAGATGACCAACAAATTGCTTAGCAATCGCCCTTTCTATTAATTTAGATAAATAAGCGAGATTCGAAACCGGTCTATAGTTTTTCTTAATTAATTCTAGCCCCAGCTTCTTAATTAATGGTCTAATGATGGCCATCTTTAGGTCATCAGGCATGGTTCCCATAGATATGGATTTATTTATAATTTCTTTTATCAGTGGCAATAGTGGCCCAATACACTCAGCCAAAAGCCAGGTTGGGATAGGATCCAATTCACATGACTTCTTTGCTGCTTCTTTGATTAACTTTGATACGACTGCATCATCTAATAATGCAAACTTTTCCAGGTGAGTATTAAATTTGACTTTCTCGATCATCGGTGGTGATGTATTGTTAATTTTATCCATATTCTCCCTCAGGTTTGAGATTTTATCCAGAAAAAAGTTATTAAATTCTGATGCTAACTCCTTACTATCATTATGTTTGGGGAAGGGAGTATCCTCTTTAGTGTGTAATAGTTTATTTAGTATTTTGAATAGCCTTTTTGGATCCGATTTATTTGAATTTATTATTTCTGCATAATAATTGTTTCTAGAATCTCTGATCATGTTGTTATACTTATTTCTCTGTAGTTGATATTGAATCTTATCTGAGTCAAGACAACTTTTATCATATTTTCTTTCAAGTTTCCGTTTTTTCTTTTTTTCATTTTTAATCTCATCAGATAGCCAAGGGGCCGGTTTCCTGTTTGTTATTGTTTTTTCTATCATTGGAGCATGTTTATCAAGTATACCTGTTAATTTGCTATATTCAGTTAATAATTCATTAAGGTCCTTTTCATTATATGATTTATTATCACTGAATTTCTCTTCAACATCATTAATGAAATTTTTTATGTTCATTTTTTTGTAGTTTCTGTATGGTACCTTTTTTTTGTTTTTGATTTTAGTTTGAAGGTTTAAGGTGAGTGTAATAATACTATGGTCAGATATTTTCTCATCAACCTTGTGTTCTTTTATTAGAGTACTGTTTATATTTGTGATTAATAGATCCAGCGTATTTCCTAATATATGTGTTGGTTCTGTTACATGATTTCGTAAATTATATAAATCCAGAATGTCATTAAATTTAATTACATTAGGCCTCTCTGGTTTATTCATATGGAAATTATAGTCCCCGACGAAAAGCACTTCATGTGTATATGTAGAATAGTAGCTTAGCAAATCACTGAATTCTTCAAAAAATTCTGTGTAAGTGTATTTATTTTTGTCTGAGGGTTCCATTCTATATATAGTTATAATTGTGCATAATTTGGTTTTGGTTTTGATATTAATCTCCATCATTTCCATTGTAAATAAGTTATGATTGTTATTAATTTTCTTTATGTCTATTTCAGGTCTGAAAATAACAGCCAAGCCGCCGCCAGATCTTAGTGTACGCGGTAAGTGTTCAATGTCATAATTATTTTCTTTAATTTTACCTTTAATTATTTTTTCATTTGCTTCATTCATCCAAGTTTCAGTAATAAAAAATAAATCAACGTTATTTTCAGTTATATATAAGTTAAGAAGTTCTACTTTGTTTCCTATGCTTTGTACATTTGCCGTAGCTATTGTTAATTCCTTATTTATTTTGGAATGTATATTGTTTCTATTTATTTTATTTTTGGTTAAGTTTACATTTTTTCTATTTAAGATACTATTTATGTTAATTTGATTCGTGTCGACCTGGGCATTAAGGCAACTTTCCTCAGAGACTCCAGTCATTGACCCCATGACGTCATTTTGTAGGATTCTCCTCTCACCCCCAGCAGATTGCCCCCCATGCTGACCAATCAGATTAAGGGAGGGCGGAGCCAACGTCTGATCGCTTCGAAACTTTGAGAGGCGATTAACAGTATCAGGACTATCTTCAGTTCGATTAAAGTTATGAGTTACAATTTTGTTACTGTCAGAAAGATAACTAAATCGATTTGAAAGCGATATTGAGTTTATCGATGAAGTAAGACCCGTTTTGCTTTTACGTGTCATCCTATTATGGGCGTGACTATTTTGATCACGTGACCTTTACAATGCCCATATTTGGAACATATTTTTTGGTTGCCGCTTTCCATTAAGAGTGTCCGATTGGGGAATACCTTTTGCAGATTTAACATGATTAATTGAAATTGGTGTGCCTTTGTAATTACAATTTGGAATTTGTCTCATATTGCTACACAGAACTTCACTATATAGTTTTGTATTTTTGTTAGAAAAAAAGTTTTTATCATTGCCTGCGATTTGACTACGGAGGTAAGGGATGGGCTTATTTATTAATGTACTTTTCATAGCATCTTCATAGAGAATATCATAGTTTGGCATGTTAAAATCATTCATTTTAAAAACTTGCTGTTTAAGATTACATTCAAGATCACTCATGCATACCTCACAACCATTGCATTTCCCTACTGTATCATGCATCATGCAATTAAATTTAACATTATCACAGTAGTTTTGGTGGTATGGACTTTTCATTTCATTTTTGGTTAATTCATTAAAATGACTATCACAGTACAACCTCATATTCAATTTTTCACCACCATTCGTAGCAGATAAACAATTTGAACTAATATTTTTAGCAGAAAAACACTTTCTACTAACATATGCCGTGCTAATATTATCTAGTTTATCTAATTTACCTTTATAATTTTCGCCCTTACCCCCCGAAAAACATCATTCGTTAAATTTCATTTTTTTGCCACCAGATACATGTTCAAAGATACATCTAACCCCATAGCTGCATTTACCAGTTCTAGCAAAATTGGTGCAGATACCTCTAGAATCAACTTTGGGGGTGCTTTCAGCTATGATAGTATCAACTGCGTCTAGGGCCATGATCATCTGTAGGGGACTACCCATAATGAGCATACCCTGCGCTAAATCCTCAGGATTCCGGGATTTAATATTTTCCGAATGATTCCAAGATATCTTTCTCAGCTTAGCTGAGGAAAAATGCTGGATATTTTTGACTGTGGAACCCTTATTCCCAATAATTGCCCCCATTTTATCAGAGGGAACCTCTTTTACAATATTAACATCAGTTTTGATCAATTCAGCAATTATTTTAGACTCAATCTCCCCTTTCTCTACTTGTATATTACCCATAGAGCTAGGTATTGTCTCAGGTGGAAAATCATTCAAGTCCTGAGTGAGATCAATATAAATCATAGGCATTATGTAATTAACAAAAGCCTTGGCACCGACATCAGTGATGTGGTAACCATCATCAACCATAGTTTGGATTCTTAAAAAGGATTCAAAAGCATTCCTAAATGTTGTCTCTTGCAATTTGCATTTGTTATCCTCAGAGATTCTAAAGTTCTGAATTTTCTTGTTAAGCTGTGTGAACTCACTTGAATTGATTCTACTGGGTGGAGTCGTACACAAAATTACCTGTGCATGCGTATCCTCAAGCAGAACCTTCATGACTTCCAAAATACCTTCATACACATCATGAACTTTTTCTCCATCAACAATATCTTGTGATCCCAGTATAACCACTATACAATGAAATTCACGTAACTTTGTTATTGTCTCTTTACTAGATATTGTGCTCTTAAGATGGACTGCAGAAGTATTCTCCCCAATATCTGGGACAAAAATATTCACATCTCTGAAATCTGATGCCATTTTCTTAATCCTGCAGCCATTTACACTTTCAGTGAGAAAAAGGATCTTCGGCTTTTCAGGGGTCTTCTTACTGTCAGAGTTACCCTTACTCGGCGAGTCCTGACTTAGAGTTAACAATTTATTTTCAGCTTTTTCTCCATCTAATTTTTCTGACAAAACAGCAATATTTGAGTCTTTGACTTCCAGCTCATCCTTCAATTCATTATTCTTCAAGTTTGAGAAATGTAATTGTTCTAAAGTATCATTTAATTTAGCCTTATAATTGTTCAATTTTATCTTTAATTCATCAATTTCAATCTTGAGTTGCTTATCGACTTGTTTATCCTTCCTTCCAGCTGGAGCTGCTGCTGCCACAGGAGGAGGCGCTGCTGCAGTAGCGTTACTACTGCTACTTCTGGTGACTTTGCCACGCTGAGGTTTTGCTGTACTTTCTACCACAGTAGTGTCCAGTTCTGCCTCCAGGTCGGGCTGAGCATATTCTGCCATCGCCATAGTATGCTTCAATTACATAAGAAAACACAAAACTATTTTTATTTATATGTATATTTGCACAGATTCACAGAACAGCCTCAATTTCCTATATGGAGAAAATTGATCACAGTAGTTACCAATAGTTACCACTAAGTATATAACACAAGATTTCACTTCAGATTTCTGAATATGCGGGCTGAGCATATTCTGCCATCGCCATAGTATGCTTCAATTACATAAGAAAACACAAAACTATTTTTATTTATATGTATATTTGCACAGATTCACAGAACAGCCTCAATTTCCTATATGGAGAAAATTGATCACAGTAGTTACCAATAGTTACCACTAAGTATATAACACAAGATTTCACTTCAGATTTCTAATCCTATTTGTTTTCATTATGAGAAAAATAATATTACACAAGTTTACACTTCAGATTTTTAATCCTATTTGCCTTCAATATGAGAAAAACAATATTACAATATTACAACACATGACCCCTATGTGGAGGAGTTATTAATAGCTTAATGTTCTATATGGAGAAGATTAAGCACAGCACACAAATCCTATATGGAGGAATTTTGTGTAAATTTCCTTAGATTCTTTATTTGGTGATAAAAAACCAGAAATTCAACAAATTGATTCCTATATGGAGGAACCCGATACCAACACAAATAGTAATATATTTTCTCTATATGAAGAGATGCAACAAAACCCACAAATAATCCTATATGGAGGAATTTTGTGTATATTTCAATAAATTCTCACAGCAGAGAAATTCGACAACTTGATTCCTATATGGAGGAACCCGTAAACAATATACTTTCTCTTTATGGAGAAAAGCACCAAAGCAACAAATAATCCTATGTGGAGGATATTTGTAGTATAATAAAGTTTAGATTTTCTATATGGAGAAAATCAAAACCAGTAGATATAGAAATCAAACTACAAGAAAGATTTCAATCATATAACTTTAAATTTTCTATATGGAGAAAATATAAGAAAGATAAACAGCACATATTAGATAGAGAATATAGAAGGGAAAAACGTAGATATCAGAGACAAAAGCAACTGAATCTTGAGGAATTACAGACAAATGACCCAAAAGAGTTCTGGAGGCAGCTAAAACATCTGGGACCCAGAAAAAGCACAAATATTCCAATGGAAGTAGTAGATGATAATGGAAACGTTCTACTTGATCTTGAAAGTGTTCTCCAAACCTGGAAGGAAAAGTTTAGTCAGTTATACACAAACCTTCCTGCAAATGATGACATGTTTGATGATGAATTCTATAACAGGATTAAACAGCTTAAGACTGATTTTGAAGCAGAAATGGATGTACTTAATGCCAATGAGACACAAGAACTAAATGCAGAAAATGCAACTGGTTTGAACGACCCAATAACAAAGGAAGAAGTCATTAAAGCAATGTCAAATGCCAAAAATGGAAATCAACAGGCATAGATAATCTACCCAATGAAGTTCTAAAGCAGCCAAATACAGTAACTCTACTACAGAAATTCTTTACTTTGTGTTTTGAAAAATGTGTTATACCTAGCATGTGGGGCAAGGCAATCATAACCCCTATTCCCAAGGGTAAAGGAAAGGACAAAAGGATGCCAATCAACTACAGGGGCATTAGTCTTCTTTCAACAATGTACAAACTGTATAGCATCATTTTAAACAGACGCCTTTCTAGATATTTGGAAGATAATAGAATAATAATGGATGAACAAAATGGCTTTCGTCGTTTGAGAGCATGCATAGATCATTTATTTGTAATGACATCTGTTATTCGGAATAGAAAAGCCAGAGGTTTATCCACATACTGTTGTTTTGTGGACATGAAAAAAGCCTTCAACCTGTTAGACAGACAATGTTTATTTTACAAACTGCAGTGTGCTGGAGTCAATGGAAACATGTATAATGCTATCATATCTATTTATGGTGACACACAAAGTTGTCTTCGTATAAATGGTCACTATACATCATGGTTTCCAGTAACAGTGGGTGTACGACAAGGTGATGTCTTATCACCGACTCTTTTCTCCCTCTACATTAATGACCTTACAGAGGAGATACGGGACTCAAAAATAGGTGTGAAAGTTGATGATTTTATACTTGGAATTTTACTTTATGCTGATGACATTTGTCTTTTAGCCAAATCTGAGTCTGATCTCCAAAAACTCCTGGATATTACTAATGATTGGTGCAGAAAATGGAGAATGGCAATAAGTCTTGAAAAGACAAATGTTGTTCATTTTAGGAGAAAATGTCAACCTATGACACAATCTCAATTTAAATGTGGAAATGATATCATAGAAAAAGTAACATGTTACAAGTATCTAGGATGTATATTGGAAGAAACACTTGATTTGAGTACTATAGCCAATGTCCTAGCCGGAGCTGCATCCAGAGCTCTGGGATCAATAATCTCCAAATTCCACCAAGCAGGAGGCATACCATATAAAGTGTACAAAAAAATGTATGAAACATGTGTTGTGCCAATTTCTGATTACTGTGCTGGAGTATGGGGCTACAAAGTGTATGACAAGATAGACACAGTCCACCACCGTGCCATACGCTCATACCTTGGAGTACACCGATACGCCTCAAATGTGGCAATCACAGGTGATATGGGTTGGACCTCCCCCAGTAGTGAGGAGAAAAATTAGCATAATAAAACTGTGGAACAGACTTATCAAAATGAGTGATGCTCGACTGACCAAGAGAGTCTTACTGTGGGATCTGAAAAACAAGCTTTCAAATACATGGTCATACGATGTGAGAAAGAATTTTCAAGAATGTGATTTTATTGAAAAGTATGATAACAAATTGATGTTGAATGAGTCAGAGATGAAAGAGCTTGAAAACGCCTAATGGAGAATTTTATGATGACTTGGACAGCTGATCTGATGACACAACCGAAGCTCAGAACCTACAGACTTTTTAAAAGTAGTTATAGTACAGAAGAATATGTCTTAATCTATCACGATCCTCAAGATCTTATTTAGCTCAACTCAGAACAGGTATTCTTCCCTTAAAAATTGAAACAGGTCGTTATGTGGGACTTAAACCTGAAGACAGAACATGTCCCTTGTGTGGAATGGAGCCAGAAACAGAGGAGCATTTTATGTTTAAATGTAGTGAATATATTACCTTAAGAGTTACATGGCTGCAAAAGATTTGTAAAGTATATAAAAACTTTCAAGATATGGACCTGTCTGAAAAATTTAAAATAGTTCTCTCCAATAAGAGGCTGATTAATACCACATCACATTATATCCAACAAGCAATGAACTTAAGGTCAAACAAACTGTACAAAAGTTTTAATTTCTAGTCAAAGTGACTCATAAGCCGCCATGCCGGCTGGCTGTGTTTTAATATTTATACCAATGTTGTTTTTTTTTTTTTAATATGTTACACAAGTGTCACTGTAATAAATAAATAAATAAAAATACATACATACATACATACATACATACATACATACATACATACATACACACATACTTACATACATCTGCCTGCGTGTGATCTCTCATTGTGGTGGTTAAGGCGATGCATCAACATGCACGCAACACACAATCTCTGTACATGACGTTCTGCCGGAGACCGCGATTGTCCATGATTGTCTATATATTCTCAAGAGTCTCTGGATGTACAATCCATATCCTACATTATCTCTAAGTGAATATCACCAGGCGGCATCAGTGTTATGTCAGTTTAAATAACATGTATCACATAATATTAAGGACCTTAGAGTGCAGTGCTTGATAACTAATTCTAGGAAGTGAAATCATCATCTGATGACTTTATTGCCACATTTTGCCATATGTGTTCTGTAAATGTAAGTCAATCCACATACATATTGTTGGAAAAATGGAATAGATGATGGACAAGATAGACAGCATTTGACACATTACTAATGCCAGTATGTTAAATACTCCCTTGGAAGGTTTGAGATACACACGCACTCTCTGTATTTTAATGATTTGATTTGTCTTCCGTTATATTGCAGGTATAAATTTTAGTATTGAAACAATAATAATCATTTATCTAAATTTGATTTTATTTCAATAGTAATTTTGCAAATGTTACCTTTTTGTATTTAACCATCATGGAAAACAGATTTTCATAAAAGAGCAAAAACCTTAATTACTGACATATTTCTGCATTTCTTACCATGATCGGGAGCAGAAAGTGAAATTTTTAGAAAAAGCAGACACCTTTAGGGCTGACCTGAACAGTAATTTCATAACTGTATACTGATTTTCTAAATGTAACCTTTTCATGAGAGAGCACACAAACTTTACAGCTGACCTATTTCTGCATTTCTAACCATGATAGGGAACAGAATGTATGATGCTTACAAGGGAGAACTTCATGGCTGACCTATTTCTTTATTTAGAATCAAATAATATGTACTGGTTGACTGGTTAATATTGGCTTGGGTTTAACCAACTTTATTTGTCAAAAATCATAGTTCATAGCCATATTACCCTATAATTATTCACCATATCTTTCTAATATTTCACAGACATAAGATAAGGTAGATTTATGTTTTGAGTCAGTTAGTTCAACAAAGAAATAGCACAGGTAATTATCATTTATCTAGACTAACATATCTTAACAAATATGACCACATTTGTTCCAGTTTTACCATATCCATGCAATTGAGAATTTTGAACAAAACCCTATGTAAAAAAAGAACTGATATTATCACAAAGGTATATGAAATACAATTACAATTTTGACCTTTTCAATTATTTTATAAACACTTAAAACTCTGAAGTATTCGTTGACTTTAACAAAGTCAAAGACTTTGTTCATCTTCCTCATTTGTGTAGTGAAATGGTTGTGATTATTTAATACACTATTTCATGTATCTGTTCTATTTTTATCTGATATTTTTTCTCAATTTTTAAAACTATTCATATATTTTATTTTGTTAAAGGATATTTTCTCATTTAATATGAATTTGATTTGAAAACATAAGATTGAATCAGGATACCTATCATATAAACCACACCCTTCTCAAAAATATGTTTAATAGTCAAAGCCCTTTGACAACCAATACATTCCGGTTGATCTTCACCTTTAAGCAGATAACAGTGCGTCAAATGACTATGTCCTATTCTTATACGGGTTAAAACAGACTCTTCTCTACGGTTAATTCTAATAGCACCTTTAGTTTTGCCTAGAACGAGTTTAATTTCATGTAATTTATTAAAAATAGCTTCGTTCCAGCGCAACTGCCATTTAGAACGTAAAAAAACAGTAATATATTTCTTAAACTCTGTATATGGAATAAGTAAATCTATTGGGCGTTTGTCCAATGCTGCTTTGGCAGCTTGGTCAGCGGCCTCATTTCAATGGATTCCAATGTGACTGGGGATCCACCACAGGTTGACAATCGGTCTAACCGGCCCAATGGTCGATTCGAGCCTGGGGATGGCTGTGGCCGCTATGATCCAAATAGTGGTAGGAATGGCCAATGCTCTTTCCAGAATAGACCTTATTCGGGTAACAGGCAAGGCAACGAAGGACGAAACAATTCCGGCCGCCCTCCCTTCAATGACCAACGTTGTTCAGGGCCCCGGCAGGACAGTAGGCCCCAGTACCGGCAGGAAAATTATTAACTCCTGTCTCGACCCGTGAGCCACATGATAGGAGTAGTGCTTTGTTTAATATCGCAATAAATCAAAGTAAACCAGACATATTGAACCATTTCACTGTTATTTTGCAGAGATGTCCTCTAGTCATCTTAGTCCACAGGACGATTCTCTGATACCTGTTCGCCCCGCCTCTATACCAGAGGAAACCCCCTCCTGTTTTAAGCAATGATATTAAATTCTTCCCTCTTTCCCCTGATGGTCGCATCGCGACAAGGACAAATTTTAGCTCCATTGATGCATTATTAGATACAGGCGCTCAACGTAGTATTATTACTCTTGCCTCCTTACATGAATTCTGCCCTGACGACTCCTTCTCACGACAAGTCTCAGCCAGCAAAATAGTGGTTGTTGCAGAAGGTAGCTCCGTTCCTATCCACTTTCAGACTCATCTTGATTTATTTGTGGGAGATCAATTGTGCCATGTTTGCTTTCAGGTGGTCCCTGATTTACAATACCCTGTTATATTGGGCCTTGACTTTTTCACAGCTTATGGTGTGGTCCTTTATTTTGCACAATGTGGGGTTGCTTTCAAATTAACACCTGAGCTACGTTTGTCAGAAACAATTAGGATCCCAGCCAGGTCTGAATACATAACTCATGCCCGCCTCAAACCTAGCAACATGTCTGGTATATTAGGGGTCTGCACTATGGACGGTGAAATACCCTCCTACCCTGAGATTGCTATGGTGAGAGTTTTCGCCACCGTTCATGATGACCAGAGGGTCCCTGTACGATTAATGAATATGGCGGATAATGCCGTCACATTACCCAAAGGTGTTTCGGTCGGATATTTTGATCCCATTCCTCAAGGTTCGGAGCCACAAGAACTTCCCACTTTAGACCTTACATGGGGAGCCACTCCGACGAGAGGTATGGATGATGTAGAACTAGCCCCTGTATCAACCTCTCCTGCTGATTCTAATCCTCACCACAAAATAGACCTTACGAATTCAGACTTGTCTCCCAGTCAGAAAGACTCCCTAAAACGTCTCATTTCTTCGTTTAGTGACATTTTTACAACCCGCGATGGTGAGTTTGGCGATACTATTTACCTCAAAGGATCTGTTAGTCCCATCAAACTACGGCCCTATCGTGCCGGGTACAAACAACGGGGCATTATCGACAAAGAAGTACAGCGTCTTTTAGACAAAGATATCATTAGGCATTCCAATAGTCCGTGGGCTTTTCCCGCCGTTTTGTTAGAGAAGCCAGCCCAGGATAGCACTGTTTCATATCGCATGTGCATAGACTTTCGAAAATTAAACGAGGTCACCGTGCCTGATTCCTTCCCGCTGCCACATATTCAGGACACTTTAGACAGCTTAGGAGATCGTAAATTAACACACATAAGTACACTTGACCTCATGGGCGGGTTTCACCAAGTGAGCGTTCACCCTGACTCTCGGCCGCTCACTGCCTTCATCACTCATTGTGGGCTTTACGAATACAAACGCCTCCCGTTTGGTGTCATTAATGGACCTCCAACATTTCAACGACTCATGGAAACTGTGTTGCAGGGCCTCTCTGACCTCTGCCTCTTATATTTTGGATGATGTCCTCGTTCACAGCCCTTCTTTCGAACGCCATTTGGATGACCTTACTCAAGTCTTTACGCGTTTTTGTGAGGCTAAATTGAAGCTTCGTACCGATAAATGTTTTTTTGCCAGGAAACAGGTTAAATACCTAGGTCACATCATATCTAAGAATGGCATAGAAGTTGACCCCTCTAAAACAAAGGCTGTTGACGAATATCCTGTCCCCACTTCTTGCAAGGACGTGAGGGCATTTCTGGGTTTGTCAGGTTACTACCGTAGGTTTGTTGAAGGCTATGCGAAAATTGCGCAACCACTCAATATCCTTACTAGCAAATTAGTACTTTCGAATGGGATGATGCGAAGCAGGCTGCCTTCGATTCTCTCAAAGCGAAGTAAGTTTCGGCCCCGATTTTGGCTTTCCCTCGTATCGAGCCTGATAACCCATTCATCATCACGACAGATGCCAGCCTTTTCGCGATTGGGAATGTTTTAAGTCAGATACAAGACGGCGCTGAACGGGTCATAGCATATGGCGGTCGTGCCCTAAATCCGGCAGAGCAAAATTATACATGTACTGAACGAGAATGTCTCAGCATCATAGCTGCTTGTAAGTTACATGAACCCTATCTAAAATACGAGAAATTCACTATAGTGACCGATCATTCTGCCCTACAATGGCTATTTCATTCCGAACCAAAGGGACGTTTGGGTAGATGGATGCTTACCCTGCAACAGTTTCGTTACGAAATTGTCCACAAACAAGGGAAGTCAATCCTGCATGCCGATAGCCTTAGCCGCCGCACATATCCGTTAGAATCTGGTCCCACACCTGAGTTAGAACTCAAATTAGCTGCTGTTTCTGATCCGCCTGGCGATCTTCAGACACACCCTGTCTCACCCACTGTAGCCGACCAGTGTTTGTCTGATCTCAATCAGTCATCTGGCACTATGTACACCTTTGATGATATTAGTGTGAAACAGTCTGCCGATGCCTCCCTTCAATCCCTTATCAAGTATTTCAAGTCAGCACACCTCCCTTCCACTCAACGAGAGGCCCGAAAACTCCTTGCCCAGGTTGATGATTATTACTTGAGGGAGGATGTTTTATTCCATTTGTATGTTACCCCGGGTAGAGGTCCAGCGAAGGACCGCTGTAAAACTCAATTAGTTATCCCACCCATTCTTCGCCATGATTTGCTTGAGGCCTTCCATGATAGCTCCATGGGTGCTCATTTAGGGACTGACAAATTATATTCCACGATACGACAGAAATATTATTGGCCAGGGATGCATAGTGATATTATGAATTGGGTTCAGTCCTGTCATGTTTGTAGTAAGACCAGCAAACTCCCGAAAAATAGGCAGGGTTCCTTACATCCTATTCCTGTTTCACGCCCCTTTCAGAGGGTTCACACTGATCTTATCGGCCCACTCCCTAAAACTGACCGAGGCAACAAATACATTCTTGTTTTTCAGGACGCTCTCACACGTTTTTCTGAAGCCTTCCCTCTCCCTGATCAGTCAGCCGTCTTGGTGGCTGAACGCCTTTTCGAAGATATTTGGTACCGCTGGGGAAATGTTGAATCTATTGTTAGCGACCGTGGAGGGTGTTACACCAGTGTTATCGCTGAGGAATTGTGTAAATTGATGCAGGCTAGAAAGGTTATGACTACACCTTATTGCCCCCGCAGCAATGGCATGGCCGAACGAAGTGTTCAGTCTATCTCTAAAAATCTGACACGTCTTTGCCATGACAAGCCGACATCATGGGATCTGTTCTTGCCTTCTGCTTTGTTTGCCATGAGAGCGTCAGTGCACCAAGCCACGATGTATAGCATCCGTTTGAGACGTCTTTGCCTGACCCTACTCACCCCAGTCCCTCTGTCCGCCATTATGTGAGAAACATGTTTGAGCGTGTCGAGACCGCGCGCAAATGGGCAAAGGAGAATAATGAAATTATGCAGGCAAAGATGAAGTCTCATCATGCCTCGAGGAACAGAGGTTGGAAATTTCAGGTTGGAGATAAGGTGTGGATTTATTCCCCCGCCACCAAGGTCCCAGGCCGTAAACTGAAGTCTCCTTATAGTGGCCCATATTATTTAATTGAGCAAACTGCCCCGCTCAATTTCAAGGTCTGCGCGTGTGATACCCACGTGGAACCTAACTCCTCTATTCACGTTAACAGGTTTCGCCCTTGTGTTACGCGCTTTGACCGCCCTGTTTCTCCGTTGCAATTTGAGGACAGTACCCCACCGGGCGATGACCTACCGGGTAATGCAATCCCGCCCTCAGACCTCTTGCCAGAGAATGACCTATCAGGCCCTCGTGGTAATGACGAGACCGTCCAAGTCCGCGATTCACTCAATTCTGATGCTGAAGACGTGGATGATGAATCTGATACCCAATATGAGATTGAGCGTATTTTAAAACAACGGTAAGGTTCCCAAGAGATGGAATATCTGATTAAGTGGAAGGATTATGGTACTAAAGATAACACGTGGGAACCCTTTTCCTTCCTTGGCAAACGAACCCAGGCAGATGTACTTTCCAACCCTCCTCCCACTGTTAAAGAACGAAAAAAGTAGTTGTTGTTATGTGTTGTAATTTTGTTAAATGTTGACTTATTCCTTATTTATTATTCATGATGATTCCCTCTATTCGGTGTGTTTAGCTTTGTTACTTCATTCGCATGCAATTGTTCCCATGTCTATGATGACCCACAATCTGTATTTTTGCAAATGGCCTGATACAATTATGTTCGCTGAGTATTGATTTACGGACTGGTCGCCATCCTGGTGAGCTGTTTAGATTTATGATCATGATTGACCTCTCTGGTACTGTTCTCCACTGAGCCTGGAGTGGCTCCATTTGGGGCTGGTTTGAAGGGGATTATTTGTATGTGCCTTTGTCATTGGTTGTGTTCTGATGACATCTGTTTTTCGCATTTCCATGTGGCCTTTGGTCCCTTGTTGGTGTTACTCTATTTTTGTACTCATCAGACCTTCACTAATTGGCCCTGTAAAATTGGCCTCACTGCTCGTTTGTGTGTCTCTCACCATTTCCCACACGACTCATGACAGGCTGACTGCTGGTTTATGACTTGCGTGCGCAGGTTGGTTGCTGTGTGTGCGTTGCTACTGGGATGATATAGCGGTTTCGTGACTTCCCAGACACTTTCTGCTCCTGCGCCTTCGTGTTGCTTCCTACTACCTGCGTACTTGGTTCCTTGGTTGTGGTCTCCGCGTTCCGTATCTCGGATTGACTTTTGTGTTACTGACTGGCCAGTTCTTTGAGTTGAATCCCTATTACAGATAATCGTGAGTATTCTCATTTCTTATACGGGTTCCTCTTTGATATAGTAATACTTGTGTCTGATTATACGCTGACTTCTGACTTGACTTTGATGACTTTAGTAGATTGTATCCTAAAACGTGAGTGTTTTCTTGCGGTCCTCTTGCGAACGAATATGTTGGTTAGCCATGATTACTTAACCGCAAACAGTAATAAAGTTTGCGAAGGCAACGCATTACACAGGATGTTCAATGGTTGCGTTTTGGTTCCTTATTCTCATTTATACCGTGAACGGAAAACAAAGTTTGCGAAGGCAATGCATTACACGGGGTGTTCAATGGTTGTGTTTTGGTTCCCTATTCTTATCTATACCGTAAACAAGGAACGACACAGGGTGTTTGGTGGCTGTATTTACTTATATTGTCCCTAATCTAACCACAAACAGTAATGAAGTTTGTGAAGGCAGCGCATTCCACGGCGTTGGGTGGCTGTATCTTGTATGTATATTCCGCGCAGACGGGTGTAAGACGCGATGTAATGATGATAAATGAATATTCCGCGCCTCGGGACACAGGCTGCAATGATTTTGTGCACTTCTTAAATTGGATGGATTGCATTATGTACCGGTACATTGACGATTTATTACGCTGACATGTATTCATGCAGAGTGACGGTTACAACTGCTGTTTTGACTTCATTAAGTGTTGACACACAACGACTGTTGGTCTGATCCGGATGTCTAGCTATTGCTATAGGACTTTCCCGGAAGTTCCTGTTGACATCCCGTCATGTGCCTTGTCCATTTATACGGGCGTGGTCCGTGACATTATGTCATATTGTCAGGTTGATTTCCTGGAATTGAAGTCCCCGCTTCGCGTTGTCAGAGACTTACAGAACTCATCCTTTCTGGTCATTGGACACAGTGAACCTTGGCTGGTCACGTGCCAGTTGGACGTTACCCCCACTGAGGTGGAGCCCTGTACCTTTTGCACGTTAACACTCGGTTGTGGTTGTAGTATGCGGTCTAGTTCTGGTGTATACATCCCGCCAAGACTTGTTCATTGTGACAAGAAGGTGATGACACGTGTGGCTAAATCTTATATAGCTAACTTGTTATTCATTTCTTTATTCCACAATGATACTGTTATGCATGGCATGGCCGCTGACACACTGTTTTCTGAGCCCCCGGGTTTGGATGTCCCTGACTTGGATTTGCTTACTTTAGGGGTTGATGATTTTGTCGCACGACAGGGCATGGTTATTGCCGATCTTAACCGCACTGCTTCTGCGTGGAAAGATTCTCAGGTGCCGTATATTGACCCCTCTTGGACTTTGCCAGGCAGTTTTACCACACAGGATGGTACGAGTTGGCTCATCCATACAGTTGGGACAGGTTTGTCCATAGGATGTGCAATTTGTCTATTTGTTCTTCATGGAAAATACGCCCACCTTCAGAAAACTGTTTTGCTATACCAACTTAGCCATGTTCCCGCCACAGACGCCCTGCCCATTTTTCCTGGTTCAAAGCAAAGTATTCTCTCCCCTGCCAAATCATCACCTTGTCTAACATTCCCCTGTCAAGAAAGTCAGGTGGGGTGATCACGCTAGAACAGAGAGCATGCCCGGGAAAATCTCGGTCACCCTGGGGGAACAGCTGTGACTCATTACATATAGATGGCGCCTGCCTCCGTGGTGCGTTATTCACCCACCAGTTTCCCTTTCAGGCTTAGATACGCCCTTTTTCCTTCTTCTCTGAGGAATTCACATATTTGGTGAGTATGGCTGATACCACACCCCAGCCTCAGGTGAGTTCTCCCTCACATATTAGTCACATTGTGAGTTCTCCCTCGCATAATAGTCACGTTGTATCCATGGAGTCACAAAAATTCAAAATTGACCTGCTTGAATTGCAGCATCTTGCTGCGTATGTATGTAATGCTGCCACGCAAACTCTTCCTCTCCACTTCACTTCACAAATTCTCCTCAAGGTCAGATCTAACTCCACCTTAGCAGGTGTGTTAGCTTATTATGTTCTATGCCATGATACCGCTGTATGTTATACTTGTTTTGAATTCAATAAACCTTGTGGCGCGCCATGCCTTGAAAAATTGGCGCTTCGCTTCTTGAGGCTATTCCATTGGTCCCACCCCATGTCGTGGGGAATGGCTGAACGTGTTGTCCGTAGAGCTCTATTATATTTTCGGCTGGAGGGCAGAGAACAGTTTTCACCCAAATATTTTATAGCTTTATCGACATTGGAACCATGGTTGACATATACCTCCTTTTATGCTCCTAGTAATTTAGACCCTGCTGGTGTTCGCTCCCCCAACGTGGGTTGATGCGCCTTCATTTAACGCTTTTGATTTGATGGCTATGTACATTTTGGCGCGGGTTTCTTTTTGCATGTGAACTTTCCCCCTTTTAATTTGTACGTCTGCACCTAATACCTTGCACTCATGTGTTACTGCATCCTGCACTTTTAGCATAATGATCACTTTCGTATTGCAGTGTGATTTGCTACCTGCTTTTAGCGCTTGACACCTTGCATGTTATGTGTTGTCTTTTATGCTCTATTTTCAGATGGTATACCTTCAGGACCCTGCCGATTTCACCACTCGCCATGCCACACGGCACGAGACTTTCTTCTCAGAGGTTTGCAGCATACCCGTGGAAAATCTGCCTATGGAACGATATTTAATGTTGGAGTCTGTCATCTCTCATAGAGAGGGTAATGTTGCGTTGGCGGGTTCCGCCAGGCGTCTCCCCCGGTTTATTGATATTCCGAGAGAGTGCGCCCCAGACCGGAGAGTGCTCTTCTTCCACAGTTTTCGTGCATTCAAATTTGTGGTTTTAGAGATTCACACTTCTTGTAGGTTGGGTTTCTATAATATTCCCCGTGGCACCCACAAGTCGTTTATCATGACTCTCACTGAAGTATGCCATTTTGCATACTTCTTGTTGGGATAGTCCATGGAATCTTGTCGGACTGCGTCTGTTGTAAGTTGGCCCCGTTACCAGACATATTCAGCGTTCCCTTGATAACTCCCCCCGAGCTACACTTTGATTTGCATGGGCCTCCTTTGATATTTCATGACCACGTGCCCGATTTGCTTCCTCCTGTCACTAAGTCCCAATTAGTTGTATTGTCAGATACTTTACTGCCCCATTTGCCCTTATCTAAAGTCTTCTCCCCCAACCCCACTTATCGGACTGCCCGCACAGACCCCTCATTTGGTGGTTACGGTTTTTTTCATTTGCCTTTTGTCCCTTCTGGTCCCCTTCCTGATGCTGTTTGCTATGACCGTCTTTCCTATTCCCCTTTCAGTGTTGCAGACACTTTATTTATTAGAGATGTCATTCATTCTTTTCCAAAGTGTCTCCACCGTACCCCTGTTCTTCCCTCTGCCCACACGGACACAACCCTTTCCTTCTTGCACGCTCCCTCTTCACCCCCGGACCCCCTGCCCTGCCTCGGCAGTAGCATACGTTTCCCAGTCTATTGGCCCTTATGTTTAAGTCCCCCTCCAAATTCTTGGCCAGCCCACACTGCCCGCAAGCTTTTGTGCCTTGATTGTGCGTCCAGACAGGTTTCCTCGCCCCCTCCCAACGCTAACTGCTCCTGGGTCCCTAAATTGTCAGAGAATAATATTATTAAGTGAGACCCTCGTTCCGGACAGTATGGCATTTTTCTGCACTAACCCCTAATTTGAGTTAGGACACCAGTTGTCGAGATGTGGAGGTACACACCCCGAAGAGACTTCTGCGGAGCCAAATTCAGTCTCTTCCACGTCTAACAGAGCTAAACTACCACAAATCATATCATGTCGCTGCATCTCCATGATTTACTTCACACCTGCGCAGTGCGTGTGTCCTCGCCACTTGGCGGCGCTAATAATAATAATAATAATAAATAATAATAAAATTTGTATGGCGCTGATACCAGACAAGTCTGTTCATAGCGCTGAGTTCAGGACATGCATCCTGAAGAGATGTGTTTTCAGCCTGCTCTTAAACGAGGAGACTAAAGTACTTGTTCTAATATTAGTAGGTAGGGCATTCCATAGTCGTGGACCTACAGATGAGAAGGCCCTGTCACCAATTGTCTTGAGTCTGGAAGTAGGAACTTGTAGGTGAGTGCCATCATTGGATCTAAGACAGCGTTCACCTTCCTTGATCAATAGTAGATCACGTAAGTAAGGCGGAGACTTACCATTTAGGGCTTTCCAGGTTAATAGAAGAATTTTAAAATCAATTCTCGCGTGAACTGGGAGCCAGTGCAGTTCCTGTAATTTTCCTGAAATGTGATCAAATTTCCTGATTTTTCCTACTACCCGTGCTGCCGAGTTTTGGAGGTATTGCAGTTTCTTTATGTCAGTCTTAGGAAGACCTGCCAGAAGACCATTACCATAGTCAAGGTTAGATGTAACAAAAGCATGGGTAAGTGTTACCGCAGTCTTCTCGTCTAGACAGTGTCTGATTGCCGCCAAGTTCCTAATGTGATAATAGCCTTTCTGACACATTTTCTTGATCTGGGCCTTCATGTCCATGTTGGAGTCGAATGTGATACCAAGGTCAACCACTGACTGACTAGGAGCAATATCAGAGTCACCCACTTTGATTGTGGTCGTGGTACTGCTGTGGGTGGCAGTATTGTACCTGTCAGTACATATGAGCATCTCAGTTTTTCCATCATTGATCTTCATCTTGTTTGTAATGAGGAAGTGTCTGACCTCATTGACACACTCCTCCAATGTGTGTCTACTCATATCCACATGATGGGGAGAGGCGTGGTCAACAGGGATGTAGATTTGAGTATCATCTGCATAAATGTGGTAGCTCAGACCATATTTGGCAAGTATATCAGATAGGGGTGTCATGTAAATGGTGAAAAGTATAGGGCCCAAGACTACGTACTGAGCCCTGAGGTACACCATATTTTAGGGATTTGAGACAGGATCTATGGGTCCCCACCTTCACGCATTGCTTCCTATCCAGTAGGTATGACCTAATCCAGGCAAGTGCATGACCTTTGACGTTGCATCTATCTCTCAGTCTGTCTAAAAGGATTTGATGGTCAATAGTGTCGAAGGCAGCAGAGAGGTCAAGCAACAACAGTATGATTGACTTTCTGTTGTCGAGAGTACTCAAGATATCATTTTGTACTTTTAACAAAGCGGTTTCAGTGCTGTGATATTCTTTGTAGGCTGATTGAAACTTGTCAGTAAGGCCATTCCTTACGAGATGGGGGACTAGTTGGTCTGCCACCGCCCTCTCGGTTAGTTTAGAGACAAATGTTAGGTTGGAGACAGGCCTATAGTTTTTTTTCAACCAGTTCTAGGCCAAGTTTTTTCAGCAGGGGTGTTATGATGGCTATTTTCATATTTTCTGATACTGCTGATTCCATCAATGATTTATTTATGATGGAAGTAATTATTGGCAGGAGGTCATCTAAGAGGTCAAGTAGGAGCCAGGTTGGAATCGGATCCAGGTCGCATGACTTCTTTGCAGACCTCTTGACCAATTTCCGCACGTCATCAATGGTTAAGGGTGTGAACCTTTCCAGACACGTAGTACTATTGTTCGCAGTGTCACCTGGTGTTGGAATATGGCAGGATGGAGCATTATCAATGTCAAGGCGGATTCTTTCTATTTTTTCAAGAAAAAATGTGTTAAACTTCTCAGCTTGAGTGATCTCACAGTCAGATTGGGGCATAGGTGTGTCCTTTTTCTTGTGCATGACTGTGTCAATGACTCTAAAGAGCTTTGTTTTCCTCAACCAGATTGGAAAAATATGCTGATTGTGCAGATTTAAGCATTGAGTTATACTTATTTCTCTGTGAATTGTACAATTCCTTATCAATGTTAGTACCAGTTTTGTTCTTTTTCCTCTCCAGCCTCCTCTTGAGAGACCTTTCCAGCCTAAGTTGGTCACTCATCCAGGGTACAGGTCTGCGTTGGGTGACCTTGGCATACTTGATGGTAGCATGTTTATCCATGATTAATGTGAGCTTCTTATCATAGTAATCCACCATGTCACTCAGGGATAAATGATCCCATGATGTAGTAGCCCTAGTGAGGGATTTGATGTCCTTTGTTTGGGACTGAAGATCCAGCCCCTTAAAATCCCTATACCTGATTGATTTTTTGGGGGGCTTGGGGGCTGAGATACCTAGGTATAATTTAATCATTTTGTAATCAGATATGTATTCATCCACCAGGTGGCCCTTTAGGAATTTGTTCCCTTTGAAAGTAATGATGAGATCAAGGGTATTGCCCAGTCTGTGAGTTGGTTCATGAACCCATTGGTTCGTATCAAAGGTAGATAGTACATCATTGAACTTTATGACATCAGGTTTATCTGGCTTATTAACATGGAAGTTATAGTCACCTAGGAAAATGACCTCATGAGTGAATGACCCATAGTGTGCCACCAGTTGAGTGAGTTCGTCGTAGAACTCAGAGTAGGTATACCTATTCTGGCCAGATGGTTCAGGTCTATAGATGGTAACAAAGGTGAACTTTTTTCCTTTGATTAGAAGTGATGCTTCCAGTAGTTCCATTGTATTAACCTTAGGCTGGTTTAACCTGTTGGTTCTGAAGGGAAGTTCCACACGATGTAACAGGCCTATGCCCCCGCCCTGGCGTCCAATACGGGGGAATGAGTGAAATTTGAGGGAGTCCCCCTCAAGTTCATCTCTTATTCTTTCATTATTAGCAGTATTTAACCAAGTTTCTGTTACAAATAGGGCATCCAGATTATGTTCAGAGAAGTAGTCTTTCAACAGTAGTACCTTCCCCGAGATGCTTTGGACGTTACAGGAGCCAATAAGAAGCTGGTTGCTAGGTTTGCATTGTGTTGAGCGTTTGCCCTTGTTCGTAGCGCCCCCTTTATTGGTATGATGTCATGAAGCATTGGCCTGGCCATTGAGACGATTCAGCACGGTTATATTGTTATTATTTCGCTGGCCACATGTAGCCTGTGTTCGATTGTTTTTTTTTGTTGATGTTTGTATCGAATTAATACTATTATTCTTCAGGATGGTGAAGCGGTTGCGGATATGAAGGGTGTCTTCAATCTGCATATGTTTGTTTACGTTTTCAGGGCGAGCACGTGGCCTTGAGGCTCGTGTATTTCCGTTCCCAATCGTAAGCCAATCACCATCATTACAGGATCCTGAGGAGGCGTGGCTACTGCAAGCCGAAGCTTTGGTGGCCAGTGACGTCATTGAACATACGGGTCTCGACAATTCATATCCGGGGATTTTAAACATGTCAACAGGAAGGACATTCGTCGTGTAAGAGCAGCGTTCAGCGTTATTCCGATTAAACACCGAGGATGGCAGTGAACTGCGTCCCAGACGACTTGATTCATCGTAGAAGAAGGTCGAGGTAGGTGTGAGATCTTTAAAATATGCATCTACGTTGCAATTGTATGATGTTTTTGTAATCGAGCTGATGCGATATTTTAGGATGTGAGAGGGCTTGTTTGTAACAGTTGTGCCAGCACCACAAGATGTTGAAAAGTGAGTTATTTTATTACTGAGAAGGATATCAGAGTCGAATTTAGCCTTAAAGAGAGGGAATTGTGGTAGATTTAGGAAGTTACGTATGGTAATGGGCGAGGCAGGTAGTATTTTGAAACTGTGAAGCAAGTTTGACCGGAGCAGACGGTCAAGGTGAAGGTCACACATTATGATAGCATTGGTAAGGAATATTTTATTTTTACAACTGAGTTTACAATTAATTTTATTTACATAGTAATCATAACCCACAAGGCAGGAACAAACACAGATTTGATTCAGCAAGGTATTTTTATTAGCTTTAACAGAACAGTTCACATTGATGTTATCATATAATGAAATATCAGATACAGAACTAGGTGGCGCTGGCCACAAATGTCAATCTTCCGAAAGTTCATTATTAATGAGGCTTTTTGCGACCGCAATAGCTGAGGTGGTCCCTCTGATGGTGATCATTGATACCTGGGCACCGTCTTGCCTCACGTCCTTAAGATTTATGGTCGCCCCTGACTTCTCCCTGAAGCCCTCGATGGTGCTACCCTTGGATCCTATGATGCGCTCAGCATCCTTCTTCGGCACAAACATGACCTCCTCACGGGTCCTCTACTTCGTGTCAGGCTTGGTGCTTGAGGAGGACTTGACCACAGCAGTGGGTGCCCATGGAGGAATGATGGATGTACAAGAGGTGATTGCAGAGTCTCCTTGAAGGAGGGCGAGGTCAGACGGAGGATCTGTCTTCTTGGCCGCCGGAGGCATGGTAAGCTGGTTGATTGCGGCACAGACAGAGGCCAAAGACGCCGGAAGCAGCTGACCCTTCTCTGCCTCGCCCTCTGAACCAAAGAAACTCTCGATCCTCTTATAGGTGTAGCCAGGAAATACAAGTGAAGAAAGGCAACTGTCCAGGGCATACCACTGCTGTATCACAGCGATGTCCTGGTCACCCACTGGAGGTGGGGTAAGGATAACCACCCTAGGTCCTTTGGACCTCAGCAGTCTGACAGCCTGGTTCAGCCTCCTGAAGACTTTCCGTCCCGACCAGGACTTCTTGAGAGGCATAATGTCGGGTAAGATGATAATCACGTCCACCCTGGACGCCAGTTCCAGTTCCATCGCTATATAGGCGATGCTGTCCGTGGAGATGGAGGTGTGGCAATTTGTACGATTGATCCCATCTGCAAAGTCGTCTTCTTGGCCCTGGACGCAGAGAAGAATCTGAAGTTGTGTGGAGGTCTGAGTAGTAGCATCTTCGTCAGACCCACTATCAGCATCAGCCGCCGTGGGTAGGTATCTGCCCAGGACTTCTTCCTTCTGCGAGAGGAGGGTAGAGGTGCGGGCCAGCTCGGCTGAGAGCCTGGCCCTCCCTGTCTCCAGGGTCTCGATGCTCTTGGCTTGGACCTGGACCTGGTCAGTAAGCCTCGTCACCTCAGCGTTAGCAGCCTGGTTGAGGGCCTTCAGCCTGGCATTGGCTTTGGCCAGATCGTCACACCTAGCCTCCCAGTCAATGGTGGTAGGTGTGGTAGGAACTTGAAGATCGGCCGGTAGGGGTGGCAGACCAGGGGAGCCACCAGGTGGCCCCCCAGAGAGGCGAAGCTTGGTTGTGGATCTGCTTTCTCTTCCGTCTTCCATCTCGCTGTTAGATAGTGGGATGGATGATGTGAGGGGGTATATATACCAATCAAATATGACGTGTAATATACAGATCCTAATCTAATTGGTATATAAGTACCATGTGGTAGGAAAATTTCTTGGACCGTATTAAATTGAGAATGTGGTGGGTTGGAGAACCAATTGCTAGTGTGGAGGGTGTGGTCAGCGTGTACGTGAAAAAAGTGTGAAGCACAATGTGAAACGTAAGTGTAGCCGTTGAGTAGAATGTGAAGGAAATGTGAAACCACAATCGGTAGACCATGTAGAATATGATGTGTGTAGTATCTTTGGCCACGTGTAGTGCGCGCGGCCAGGCAGGTAGGAGTGAGTGGTATTAGACAGATTAACACCTGGGGCAGAGGGCTCACACAGTATGTGGTCAATTTAAGTAGGTAAACAAATATTATCTAGGACACTTTGTAAAAAAGATTTCAGTGAGAATTGATAATAGAATAATAAGGAATTGCGGAAACTTATTGGTATTTTCCGTGGTAGGAACACGGAAATGTAATATGAATTCCGTGGTATTGATATCGGAGAAAACACGCCGCGGCAGTAACGGTGTGTGTGGTATTTCTGTCCCGGCAGAGGGTACAGTAAGGTATAGGTGCCTCGGCAGAGAGACACAGGAATTAATTGGTTTGGTAAATTTGGTGGTAAGGCAAATTACCACCAGAGAGATTGAGAAAAAAGGCAAGGTGACCCGGGAGGCGAGTAAGTCTGGTTAGCGGTAGCCAACAGGCTACAAACTGGCTAGAAACACTGAAAAACCGGGTGTAGGTTACGCAGGGGTGGAGTACAAGGCGCTCTGCATTTTGGTCTGATATGTCCTTCATTCTTGAGTAATGGTGGTGTTTTCTTCTATTGACTTCAAATTATTTCTCTCATGCTCTTTTGACCCGAGCTGTAGCCTTAGTTTGTTGTTTCTAAGTCGCCGAAATTTCCCTTCAGCTTGCCCCCCTTTCACCGTCCATATATGGTCCTTGCCTAACCCCCCATCTCATTGCATCACTCTGTTACCCAGACCCGCTCACCTGTCTGGGGGTGTCTCCAGAGTCACTAGGTAGCAGGTTATTACTTGTGATTGATTATTAATTTGCCCCGCTTTCTTTCCAGGTTTATTTTACTTTCAGTTTATCCCTGTTTCACGACTCCACGTCATACAATGCCGATCTCTCGTTTTTTAAATTTAAATCCAAATCAAATAGCTAAATTTCAATATCCAGAAACACCTCCATGGACCTACAAAACTTTAAATATTAATGTAGCCATGTGAGAATTAAAGAAATACTCAACCGATCCATCCCTGTATATAAATAGATATAATGAAATAAAATCTGTTTTCACTGGATATCAGTGTATTTACACTGATGGATCATTTGATGATGACAAGGCTGCTGCAGCTGCTGTTAAGGGCAATAATATTTATTCAGAACGTCTGCCAAATAAATCGCCTATTTATTCTGCAGAACTTCATGCTTTATACCTAACTTTAGATCATGTGGAGACTTCTCCACATCGAAAATTTTTAATATTTTCTGATTCATTGTCTTCTCTACAAGCAATGAAAGCAAAGGATTGGAAAAATCCTTTTATTTACAACATCCTTGAATGGCATCACAAACTCTGTACTGAGGAAAATAAAGAAATTTGTTTTTATTGGATACCAAGTCATATTGGAATCCTTGGAAATGAGGCTGCTGACCAAGCTGCCAAAGCAGCATTGGATAAGCGCCCAATAAATATGCTTATACCTTATACAGAGTTAAAGAAATATATTACTGTTTTTTTTACGTTCTAAATGGCAATTGCGCTGGAATGAAGCGGTTTTTAAAAAATTACACGAAAATAAACCCGTTCTGGGTAAAACTAAAGGTGCTTGTAGAATTAACCAAAGAGAAGAGTCTGTTTTAAGGCGAATAAGAATAGGACATAGCCATTTAACACATTGCTATCTTCTTAAAGTTGAAGATCAGCCTCAGTGTGTTGGATGTCAAAGGGCTATGACTATTAAACATATTTTAATTGAATGTATTGATTTTGATATAATTAGGACTCAAAATTTTAATGTGCAAGATTTACATTCGTTATTTGATACTGTAGATACTTCTGTGATAGTATCGTTTTTAAACCAAATAGGACTTTATAACCAATTTTAAGTGTGGAGCTCTTATTTACTTAGGTCATTGGCCTATTTATCAAGAACCGCGAAACATCAGATGGTATTTAAAGTCTTTTAAATTGAATTTATTTATACAAATTTCTTATGTCTATAACTGATATATTGAAAGGATTTTGTTGATATTTTGTGTTGTTAAGATTATTTACATATCATATTGATTTTATAAACGTGTATGTTTTTACCACTTTTAGGCACTGAATAACCTTAGTGGTTGAAGTGCCTCTAAGCAACAATTCATTCATTCATTACCTCTTTTAGGCACTGAATAACCTTAGTGGTTGATGTGCCTCTAAGCAACCATTCATTCATTCATTACCTCTTTTAGGCACTGAATAACCTTAGTGGTTGATGTGCCTCTAAGCAACCATTCATTCATTCATTCATTGCATTCCACGTGAAGTAGGATTGACTGTTCTGGCATAATCCTGGAAATTTCGACATGACGTTCGTGAAAACAGGTGACATTATTGATGATTATATTATACATGGTAAGGATTTGATAGAGATATAGATTTGATAGAGATACAGATTTAATAGAGATACATATTTGATAGAAATACAGATAGAATGATTTGACAGAAATACAGATTTGTTTAGGCTATGCTATATGACTCTGTAACAGTAAATAAGTTACGATGACGGTGCAGCCACGACGTGGTAGGCCTGACCGTTCTGGAATAATCCTGATAGATTTCGGCATGACGACTGTACGAAGCAGGTGATACTTTGGAAAATACGATGATATATATATTTAATATTACTCAGTAATTGATATAATTGATACTATGGATACACGATGATACTTACATTTTTCTTACTGACATATTGAGATAACTAATCTTTTTGAGATTCGCTGATATATATATGACATGACTGAGACATAGACGAATAAATTTCCTGATCGTTACGGCAAACTCTTAATATATGTTAAGATGAATGACCTTACTACTTTTTGCTATTTACACGGGTGTTAGACGACTTCACGCATTTACTTATGTAAAAGGACAAAACCGATTCTGACTCAGACTTGTCGACATTTAGATTTGTGCGAATGTTGACCGATAGATTTTTGCAGTAATTGTGTTATTGCTTCATACTTCACTTCGATTTTAGTTCCTTTGATGAATGATGTTTGATATCTATATGCTGGTTATGTAGTATTAATTTCTTAAATTAATTTCCTTCCATGCATTATCTGTTACTTCCACTAATTTTGTACTAATTAGTAGGACTAATGACTTATCTTACTACTTGTTTCACGCTTCTAATCCTTTGATTCCTATAGGACTAATGTTTAATCGTTCACCCTTCTGGTGAGATGACTATGTTCCTGTCATGAATCCTGACGACATTCCTCGCTCCTGTAAAATGAAAGAAATGATGCTCAAACTATGTTTGAGCACATTTCTAACATGAATGCCCCCTCCCTATCCGGTTGAGGGCAAATTTGGGGAATATAACTTTGGTAGAGCTGTTTCAGTACCAGGATGTTAATCTATTCTGGTGACATAACAAAGATGTGATGTAATTTATGTAAAATGTTTATTTCATTACTAAAAATTCAAATATGCAAGTAAAATCACAGTTGTTCCCAATGAATTATTCTTTGTCCCTACTTTAAAATTCTAAGGCAAGACAATGGATACCAGTTGATAAAGTCAGAACACAAATACCAATAATAGTACATCATACTCACAATGCCTGGTGCTGGTCTCCTTTCAGTCACCACACCACATTGCTTTTATAGTATTGACCTTGCCTATGTGGCAAGGAGCACTATTAGACTGACCATTTCTTTTAAACATAGGGTTGATTTAAAATGGTATATTTACCATGGGTCTGTATAGAAATCTGTTAGTTCATTTGCACACTATGGTATAAAATTTGACCGGTTCCTGATCACCTCATGGTCTACGTCAGTGCCACGTAGCCATTCTTCAATGTCTGCGAGACACCTTATCATAGACCATTGTGATTTTTTTTAATCATTAATTGTTTAATTGCACTAAGTGTTTTGACTATTTTGTGATAGTCATAAATATTTTCCATTGTTTTTTGATCAGTGCATTTGGTGCTTTGGTTCTGACTTTCATACATTTTATACATCAATATATTACATTAATACTTTTCTTGATATTTTCTTATTATTATTTAACGATTACCTACATTACCTATTATACCTTATTATCTTAAATGCCTGTCTTTCCTGATTATTTTATTTCCCTAAACTTCCTATTAATGAACATTTTTTTACTCCTCTTCTGACGATTCACCATTTGCATTTCTCTCGGACGATGAAATAAATGCCATTTTAGACTCACTTCCAGCTCACTTCAAATCTGTGGGCTAACGTTTTTGAGATTTTGTGCCTAATCCTCACACCTTCAATCACACTTCATCTTCCTCTTCTGTGACTCTTCCGCCCGTCCCTCAATTCACTTCTGAAAACGTACAACCCCACCTCGTCTATCACAGTCCACAATATCGCCCGACCATTCCCCCTGTTCAGACACTGCCTACTTACCTCCCTACATATCCTGTAGCTTCTATCAGGAAATTCACCTTCTACGACTTCTGTCGTTCAACTTTGCCCTAAGTGCAAAGAGTGGTAAGAATACAAGAATTCACCTTGACCCGTGTTCGATACATAAAGAGGTTGACTAAGGGCCCTCGCCGTTAAAATGTTCGCTCTATGCTTGCTCTTGATAGGTATTCATGCTGTGGCGTCCGCTACTGTCTTGGCCCGACTAAATGTCGGTGCCCTTCTCACGAAACACAGTTATGTTGCCAATAGCGCGGTAACATGGCAGGTTACTTTTCCTGTTCCTCATCTTGAACTACCAGCCTCCACACCCCCATTTAGTTTGTGTGATGATTCCATACCTTTAGTGGTTTCCCCCAGGCGTAGACGAGATATATCTACCGCCCAGGACAATTGTAGGCATAAACACTCACTTCTGCTGTTCATAGGATCTTTTCTAGGTTCTGAGTTTGGTTTAATCACAGATAAACAACGTAACAAGCTTGTTCATATAGTGAACATCTTTGAGAGTAATTCGAAACGTTTTCATTTGAATCTTCATGCTCTACATGACCAAATGTCTACTCTAATCACGGTTACAAACAAGCGATTAGATATTGTTTCCGATGGTGTAGTGAATAATACTTCCCTTCACTCACGGCTGCATACTGGAATTTGAATGATTCTTTGACAAGCCATATCCACCGTTATTGACGCTCCATTAAGAACTTTGGCCAGTCTCACATGCTCCTGTCCATGAGAATGGTAGGCATAAACGCTCACTTCTGCCGTTCGTAGGATCTTTTCTGGGTTCTGCGTTTGGTTTAGTCACGGATAAATAACGTAACAAGCTTGTTCGTAGAGTGGACATCGTTGAGTGTAATTCGAAACGTCTTCAGTTGAACTTTCATGCACTTCATGACCAAACGTCTACTCTTATCAGGGTTACAAACAAGCGGATAGATATCGTTTCGAAGTTATGAAGTCTCCCCCCCATGTTGTCAGGGATTTACAGAACTCTTCATTCCTAGCTATTGGCGAGCCTTGGCTAGTTTCATGCCAGCTTGATGTCACCCCTACCGAAGTGGAACCCTGTTCATTTTGTACACTTACGTTGGGATGCGGTTGTAGTATGCGATCGAGTTCTGGTGTTTACATTCCACCAAGTCTCACTCATTGTGATGATAAACTGATGACTCATGTTGAAAAGTCTTATACCACTAATTTACTATTTATCTCGCTCTTTCACAATGAATCTATCACACAAGGCATGACTGCGAACACACTATTTGACGACCCGCTGAAGTTAGATGTTCCGGACCTTGACCTACATTCATTAGGTGTTGATGACTTTGTGTCCCGACAGGGTATGTTCATAGCGGATCTTAATCGTACTGCCTCGGCGTGGAAGGACGCTAAGGTACCCTATATTGACCCCTCATGGTCTTTACCAGGTGGTTTTACCATATCTGACGATATGAGTTGGCTTCGCCTACTCAATATGGCAGATACCGGTTTAGCGATAGGTTGTGCAGTTTGTTTATTTATCCTCTATCATAGATATGCACACATCAAGAAGACTATTCTGTTGTTTCAACTTAGTCAGGTCCCCGCTGCGGATGCTACTCCCACCTATGCCGGACTACATAGGCTCAACTTGTTTGATGTGTTCAGTGTCACAACCCTGTTCATTGTTATTCTTGTCTTTTTTCTTCAGAAAGCTTATGTTTCATATCAGAATAGACATGATTTGACATCTGTTATGCGAATGTTCAACCGAGAGACTAAATGCCCTCAAACTCGAGTGTTACTTGAGTTATTTTCCGGCACCTCTCGTGTCGTTCTTCTAGTCACCGAAATTTTGACTTTTCCGGGATGCATTAAAGTTATCCCTGGCGAAATTATGCCTCATGCTGAGCTTTCCAATGGATGTTTCCATACGCATTTGATTATCGACTGGAACATGACCATGTTGAGGGACTTACATCGTGAACTCAAATTCCATATGCCGTCTGTTTATCAGTGTCCTGTTTCTTCTCAAATTACTTACCAGAACTGTCTAATCTACTCCATGTGTCCTGAATCTCTTAATTGGATGCAATGGCTATTATGTCCTCCACAATTTACCTTCTGATCTGCCTTTCTGACTAAGTTTTACTACTCCTTTTTGACACAGTCTCATCGAAATTTTTTAGCAAATTACACTTAGTGGGTAATGTACCTCTAAGCAACTGTTCATTCATTATAGAAACTTTTACAGGTTCCCAGATTACATGACACCAAAGTTCTGAGAATCTTTATAAATATATGATCCCAATTTTAAAATAAATTTTGAACTGTTGACAAATTTTGATATAATTTGGAATATTTAATTTGGAATTTTGAAATTTGGATTATATTAGTTTGTGACTTCCCAGATGAGCGACACAGGCAAATCATATATGTATATACATAACAATAAACGAAATGGCCTAGGATATATACAAATAAATAACAACCTAACACTAACATATTAAACTACCTTACCCTACATCAACTATAAACTGGTAACAATAATGAAAAAATGCTAGTTCATTGAAAAAAAACACGAATCACAGTGCTGGCCTGCATTGCTCAACTGAGGTAATTAAAAGCCCCGAAACTGTCCTTAAACTACCTATCCCTGCCACGCTATTCTAGCCTAGGGACGGCCACTCCCTCACCCTCCTCTTCCTCCGCCTCCCCTCTTGCCAAACATCTCCATGCCAGCCATAGCTGAAAAGAAAAATATGAATCTTACAGTTATCTTCATCTTCACTCTTTGACCCCCAATTACATTTTTTACTACGCTGCTATTTCAGATTTTCATGCCTGTCTTATGGCTTCTCATAATTACCCCATATTAACAGTCTCTTTACCGTTTTCAACCCTGATGAATTTTTCACAATTCTCCCAATTTTCCTGGAATTTATTATCGACTGTGCCCCAGCGCTCGACCTTTGACCCCTCATGCATATGCATTTTAATTGATTGACCTGTGACGTCATCACGTCGGTGAAAGTTTCTATCTTTGATCTTGAAACATCTTCCCAAATAAAGACAAAACTATCGCTTCCCTTCTATTCTACCTTAATCATTCGTCTTTTCTCCAAAATTGGAATCTACACACGTCCAGCGATATTCACGCTGGACAACATTCAATTGCTTTCGGCGATGTCCTTGTTCGTTAATTGTTATTCGTTCACTTTCTCGGACCGGATAATTTCTATTTAATTTCCAAAAGAATCGAATTGACGGATATATTACGTTTTCGCCACACGCTCACATTCACGCTCATAACTTTCTTATGCGACCACTCTGTTCTTTTTACACAATTATCTACGTTTTGTCCCCGTCCTCCCCACGTCTTTGATTTAGCGATTAATGCTCTAGATTTTTCATTATTTCACTTTCAAAAGTTGTCATATTCTCTGATGCCGACGGCCCATTTCTGGCGCCATCTTTGACTCACGCAACACATGCATTCCTTCAAAAACTATCTGAAAAGTTCAATAACTTGGAAAATATGTACTTACGTCTATCCCCCTCATGATTGCTTCCACGAGGAGGTGGCCCAGGTCGTGACAAGACCACCTCCCCGTTGTCAGATCCTCCAGGAGGCCCGCAAGGCCTCCTCTGTAAAATTGAACCTCATAGGCATCTTGTTTGCTTGAAATCTATGCTTTGAATGATCTGTACATGAGCCCCCACACGGTGGCACTCCAAATTTTAGGTCTTGATCAGCATTTTTACATGAAATCAATTAATCACAAGTATCTGTCATCACCTCAATAAAACTGACTGTTGTTTATTTATTATCTTTCTCACATCTTTATATGACAATAGTATTCCCCTTTATGCCAGCTCACAACACACTGCCTTGTATGATCCACGTCATCCTCTGTTCACACTTCTTTCATAATTATTAGAACATTCCTCATGGTCAGGCAGAACGTTGTTTTTATACCGTTCTTTTGATCTAGTTGACCAATGTTTGTTTACAAAATCTAGGTCAATTGCAATTTTCTTATCTCACCCCATCTGATGATGTGACCATATACCCTTTTTACTGGCCCATCCATGTTGGTTCAATGCTTGAGCCACAAGGACTTATATTATACTGATAGGAATTTCATTTCTTTTGCTTATAATTGGATGTGAATCTGACTGCATTTATTTTCATATGAGAACCTTGCTGACTTCACAGAGTCAGGACTCCTTAGTAGTCACACAGTGATTAATGACCCTCATGACAGATATTTTTTTTTCCAGTGTTTATATGAACACGGAGCGATGGGTTAGACCCCACGTCTGTATGTTTTGCCCTCAGATCGCCACTCCTTGTTGGCACATGTACCTTTTCCCCCTACCATATGTTCCCTTTCATGCTGAGAGCTATTGTGTAGCATACACTTTTTTGAATTGACTTTTTGCGACCTAGTGTTGTTTAAACTTATTCTCTGAAATGATTCCAATGCTTCGAAACCTTGCCGTCTTTTGGGAAATGCTTGAGAGTATTGTTCCTTAATGATACCTAAATTTTCTATCTCTTTAAAGTAAATCTTCATGGTCAAATTGCTTGACTGACCCACGTAATGGTATCCAAATTCTCAATTTCTTTTCACAAATCTTCCCAGTCAAATTGTTTGACTAGTCCTCCTTGTCTACACAAAGTATAGACGTGACGATAGAATTATATTGCAATACTGCATATGTATAAACATCAATTCTCACTATGGGATTTTTATTACACAAAGGTTCATGCTACTTCTTGATATCATTTTATGTTTTGAATGTACTAAATGTCCTACCAAGATCTATTATACCAATAATACATTCCTTAATATAAATTGACTGTTGTAAACTCTTTATTACTTTCTAGTACGTACTTGTAACGTAAGTCAGATAGGATTTACACTTCGCTGTCAGGTAATATTTTCACTATTGCATTAGACTATGTTGTCATGAGTTCAATGTTGGACTGAGTAAACACTTATTATGTTATATGTTGTCTTAATTGTTTTGATATCTTTATATATGTACCATATTACGCTGATAAATTACAATTATCACGCCTTAATGTTGTCTTAGTTGTAAGACACCGCGTCAGCGCGTGTCAGCAGATACACACTTCAGATTAAGATTGGGTGACATACGACGCCATCTGGATGTCAAGGTCCCGCTTCTTTCACGAAAGTCTGAGTTACACGTCACATTTTGTTTTTTTGGCAATTTATTGCATACATATCTGATGTATTGATGTTGTGTTTGTTTGATATTGTTCTCTTATATACTTTTATTTTTTCAAATGACCAACAGCCATCTACGGGGCCACGGGCGGTGGCGCAGTTGGTTAGAGCACCAGCTTATTAGCACCAGTTCCTCTGTGGTGATCCAAAGGTCGTGGGTTCGAACCCCGGCCGTGCCGAGATTGAACTCATGACACAATTTCCCACATGAACTGAGGCCCGTGCCTAAAGGGTTAACCCGTTGTCCTTGTAAATCTGTGACCGGATGGGTTGTCATGTCAAGGACCTGCGACATGACAATTCAGTGAGGCAGCACTATATCTGCTACAAGTAGGTCTCATCACGAAATAACTGAAATAATGTTGAAAGTGATGTAAAACCCCAAAAACAAAAAACAAACAGCCATCTACAATTATAGCATATGCTCAGGTACACTGACTGTTAAGGTATTGTCGTTCATATTAATTTATTTATCTGGCATGAATTTTTTTTCCTGTTCTCATGCCCTTGCTTGAATTTTTGCCTACTGTATAACCTAACTTAAACTAAGTTTATTTTGATTTCGCTCCATTGTCGACCCGTCCAAATACAGATTATTACCAAATACAGATTATTACCAAATACAGATTATTACCAAATACAGATTATTACCAAATACAGATTATTACCGAAATTTGATTTTTCCCGACTATTGTTTATTCCATGTCCATTTTTATTCTGCGACCTTTAAACCCTAGGCATCCAAAATCAATAGTCTCCCTTCATTCCGAGGTATAAAGTATACATATATATACATTGAGTACATACATGAGTAAATACACAACCCCGAATTAAGGTATGGTGTGTTCTGAGTAATCAGCATGTTGTATATCTTAACTTTATCTTTTTTATTAAATGATTGTGACAGATGGTATACCTGTTGTTCATCTACCTATTCCTGTATTTCAGTACTTTTAT
The DNA here is from genome assembly GCA_949316495.1 of Amphiduros pacificus. Lineage (NCBI taxonomy): Eukaryota > Metazoa > Annelida > Polychaeta > Phyllodocida > Hesionidae > Amphiduros > Amphiduros pacificus. Next base: position 5,155,292 of record OX439011.1, read on the forward strand.
ATATTTCACGGATCCTTATGTATGTTGTTGCCTTGATATATTGCTGTTACTGTTTAGATTGCCAATATTTTAATGGGTTAGATTCATTCCTACCTTATGGTATGATTGTACTGATGACGTTTACCTTCAGTGTTGTAAGTTTGATGAACAAGGTACTTTATAATGTGCTAATCTTTGTTGTACTACTCTGTTTTAGATTTGTTAATGTCTATTGGTTTTTAACGCAGATACTTCGAACACTTGGAGTTGAACCTTCCATATTTTATGTTGGGTTCTTGTGCCTTCTTTCTTCCAAACTTTATGGCTCGTCGTCATTGTGATATGTAGCCAAGTTCTTGTACGTATGTGTTCATGGGAAGTTCACCTTTTTAAAAAAAAAAAAAAAAACAAGCTATACCATCTACGGTATTGCAACGTGAGCTTCCACGTTTCCATTTCCTTCTCCTAAGCTTTTGCTCTATTACATTTAATACTTAAAATATAGACACCTCCTTGTTTTCCCACTATTGTTGAAATATTAAAATTGTAATTAAATCTTATTCCATTATCTAAGTGTTGTAATTCTGTTATGTTTAATCTTTTACTATATCTGGTTGTTGTAAACAAAATTCATTATGATACACAACATATCCTTGACTGTATACATTTTCTGTTTTCATGTAAAGATCCATTTTCATTATAATAGATATCCTAAAATCCACCTATTATATCTCTGCTATTATATAAATTTTCGTATTTTGACGACTATGAACGTAATACTTTTTCTCGATGTACACTACGTCCTTAGTTCTTGTACTTTTCGATTTTGCACTTTTGTGCATATGTAATCTGGTCTAAGCTTGGCAACTGGCAAAGAGTGTGTTTTTCAATTAATATATATACCGTTTGAGCACGCAAGAGACCATATACGGTTACTGAGTGCTAAGTGCAGGCCGACAAGACGCATTACTCGCCCCAAAAAGAGATAACGTGATCCTCCAAGTCACGCAGGCAGGACATGCACAGCCCCGAAGCAGGAGAAGACGCCACGTAGGCAGCCCTCACACAGATGCTCAGTTTTCCTCAAAAAGGCCCCGAAATCGCTACTCAGGGAGCAGAATCCACTTGCCTAGAAGATCCATGACACTCAGCATCGAGGCAGTCACACTTGCATAGACTTGGGTGTTTTATGCATCCTCAGGACTTTGTCAGTATCATGCATTTGGGTATTTCATATGCCTCGCTCTTTGCCATGCAGACCTAGCCAGACTAGTGTATACAGCACCGAATAAAGGAGACCCTTGTGCATTGTATACTCTGTGTCTGCAGTCCATATTACCTCCCAACTCATATAGGTAGTTAGGGTAGCTAGGTTAAGGCCCCGTTCACAGTTAGCCAGCGAGTACAGTTCCTGATCCCCGTCCACGTTCCCAAACAACAGAGACATTCCCCATACGCTAGTGGGTTGCAGATCCTACGTAACAATAAGTCTCCTGATACAACCAATATGTTTTGTGTAAGTTTTGTATCTGTTTGTCCAAACAATAAGTTTTGTATAATTTTTGTAAAGGATTTGTACAGTCAGTAAGTTTTGAATAAGCTTTGCAAAAATAAAATAATATAATAATGGATTAATAATATTTTAGCGTCTGCGGCTTTTATATTCCTTGCACAAAGAATATTTGAAACCAAACAGTTGTAAAATCAACAATTGATTCAACAAGGATTGTTCAATTTGTAAAAATATTACTTGTGGTAATATTATCTAGCTTTTGTTGTATATTTATGTAATAGAATATAAATATAGTGTCTGAGGCCTTTATATTACTTGCGCAAAGAATATTTGAAACCTAGCAGATTGTGGTGGTGTGAAGTATTTTTTTTATATGTTTTTATAGAATGAATACTTTTCGAGCTGATTGCCTGATATTCCTCGCTCGAGAACAAATTTGGGTTCACAGTGTAGTTTCTTATATTTAAGGGCTTGTTAATGTCAATGCGGGTATGTTTATTTCCAGTTATTTTCGGCCGTGTCAAAATTTGTTGAAATCTACAAGCTTGTCCCGTTCACCTGATGACGTTTACCTTCAGTGTTGTAAGTTTGATGAACAAGGTACTTTATAATGTGCTAATCTTTGTTGTACTACTCTGTTTTAGATTTGTTAATGGCTATTGGTTTTTAACGCAGATACTTCGAACACTTGGAGTTGAACCTTCCATATTTTATGTTGGGTTCTTGTGCCTTCTTTCTTCCAAACTTTATGGCTCGTCGTCATTGTGATATGTAGCCAAGTTCTTGTACGTATGTGTTCATGGGAAGTTCACCTTTTTTAAAAAAAAAAAAAAAACAAGCTATACCATCTACGGTATTGCAACGTGAGCTTCCACGTTTCCATTTCCTTCTCCTAAGCTTTTGCTCTATTACATTTAATACTTAAAATATAGACACCTCCTTGTTTTCCCACTATTGTTGAAATATTAAAATTGTAATTAAATCTTATTCCATTATCTAAGTGTTGTAATTCTGTTATGTTTAATCTTTTACTATATCTGGTTGTTGTAAACAAAATTCATTATGATACACAACATATCCTTGACTGTATACATTTTCTGTTTTCATGTAAAGATCCATTTTCATTATAATAGATATCCTAAAATCCACCTATTATATCTCTGCTATTATATAAATTTTCGTATTTTGACGACTATGAACGTAATACTTTTTCTCGATGTACACTACGTCCTTAGTTCTTGTACTTTTCGATTTTGCACTTTTGTGCATATGTAATCGTGTCTAAGCTTGGCAACTGGCAAAGAGTGTGTTTTTCAATTAATATATATACTCCCGTTTGAGCACGCAAGAGACCATATACGGTTACTGAGTGCTAAGTGCAGGCCGACAAGACGCATTACTCGCCCCAAAAAGAGATAACGTGATCCTCCAAGTCACACAGGCAGGACATGCACAGCCCCGAAGCAGGAGAAGACGCCACGTAGGCAGCCCTCACACAGATGCTCAGTTTTCCTCAAAAAGGCCCCGAAATCGCTACTCAGGGAGCAGAATCCACTTGCCTAGAAGATCCATGACACTCAGCATCGAGGCAGCCACACTTGCATAGACTTGGGTGTTTTATGCATCCTCAGGACTTTGTCAGTATCATGCATTTGGGTATTTCATATGCCTCGCTCTTTGCCATGCAGACCTAGCCAGACTAGTGTATACAGCACCGAATAAAGGAGACCCTTGTGCATTGTATACTCTGTGTCTGCAGTCCATATTACCTCCCAACTCATATAGGTAGTTAGGGTAGCTAGGTTAAGGCCCCGTTCACAGTTAGCCAGCGAGTACAGTTCCTGATCCCCGACCACGTTCCCAAACAACAGAGACATTCCCCATACGCTAGTGGGTTGCAGATCCTACGTAACAATAAGTCTCCTGATACAACCAATAGGTTTTGTGTAAGTTTTGTATCTGTTTGTCCAAACAATAAGTTTTGTATAATTTTTGTAAAGGATTTGTACAGTCAGTAAGTTTTGAATAAGCTTTGCAAAAATAAAATAATATAATAATGGATTAATAATATTTTAGCGTCTGCGGCTTTTATATTCCTTGCACAAAGAATATTTGAAACCAAACAGTTGTAAAATCAACAATTGATTCAACAAGGATTGTTCAATTTGTAAAAATATTACTTGTGGTAATATTATCTAGCTTTTGTTGTATATTTATGTAATAGAATATAAATATAGTGTCTGAGGCCTTTATATTACTTGCACAAAGAATATTTGAAACCTAGCAGATTGTGGTGGTGTGAAGTATTTTTTTTATATGTTTTTATAGAATGAATACTTTTCGAGCTGATTGCCTGATATTCCTCGCTCGAGAACAAATTTGGGTTCACAGTGTAGTTTCTTATATTTAAGGGCTTGTTAATGTCAATGCGGGTATGTTTATTTCCAGTTATTTTCGGCCGTGTCAAAATTTGTTGAAATCTACAAGCTTGTCCCGTTCACCTTTCTATGTCTGACTGCTGTATATCACATAAACTGTTAGATGATCCAAATCAAAATATTTTGAATTAGTAAATGAATATTGTATCAGTTGTTTTTATTTTGTGGAGATAATAATATTTCCAATATATATCGCTGGTATAGTTGCGACGGGAGGAACACGGCAGTTTTGAGAATAACATGTATTTTGCACCTAGATTTATAGAATTTATTTTTATTTTCCGCAGATTCTATTGCGATGTATATCTTACAATCACTTTTATATATTCATGTATTTATCCAAATAAGAGAGAGAGAAGGCTCTGTTCTCTTTATGTGCTCTTTATGTGTATCGCCTGCTTCATACATACCTGGTATATATACGTTTATATATACGATCCAGCGAGGCTCTCTGCAATGGTTTTGAAAGGATCGAGATTTCATTTCAAAACAACCTAAATCATATGAAGCTTTCCTGACACTACAATCAAACTATACACTATCGTTTAGGGATAGAGTTTAGGTCGATCGAGGGTTTTTTTAACGGGTTTAATACGGTTTTAAAATCCTAGAAACTGGAGCTTCCAGGACTTGATAATTATAATAGACTATTCAAACAGGTTTTTATGCTTTTATGGAATTTATGATTTTGATATGGACACTAATGAAACACTAATCAAGCCTGTGAATAATGGGATAACTGGTAACTGCCTGTGAAGAACAAATTTAACTGCCCTGACATCCACAACAAGTCTCATTAGCACACATCATGCCTTGCAATAAGACATCTACAGCATGTGGATTCCCAATGAAAGGTCACCCAGGGCAATTTTTTTCAGGGGGAAAATCCAATCGATGATGAAAAGCTCCTGGAGATACTTTGATCAATCCTCTCTTTGCTTCCTCGGCTGAATGATAGGAATATTCAATACCTGACAGGCTCACAAACTCAAAGGCAGCCTCAACCAACAGTCGGGACACAATACAAATCTCAAGTATCTCTAAAGTTTTTAAGAGATCAGATGTCAAACATGCAACTTAAACTTCAAACTGTTATAGTATCGCAAGCTGCCATGAGCCTACTATAATATACAGACAAACTACTCAGAGGCCATGTTGGATGTTGATCGGGACTTTATTGATAGCTGCATTCTGATTGGTCGATAATCAGATCATGACAAGTCATGCATATACATTACATCCTTTCTCCTAGATGTTTTTTCTTACACATATAATAAAGATCATGACTTAACATTTGCTGATGTTCTATAACATAATAATACAATTTCAATGATGTTATATTATCTTTTCACCTCTTTTCTTTTGAGAGAAAAAATGAACTTTTATATTCTGTACTCCATTAGGTGACATTAGCTCACTTTGTACCATAATGACATTTTATGCACTTAGCCATAGTATTATGTGATGGCTTCATTGACCATAGTCCCACTAAAATCTAAAGTGTCTTTCAAAATTGACTTGTATACTGTCTCTCACTTTATCTGACTCGCATCTGAATCAGTTTGTTTTACAGATCCATTGATATCTGAGATCTTATGACGAGCTGGTGGTTGTTATATTTTTTTGGTATTTTTATATTTTTTTTTTTATAGACACATTGACAAAACAATGAACAACATTACAACTGTGGTACCTTTCTCACTCAAACTTTCATACTGACATGGCACATTAGACAAAAACACTGTTCTATATTCAAACATAGACCAAGAATGAGACATTTATGTTTCAAACATCATTTACAGTTACATTTAGCATAACAATTCTCTATATACAATGATAGACTTTTCAAGGGTTATTTATGACTATCATAAGCAATATACATGTACAAAAATATCTCTTGAGGTACAAAAATATAGACAGTGACTTAGGATATTACAGTACACACAAGTAAGTTTTCTTGGCACAATCCAACATGCAAAAATACATATCATAATCATGATAATACTTCAACATACAATTCAACATCAGGATGGACATTAAATTTTAAACACATTTTGATATAAGCACATTTCAACATAGCACATCCATCTACTGGAAGATATGGAATTAGTAATCTCACATGAATGGCACATATCATAGCTTCTCTCCTGAGTGTATGATATTATGCACAACACAATAAAATGCTCCTCATCACATAATCAATACACACATTGAACACAAATGGCTTCTCTCCTGAGTGCATTCGGAACAATATCAGTATCTGGGCAAGTTATTATTCAAGTTTCACAATAAATGATGATTATGAAGATGGACTATTTACAATGACTGATTTGCATATTATCTCTTTTCAGTATCTTGGCACATATTACTTTGGTTATTCACAAATCAAGCCTTTTTGTGGGCTTGCTCACTCGACCACTGCGTGTGGTCACAACTGGTGATTGTACATTTGTTGAAATACTGATATTTGGTTTCTGAGGTTGCTGCAACTGGACGCGTGCAGGCTTACTGATGCTCACACCTGAGCTCTCTGGAAACTGCAACTGACGAGCAGGCGTATCCATTCTGTGACGGCGACTGTCACATGACTTCTCTCCTGTGCGATTTACACTAGGTTGCTGCAGGCTATCTGCAGGCTTCAACGAGGTACGTACAGGTTTCTCTCCTGTGTGTGTTGGTGATTCTACCATAGGTTGCGCTACAGGCAACATTGCAGGCTGTGCTGCGGGTTTCTCTCCTGTGAGTAATCTCTGAGCAGATGTCATCTGTGTGGAGATGGGCTGATCTCCGGCAACTAACTGCGGTTCGCGTGTGCGAAATATGTGTTGGCGATTACGTCTATACACTTTGTGTCCTGCGGAGGCTATGTTATAGCTCCGGGGAGTATCTGACCTCTTACACTTGACGATCCCAAGTCTCCAGGTACCTTTGGGACATCGGAATCGGACGATATCACCCTCTTTGAGGTCTGGCTTTGGCTTGCCAGCTTTCTGGTCATAATAAAACTTCTGCTTTCTTTGGCGCTTCACCAGACTGTTGTGTACTGATTCAGCCACTGCAGGCTTGAGTAGAGATTCTTTCATTGGAAGCCGCGATCTGAGCCTCCTGCTCATGATGAGCTGAGCTGGTGATTTGCCAACTCCATCTAATTCAGTGTTTCTGTAATTGAGCAATGCCAAGTAAGGATCGCCACCTTCCTCAGTTTCCAACTTTTTGAACATATCCTTCACAGTTTGCACTGTCCTCTCTATTTGTCCATTGGACTGGGAATGTCCGGGTGAAATGGTAGTATGCTTAAATTCCCACTGGTCTGCGAAACGTGCGAATTCACTGCTAGCATACTGTGGTCCGTTATCACTCACTACTTCATCTGGAATGCCATGTCTGGCGAACATAGACTTCAATGCGTTTATCATGGAACTACTTGACTGATCGTTCAGTCGACTCATCTCTGGATACTTTGAGAAGTAATCCACACACAACATGTATTCCTGATTCTTATAGTGAATCAAGTCGGTGCCAACCTTGGCCCATGGACGATCTGGAATGTCATGAGATATCATAGGCTCACTGGGCTGACTTTTGCGGTTCTCCTGACATGTACCACAAGTTCCAACAATGTTCTCAATTTGTGCATTGATGCCTGGCCAAAATACTGCATCTCTGGCCCTGGCTTTGCATTTCACAACGCCCTGATGAGATTCATGAATGCGTGACAATACTTCTGATCTCAAACTGGCTGGAATGATGATCCTTTCTCCCTTGTAGAGAATGCCATCTCTGTAAGTGATCAGATCTCGGTACTGGAAGTATGGACAGACTTCATGTGGTACCAGACGGCTTTCATCTGGCCATCCAGACATCACTACATCAATCAGGCACTGTAAAGTCTGATCACATGCTGTTGCTTCCTTGAACTTCATGTGTAGACTTGGAGCTATCTCCACCACATTGACATCAATGGTGGTATCAAACAGATCATTAGGAGTTGTCTCTGGCAAGTAAGCTCTGGATAAAGTGTCTGCGAGAAACATTTCCTTGCCTGGTCGGTACACAAGGTGCAAGTCATATCTCAGTAATCTCATACGCATACCCTGTAACCTCTGAGAGAGCATGTGTAGTGGCTTCTGCATGATAGAGATCAAAGGCTTATGGTCAGTTTCCACAATCACAGACTTCGAAAAAATATAATCGTGGAATTTCTTGCAGGCAAAACAAACAGCCAGCATCTCTTTCTCTATCACAGCATATCTGGATTGGGTCTCATCCAGCGCCTTGGATCCATACGCGATCGGGTGACCTTCCTGTACCAACACTGCACCCAGACCAGATTTGCTCGCATCAGTTTGCATCATCACTGGCTTGTGTACGTCATAAAACTGTAAAACAGGTGCCTGTGTGACAAGTGCCTTCAACCTCTGGAAGGCATCTTCCTGCGCCTTGTCCCAGTGCCACTCAACCTTGGACTCGAGCAGCACACGCAGCGGCTTGGCTTCATGGGACAGATTTGGGATGAACTTGTGTAGGTATCCGACAAGTCCAACAAACCTGTGTACTTCTTCTGCTTTGGTTGGTCTCGGCATATCCAGTACAGCCCTAACTCTCTCCGGACTTGGTTTCAGTCCCTGTCTGGATATCACATGACCAACGTATGTGACTTCTGGCATCGCAATCTTTGTCTTTTTGCGATTCAACTTGAGACCACTCTCACGACACCTCTGTAACATCCTGCGTAAAGCAATATCATGATCAGCTGTGGTGACACCATGAACCAACAGGTCATCAACCACTAATTTCACACCATCCAAGTCACCAAATATATCTAACATTGTCTGGTTGAACAAATCACTACTCACATTAAGACCAAATGGCAGTCTGAGAAAACGATAACGACCCCAAGGTGTGCTGAATGTGGTGAGTAGCAAACTCTCATGATCAAGTTCCATCTGCCAAAATCCAGAGTCAGCATCAAGGACTGAGAACAAAGAAGCTCCTGGTATACATGCTGATACCTCCTCTACAGTCTGCATTGGGTGATGTGGACGCTTCAAAGCCTTGTTCAATTTAGTCGGGTCCAGGCACACCCTGACTTTTCCATTGGATTTCCTGACAACAGTCATACTACTGACCCATGGTGTGGGCTCACTTTGTTAAGTGATCACATTCAGACGCTCCATGCGATCCAGTTCCGCTTTGACCGGTTCACGCAAAGCATATGGGATCCTTCGCGGAGGATCTACTGATGGTGGAACAGAGGGATCCACTTCTATGTGGCAATTAGAAGTGACACATCCAATTTCACAGTTGAAAACATCCTGGTATTCATCCAGAATTGTGTTTTGACTCCGGACATCATCCAGATGTTCAGACACTCAGAGTATACGCTTGATCAAGCCTAACTGTTGGCATGAGTCTCTTCCGAGGATCGGTTCAACATTCTCGACGACTTGAAATGTCAATTCATGGCCATTTACTTTCAGGGTTAACTGACCGATAGGCTTTATGTCATGTTTGGAAAATGACATAAGTTTCACACGGGAAGTTTTCAGCGACTGAGACAAACCCAACTGTTGCACTACAGAATACGGGAGCACATCCGCCTCAGATCCGGTATCGAGCTTAAACTTCACACCTTGACCTTGGATGAACAAGGTTTCTGTCCATGGAGATTTGTGTGGACTGTCAATTGTGATTTCCCCGACAAACAACGTGTCATAATCATCTACCTCTTCCGGGTCATTTACTATTTCCACCTCATGCACACGTCTATGACCCCTTCCACGACCACCATAGCCATGACTCCTATGACTACCACGGTGACCACGGTTACCCTGGTGACGATATTTACTTGAAGTTGAGCGACACATGTGTTTGAAGTGACCAGTCTTGTTACATGCATGACAAGACTTTCCTGCAGCAGGACAGTGACCCTGTGCATGTCTGGTGCCGCAGTTTCCACATGACTCATGGAAACTAGCACTCTGCTGAGCTCTCGGGGGGTGAGATTTACTGGGTGGGGCTTTCACACGTGCTTTCACAGTGTCAACTTGTGATACCTGATTTAGCTGATCAGGCGTGATTTCAGCCAATCTACATAAGTCTGTGCATTTCTGCAGGGTGAGATCTGCAGTCTGTAACAACTTTTCCCTGAGTTTTGAATCATTAATTCCACATACTATGCGGTCTTTTAGCAAAGAATCTTTCAAGTCACCATATGCACAATCTTTCACTTTACTTTGCAGCCTGGTCAGATAACAGTCAAATGATTCACCAGCCTTTTGGTTGCATGTGTTGAACTCATATCTAACAACTGTAATATTGACTGTCCCTTTGCAAAAATCCCTAAATTTCTTTGTGAGTGGCTTGATTTTGTCTTTGTCTTCCGGTGTAAAAGTCATATTGGAAAACACCTGCTGGGCTTCTGGCCCAGCCACATGTAGAAAAAGAGCACATTGTGCTGCCTGATCTTTGACACTAAAACCACTTGCAATATTGTAGAAGTCAAAGGCCCTAATCCATTCATCAAAGTTCTGGGCCACCTTACCAACCATCTTAAGTGGTGGTGGTTGCTTGAGACCACTCATTTTTGGCAAATATCCCCACTTCTGACACCATATAATATACAGACAAACTACTCAGAGGCCATGTTGGATGTTGATTGGGACTTTATTGATAGCTGCATTCTGATTGGTCGATAATCAGATCATGACAAGTCATGCATATACATTACACCTACTTCTTGGACGGGCACAAGAGCTGGAAAGAAACAATAGCAACACCAACACTGAGCCTAGCAATTGCCACCACACAGGTGACAACAACGCAAGTTTGGCGCTGGTCATCCTCTACAGGTAATAACAACACATTTTTATCTGCCCATAACTACTGTAAAGAAAACATTTTCGAGAATTTGCTGGATGATTCTCTTGAAAGAGAGAAAAACAAGCATCCAGAGCTGACAGACAACAACTTCAAACCTGCTGGGGCATATGTGTGTGAGTGATGACATGCCTGACCTTGGGGGAACCATACCAGGGCTCCGCAGCTTGGAGGGAGTTATCAAATTAAAACCTCTTTGTGGTTTGCCCTATGTAGGGGAAAAAAACTCAGCCCTGAACAGGGGATATTTCCTACTAGAAGAATTTCTTTTCAATGTCCATGTACATCATGATGAAGTAAATGTAATGCAATGAAATGTAGATGAGGATGGGGGTATCAGATACCGCCTGAGGCACCAAAAACGTAAGATTACAGACATTAAGTCATGGTGTGAGGCATGGGCCACAAAGAAAAATGATGATCAAAATTCATAGAACTGAGTACAGAACCAAGATAACTGGCTACAGACATCAGACATAGAATAAAGAGTACAGTATGCAACTATATCCTGGATCTGGTAATCACTATCTTGGATGCTACAGCTGTGAGACTGAATGCAGTGTCAGATGCAAGGATTATAATCATGTGTCAACAAGTAAATGTCCATTTCTATTGGGGGCATCGCCTCAGATTCAGTCAGCAGCATCGCCTAGGTTCCAGAAGAAGAAAAGCACTCTGTAGGAGATCTGCAATAATTGGAATATAGTACGATGCAACTTAGGCTTATGGGCACACATGAGCACACATATGCAAACAGTGCATGGGACCACTGTCCTTCAAGCAATGTCAAAAGGAAGGCAGATGAAGCATGCCAGTTGATAACACAAACCCTCTTAGGCATGGAGCACCAGCCTCTAGGACAGCAAAGAATAGCCTGGGCCCATACAGTTTGGAAAAGTGAACTATCAGACTATCCAGACCAGATTTTGGCCAAACAGCTTATTAAAAGTGCCCATGACGGGGTCAGGATTGGAATCCATGGGCCAAATAATACAGTGTTAGGAAATTACTTGCAATCCTCAGTGGAACACAGTAAAGCAGTGGACAAATTCAAATGAGAAAACCACTAGACAGAATTGAGGGCCCTTTCAGTCATGAGGACCTCCCATTAGGATATAGTGCATACCCGCTGGGAGCCTTCCACAAAATCACCAATAACAAAACCAGAGTAATACATTACTTATCAGTGAATGATAACATCAACCCCAAGTATTGCTCTCTGAAACATGTGACAATGTATGATGCCGTTAAGCTAGTGGGCAACTATTCATCACCTAAATGCTGATAATGGGCTGCTAAATACAATACAATACAGCCTTCCAGTCAGCGAACGTTCACCCTAATGATCACAAATTACTGGGCTTCAGTTGGGATGACAAACTTGGGAAAACAGAATTTTTCAACATGGCAGTTTTACCATTTGGCCTAAGATCGGCTCCCAGATTATTCAAAGACTATTCCAATTGTCTTGAGTACATATATAAAAAATGAGGGGCATTACCGGATACCACCCCATTACCTTGATGACATTATCTCACTGAGTAATAGCCAGGATTCATGTGATAAGAACATCGATATCATACTTAACACCTGCACAGAGGTAGGGTTCACCATTCTTCCAACTAAGACAGTACCTGCTACACAGACCACTGAATTCCTGGGCACAATGATGGACATGAAGAATCAAACTCTTGCTATTTTTCAGGGGGGTAGAGTATTGTGCATTATTCCATGCCAAATATCCCCACACGCCCACAACAACCTCCACAAATAGGTGACCTAGCATTTGGCACTCAAGGTATCAGCTCTTTTATTACTAAGATTCACAAGTCCAAAATAAACAGGTTCCATATTGTGTGATGAGAAGATTTCTGTTATCTTGTACCAGCAACAGCTGCCTACCCCGCTCATCGAATATTCTTACATTGGCTAATGCAAGAAATAATTCAACCAAAAGATCCAGAAAGTGGCCAAGTTCCTCGGTCTAAAGGCATCCAATTACTCCATTCATTCCCTCTACTCAAGGAATGCAATACAATCGGTCACAAATAACTTCACCTCAGATGAGATATGTGCCGCTGGTTTATGGCATTCACAGGAGTATCTACAGTACATTAGATGACCTCCTTTCGAACACATCTTCCAAGCTTCACGTTTAGCCACTACTAAATAACCATATCATGGCCCTCAATACATACATGTATCGAATCTGGCTATTACCATGTTATCTCATAATCTTCTATATAAGTCAATTCCCAATAGGTGATGTTATGATGTTATTGATGTTAAATTGTAATGAGTGTAAAATGATATTGTATCTATGGTGGTTTGCTGTGTGTGTAGTGAGGTGTCCTGAGCGCCTGTTGCTCCGTTTTATTAATGAAACTCCTCTCCAAACTTTATAAGATAGTAGTGTTATCTCGAAGTGAATATCACCCAGTGACAAAGTGATATCAGGTGGCATCAGTGTAATGCCAGTTTAAATAACATGGATCACATAACATTGTTGGAAAAATGGGATTGATGGTGAATTGCTTGGGCCTTTGGCCATTCGTGGAAATTGGACAAGATAGACAGCATTTGACACATTACTAATTAATAATGCCAGTATGTTTAATACTCCCTTGGAAGGTTTGAGATATACACATACTGTCTGTATTTTAATAATTTGTCTTTCTTTATATTGCAGGTAAAGTTTAGTATTCAAACAATAATAATCAGTTATCTAAATTTGATTTTATTTCAATAGTAATTTGCAAATGTTTCCTTTCTGTTTTTAACCCTCATGGAAAACAGACATTTCATAAAAGAGCAAAACCTTAATAACTGACATATTTCTGCATTTCTTACTATGATCGGGAGCAGTAAGTGAAATTTTTAGAAAATAGCAGACACCTTTAGGAATAGTAATTTCAAAACTGTATATTTATTTTCCAAATGTAACCTTTTCATGAGAGAGTACAAAATTTTTACAGCTGACCTCTTTCTGCATTTCTAACCATGATAGGGAACAGAATGTGCAATGCTTACAGTGAAGAACTTCATGGCTGACCTATTTATGTATTTAGCATCATATAATATGTACTGGTTGACTGGTTAATATTGGCTTGGGTTTAACCAACTTTATTTGTCAAAAATCATAGTTCCTAGCCATAGTTTGGATCAAGGTGCCAATGCTTTTCCATGTGAGTGTCATACGAAACCTGAGTTTATTCACCCTAATATTGGACATGTTGTTACAGGTGATCTTCGTATCATTAACAATAGTCATCTGAAGGAATTGTTAAAGAAGGGGCCTAGGTTCAGGGAACAAAATCACATTCAGTGGAACCACAATCGTAAGTTGATTGCCGATGCTGTTGATGTTTACATAAAGAAGTGGGCAAAAGATGAGAAAGTAGATCCCATCTATCTCCAAGAGTATAGAAATCAATTAATGCTCCTGGTAGATAATAAAATTGCCAAACTCAGAAAGACTGTGAAGTCCTACCGTCCTCGTATTTTGTCTAAAAGGTCAGTTCAATTGGAGTTGGAATCCCTTCAGCACTTGTATGTTATGGCTCCAGCTGACAAAGCCGCCAATAACATCATTTTCATATGCAAAAGGTGGTATATCCAGCAACTTATCAGTGAACTAAACCTATCCTCAAATGACAACAAGGATGGTTCTTATAAGGTTGTAGATATTAACCAGCAAGATTTGTTGCAAAGTCAAGTGTCTGTTTGTCAGGAATTTGGCCTCAAATGCAATGCAGATAAAGCAAACCTTCCTACTATATATGGTTTGCCGAAAATGCATAAAGCCACTCCTAAACTTAGATACATTGCAGCTTCTTGCGCTTCTCCCTTAAAGCCTATGGACCTTGCAGTCACCAGTTGTCTTGGCGTGATCTATAAATTCATGCAAACCTACTGTAAAGGTATATTCAACTATACAGGCACCAACCGGATGTGGATACTAGATAATTCCATTCAGTTAAAAACTAAATTAGCTGAATGTAATGAAAGTCAGTATGCTGAATGCATTAGTACCTGGGACTTTAGTACCCTTTATACTACAATTCCCCATAACCTCCTTAAAACCCATATCCATGAACTCATCCAATTTTCCTTTACAAAAAACAAAAAGTCTTTCATAGCCGTCAATAGTTATAATGCTTTTTGGTCTAACAAAGATGTAAAAAATTACACCCTCATTAGTAGTTCCAAATTGATTGATATGGTTAACTTCCTCATTGACAACATCTATGTAACATTTGGAAACACCATTCACCAGCAAATCATTGGAATTCCAATGGGCATATCTTGTGCTCCTCTGCTGGCTAATTTGTTCCTCATGCCACATGAATACAAGTTCATGGAGAAGTTGGAAAAGAATAACATTCATAAAGCTAAATCTTTTAATTATACTTTTCGGTTCATAGATGACCTTGTAAGCTTTAACAACAAAGACTTCAGTGAGAGCGTGTCCAATATTTACCCTAAAGAACTCAGCATCAAACAGGAAAACACTCACAGTGATAGGGCTTCCTACCTTGATCTTTACACTGAGATCAACAACAAACAATTTCACACTAAACTCTATGACAAACGAGACAGCTTTAAGTTTGATATTGTGAACTATCCCTTTGTGAAGGATTCAAACATTCCAGAAAAGCCTGCCTATGGAGTTTATGCCTCAAGACTCATCAGCATTGCTCGCGCATGTGACTCATTCAAAGACTTTAAGGATAGACATGAATTTCTGTGTTCGAAGCTGATGAGACAGGGCTTTCATTATAAATCATTAGTGAAACAGCTACACAAAACTAAGCATAAACACAGAGATCTCTTTGCTAAATACCAGTCAGTCATTGAAGTTCCTTTGCCCATCAACATCTCAAATCAACGGCATGTTACATTACGCTGATACTCATCTCACTGTATTCCTTCATTTTCATCCCTTCATTTTATCACTAGTGGAATCCTGCTTAAGATCGCGAGGGGGCGTAGTTTCCAACTATGAAGGTGTACGAGTAATGTTCCAGCATGCATGCCATTGATCTGTGTTTTCAGATCATGTGTTGGTACATGAAACCTACACCCTGCTAGTTATAATCATCTGTTTGGTTCATTTTCATACAGTTTTATTTACTTCCATTGCATGCTTATACATTCTCATGTTATCATACTAGTCTTGTTAAATTTGTTTCTGTTAGTCATTCCAGTTGTTAAACATAGCATATTACCTTAAAGCTATTCAGCATATCTTTCTAATATTTCACAGACTTAAGATAACGTAGATTTATTTAGGTCAGTTAGTTCAACAAAGAAATAGCACAGGTAATTATCAATTATCTAGACTAAAATAACTTAACAAATGTGACTATACATTTGTTGCAGTTAAACCATATCCATACAATTGAGAATTTTGAACAAAACCCTATGTGACATAAAAAATAACTAATGTTATCACAAAGGTATATGATATACAATTACAATTTTAACCTTTTCAATTATATTATAAACACTTAAAACTTTGTGAATTATTCATTGACTTTAAAAAAGTCATAGACTTTAACATTTTTTCAAACAAAATGCATTTCATCTTCCTCATTTTTGCAGTGAAATGGTTGTGATGATTATGTTTCATGTATTTGTTCTCTTTTTATCTGAAATTATTTTCTCAATTTTTGGAACTATTCATTTGACTTATTTTGTTAAAGGATATTCTCTCATTTAATATGAATTTAATTTGAAAACATAAGATTAAATTTAAAATCAGGACACCTATCATATAAACCACACCCTTCTCACCCTTCTAAACTATGTTTAATAGTTAAAAGCCCTTTGACAGCCAATACATTTAGGATAACCTTCTCCTTTATAAAGGAAGCGGTGAGTCAAACGGCTATGTCCTATTCTTAAAGTAAATTGGTGATGCAATAATGTATCCCTAACAAACATGACAATATTCGTTTTACTAATGCACTGTTGTGTTTTTGAAATTGTGTCCATGTGGGAAAGGAAATTATGGACAAATTATGCTATATATTTGACTAAATTACTTTAATCATTCTTGTAGGTTTGAGTCTGCAAACATGCTCCAATACCTGGACCAATATTCACAATTGTATCACTGCTGAAATTCATGATTGACACATTCGGCATAAGGTTCATATTTGGGCTTGTTTTTCTTCAATATTGTCAGCCTCCTGGTGATTATAGCATAGCTTGGCCATTCTGTTGATATGAGATGTGTTTCCACCCTTGCCATGAGCCATCTGGTAGAAGAGACCTTGGTGATCCTGAAGCAGAGTAACAGGTTTGTCATACTGCACCACCTCTCCATTTTCCAGTACCTTAAAGTATATCATTGTACACGATTTATATCTGAAAATACATGTCAAATAAGGTTCGGAGAACTGAGCCACCTACTGGAACAATTATAACTGATAAAGGGTGATAATTAAGGCAGATTTAGTCTACCTGACAGTATTGGGCAGCTAAAACATTTAGATTTATTAATAATAATAATTAGATAATTATAAATATGTCAATGGCAGAGGCTGTAGTATAAATAGTCCATGGTTAAATTTTTGTTTTTGTGACAATCACTTTTCTGCAGAGCAAGTCATGGGTTTTTAGTCCTAATGACCTAAGGTATTCAATATCGAAGGAGAATGAAAGGATTTTGTTTATAGTGAATATTCGGAATATGTTTTGCTTTTCACTAATATATATATATATATATATATATATATATATATATATATATATATATATATATATATATATATATATATATATATATATATACATAGATCTATATTCAGAGACAATCCTATATGTTTAGAATTAACATAAATTGATATAACACCAACCAGAATTTTATCCATATCTAAAACGGTGCTTATTCGATGTGCAATGCATAAGACTGTGCAGTCTCGAAACATATCTCTGAGAGCAGCCTGGATTAAACCATCCGTTCTAAAATATCAATAAAATATATCAGTATATACATATTTACATCTCCTTTCAAGATTGATTTGTTTATTTAGACTTGATTGGTTCATAGAAAATCCCATATAATATCACCTTTGATCTACATTAGCAGTGGCTTCATCCAAGATGAGGATCTTGTTGTGTTTCAGTATAGCCCTGGCCAAACACACCAGCTGTCTCTGCCCGACACTGAGGTTGCATCCGACCTCACCAACATTCATTTGCAATCCTTCTGTTGCATGTTGTACTTTGTGCTTTAGTTGAACCTTATGAAAAGTACATATATATTTTGTAGGTATGCAGGTACATTTTGACATTCAACCTCTGATATTGTATTAATAACATATTTATTGAGGAAATCATTTTGCTTTTATGGGAGTGACAAGCACAAATACCTTTTTGTTTTGGTGGCAGCTATATTTGGGATTGGGTGATGGATGTGTGCAAACATCCTAGAGATGGCAGGGAAATATGTGTGCACTTCATTAAATTTTTGATTTAAAATTGAAAAACATGCACCATTGAATAGCCATCACAGCCACTACTGCTGTTGACACCTGTGCAGTTTATCCTTATGGGTGCCGGGATTATAGAATAGCCCCATTGCACCCAAACATGTTGTAAAAGACAACTTAGGGGGCATCCTTCTTGTCGTGGGACACGACCTGTGGTGGGGAGGATATGGAATCCTGACAGTTTTAGCACTGGGCTGGTTTTGGCAGTTACACCAATACAGTTGCTTCACACCTATTACAAAACCAGATGTTCACCAGACGGACAGATTAAATTAGGCCCAGGTCTATTTTAAGTGGCTTGTGGTCCTTTTTTTGTTCCGGTTTATGTTCAATTTGATCAATTTGATCAATTAAATTATTATCATAATTAACAGGGGTCAAACAAGAGAATATTGCTGATTGGGTCAATCAAGGGATAAAGATAAGATCCAAAAGGGTGGAATATATATGACAACTTTATTAGCACTAGGACTTGAAATGAATTCATGATAAAATTTCACATATGAGCTGAGGCCCATGCCCAAAGGCTTTACCTATTGTCATTGTAAATCTGTGACTGGTGGGTTGTCATTACAAGGACCTGCGACATGACAATTTAATGGGACAGCTCTATATTTACCCTATTTGTACAGAGGACTAAATCAATCATAAACTGTCAAACACTTCAAAAGCTTTCACATAGCAAATGCATTATATGCATATATATTATTTACACAAACTTCTCGGCAAAGTAAAGGTACAAGTGCCTGAGGCATGTTGAACAGGGCAGATGGCATGATACCTAATGGCGTCCACTCCAGAATTCCCACAGTGTATATTGACAACTTCAGTAAGGATCTGGATGGGTAGCTGACCATCCATCAAGTGGCAGATAGATTTACTGAGTGTGCCACTAAGCAGGAACAACATATTAACATTTGGCATAAGGATTCCTAAGGATCACCTTTAACACATGCTGGGGGACACCTACAATCAGAAACATCTAATGCCATCAGAGAAACTGATCAGACCATGGGTGGTCAGACAAATCATGATTCACCTTCCCCAACATCTGGTGATGGTGCCACCAGGTCCCTTATGGGGGAGGAGTTAATCTTGACTACTGTCTAACAGTATCTACCAGGCACTCCAAATAGCTGATAGAAACAATAAATGAGAATTAAATATTCAACATGGGCATGGGCAGGGATAAATATAACAATAGACAGACCAATACAGGGAAATGCATTTCATTAATATATTGTCGGGATAATATAAAACGAAAATGGACTTATACAAAGATTCATATGTGAATGTGAGTCAGGTTAAGGCTTTCAAAAATACAATGGCCAAGGCTGACAAACATAAGTATAAGCACATGCAAATAACTTTTGACATCTGTCAAAGTTAAAAAGTTACTCACTGCCTCCAGAGCATTCCAACAATCTTGGTCTGTATATTCCATAAATGGATCAATATTCATTCTTAAAGAACCCTCAAACAGCACTGGGTCCTATAATATGGAAATGTTCACAAAATTCACAAAATGTTTCTAAAAATATCTAAAAAAATTATCCTACTACAAACTTAAGAAATATATATACCTGAGGTATGACTGATATATTACTTCTGACATCAATAAGGTTAATGTATTTTGTATCCACACCATCTATGATAACTCTGCCTTGTGGTTCTACCAGCCTTAGAATGGCAGTCACCAATGAGCTCTTCCCAGCTCCTGTGCGTCCCACAATTCCGACCTGCAATATGAGGCACAAAAGTTAGGAACCTAGAACTGGAAAATACCCTTCATGTAGATATATTTTCATAACCTTCATGTTATTCACTGCCATATTTCTTTTGCCTGTGGTAGTCATCAATTTGACTAATTGAACTAATCAATTAAGACAATTGAGATTTTTCACAATTTGATTAACGCAATACTGTTAATCTTGCTACTGTCTTCTCTTTCTTTGGGAGCATAACACAATCAGTAATCATCTCAATGTAGGATTTTTGCATATAAGTAATCATGCATACATATATGTTGCTGTTATAAGTTCCAGTTACCATTTGGTTCAATCAAGATATTGTAGTATTTTTTACATTCTTGTAAGCTTGGAATAAACTTGCAAACAAGATACAGATAAGACATTAGGTATCAATCAATATGCAATATTGATAAATTACTTCTCCCAACAGAAACCCAGAACTCTGTACCTGTATAAAAAAAGTAGGCATTTCACCAACTGTTAACACTCTTCTTGATAATTATCAGATATAAAGATAAGAAGGAATATTAAATAAAGAAATGGACTTTGAAAACTTTAATGCTTTAAAGTCAAATTACCTTTTCTTTGTCAGCCAGTTGTAATGAAATATTTTTCAGCACAGGTTCACTTCGTCTTTTATATTTCAATGTGAGTGTATCAAAAACAATAGCTCCACTCTGAGGCCAGGATTCAGGTAAACTGACAGGACAGATTGTCTTCTCCGGATCTAATGAACCATAATGCTTTACCCGTTCCAAGGAAGTCATCTGTCAGAAAACATGGTTACATTTGTTATTACATTATAGATCATAATTGACAAACAAATATTATCAAAATCAACACATAATACTCAGAAAATCTTTCATATATTGGTTGTACAATGCAAAGAATCATTAAGTCAATGATGAATGGGCCCAAATAGATATATCAGCCCCACAAAGATATCAGGTGCAAACAGAAGTTCTAGTTTAAAGTTGATGAGCTCAATATGATGCTAATCTTTATAGGTAAAAATCAGTGTTCCATGTAGATACTGGTTTCAACCAGGAAAATTGTGTCATTTCTCATAATTTATTTTAAAAAACTACAAGGTTTTACTTTAATTTTCTTGGAACTTACATAGTTCTGTTAAAAAGATCATCACTTAAAATTTATATAGTAGCAACAATCATGACCAAGAAGAACTTGAAACAATACCTTTGTTACAAAATCATCTCACATCAATTATTTGATTCAATTGAATCTCTTCTTGAATCCTAATTTGGTTTTAGAACCCAAACTTGGTGAAGAATGACTCTGTCCTGTATTGCCAATACTGAGACTAATAAAATAAAATAATCAACATTTACCAGTCCTTCCACTTCACCACTTCGACGGAATACAATAGGCAAAAAACCTGTCATGAGAATGATGTAATTCATTGATATTCCTAAGGCACCTGCATCAATACCTGTAAACACACTGCACCATGAAATATAATTCAGATATAGAGATTTTGAAAATTGATTGAGTTATCCAAATGTTTGTTGGGTGGATGTTATATTTTTACTTTGATGTAATCTGGTTGAACAAATTAAATATGTGAAAGCAAAAGTAATGTCATGCCATTAAGGACACCAGCTATGATACATCCAATCATTGTCAAGGACATAATGCAATCGAGACGCTGTGATGACCAATTAAGAAATGCAAAGTATATGAACAACACTGCAGTCTGTTTGTCTACAAGATCTTCAAATTCCTTTATGTAATCTTCCTCTTTTCCAAATGCCCGGATGATACAACTACCCTCAATAGACAATGCTATGTGCTCAAATATTGGAGTGCAACCTGAAAGATGATAAATGTGTCATATTTCAATCAAATTTTAAAATGTGTTGTGTTCCTGTCCATTAAAATGAATCAACCAAAATGGTTTTGTCATTCTCAGGCCAGAAAGGGCTTGACCCTCAATTGTTCTAGGTACTGGTAAGCTTTTAAATAGAGACAGTATCTTTTGTTTGGTATATATGTAAGAAAAGATTTTCCCACTTCATGAGAGGTTACAATTGGAAGCAAGCCAGGTTGATATGCAACTTTTTCAAAGATCAATGGTATGTGGTGAGCTCTATTCACTGAGGGCAAAGTTCCCTTCAGGCAGGTCCTCCCTTATATATATATATGAGAAGATAAATTGAATGATCCAAATGTATGCTTTCCGAAATGAACTAAACTCTAAATATATCATAGCAAGATATACATTTGTACATTGATTTGTAAATCTAACATAGAAATACTCACATACAGACTCAATTCGTTTAAATTCTCTCAAGGCAGACACTATTATTATCCTTGTCCATATCAATAAGAGAAATAAAGGTACCACCCAAGAAATACACCAAGGGTTGAAAATGCATATTGAAACTAACACTCCACCAAAGACGCAAAACTCCTACAATATACATATATGCATATATAAAATCACAGAAATATAGACTCATATTGAAAGTATATATATATATATATATATATATATATATATATATATATATATATATATATATATATATATATATATATATATATATATATATATATATATATATATCTGTATATCTGGTAATAATATAGTAAAAGTTGTATGAAATGTATAAATCCCTCCAATATATTTCACCACTTTGGTGGATCTTCAGGGAGTAAATAAGTAGGGCTTGTTGCGTACTAGTATACCAGCAGCTATATTGGTGCAGGCCACTGAGTGCTGTCTGCAGCCATTCATCACCCTACTTTTGGGGGGATTCCCTCTTGTTGGGGGTTCCCTCTTATTACATAATGTAGGGATCATCTGTTTAACTCTGGTTTGAACTTATTTATAAAATGAGTCTCCTTTATTAATCGGAGCTCTTCACTATCCTCTTTTACCTTATGAAAAGGCATTATTCTTAAAGGGATGGCCATAGAACTTGTACAGTCTGCTATGTGTTTACTCACATGCAGACCTTTATTCTGTTCTATGTGATTCCTATGTAGGTTTACTCTGAATCTTAAATTGTCTGTTTGGCCAAAATAAGTTTCGCTACAATTATTACAGACTAATACATATATTTTCGGGTAAATGCTAATATGAGTTGTGCAACAAGAAACTGCATATATGAAGGCATGATTCTATGGGAATTGGTATCCCTGTTAATTGTTTGTTCAAGTGCTTGAGTAGGTCACAACTGGAATACATTTCAAAATAACTGATCGAATAAGTTGGCCATTTTTGTTTAACAATTTTTATTTTAATCACACTGATTATGAACTTGAATATCAATTTCTGACCATGCTAGCATTGTTTCCAGATGTCCTTATAACATATGTCCTGTGAATTAATTGTCCACTTCAGGTGCAGTTTTTGGAAGCATACGCATATTTGTATATCTGTTCCCCACTTCGATGAGTTCTGCCTGTCAAGCATAAAGAATATAGGCAGCATATTTGTGAATGCTTCAATATGTAAATCCCAATTTCCAGTTCTCTCAGCTTTCAGGAAAGCTTGAAATATGCCATTCATCTCCAGATATAGATCACACATCTCTGTGGTTGGAAAACCTTTATAACTCAAAATTTTTTTAAGCCTCCTTCAATTTCAGTGGTTTGAGCAATACGAATTTAGGTCCACACTGTGCAATGTTGGTATTGATGGTGTTGTGCAAATCACTTACTCCTTAGATGAACCTTTCTTTTACATTTTTGTCAGGGTACTCCGAAAAATCCAAAAAAGTGTTTAAAAAGCCTCAGCAAGTAGCATGTCAGCATGTGATCCTCAGACTTCCCAGTTATGACCATACAGTCCTGCTTCTATCAGCAATTCCTCTAAGCCAAATCCACCAAAGAACTTTCCAATTCCAGCAAGGCAATTCATCATGATATGGAATCCTCCTAATCTGAGTAAATGGTGTTTACATACCTCTGTTCTGACTATTTTGATTATATTAATCCATCGCTTGTTTCCAGTTTCTCCATCAATCGTGTGTATTGCCCTATTATGTGTTTTTTCCATAGTGTAAGTACTTATTAGTTCTGTTATTTTGAATTCATGTTCCTGGCTAAAATCCTGATCAATTGTGTCAATAAATTCATTAAAGGCTTCAGTATAAATTGTTTCATAATGCAACTAGATTTTGGTTGAAATATATTTTGTGAAATACACTTTGTGATCCTTAGCCTCATTTACCAAAAACCTCAGGTCTTCCGTAAGACAGTGTTCAAAACAGTGTCCCCTGTACTCGGATTTGACAGTATGCTCATTTACTCCTTACTCTGGATTTGACAGTATGCTCATATCCATTTTGCCCTTATGTTTCTGGCAGTTGAAACATGGGCTCCAGCTTATTACTACATATGACTATATAAATTACAATATACCACACAATCACTAGTGGAATCCTGCTTAAGATCGCGAGGGGGCGTAGTTTCCAACTATGAAGGTGTACGAGTAATGTTCCAGCATGCATGCCATTGATCTGTGTTTTCAGATCATGTGTTGGTACATGAAACCTACACCCTGCTAGTTATAATCATCTGTTTGGTTCATTTTCATACAGTTTTATTTACTTCCATTGCATGCTTATACATTCTCATGTTATCATACTAGTCTTGTTAAATTTGTTTCTGTTAGTCATTCCAGTTGTTAAACATAGCATATTACCTTAAAGCTATTCAGCATATCTTTCTAATATTTCACAGACTTAAGATAACGTAGATTTATTTAGGTCAGTTAGTTCAACAAAGAAATAGCACAGGTAATTATCAATTATCTAGACTAAAATAACTTAACAAATGTGACTATACATTTGTTGCAGTTAAACCATATCCATACAATTGAGAATTTTGAACCCTATGTGAATTTTGAACCCTATGTGACATAAAAAATAACTAATGTTATCACAAAGGTATATGATATACAATTACAATTTTAACCTTTTCAATTATATTATAAACACTTAAAACTTTGTGAATTATTCATTGACTTTAAAAAAGTCATAGACTTTAACATTTTTTCAAACAAAATGCATTTCATCTTCCTCATTTTTGCAGTGAAATGGTTGTGATGATTATGTTTCATGTATTTGTTCTCTTTTTATCTGAAATTATTTTCTCAATTTTTGGAACTATTCATTTGACTTATTTTGTTAAAGGATATTCTCTCATTTAATATGAATTTAATTTGAAAACATAAGATTAAATTTAAAATCAGGACACCTATCATATAAACCACACCCTTCTCACCCTTCTAAACTATGTTTAATAGTTAAAAGCCCTTTGACAGCCAATACATTTAGGATAACCTTCTCCTTTATAAAGGTAGCTGTGAGTCAAACGGCTATGTCCTATTCTTAAAGTAAATTGGTGATGCAATAATGTATCCCTAACAAACATGACAATATTCGTTTTATTAATGCACTGTTGTGTTTTTGAAATTGTGTCCATGTGGGAAAGGAAATTATGGACAAATTATGCTATATATTTGACTAAATTACTTTAATCATTCTTGTAGGTTTGAGTCTGCAAACATGCTCCAATACCTGGACCAATATTCACAATTGTATCACTGCTGAAATTCATGATTGACACATTCGGCATAAGGTTCATATTTGGGCTTGTTTTTCTTCAATATTGTCAGCCTCCTGGTGATTATAGCATAGCTTGGCCATTCTGTTGATATGAGATGTGTTTCCACCCTTGCCATGAGCCATCTGGTAGAAGAGACCTTGGTGATCCTGAAGCAGAGTAACAGGTTTGTCATACTGCACCACCTCTCCATTTTCCAGTACCTTAAAGTATATCATTGTACACGATTTATATCTGAAAATACATGTCAAATAAGGTTCGGAGAACTGAGCCACCTACTGGAACAATTATAACTGATAAAGGGTGATAATTAAGGCAGATTTAGTCTACCTGACAGTATTGGGCAGCTAAAACATTTAGATTTATTAATAATAATAATTAGATAATTATAAATATGTCAATGGCAGAGGCTGTAGTATAAATAGTCCATGGTTAAATTTTTGTTTTTGTGACAATCACTTTTCTGCAGAGCAAGTCATGGGTTTTTAGTCCTAATGACCTAAGGTATTCAATATCGAAGGAGAATGAAAGGATTTTGTTTATAGTGAATATTCGGAATATGTTTTGCTTTTCACTAATATATATATATATATATATATATATATATATATATATATATATATATATATATATATATATATATATATATATATATATATATATACATAGATCTATATTCAGAGACAATCCTATATGTTTAGAATTAACATAAATTGATATAACACCAACCAGAATTTTATCCATATCTAAAACGGTGCTTATTCGATGTGCAATGCATAAGACTGTGCAGTCTCGAAACATATCTCTGAGAGCAGCCTGGATTAAACCATCCGTTCTAAAATATCAATAAAATATATCAGTATATACATATTTACATCTCCTTTCAAGATTGATTTGTTTATTTAGACTTGATTGGTTCATAGAAAATCCCATATAATATCACCTTTGATCTACATTAGCAGTGGCTTCATCCAAGATGAGGATCTTGTTGTGTTTCAGTATAGCCCTGGCCAAACACACCAGCTGTCTCTGCCCGACACTGAGGTTGCATCCGACCTCACCAACATTCATTTGCAATCCTTCTGTTGCATGTTGTACTTTGTGCTTTAGTTGAACCTTATGAAAAGTACATATATATTTTGTAGGTATGCAGGTACATTTTGACATTCAACCTCTGATATTGTATTAATAACATATTTATTGAGGAAATCATTTTGCTTTTATGGGAGTGACAAGCACAAATACCTTTTTGTTTTGGTGGCAGCTATATTTGGGATTGGGTGATGGATGTGTGCAAACATCCTAGAGATGGCAGGGAAATATGTGTGCACTTCATTAAATTTTTGATTTAAAATTGAAAAACATGCACCATTGAATAGCCATCACAGCCACTACTGCTGTTGACACCTGTGCAGTTTATCCTTATGGGTGCCGGGATTATAGAATAGCCCCATTGCACCCAAACATGTTGTAAAAGACAACTTAGGGGGCATCCTTCTTGTCGTGGGACACGACCTGTGGTGGGGAGGATATGGAATCCTGACAGTTTTAGCACTGGGCTGGTTTTGGCAGTTACACCAATTCCGACCTGCAATATGAGGCACAAAAGTTAGGAACCTAGAACTGGAAAATACCCTTCATGTAGATATATTTTCATAACCTTCATGTTATTCACTGCCATATTTCTTTTGCCTGTGGTAGTCATCAATTTGACTAATTGAACTAATCAATTAAGACAATTGAGATTTTTCACAATTTGATTAACGCAATACTGTTAATCTTGCTACTGTCTTCTCTTTCTTTGGGAGCATAACACAATCAGTAATCATCTCAATGTAGGATTTTTGCATATAAGTAATCATGCATACATATATGTTGCTGTTATAAGTTCCAGTTACCATTTGGTTCAATCAAGATATTGTAGTATTTTTTACATTCTTGTAAGCTTGGAATAAACTTGCAAACAAGATACAGATAAGACATTAGGTATCAATCAATATGCAATATTGATAAATTACTTCTCCCAACAGAAACCCAGAACTCTGTACCTGTATAAAAAAAGTAGGCATTTCACCAACTGTTAACACTCTTCTTGATAATTATCAGATATAAAGATAAGAAGGAATATTAAATAAAGAAATGGACTTTGAAAACTTTAATGCTTTAAAGTCAAATTACCTTTTCTTTGTCAGCCAGTTGTAATGAAATATTTTTCAGCACAGGTTCACTTCGTCTTTTATATTTCAATGTGAGTGTATCAAAAACAATAGCTCCACTCTGAGGCCAGGATTCAGGTAAACTGACAGGACAGATTGTCTTCTCCGGATCTAATGAACCATAATGCTTTACCCGTTCCAAGGAAGTCATCTGTCAGAAAACATGGTTACATTTGTTATTACATTATAGATCATAATTGACAAACAAATATTATCAAAATCAACACATAATACTCAGAAAATCTTTCATATATTGGTTGTACAATGCAAAGAATCATTAAGTCAATGATGAATGGGCCCAAATAGATATATCAGCCCCACAAAGATATCAGGTGCAAACAGAAGTTCTAGTTTAAAGTTGATGAGCTCAATATGATGCTAATCTTTATAGGTAAAAATCAGTGTTCCATGTAGATACTGGTTTCAACCAGGAAAATTGTGTCATTTCTCATAATTTATTTTAAAAAACTACAAGGTTTTACTTTAATTTTCTTGGAACTTACATAGTTCTGTTAAAAAGATCATCACTTAAAATTTATATAGTAGCAACAATCATGACCAAGAAGAACTTGAAACAATACCTTTGTTACAAAATCATCTCACATCAATTATTTGATTCAATTGAATCTCTTCTTGAATCCTAATTTGGTTTTAGAACCCAAACTTGGTGAAGAATGACTCTGTCCTGTATTGCCAATACTGAGACTAATAAAATAAAATAATCAACATTTACCAGTCCTTCCACTTCACCACTTCGACGGAATACAATAGGCAAAAAACCTGTCATGAGAATGATGTAATTCATTGATATTCCTAAGGCACCTGCATCAATACCTGTAAACACACTGCACCATGAAATATAATTCAGATATAGAGATTTTGAAAATTGATTGAGTTATCCAAATGTTTGTTGGGTGGATGTTATATTTTTACTTTGATGTAATCTGGTTGAACAAATTAAATATGTGAAAGCAAAAGTAATGTCATGCCATTAAGGACACCAGCTATGATACATCCAATCATTGTCAAGGACATAATGCAATCGAGACGCTGTGATGACCAATTAAGAAATGCAAAGTATATGAACAACACTGCAGTCTGTTTGTCTACAAGATCTTCAAATTCCTTTATGTAATCTTCCTCTTTTCCAAATGCCCGGATGATACAACTACCCTCAATAGACAATGCTATGTGCTCAAATATTGGAGTGCAACCTGAAAGATGATAAATGTGTCATATTTCAATCAAATTTTAAAATGTGTTGTGTTCCTGTCCATTAAAATGAATCAACCAAAATGGTTTTGTCATTCTCAGGCCAGAAAGGGCTTGACCCTCAATTGTTCTAGGTACTGATAAGCTTTTAAATAGAGACAGTATCTTTTGTTTGGTATATATGTAAGAAAAGATTTTCCCACTTCATGAGAGGTTACAATTGGAAGCAAGCCAGGTTGATATGCAACTTTTTCAAAGATCAATGGTATGTGGTGAGCTCTATTCACTGAGGGCAAAGTTCCCTTCAGGCAGGTCCTCCCTTATATATATATATGAGAAGATAAATTGAATGATCCAAATGTATGCTTTCCGAAATGAACTAAACTCTAAATATATCATAGCAAGATATACATTTGTACATTGATTTGTAAATCTAACATAGAAATACTCACATACAGACTCAATTCGTTTAAATTCTCTCAAGGCAGACACTATTATTATCCTTGTCCATATCAATAAGAGAAATAAAGGTACCACCCAAGAAATACACCAAGGGTTGAAAATGCATATTGAAACTAACACTCCACCAAAGACGCAAAACTCCTACAATATACATATATGCATATATAAAATCACAGAAATATAGACTCATATTGAAAGTATATATATATATATATATATATATATATATATATATATATATATATATATATATATATATATATATATATATATATATATATATATATATATATATATATATATATATATCTGTATATCTGGTAATAATATAGTAAAAGTTGTATGAAATGTATAAATCCCTCCAATATATTTCACCACTTTGGTGGATCTTCAGGGAGTAAATAAGTAGGGCTTGTTGCGTACTAGTATACCAGCAGCTATATTGGTGCAGGCCACTGAGTGCTGTCTGCAGCCATTCATCACCTTACTTTTGGGGGGATTCCCTCTTGTTGGGGGTTCCCTCTTATTACATAATGTAGGGATCATCTGTTTAACTCTGGTTTGAACTTATTTATAAAATGAGTCTCCTTTATTAATCGGAGCTCTTCACTATCCTCTTTTACCTTATGAAAAGGCATTATTCTTAAAGGGATGGCCATAGAACTTGTACAGTCTGCTATGTGTTTACTCACATGCAGACCTTTATTCTGTTCTATGTGATTCCTATGTAGGTTTACTCTGAATCTTAAATTGTCTGTTTGGCCAAAATAAGTTTCGCTACAATTATTACAGACTAATACATATATTTTCGGGTAAATGCTAATATGAGTTGTGCAACAAGAAACTGCATATATGAAGGCATGATTCTATGGGAATTGGTATCCCTGTTAATTGTTTGTTCAAGTGCTTGAGTAGGTCACAACTGGAATACATTTCAAAATAACTGATCGAATAAGTTGGCCATTTTTGTTTAACAATTTTTATTTTAATCACACTGATTATGAACTTGAATATCAATTTCTGACCATGCTAGCATTGTTTCCAGATGTCCTTATAACATATGTCCTGTGAATTAATTGTCCACTTCAGGTGCAGTTTTTGGAAGCATACGCATATTTGTATATCTGTTCCCCACTTCGATGAGTTCTGCCTGTCAAGCATAAAGAATATAGGCAGCATATTTGTGAATGCTTCAATATGTAAATCCCAATTTCCAGTTCTCTCAGCTTTCAGGAAAGCTTGAAATATGCCATTCATCTCCAGATATAGATCACACATCTCTGTGGTTGGAAAACCTTTATAACTCAAAATTTTTTTAAGCCTCCTTCAATTTCAGTGGTTTGAGCAATACGAATTTAGGTCCACACTGTGCAATGTTGGTATTGATGGTGTTGTGCAAATCACTTACTCCTTAGATGAACCTTTCTTTTACATTTTTGTCAGGGTACTCCGAAAAATCCAAAAAAGTGTTTAAAAAGCCTCAGCAAGTAGCATGTCAGCATGTGATCCTCAGACTTCCCAGTTATGACCATACAGTCCTGCTTCTATCAGCAATTCCTCTAAGCCAAATCCACCAAAGAACTTTCCAATTCCAGCAAGGCAATTCATCATGATATGGAATCCTCCTAATCTGAGTAAATGGTGTTTACATACCTCTGTTCTGACTATTTTGATTATATTAATCCATCGCTTGTTTCCAGTTTCTCCATCAATCGTGTGTATTGCCCTATTATGTGTTTTTTCCATAGTGTAAGTACTTATTAGTTCTGTTATTTTGAATTCATGTTCCTGGCTAAAATCCTGATCAATTGTGTCAATAAATTCATTAAAGGCTTCAGTATAAATTGTTTCATAATGCAACTAGATTTTGGTTGAAATATATTTTGTGAAATACACTTTGTGATCCTTAGCCTCATTTACCAAAAAACCTCAGGTCTTCCGTAAGACAGTGTTCAAAACAGTGTCCCCTGTACTCGGATTTGACAGTATGCTCATTTACTCCTTACTCTGGATTTGACAGTATGCTCATATCCATTTTGCCCTTATGTTTCTGGCAGTTGAAACATGGGCTCCAGCTTATTACTACATATGACTATATAAATTACAATATACCACACAATTAGATTATGTTTCAAATGTATGGTAGCTTTTACTTGTATAAATAATTATTTTTGGCACATGTGATTTTAACATAAAGTGATATTGGAAATATATGTATTTTTAAATTTTGAATAATTTGATAAATGATGAGGAACATGTAATAGATTTGAACTAAAACACAATTATTCATATTACATAATCTGCATTTCAAATAAGCATTATTACAATATGTTTCTATAGGATGTGCAAAGAACAAACTAAATAGATTTATTTTTAAACGACGTAATCTTCAAATGAAATTTTCTAAACTTTTTCTTTGAAACATTTGAAATTGTTCCCATATACTGTACTTTGAAGGTGTGTAGCATGACACGATTAAAATATATGAAACTTGATTAAAAAAGTATGCAAATTTACAGTAACAGTTTAGCTTTTAAGGTATTCTGAACATTGCATTTTTCGTCTGGTTGCAATGGCAACCATTTTGATATACAATTACAGTAATAGTTACAAATAAATAGAGTTTTGCCATGATTCAAATAAACAGAATTTTTTTCTAAATGTTGTATTCAAATATTAAAAAAAACATAAGAACGGAAATTAATATGTTGAAACTCGCATTCACTCACCTATATTCACACCAGTTCTTTGTCCAAAACTGGTGACAGATATTAATATAAAGAATACCATAGAAATGGTTAATAACAGAACATATATCAATATCTATCAACACGTGTGAAAACAAGATAATTCCTACAAATCTAACTTAAATCCAGCATTTGAAAAAGGGATTCCAGAAAAATGTGTATTAACAAAAATATGATTTTGAATGTGGTTATTATATCAACACAAATCTGATATGAATTTGCATTTTTGTGAAAACAATACTATCATATATATTAACAAAGGCCGAAGACAAATAATATAAATAAGTAAATATCATTAAATGTGTGCAAATAATGTACATATCTTGAAACATGAATGTTAAGTTTGTTGGTAACCATAGCAACAGTAGATTAGATAAGGTTTATTTAAATTCTTATGATAGTAAGAGTTCATGCAAGTTGTATGAAATAAATATAAATAAGTTGTCACTGTAAACCTCATTGGTAAACCCATCATATAAGTAAAAGGCTGAAACCTACTGCATTTATGGAAATAACATAATAATGTATCAAATTATTTTACATAGCTTATATAGATAAACTAATCCAAATGTATTGTCAATGAAAATATATATTTTTAAGTTAATGTTTAATGAATAATATTTTCATTACATCAACACAAATAAAATGTTGACCCACATCAAGTGTTATGACACGTTTAATTTAAGAAAATAAAATAAACTGCTACAATTTTGGTAATTTTTGAAAGAAAATGAAAATAGTCAGTGTCACCAAGGCAACAATTGTATCTTCTCTATCCTGCCAGCTCTACCTTAAAACATAAGGCATTGTGTAATGAGATCTGCTAATCATAACTATTCTGATTTATGATTACTGTATATATTGGCAAGACACAATGATATAAGGTTAACAACATTTTCATGTAAAAAAATGTATTATTCTGTTTTCATGGTAACCATGTGTCTGATATTTATTCGATTTAGCATGTCCATCTGTTTTATATTAATAACATCTATCATTGGACCAGAAAATTGTAAAATAACCATGCAACCACATTAATAGTCATTGGTTTCCATGGGAACAGCTGTATCTTTTTAATGACCTTACATTTGGAAACAAATGAATATCTTTTGAGAAACCCTTGACCATCTGCTACATCAGTTTTCCGTTGGACAAACAAAATGGACTTTTTGCATGTTGGCTCCTCGTCTATATGGCATATTTGTGGATAGAGTGTAAATATTCCCTAATGTGTTAACCACCTTTGTCTATGTCTTTGGATATTTAGGACATATGCCATGATGATTTATCACAAATGCACAGTTTGTGAGTTTAACAATATAAGAATATTGATACTTACTACAATACTGAGGTGCATATTAATCGGCAGTTCTACATCTAATGCAAATGTATCCCTAGTAAATCTATTCATAATACAACCTGAAATAAGAGCAGTGGATTTAATTATTTCAAAAGTTTAAATAAGATAGTAATACTTTTGAAAAGAAATATGCAGAACTCTGATAATAAGTAGGAGTATCAAACCTGCAGAGTTATCTTCAAAGAAAGTGAGAGGTGCATACATAATTTTACTAAACATTTTATTATGCAATGCAATAGAAGAGCTAGACATGCTCTTATAAAATGCAATTGGTTGGAGAAATCCTGCAGTCACCACACAAAATATAACTCCAGTGTAGACCATAATATAAAACAAGTTATCTTCACTTGGGTGATAACTTGGGTTTGTCATATTACATGAGGACCCATTCAGTCTGCCATTTTTGATGTTACACAAAGTCTCTTGCTGCGCTTTGCTTTTAATCTCGACCCTACCATATAGAAATAAAAGTTAATATTTAGACCTACATTCATATCAATGATTTCTGATTAAGACAAGGTGAACCAAATTGTGTTATAGAAGTGTACAAAATCTCAAAAAAGATAAAATGTTCAAAGATTTAACCTACCAGTTCATGACCCACCAGTTGGTTAGAAAGAATCCACTCTAGAAAAGGAAAATAGAATAAAATAGAATAAAATAGATTATCTGGTTGCTTTTCCATTAGAAGCATGTATTTTTGTAATGTAATGTATTGTGAACAAAAAATATATATTTGTTTACAATCTGTGAAAAAGGGATACATCCTGTTATAGGTAAACAACTCATCTTCTTTCAAATTGTGACATGCATTTCAGCATTTATAATAAGATAATATGCTAGGTTAAATATTGTATCACAAAGGTAAGGATATACATTTTTGAAAGGTAAAAATGGCTTGAAAATACTCATATAATCTTCAAATCTTGTAGCTCCAGGTCCTGATTTATATTTTAAGGGTAATTATAGGTCTTTTTAAATGAGTGCCCCCTAGTAGTAGAGGAACATATACTGGGACGGTATTGTATTGCAGACCAGGAATTAATTATAATTTTATCTAATTCTTAAAGCTGGAAAACCAGCCTCACCAAGAATCTAATTAAAACCTGTAGTGATCTAAAGTTTAAAATTTCTCAAATTTCAAAACATTAAGCTAACAATTTCAAACGTACAACATTTTCAACAAGACATCCATATTTGAAATTTACGACTGTTTTTCTTGGCATTCCTTCGCATATTTACACGTTTGGGCTCACCAGCCTAGTACTGTCACAGTTCGGGTTCGTTGACCTCATGTCACATCAATGATCTCTCATTGCCGAACCGATAACCCACATGTTTTCATATCTGCCAAGTATGTTGCCCTGCTCCGCCTTTAATAGCATTATTTGTGCTTTGTCAGAGTGATTACATCTCACTTTTCTTGACATCTCCTTTAACTTCACAGGCCTACCCCAGTGTAAAGTGCTGAGAGGCTCTGTTTACAATCTGTCATCACTTTGCATGACGTGTGTTCTTATGATAGTTACACATAATGATTCAGCTTTTCAGTCTCCTAGATTGCATCAGGCGCTGATTAACGATGTGAAGAGTGGATTCTGCTTTCTAATACTGCCTTTCTAACTAATTTTTACTTCTCCTCTTAACACATTCTCATCAAATTTATTTTTTGGCATAAAACTTTCAAGTTTCATACTCAACAACAATAACAACATCCATGATTTTAAGAAATTGAACACGATCCAAAATTATATGACACCAAAGTCTGAGAATCTTCTAAGCATATGATCCCAATTCTGACATACTTTTTGAACTTTTGACAAATTTTGATACGTTTTGGAATATTTAATTTGTAATTTTGAAATTTTTATTACATTGGTTTGTGACATCTCAGATGAGCGACACAGGTAAATCAACCATTACATATAACAATCTTGGTTAAATACAAATGAACACCTAACGCTAACAAAACAAACTACCTACCACTACTTTAACAATAACAAAGAACAATAAAAACTCTGAGTAACATATTACAGATAATTCATTTGGCACTAATCACAGTGCAGCCCTGCATCGCTCAACTGAGGTAATGAAAAACCATGAAATATTCAACCGCCTCATCCTCCTCCTGTACTCGAGCCAGAGCTGAAACATAAAAGACATAATTATAGTACTCTTGACCCTTCACTCTTTGAACATAACTTATATCTTACTACGCAGGCTAATCTGGAAGTTTAATGCTTGATGTTTGATTTTTTCTCAATTATACATTGCATTTACATATTCTTTCATGCTGTATTTCTTAATAATTTTTACAATTTATAATGTGATTTATGCATAACTCTTTCACCCTCAAATATGTCATATTATTAACCCCTGAATAACCACAAATTGAACCCCCTACATCTCCATCTTCCCTTGTCAGTTAATCTTGTTCTCTACCTACAGCTTGGCATGTTGAATATTTTCGATGCATACAATACGATATTTTTCACGGTATAATTTCTGCCCCGCTACTCACACCAGCATTTGACCTTTGACCCCCGCATGCATATGCATTTTTAATCGCTCGACCTGTGACGTCATCACATGTCGGTGAAAGTTTCCATCTTTGATCTTGAAACATCTTCCCAAATAAAGACAAAACATTAACACGGTCAGCATAATGCACGCTGGACCGCGACACGTCATCGCTTTTGATTACTTTATCGAACCGGTAATTTTTTATTAAAATTCATAACGATCCAAAGTGATCTCTGTCTCTTCTTCCCAACCCGACCACTGACATCCCTGTTCTTTTCACCAAAGTATCTACGTTTGACCCTCTATCTGCCGACCAAAACATATTAAATTTTGCATTTAAAGCCCGAATTTTGTCAAAATTTCACTTTTAAAAGTTTTCATATTATATTATGCCGATGGTCCAGTACCGGCGCCATATTTGTCTCACGCAACACCTGCATATCTTCAAAAACTCTCTGAAAAGTTGGATAACTTGACAAATATGTACTTACGTCTGCTGCCTGCATGGCCAACTCGAGCAGGAGGTGGCCCAGGTCCAGCCAGGACCACCTCCATGCCCATACGTCCTGGAGGCATCTTTCTGGTTTGAAGTTGTAAATGAGCTGTACATGAGTCACACGTAACTTTCATCACCTCACTTCACGATGTCTAATATATTTATTTTTCTTTTGCCTCCACTGTTATTCTACCAAACAAAAAGCTTACATCACAGAGCCTTGTGTGTTCCACATGTTCAGTCCGCCAATTTTTTTCTAGGATTGAAGATATATTTTTACTCCATAATATTGCTACAATGTCTTTTTAAACAGGTCTCCGTTCCCATTTATGCACACGTTTTTATCAACTGACCACTCATCTTAATTCATCAAGCAGATTGTTGTTTTTATAGTACTTTTGAACCATTTGACCAGTATTTGTTTAGGTTATCTAGGTCAATTGCATTTCTCGTATCTCGCCCCACCTGATTATGTAACCATATATCTTTGTGATGGTGTATCCATCTTGGATCCATGTTTGGATCAAGACAATTGCTTAATGTTGGTAATATCTACATTGCATTTAACTTTAGTTCCTTTCCTGTGGGAACCCTACTGACTTTACGGAGCTAGACCTCCATGATTGTGTCACTATAATTAATGACCCTTCACTTCTGAGTATGTCTTTACCAGTATGCAAACAAACACTGAAAAATGGGATGAATTGCCCGTCAACAAGTTCTTGCCCTCAGTTTGCCACTCATTGCTGGCACAAGTATTTTTTTTTTTTACTCTGACATATGCTCCAACTACCCAGTAATTCCTTGTACAAATTTTGATATTTATAACGAAAGTTAGATAGGATATACACTTCCATTTTAAGTATTCTTTTTTATTAACTATTCTATGTTGTCATAATTTTATTCTTGTGCTGAGTAAGCGCATTGGTGCTGAGTAAGCGCATATGTGCTGTACTCCAATCTTCGGAGTAATACAAATAATTATTATTGATTTCACCTCAATTGTTAATACAAAGGCAGGTTATCTATGCTCATGGATGGTGAACTTTTGTATTCAATTTATTTTGTACGAGTTCTGCCAATCGGGTTGTGTCTCTACAATCCCGCCTTGCTTTCCAGTTAATGAATGATCCCTACGGAAGAGCATCAATCTCTTTTCAGACAGACTATTTCTGTTTGACCTTACAGGCTTCGTCGTGACCCCATCGTTTTCTTTTACTATGTCAGCTAGATATGTTCCAGTTTTCCGCTTGCTGTTGCAATTGTTGCAGTTGATTCTGTTGGTGTTTTGCAACCTCTCTGAAGAGGTGTTACAGCTCGATTTATCAGGACTTTAATGGTATCACTTCACTCATACTTTCACGTATGAATATATTATTCTGATGTAATATCATTATATATTGTATAATGTTTACTTCCTATTGTTGTACTACTCTGTTTTAGATTTGTGAATGGCTATTGGTTTTCTACGACGATTCTTTGAACATTTGGAGTTGAAACCTTCCATGTTTTATGTTAGGTTCTTGTGCCTTGTTTATATAAAAATTTATGGTTCATCATTTATTGATGCGTTAAATTCATCCTCCTTTAGCTTATTATTCTTCTGTATAAATACCTAAATGTAGGGCACCTCCTTGTTTTCCTAGTATTGTTTCGTACTTGACAAAATTGTAATTTTCGCTATTATCTTATATCACTGTTGTAAGTCTAGAACGTTTTAACATACTACTATATCTGCTTGTTGTTAAAAATAATAACAATACACAATATGTACAGTGCGCAATACACAATATGTACAGTGCGCATACGTGAGGAGCAACATGGACATGTTTTGATTTTGGTCCGATCTTGTCGTGGTTATCGGCAGTTTCTGACGTTCTATCAAATCTTATACGTTCTGTGGTCAAACACACCTGTTCAGTCGTACTTTTGTCTCAATTTCTATACGTTCTTGTGACTCCAGTGTGCGTTTTTCGGTGTAAAATCTGATCTGTTTCGAGGGTCGGATTAAGCTTCGCCTTGACAAGGCGCGGCGCTCGAGGTGCAGATCTGGTTGTACTCGTGCAAGACGTGCATTACAAGCTTGGAACCACTTCCTTGCTTTCTTGTTATCTAGATAACCTCTGCCTAACCACCTAGGCTCTACCCAACCACCTAGGCCTCTATAACACTGTTTTCATTATATTGAAAAACGCTCTGCCTAACCACCTAGGCCTCAAATTTTCTATTTCTTGTCCCACCCGTGGACAAAGACCACCTAGCTGCCTTAACGTAGCATCCTGCCTAAATTTTTCGTAATAACACGTACAGAATATTTTTAGGCACACAACTTTTATATACTCATATATACTACAGTTATCTATTTATTTTCTATATAAATATTATTTAAACTGAATATTTTAACGGATTATCAGTGTCTATTTGTGGCCTGTTCATTCACAATATATAACATGGCCAGCATTAACTTGACACTCCCTCTGCTCGGCTTTACCCGAGCTCGCAATCTCGGATTTCCTACCAGAGCTCATAGCTGACATTAATCCGCTTAAACAACAATTTTTCAAATTCAATCTTTACATACCCGCCATCTCTCACTTGCCGACTATTTTGTGTCTTGAAAGCATCGTGCTGGAAAGTTGATATGTTTGAAAAATGGCTATTACCACTCGTAGAGCTGCCAAGGATGTACTCGAAGCGGGTCCTGAGATACCTGAGACCCCACCCGTTCCTGCAGCCCTCGAGGCTCCAACTCTTTCGCCAGCTGATGAACTGTTAGCTTTGCGAAAAACCTATGACGGTCTCGTCATGATGAATGAGGCAAACGTTGCTTCTAACAACCGGCTGACTGACCGGGTTCGAGCCCTGACTGAAGATAAGGATCCACTCGAGCGGGATAACACGGCTCTCTCTGCCGAGTTAGCATCGGCACTGACCACCATCAAGGAGAAAGATGAACTGCTTGAATCTGTCCTCCCTTCTTCGTCGGATGTCCGCGGTCCCAAGGCGAAGAATACTACGCAACTCCTCGTAGTCTTGCCCAAAGATGATCATCGGGAAGCCATCACCAAAGGTATTGTGCGGCCTGATTGCAATGTTAAAACCCCTGCGGAGAATTTTAACTTTTTATCCACTAGATCAGATAGGACGGCTGCTGCCGACCACGTACTGATACTCCCGGACATCTCGTCTATCATGGCCGGTGGAATGGGTGAAACTCTGTTTAACATGATAATTGATGAAGTGGAAAAGATCCGGGCAAAAGGCCCCACTGTGTCCATCATCTCGTCACCACTGCCGATGGGGACCACAAAACGTAAACAGTGGATGGTGCTGAACAGTTTGCTGTCATCGCACAAGATGGCAGGATTTGATTTTATTCCCATTCCTCTTTTTAAGGGGTCCATCACCAAGGTGCGCACTTCTGATGGCGATCTGATGCAATCTTCGTTGGACACTATCATAAGTATGATGAACATTTCCACCATTCCGGATAAAGTGAAGTTCATCCCTCCATCTAAACCTGCCTCCGACGAGGACGACGTGATGGTAGTTTCCTCGCCAACGGTGCCCCCACGCCGGCGCAAAGGACCATTTGTGAACAAATCCACGAGACCTGCTAGCGGCAGCGCTACACGTGAAGTCTTGGCCGTCACATCAACGGCGGCGGGCCGAATAATCGGCCACAAAGGTGCGACTATACGTTCACTCAATGCCATTGAGGGGTTGTCTGTCAAGGTGGTGAACGTGGATGACGATT
The DNA here is from genome assembly GCA_949316495.1 of Amphiduros pacificus. Classification (NCBI taxonomy): domain Eukaryota; kingdom Metazoa; phylum Annelida; class Polychaeta; order Phyllodocida; family Hesionidae; genus Amphiduros; species Amphiduros pacificus. The sequence goes on from OX439011.1 coordinate 5,195,719, forward strand.
CCTCCTTAGTAGATGCAGTGAAAAAAGCCTGTACTCGTGTACAGAGGATCATTGACAGTATATGATGTGATTGGCCAGAGCCAAGTAATCCTATAGACATTTTTAATTTTGATTTATCTAACAATGTAAAAGATACAACTGTAAATAAAAATGTCATCACATCTTGTATGTATATATGTGCGTGTTCTTGTCTCCGAACATCAGCTCGCAACTCTGTTCAATTTCAACTATCTTCTTCTAATAAAAATGAATATGAATGCACAAATATGCCCCATGTCTTTAAAACAAATCACATTCTTCTATGCCAATGGCATCTTGACCTGTTAAACGTCACTGACGATCTGAAGAATGTAAATCTTATTCTTATCAATAAATATGAATGGGTACAAAATACAAAGGGCGGCCCCCAGTTCATGATCGATCTTAAAAGCCAAATTACCTGCCATATAAATGATAAACTGAATAATATATCAGTCCTACCCGGCCTAACCATTGGGGAAGCTTTGTGGACTCCAAACCTATTTGACTCTGGCGAGTCACAGCTGTTTCCCGAGTTATGACATAACCTGGGCAAACACTCGTCTCAAAGAACTGTCAATTTCTATTAAACGCTCTCTCACACCACAACAAAAACATACACGTGGTTCCAGAGAAACCACGCCCACGTTGATCACGTGGCCAAAATCAACCAATCGCAATGATACCAACTCGTGTCATTCTAATCTCTCTATGACTGCCTGGCCAAGGCTGTCCTGCCCAATACCTACGTACAACTCTACCTCGAAGGCTCGGAACGGCAATCGCAACCTAAATCGGTTTAGTTGTCTCCTCCAACAAAGGCAATTGCCCGACAAGCCTTCCCGACAAGCCACGCCCAGCCATCCCATGTGGTCTTGCACACCCAATCAGAACGCTGTCCATCTTAAGAGGCGTGGTCTATCTACACGTGCCGGCTTCACACCACAAGGTCGCTCTCATAAGGTAAACAAAGGACAAACTCGTATTACAAATCTTAATAGAAACGGGAAGAAAACACTAAACATTGGGTGTTGCAATGTACAAAGCATATCTAGCAAGATCCTGCCAGTAAAAGACTATTTTACTGAGCATGACCTTGATGCCCTGTTCATGACTGAAACTTGGATGCATGACTCAAAGTCTGACAAGATCAAACGTGAACTTGAAGAAGGCTCACTTGAATTTGAGTCTTTTCCTAGGATAGGACGGACAGGGGGAGGATTAGGGATTTTATACAAATCTGAACTCCCTTTCACAACCAACAGGTTCAACCAACCAGTGGTCACCACCATGGAGCTCATGGAGTCTTCCATCACATTGAGGGGAAAAAAGATAACGTTTGTGGTGATATATAGACCTGAATCAATTAATCGGAATAGATATACCTACTCTGAGTTTATGATGAGTTCACCCAGTTGCACATTATGGTTCATTTAGTCATGAGGTCATTTTCCTTGGTGACTACAACTTCCATGTCAACCTCCCCCTAAAGCCTGATGTCATTAAGTTTAATAATATCCTATCTACCTTTGATCTAACACAATGGGTTCAGGAGCCGACCCATAGGTTAGGGAACACCCTTGATCTACTCACTACCTTCAATGGTAATAAATTCCTTAAGAGCCACCCGGTGGATGAATACTTATCTGATCATAAAATGATTAAGATATACCTTGATATTTCACCCCCAAAACCCCCCAAAAAATCTATCAAATACAGGAATTTCAAGGGATTAGATCTTGAGTCCCTAAGGATGGACATCAAATCCCTAACTGGTAGAGACACAACATGGGAACACTTATCCTTAAATGACATGGTAAATTACTATGACAGGGAACTCACATCACTCATGGATAAACATGCTCCTATCAAGGTTGCCAAGGTAACTCAGCGCAAACCTGTACCTTGGATGAGTGACCAATTAAAGCTGGAAAGGTCTCTCAAGAGGAAACTTGAGAGAAAAATGAACAAGACTGATTCTCAGATTGATAAAGAATTATACAAGTCTCAGAGAAATAAGTATAATCCTTGCTGAAATCGTCTCAATCTACATATTTTTCCAACCTGGTTGAGGAAAATAAACATGACCCAAAAAAACTTTTTAGAGTCATAGACACAGTCATGCACAAGAAAAAGGACACACCAATGCCCCAAACTGACTGTGATGTTACTCAAGCTTAGAAGTTCAACACATTCTTCCTAGAAAAAATAGAAAGAATTCGCCAGGAAATTGATATGGCGCCACTCAGCCAGAATCTGCCACCAGGTGACACTACAAACAATGGTACAGCATGTCTTGATAGGTTCATACCTTTAACCATTGATGATGTGCGTGAATTTATCAAGAGGTCTGCAAAGAAATCATGTGAGCTGGATCCTATCCCAACCTGGCTCCTGCTTGACCTCCTAGATGATCTCCTACCAATAATTACTTCAATTATAAATAAATCACTGATGGAATCGGAAGTATCAGAAAATATGAAGATAGCCATTATAACACCCCTGCTGAAAAAACTTGGTCTTGAACTAATTGAGAAAAACTACAGGCCTGTATCAAACCTGACTTTTATCTCAAAGTTAACTGAGAGGGCAGTAGCCAACCAGTTAGTCCCTCATCTTGTAAGGAATGGCCTTACTGACAAGTTCAAGTCTGCCTACAAGGAATATCACAGCACTGAAACCACTTTGTTAAAGGTGCAAAATGATATCTTGTATGCTCTAGACAATAACAAGGCTGTCATCTTACTGTTACTAGACCTCTCTGCTGCCTTTGACACCATTGACCATCAAATTTTATTTGATAGACTGGAGGCCAGATGTAATGTCAAAGGTCACGCCCTTTCCTGGATTCGGTCATATCTTAGGAACAGGAAACAATGTGTGAAGGGTCCCATATTGTTCATCATTTACATGACACCCCTCTCTGACATTCTGGCCAAGTATGGTCTGAGCTATCATATGTATGCAGACGACACTCAGATCTACATCCCTGTTGACCACACTTCCCCACACCAGGGGGACATCAGCAGACACAAACTGGAGGAATGTGTCTACGAGGTCAGAAATGTCCTCATATCTCATAAGATGAAGATAAATGATGGAAAGACAGAGATGCTCATATGTACTGACAAGTACAATACTGCAACCAGCAGTAACATCCCAGACACAATCAGAGTTGGTCACTTGGATATTTCTCCAAGTGAGTCAGTGGTAGACCTGGGTATCACATTTGACTCAAACATGGACATGAAGGCTCAGATCAGAAAAATGTGTCAGAAGGGCTATTATCATATCAGGAACTTGGCAGCCATTAGGCATTGTCTAGACGAGAAGACTGCTGTAACACTTACCCATGCTTTTGTTACATCTACTCTAGACTATGGTAATGGCCTACTGGCTGGTCTTCCTAAAACTGATATTAGGAAGCTGCACTACGTCCAAAACTCTGCAGCACGCGTTGTAGGAAAAATTAGGAAATTTGATCACATCTCAGGTAAACTACAAGAGCTGCATTGGCTCCCTGTACATGCGAGAATAGACTTTAAAATCCTTCTCCTAACTTGGAAGGCCCTAAACGGTACGGCTCAGCCTTACTTACGGGATCTACTCCAGATCAAAGATGGGGAACGCTGCCTAAGATCCAATGATGGCACCCATCTACAAGTACCTAAAACTAGGCTAAGGACAGTAGGTGACAGGGCCTTTTCATCCGTTGGCCCCAGACTCTGGAACTCCTTGCCTACTGAAATTAGGACAATCACTTCAGTCTCCTCCTTCAAGAATAGACTGAAGACTCACCTCTTCAGGGCACACGTCCTGAACACAGCGCTATGAACAGACCTTGTCTGGTGTAAGCGCTATACAAATTTTATTATTATTATTTTTATTATTAATATACATTATAAGTATTACATTATTCACTTGCTTGTTTACACTTTTATACATTCTCTGAAATCTATTTTAATGATAAAATAATCCTAAATCATGATCCACCTATTGAGTATTTGATATTATACATCTTTTTCTAGAATTCGACAACTATGAACGTAGTCATTTTTTTCTTTTTGTACACTACGGACTTAGTTCTTGTGCATTTTCCAATTTTTTTGATATTTTAAACAATTATAATCTGGTCTAGGTTGGCAACTGGCATGAGTGTGTTTTTCAATTGATATATATACTGCTGTTTGAGCACGCATACGTGCTTTGTAAAAGGGGAGCTGTGTGTAGGATATGGATAACCCATCTATAGACTCTTATATACAAGTTTAGACAATCATGATATTTGGCAAGAGATCAAAGAGGTTACAGAGCGCAGGCTGATGAGATGCATTACTCACCCGGCAGCACGATGATTTGATGCTCCAAGCCGGAACTACGCTAAGGCGTTGCAGAGGAGCCACGCAGGCACACGCTTATTAGTATGCACTCGGATCCAGTTAAAAAGGCCACAAAATCGCTACTCTGGGAACAGAAACCACTTGCCTAGAAGATCCATGACACTCTGTCTCATGATAGCCACTTGTATAGACTTGGGTGTTTTATCCAGCCTCAGGTTAATATTAGGATTTTCGATATTTTATATATCACGCTCTTGCCATGCCTTCCTAGCCAGACTCTAGTGTATACAGCACTGAATAAAGACGACTATTGTGCATTGTATACGCTGTGTCTGCAGTCCTTATTACCTCCCAAATCACATAGGTAGATTACGTAGCTAGGTTAAGGCCCCAGCTCACAGTCACCAGCGAGTATAGTTCCTGATCTCCATCCATGCCCCCCCCCCCCCCCCAAGCCAGATTACGGCAGGAGTACAAAACCGATGTAACACTATCATTAGATCTCAAGTCCCTCTTTTTTGAATTCTGTTTCACTTGGAGTAGATCATGCAAGTAAGGAGGTGCCTCACCATTCAAGTCCTTGCAAGTTATAAGAAGTATTTTGAATTCAATCCTTGTCTGTAAAGGGAGCCAGTGTAATTCCTTCAGTTTCTCTGATATATGATCAAACCTTCTGATCTTACCCACAAGACACACTGCAGAGTTCCACAGATATTGCAACTTCTTAACATCTCATTGTGGGTGACCAGAAAGGAGACCATTTCCATAGTCCAGTGTAGTTGTAACAAATGCTTGAGCTAGTGTCACAGCTGTTTTCTGATGGCCGCCAAGTTCCTAATGTGATAGTGTCCATTTTTATACATTTCTTTAATTTGAGCATGTCCATTGTTCAATCAAATGTGATACCAAGGTCAACTACAAATCACTAGGCGATTGTCCTCTGTCCTGATTGTACTGATAGTTTGCAGCAGTTACAGATGAGCATCTCAGTGTTTTCCCATCATTAATTTTCATCTTGTTAGAGATTAGTGATACATTTTTCCAGTATCTACTAATGTCCACTTGCTGACCAGAGGTGTGGTTGATAGGAATGTAGATCTGAGTATCATCTGAATATATATTATAGTTGAGCCCTTACTTTATTAGGATATCAGTCATATATATATATATATATATATATATATATATATATAAATATATATATATATATATATATGGTTAAAAGAATGGGACCAAGTATGACAGTGATATGATGTTCTTTGTAGGCTAATTGGAATGTGACAGTATGTCCATTTTTAAAGATATGGGGAACGAGTTAATTAGTAATGAAATAAGTTTGGAAATGTTGGTTAGGTTTGAGACAGGTCTGTAAGGTCTGTAAGTTATTGACCCAATTTCTCTAAGAGAAGTACAATAATAGCATTTTACAAGTTAATTGGTACTGCTGAGTCAAACCGTGACTTGTTTATAATTGCAGTGATTATGGGCAGGAGGTCATATAGTAACCATGTGAGAATTGGTTCAAGTTCATATGACTTCTTGGCTGCCTTTCTCACCAGTTTATGAACACCCTAATGTGCCAAGAACACAAACCTATTAAGCACCACAGTAGTGAACAAAGAGCAATTATCATTGTTTTTCATGCCATCTGGTTGTGGAACTGTGCCAATTGGTACATTATCCACATCCACTCAGATTTTTCATTTTTTTCCAGAAAAAAGTTATTGAACCTCTCTGCTTGAGAAGTCTCTAACTGGGGAATTGGTGTGTCCTTAATATTATGCAAGATTGAATCAATGACTTTAAAATGTTTTTTTTGTTGGGTCATGCCTGTGTTGGAATGACATGGAATTGTATTCTTTTCAATGTTAAAATCTGCTTTGGCCATTTTTCTCTCAAGCCTCTTGAGAGACCTTTCATGCTTTATCTGTTCATTCAACTTGAGCACTGGCTTGCATTGGGATATTTTTGCCTTTTAAAGGGTGGCATGTTAATCCATTAGGGATGTTAGCTCCCTTTCATAGTAATCCATCTTATGGCTCCATTTGTCATGGTTCACCAGTGTATATCGTGGAAATTGTAATAATGATATGAGAGAACAACATGGTAGGGGTCAGTCAGAGTTTAAGTCCAATAACGAATTGTTCAAAATATTCAACAGAAAGAGTCACTTCTACTAATGAAGGTACTCTTTAATCAGAGTTTATGCCCGTTGTGGGAACGGTCTGACAGGGCTAAACTTTGGTATGCTGAGACTATTAAACCAAGGGTCTACTGGGAAAACAGTGGTCGACTGACAAACCAGGGGTCTACTGATATAACAGTGGTCATTGGTCAAAGGACAAATATATTGATCTATGAAGGTATATATCAGGACGATAGGCCATGAATAATACAGTCAGAGCACAGACAGCAAAGAATTGACAACCAGTGAATGTTGTGCCTTCAAAAAGAAATATAATATATTTGAATATATTGAACATTAGAGAAAACTACAGCTCATGTAGATAGGGCCACAGCCCTTGGCACAGTTGGTTAAAGCGCTAGCTTATTAGTACCAGTTCCTCTGTGAAGAACCCAGCCATGCCAAGATTGATCTCATAATACAATTTCCCATATGAGCTGAAACCCGTGCCTAAAGGGTAAATCTGTTGTCCTTGTAAATCTGTGACTGGGTGGGTCAAGCACCTGCGACATGACAATTCAGTCAGGCAGCACTATATCTGCTACAGGTAGGTATCATCATGAAATGACTGAAATAATGTTGAAAATGATGTAAAACCCAAAATAAACAAACAAAAAAGCTCATATAGATATATTGTTACCCAATGATGGAGAGTACCCGTCGTTGGGGGACGTGGACGGGGGATCAATACTCTACCATAGATGGCTACTCTACTCCACCGTACTGTACTGTACAATGAGTATAGCTCGCTAACTTGCTGGCTGTGAGTCGGGGCACGGATCCTAGCTACCCTATCTACCCAGGTGAAAGTGTCAAGTAATAAGGACTGCAGACACAGGATATACACGACACAATAGTTACCTTTCTTCAGTGCTGTGAGTCTTCCTTGTCTGGCTAGGCCGGCATGGCAATGAGCGAGGCATATGAACTTCCCAAATACATGATACTTATGAAATCCCATCTATACACAAAACACCCAAGTCTATGCAGTCATGATACTGAGAGTCTTCTGTGACAAGTGGTCGCTGGATCTTGGTTCTCCTTCCGCCCTTCTCTGCGCATCTCCGAGGATCCAATGGTTGCAGGCCCTTTTAAAGGATCACTGCGCGTCATGTGTGGAGTTTGCCTGCGTGGCTTCCTTACGTGACACCGAATGGACTCGTCTTGCCTGCGTATCCGACATAGGATCGTCCGCCTGTACGTGATGGACTCGTCCTGCCTGCATATCCGAAATGGGCTCGTCCGCCCGCACGTGATCTCTCAGTGTTGTGGTTTTAGCAATGCATCAACCATCAATAACGTTCATGATTGTCTATGAATGTCCATATGTTTTCAAGAGTCTCTGGGTGTGTAATCTATATCCTACAATATTGGTGGTATCGCTGTGTTCTGATTTAGATATTTTGGCAAGAAGTAGTATATTTATTCCCTGAAAAGAAATGCCAACATGAGGTAATATAATATATTACTGTCTCACAGTAGAAGATTGAACTACATATTGATGTTGACAGATAAATATAATACTGCCCATGGCAATTTAGTTATTTGTCCATGTCCAGGAGGTTAGACCTCAACATTTCCACCATCCAAGAAAAGAACGAGGTATTACTTACGTTTGTTCCAAAACCCTCTGCCTATTGATCCTTCACTCCTGCTCTGAAGTCTCTCTTAGTAATTCTACCCAAAGATGGGAGGCAGGACGAGATAATTGCAGGCCTGGTTAAAGCAGACTGTTCCATGAAAGCGTCTGCGGAAAAGTTGCATTTTCTTTCCACCCGCTCTGATTGGGTTAAGGAGGCCGATCACGTGGTAATTGTTCCGGATATGACAGACATTCTTGCGGGAGAAAATGGATCCTCGTTTCATGACAAATTTATGCATTATGTAGCTACCATCAGGTCAAAGGGGCCTACCGTGGCCGTCCTGACGCCACCACCCATGAGAAATGCTGTTGTGAGGAGTAACTGGATTATTTTCACAGGAATGTTGGCAAATAAATCTCTTCCAGGTTTCTCATACATCGACATACCTATTTTCTCAGGGTCTCTTGACAAATCCCTTGAAAAGGATGGCTCCCTACTGGATGCTACCATTAATCTCTTATATGCCACAATAAACGCCACTCCCATACCGGATAAGGTTGAGCCTACCCCTCCGCGGCAAGCTAGCATCCTGCTGAGTGATGAGGAGAGCGCACCTTCCACGTGTTTTTCCGACTCAGGCACCACTGCTAAGAGAACCATTCCGAAGTCTACTGGGAATGTGATGTACGTCTCCAGCAAGGTTGCTAGTCGAATTGTGGGAAAGGGTGGAAAAAACCTCCGCAGGATCAAGGCAGCTACGGGTGCAACTACTGTAGTCAAGCGCCAGAAGCTCGAGGACGGGACGGAGTTTAGTGCCGTATCTTTCAAGGGCGCCAGAGACTCCATTCGCAAAGCCAAGTTGGAAGTAAAAAAGTGTTTCAATGAAAAAATTTGATATTCCAAGCCAGTCTCGTGCAGTATGCAGTTGAACATAAATAACAATGACTTTCATAATTCATTCTCATCTGACTCAGTTTATGATGATGATAATTACATGTACTTACATAATATTAAGTTCAGTAATGTCCTCTCTCAGAAATACAGATTTGATGAAGGTAATTATATGCTCAATAATGTTCAATATATGTATATCTTTTTTTTGTTCAATATATGTATATCTTTTTTGGGAACACCAAAAAAGATAGGCCACAGCAGTTCCAGAGTGGACATTTAGTTTTGAGCCTCCTGCTGGGTGGAGCGGACGGTCACCCGAGTAATCCCTGATAAGGAGTCTGCAGCATCCAGCCTCTCCCCCTACCCCTCCTTTGAAGCTGACACTTATTCACACATGATATTGTATTTGTTTGTAGAACTGTGGCACTATCAGTAGATATTATCTTACACAGTTTACACAGCTGTCTCACTGACATTCCAAGGATTCAAATGGTGGGTTTTGCATTGAAATCACATCACAGGGGGCTTAGTTATCAACAAGACCATTTGAGTGCCATGTAACTGAGAATTTTATTTTTTTCTGTAAATTTGGCATTAAAAAGTCAAACCTTATCATACACTCAGGCAATTCAATGTTTTTACAGAAAGTATCACTAAATATTATAGTTTCTAAAGCTGTTTGAAATTTGTGGTTCTTATGTATAGTTTTAAATCTATGACTATTTGTAAATAACAGTCTCTGTCAGCCTGTGCCAGGTAACAGCAAACACAGAAACCTACAATGGTGCATTCTCTCTGCTACTGTCATACATCATATATGGAAAAGTACATTTCTACATCTTAATGTTAAAGCATTTATCAAGTTAATTATAGTTTTACCTGTAATGTAGATTTCGTCTCAACTTAGTATTCACATATAGCATCTATATTTACACATTGTCCATGCAATGATGGTATAATTATGTATAGTCCTTGTCTAGCTTTGATAATGGGAATGTCATGTTTAAGCTGTTTGTTGTACCTGGTCCATACAGCTATTATTCCACATGCTTTATACTTAGTCTTCATATTTCCTTTTCCTGTATTTTGGTGTTACAATATCACTTTGGATCCTTGGGGCCAACTTTGTGTGATGCTTGCGCATAATGCACATAAGTTTATCAGAATCCTTTCTGATCCCTCTTGCTGACGCACCTAGCTGATTGAACCCAGCATCTACTGATTCTCCTCGTTGTTCTCCATGCATGGCCATCCCAAAGTGGTATTCCCTGATCCAAGGAACTACATGTTCCTCAAGAAAGTGATGCTTTGGGATGACCTTGTTAGGGAAGTGATTTCTATAGAAATCCATGTACTTGTCGATCTTGGCCTGTATACCTGGGAGGTCTTTTTCAGGAATAGGTCTGCTGTGGCTTACAGCCTCATGTACCTGTGCAAAGAGCTGGTTCAACTCTTCAAATTCACTGCACACATGCTCAGCTTCATCCTGAATATTTGCATTGTGTACAAATTCATTTGACTTCTCTCTCACACTTGTAGTAATTGCATTGATAACTTCTGCCTTTGTGTATTTGTTGCAGTGGTTTCCCACAAAACTACGACTATGGTAGGCCTGTGGTGTGATCCCATGTTGCTGCAGCACTGTGTCCAAATTGGCAGTGACAGGACCACACCTGATAGCTAAGCCAGTTGTCTGTGTGGCCTCTTTGATCTTGTCATCCATAGCCAGCATCTGTGATTTCAGTTTGATTCTTTCTTTCACACTGTTTGACTTCTCAAGGTTTGCAATGATTTGCTTCTTCTTGTCTCTCATCTGCACAATTTTCTGCTCTGCTTTAATATATCTATCAAATGTGCTGTCTCCAAGTCTCTCTTCTATATCCCCTTGTCTTGCCAATGCCTTGCCTATCATTATATCAATATCATGACATCTCTCTTCTAGGAGATCATGATGTCGCTTGACAATTCCAAGTAAAATGTGTAAGTATGGCACACATACTCTGTTGAGTTCAGATAGGCTTGCCCAGCACATTGTTGAATTTTGAGGCCTTGGATTTGTCTGAATGTGCGATTTTTTCAAATCTCTCTGCATCAGCTTTGATGCCTGTCAGTGAGCGGAGCTCAGCAGGTCCTCGTTGCACAGGGCTTACTTGTAGATCTTTCTTTGGCAAGAGGCACCACAAGCAAAAATGTGTTCCCTGAGGACCAGAGAGACGGTACATCTTGCACAAGTAGTCATAGTCTCCATACATGGTGACTACTACTTGTTTTCCATTCCACACCATGTTCATGAGGTCCTTGATTTGGTCAGAATAGGTCGTGAGGGCTGTAATGAGATTTTCAGTGAAATCTTTGGCAGGGAAAACAAGAAATACTATTGTATTCTCACGTGAGTTTGGCTTGGCTACATTCAGAGTTGACATTGACATCTTGAAAGTCCCACCTCCGTGATCTCCTCCAAGCTTCACAAACACCTTGTCAGCAGGAATAGCGCCATTGTGCCAAGTAAGTTTGTCATACTTGCTGTACTCATTGAACATGTGGGACACATAATCTGGCATATTTTTCACTCTCACATAGGGTACATCCTTTTTGAGTGTTCTATCCACACTTTCTGGCCCTGAGGTATTTTTGAAAATCATCTCAAAAGTTCCTGATTCTAGGTGTTCCCCAAGCACTTCATTTTGTCTCTCTCTGACTTTGTGCTCTGATGCTCGCTCAATCCCCATAGCATCAAGAAAACGGTTGTGTCTCCTAGCTTGATTCCAGGTTAAGCCCATGTCAGCCTGCATAGCCAATGCCAAGTTGCTTGTCATTTTGACTTTCTGCTGAACACCTGCATCTGCACAAACTTGGAGACGAGTCTCCTTTGGTAGGGACTTCAATTCTTCACTTTGCTGTGCTAAGCTATCATCACCTGACTCAAGTCTCCTTACACATGACAGTTTCTGTGTTCGCCTTCCCCTCTGTCGACCACTCACTTCACTTGACAGCTTTCGTGCCTTTGTAACTCTCTGGAGATGGATTGATTGTCCACCAGTTGAAATAGAGACAGTGTTTTTGTCATCACTTTGATTGAGATTTCGCATTGTAAGTCCTTTTAACACTTCCATTTCTTTTTTGGTGAGAGGAGAAGATACATTTCTCTTGAGAAAATCAGTAATCCCATATTCTGATGATTCAGATTGTGTATTATGATTGTCTGTAGTAGATCCTGACTCACATGATCCAGGCACAGAGATGTGTGAAATGGTAGGGGTGCATGCTGAGCTCTGGAGAGATCTAGCACTGTCCCTCCCAGGTAAGGGGATGTGTGCAGTGGTAGGTGTACATCCTGAGTTCTCAAATTCATGTCCTAGCGCCCTCCCTCCCATATGGAGGGATCCAGCACTGTCAGGCAGTCCAGGATCAAATCCATGATCCCTCCCAGGTAAGGGGATGTGTGCAGTGGTAGGTGTACATCCTGAGTTCTCAGATCCCTGTCTTAGCGCCCTCCCTCCCATATGGAGGGATCCAGCACTGTCAGACAGTCCAGGATTGAATCCATGCTCCCTCCCAGGTAAGGGGATGTGTGCAGTGGTAGGTGTACATCCTGAGTTCTCAGATCCTTGTCCTAGTGCCCTCCCTCCCATATGGAGGGATCCAGCACTGTCAGACAGTCCAGGATCAAATCCAGGATCCCTCCTATGTATGGGGTTTGGTATATTGATGTGTGTAGAAGAGAAGGCATTGGTATCCAACACAGGTAGAGATGCAGTTGTCTCCATAGGTAGATCCATGTTCATCAGTTCACAATGATGAAAATGCATATTTGACAAAGATCCTGTGTTTTGACATTTCATGCACTTCACCATTGTGTTCAACAGTCGCATTTGCAATGGCTTGCTCAGTTTCTTCACATCATTGTATTTTATATCTACAGTGCAAACATGACATGAAACAATATTCTGTGATTTCCGTTTAAAAACATCACTGATGCAGGATGAGCAAAACATCTGATCACAAGTGGAAGAGATCACAGTTTTGTTTGCCAAAATCTGCCTACACACAGAACAAATGTCATATTCCATCTGTGATGTGTCTACGAGCTGCAGTGATCCAGTGTAAAAATCTGGGCAAGTTTGATCAACAAGATCTTTGAATATATCTTTGTTTTTAGGGTCATAGTCCAACTGATTCTTGTTTGTGGGACCTCGTCTGAGCTTCTGAGATAAATAATTTCCACCTTTCTTTTAGTTATTGTGTATACTGCAAACTTCACATTGTTCAGATGCAAGTTGGTCATCAAATGAGTTGTTATTCCACAGTTCTTGTGTGATAGAGGCTTGTGTCTGTGCATTCAGGATAGATTCCACATGTGCCAGTTTGTTAGCAGTACGGGCTTTGAGTGTTTTGTAGCATTTGCTGCACAATTTTGTTGGATGAACCTCAGTCTTGTCTGTGTCAATGTCCACACCATATATATCCCATATATCTTGTTTATAATTAAAACAGAGGAATGGTTTTCTCCTTGTCTTTTCTTTCTGAGTTTGTGCTCTTCCTGTACAAATGCGGCACAGATCTTCTAAACATTTCATATGTTTTTCATATGTATGATCTGATTCTATTCCTTCCATGATACTAGTAGGTCTGTACTTGTTGTGATCATGTCTAGAAGTGACCTTCATCACTTCCTTCACAATATTGGACTACACTTACAAAGCAATACCAGACTCCCTAAACCCTTCAAAGCTACAGCTGTTTACACCTGTTGTTTACTTTTACTAATTGGCTGAGTGGCAGACCCTGTAACACTGTACCCTTACATGTAAATATCACAGAAAAAACAAATTTCCTTTGAATGGGAATACATGTGTGCACAGTGGAAATCCCCAAATCGCAAATACAACACCTGTAGTTTTGATTCCGAGTTCTTTGAAGTTAATTGAATAAAGCAGTAATTAAGGATGTTTTCTTCTTACTAATCACATCAACACACAATAAAGATGTGTGCATGATAGATTTGTCAATAAACAAGAAGGCTTCTGTCAAAATCTAGATATAAATTTTCAAGTGATCAAATATACTGATTGACTTTTTACCCTCAATATAGCTCGAATAAAATCATCAAAAGTACATATTTGTTTTACCAGGAACCAACCAATTTTTTCTTTATGATAATAATGAGGATTTATATTTTTCATAAATGTAATGTTTGTATTGTATAGTGCATGGAATATTGTTATCAAGTGTTTAATTTTGGAATAAATTTTAGAAATAGGAACATTTTCAGCATTAAAATATATATGTATTGAATGACCTCTATCATATTATAAAGACTTACATTTGATAAGTAATCATGGTAATATTGTATTATCCAACATTATAAAAGTTAAATTTCATAATATTGAATAAAACTTATTTTAAAGTTTTTAAAATAAAAGTGCCATCTAAAGTCACTTTTTAAGAAATGCAAGAGTTGCCCATTCAAGATGGCTGCCTGGTCCCAAAGGGGAATTGGGGATCTGATAGCAGGGGATAAGTGGCCGGTCCAGCAGGCAGGGAGGCTCAAAACTAAATGTCCACATTTTCTCTGTTCTGAACTGCTGTGAGGCAGATAGAAAAACTGAAAAATGAAAATGAAATAAAGTTAGAATCAAATGCTGAAGACATTGAATTTTACAGATTAAAAATAAATGAACTGAGTGAAGAGTTATATCGTAAAGATATGAATATTGCAGTAATTTCTGAAAAATTGGATGATGAACGCGATGAGAATAAGCTGTTAACAATGAATCAATCTCCTAAAGGTGGCACTCCACTGCTAGGTAGCATAGGGGTCGCCACCGATAGCACAGAAATGAGGTCTAAGAGAGTGAAATTAAAACCTATTAACAAGATACTTATAGGAACTTGAAGCAGGGGGCTTGAAGTTTCATTCTTTTCCCAGGAGGGGGCGCTCTGGTGAAGGCCTGGGTCTACTACACTGTGTGGAGCTACCGTTTACCACAAATAGTCTAGATCCTCCAATGGTGAAAACCATGGAACTCATGGAATCATCAATTACAATTAGGGGTAAAAAACTTACCTTCGTGACTATCTATAGGCCTGAACCAGGTGAGAAGAATAGGTATACCTACTCTGAGTTCTATGATGAATTCACTCAATTAGTGACACACTATGGTTCCTTCAAGCATGAAGTGATATTCCTGGGAGACTATAACTTCCATGTAAATAAACCATCCAAGCCAGATGTGATTAAATTCATGGACATTCTTGATATCTTTGACTTAGATCAATGGGTGTCTGAATCAACCCACAGATTGGGTAACACCCTTGATCTAATCACTACTTTCAAAGGGAACAAGTCTCTCACAAAGCATTTAGTGGACGAATATATATCAGACCACAAAATGGTCATACTATATCTGGGCATAACAGCCCCTAAGGCACCTAAAAATCATTTAAATTTAGGAACTTTAGGGATGTAGATAGGCTGGAACTGAAGAAGGACATTGTGTCCCTAACTGAGTCTGTTTCATCATGGGAACACCTGTCCCTCACTGATTTAGTGGACGACTATGATAGGGGACTTACCGCCCTCATAGACAATCATGCACCTTACAAACATGCTCATATCACTTAACGTAAACCAGTTCCCTGGATGAATGATAACCTAAAGCTGGAAAGGTCTCTCAAGAGGAGACTTGAGAGAAAAATGGAAAAAACTGGACAGAGGATGTGCACAAATTAGTGAAAAGGTCTGCAAAGAAGACATATTAGCTCGACCCCATTCCAACCTGGCTCCTACTTGACTTTCTTGATGACCTGTTACCCATGATAACGGCTATCAGTAATAAATCCCTGATGGATACTGTAGTATCGGATAACATGAAAATAGCCATAATAACACCCCTGCTTAAGAAAATTGATCTAGAACTGATTGAAAAAAACTATAGACCGGTTTCTAGCCTAACATAAATTTCTAAATTAAACAGAGAGGGCGGTTGCAGATCAATCTGGTAAGAAATGGCCTTACTGACAAATTCCAATCAGCATATAAAGAGTATCATAGCACTGAGACTGCCCTGTTAAGAGTGCAAAATGATATCTTACTTGCTATGGACAATAAAAAAGCAGTGATCCTACTGCTGCTAGACCTCTCAGCGGCCTTTTACACCATTGACCACCGTATTCAATGTGATAGACTGGAGGCCAGATGTAATGTCAGAGGTCACGCACTCTCCTGGATTCGGTCATATCTCAGAAACAGGAAACAGTGTGTGAAAGTAGGAACTCATAGACCCTGCTTTAAGTCAATAAAATATGGCGTCCCACAAGGCTCTGTACTGGGCCCCATACTATTTACTATCTATATGACACCACTCTCAGATATTCTATCCAAATATGGTCTGAGTTATCATATTTATGCGGATGACACCCAGATCTACATCCCTATGGACCACACCTCCCCCCATAGGGTGGATATGAGCAGACGCAAACTTGAAGAGTGTGTCAGTGAGGTCAGAAACTTCCTTATATCAAACAAGATGAAGATAAATGATGGAAAGACAGAAATGCTTATATGTACTGACAGGTACAATACTGCCACTTCCAGCAGTACTCCAGACACAATCAGGGTCGGCAACTCTGATATTGAGCAGAGTGAGTCAGTAGTCGAAACCCCCCCGCAGACTACACAACAAATCTGGACCAACTCTTCCAGATCCCAATAGACGACCACGCCGTCTAATGAGCTGCAAACTATTACAACTCTGTCTCAACATCATAAACTATGCACTATATGCAAAAATAAGAAATGAGAATCAAAGTCACAGAAACGAAAATAAAAGTTTCATAACAAAGAAATGTTTCTTGTTCTCGCTCCATCCCGCCAAAATAGACGGGAAAGTATTTAATTATACAACAAAGGTACAATACAGATACGCAAATAAGAAATGGCCAGAAAACCGGCTAAGAACCCAACAAAATAAAGGTATATTTCCTATGTTTGATATTACTGAAAAGAATCCCGTCGCTCACAAAAGAAAGACAAAGGAACAGAAATTCGTAAACAAAATGGACATTCCTACCCCACGGCGGGGCTGTACGCAGCGTAAAATAAACGAACTAGTCTGGCAGCTTCAAGGGAGAGGGGCCGTAAATTTAAAAAGAATTATTTAACAAATCAAAATGATTCGTTTTGGTGCAAAAAACCGAAACACAACCCAAAAAACACCTGCTTAATCGACCAAAACGTGGTTTTAAAGACATTATATCGCTCATATACCACTGTACGCAACTTCGAGGGGGTCCCTCACAGCACCTCCACAATGAGGTAACGTGACCCACAAACACCTCCGCTCCAGAGGCGCCATGAGAGGAGGTGCAGCACCTCCAGAGGTGCCTGCACCTCCTCAGGCTCCATATATAAACAAATAATAGGATAACGCAGTCAGTCCCCATCTAACTGAAGAGATCAAAGTGATCGAAACCGTTGTTGGTCTTGGTAGGGACTGCGATCGTTGTCACAGATCATCTTAGGATCCTCGCCTTTTTACCATTGAGTCAGTAGTCGACCTTGGCATAACTTTCGACTCCAATATGAATATGAAGGCCCAAATTAGGAAAATGTGCAAAAAGGGTTTCTATCATATTAGGAACCTATCTGCCATTAGACACTGTCTTGATGAGAAAACTGCTGTTACACTTACCCATGCCTTTGTTACATCAACCCTGGACTATGGTAATAGGCTTCTTGCAGGTCTTCCCAAATCTGACACCAGGAAGCTACAATATGTCCGAAATTCGGCGGCTCGTGTCGTAGGAAAAATCAGGAAATTTGATCATATTTCTGGAAAGCTTAGGGAACTGCACTGGCTTCCAGTTCATGCGAGAATTGATTTTAAAACCCTTCTCTTAACCTGGAAGACCCTAAATGGTAAGGCTCCGCCTTACTTGCGGGATCTACTTTTGATTAAGCAAGGGGAGAGATGTCTAAGGTCAAACGACGGCATGCACTTACAAGTTCCCAGCACCCGGCTGAAGACAGTTGGTGATAGGGCCTTTTCTTCTATTGGCCCCAGACTATGGAATTCCTTGCCTACTGAGATTAGGAATAGTACCTCAGTCTCCTTGTTCAAGAGCAGACTGAAAACCTATCTTTTCAGGAAGCATGTCCTGAACACAGCGCTATGAACAGACTTGTCTGGTATAAGCGCTTTATAAATGTTTTTATTATTATTATTATTATTAACATGACAAGTCCCGGTGATAGTAATAGGACAGAGATTGTGTAGGTGGTCAGATAGGTAGCTGACTAGGTGGTTAGACAATTTCTTGTAAGCAAGGAGGTGGGTCCAAGGTTGTAGAAAAAAAATAACAAAAAATATGCACTTGACATGAGTATTCTAGGATCTGTGCTTCGAGCACTGTGCCATTGAAAGGCATACAAATACGCAATAAGAGTCAATCCAACCCTCAATACAGATCAGATTTCACGCTGAAGATGACCCCACAAGTCTCAGAGAGTGCACCGCTTCAGATGAGAGATATATTGCATGCCCACCTCAAACTCTCAGATATTTATTTGTCTAATCATTAGTTTAAATGTTATTTACATCTCATTAATTTTTCTTCTCATCAATATTATTTCTGAACTACATACAACTTCATCTAATTACATTTCCTTGATATCTTAATTTCCGTTTAATACATTTATCCTCCATAAATTAACTCAGTAAATTCCATTCAACTATTTCTATCTTGCATTCTGTTTGGGACAAAACATGCAATGTTTTTCATTTACATCAATACCCTTATATCTACCATTTTATATGGATAGAGGTCAAATTCCCCCCCTGAATTACTCAATCAACAAGCGCTTAATTCATGTAGTAAAGAATTTAACACAGTCTTCTATAGTTAAGTAATCTTTAAACCGTACGTTCTTAGTTTGGGATTTAACATGAATTCCTTGCGCAACTTACTTTATTATGTATCATTACATTTTGACAAAAATACCACAATTATATCTTAATTATGAAACATATCTTCTGTTACATAAGTTCTTAAAAAATGAATAAATGGTGGTTTAAAGGTACATTAACCGCTAAGGTCATTAAGTGCAAAAATGGTGAAAACAAATGTTTTGACAAGATAATAATTTGTAATAATTGAGGATTAGCCCTGGGAAACAACACAAAGGATAACACAGTCAGTCCCTATCCAATTGAAGAGATCACAAAGATCAAATCCATTTGTTGGTTTTGGCAGGGACTACAATTGTTGTCAAGCTCATCTCCAGGATCCTTGCCATAAACTAATATATATAATTCTCAAATATTTCTAAAACATTATTCTAGTAAGTAAAATTGGCTCCTCTTTTGTTTTATTTCCTATAATGGACAAGCTTTGACTTATCATTTTATATCAGAGGTCTCTGTCTAAGGCACCACCAATATACTATATCTAACATCAAAACAATGTCATCAATAAATAGAAGTATAGAAAATAAGATATTAACCATTTTGATACCTAGTTTGTGGTTGTTTATTTCTGTAACCAAGTTATTCACATATAATCCAAATAATGTTGGTGTATTAAAATCACTCAGTTTAACACCACTTCTAGCATAAAGCCATTCTGTATATGCCTCATATAACCTAATCCTAACAATATAATAATAATGATAGGTTGATATAAAATAATTAGCCCTATTTCATGTTTTTGTTAGTGTGAGTCAAGTCCAAGTTAAATATAAATTATGTTTCTGGACATAATATGATACACCTCATTTTACATTTGTTTAGCTTGTGAACTGTCCCATACAAAATCAACTAAAATATGGAATCTTAGATTTAAATGTGAACCATAAATTAATCATGATATAAACATTTTTTTATTCAAATTGCAGATCACAATTGTGATCACATCTAAGACATATTAAGCATTTTCAATCATTCTCCAAAAGTTCTTTTGGAGAATAATAAAATAGACCCTTGACAGAGACCCTATTTTAGAATTATGATAAATATGAGTAGTACAGTAGTTAGTAGGTCGTAGGAGGTATTGCAGCACACAACATATAAAATAAGATTATTTAAGGTATAAACAAAATTATTATATTACATGTCATAAAATAATGCAAATCTTCATGGGGTGGCCACATATATATTCTGGTGAGTTGATCAACCGATGAGCATTTAAGTGAGCACCCAAAAGACTACATATCATTCTGATTCTTGCAAAAAGTACATTATATTTTGGCAAGATAACATGTACATGTCTTGGGATCATTTTGGCAATGAGCAGTCTTGAAGTGATCAAAATCAACAAAAGATTTTAACGATGGGTGAAGTAAATTCTATTCTTGACAGCGGTTGGAAAAAAATGATTTGTACAGTGTATCATTCCAGATTTAAATGTATCATTATCTATATCCTCTTCATTTCACAAACATGAGGAGGGCGGGAGGTGGTGGGTTCGACTCCCACTGCTGGCAGTGTTACTTTCACACTGGTTAAAAGGCTCGAAAGTCGACCTGATATGGCCATAGTTGCTGAAAGGGTCGTAAAAACACCATTTCACAATTTTTTTTTTCACAAACATGATTGGGCAACATTTCTATTAGATATTTTGGTGTGTTACCATGAATTAATTTCTGCATAATGAAATTTCTGTCTTCCTTCTTTTGCTGAGTGATTCCCAACCTAATTCAATGTGAATTATCTGACCATATGTACCCTTAATTGCAGCACAAATTACTCTACTATATTTTTTTAACATCTCCCAATTTATGTCTTTGTCCCTCTGTAACTTTGCTCAAAAGAACATCACCATATTGTAGAAGTGGCTTAATAAGTGATTTCTACATAACTTCAAGTGTTTGACGGTCAGGTTTGTTTCATATCTTGATTTGAACCATCAAAAGTTAGGATGGAGTGATTAATATTTTTCTTTAGTTTTGGCCCATATGGTAAAGGCATCAAAATTACTATTCAATAGGATTATCCTGCTGTGACATCTGGATCATCGGCAGTTACAAATATAGTAGTGTTGTAAGCAAATAATCTTATATTACAGTTTACAACACTGGACAGTGATATCATTTATAAATCCAAGAAACACTGAATCAACTTTATAGAAAATATAATAAATCATAACAATAACCATTATTGACAAACTCCGCAACATTAAAAGACATATCATTATATAAAACTCAGATAAATGTTGTGAAACAGTACCATAATCTCTCAACAATATATATAACACTATTAAGATTTGAAATAAATATTATATTGTAAAAATATTATATAGTATAAAAGTATATATCACTGTTACATACCACCATAATGAGCAATAGGAATACGAACAAGGGAAGAAGAACCACTCCTTGACCGGCTAACAAATAATCTTTGTATGTCCTCCATGAAACTTTGCCTACATTTTGATTTTCCTTTCTCTTATGTTCTGTGCTGAATGAGATCTGCAAATTAGTCAAATACATTTTCATCTATTTAATGTAAGTAAACTACCGCTTTTGCATTACAATATGAAATGCAACACATTGTTGATGAGTTGAAGAATAATATCACATTTCTTCAAAGCATTGAATGAAGATCTTGACACAGATGATCTAAATTTGAATATTTTGAGTTTAATAATTCTCTAATTGACATCTGTCTACCCCTTCTACCATAGCATAATATCTGCATTTTGTTTATGAATAGTTACCATTCCTGGCAGGTTGTCCTGTTTGACCTCTCCCTCAGATGTACCATGTATTAAATCCCTTTTGTTTGATATCACTTCTGCAGGCATTGCATCAACATTCTTAAATCCTCTTTCCATTTGGTTAAGATCATTTTTTACATCTTCATATGTTCCACTATTAAGTATCATACCCTGTGAAAAATACATGCATAAATGAATTCGCATTAGCAATACAATAGTTTTCATAGTATTAATTTAAAATATTCATGACTACCAAAAGTAAATACATTTTCTATGATACAAATCCAATCAGCTTTGTGGACCATTTGAAGATGATGGGTAACCAAAATTCTTGTGTTGGTAGCTAAGAATCCACATATACATCTGAAAGTTGACACATGTGTGTGAAGAAATATAGGTAGCAAAGTTGGTCATACATAATGATTATAAATAGATGAAAATATAAATTTAATTTATCATCTACAAGGTGATATTTATGTTCTTGTTCAAAATGCTGGAGTAAGTCATGATCATAATCGCTAATTTAAAAGCAGGGAAAATTCACACAACTATGGGATATAGTTATTAACCCTACCTGTCAAATATATGTTTTCCAACTTTGACATCAACAGCACTCAATGGATCATCCAATAGAAATATGTCCCCGCCATGATATAAAGCCCTAAAAGACAAAGTTTTCATTACAGCCTATTCTTCTGACCTGTTTTACAGTCAACGCCATCTTAAATAGTATGTATATTTTTAGGACATAATATAAACTGTTGCCCTGGACAACAATCACATTACCGAGCAAGATTGACCCTTGCCTTTTGACCGCCACTCAATGTTATGCCCCTCTCCCCCACAAGTGTCTGATCACCATTGATTAGAATTTTGATGTCCTTTAAAGAAAAAGGAATTCAATTTATATAATTTATTTTAGTTCTTTCAAATACACTACATATTGTCCATATGAAGATGGAAAATATAAGTGCTTCTATTTCTCATACGCACTTTATTAACAGCATTTTCCACATAGTGAAATTTTCATTATCAAACAATCATTTGGCTGGTAGACCATTTCCAGTCAAATTGCAAATCTAGCAAATTTCTGATTCAATATATCTACCTCTTTCAGTGCTGATGCCTCAATTACTTCTTGATATTTCTCTTGATTATATGCATTGCCAAATAAAATATTTTCCTGTAAAGTTCCTGAGAAGATCCAAGGTTCCTGTGGGACATAGGCCACTGAACCATTGACAGATAAATAACCATATGATATATTCATTTCACCAAGAATTAGTTTTAGTAGAGATGTCTGTAAATATTGATAGATGGATTATTGATGTATTGGTAAACAAATACCAGGATAAATATAATAATATTTTTTCATTTCTACGATGAAACTTTGACATACTTTTCCTGATCCAACAGATCCAACCACAGCAACCAAAGATCCCTATCAGAAGAGGATAAATTAAAGTAGAATGATAAAATAGATCTATTAAATGGTTTCAATAGAGAATGTGAACGTAGACAATGTAATTGTACAATGTATATTATATACATTCTTTATATTTTGACACAGAATGCTGTCCATAGCTGATATCAAATTTTGGAATCTATAACCAACAAAACTTGAATGATACAGTGAAGAGTAATAGTTGGTCTCATTTAATACTTTTATGCAATAATGCAATGGCTGCTCTTGTTGACTCAGATCATTTCATATCCTTTCCAAACTCTAAATTTGATGCAAAAATCCATATTGCAAAGCAAACTTACTTTTGATACTGCTAAATTTACTTTTGATAATTTGAAATGGCTGCTAATCTATAACAAATAACAATCATATTTAAATACATAATGCAAGAACATAAAATAAAATTTTCTTCAATTTATTGAGTATTTAATCGAAATTGGGCTACTACCTCCTTAGTTTCAGTAGATGACCATTCAGCTGTAAGATTTCTCATATTAATGCTGCAGTTGGCCGTAAAAGGGGTATTTATCTCTGGCCTGAATGACTCATGCATTGGTTGATTCATTGATTTATCAAAAAACAAGAACTCCTGAAAAAAAGGCATTCATTTGTTAAATCAAACTTGTAAAATTGATAATATACCATGATCATCATCACTGGTTAGTTGCAATAATCATTTTTTATTTCTTTCTTTCAAATGATATTCTTAACAAGAAAAGGTGGTGTTCCACATGTAACACAGATGAGAATCAAAGATTACAAACAAAACAAAACTTACCACAAACAGACCAAATATTAAAATAAACAAAACAAAAATCACAACAATCAAAACAAAAATTAAAATAAACAAAATAACACAAATGAAACAATCATTGCAATTGGATGGGATAATTGAAATTATCTTTATTCATCTTTCAAAAACATTAAATTTGATATATGAACAAAATTTTTAGCACAACTTAATGCAAAGATGTGGCTTTTCAGGCTTGATTACGTAAGTTGCTCTAATATCACTCAGGTGCTATTGTAGCTCATCGATCGTACTTTTGCATGTCATTTCTGTTCTAAATGTCCGATTTACAGCAAATTTGAACTTTACTGCAAATTCCTTGTTCTAGAGATTGGGAAGCATTTCCAAGCAATTCAAAGGGATAATTTTATGCAATGATGGGCGAACATGATGAAATCATTTTGAACGTTCTGCTTTGTTTACATCACACACTTCTTTTCTTTTGTTTTACTTCTTTTAGATATGTATTCATACACCAGGACGTACGCACACGATGAACACTCCACAGTGGCGTCAATTGCTTGAACAATATTGACCACAGAAAAAAACGAATCACAAACCACAGGAAAAGATTGTCCCGATCATTTGGGCAGTGCATATCAAAAATAGACCATCCATGTTACAAAAATCCCATTGTGACTTTAACATAAAAATTGATCATATAATTTAATACGATTAAATACACCTGACTACTTAATATCTTGATACAATTTTTATCCAAAAATAAAACTTCTCCCATTTAACCTACCTGTAATCTTGAAAATGATGCCAACATTTCACATGGAAATTGTAGTCCACCAGGAATAAGAAAAATCATTGCCAATTTTAGTATATCTAAAATTCCCATCACTTTTATGGTTTGAGATACATCTAATGCAACATCAGAAGTAAGAACATACAAAAGAATAGTGATAAAAATCACAACTTTTGCAACTCCATAAAAAATCCCAAGATTTTGTCCTTTGAAACAATTGCTTAGAAAAATAACTTTAGTTTCACATCTGCAAAATGACATAACTCACTTATTTGCATTGTCATATTTATAAAAAGCAAAATAATATAATACATTACATCTATTACATATATTATAATGTAAAAGTCTTACCTCCTCAGCTTCATAATCCTATCATTGAATAGCTTCTCCAAGCAGCACATTTTGATAACCTTTATCCCAGCTATTATACTATTCATCATTGTAATCCGTTTATCAGTTTTCTCTTCAGCTTTGATTTTTACCTTTCCATTTTTGTGACCTAAATACATTTGGATGGGGACAATAATAATGGCTACTAGCATTCCAACAAAACATACTGCTCCAATCTCAAAGTATGTCACAACTAAGGCACCAACAATTAAAGTTGAACCATAAAAGGTTCCAAGCAGAAGTTCCAATGCCTACAAAACATTGCGGATATAATTGAAAAAAATATTTCACCTTTTCCAGATTCTAATGATTTAATTTTACTTTAATTTTAAATATGTTTATCTCTTTTGAAAATGAAAAGGTAATGTTTATTCTCTGTATAAAAATATCAAACAAGCATTACACAAATTTCAACTATTAGAAATTACTATTTCTAGAATTTTTTTCAAATGAGAATTGACGTACACATCATTCAAAAAACTTATTTTTTCTTGACTGAGAAGGAATTATGTGAAATTACATTAGTTTGTTGCTATTCTTGAAAAATATTTCTTGGGAAAAAGATAACAGGTGATTTAAGTTTCACATGCTCAAAATAACAAACACTATTTATTACGAAAAGTCTATAGAGATTCTGTAATCTGGTGTATAACAATATGATTTCCATCCTGCTAAGCAACAAAAAAGACAATTTTATTTGTGACCTGAATATGAATAAAATTTGAAAGGGAAATACTATTTGAAATGGATGCAGAATGTATAAGCATAGTGAGGAGGTTATATCATGTAATTAAGGTCCTGGGTTTGATTACCAATTGAGACAAGTACTTTGGCAGAATGGTGGATTATTGAGAATGTTCTACACCGAATTGTTCCATATCCAGACGCCATGATTTGTTATCTTATTATGAGGTTTCTGTTAACCTGTCTTTGTGATAATGCAAAGGAAAGAAACAACAACATATCTCTTTCCATGCTTAAATCAAAACAATCTCGTCTTCAGAATAAGCTTTTTGGTATCTGTGTTATATTATATACTCAATATTTTTTTCTTACCACACATATCATAAAAGAATTTGTGTCTGCTGAAAACAAGTTCAGTATTTGCCCTGTGCTGAATCTTCCAGCTGTTGCCGGATTTAACTGGAAGATCTAATAAGATATATTCCTATTACATAATTTTACATAATATAGTGATATAAATCATGTCACAGTTAATTTTTTAAATATATTGTAATAACATATATAAAAATTACAAGCTTTGTTTAAAGTGATTACCTTTTTATAGGCTAATATGGTACATGCTGTTTTAATGCGTACACCCGCGTTAGAACAGAGCAATATTCCATAATTATTCAGTACTGTGAACAACAGTACTGACAAGGGTAGTAGTGGACATAGCATGTAGAAGATGGAATTGATGTTTCCCTTTGAAGACATATCTGATATGTATCCAATTAAGATAATCTGGCCTATAATCACTGCAAACTAAGTATTGATTAAGCATAGATTTTATCATTGACCACATTGTAAACCCAAGATATTAGTAAGAGAATCATTCAAAATATGTTTTGTAAAACGTCAGAAGTGGAATTTGGAATTTGTCAGTCAGACTATTTTTTTTACTAAATGATTGGTCAACCACTGCCGCCAGTAAATTTGGAAATATAGGTTTAGTTTGAGACAGGTCTGTAGTCATTCTTAATATGTTCTAGACCTAATTTCTTCAAGAATGGTGAAATGATGGCAATTTTAATGTCTGATGGCAATTCTGGTACTGTTGAATCAGCCAATGAGTTGTTTATAATAAGAGTAATGATGGGTACAAAATCACCAATAAGGTCATGGAGTAACCAGGTGGGAATGGGGTCAAGTTTCACATGACCACTTAGCTCCCTTTTTCACGAGTTTACACAAACCTATTAAGCCCTGAGGGGGAAGGTAGGTGCTGAATGCAGTTTGTAATGTCACCTGGTGGTGGATTTGCACAAATTGGTGCCTTATCCATATTTTGACAGATTTATTTTCTATTTTATCAAGAAATAGTCATTGAACTTCTCCGCCATGAGACATTTCACTGTCAAATTGAGGCATTGGTATCTCCTTAGCCTTGTGCATGACCAAATGTATGACTCTAAAATACGTCTTAGGGTCATGCTTGTTTTCCTCCACCAAATTTCAAAGAAATATTTGGATTGGGATACCTTTAATAAGGAATTACATTTGTTTCTCTGTATGTTTTATAATTATCTATCAATGTAAAGATTTGTTTCACTCAAGCCATCTCTTGAGAGATCTCTCATGCTTAATTTGGCCATTTATACAAGGTACTGATCTGTGTTGGGACACTTTCACATTCTTTAGAGGAGAATTTTTATAGATTAAGGATGTAAGCTTTTTATGATAGTAATCAACCATGGCCTATATAGATAGATATTCCCAACTAGAGGCTTGACATGTCATGGACCTGAGGTCATCCACAAGGGATTCCAGATCCATACCCTTAAGATTCATGCATTTATTATTTTTTTTAGAGTTTTGGTGGTATGATCAATGTAAAGGAATAGTCCAATCATTTTATGATCAGATATATATTCATCCACTAGGTGGTTACTGAAGATATCATTCCCCTTGAATGTCATGATTGGATCAAGTGTATTCCTTAACCTTGATCCAATGTCATGTCAAAGGTGAATAAGATGTAAATGAACTTTATGACATCAAGTTTTCTTGGTTTGTTGGCATGGGAATTTCAAATTCAAATTCTCTCATTTTCAATAATGCTAATCTTTGTCAATGTATGTTAATGTAAAAGTCAAGAAAATCAAAGGGTATAATATTGAAGATAATGTTCTATATGGAGCTCGATTTTTCATTACGTACAAAATGTTCATTACACACAAACAGTCTTCTGGACTCTAGAGCTAGAAATGTTCACAACACTGAGTGTTTTCAAACAGACCATGCTTTGCAACCTTAACCTCTGCTCCGGATTCACATTCAATGCACTAGACGTTGTTGCCAAGCTTCCCTATTAAGGGCCCGGTCACATCAGACAACATAACTGTCAAGTCAATGTTGTCTGATGTCTGATGTAGGCCGGGAATGAGTAGAGGAGGATGGTATTGGCTTGTTCTCATAGAAGAGGATGATGTGGAAGGATGAGGGCTGTCATCCTCATCTATCAGCACACCAGACTTTGGTGGGGCAATTGGCTCCATCTTCTTGGGAATCAGGGCTACATTGATCATCTCAGAACATTATTGCTTTTTCAAGAAGAGAATCATCCATTTGTAGCCCCAGTATTGAAAAGAGAAATTTCAATATAAAAGTACCCACTCAGCTTCACCTTGGAGAGCATGTCCTTGAACACTAGCCTGTGCCTACGAATGTTGCATATTATGAAAACAATACACTGGAGGATTGGTAAAATGAGTGGTAAATGGACTGTAATGCTCAGAAGTGCAACACCATGAGCAGCAAGAAAATCATCCAGACTCTTGATACAAGGTCACAGTTTGCAAAACATAGAATATTATCTCTACTTCAAAGTTGAGTTCCAAACAGATATGAAATGGGATGAACATATCAACAACATTGTCTGTAAAGCAATTCAAGTACTGGGTTTTGACAGAAAGAATCCCAACAAATATCAAAGAGGCTACCTAGAATACCCTTGTGCATCCTCACTTAGATCAAATAGAATCAGTGCAAAGACGAGCTGCCAGATTTGTATCTGGCAACTGGAAGAGAGGAACAGACACTGTAACAAAAGGAGGGTGAAAAAGGTCCCAGAGGCTGGTTTTACTGTACAATGCCATAAATGGTGAAATAGCTTTGAAACCACCACAACATGTCAAAATAAAATCAGTAAAGACCAGTTGCACCCTTCAGTGCAATCTTGTACTCTCGGTGGGATACCAGTTGGTACATCAAGGTTCATTGAGGTTCTGCGCATGCATTGAGAGTGGAATGGCGGCTTTCATTTGAGCTCCGATAAAATTGTCCTTTTTGGTAGATTTTCTGGGGTCTATTGCTAGTCTAACACCACATTCTCTTGCAGTGAACCCGGTCTATACAGAGGTCTATCTGATAGCAGACTCTTTGCAAGCTCTTACGGCAGTTTTTTATTGGAAACCTCTCATGAGGGCCTGATCATACTAGTTGTGGAACCCCGACTTGCGCGAGCAGAGCTCTGGAGGCTACGTCGGGTTGTGCGGTGTCCCCTATCCCTCGTGAAGAGACAGGTCGCGACACAGTGTCGCGACCTCAGTGTGGAAGGTACACACACTCTACACTTATTATTGAGACATCTCAAGTGTCTTAGATATCTAATCTTGCTTTCTGGCGAGTTTCATGTCTGAATTAAATCATTTGAAGAAGTTATTTAGGATTACACTTCAGAGGCAGTGAATTCCCCCCATTGATGAGCCATCGTAGGTGTTTGGAGTGTGTGTCAAGATTGGCTGTTTCTAAAGTACGTCATCGAGAGGTCCAAAAAGTGGGTTGCACGTGTAAAACTATTTCTTCAGAACAACTAGCCAACGTGAAATAAATGCTTGCATTTTGGTCTAGATTTAGAAGTCCAACTTCTGGATAAAGAATAATCCCTATTAACATTATGGTGGGAGAATTCAAGCCATTTGATATTTGTGAGTTTGCTGAACCCCCGCCTGCACCTCCAATAACTTTGTCACATGACACAAGATGGCACCCACATCAACAAGTCTTGTCTTCTGCTCTTAGATATGTTTCATTTTCGGCCAATATCAAGCTTCCATAATCGTATAGCAAGACACAAATAAATCAGGTGACTAGTTTTAAGTACCAGAAAATCAACTTTTTAATTTGTCACCTCATATCTGTCACGAGAATGCCACACTAGGTGTCTGGTTTGGAATCTCTTCATGGGTGAATGGGGTGACACTGAAACGGTCATATTGCTCCGACCAGCCCAGCCAGAAGAGAACAAGGAGGACCAAATGCCGTTTCTCTTAAACTATGATCATACTGTGTTGTCTTTGCAAGGCACCACGCTCACGAGCATCCACTCTGGGCTGCCTGTGTCGAGTGCTTGGTCTGATACTTTATATCTCTCTGTTATCTGCATTTGTTCTCAAGTCTCTTCGGACCCTTAAGACAAACAATTACATATTCATCAGCCTCTCTAATAATAATCCTTCACAAGGTTTTACCTACCTGTTCAATGCTACACAATCAAGGCTTTGTTTGTATATGTGTTGCAGCGGTTATGTTTGTATCCGAGCTTGGGGGCATGGACGTGGTTCAGGAACTATACTCACTGGCGACTGTGAGTTGGGGCCTTAACCTAGCTACCTGATCTACCTATGTGATTTGGGAAGTAATAAGGACTGCAGACACAGCGTATACAATGCACAATAGTCGTCTGGCTAGGAAGGCATGGCAAGAGCGTGATATATGAAATATCCAAATGTCCTGAGGCTGGTTAAAACACCCAAGTCTATACAAGTGGCTGTCACAATACAGAGTGTCGTGGATCTTCTAGGCAAGTGGTTTCTGCTCCATGAGTGGCGATTTCATGGCCTTTATAACTGGATCCGAGTGCATACTAATAAGCGTCTGCCTGTGTGGCTCCTCTGCAGCGCCTGGCATAGTTCCAGCTTGGAGCATCACGTCATCTCTCTGCCGGGTGAGTAATGCATCTCATTAGCCTGCACTTGTTGGCCTCCACGTTGTACTCTGTAACCTTTGTGATCTCTTTCCGAATATCATGATTGTCTAAACTTGTATACATGCAATTCATCAAAATTATGCAGTTTCGGCAGAATTAACATGTATGGTGCTGTATACAAAACCCCCAAGGCAGCCAGAGCTAATCGAGCCCGTGTTCCTGGTAGGAATGTAAATAATACACATTCCTCTTCTCGGCCAAACAATCAGAATGCAGCATCCAGGTTGCCGGCCGGCTCAACATGTGCTCCGCTGTACCATGTCAATAGAGGGGGAGCCACGAACAACAACACACAGTCATCACAATGCAAACCTAGCAACCAACTTCTAATTGGTTAATGTAATGTCCAGAGCATCTTGGGCAAGGTACTACTTGTGAAAGACTACTTCTCTGAACACAACCTGGATGCCCTGTTTGTAACAGAAACATGGTTACAGGATAATAATAAAGAGAGGATCAGAGATGAACTTGAAGAGGGTTCCCTCAAATTTCACTCATTCCTTCGCATTGGACACTCAGGCGGAGGTCTGGGTTTATAACATCATGTTGAACTTCCCTTTGAAACCAACAGGTTGAACCAACCAGTTATAAAGACAATGGAACTCCTGGAAGCATCACTTCTAACCAAGGGTAAGAAGTTCACCTTTGTAGCCATTTACAGACCTGAACCATCTGACAGGAATAGGTATACCTACTCAGAGTTCTATTTTGAGTTCACTCAACTGGTGGCACACTATGGGTCATTCAGTCATGAGGTCATCTTCCAAGGTGACTACAATTTCCATGACTACAATTTCCATGACTACAATTTCCATGACTACAATAAGCGAAATAAACCTGATGTCTTTAAGTTCAATGACATCCTATCTACATTTGCCATGAACCAAGTTGAGGAACACCCTTTATCAAATCATCACCTTCAAGGGGAACAAGTGGTGGATGAGTACATATCCGATCATGAAATGATTAAGCTATACCTATGTATCTCACCCCCCAAACCCCACCAGAAATCGATCAGGTACAGGAACTTTAAGGGATTTGATCTCCAATCCCTAAGGGATGACATCAAATCCCTAACTGGTATAAATTCAGCATGGGAACACTTATCCTTGATTGACATGGTGGATTAATATGACAAAAACTCACATCACTCATGGATAAGCATGCTCCAATCAAGCATGCCAAGGTTACTCCAACCTGGTTGAAGAAAATAAGCATGACCCTAAAAAGCTTTTTAGAGTTATAGACACAGTCATGCACAAGAAAAAGGACATACCAATGCCCCAAGCTGACTGTGAGATCACTCAAATGGAGAAGTTCAACACATTCTTTCTTGAAAAAATAGAGACAATTCTCCTGGACATTGAGAAGACTCCACCCTGCAAAATTTTGCCACCAGATGACACTGCAAACAATAGGAGTGCAACAGATACAGCAAGTCTTGAGAGGTTTACTGCCCGAACCACAGGTGATGTGCGAAAATTAGTCAAGAGGTCTGCAAAGAAGTCATGTGAACTGGATTCTATCCAGACCTGGCTCCTTCTTGACCTATTAGATGACCTCTTACCAATTATTACTTCCGTCATAAGCAAATCACTGATGGAATCAGCAGTATCTGAAAATATGAAAATAGCCATCATAACACCCCTGCTGAAGAAACTTGGCCTAGAACTGGTTGAGGAGAACTACAGACCTGTTTCCAACCTAACATATATTTCTAAACTAACAGAGAGGGCAGTAGCAGACCAATTGGTCCCTCATCTGGTAAGGAATGGCCTTACCGACAAGTTTCAATCAGCCTATAACGAATATAATAGCACTGAAACTGCTCTGTTAAAGGTGCAAAATGACATCCTGTGTTCTCATGACGATAAGAAGTCAGTCATCGTGCTGTTACTTGACCTCTCCGCTGCCTTTGACACCATTGACCACCAAATTCTATTTGATAGACTGGAGACTCGATGTATGTCAAAGGTCACGCCCTGGATTCAGTCATATCTAAGTAACAGGAAACAATGCGTGAAAGTAGGGACTCATAGGTCCTGCCTCAAGTCCATAAAATGTGGGGTCCCACAGGGCTCAGTACTGGGCCCAATACTGTTAACCATTTATATGACACCCCTTTCTGATATCCTAGCCAAATATGGTCTGAGCTATCATATTTATGCAGATGATACTCAGATTTACATCCCTATGGACCACACCTCCCCCAATCAAGTTGATATAAGCAGACAAAAACTGGAAAAGTGTGTCAGTGAGGTTAGAAGCTTCCTTATATCAAACAAGATGAAGATAAATGATGGAAAAACGGAAATGCTTATATGTACTGACAGGTATAATACTGCCACTAGTAGCAGTATCCCAGACACAATTAGGGTTGGCAGCTCAGATATTGCTCCTAGTAAGTCATTGGTTGACTTTGGCATAACCTTTGATTCTAAGTTGGACATGGCCCAGATCAGGAAAATGTGCCAGAAAAGCTAATATTACATAAGGAACCTTGCGGCCATCAGACACTGTCTAGACGAGAAGACAGCTGTAACACTTACCCATGCCTTTGTTACCTCCACTCTGGACTATGGCAATGGCCTACTTGCAGGTCTTCCTAAATCTGACACTAGGAAGCTACAATACGTCCAAAACTCTGTAGCACATGCCACGCGAGAATTGATTTAGAAATCCTTCTCTTGACCTGGAAGGCCCTTAATGGTAAGGTTCCGCCTTACTTGCGTGATCTACTCATAGTTAAACAAGGGGAACGCTGTCTAAGGTCAAACGATGGCACCCACTTACAAGTTCCTAAGACTCAGCTGATGACAGTGGGGGACAGGGCCTTTTCATCTGTTGGCTCTAGACTCTGGAATTCCTTGCCTAAAGAAATTAGGACTAGTGCCTCAGTCTCCTCATTCAAGAGTAGACTGAAAACTCTTCAGGATGCACGTCCTGAATACAGCGCTATGAACAGACATGAACTGGTATCGGCGCTATACAAATTTTATTATTATCATTATTATTATTATTGTTATTAAGGTACTGAGTCATAATGATATCAAATTCTATACACTGATTCAAAACACTGTTCTTTTACTACCAAATTTCATATTATCAAAAACAGGCTTATTCTAATACAGCTCAGTTAAAATAACTTCATTCCAGCATGCTAACCATTTAGAATACACATGAACTATAATCAATTTCTTAACTATATTATATTTTGTCATATATGTAGAGGATACCACACTTTCTAGCATATATAAATTATAATAAAAGAAACAGAACATGAACATATTCAGACTATGATAAATGCTGAACTAGTAATGATCAATTGTTACCCACTAATGGAGAGTATCCGTCGTTGGGGGACGTGGACGGGGGATCAATACTCTACCATAGATAGATACTCTACTCTACTCTACCGTACTGTACTGTACAATAAGCATAGCTCGCTAACTCGCTGGCTGTGAGTTGGGGCACAGATCCTAGCTACCCTGTATACCC
The DNA here is from genome assembly GCA_949316495.1 of Amphiduros pacificus. Classification (NCBI taxonomy): domain Eukaryota; kingdom Metazoa; phylum Annelida; class Polychaeta; order Phyllodocida; family Hesionidae; genus Amphiduros; species Amphiduros pacificus. The sequence continues at coordinate 5,230,063 of OX439011.1, forward strand.
AGGTGAAAGTGGCAGGTAATAAGGACTGCAGACACAGGATATACACGACACAATAGTTACCTTTATTCGGTGCTGTGAGTCTTCCTTGTCTGGCTAGGCAGGCATGGCAATGAGTGAGGCATGTGAACTACCCAAATGCATGATACCTATGAGATCCTATCTATACACAAAACACCAAGTCCTGCTCAGAATGAATTTACAAAAAACTTTGTTTCACTACATTTCCCTTGCATATAAATTACAACTTTCTTGTTAATAAACCAATTAAACATGATATCAATGGATTAAGGAACGAACTCACAAACACAATGATGGCCTTCTCATAGCACGTACCTATAATTTGTTTCACTTCAACTTTATTTAATATTTTATATTTTACATAAATTAGACTCATAGCACGTACCTATAATTTGTTTCACTTCAACTTTATTTAATATTTTATATTTTACATAAATTATTCAATATTTCATAAATATCAGTATCTATATAACCATATCAATGTGCTGTCTAAACCTGACTGATTGGTTATAATCATATTGCCTATTCGAAAACCCCAAACATATGCTCTGAATTCATATTTGGTTTATCTTTTTTTTATTTGATATCGTCCAACGACAAAGTATGTGATACTTTTTTGTGAGACTTTGGACACATTTGTAATTAAAACATAAAATGCTGCTAAAAGTTATAGGTCTAGAAAAAACTCAAGCAGGGTTGCCCAGAAAGTGGGCAAACAAACCTACCCTGATTATATATCACAATCTGATTGATCAATACCTTCAAACATAACAGTATGATGTTATATGAAGATCCTAATCATCTTCCATAAGAGTGATTCACGCATTATCTGACCAATTTTTCTAAGAAGATACATAATAATAAAATATCCCTGAATAAGTAAGTTGAGGCATTAAAGTGAACATTTCAGAAAGGATAGAAATAAAAGGTTTCTACATAGTTGAATACAAAAGTACATACAGATAAGGCTATCATGATATTGCCAATCAACAATTGCTTCCAGAATATCTTGGCCAAGGTAAAGAAGAGGAAATTGTTCTTATCTCTTTTATTTCCAGCGCTATTGAGCTTCCTTTTGTGAAAAAGACACAACAAGAAAAGAATTAATCTGACTTGATTAAATGTGCCTAATTATCATTCAATTGATTCATTTAATAATACTAGTTTTAATATGTAATAATTAATATAATGGGTATTTTAAGAATTAATTACCTTTCCAATTCCCTTGAAACAATGCTAGCCTCATACCCAATTGGAACTTCATAAATGTCATCATCTAATAGGGTTCGTTTATAGCCAATCCACACAAGTTGATTTAGCCACCTGTAATATAATAAAATCATTATGTTCAAAGATATACATAATATATAAACTAAGGGCAAAACAGGTGTCAGTTAAATGAAACCTAAATACACCTCAACAAGTAGCCATTATAAAGATAAACATTATGACCCAAAACACATGCCCAGATAGCAATCTCTCACTGCATGCCCTTCATGGGTTGGATTAAACCCTTGCCTTCACTCTAGTCAAACTTTAACATTTGAATGATTATTTGTAATTGACATCTCACCATAAACCTCTGCAATTTTTGCAGCATTCTGAAGGTCACGTTTTTCTCTTCATAAATATATGTTCATAGTTTATGTTCTTAGTTTTTCCATATTTTTTAACCATTTTCCATTGAATGTCTCAATGTTACCATTCTCTGTACAGATATGTTTATCAATTTCTAGTTTGTATTTAAATATGGGGAGAAAATGATAAAAATCTACAGTTTATTCCTTTAACACTTGTTTGTGTATATACCATTTAGCCAGCAATATTACATAATTGACATAACCATAAAAGTGATTATCATAATACAATCCAAAGAAAATATATTTATTACAAGGCTTAATTTCATAATTAGCATTTTTGTTCCACCATGCTTCTAACCTTTTCCAGAGATCATTTAACCCACTGCACTCCACAGAGTGGTGTAAGACATCATCTACTTGGTTTGCGTTACACCTCAGGCAAATTGGATCACTATATATTTTTTGCATATACAGCCATTTTCTACAAGGGATAATTCTATGAATAAATTTATATTGTAAGCTTTGCAAGTTTGTTTCTCTTGTTGCTATATATGCCTGTATAAAAATGACCAGTCTTCTTCCTGAATAAAGAAAATATTTCCCACTGCTGGAGTGATGTCAGTTTTATGAACCTGTTTAGAATTATCTTATTATAAATCTGTTTTGGTTTAATATGTGGATTAATTACAATGTTTCCTTGTGGCGATTTAAGAGTCAAAATTTGTAAGTATTGTGCAAACCTGGGTAAATGTTCAGATGCAATTTCAGCTACCCATTCTGTTGGTATCACTTTTTTAACCTTGATGACTTGAAGAAAATCGAAAGCAATATTTCTTTCTTCCCAAAACTTAGACAAATCAATAAATTATGTATCCTCATTGAATAGGTCTTTAACTTTTACAATACCAGCTGAATATAAATTGGGCCAGTAAATAGATGTACATCTTTTCTTTTTCGGAGCAATAGGCAGCTGTTTATATTTATTTTTCCATATAATTTGTTCAAGATACTCAGCTGGATTAGATGGTGCTTTCCGCAAAGAGTTCCAAAGGATGAAAACTTGTACATAGAAAGGAATTGTAATTGAATTAATTGTTTCATCAGTCAGATGGTTTTCAATAAAGTGTGTCAATGAAAAAGGTTTTATTATTTCGCTGAGAATGCATCTCCACTTACATGTAAGGTTATATAACATTTTCTTTACCGATATAATTATGTTTGCTTTTAACATTGCTGAGGTACTAGGAACCTTTATACCACCATTCTCTATATCCTGAACAATAACTTCTTTTTTAATTTTTTGGCGTCTCTGGCTCCATAAAAAGTCGATAATCATATTATCAATAACTTCAACTACATTGGTAGGAACAGGTAACACTGACATTAGATACAACACCTCCAGACATCTTATAGAATTCATTCACTAGCTTCAGGACATTACCAACTGAATCAAAGTCAGACACAAAAATTGTAGTGTCATCTGCCGATTGTGATACTTTAAATTCAGTCTTATTGATTTTGATGCCCTTAATTAACATTGTTTTCCGGATGGCATTTGCCATTATTTCAACTGCAATGATGAACAGATAGGGTGAAAAAGCCTTGTCTTATTCCTCTATACAATTTATAGAATCCAGTGGTGTTACCATAATCGGTCACTGTACTCTCAGCATTATGCATAAGACATAGTCTTAAATTTAGTCTTATAATTGTAATAAAACATTGCGGTCCCTTCCCCAATCGGTATAGGCGAGAGCCCGTAATAAATCTAATAAATCTAATTATTTGGTTCTGATAGTCCAGGAGCCATTCTGCAAAAAGTCCATTATTTCAGGAGTTTCGTCTGACAGAAAGCAAACCTCAATTTGAAGTGCTACACATGTAGCAGGTCAACTAGGGTGCAGCCTTTTTTCAACGTGTTTGGTAAAATGAGTTTGAGGCTTTCCCACAGATTTTGTTTGCAATTTGACACAGATTGCTCAATGATGTTACTATAGTACTCAGTTTTTGCATCCTTAATTAAATACATTGCTTTATTTCTGTTCTAGTGACTCTATACTTTTGTCTAGCATTAATGTGAACAGGGTTTTTCATGATGTCCAGGCATTGTTTAAATCTGTTTCAATATCAAGCACAGACCAGGGAACTTGTGTCAGATCACATTGAAAATCAGCTCCATTGAACTCCTTAGAACTTCTTTACATACTATTTCTGAATGTTTGTGACTTGTACTTTTTTTGCATGCGTCAGAACCGAATGGTGGTGTTTTCATTAGGCTCCGGTTTCTTCTCCTAAATTTGGAGATTTTACTGGTGTTATCTGTGCCTAACACCCTTTTTGAGACTGCACACACTTTCACAGTGCGCTCAGGTTTCACTCCAGTGGGTAGTTTTCATTCCCGGACATCAAAACAGGCAGATTACGATCGGCTACGCTTGCGATAACTGACTCTCATTTTGTCTTTTTGAAGGCACGGCAATCGCGACCTACATCGTGGTCTGTCTGTGTCAGATACCTAGAAAACTCACTCTCTGGTGTGCCCAACTCCTGCCTACACACTCTAGGCAACCCTGACCATTTATTTTTCCACGGATGTGGTTATATTTGGTCTCTAACTCGCACGCCGACTTTGAGCACCACGGACGTGGGTTCTAGCGGCCATTTTGAACTCTCCCTCACATCGGCCCAAAACAATCCACGAAGGTGGTTTTTTGTGGCACTCTGAACTCATACAACCAACCACGGACGTGGTTTCACTCTAACAATTTACTACACAATTATTTCTCCACTTTGGGGAAAAAAACAACCTTGTACAGCCTGGCTAGACCCACGGACGTGGCAGCCAGCATATTACGTTATCAGTGCTTCTCGGTATGAGAACACACTGTCATAAATAAATAAAAAAAGTGAACAAAGGTAAAACCCACACACAACTACATCTAACAATTTCTTTCCCGACAATCCACATATTAAACCTAATACACAACTCACTTTCTTTTTTACAAAAGTACTACGTAAATTAATTACGTCTTACTGTGACCTTGACCTTGACCCTGACATAAACATTCCTCACTTCTTCCCGTTATTTCTACCAAACGGCTAATCCCTGATTAGCTTCGACTGAGAGAGTGTCAACCATCGATCACTCGCTCATACAACACACAACCCCAATAACCCCACAACCCCCCAAGTCACATGCAATAACCCTTCCCTGATAGCTTATGATATTCATTCTAGCTCTGACTTCCATACATCGAGTACTAGACCATGGCTGCCAAGGAAGCAAACCGCCGAACACTTTCACGTAGCTCTACCGCTGAGGTAGTTGTTCCTCCTCCACTCCTCAATGATTTGGAGGAAAATGAACTGATTAATTTTAAGGAGGCCTATGACCAACTAAGGCAAAAAAATGATATCACTAACCAAGCTAACCTAGCCATGAACACTAGGATTCTCCTACAAACTAAGGAGAAAGCTGAACTGGAAACCGAAGTACAAAGGCTAACGGATGACCTGGCGACAGCTCAACAGACAATCATTGAACGTGATGAGGTAATTGACTCATTCTTACCTCAAGTCGCTGACCTTGACACCTCGGGGGAGAAGTCCCTCACGGCTGACCCCAACTTGAAGTCGGTCCTGATATCCCTCCCCAAGCAGGGGCTCGAAGAGGATGTGGCCGCAGGGATTTCTAGGGCCGACGTGAACACAGGTTCGACCACAGAGTCTCTTGACTCTGTAAAACATGTCCCACCTCGATAAAAACATCACGCTATGTGAAGCCCACATGTCTGTTCTCAATGTACAAAATAACTTAAAAATCGTAGATTTTATTGAACTCTGTAGTCTCCACCCTCAACTAAACAACGAACATGGCCTTTTTGAACTGTATCTGCCCACCCCCATTGACCTAATTCCTAGATGTAAACATGCCTTACATAACACTAACGGCGGCCTTCTTAACAGTTTCACGTGTTCCGGCATGATGTTTCCTCACTCAATTAAAATTGACTTCGTGCCCCCCACGCACGTTGACAAATCAGTTCCCGCACAAAAACCTCCAACGAACATATAATAATAATAATGATAATAAAAATAATAATAATAATAAAATTTATATAGCGCTGATACCAGACAAGACTGTTCATAGCGCTATGTTCAGGACATGCATCCTGAAGAGATGAGTTTTCAGTCTACTCTTAAAAGAGGAGACTGACGTACTAGCCCTAATACTACTTGGCAGAGAGTTCCAGAGCCTGGGACCAGCAGAGGAGAAAGCCCTATCCCCTATAGTCCTGAGCCTCGTATTAGGGACCTCTAGGTGGGTGCCATCATTTGACCTTAGATCACGTTCACCCTGTTTAATCTGAAAAAGATCAAGTAAGTAAGGTGGAGCCTTACCATTTAGGGCCTTCCAGGTCAGGAGTAGGATTTTGAAATCAATTTTTGCTTGGACTGGTAGCCAGTGAAGTTCCCTTAATTTTCCTGAGATATGGTCAAATTTCCTAAATTTTCCTACGACATGTGCTGCAGAGTTTTGAATGTATTGTAGTTTCCTAATGTCAGATTTAGGAAGACCTGTAAGTAAACCATTTCCATAGTCCAGGGTTGAGGTGACAAAAGCATGGGTAAGTGTTATGGCTGTCTTCTCATCTAGACAGTGCCTAATGGCCGCAAGGTTCCTAATGTGGTAGTAGCCCTTCTGGCACATTCTTTTAATCTGAGCCTTCATATCCAGCCTGGTATCCAGAGTTATGCCAAGGTCCACTACAGATTCACTAGGGGTAATATCAGAGTTGCCAACTGTGATGGTGCTTGAGTTACTGCTACCGAAAGCAGTATTGTACCTGTCAGTACTTATGAGCATCTCCGTCTTGCCATCATTTATCTTCATCTTGTTAGATAGTAGGAAGTCCCTAACTTCACCAACACATCTTTCAAGGTTTTGCTTGTCCACATCAACCTGATGTGGGGAAGAATGATCTATTGGAATGTAGATCTGGGTATCATCAGCATAGATGTGATAGCTCAATCCATATTTGGTAAGGATATCAGACAGGGGTGTCATATAGATAGTGAATAGTTTAGGCCCTAATACTGATCCTTGTGGAACACCATATCTAATGGGCTTCATGCAGGACCTACCAACTCCCACTTTAACACACTGTTGCCTATTACTTAAGTATGACCTTATCCAAGATAGGGCATGACCTCTAACCCTGCAACGAGATTCGAGTCTATCTAGGAGAATTTGATGGTCAATGGTGTCAAAGGCAGCAGAGAGGTCCAGCAATAGCAAAATAACTGACTTTTTGTTATCGAGAGCACCGATTATGTCATTGTGTACTCTTAGTAGAGCAGTTTCAGTACTATGATATTCCTTATATGCTGATTGAAATTTAACAGTAAGGCCATTCCTTACTAGGTGGGGAACCAGTTGATCTGCAGCAGCCCGTTCTGTGAGTTTGGAGATGTATGTTAAGTTGGAAACTGGTCGAAAATACTTTCCAGGCCCAGTTTTTTAAGCAGGGGTGTTATTATGGCAATCTTCATGTTTTCAGATACTGCTGACTCAACAAGTGATTTGTTAATGATAGCAGTAATTAGTGGTAAGAGGTCATCCAAGAGTTCAAATAGGAGCCAAGTAGGGATAGGATCCAGTTCACAGGATTTCTTAGCTGACCTTTTTATCAGTTTACATACATCCTCCTGTGTTAAGGGTATGAACCTATCAAGGCACTCAGGAGACCCATTAACACCATTGTTTGCAGTGTCACCTGGTGGTGGATTTTGGCAGGATGAAGCATCAATATCATGGCGTATTTTGTCAATCTTTTCAAGGAAAAATGTGTTAAACTTTTCCGCCAGCATAACTTCACAGTCTGATTGGGGCATAGGAACCTCCTTATTCTTGTGCATGACTGTATATATGACTTTAAAAAGTTTTTTAGGGTCATGCTTGTTTTCCTCCACCAAATTGGAGAAATAACTGGATTGAGCTGCTTTTAGCATGGAATTATATTTATTCCTCTGAGAGTTGTAAAGCTCCTTATCAATGTGAGAGTCACTTCTATTCATTTTTCTCTCAAGCCTTCTCTTGAGAGAAATTTCCAGCTTTAGTTGGTCATTCATCCATGGAACAGGGTTCCGTTTAGTATCAATTGCCTGTCTGATGGGAGCATGCTTGTCTATGAGTGATGTGATTTCTTGTCGTAGTAATCCACCATATCCACCAGGCTAAGGTGTTCCCAGCAATCAGGGTCTAGGGACCTAATGTCCCTCTTTAGGGATTGGAGATCTAGGCCCTTAAAGTTCCTATACTTGATTGCCTTTTTGTGTGGTTTAGGGGTTGTCATACCTATATAGAGCTTAATTATCCTGTGGTCAGATATGTATTCATCCACCAAGTGGCTCTTTAGTAACTTATTTCCCTTAAAAGTAATAATAAGGTCAAGTGTGTTACCTAATCTGTGAGTTGGTTCCTTTACCCATTGGTTCATGTCAAAAGTAGAGAGGACATCATTGAACTTTATGACATCAGGTTTGCTAGGTGTATTGACATGAAAATTGTAGTCACCTAAGATTAAATGACCCATAATGAGATAGTAGCTGGGTGAATTCATCATAAAATTCAGAATAAGTATATCTGTTTTTGGCAGATGGTTCCGGGCGATAGATAGTAACAAAGGTAAGCTTTTTCCCTTTGATTAAAAGGGATGCCTCAAGGAGTTCCATTGTCTTCACCACTGGTTGGTTCAACCTATTTGTTATAAATGGGAGCTCAGCACGCCGAAGTAGACCCAGGTCCCCACCTGAGCGCCCTCTGCGAGGGAAGGAGTGGAATTTGAGGGTGGCCCCCTCAAGCTCCCTAGTAACCCTCTCCTCATTATCTACTTGTAACCATGTATCAGTTACAAATAGAGCATCGAGGTTATGTTCAGAGAAATAGTCCCTCAATAGTAGTACCTTGCCAGAGATACTTTGAGCATTACACACACCAATTAGTAGTTGGTTGCTAGGCTTGGATTTGCATGGCTGTGGGTTATTGTTCGTGGCGCCCCCTTTATTTCCCTTTCGTCTACGAGCACGTGTTGAGCCTGCAGGGCCATGTTCTGTATGGGTCTGTATATTATTTCAGATTGAAAAGCGATTTTGTGTGGGAGAATTTGTCGCAATTGACCGGTTGCACGTATTTAACATGGGTTCCATATCAGTTTGATTATTAAATTTCGCTTTGTTTACTTTCAAAAGTCAAGCACGTGGTGGTTTCACTCGGCGATTTCCGGCCAAGATCGTGTACCAATCAGGTTTAACCGAGGCAGTAGAGTGGGCAGAGCCAGGGATTGACGTCACTGAGCATACGGGTTTTGACATAGAGCATCTGGGCATTTTCAAAGTGTCAATAAAGAAGCTGCCGGACATATTCATGCGGCGTTCAGCGTTACAATGATATTTCGTCGAGTAAGATGTACGAGTGTCAACGCTGAGGGGCATATTACTGTCAGGACTATAAGAGGTAAGCGATGCATGTTTTAATATAGAGGAGAAGTTATGGATTTTATTTAGAGACGATAATTTCACAGAGTGATAGTCAGGAATCTCATGAGGCAAACTGTATGAGTGGCCAGCACCAACTGATTCCAAAGTCGAGAAAAGAGGGGTATTTTGTTTAAATGTGAGCGGTTTGCGGAATAATGTTAGATGTAGTGATTTACATGAGGATTTAGCTAGTCTAATTATATGTTTATGTTTTACTGTTACCATATTAAGATTGTTAAGCGAGTGAGGTCGTGTGAGTCGGCCAAGGTGAAGGTCACAACGGATGATGGCACACGTGGAGATATATGGCAGTGTATTATAGGAAGACAAGATTGAAGCATTTGGATTTTTTACACAGGAATTATATACCGTTGAACAATTAGAATAAGCAAAGCAAGAACATATACAGACATCAGTAACATTTTCAATAAAACAGTTTGTTTTATTCAGAAATACACTCATAGGTGGCACTGGCCACAACCGTCAATTAATGTCAAGTTCATTATTTATACAGTCTTTAGCAGCGGCAATCGCTGATCCTGTCCCTCTGATCATTATCATCGATATGGGCTTCCCGTCTTGAACCACGTCCTTAAGGTTAATGGAAGCACCGGATTTTTACCGGAAAGATTCAATGGTTGAACCCTTTGTCCCGATTATGCATCCTGCATCTTTCTTGGGGATGAAGATAACTTCCTCACGGGTCCTCTTCTTGGTCTCAGATTTAGTAGAAGTGGTGGATGTAGGGGTTGTTGCAGGCCTCGTGGGGATGATGGATGTCCTAGCAGGCACAGATAGGTCTCCACGTAGCAGTGAGAGGTCTTTAGGAGGAGGCGTCTTTGGAGTGGCAGCAGGCATCTTCAGAGAGTTAAGCTGGTTAGCAACAGCCGTCAGGGAAGCTGATAGCAGCTGTCCATCTTCAGCCTCACCCTCACTTCCATAGAATGAATCAATCCGCTGATAGGTGTAACCACTGAATACCCAAGAAGCCAAGCAACTATCGAGGGCATACCACTGTTGAAGTATTTCAGGATCTTGGTCCTTAACAGGGGGAGGAGTGAAGACCACCACCAGGGGTCCTTTAGATCTCAACAGGCGCACGGCTTGGGTAAGCCTGCGAAATACCTTCCTTCCCGACCATGACTTCTTCAATGGTGATGTATCAGGCAGGATAATGATCAGATCGACCTTCTCAGCCAGGGGTAGGCCAGCGTTTCCGTAGTTATGGAGGTCTGCCAGTCATCCCTGGTGAGGGAATCCACGAAATCGTCCTCCTGGCCCATAACACTGAAAAGTACTTGAGTGGAACCATCGGCCACGGAGGTCTTTGAGGCATCCTCGTCAGATCCATCCTCAGCGTCAGCTGCAGTAGCGGAAGGTAGCGTGCCAGGACCTCCTCCTTCTCAGATAGGAGGGAGGAGGTACGGGCCAGCTCTGCCATGAGCCTGGCCCTCCCGGTCTCAAGGTCCTGGATGTCCTTCTCCTGGGAGCGTACCCGGTCACTAAGGATACTTATCTCAGCATTAGCGGCTGTATTGAGTGCTGTCAGACGGCCGTGAGAGCGATGAAGGGCCTCGAACTTAGATTTCCAGTCCGTCAGGTCATCATTGGCAGCCGTCAGCTCCAGAGTGGCCGGGTTCGGGGTGGTTGGAGCAGGGGGAAGGTTTAAATATACCTTACTCCACACACTTATACATACCCTCTCCGGGCCTCATTGGATACAAGGTCAAACTTTTCCATGCAGCCCGTAAATCCATATTCGTCTCAACCAAAACAAAACAGAACTGATCACATTACGGTTCATTTAGTCATGAGGTCATTTTCCTTGGCGACTACAATTTCCATGTCAACCTCCCCCTAAAGCCTGATGTCGTTAAGTTTAATGATATCCTATCTACCTTCGATCTAACACAATGGGTTCAAGAACCAACCCATAGGTTAGGGAACACCCTTGATCTAATCGTCACCTTCAAGGGTAACAAACTCCTGAAGAGCCACCTGGTGGATGAGTACATATCTGATCATAAAATGATTAAGATATACCTAGATATTTCACCTCCAAAACCCCCCAGAAAATCTATCAAAGACAGGAATTTCAAGGGATTAGATCTTGAGTCACTAAGGAGGGACATCAAATCCCTGACCAATAGACACACAACATGGGAACACTTATCCTTGAATGACATGGTGAATCACTATGACAGGGAACTCACATCGCTCATGGATAAACATGCTCCTATCAAGGCTGCAAAAGTCACTCAGCGCAAACCTGTACCCTGGATGAGTGATCAATTAAAGCTGGAAAGGTCTCTCAAGAGGAGGCTTGAGAGGAAAATGAACCGAACCGATTCTCAGATTGATAAAGAACTATACAAGTCTCAGAGAAATAAGTATAATTCCTTGCTAAAATCGTCTCAATCTACATACTTCTCCAACTTGGTTGAAGAAAATAAACATGACCCTAAAAAACTTTTTAGAGTCATAGACACAGTCATGCACAAGAAAAAGGACACACCAATGCCCCAAACCGACTGTGACGTCACACAGGCTGAGAAGTTTAACACTTTTTTTCTAGGAAAAATAGAAAGAATTCGCCAAGAAATTGACAAGGCTCCACTCAGCCATAGTCTGCCACCAGGTGACACTACGAACAATAGAACATTATGTCTGGTGAAATTCACACCTTTAACCATGGATGACGTTCGAAAATTGGTCAAGAAGTCTGCAAAGAAATCATGTGAGCTGGATCCTATCCCGACTTGGCTCCTGTGCGACCAACTTGATGACCTCCTACCAATAATAACCTCCATCATAAATAAATCACTGATGGAATCTGAAGTATCAGAAAATATGAAGATAGCAATTATAACACCCCTGTTGAAGAAACTTGGTCTAGAATTGGTTGAGGAAAACTACAGGCCGGTTTCTAACCTGACATTTATCTCAAAGCTGACTGAGAGGGCGGTAGCCGATCAGTTAGTCCCTCATCTTGTAAGGAATGGCCTTACTGACAAGTTCCAATCTGCATACAATCTGAATATCACAGCACTGAAACTGCTTTGTTAAGGGTACAAAATGATATCTTGTATGAAATAGACAACAAAAAGTCAGTCATCTTGCTGTTGCTTGACCTCTCTGCTGCCTTTGACACCATTGACCATCAAATTCTATTTGATAGACTGGAAGCCAGATGTAATGTCAAGGGTCATGCCCTTTCCTGGATTAGGTCAGGAACAGAAAACAATGTGTGAAGGTTGGGACAAAGAGGTCATGCCTGAAGTCCATAAAATATGGAGTACCACAGGGCTCAGTTTTGGGTCCCATACTGTTCACGATTTACATGTCGCCCCTCTCTGACATTCTGGCCAAAAATGGTCTGAGCTACCATATCTACGCAGATGATACTCAAATCTACATCCCTGTTGACCACACTTCCCCCCACCAGGGGGACATAAGCAGACTCAAACTTGAGGAATGTGTCTGTGAGGTCAGAAACTTCCTCATATCTAATAAGATGAAGATAAATGATGGAAAGACAAAGATGCTCATATGTACTGACAAGTACAATACTGCAACCCACAGTAGTATCCCTGACACGATCAGAGTAGGTAACTCTGATATTTCCCCCAGTGAGTCAGTGATGGATCTTGGAATCACATTCGACTCAAATATGGACATGAAGGCACAGATCAGAAAAAAATGTGTCAGAAGGGCTATTACCATATCAGGAACCTGGCAGCCATTAGAAATTGTCTAGACGAGAAGATGGCTGTTACACTGTAGCTTCTTAATGTCGGCTGGTCTTCCTAAAACCGACATTAAGAAGCTACAATACCTCCAAAACTCTGCAGCACGCGTTGTAGGAAAAATCAGGAAATTCGATCATATCTCAGGAAAACTCCAGGAACTGCACTGGCTCCCTGTACATGCGAGAATAGATTTTAAAATCTTTCTCTTAACCTGGAAGGCCCTAAATGGTAAGGCTCCGTCCTACTTACGTGATCTACTACATATTAAAGATGGGGAACGCTGCCTTAGATCCAATGATGGCACTCATTTACAGGTACCTAAAACTAGGCCAAGGACAGTAGGAGACAGGGGCCTTTTCTTATGTTGGCCCTAGACTCTGGAACACCTTACCTACTGTGATTAGAACAAGTACTTCAGTCTCCTCATTCAAAAATAGACTGAAAACTCATCTCTTCAGGACACATGTCCTGAATATAGCGCTATGAACAGACCTTGTCTGGTATCAGCGCTATACAAATTTTATTATTATTATTATTATTATTATTACTTTTGGATGCTTGTGCTTCCCGATAAAATATATCATAGGATGGTCCATCTTCTTACTGGTTCATAGTGCTGTGTTCAGACATGTTTCCTGAAAAGATGTGTTTTCAGTCTGCTCTGAAAAGAGGTAACTGAGGTAGTGGTCCTAATATCATAAGAGAGCGAGTTCCAGAGTCTTGGACCAATGGATGAAAAGGCCCTATCACCTACTGTCTTCAGACAGATCTTGGTGATCACTAGGTGGAAACCTGTGGGACCTAACCTTGACACGTCGCTTCCTGTTACATAGATATGATCGAATCCATGACAGGGCTTAACTTTTAACAATGCATCGTGATTCCAATCCCTCAAATAGTATTTGATGGTCAATGGTATCAAAGACTGCAGAGAGGTCAAGCAACAATAGGATAACCGACCTCATGTTATCCAGATCTTGCTGAGATATCATTTTGCACCCTCAGTGCTATGTGATTCTCTGTAGGCAGACAGATATTTATCAGTAAGGTCATTTCTTGCTAGGTGAGTGACCAATTGGTCACCAACTGCCCCTTCAGTCAGTTTAGAGATATAGGTTTGAGACAGGTCTGTAATTCTTTTCAATGAGTTCTAGACCAAGCTTTTTTTCAAGAGGGGAGCAATGATGACAATTTTCATGTTTTCTGATACTGCTCAATAAGTTAGTGACTTGTTAATGATAGCAGTAATGATAGGTAATAGGTCATCAATGAGGTCAAGAAGCCAAGTCGGAATGGGGTCAAGTTCACAAGACTTCTTGACAAAATTGGACGCATCGCTCTTTGTTAATGGAACAAATCTGTCAAGTGATGATTGATTGGGGGTAAAGAGCCATTGTTCGTAGTGTCACATAGTTGCAGATTTGTACAACGGGGTGTAATATCCATGCCTCTGCAGATTTCCGCGATTTTTTCAATGAAAATTCCATTAAGTGATATCACAGATTAATTGGGGCATAGGTGTGCCCTATTATTATGTATGACTTAATCAATGAACCTATAGCTAAAAAAGCTGTTGGGGTCATGTTTGTTTCCCTCAACCAAATCTGCAAAATATTTGGATTAGGATGACTTCAACAAAAATATATATATATATTTCTCTGAGTATTATATAATTCTTTATCAATATGAAGCCCAGATTTATTCAATTTCCTCTTTATTCTTCTCTTGAGACACCTCTCATGGTTAATGTGATCACATATCCAAGGCATTGGTTTGCGTTGTGATACCTTGGCTTTTTAATGAGAGCATGCTTATCCATTAGTAAAGTAAGCTTATTATCAGTCCATCATGTCATGTGGGAAAGAAAGTCCCATGCAGGGGTTTGTTGTGTGAGGGATTTGATTTCATCCCCAAGATATTTAAGTTTGTTACCCTTATAGTCCCTGTAACTAATGGATCTTTTAGCAGGTTTAGGGGGTTTGACATCAAGATGTAGACTGGCCATCTTATGATCAGATATGTATTCATCAACTAAATGACTCATGAGGGACGTATTCTCCTTGAAAGAAATGATTAGATCAAGGGTGTTTCCTAACTTGTGGGTTGGCTCATTGACCCATTGAGTCAGGTCAAAGGTAGATAGGATGTCATTAAAATTTATGACATCTGGTTTGGTTGGTTTATTTACATGGAAGTTGTAGTCACCCAGGATGATGATGTTGTGGTTGAACGAACCATAGTGGTCTACTAACTGGGTGAATTCATCATAAATCTCAGAATGGGTATATCTATTCACACCAGATGGTTCTGGCCTATAGATAACCACAAAAGATAGGAGAACTGCAGACACGGTAGATACAATAGTCATCCTTTATTCCAGGGTATAAAGTATACATATATATACATTGAATACATACATATATAAATACACAACCCCGAGTTAGCTTATGGCATGACATGAGCGATCAGCCAGAGTGGTCATCTGTGTAAATCCTGTGTGGGCATGAAGTAACAGAGAGTGCCGGCCTACGGCCCATCCGCTCACTCCTGCTCCCTGCTTGTCCTGAGTGTCGTGGCTTGGCTCTTTGCTTTCCTGGATCCAAACTGGATATGTGTCGTGTGTGACAATATTTATACCCACGCGTGGATATGCTCTCATCTCTGGCTAATGACCAAATATGGTCATTTCTTGTACTTTGACACAGTGGATCCATAATGTATGCAACTTGCTCTTGACGGGTACCACAGTTTCGCACATCCACCGTCTCTCCGTCAACCTGCACTTGTTAACCTCTCGTCACTGCCAGATATCATTGATGTCCACACATTTCTATACATGTCTGTAGATGGGCAATCTGTATCCTGATGGGCAATCGTCTCCCCTTCAACAAAGCATGTCCGCGTGCTCATACGGGAGTATATATATATCAATTGAAAAACACACTCATCACTCATGCCAATGCCATACCGATTATAATAAGACAACAAAGATAAATCCAAATAACATCAAAGAACAATACATAAAACAGTTCCTGCACACATGCTACCACATCGGTGTAAATTCTTCACAGTTTACATAATTATCATACCAAAAGTTGATCTGTTAAGTTTTTGAATAAAAATGGAGGTGAAATTCACATTAAAATGATATCCTTAAATCACATAAGCAATTATGAATATTAGCAATATTAATCATATCAATTAATTTCTTGGGATATTTTTGCTCTATGGTGAACTATGGTTCCTATACATACCACATAAAATGCACAAAAACCACAAACACACTTTGTCTATAACCCATGTCAATGGCACGCGTATGCGCACATAATACGGTAGCCTTAGCCTTAAAAATTTATGGAAGAATTGTAGAAGCCACCATTACTCTAGGCTTGCTTATACTCTATTCACTTCACATCCATTACTCTGGCAGGTAAAAAAAATTAGGAGTCTCCATTACTTTCCAGACTCGATTGAAAAGCCTCTATTCATTCCAGGCATTTTTATCCATGTATACTGTGAGTAAGCCCTAAAGATTAATAGTCTTCCATTTCAACAACTCATTCTTTGAAATATAACAAGGTTTACACATAAAAATCTGGATCTGAAATATCGAATATAAAGCATTTTAATATATTTTGGTCCTTTTTGTTTCCTCTTTATATATATAGTCCTTGTTTCCTTAGATATTCCTCTGATAGTTAGTCCTTGATATTTTTTCCTTTGATATTCATATGAAATTTAGTTATATATAGTGTCTCATAATGTCAGAATGTAGAATTTCACTCTCATCAGGATGATCACAGGGCGGAACAGAAGTGACATTGGTCTTTGTTATATCTCTCAGTGTTATATTGTCACTTACCCTCAGCGTCACACTCAATGCCATGGATCGTTTTGATTCATCCACCACTTTGTTAGATGGAGGAACAACTGACTTTCGAATCAGTTATTTCTCATCGGGAAGGAAATGTAGCTCTGGAAGGATCCGCCAGGCGTCTCCCACATTTTATAGATATTCCACGGGAGCGCGCCCCTGACAGGCGAGTACTGTTTTTTCACAATTTCAGCTCATTCAAGTATGTAGTTCTCAAAATCCACACTTCTTGTGGATTGGGACTATACAATGTTATCCCCGGCACTCATAAGTCTTTTTATATGACTTTACATGAGGAATGCCATTTCGCATACTTCCCTGGCCTTATCAGAGTTGTGCATGGGATACTGTCTGAGTGCTCTTGTCGTATGATGGCTGATCTCCTTACAGCATTCCTTCATACCCCGCCTCAGTTACACTGGGATCAACATGGCCCACCTTTGAAATTTAAAGGATGCATTTCAGAATCACTTCCCCCTATATCACGAAAACAATTGGTTATTCTTTCAAATGATTTGTTGGATTCATGGCTTCGATCGAGAATTTTTTCTCCTTGCCCTACCCTTAGGACTATATGCCCTGATCCCTTTTTCGGAGAATATGGCTTCTTTAAATTAAATCCTCATTGATCCCGAAATTAAGAAATTGGTTTGATAAAATATTTTTATTAACATCCTGTATAACACATTCTTTTTGGATTCAACATTAACAATTGTTCTATAATTTCTATCCCAAGTTTGATAAGTCAACAATAATCGTTTTTCTCATTTCTGCCACGATTTTCCATTCCCAATCTGGCATTTAGCCAGCATCACTACCCCTTAACCCCGCGTTATCCCTTGCCTTCTTGTCACTTCTGAAAACCCCTATCACCCAAGTGTTTCATTACGGTACCTCACCGGTCCGTAAACAGTTTATTACCCTTTATCTTCTCCACATGTTTGCTAAAGTTCATATGGATAATGTCCTTACAATTCTTTGTTCAACAACACCGTGTTTTTTTCCTTTTATAATATTACAGTAAATTTTTAGCACCATTTCTATGGTTCACAGCTTTAGATGCCGATTTCACATAATTTCCATTTGCAATTATTGTTCCCATTTAGTACTTTATGGCTTTGTACTTTCACACCAAGTTCCAAAATTATTTGCCCTCATATGAGACGATGCCATGTCATGCATTGTCACAGATTTTAATCGTTTTTCCTCACATCAATTCACTTGTTGCTCATATGAGCAATTAGAGCATTCCGGTATGGCTTGCTCCTTGACTGGCTGTGTATCGTGTGTACAGCCTATGTGTATCCCCGCGTCAGGATGAGATCATATCTAATTCTGTACAGTAACCAAGTACATTTATATTGTATGCTTGATCCTTACTTTTTATTATCTTCTCGTACCAATTACATCGATAATGATATGACTCTAACCAACAAACCACTTACGTTAAACCTTTGGAAAGTGTAATTGTAGGATATAGATTACCTACCTATAGACTCTCAGGAATATATATAGACAATCATAGACAATCACGATCTCTGGCAGAATATCATGCATAGTTATTGAGTGCCGCGTGAAGTCAACAAGTGCAGGCTGACGCATTGTCTCACTCACCGGACATAGAGGTGACGTGATTCCCCCACGTGACGCTGGCAAAGACGTGCGCAACCCCGAAGCAGGAGAGGATGCCACGCAGGCAGACCCCACACACTTGATGCTCAACGATTCTTTAAAAGGCCCCGCAACTGTTGGACGCAAGGCAGAAGAAGAGATCCAGCGTCCACTTGCCTAGAAGAACCACGATACTCAGCCTCGTGACCACATAGACTTGGGTGTTTTATGTATTCTCAGGACTCTATTAGTATCATGCATTTGGGTATTTCATATGCCTCGCTCATTGCCATGCTGGCCTAGCCAGACAAGGATATACAGCACCGAATAAAGGTAGATATTGTGCAGTGTATATTCTGTGTCTGCAGTCCTTATTACCTCACTCCTCATATAGGTAGATAGGGTTGCTAGGTTCCGTGCCCCGCCTCACAGTAGCCAGCGAGTAGAGTATTGATCCCCCTTCCACGTCCCCCAACAACGGATACTCACAAACCATGGGTAACATAATCATCAGTGCTTAGAGTATTCTGTTTGATTGTTCTTCGGAATATTTTTCGCTTTCACGATGTTTGACTAGTGCTTTCCTTGTATCTTCTTCTTGATATTCTGTATCAGTTGAATTGACTTCCTCGTGACGTCCGTCACATTGCTTGAAGGCTTGTGTCTACGGGATTCTTGAGCCAGTCCCGCATTTCGTCCAGGATCAACCACGAATCAATCACGTGTTAGCCATTGGTAATTTTCCTCATCATTTTCATTTTGACATGAGCTGACAGCTTCATAGCTGCCTTGACCAAGTTAAAATATTAGCATTCAACTATACACCCCTGTTGTTTGATCCCTAGGTTTCCATTCAATGATTGTCACTATCGGTAGAGCATCAATCTCTTTTTAGACAGACTGTTTCTGTTTGACCTTACGTGCCAGCTTAACAGCTGCAGAACCGATTGTTTTTCATCCTCAACAAACACAATACGGAAAGATTTACCTCCCTTTATATAAAATAAATTGTTGCCATCCAATTGGAACCCCCTCACTTTCTGTCACTATTTCTGACAGCAGTGTTCCAGTTGTGTTCCGATACTAGTCTTCCTTTTGCTGTGACATCTGTTGTAGCAATTGTTGTTGCATTTATTGTTGCACTTCTTGCTGCAGTTGAATCTGTGTTGCCGATGTTTGTAACTTTTCAGAAGAATAAACTTGTCTGTTATTTATTTATTCACATACATTTTTTTCCATTCAGATTCCTTTTAACCTCAACTGTTATTGCCAGATTTTTTTTCTCAACTACCTCACATGATGCGTATTTTTAGCTTATCTTTTTAATTATGTGTTGTAACAGAAAATACACTATAGTTCAGATACTTATTACCACATTACAGTAAACTTAATTTCACTGATACCTATAAAATTTTTACCTTGATATTAATGTTACAGTTCATAGAAATGATACATTTCAAATTATCAGTATTTTAATGATTTCACTTCAATCATGCTTTCACGTATGGATGTGCTCATAACATTTACCTTCATATTGTATGATGTTGATAACTTCGTAAAATGGTATTTTGAAATGTGCCTTTCTTTGTTGTACAACTCTGTTTTAGATTTGTGAAAGTCTATTGGTTTTTATTACTGATACTTCGAACACTTGGAGTTGAACCTTCGATATTCTATGTTGGGTTCTTGTGCCTTCTTTCTTCCAAACTTTATGGACTCATATCACAAATTTTGTATGGGCACCTCCTTGTTTTCCCAGTATTGTTACAATATCAATATTGTAATTTAATCTTCTTCGACTATTCAAGTGTTGTAATTCTGTTATGTTTGATCTTTTACTATATCTGGTTGTTGTACACAAAATTCATTACGATACACAACTTATCCTTGACTGTATACATTTTCTGTTTTCCTCTAAAGATCCATTTTCATTGTAATAGTGATCCTAAAATCCATCTATTATATATTTGCTATTATATAAATTTTCGTATTTTGACAAATATGAACATAGTACTTTTTCTTGATGTACACTACGTCCTTAGATCTTGTACTTTTCGATTTTACAATTTTGCAATTTTGTACATATGTAATCTGGTCTAGGCTTGGCAACTGGCAAAGAGTGAGTTTTTCAATTAATATATATACTCCCGTTTGAGCATGCGGACGTGCTTTGTCGAAGGGGGGCCGTGTGTAGGATATAGATTACCTACTTACTGACTCTTATAAACATATATAGACAATCATAGACAATCACAATCTTTGGCAAGAAACGATCAGGGTTACTGAGTGCTACATGAGGCCAACAAGTGCAGGCTGATGCAATGCACCACTCGCCGCAAATAGAGATGACGTTATCCTCCCAGCTACGAAGGCAGGACATGCGCAGCCCCGAAGCAGGAGAAGACGCCACATAGGCAGCCCTCACACAGATGCTCAATTTTCCTTAAAAAGGCCTCGAAATCGCTACTCGGGGGCCAGAAGACCAGAATCCACTTGCCCAGGAGATCCATGACACTCAGCTTGGTGACCGCATAGACTTGGGTGTTTTATGCATCCTCAGATCTTTGTCAGTATCATGCATTCAGGTATTTCATATGCCTTGCTCTTTGCCATGCCGACCTAGCCAGACTAGTGTATACAGCACCGAATAAAGGAGACCCTTGTGCATTGTATACTCTGTGTCTGCAGTCCTTATTACCTCCCAACTCACATAGGAAGATAGGGTAGCTGGGTTAAGAGCCCCGTTCACAGCCAGCGAGTATAGCGAGTATAGTATCGAGTATCTGATCCCCGTCCACGACCCCAAACGACGGATGTCCCCTGCACCCACACAGTACTACCATTAGTACGTAACACATATACAAACAAAGTCGTGTTTATGTAAGACATATTTATTTACAGAATAGTGTGAAGACATGTATTATTACACAGTGTCAGTGAAAAATGTCATTTCTCTTCTTTACTTCAGATTTAGCTTTACAGATAGAGTCCTTACTCACAAAGATCGTGATGATATTAAGTCTACTTGTCGATTTCCCTGCGATTGACTTGGATCTCGACACCCCTGGAGCAACAGAGAGTGTAGATATTACATCCCTTCTCTCCAAATACTCTGCCGGCTCCAAATTTGATCACCACAACCTTTGATTATCCAGTTGAGGAGGATGATGAAGAGGAGGAAGCAAGCTGAGTTGCTGAGGATTTTTCTTCAGAGTGAAATGTGGAGACTTCAGGCATAGAGGGTGCTTCGCCTTGTTGATCTCAGAGATGAGGAAAATAATCTGTGGCAGAAGCGTACCCTCCCGGGCAACCAAAGAAGTCGTGGTGCCCTCAAACTCCGCAATCTTCACGTAGCTGTATCTGGGAATCTGGATCGTGGGGAGGAGATTAGTGAAAATGACCCAATTCTTCCTCTGGGTAGCATGGTCGACAGGAACTGCAGCCCCTCTGCAGTAGATTTCCTCTTGATTGCAGTCCTTGGGGAGGCAGACAGGGACAGACTTGGTCTTCTCAGCAATAGACGGGAGGTCAGACTAGAGGTCACCCTCATCGACTGACTTTGAAAGAATGTCTGGATCAGGTCATCATATTCCTGGATGGACATGGCTAATTAAGCCGCAAGGACTTGCTTATCCGTGCTGAAACGAACATTTTCGGCTTGAAAATCAGCTACTTTTGTCAGCCTTGTCACTTCTGTGCTGCCAACGTTGCAGTCAGACAATTGTAAGTTGACCTGAGCACCTCATACACATCAAATGGCACTGTCTCGGGCACATAAACATCTGCATCCTCCCATGATACATCGCTATGGAGGACTGGTCTGGACGCAACAGCGGGAACATCACGGCTTGCCATGGTAGGTTCTCAACATGTTCAATGTTTGAGTGGTGAGAGAGAATGAGAATGGCCGTTGAAAATTTGGCTTTATATAAAGAAAATCTGACACTTCAACCTAGCATGACACCTTAATCTGACATCACACAGGTAGACGTAGGTATTTTGGAATCAAATAATTCTCGATGAGTGAGGAATTTGCTCATCAGAGTATGCAGGTAAATGCGGGTCAGTGTAGCTATGACAAAATGTGCAACAGAATTATTATTTGGCTATTTAATATAAAAAGAATAGTAATATGTCTGTCAAAATAATTTTCAAGTAATAAGAAAGTAAATAAATGAGATGTTATTGTGAAGCTTATAGATAATATGCAACAGAATAATTATTCAGTTGTTAATACAGTGAGAATAATGTGATGGTATATCAGCTGAAATAATTATTACGTATTGAGTCATTTTGTGTATATATTTATCCACAGAAATATTAATTTCTGTGGATATTTCTATTAATGATAATAATCAGTAAACCAAAATTCTCTGATTCACTTTGCTAATTTTAGGAAATCAAGGAGAAATTCCAATCTAGTTGGTACGTGATGGCCTGAGAGAAATAACACCAAAAAAGGACATATAAAGAAAGTAAAAAAAGTATGAGGCCAACATATGCTAGGGACGTGGTAGTGTTATCTATGGACTGTGGATCCAAATGATCTATGGGGATACTCGCTGGCTAGTAAGTTGGGCATATTTAGCAGTGGTTTTGGGACGTGGTTTTGGGCCATTAAGTAGGTATGCGTTCGGACTCCCTGAAGCTGGTGAGAGAAGGAATTTAGCAGAGGTTTAGCAGTAAATTCGCCTGTGTGCCAAGAGGCTGAGGAAGTTGGTTCAGACCAAGAGCACTCGACACAGGCAGAGCAAGATTGTCAGCTTGTGAACACTGTGCCTTCAACTGACATCAACTTGGGACTGGCCTTCCCGATTGAAAGTCAATCAAGACTGCTGTCAGAGCTTGCAAACAGTCAGAAATACCTAGGTATAGACATTTCACATGAAGGTCCCAGTTTCTTGCCACATCCCGTAAGTTGGATATGATGAACTGTAGAGATCAATCTTTCTCTGACATTTGACTGGTGCCCTTCCTTTTTCACAATGACTTATTCCATTCTGTTTTATGGATGTATTGTAACAAATGCTGTATCAGCATAACAGACAAACCTGGATGGAATAGAATATTCAAAACAAATATTTTGCAGGATGATTTCTGACACTTCTAAAGCCGTCCTTCCTCTTAATCTTAGCATCAGTTCATATCCTCTATGAGATTTGCACATATATTAAATGTCAATATGGACCTCCCCAAAAGGTCTATAATTGGAGGGTATGCGTAGGTTGTACTCCCTTTCCTTCCCAACAGGGGATTTCATATGATTGCATACTGTACAACTATGAATATATAGTACTAATTTCTCATACGGTTGCTCATACAGTTGGGGAACATAATATGCTTTTCTGATGGTTTGCAAAGTTCTGGTCACGCCTTGATGATTGGCAAGAAGAAACTCATGATATTGTTGTAAAATGTAAGGCAAGTATTTGTCTGGTATGCACAATGCTACTTTACAGTCCCTTTCATCCTGTGTGGGATCTTATTTGAAAAGGACACCTTGGACTATCGCAAAGAAATCTTGCTCTGAGGTAAAATACAGCTCTCTAAAAATGCCATGATTTCTCTGTATGCAGGTGTCTCTAGCTGTGCCTGTCGCATTTCCCTCTGTGACATGGGTAGTTTATAGTTCTTCAGAATTTTGTGTTTAATGATGTCTAAAACACATTTATTTCATTTTGTCGGTAGCAGCCGCCAACTATCTATGAGTATTTGTTCATGAGAGCAATCATTAATCAATTGTCTCTGGTTAATTAGCGTATTTCGGATTGGTCCATTGTGTTGTTGGGATGGTGCTGCTTGGTTGGAGTTAACAGGCTGTGGTGATGGCCTTAGCCGATAAGTGCCCAGATCTAAATTGGTATTTTTCGACTGAGGAGGGGGTGTCACAACAGCAGATTTTAGTTTCTTTGCTCTGGTGGGGAGTGATTTTGCCGTAACTGATGTATCTGTCACCGAGATGTTTAGGCTTTATGCCATTGCCTGTTAGGTGTTGTGGCTGGGCAAGTGAACTCTCTGATGTCCTGAGTTTTTAACTCAGGGTTTATTTCATGTAGCACACTGCCATCTACACAGTGCAGGATGCCCTCTTCCTTTGTGCCCATCGCCTTTGAGGGTGATCGTCTGCTATGCTCTGTCTGCTTAACATGTCGCTGATGTTTACCAGCAATATGTCCAATCTTGAAGTTAAAATCACTCAGTTTGAAGAGCAATATTTTCATGTGGGCTTTGACTGGTTCCACTGGACTCTTTAAAACACTGACCAGGCTATTGTGATCTGTGTCATATTCAAAGAATGTACCACTTAGTATGTGTTTAAAGGCTGTGATATTTACTAAAAGCCCACACAGGCTCACATATACTCATGTTTAATTTTGCTGAATTTCCCCTAGATAATTCGAAATGGAATCTCAAAACCCTCTCTTTGTCATCCTGTATCAGTGCCAATACTCCCCTTATGCCTTGGACACTACTGTCTACATAAGACATATGGAATACCTGAATGCATGATACTGACAAAGCCCTGAGAATGCATAAAACACCCAAGTCTATACAAGTGTGGCTGTCACGATGCTGAGTGTTGTGGCTCTTCTAGGCAAGTGGATTCTGCCCCCTGAGTAGCGATTTTGGGGCCTTTTTAAGGGAAACTGGCATCTGTGTGAGGACTGCCTGCGTAGCGTCTTCTCCGACTTCGGAGATGCACATGTCCTGCCTGCGTGGCTTGGAGGATCACGTCATCTCTACTCGGTGCGAGTAATGTGTCTCCTCGGCCTGCACTTGTTGGCCTCACGTAGCACTCAGTAACCCATATCGTTTCTTGCCAAAGATCATGATTGTCTATGATTGTCTATATTTGTTTATAAGAGTCTATAGGTAGGTAATCTATATCCTACAATATGTCTGTTCATTGCATGATGAAATCCAGCGGACCACAAAACCATTTTGCTTGTGGCCCCGCAAGCTTTGGAAATAGGTCAATTAGGTTCAATGATCGCTATGGGTCCCGTGACGATCGATACTGCCAGCGTTCTTTTCACAATAGGTCCTATCAGGGAAATAGATTTGACAGTAACAGTCAAAATAACTTCAGGCGCCCTTCCTGGAATGATCAGCGTCGCCTGATGGGTCGACCCGACAACAGACCATGGCGGCAGGAAAACTATTAACCCCTGTCCGACCCGTGAGCCACGCGATAGGAGTAGTGATTTGTTTAATATAGCACAAGTTCAGAGCAGATCAGAAATATTAAACGAGGTTCACTGTTATCTCGCAGAGATGCCCTCTAGTTCACTTTGTTCACAGGACACACACACAGTGCCTGTCAATCCGTTAGTGACGAAGAGATTAACGCCTGACGTTTCGATTGACGACATTGATTTCATCCCTCTCTCTCAGGACAGTAGAATTGAAACCAGTATTAAATTTAGTACTATCTTTGCTTTATTAGACACAGGTGCACAACGTAGCATTATCACGTTTGTCTCTTTGCATAAATTGTATCCAGACAAATTATTTCTCATAGAATCATCACTGAGTAAGCAAGTAGTTGTTGTGGAAGGTAGCTCTATTCCCATTCATTTTCAAACTCTAATCGAAATAACAATTGGTAATCAGACATGCACTGTTTGTTTTCAAGTAGTACAAGACCTCCAATATCCTATAATTTTAGGCAGAGATTTCTTTGATGACTATGGTGTAGTTTTGGACTACGAACGTCGTGTTATAGCTCTGAAATTGAATCCCAAGTTACGCTTATCAGAGACCATAAAAATTCCCATAAATCTGAATAAATCACGCAGGTTCGCGTTAGACCGGGAAATATATCAGGTGTGTTAGGAGTGTGTACCATAAAAAATGAATTTCCTTTGTATCCCGAAATTGCTATGGCAAGGGTTTTCGCGTCAGTTCAAGACCAACACGTACCTGTCAGATAAATGAATATGAGTGACATAGCAGTCACCCTGCAAAGACGTATTTTAGTCTGATATTTTAACCCGATACCTCTTGGGTCTGAGCCGCAAGAGCTTCCCTCTCTCGATCTCGCATGTGGAACTGACAGCTCCACAGACCGTGAACACATCAAGGCAGCTCAAATATCTGCCCCGCTTGTTGATTCTGGCTCTCATCATAAAAAACCCTTCCATCTTTCGAACGCCACCTAGCGGACCTCACTCAGGTCTTCACACATTTTCGAAAGGCTAAGTTGAAGCTTAGGACTGACAAGTATCTCTTTGCTAGGAAACAGGTCAAATATCTTGGGCACATCATCTCTAAAAATGGTATAGAAGTTGACCCTGGAAAAACAAAGGCAGTTGACGATTATCCTGTCCCCACTTCTTGTAAAGATGTTAGAGTTTTTCTTGGTATGTCAGGATATTACCACAGCCCCTCCATATACTCACCAGCAAGAAATGTACCTTCGTGTGGGATGAAGCAAAGCAGACAGCTTTCGATGCCCTCAAAGCTAAATTAGTTTCCGCACCAATTTTGGCTTTCCCTCGCATTGAGGATGACAATCCTTTTATTATCACCATAGATGCTAGTCTTTTTGATATTGGCAATGTCTTGATGAGTCAAATGCAAGATGGAATTGAACGGGTTATAGCATACGGTGGTCGTGCCTTTAACCCGGCGGAACAGAATTACACATGAACTGAAAGGGAATGTCTTAGCATAAAAGCTGCTTGTAAAATGCACGAACCCTATTTGAAATTTGACAAATTCACTATAGTCACTGATCACTCAGCTTTACAATGGTTATTTCGCTCTGAACCGAAATGACGCCTAGGTAGGTGGATGCTGACCTTACAGCAGTTTCGTTACAAAATTGTTCAAAAACGAGGTAATTCTATCCCACATGCTGACAGCTTGAGCTGTCGAACGTATCCCCCTGAATCCGGTCCCACCCTGGAGCTAGAACTCAATAACCTCACAATATTGACCGTTCTTCTCTAAGTGATTTTAACCAGATTGTTAAAGAAACGTATACGTTTGATGCTATTAGCGCAAAGCAAATGTCAGATCCTGCCCTTCAACCCCTCATAACTTACTTCAAAAAGGCTGTCCTCCGCTCCACTCAACGTGAGACAAGGAAACTCCTTGCCCAAGTTGATGAAGCGTTTCGTGACAGCTCAATGGGTGCTCATTTGGGAACTGATATCCTTTACTCAACAATATGACAGAAATATTATTGGCCTGGAATGCATAGCGATATTATGAATTGGGTTCAATCTTGTCATGTTTGTAGCAAAACGAGTAAATTACCGAAAAACAGACAGGGTTCGCTTCAACCCATTCCTGTCTCTCGACCCTTTCAACAGGTTCACACTGATCTCATAGGCCCTCTCCCGAAAACGGATTGTGGAAACAAGTACATTCTAGTTTTCCAGGATGCCCTCACTCGTTTTCCAGAGGCTTTTCCCTTACCTGACCAATCGACCATCTCTGTGGCCGAACGTCTTTTGGAAGATATTTGATGTAGATGGGGAAATGTGGAATCGATTGTCAGCGATAGTGGTGGTTGTTATGCGTAATTGCCGAAGAAGTTAATGGCAGCCAGAAAGGTCATCACTTCGCCATACTGCCCTCGCAGTAATGGCATGGCAGAATAAAGTTTCTAAAAACTTGACACGCCTTTGTCATGATAAACCTACATCTTGGGATTTATTCCTCCCTTCTGCGCTATTCGCTATGAATGCTTCTGTACATCAAGCAACGATGTATAGCCCTCTCTTCTTGATGACAGGTAGAGATGCTAAACATCCTTTCGAGACAGCACTGCCTGACCCTACCCACCCTAGTCCTTAAGTCCATCATTATGCGAAGGACATGTTTGAACTTGTTGAGACAGCACGTAAGTGGGCCAAGGAAAACAATGAGATCATGCAGTTTAAGATGAAATTGTGGATTTATTCTCCCACTACAAAGGTCCCTGGCAGGAAACTTAAATCGCCATACAGTGGTCCATATTACTTGATTGAGCAAACTGCTCCGTTGAATTTCAAAGTCCGTACTTGTGACACCTACATTGAACCAAATTCCTCAATACATGTCAAAAGGTTCTCCTTTCTGAATAAACAAGCTCAAAAAGATGTTCTTGCTGATCCCCCTCGTTGCACTCGTGAACGTAAGAAGTAAACATTCGTTTCCTAGTACTACAGTGTTCACATATATGACATTTACTCCTGATGTAATTTCCAAGAATCCTGAAAATTCGTATTTAAAGATGTTACGAAAATGCACTCACAATCACGCTACAATGAACTTTTCACTTTTCATTCTATGTCAGCTCCGAGAATAGAGACTCAGTACAGTTTCACATTAATTGACGACGTACAAATTGATGCAGATATGAACTTTTGACACAATAGCTCTTATTGCAGGAGCTGTTATTTATTAGGACGCGTTTTACAGAATATGAATTGCAGTAATAACTCTTTACCTCTGTGTTTGACCACTCTCAGAGTGGGATATTTTGAAAAGACCATTGTTCTCTGAGAGACAATAACCATGTTTAATAGACCGACGATAATTGTGTACCAAAAATTCCCTTTTTGCGAAATATCTCTTTGTATGTGCCAATTGCCCTTTTTCAACCATGACCCATGACAGTTAATTTATCTGAGTTAGGGATTGTGCATGTTGGATGAGTGGAAGTGTGGTGTTTGTGTGACGGAGTGGTGACCACGTTCAATCGCTACTGACGATGAGCTTTTTCGTCAATTGTTTTCGATCACTTTATCGGAGCAAGTAATTTCTATTTAATTTCCAAAAGATCCAAATTGACCAATATTATGTCATGGCTTCCCGCTAACGTGCGCATCTTTCTTATCCGACCACTGACAACTCTCTCCTTTTTACCGAATCATCTCCGTTTCATCCCCTTTCTTCCTACGTATTCATATTTGCATTTAGTGCTCTAATTTTTTCAAAATTTCACTTTCAAAAGTTGTAATATTCTCTTATGCCGACGGAACACTGCCGGCGCCATATTGGTCTCACGCATCACATGCATCCCTTCTCAAAAACTATTTGAAAAGTTGGATAACTTGAAAAAATATTTACTTACGTCTACTCCCCACATAACTCCTTCGGGTAGGAGGTGGCCGAGGTCGTACCACGACTACCTCCACTGGGTAATATCCTCCAGGAGTCGACGAGGGCCTCCCGGGTCACAGGAATTCTTCTGTCCATCTTTACACTTCTAGAACTTTCTTGCAAATGATCTGTATATGTGCCCACCACACGGTGGCACTCCGCATTTTAGGTCTTGATCAGCACTTTTATTTAAAAACAATTAATCACATGTATCAGTCATCACTTCAACAAGCTGACTGTTGTATATTTATTATTTTTTCTTAAATCTTTTTACGACAATGATATCCCCCAAACCGACCACTCACATCACACAGCCTTGTATGATCCACATGTTGGTTAGCCATTTTTTCACTCTTGTGGTTTGACGATGTGATTCCCCTTCATCATATCACTAAAATTTCTTCCTCAGATAGGTCTCACTTCACTATTTACGCACACTTATTTATCAACTGACCACAAATCTTAATAGATTAAGCAGAAAGTTGTTTTAACAGTTCTTTTGAACCATCTGACCAGTGTTTGTTATGGTTATCGAGGTCAGTTGCATTTCTCTTATCGCACCCCATCTGATTATGTAACCATATACCCTTGTGATGGTACATCCATCTTGGATCCATGTTTTGGACCAAAACAATTGTTTTACACTGAAGATATTTACATTACATTCGCTTATATTTAAATGTGTATCTAACTACATTTATTTTCCAGTGAGAACTTTAATGACTTTACGGAGCTAGACCTCCATGATCGCGACACGAAGATTAATGACCCTTCATGTCAGACAGATTTTTTTCCAGTGTGGAAAACAAGTTCTACAAGTTCTCGCCCTCAGATCGCCACTCCTTGTTGGTACAAGTAATTTTTTTCACTGACATATGTTCCATTTCAAGTAGATAACTATTGTTTGACATGCCCTTTTCTTTGAAAAGACCTCTTGCAACGACGTGTTGTTCATTTTACTCAATCGTTTCCAAATTTTCGAGACTTTGACCTTCTCTTTGGAAAATACCTCGTCAACAACTGCTGATCATTAATGGTATCCAAATTTTCTATCTCTTGGAGTAAATCCTTCTGGTCAAATTGCTTGACTAGCCCTCCTTGCATACCGTTCCTCCTTGTATGCACAAAGTATAGACATGACAATTGAATAATATTACACTACTGTATATGTTTTAAAAGTCAATTCTCACTGTAAAATTTGTATTGTACAAACATATCACTATTGTCCTTTAAACAAACTAGCTTGTTTTCTTACGATAATGTTGTTACAGTTTCATACTACTTCTTGATATCATTTTATGTTTTGAATGTACTAAATTTCCTAACAAGTTCTATTATATCAGTCAAATCCTTCTTTTAATATAAAATGACTGTTGTGAACTCTTTCTTAATTTCTAGTGCATATTTATAATGTAAGATAAGATTTACACTTCCCTGTTAAGTAATATTTTCATTATTAATTATACTATGTTGTCATAATTTCATTGTTATACTGAGTAAACACTTTTGTGTTATGTGTTGTCATAATTGTTTTGATATCTTTATATAGGTAGCCGTATTGTGCTGATAACCTGCAATTATCTCGCCTTGCTCACCTTGCTCACCTTGTCACATGCTTAAGAATCAATTGAGTGGCATAAGCGCACCCTAGACAACAAGGTCCGGCTTTCTATCATGAAAGAACAGGTTACACGTAATTTATATTCTTTTTCACGAGAAATTTTATTGAATGATTGTATGATGTGTATTGTTGTGTATGTTTTAACGATTGATCTATTGTATACTTTCATCTTTTTCAAATAACCAACAGCCACCTACAATAGCAAATGTTCAGGTACACAGACTGTTAAGGTATTGTCGTTCACTCGTATTTTATTTATCTGGCATGAATTTTTTTTCCTGTACTCATGCCCTTGTTGTTTGATGTATCAACCTTACATACATACCAAGATTACTTTAATTTTTGCTTACTGTATTTTAACTTATACTATGTTCATTGTGATTTTTATTCCATTGACAACCTTCCTTCATCATTTTCCCAATGATTCAGTTAATTGATGGCTGCATATAGCCATTAGAGCATTCCGGTATGGCTTGCTCATTGTTTTGCCCATACGTACCCACGCGTCAGATCATATGTCATTTAATGATACAGTTCAGTTTACCAGTACTTTATTGGTATCACTGCCCTCATACTTTCACATATGATTGTATTAATGACATTTACCTTTATATTGTATAATGTTCGTTACTATCGTTAAAAGGTATTACGTAATGTGCTAATCTTTGTTGTACTACTCTGTTTTAGATTTGTGAATGGCTATTGGTTTTTCTACAATGATACTTCGAACACTTGGAGTTTAAACCTTCCGTGTTTTATGTTAGGTTCTTGTGCCTTCCTTATAATGTAAATTTATGGTTCATCATTCGCTAGACGAGCTTCACAGGTAGCCAGCGGGTATAGTTCCGATCCACGTCCACGTACCCCCAAACCATTTGTAACACTATATACCTGCACTAATAAAGTTAGTTTGATAATATCTACCATCTTGTCTAAACCCACATATCACCACACAATAATAAGATATGTGACTCAGCCTAAATTCAACTTTTTCATCCTAAAGACTGTTCCTTTCTCTATGGTTTTACATCCAAAGTCAGGTATATTCCACAAATGAAAATACATGTCATTTTCAATGCCTTCCATGATATTTTAATGGATGAAAATTTAAATAAAGTATATAGTACATACCAAGATGTTGATTTGGATAGCCAATTTGCTACCTCATAGGGATTTGTTTTCTTTCCCATGACCAATACTCTCGTGCATAAGGGTTTAAAAGTAGACTTGAGAAAATGTGTATATCACTGAAATTGTAGGGCATATGCCAGTAGATAGTAGTAAAATGCTAGTTCACCGTAAGGAAATGTAATATTTTTAATGCTAAAGAATACAGCAGAACATTTACCCTAAATATCCAACAAGTTTAACAGAGCATATCATGAGACTCCATATCATGAGACCCCATATTTTATAGACTTGAGGCAGGACCTGTGTGTCACTACCTTCACACACTGTTTTCTGTTACAGAGATATGACCAAATCCAGAGAAGGGCGTGATCTTTAACATTTAACATTGATGGTCCATTGTGTCAAAAACTTCTTATTGTCTAGATCACGCAGGATAAAATTTTGCACCTTTAGCAAAGCAGTCTCAGTGCTGTGATATTCTTTGTAGGCTGATTGAAACTGGTCAGTAAGGCCAATCATTACCAGACTGGGAATCAATTGGTCTGCGACTGCCCTCTCTGTTAGTTTAGAGATATATGTCAGGTTGGATATCAAAACCTTACTTCGTTGCACCTCAGCCTGGGAGGAAAACTAATAAAAAAAGGGATGCTGACATTTTGCCAAGTGAGTCAGACACTGGGATATATAGAATGAGATACTACCATATCAGAACCAATGTCAGATAATGACAGCCGAGTTTAGATTGAATAATAACTTATTCAGGAAGAAATTCCCTGACTAAGCCCTTTGAACATACACTGTTTGTTATCAGAGATATATAAATTGTGCTATTTATACTTAAATAAGTATAAATAGTTTATTTATTTACTTTTGTCATTAACCTGAAAGCTATGACTATGTCTGTTCCAAAACGTTATGGACAAACACACTCTTTTTTCACCTCATATGTACTATCTTAGTGGGTTGAATGGTGAACCCTGCCCCTGTGCAGGTGTTTAGTATGATATTGAGGCTCTTATCACATGACTCCTGTCTTTTACTCAGTGAGATAATGTCATTGAGGTAATGGGTGGTATCAGGTGATGCCCCTCATTTTTTATATATGTACTCAAGACAATTGAAATAGTCTTTGAATAATCTGGGAGCCGATCTTAGGGCGAATGGTAAAACTGCCATGTTGAAAAACTCTGTTTTCCCCATTTTGTCATCTGAAGCCCAGTAATTAGTGATCATGAATATTCACTTATTGGAAGGCTGAGCTAAAATTGCATTAAGGTGCCCAAGGTGATGAATATTTGTCCACTAGCTTAACAGCATCATATATTGTAACATATTTCAGAGAGCATTACTCAGGGTTGATGTTATTATTCACTGATAGGTCATGTATTACCCTGTTCTTGTTATTGGTGATTTTGTGGAAGGCTCCCCCCGATGATGCAATATATCCTAGGGGGAGGTCCTCATGACTGAAAGGGCCCTCAGGTCTGCCTAGTGCTTGGTTTTCTCATTTGAATTTGTCCATTGCTTTACTGTGTTCCACTGAGGATTGCAAGTAATGTCCTAACACTGTATTATTTGGCCCATGGAATCCAATCCTGACCCCTTTTAATAAGCTGTTTGGCTAAAATCTGGTTTGGATAGTCTGATAGTTCACTTTTCCAAAACATATGGGCCCAGTCAATTCCTTGCTGTCCCAGAGGCTGGTGCTCCATGCCAAAGGGGGTTTGTGTTATTAACTGGCATGCTACATCTGCCTTCCTTTTGATATTGCTTGAAGGACAGTGATCCCTAGCACTGCTTGCATATGTGTGCTCATCTGCTCATCTCAATAATTTTCCAGTGAGAACTTTAATGACTTTATGGAGCTAGACCTCCATGATCGCGACACGAAGATTAATGACCCTTCATGTCAGACAGATTTTTTTCCAGTGTGGAAAACAAGTTCTACAAGTTCTCGCCCTCAGATCGCCACTCCTTGTTGGTACAAGTAATTTTTTTCACTGACATATGTTCCATTTCAAGTAGATAACTATTGTATGACATGCCCTTTTCCTTGAAAAGACCTCTTGCAACGACGTGTTGTTCATTTTACTCAATCGTTTCCAAATTTTCGAGACTTTGACCTTCTCTTTGGAAAATACCTCGTCAACAACTGCTGATCATTAATGGTATCCAAATTTTCTTGGAGTAAATCCTTCTGGTCAAATTGCTTGACTAGCCCTCCTTGCATACCATTCCTCCTTGTATGCACAAAGTATAGACATGACAATTGAATAATATTACACTACTGTATATGTTTTAAACATCAATTCTCACTGTACAATTTGTATTGTACAAACATATCACTATTGTCCTTTAAACAAACTAGCTTGTTTTCTTACGATAATGTTGTTACAGTTTCATACTACTTCTTGATATCATTTTATGTTTTGAATGTACTAAATTTCCAAACAAGTTCTATTATATCAGTCAAATCCTTCTTTTAATATAAAATGACTGTTGTGAACTCTTTATTAATTTCTAGTGCATATTTATAATGACAGATAGGATTTACACTTCCCTGCTAAGCAATATTTTCATTATTAATTATACTATGTTGTCATAATTTCATTGTTATATTGAGTACACACTTTTGTGTTATGTGTTGTCATAATTGTTTTGATATCAATTATCTCGCCTTAATGTTGTCCCAGTTAGTAAGTCACATGCTAAAGAATCAATTGAGTGGCATAAGCGCAACCTAGACGACAAGGTCCGGCTTTCTATCATGAAAGAACAGGTTACACGTAATTTATATTCTTTTTCACGAGAAATTTTATTGAATGACTGTATGATGTGTATTGTTGTGTATGTTTTAACGATTGATTTATTGTATACTTTAATCTTTTTCAAATAACCAACAGCCACCTACAATAGCAAATGTTCAGGTACACAGACTGTTAAGGTATTGTCGTTCACTCGTATTTTATTTATCTGGCATGAATTTTTTTTCCTGTACTCATGCCCTTGTTGTTTGATGTATCAACCTTACATACATACCAAGATTACTTTAATTTTTGCTTACTGTATTTTAACTTATACTATGTTCATTGTGATTTTCATTCCATTGACAACCTTCTTTCATCATTTTCCCAATGATTCAGTTAATTGATGGCTGCATATAGCCATTAGAGCATTCCGGTATGGCTTGCTCATTGTTTTGCCCATACGTACCCACGCGTCAGGAGATCATATGTCATTTAATGATACAGTTCAGTTTACCAGTACTTTATTGGTATCACTGCCCTCATACTTTCACATATGATTGTATTAATGACATTTACCTTTATATTGTATAATGTTCGTTACTATAGTTAAAAGGTAATATGTAATGTGCTAATCTTTGTTGTACTACTCTGTTTTAGATTTGTGAATGGCTATTGGTTTTTCTACAATGATACTTCGAACACTTGGAGTTGAAACTTTCCATGTTTTATGTTAGGTTCTTGTGCCTTCCTTATAATGTAAATTTATGGTTCATCATTCGCTAGACGAGCTTCACAGGTAGCCAGCGGGTATAGTTCCGATCCACGTCCACGTACCCCCAAACCATTTGTAACACTATATACCTGCACTAATAAAGTTAGTTTGATAATATCTACCATCTTGTCTAAACCCACATATCACCACACAATAATAAGATATGTGACTCAGCCTAAATTCAACTTTTTCATCCTAAAGACTGTTCCTTTCTCTATGGTTTTACATCCAAAGTCAGGTATATTACACAAATGAAAATACATGTCATTTTCAATGCCTTCCATGATATTTTAATGGATGAAAATTTAAATAAAGTATATAGTACATACCAAGATGTTGATTTGGATAGCCAATTTGCTACCTCATAGGGATTTGTTTTCTTTCCCATGACCAATACTCTCGTGCATAAGGGTTTAAAAGTAGACTTGAGAAAATGTGTATATCACTGAAATTGTAGGGCATATGCCAGTAGATAGTAGTAAAATGCTAGTTCACCGTAAGGAAATGTAATATTTTTAATGCTAAAGAATACAGCAGAACATTTACCCTAAATATCCAACAAGTTTAACAGAGCATATCATGAGACTCCATATCATGAGACCCCATATTTTATAGACTTGAGGCAGGACCTGTGTGTCACTACCTTCACACACTGTTTTCTGTTACAGAGAAATGACCAAATCCAGAGAAGGGCGTGATCTTTAACATTTAACATTGATGGTCCATTGTGTCAAAAACTTCTTATTGTCTAGATCACGCAGGATAAAATTTTGCACCTTTAGCAAAGCAGTCTCAGTGCTGTGATATTCTTTGTAGGCTGATTGAAACTGGTCAGTAAGGCCAATCATTACCAGACTGGGAATCAATTGGTCTGCGACTGCCCTCTCTGTTAGTTTAGAGATATATGTCAGGTTGGATATCAAAACCTTACTTCGTTGCACCTCAGCCTGGGAGGAAAACTAATAAAAAAAGGGATGCTGACATTTTGCCAAGTGAGTCAGACACTGGGATATATAGAATGAGATACTACCATATCAGAACCAATGTCAGATAATGACAGCCGAGTTTAGATTGAATAATAACTTATTCAGGAAGAAATTCCCTGACTAAGCCCTTTGAACATACACTGTTTGTTATCAGAGATATATAAATTGTGCTATTTATACTTAAATAAGTATAAATAGTTTATTTATTTACTTTTGTCATTAACCTGAAAGCTATGACTATGTCTGTTCCAAAACGTTATGGACAAACACACTCTTTTTTCACCTCATATGTACTATCTTAGTGGGTTGAATGGTGAACCCTGCCCCTGTGCAGGTGTTTAGTATGATATTGAGGCTCTTATCACATGACTCCTGTCTTTTACTCAGTGAGATAATGTCATTGAGGTAATGGGTGGTATCAGGTGATGCCCCTCATTTTTTATATATGTACTCAAGACAATTGAAATAGTCTTTGAATAATCTGGGAGCCGATCTTAGGGCGAATGGTAAAACTGCCATGTTGAAAAACTCTGTTTTCCCCATTTTGTCATCTGAAGCCCAGTAATTAGTGATCATGAATATTCACTTATTGGAAGGCTGAGCTAAAATTGCATTAAGGTGCCCAAGGTGATGAATATTTGTCCACTAGCTTAACAGCATCATATATTGTAACATATTTCAGAGAGCATTACTCAGGGTTGATGTTATTATTCACTGATAGGTCATGTATTACCCTGTTCTTGTTATTGGTGATTTTGTGGAAGGCTCCCCCCGATGATGCAATATATCCTAGGGGGAGGTCCTCATGACTGAAAGGGCCCTCAAGTCTGCCTAGTGCTTGGTTTTCTCATTTGAATTTGTCCATTGCTTTACTGTGTTCCACTGAGGATTGCAAGTAATGTCCTAACACTGTATTATTTGGCCCATGGAATCCAATCCTGACCCCTTTTAATAAGCTGTTTGGCTAAAATCTGGTTTGGATAGTCTGATAGTTCACTTTTCCAAAACATATGGGCCCAGTCAATTCCTTGCTGTCCCAGAGGTTGGTGCTCCATGCCAAAGGGGGTTTGTGTTATTAACTGGCATGCTACATCTGCCTTCCTTTTGATATTGCTTGAAGGACAGTGATCCCTAGCACTGCTTGCATATGTGTGCTCATCTGCTCATCTCAATAATTTTCCAGTGAGAACTTTAATGACTTTATGGAGCTAGACCTCCATGATCGCGACACGAAGATTAATGACCCTTCATGTCAGACAGATTTTTTTCCAGTGTGGAAAACAAGTTCTACAAGTTCTCGCCCTCAGATCGCCACTCCTTGTTGGTACAAGTAATTTTTTTCACTGACATATGTTCCATTTCAAGTAGATAACTATTGTATGACATGCCCTTTTCCTTGAAAAGACCTCTTGCAACGACGTGTTGTTCATTTTACTCAATCGTTTCCAAATTTTCGAGACTTTGACCTTCTCTTTGGAAAATACCTCGTCAACAACTGCTGATCATTAATGGTATCCAAATTTGCTTGGAGTAAATCCTTCTGGTCAAATTGCTTGACTAGCCCTCCTTGCATACCATTCCTCCTTGTATGCACAAAATATAGACATGACAATTGAATAATATTACACTACTGTATATGTTTAAAACATCAATTCTCACTGTAAAATTTGTATTGTACAAACATATCACTATTGTCCTTTAAACAAACTAGCTTGTTTTCTTACGATAATGTGGTTACAGTTTCATACTACTTCTTGATATCATTTTATGTTTTGAATGTACTAAATTTCCTAACAAGTTCTATTATATCAGTCAAATCCTTCTTTCAATATAAAATGACTGTTGTGAACTCTTTATTAATTTCTAGTGCATATTTATAATGACAGATAGGATTTACACTTCCCTGCTAAGCAATATTTTCATTATTAATTATACTATGTTGTCATAATTTCATTGTTATACTGAGTACACACTTTTGTGTTATGTGTTGTCATAATTGTTTTGATATCAATTATCTCGCCTTAATGTTGTCCCAGTTTGTAAGTCACATGCTAAAGAATCAATTGAGTGGCATAAGCGCAACCTAGACGACAAGGTCCGGCTTTCTATCATGAAAGAACAGGTTACACGTAATTTATATTCTTTTTCACGAGAAATTTTATTGAATGACTGTATGATGTGTATTGTTGTGTATGTTTTAACGATTGATTTATTGTATACTTTAATCTTTTTCAAATAACCAACAGCCACCTACAATAGCAAATGTTCAGGTACACAGACTGTTAAGGTATTGTCGTTCACTCGTATTTTATTTATCTGGCATGAATTTTTTTTCCTGTACTCATGCCCTTGTTGTTTGATGTATCAACCTTACATACATACCAAGATTACTTTAATTTTTGCTTACTGTATTTTAACTTATACTATGTTCATTGTGATTTTCATTCCATTGACAACCTTCTTTCATCATTTTCCCAATGATTCAGTTAATTGATGGCTGCATATAGCCATTAGAGCATTCCGGTATGGCTTGCTCATTGTTTTGCCCATACGTACCCACGCGTCAGGAGATCATATGTCATTTAATGATACAGTTCAGTTTACCAGTACTTTATTGGTATCACTGCCCTCATACTTTCACATATGATTGTATTAATGACATTTACCTTTATATTGTAT
The DNA here is from genome assembly GCA_949316495.1 of Amphiduros pacificus. Taxonomy (NCBI): domain Eukaryota; kingdom Metazoa; phylum Annelida; class Polychaeta; order Phyllodocida; family Hesionidae; genus Amphiduros; species Amphiduros pacificus. The sequence continues at coordinate 5,269,467 of OX439011.1, forward strand.
AATGTTTGTTACTATAGTTAAAAGGTAATATGTAATGTGCTAATCTTTGTTGTACTACTCTGTTTTAGATTTGTGAATGGCTATTGGTTTTTCTACAATGATACTTCGAACACTTGGAGTTGAAACTTTCCATGTTTTATGTTAGGTTCTTGTGCCTTCCTTATAATGTAAATTTATGGTTCATCATTCGCTAGACGAGCTTCACAGGTAGCCAGCGGGTATAGTTCCGATCCACGTCCACGTACCCCCAAACCATTTGTAACACTATATACCTGCACTAATAAAGTTAGTTTGATAATATCTACCATCTTGTCTAAACCCACATATCACCACACAATAATAAGATATGTGACTCAGCCTAAATTCAACTTTTTCATCCTAAAGACTGTTCCTTTCTCTATGGTTTTACATCCAAAGTCAGGTATATTCCACAAATGAAAATACATGTCATTTTCAATGCCTTCCATGATATTTTAATGGATGAAAATTTAAATAAAGTATATAGTACATACCAAGATGTTGATTTGGATAGCCAATTTGCTACCTCATAGGGATTTGTTTTCTTTCCCATGACCAATACTCTCGTGCATAAGGGTTTAAAAGTAGACTTGAGAAAATGTGTATATCACTGAAATTGTAGGGCATATGCCAGTAGATAGTAGTAAAATGCTAGTTCACCGTAAGGAAATGTAATATTTTTAATGCTAAAGAATACAGCAGAACATTTACCCTAAATATCCAACAAGTTTAACAGAGCATATCATGAGACTCCATATCATGAGACCCCATATTTTATAGACTTGAGGCAGGACCTGTGTGTCACTACCTTCACACACTGTTTTCTGTTACAGAGATATGACCAAATCCAGAGAAGGGCGTGATCTTTAACATTTAACATTGATGGTCCATTGTGTCAAAAACTTCTTATTGTCTAGATCACGCAGGATACAATTTTGCACCTTTAGCAAAGCAGTCTCAGTGCTGTGATATTCTTTGTAGGCTGATTGAAACTGGTCAGTAAGGCCAATCATTACCAGACTGGGAATCAATTGGTCTGCGACTGCCCTCTCTGTTAGTTTAGAGATATATGTCAGGTTGGATATCAAAACCTTACTTCGTTGCACCTCAGCCTGGGAGGAAAACTAATAAAAAAAGGGATGCTGACATTTTGCCAAGTGAGTCAGACACTGGGATATATAGAATGAGATACTACCATATCAGAACCAATGTCAGATAATGACAGCCGAGTTTAGATTGAATAATAACTTATTCAGGAAGAAATTCCCTGACTAAGCCCTTTGAACATACACTGTTTGTTATCAGAGATATATAAATTGTGCTATTTATACTTAAATAAGTATAAATAGTTTATTTATTTACTTTTGTCATTAACCTGAAAGCTATGACTATGTCTGTTCCAAAACGTTATGGACAAACACACTCTTTTTTCACCTCATATGTACTATCTTAGTGGGTTGAATGGTGAACCCTGCCCCTGTGCAGGTGTTTAGTATGATATTGAGGCTCTTATCACATGACTCCTGTCTTTTACTCAGTGAGATAATGTCATTGAGGTAATGGGTGGTATCAGGTGATGCCCCTCATTTTTTATATATGTACTCAAGACAATTGAAATAGTCTTTGAATAATCTGGGAGCCGATCTTGGGGCGAATGGTAAAACTGCCATGTTGAAAAACTCTGTTTTCCCCATTTTGTCATCTGAAGCCCAGTAATTAGTGATCATGAATATTCACTTATTGGAAGGCTGAGCTAAAATTGCATTAAGGTGCCCAAGGTGATGAATATTTGTCCACTAGCTTAACAGCATCATATATTGTAACATATTTCAGAGAGCATTACTCAGGGTTGATGTTATTATTCACTGATAGGTCATGTATTACCCTGTTCTTGTTATTGGTGATTTTGTGGAAGGCTCCCCCCGATGATGCAATATATCCTAGGGGGAGGTCCTCATGACTGAAAGGGCCCTCAAGTCTGCCTAGTGCTTGGTTTTCTCATTTGAATTTGTCCATTGCTTTACTGTGTTCCACTGAGGATTGCAAGTAATGTCCTAACACTGTATAATTTGGCCCATGGAATCCAATCCTGACCCCTTTTAATAAGCTGTTTGGCTAAAATCTGGTTTGGATAGTCTGATAGTTCACTTTTCCAAAACATATGGGCCCAGTCAATTCCTTGCTCTCCCAGAGGCTGGTGCTCCATGCCAAAGGGGGTTTGTGTTATTAACTGGCATGCTACATCTGCCTTCCTTTTGATATTGCTTGAAGGACAGTGATCCCTAGCACTGCTTGCATATGTGTGCTCATCTGCTCATCTCAATAATTTTCCAGTGAGAACTTTAATGACTTTATGGAGCTAGACCTCCATGATCGCGACACGAAGATTAATGACCCTTCATGTCAGACAGATTTTTTTCCAGTGTGGAAAACAAGTTCTACAAGTTCTCGCCCTCAGATCGCCACTCCTTGTTGGTACAAGTAATTTTTTTCACTGACATATGTTCCATTTCAAGTAGATAACTATTGTATGACATGCCCTTTTCCTTGAAAAGACCTCTTGCAACGACGTGTTGTTCATTTTACTCAATCGTTTCCAAATTTTCGAGACTTTGACCTTCTCTTTGGAAAATACCTCGTCAACAACTGCTGATCATTAATGGTATCCAAATTTGCTTGGAGTAAATCCTTCTGGTCAAATTGCTTGACTAGCCCTCCTTGCATACCATTCCTCCTTGTATGCACAAAATATAGACATGACAATTGAATAATATTACACTACTGTATATGTTTTAAACATCAATTCTCACTGTAAAATTTGTATTGTACAAACATATCACTATTGTCCTTTAAACAAACTAGCTTGTTTTCTTACGATAATGTTGTTACAGTTTCATACTACTTCTTGATATCATTTTATGTTTTGAATGTACTAAATTTCCTAACAAGTTCTATTATATCAGTCAAATCCTTCTTTCAATATAAAATGACTGTTGTGAACTCTTTATTAATTTCTAGTGCATATTTATAATGACAGATAGGATTTACACTTCCCTGCTAAGCAATATTTTCATTATTAATTATACTATGTTGTCATAATTTCATTGTTATACTGAGTACACACTTTTGTGTTATGTGTTGTCATAATTGTTTTGATATCAATTATCTCGCCTTAATGTTGTCCCAGTTTGTAAGTCACATGCTAAAGAATCAATTGAGTGGCATAAGCGCAACCTAGACGACAAGGTCCGGCTTTCTATCATGAAAGAACAGGTTACACATAATTTATATTCTTTTTCACGAGAAATTTTATTGAATGACTGTATGATGTGTATTGTTGTGTATGTTTTAACGATTGATTTATTGTATACTTTAATCTCTTTCAAATAACCAACAGCCACCTACAATAGCAAATGTTCAGGTACACAGACTGTTAAGGTATTGTCGTTCACTCGTATTTTATTTATCTGGCATGAATTTTTTTTCCTGTACTCATGCCCTTGTTGTTTGATGTATCAACCTTACATACATACCAAGATTACTTTAATTTTTGCTTACTGTATTTTAACTTATACTATGTTCATTGTGATTTTCATTCCATTGACAACCTTCTTTCATCATTTTCCCAATGATTCAGTTAATTGATGGCTGCATATAGCCATTAGAGCATTCCGGTATGGCTTGCTCATTGTTTTGCCCATACGTACCCACGCGTCAGGAGATCATATGTCATTTAATGATACAGTTCAGTTTACCAGTACTTTATTGGTATCACTGCCCTCATACTTTCACATATGATTGTATTAATGACATTTACCTTTATATTGTATAATGTTCGTTACTATAGTTAAAAGTTAATATATAATGTGCTAATCTTTGTTGTACTACTCTGTTTTAGATTTGTGAATGGCTATTGGTTTTTCTACAATGATACTTCGAACACTTGGAGTTGAAACTTTCCATGTTTTATGTTAGGTTCTTGTGCCTTCCTTATAATGTAAATTTATGGTTCATCATTCGCTAGACGAGCTTCACAGGTAGCCAGCGGGTATAGTTCCGATCCACGTCCACGTACCCCCAAACCATTTGTAACACTATATACCTGCACTAATAAAGTTAGTTTGATAATATCTACCATCTTGTCTAAACCCACATATCACCACACAATAATAAGATATGTGACTCAGCCTAAATTCAACTTTTTCATCCTAAAGACTGTTCCTTTCTCTATGGTTTTACATCCAAAGTCAGGTATATTCCACAAATGAAAATACATGTCATTTTCAATGCCTTCCATGATATTTTAATGGATGAAAATTTAAATAAAGTATATAGTACATACCAAGATGTTGATTTGGATAGCCAATTTGCTACCTCATAGGGATTTGTTTTCTTTCCCATGACCAATACTCTCGTGCATAAGGGTTTAAAAGTAGACTTGAGAAAATGTGTATATCACTGAAATTGTAGGGCATATGCCAGTAGATAGTAGTAAAATGCTAGTTCACCGTAAGGAAATGTAATATTTTTAATGCTAAAGAATACAGCAGAACATTTACCCTAAATATCCAACAAGTTTAACAGAGCATATCATGAGACTCCATATCATGAGACCCCATATTTTATAGACTTGAGGCAGGACCTGTGTGTCACTACCTTCACACACTGTTTTCTGTTACAGAGAAATGACCAAATCCAGAGAAGGGCGTGATCTTTAACATTTAACATTGATGGTCCATTGTGTCAAAAACTTCTTATTGTCTAGATCACGCAGGATAAAATTTTGCACCTTTAGCAAAGCAGTCTCAGTGCTGTGATATTCTTTGTAGGCTGATTGAAACTGGTCAGTAAGGCCAATCATTACCAGACTGGGAATCAATTGGTCTGCGACTGCCCTCTCTGTTAGTTTAGAGATATATGTCAGGTTGGATATCAAAACCTTACTTCGTTGCACCTCAGCCTGGGAGGAAAACTAATAAAAAAAGGGATGCTGACATTTTGCCAAGTGAGTCAGACACTGGGATATATAGAATGAGATACTACCATATCAGAACCAATGTCAGATAATGACAGCCGAGTTTAGATTGAATAATAACTTATTCAGGAAGAAATTCCCTGACTAAGCCCTTTGAACATACACTGTTTGTTATCAGAGATATATAAATTGTGCCATTTATACTTAAATAAGTATAAATAGTTTATTTATTTACTTTTGTCATTAACCTGAAAGCTATGACTATGTCTGTTCCAAAACGTTATGGACAAACACACTCTTTTTTCACCTCATATGTACTATCTTAGTGGGTTGAATGGTGAACCCTGCCCCTGTGCAGGTGTTTAGTATGATATTGAGGCTCTTATCACATGACTCCTGTCTTTTACTCAGTGAGATAATGTCATTGAGGTAATGGGTGGTATCAGGTGATGCCCCTCATTTTTTATATATGTACTCAAGACAATTGAAATAGCTATAGTCTTTGAATAATCTGGGAGCCGATCTTAGGGCGAATGGTAAAACTGCCATGTTGAAAAACTCTGTTTTCCCCATTTTGTCATCTGAAGCCCAGTAATTAGTGATCATGAATATTCACTTATTGGAAGGCTGAGCTAAAATTGCATTAAGGTGCCCAAGGTGATGAATATTTGTCCACTAGCTTAACAGCATCATATATTGTAACATATTTCAGAGAGCATTACTCAGGGTTGATGTTATTATTCACTGATAGGTCATGTATTACCCTGTTCTTGTTATTGGTGATTTTGTGGAAGGCTCCCCCCTATAACACATTCGCCCCTTGTTGTGGTTGAGGCAAAATGTAGATATATTTATATATTTTTACGTGTTCCGCTTCCAGTGAACAAATCAATTAAGACCCATGTTCACTAATGTTCAATAATCCATTTTATTCCAGTAATGTAATACAATATGTATATTAGGTATTTTCCTGTTGTTTCTCTCAACTCCAAACTGACTCCAGACTGACTGCAGACTGACTGCCTGTGATGTGGATCACGCACATATATATATACCAGCTCTTGTACATGTACATGTACATGTACATGTACATGTACATGTACATGTACATAGTTCGTAATCTCAACACCAGAGGCATCACTAAATACAAAAACATAAACTTCATTCAACTCTTACATTCACCACAGGAGGACAGCACTGGAGAGTGAATGCTACATACAAAAACATAAACTGGTACTTTATGATTTCATTTACCCTTCATTCAACTCTCACATTCACCACAAGAGGACAGCACTGGAGAGTGAATGCTACATTTCCTCCCTTCCTTAAGTTTGACACATGGATGACATGTTCAAACTGTCAATGTTATTGTCCCAAGTTTGTCTAAACATCATATCAGATTACTAAGCATACATTTGTTAGGATACAAAGTGTGTTGCTATATTTAACCCAATGGGTAAAGTTGGACACATTTACTAAGTACAATGGCTTCCATTAAAGTTACATGCCAATTTTGTCAGGGAGATTTTGGTGTGACCTTTCTTGGGGAGCACATCTCAGCATGTTCAAAAAATCCTAACAAGCTGGACACTATGTGTCCAATTTGTAGGAAGAATTTTCGGTCCCTAAGAGGATTGGGGCATCATATGCTCATTTTGAGACATTTTCCACCCACGGTGGATAATGTCCCATCAGCAGTGGTGACAACCAGAGACAATGAGTCTCAGACTGAGGCAGGTAAGGTTAATTTTACATTAATTTTACAATGTATATGTATATCTTTATGGTTGTTATTCCAAAACCCCTGTCATTTTTTTTTTTTTTTTTTTTATATTATATATATGTATATATATTTATAGATATCACCAACTGCTATTGCAGTAAAGATTTTGATGAATTCCTACAAGAGGTGGGGATAAATGTTCCTTCATCTTCATCAGGAACAACATCTTCATCAGAAACAACATAGACTACAACTGATACATATATAATCCTGGTATCATCTCATATATTTATGGACTGGATGACCATTCATTGTCGTTTTCAAATCATGTTTAAAACAAAATAGTCACCTTAAATGGTTTTAAAGCACAGTTTCCAGGATACATTGTTCCGTCCATGTATATTATTAATTAAATTGTCTTATTGCATTTATAATTGATTAAATATGACATCATATATATATTGGAGTTATAATTGATATACACAATACAGTGTCTATTATATGTCTCTACATCTGTATTTTACGTCACTGCACAGAGGGCGTCCTCATATTCCACAAACTTGTCGTCAATGAAGATGATTTGGTCTTCACGAAGTGTTGCTTCTCCGAGGATGAATGTTCTTCTCTCATATGATGCATAAAGTGTCTGTCAAGTTATTCCAATATTGTCTATAATATATTCCTTATTAGACACAAAAGTCAGACAACACATCTTTGGTGCTACAATGTTATAATGCAGCAATATAATAAATGTTTATATAGTAACATGATTATGTTTGTATCATTTCTTATTTTTTTATAATAAATGTTTATATAGTAACATGATTATGTTGTATCAATTTTACTCTTCCTCCGGCATGTCCACCTGTACAATAGCCGTTTCAACATGTGCATCATATAACACTTTAGTAGTATCTTTTGGATTCCTACCTTCAGTATATACTCTCCTACCTAGCTTTGAATAAATCATATACCTAGAGTAAACAAAGCAAACCAGAACAATAAAAACAACCACTAGAGCAATGGCCAGAATCAACCACAGCCACCAAGGCAGTTGAGTTTTACCAATTTTAGCCTGAATTCTGTCAATTTCAGTGGCAATCTTACTAACAGGGGGTTTCTTGATTGCCTCATAATTTGGGAAATTGAGCTTGTGAACTCCTGGTGGGAGGTCAATAGTATGGTTTTGAAAAGGGATGTGGTTAAGATTTAACCAAATCACATCAATGGGTCTTGGTGGTGGGATGCTCTGTGTTCGATTGAAGTTAACAACAGGTAATCCATGTAATATCCATGGAGTGGCATCCAGAACACATCTAGGTTCCACATCAATAATGTAGATTCCCGCTGGCAAAGTCCCAACAGTAATATCTGCTGAAGGACACCGATAATGATAAAGGGTGGTTTCAGTCTCTAATATGTATCTATTAATAGTGGCAGTGATAATTTCTGAGGGCGGAGGTCTTACAGAATACAAGGTCACTGGACATTTACTAGACCATGTAAACAAGGTTGCTGCCGCTTGTCATATTTTACTCCTGGACGACAAGCTTTGGGTGTTGGTCCTTGACACTCATCAGGAAAATATAAATCCTCTGTTGCTAAGTCAATGACAAAAGGTTCTGGCTGGTGTAGTTTGATACATCCATCACCTTTGCACATCACAAAACTGTGAACTGTGACTTCCTTCTCAACATGGTCAGAGAAAAGAGGGGCTCTCAAAACACAAATCTTGTCATCATTAACTTCAATAATCTTTTGCACCTGGACATAGGCATAATACTCAACAGCTTTAATGTCTGCATGATTCTCACCTGCAGCCAAAATTTGCTGAACAAAAGAAATAGGCAGCATTTGCTCCGTTACGAGGCGACCTTCACAAGCAACACGGACAGCCTGAGCCTGCCCCAAGGTCTCCTCATATTGAGCCAAATGGTCTTCAATCACATCTAACATCATCATGATACGAAGGGCAGCCTGATTAAACTGAACACTCAATCGAACAACCCCATGCAAGGTCTGGGTTGCATTCCAAACTGCCCTCAGTGCGGTAACCTGTCGTCTCTGATGAGTTATGATGTCGTTTACGGTTCTCCCTAATTTTACCTGTTGTTGACCTAACTGATTCACCTTACCTATGATCTTTCCTTGGGTGACAACAACACCTTCAGCTTCTGATGCTAATTTCTCATTTGCTTTGGTGAGTGCTTCTAGGTCAGATGCACTGGGTATACCAAACAAGGCTGAACCAATATCACCAATGAAATTAAAAAGACCTCGTTTTTGTCTGTCTGTCCACTGAATTCTGTGTCTAAGAGTAAGGACTCATTCTAACAAGGGGGTGCCAAAATCTATAACGTCTATGCCAGCATTGGTTGGAAGTCTTTGTCGCATGTTTTTTGCTCTTGTGGGGAGTTTCCTTTGGATCATTTCTTCCAATGTATTACATAAATCTTTCCACTGATGATCCAAGCCATGACGGTCTGATAAATATACATAAACTTGGGCATAAGCTCTTATTACACAGATGGGTTCTTCATGAGCTATGACTGCACCCGTCTCAACTTTTGTAATCCTCTGCTCGGTGCTCAGTACAATGCACCTAAAATAGAGGATACTTCAGTTAGTCCATATTCATTCTAATGGACTACGTGTTTCCTTAATGCATAGTTGTTATATGAAAATGGGGTTGCCCTAGGATTCAAATGACTTTCAAAAATGAAAGTCGGGTTAATTGCGGCAGCTGGGGCCATACGGGTTGGCATGTAGGGATTGGGCCCTACTGGTACTGGGGTTGCTTCCAAGGGAGGAAGGCTTTTCTCGGGTTCCTTTCGCACAGGTAGTGGGTCTTCCTCTTCATAAGATTTGGACTCTCTGGTTGACACGGATCACACGTGCTGTCTCAAGTTGCTCCACACGGAGGCCGCCTTCATGCTTAGAAAGTACTCGGTAACCTGGTTGCCATTTGGACTGGCCTTTCTTGGAATTAAGCACACGAACAGAAACAAAAGTCCCAATAGGCAGTCTTTTGGATCTTGCTGGGGCCTTTGACTGATACGCAGCTTTGGTTGTCTCTCGGAATTCTTGTAATACTCTCTGGGCGAGACGTATTGCTCGGAGTCGGTCTCCTTCTTCTCGGTTTTTGCTCCATTTTCTTTCTTCTCCTCCGGTCAATTTCAACAACAATCTCTGGATGGTGCCATTGAAGCGCTCGGTCATCCCATTAGATTGGGGATGTTAAGGCGATGTCAAATGATGCCGTATTCCATTTTGCAGCATCCAACTTTCAAAAGCCTTTTCTGTAAATTCACCCCCATTGTCTGAGACAATGACTGAGGGTAGGCCATACCTGGCAACTATTTCCCGCATGAATGCATCCCAGACAGTGACAGCCTTCTTGGTTGGTATGGGTATGGCTTCTGCCCAACCTGTAAGGTGATCTATACAGGTAAGCAAATATTGCCTTCTTTTCTGGTCACGTGGGAAGTGTCCAACAAGGCAATGCCCCAAGTGTGAAAAGGACGTGGAGGTGTTGGCATCCTTCCTCGTGGCATAGCCGGATGAGGTGGGGTGTTGCATCGGACACAACCTAACAGGTACTCTCGTACGGATTTCCTCATGCCTGGCCACACATAATTTTCCTGGATTCTCTTCAGGGTCTTTTCCGCTGCAGAATGACCTATCTCACCATGGCATCTGTCAATCACCTGCTGTCTAAACTGCTGAGGCAGCACAAGTCGCAAATAAATCCCGGCATGCGGATGAGGTTCAGCAAGCGTATAAAGGATTCCTCGATCAAGGACATATCTTGTCTCATCTGTAGCCTGATTCGCTTCCACAAAATAATCTGGAAACTGTTCTTTTTGATATTGCCGGAGTTGATTGATATCTATGTAATCTGTCTCCCATACATCTGGTACTTCAATTGTGTCTGCACCAACATGATCATTTAACGCAACTGGTGCAACACTTGCGATACGTGACAACATATCAGCACGGACATTTAGCTTCCCTTTATGGTAGAGAATTGGTGCACCATATTCAGCTATCTGTATGGCCCATCGTTGGAGTTTCGTATTTCTAATTTCATCCCTAAGAAGGCATCTCAAAGGCTTGTGATCTGTGTGGATCTCAAATTCTGCTCCCCACAGATAGGGATGAAGTTTCTTTAGGGCATATACAATTGCATATGCTTCTTTTTCAATGATAGGCCAATGACGCTGTGTTTCCGACAATTTGTGAGAGAGATAGTGAATTACCTTCTCCATACCATTATCGTCTTTTTGCACTAGGATAGCACCAATACATTTTTTTGATGCATCTGTGTATAAGATGTATGGCTTATTTACATTTGGATGTGCCAAAATAGGTGCTATAATCAGTGCCTCCTTCAGCTGGTCAAAAGATCTCTGGTGCTCCGGTCCCCATTGAAATTGCTGTTTTGGCTTGGCTATCTCTGTCAACGGCACTGCCAGGGTTGCGAATCCCGGCACGCACTGGCGATAACTGCCCACCATTCCAAGAAAACTCCTATCAGCTGCTTGATCTTGAGGTGGTTCCAGATATTTTATAGCTTCTACTTTAGCTTCCAGGGGACGAATGCCATTGGAATCAACCATGTAACCCAGCAGTTGAACTTGTCTTTTGCCAAATTCACACTTGCTCGGCTTAAGTTGGAGACCAGCATGTCTTAGCCTATCCAACACCGAGGCTTAGGCTTTTGCATGTTCCTGTTCAGAACAGCTGTAGATGACTATATCATCAAGATATACCATACAACAACGACCAACAAGCCAAGACAGGACTTTATTCATTGCTCGTTGAAAAATACTAGGGGCATCCGTAAGGCCAAATCGCATACGGACAAACTCGAACAAACCAAGATGACATGTAAATGCAGTTTTTGGAATTGAGCTCTCTTCCATGGGCACTTGCCAATATCCGGATTTGAGGTCAAGTGTGGAAAAGATCTTTGCTCCTTGTAGTTGATCAAATATGTCTTGGATATGGGGCAGTGGATGTGCGTCCCTTTTTGTAATGGAATTAATTTTCCTAAGATCTACACAGAAACGTGTCGAGCCATCCTTCTTAGATACAAGGGTGATAGGTGAGGCCCAAGGGGAACTACTTGGCCGAATAATTCCATCATTGAGCATCGCCGTGATACACTCCTCCACTTTCTGTCTTTTGATGAGAGGCATCCTATAAGGGTTCTGAAATATAGGTCTTGCATCTCCAGTGTCAATCACTGCTGGTGGCAGGGTATGAGCAATTTTGACAGGTGTTTGTCCTGGCACAAAAAGCATCTTGGTAGGATGCTAATACTCTGGATAGTATTGCACTGTCAGTTGATGGCACATAAGAAGTTGTCATGACCGGGTTGAAATCCAAGTCTGGGTTGGTTTTCATTGGATAGATTTTATCCCCTAACCTCATCTGGCTCTTAGTGAAGTCAAGTACACATGACTTCTGACATAGATCAGCACCTATAAGTAGATCTATGCCTGGCATCCTTTCACATACAAGGACTGCAGTTGGTAGTCCTCCTATCTTCAAGGTACATGAGCCACGAATTGGGAGCTCATGGCTTGTAATACTTTGCAATTTAGGTGCAGCATGAAGAGGAGTTAAACGTGGCAAGCGTTGATATATATGGTTAGCAATAAGTGTGTGGGTACTACCTGTATCAATAAGTGCATCAACTTTAACACCTTCAATGTCAAGTTGTACCCTGGGTCGTGCAGCTCCTCCATGCACAACGCAACAGCCACCTTTGAGTCACAAAGGAGGGATATTCGGCTTTTGGCTTTGGGGATAAGGTCCTCTGCGAGGGCAATCATAAAGCCAATGCTTCTGACCACAATAACAGGCTTTCTTCGGTGGAGGGGCCAGACAACCCTGAACAAAATGACCAGGTTGACGGCACCTTAAACATCTGCCTTCCTGAACTGCTGGCTTATTGTATGGTGCTTGCAGTTGGGTGATTTGATTGTGTGATTGGTGGAAATAACCGCTGTCATGAGTGTTTGGATAAGAGTTGGGTATGCGGCAATCTCTTGCAAAATGACCTGACAAGCCACACCGATAACAATTACCTTGGAACTTATTTGATTGATGGGGCGTTGGCTCACCCACATGCTTAGTAGCCTGTGCAGCACTGGCTTTCTGAGCCTGTGCCAGACTAGCTATTTGTGCTTGGGTTTTTTCTTGGTTGGCAACCATAGTCTGTGCCATTTTCTCAATAACCTCCCTCAACAGAGGGGTGTCACTGGGTTTTGAGGATATATCTAGTGCAGAAGTCTTACCTGTCTTGCGAGGCTTGAGGTAATCAGATTTCTGTACCTGACGCAACACTGCCCTTGTGGTATCTCGCAAGGTGGCTGGCTTCTGGGCAGCAACCTTTTTTGCTATCTCTCAATCATCCAGGCCACTCAGGAGATCTCTAATCAATTCTCCTTGATCCCCAGGCATGGTATCATAAACCTCACTTAGAAGGACCTCAAAAGTATGTAAATAAGCCCGAATCGGCTCCCCTGATCTCTGTCGAAGATCACGGAGCGCATCCCTCTGCATATGGTGGAAATCAGTGGACATAAACTTACATGCTAAGTCTTGCTTAATCTGTGGCCACTGGAGGTTTTTGATTGTGTTCTTTCTCAAAGCTGAGGCCAAAGGCTCCATAGCTGTTAACCTAGCTATGGTTAAACGTGCCTCAGTTGGGATCTTGTCAACAGATCGTTACCATTCTAATGTATTTCTTGGGTCGTTCCCATCACATCGACCTACTTCCTTGCAATATCTTTCTATTGAATGACTGTCAGCAATGGTTGCCATCAATTTCAAAATTTTATCCTCATCAGCATCTATGACCCCTGGGTCAGATAACTGAGGGTCATCCGTATCCTCATCTAAAATGGTGACATTCAATGACAGCCTGGGGGCTGTCCACCAGAACTGGGTGAACCTACCGGCTGTCCAACATCCTGGGACGGCTGTGTGTCCCCAGATGTCGATGTCTCTCTATGTGATTCTATGTTTAAAGACAATTCCATGTTATCAAGGGATGGTGAGGGCAATGAAATGGTGGCAGGGGCTAAATCTTTTGATGAAACTTGGGTATGTCTAGACACACTAGTGGAGAAAGGCTGAATTGGTGATAAGGTTTGTTTGGTACTTCTAGTAAAATATTTATGCTTAACTTGCCTAAACATTTATGACTACCCTGTTATATGTATATATATGATGCACATATCGAAAATGCAGACAAGTGGACTTACCAAGTTAAGAAGATGTATATTCCTAGGCCCATTTTCATAGTCCAGGCACAGTAGTATCTCAATATGTAATCCTGGCTGCTATAGTATCCAATTATCTGCAACAGTCCACTGCTACACTTGTCACTGTTGTTACTATTTATGGTAAACTTTCTGAATGTCACTTTGGCTGCTACCTCCTGCTGCAACGCACATCACCTCTCCATAATATTCCTGCATTAATTTCCTCTGATTTCACTGTCACATCCCTTACTGTTTTTTTAGGATCAGGTCAGGGTCACCAAAAATATAACACATTCGCCCCTTATTGTGGGTGAGGCAAAATGTAGATATATTTATATATTTTTACGTGTTCCGCTTCCAGTGAACAAATCAATTAAGACCCATGTTCACTATAGAATCCATTTTATTCCAGTAATGTAATACAATATGTATCTTAGGTATTTTCCTGTTGTTTCTCCCAACTCCAAACTGACTCCAGACTGACTGCAGACTGACTGCCTGTGATGTGGATCACACATATATATATATATATACCAGCTCTTGTACATGTACATGTACATGTACATGTACATGTACATAGTTTGTGTGCTCAACACCAGAGGCATCACTAAATACAAAAACATAAACTTCATTCAACTCTCACATTCACCACAAGAGGACAGCACTGGAGAGTGAATGCTACAAGGATGATTTGCAAAAGTAGTTCGGCAGACGGGTAATCTGCGAAAGTAGTTTGGCAGAGGCACCAAGTATGAGATAATTATGAGGATCTATCAAATGAATTTAATAATTTATTCATTGAGAAAATTGATAAGATTAGACTGGACATGGACTGTGAATTAGAAAGTGTTACTAATGAGATAGGACTGGATTTTCCCATTATTCCTCGAGAAAAAAATCTTAAAGTAAGAAACATAAATGGACAAATTTTATAGTTTTAAGTGAAAATGAGGTCAAATCTTTAATTAAAAAAATAGCAAAAAATCATGCGAACTTGACCCTATTCCTACTTGGTTATTATATGAATGTCCTAATGTTTTTTTACCTAGTATTACTGAGATAATATATTAATCCTTATCCCTGACTTTTTCCCCTGATAATCTAAAAGTGGCAATCATACGTCCACTGCTTAAACAATTGGGATAAGAACTGGTTAAAAAGAAATATCGATCGGTTTCAAATTGAAATATGGTGTTTCGCAAGGCTGTTTTGGGCCCGAATTTGTTCATCATATATATGTCCCTTATTGATGAGATCATGAAATTTGGACTGAGCTATCAACATAATGACACTTGGCAAGAAATAGTCCACAATCTACTGAGCTAAAAAGTTTCTGTGATGAAGAGAAAAATTTACCTTGTGTGACATTACCCTGCTCCCAAGTGGGATATACATATGAGTCACATATCAATGGATCGAAATCACTGATTGACCATATTGTGGTTACTGAGAACCTGCAACCTTTGGTAAAGGAGTATTACACAGTGTCTAGTATAGACAATCAGTCTGATCACATTTGTGTTGTATGTGAACTTGATATAAAATGTGAGTATTTTGAATGTACACAAACTGAGCACACCCCTCGTACAGCTTGGTATAAGGCTACAATCCTGGACTTAAAGCAATATCAGGAAACTCTCAACCAGGAGTTGATAAAAATCAATATTCCTGATCAAGCCATTAAATGTAGGGATGTAAATTGCAAATCACATAAGGATGACATTGAGTATTTCCATAATCATATAGTCCAAGCATGTCTGACTGCAAGTCAGGTGCTCCCATCTACCCAGAGAATTAAATGTGAGTCCACAAGAGTAAGACCGGGGTGGTCTGAACACTGTGCACATAAAAAGGAAATAGCATTGTTTTGGCATTGGGCATGGAGGAATACCCGAATGAATGGGATAATCAGGTCAGAGAAAATGGCAGAGCATGTAGTAAATAATGAGAACAGAAAATTTTGGAAGGAGGCAAAGAAAATGAGAGGAAAGAGTAATAAGCTTCCTAGTGTGGTTGACAATGTGACAGGGGATAAGAAGATTTCAGAGACTTTTGCAACAAAGTTCAAACACTTGTATAACTCAGTGAGTTTTGATGAGCAAAAGCTGTACATGTGCATGTTAAGAAATGAAATCTCCACAGGCATTAGAGAAGGATATAGTCCCAGAGCTAGGTCAGATTTAATTACCCGTCTTGTTGCAAAAGGTTTGATGATGTTTCCTAGTTCAAAATATTGTGTAGAATACAGAAATCCATTTCTTACTCGCACCGGAGGCTGGGTTCTGGGTGTAAATTGACGTTTCTTACCTCAACGTCGGTTAATTTGGCATAATTCTTAAAATAGGAATTTTGCCTATAAAATCGTTACTTTTTCATGGATTTTAATAAATGTGGTACAAAAATTTGCGGAATGGTACCTTCTAATAGCCTGATTGTAGAAATAAATGATAAATAAGGGTATTGTGACTAATTTGTTGAAAAAGTGCATTTTTTATTAACTTTAAAGGCCTTTTTAACATTTTTTTAGATCCAATTGTCCATTTTTTTAAAACAGAATTATTGATGTTTCCAACTCGAAATATAGTCTTAAATGCATAAATACTCTTTTCAGTCACAAAAATGATTACATCAAGGGTATACACTCAAAATGTGTCAACGTAGCTTTTACAGATTCAATCAGCACCAAATTGTGGGTATTAAGTGATGAGAGTCAAGTATTGTCAATAACATTGATATGATTTATTGGATAATTTGCCTTTACAATCATATGCTATTTGGAGATCAGAGTATGCTTCTTCCATCTCAACAAAATCATACTGATAATATTTACAACCACAGAATGCATTACTAATGCATATTTGCACAATGTACAGATGACAGAAAAAGAACCTACAGTCAATATTATAATGAATTTTTATTTTTAAACCTGCTTTCTTTTGTAATGTAGAGCTGTCTTTGATAATAATAATGATATTGATAAGAAATAAGGCATATTGTGTAAGTCCTGATGATCACGCTTAATTCTGTATCTGCTCAGTTCCTTTGATGAATCTTCTTTTGACTTTAACTGAGCCATCTTAAGCAAGTACCCAGTGAGCGAACTTCTAGCAGAATGAGTTATCATCCACCTTGTACGTTCCACTGCAGAGGAGGTAAATGCAGAAATACCTGTCAACCTTGAGGCAGCATCAGAATTTATTGTCTGTTCTAATGTTTGATCTACTGCTGTTGCTGTGAATGATTTCTTTGTACATTTGATAGAGAGTGCACCAGAAACAAGACTGTCATGTATGCCAGGGTGAGTGTAGTCCATATTTAACAGACTAAGATGATAATGTACCATATATCTGGTAAAATTGGGATGACCTGTAGCAAAAAAAAGTCCACACATCTGCTCCAAGCAGTACACATACAGATCAAGATCTTTTGTTCTAATTGCACGGCTGAAACGCAAGTACAATTCAACAAGATCAACATACATGATCCAGAACTGTGCATTTGGTCCATGCTGACCACTTTTAGTGCTGTCTGTGTACTCTGTATATCTCTGTAGGATATCAGCATACATGTCTAATTGTTCTAGTCTCTCAAGGTGTTTTGGCTGTGGATCATCCTGTAATTTCTGGAGCTGATCACAGAATTCTGATGAGAGTGGCCCTTCTTGTTGAATAAAGCTTTGGAGATGCAAAATATGCATTGCATTTCCAAGCAACATATGCAGCCTTTTGCATCTGTTATAGTGCCTTCCAGTAATAAAACCACTCAGTGATCCTGAAGCCAAGACACCAGCTTCAACAAGTGCTTGGGGTCCTCCAGACTCGGCTATGACATGACCAAGTGCTCCAAAGTATGTTAATATAATGTGGAATGCACCAAAACACTAAAACATTGTCATATAATGGGGCTTCTTCTTGTTGGATCTGAACAGCCATTTTGGCAACAGCAAGATCATATATGGGGTTTTTCCTGTAAGGAATGAGATCATATATTGGCACTACAGTATATGACCTTTTCTTGAATGAGGGTCTCTTGCAGGGAAAGGGTTTCACACATGCTGTGGGCTGTGGGCACATTTTGGTTATCATTTGGCAAGGTTATCTGATTGAACAATTAATTTTTGTAACAGATACCAAATGTGTCATGTAATGTTCCTGATCCAGAAAAAGTTTCACTATTCTCATCATAGTTGTCCCATGCCACTCGAGTAGCAAGGCCTGGTTTGGCTACCAATCCCACTGGCAAAACAACATCTCGGCTTGAAGCTGTCATTGCTAGAGCAGTTTCCAGTTCTTCTACAGCATGATAATTAATACAGTGGCCAAAATGATTCAAGATTTCAACTACTCGTCTGCTTCCTGTCATACTTTTGAGCCCCATTCCAAAACATATGTGTTTACTTGGTTTTAGTAGGCCTTTGGTTATGGTGAATAAGACATCATTAGCTGTAGAAAGTGAACATCTTTCTGTACGAGATGCAGGTTCACCAACCTTTTCTGAGACACTGTAGAGTACACGGAAGAAATGTATAAGTATATCTGGGGGCTCTCCTCCTTTCTTCAGAGCATCAAGAGTTACTGATGATGGCAATTTAGAAGCTGATAACTGTTTGACTATGCTTCTTAGCTGCAGTGCTGCCTGAGTTACTACATAATCATATGAGGAAGCAAATTTTTTGCATTCTGTATAGCAGCTTTATCTGTCAGGGATTTGTGGTGTTGGACATTGCCATCTTTCTTGCTAGATTTACTGATTATTACCTCATCCTTGAATTTCATGAGTATCATGTCTGTGAGCTTATGTGTATTGAATTGTGTATACTCTATGTTATGTTCTGACAGAAACCTTTCATATCTATTGTGGATTGATGTCATACTCTGCTCGTTTTTCATCAACAATTTTCAAATGCACCAGAATTTTCAAATGCACCAGAATGGGCCTCTCGTACTGAAGACATGTCTGCTTTCTCTTTATTCTGTTCTTTTCTCCTCTCAGCTTCTGCAAGATAATACTTGCTGCAAGTGTGGTGATATCTGACCTCTTTGGCAATGAAATCTATATCTTCATATTTCGAGAGGAAATCTTGGTCATCTTGGTGTGCTGCATCAATAATCATTGAGGATGCTTCATATGTTTCACACTGATCCAACCTCTCATCTACTCCTTTTCTATATTTGCGCCTTTTACCACAGAAAACACACACTGCTTCAAGAACACCAGCTGTTGATGTACCTTGCGATGGACCTTGAGACCATAAGACATGTTTTCTTGCTACAAGGTCACATTCTGTGATGTCATCAGTTTCTCAGACATTGCTTTTCTTGATTGGAGTGAAGTTTTTATAACATGTGCTATGGTAGCCTTCATTGTCATTGGAATGTTGTGATAAGGCTTTGCATATTGCAGAGTATTTTGAATTTGAACTAAACTTTGTTAGGTGGATATTCTTAGCCTCATGAACTTTATTTTATGTTTGAGGATCAATTGGCTTAACTTGCTCTTGATTATGTGGTCCAACATGGAGTATGCAGATCAATGCATATGATTGAGCCATTGTCCTAAAATTAGATTTACTGTTACTATACAGCTATACTATGAGTAGAACAAAATGGCCAAAGTACTGTACAGGCCAGAAATATGGGAAATATACTATTCATTTAATCAGGGATGCCCACAATTAGACCCACTTACATATTATGATCAACTTACATATAATGATCTACACTGATTAATTAATATCTGTTTTAATTAATATAATCATTGTTCCTATAATCACTGTTCCTGATAGTATCTTTGGATTTATATACAATGATCAGTAAACAATTTCATGTTGTTACACGTTAAATTGAAATACCACTCTGTCTGTTAGTGATTAAATATCGTTTGACTATGATTTCTGCTCTGCATACTGAGTAACACCAAATTCTCAGTTCAGAATAAGTAGGTCATCTGGTCCCTATGGTTACAACAGTTGCCTCTTTCACTTTAGCCCAGGTGGCAGCTCATAATATACTTTTATCACATATTATATTACAACTATAATTATTCTTTCAATTATTATTGCTTGAAGAACTAGTAATTTTATGATCAATCATCTAACTACATTTTCTTCAAATGCATAGAATCTGGTAACATTACGTTAGCATATTTTAATTTTATACCCATGATATACTCATTTTTGTGACTGAAAACAGCATTTATGCATTTTAGACTATATTTTGAGCTAGGAAACATCAATAAACCTGTTTTTAAAAAATGGACAATTGGATCTAAATAAATGTTAAAAAGGCCTTAAAAGTTAATAAAAAAATGCACTTTTTCAACAAATTAGTCACAATGCCCTTATTAATCATTTATTTCTTCAATCAGGCTATTAAAGGGTACCATTCCACAAATTTTGGTACCACATTTATAAAAATCCATGAAAAAGTAACGATTTTATAGGCAAAATTCCTATTTTAAGAATTATGCCAAATTAACCGACGTTGAGGTAAAAAACGTCAATTTACACCCAGAACCCAGCCTCTGGTGCGAGTAAGAAATAGATTCCTGTATTCTACACAATATTTTGAACTAGGAAACATCATCAAACCTTTTGCAACAAGACGGGTAATTAAATCTGACCTAGCTCTGGGACTAATATGGTCAGACTGAAATTCCACTTGTGTCAGAGTGTGAGCTTAAAGATGTGCTGAAATATGTTGCCAGTGGAAAGTCTGATGGAAATCTGGGACTATTCTCAGATCATGTAATCCATGGTGGTGATGCATTGGTTCAATATTTGATAATGCTGTTTAATGCTATGATTGTTCATGGATGTAACCCTTCTGACATGTTAGTGGGAACAATGATCCCAATTCCTAAGAATAGAAAGTTATCCATGTCCAATTCTGACAACTTCAGAGGAATTTGTTTGCAGTCTGTGTTATGTAAACTCATGGATATTATCATACTTACAAAGGAGAAGAAGCAATTACAAACATCAGATCTGCAGTTTGGCTTCAAGAAAAAACTGTCTGCATCAATGGCTGCTTCTGTTGTTACAGAGACAGTAGATTACTACCTGAATAAAGGAGGCACAGTATATACCTTAGCTCTCGACGCTTCCAAGGCCTTCGATAGAGTGGAATATACAAAGTTATATATTTGAAGAGCTACTTAAAAAGAAAGTTAATCTGTTATTTATCAGACTTCTGTGTAATATGTATGTGGACCAGAAAATTTGTGTGCAGTATAATAAGAGTCATTCAGAATATTTTGCAGTGAGCAATGGAGTTAAACAGGGGGGAGTGTTGTCTCCTACCCTATTCAGTGTGTATGTCGATGGAATGTTGACCAAGCTCAGGTCCAGTGTTTTGGGTGTCATGTTGGTGATATATATATTGGATGTGTGTCATATGCAGATGACCTTATACTTATTGCCCCAACAAGACATGCTCTTAAAAAGATGGTGTTGATATGTGAAACATTTGCCAAGGAGTTTAAGATTAATGTTAATGGTTCTAAGAGCAATCTTATGATATACGGGTTGCCAGGAGAAAGTAGTCAGTCAATAAAGGTAGCTAATGATAATGTTAAATGTGTTAATAGCATGGAGTACCTTGGTCATATATTGACTAATGACCGCACTGTCCCTCCCAGGTAAGGGGATGTGTGCAGTGGTAGGTGTACATCCTGAGTTCTCAAATTCATGTCCTAGCGCCCTCCCTCCCATATGGAGGGATCCAGCACTGTCAGGCAGTCCAGGATCAAATCCATGATCCCTCCCAGGTAAGGGGATGTGTGCAGTGGTAGGTGTACATCCTGAGTTCTCAGATCCCTGTCTTAGCGCCCTCCCTCCCATATGGAGGGATCCAGCACTGTCAGACAGTCCAGGATTGAATCCATGCTCCCTCCCAGGTAAGGGGATGTGTGCAGTGGTAGGTGTACATCCTGAGTTCTCAGATCCTTGTCCTAGTGCCCTCCCTCCCATATGGAGGGATCCAGCACTGTCAGACAGTCCAGGATCAAATCCAGGATCCCTCCTATGTATGGGGTTTGGTATATTGATGTGTGTAGAAGAGAAGGCATTGGTATCCAACACAGGTAGAGATGCAGTTGTCTCCATAGGTAGATCCATGTTCATCAGTTCACAATGATGAAAATGCATATTTGACAAAGATCCTGTGTTTTGACATTTCATGCACTTCACCATTGTGTTCAACAGTCGCATTTGCAATGGCTCGCTCAGTTTCTTCACATCATTGTATTTTATATCTACAGTGCAAACATGACATGAAACAATATTCTGTGATTTCCGTTTAAAAACATCACTGATGCAGGATGAGCAAAACATCTGATCACAAGTGGAAGAGATCACAGTTTTGTTTGCCAAAATCTGCCTACACACAGAACAAATGTCATATTCCATCTGTGATGTGTCTACGAGCTGCAGTGATCCAGTGTAAAAATCTGGGCAAGTTTGATCAACAAGATCTTTGAATATATCTTTGTTTTTAGGGTCATAGTCCAACTGATTCTTGTTTGTGGGACCTCGTCTGAGCTTCTGAGATAAATAATTTCCACCTTTCTTTTAGTTATTGTGTATACTGCAAACTTCACATTGTTCAGATGCAAGTTGGTCATCAAATGAGTTGTTATTCCACAGTTCTTGTGTGATAGAGGCTTGTGTCTGTGCATTCAGGATAGATTCCACATGTGCCAGTTTGTTAGCAGTACGGGCTTTGAGTGTTTTGTAGCATTTGCTGCACAATTTTGTTGGATGAACCTCAGTCTTGTCTGTGTCAATGTCCACACCATATATATCCCATATATCTTGTTTATAATTAAAACAGAGGAATGGTTTTCTCCTTGTCTTTTCTTTCTGAGTTTGTGCTCTTCCTGTACAAATGCGGCACAGATCTTCTAAACATTTCATATGTTTTTCATATGTATGATCTGATTCTATTCCTTCCATGATACTAGTAGGTCTGTACTTGTTGTGATCATGTCTAGAAGTGACCTTCATCACTTCCTTCACAATATTGGACTACACTTACAAAGCAATACCAGACTCCCTAAACCCTTCAAAGCTACAGCTGTTTACACCTGTTGTTTACTTTTACTAATTGGCTGAGTGGCAGACCCTGTAACACTGTACCCTTACATGTAAATATCACAGAAAAAACAAATTTCCTTTGAATGGGAATACATGTGTGCACAGTGGAAATCCCCAAATCGCAAATACAACACCTGTAGTTTTGATTCCGAGTTCTTTGAAGTTAATTGAATAAAGCAGTAATTAAGGATGTTTTCTTCTTACTAATCACATCAACACACAATAAAGATGTGTGCATGATAGATTTGTCAATAAACAAGAAGGCTTCTGTCAAAATCTAGATATAAATTTTCAAGTGATCAAATATACTGATTGACTTTTTACCCTCAATATAGCTCGAATAAAATCATCAAAAGTACATATTTGTTTTACCAGGAACCAACCAATTTTTTCTTTATGATAATAATGAGGATTTATATTTTTCATAAATGTAATGTTTGTATTGTATAGTGCATGGAATATTGTTATCAAGTGTTTAATTTTGGAATAAATTTTAGAAATAGGAACATTTTCAGCATTAAAATATATATGTATTGAATGACCTCTATCATATTATAAAGACTTACATTTGATAAGTAATCATGGTAATATTGTATTATCCAACATTATAAAAGTTAAATTTCATAATATTGAATAAAACTTATTTTAAAGTTTTTAAAATAAAAGTGCCATCTAAAGTCACTTTTTAAGAAATGCAAGAGTTGCCCATTCAAGATGGCTGCCTGGTCCCAAAGGGGAATTGGGGATCTGATAGCAGGGGATAAGTGGCCGGTCCAGCAGGCAGGGAGGCTCAAAACTAAATGTCCACATTTTCTCTGTTCTGAACTGCTGTGAGGCAGATAGAAAAACTGAAAAATGAAAATGAAATAAAGTTAGAATCAAATGCTGAAGACATTGAATTTTACAGATTAAAAATAAATGAACTGAGTGAAGAGTTATATCGTAAAGATATGAATATTGCAGTAATTTCTGAAAAATTGGATGATGAACGCGATGAGAATAAGCTGTTAACAATGAATCAATCTCCTAAAGGTGGCACTCCACTGCTAGGTAGCATAGGGGTCGCCACCGATAGCACAGAAATGAGGTCTAAGAGAGTGAAATTAAAACCTATTAACAAGATACTTATAGGAACTTGAAGCAGGGGGCTTGAAGTTTCATTCTTTTCCCAGGAGGGGGCGCTCTGGTGAAGGCCTGGGTCTACTACACTGTGTGGAGCTACCGTTTACCACAAATAGTCTAGATCCTCCAATGGTGAAAACCATGGAACTCATGGAATCATCAATTACAATTAGGGGTAAAAAACTTACCTTCGTGACTATCTATAGGCCTGAACCAGGTGAGAAGAATAGGTATACCTACTCTGAGTTCTATGATGAATTCACTCAATTAGTGACACACTATGGTTCCTTCAAGCATGAAGTGATATTCCTGGGAGACTATAACTTCCATGTAAATAAACCATCCAAGCCAGATGTGATTAAATTCATGGACATTCTTGATATCTTTGACTTAGATCAATGGGTGTCTGAATCAACCCACAGATTGGGTAACACCCTTGATCTAATCACTACTTTCAAAGGGAACAAGTCTCTCACAAAGCATTTAGTGGACGAATATATATCAGACCACAAAATGGTCATACTATATCTGGGCATAACAGCCCCTAAGGCACCTAAAAATCATTTAAATTTAGGAACTTTAGGGATGTAGATAGGCTGGAACTGAAGAAGGACATTGTGTCCCTAACTGAGTCTGTTTCATCATGGGAACACCTGTCCCTCACTGATTTAGTGGACGACTATGATAGGGGACTTACCGCCCTCATAGACAATCATGCACCTTACAAACATGCTCATATCACTTAACGTAAACCAGTTCCCTGGATGAATGATAACCTAAAGCTGGAAAGGTCTCTCAAGAGGAGACTTGAGAGAAAAATGGAAAAAACTGGACAGAGGATGTGCACAAATTAGTGAAAAGGTCTGCAAAGAAGACATATTAGCTCGACCCCATTCCAACCTGGCTCCTACTTGACTTTCTTGATGACCTGTTACCCATGATAACGGCTATCAGTAATAAATCCCTGATGGATACTGTAGTATCGGATAACATGAAAATAGCCATAATAACACCCCTGCTTAAGAAAATTGATCTAGAACTGATTGAAAAAAACTATAGACCGGTTTCTAGCCTAACATAAATTTCTAAATTAAACAGAGAGGGCGGTTGCAGATCAATCTGGTAAGAAATGGCCTTACTGACAAATTCCAATCAGCATATAAAGAGTATCATAGCACTGAGACTGCCCTGTTAAGAGTGCAAAATGATATCTTACTTGCTATGGACAATAAAAAAGCAGTGATCCTACTGCTGCTAGACCTCTCAGCGGCCTTTTACACCATTGACCACCGTATTCAATGTGATAGACTGGAGGCCAGATGTAATGTCAGAGGTCACGCACTCTCCTGGATTCGGTCATATCTCAGAAACAGGAAACAGTGTGTGAAAGTAGGAACTCATAGACCCTGCTTTAAGTCAATAAAATATGGCGTCCCACAAGGCTCTGTACTGGGCCCCATACTATTTACTATCTATATGACACCACTCTCAGATATTCTATCCAAATATGGTCTGAGTTATCATATTTATGCGGATGACACCCAGATCTACATCCCTATGGACCACACCTCCCCCCATAGGGTGGATATGAGCAGACGCAAACTTGAAGAGTGTGTCAGTGAGGTCAGAAACTTCCTTATATCAAACAAGATGAAGATAAATGATGGAAAGACAGAAATGCTTATATGTACTGACAGGTACAATACTGCCACTTCCAGCAGTACTCCAGACACAATCAGGGTCGGCAACTCTGATATTGAGCAGAGTGAGTCAGTAGTCGAAACCCCCCCGCAGACTACACAACAAATCTGGACCAACTCTTCCAGATCCCAATAGACGACCACGCCGTCTAATGAGCTGCAAACTATTACAACTCTGTCTCAACATCATAAACTATGCACTATATGCAAAAATAAGAAATGAGAATCAAAGTCACAGAAACGAAAATAAAAGTTTCATAACAAAGAAATGTTTCTTGTTCTCGCTCCATCCCGCCAAAATAGACGGGAAAGTATTTAATTATACAACAAAGGTACAATACAGATGCGCAAATAAGAAATGGCCAGAAAACCGGCTAAGAACCCAACAAAATAAAGGTATATTTCCTATGTTTGATATTACTGAAAAGAATCCCGTCGCTCACAAAAGAAAGACAAAGGAACAGAAATTCGTAAACAAAATGGACATTCCTACCCCACGGCGGGGCTGTACGCAGCGTAAAATAAACGAACTAGTCTGGCAGCTTCAAGGGAGAGGGGCCGTAAATTTAAAAAGAATTATTTAACAAATCAAAATGATTCGTTTTGGTGCAAAAAACCGAAACACAACCCAAAAAACACCTGCTTAATCGACCAAAACGTGGTTTTAAAGACATTATATCGCTCATATACCACTGTACGCAACTTCGAGGGGGTCCCTCACAGCACCTCCACAATGAGGTAACGTGACCCACAAACACCTCCGCTCCAGAGGCGCCATGAGAGGAGGTGCAGCACCTCCAGAGGTGCCTGCACCTCCTCAGGCTCCATATATAAACAAATAATAGGATAACGCAGTCAGTCCCCATCTAACTGAAGAGATCAAAGTGATCGAAACCGTTGTTGGTCTTGGTAGGGACTGCGATCGTTGTCACAGATCATCTTAGGATCCTCGCCTTTTTACCATTGAGTCAGTAGTCGACCTTGGCATAACTTTCGACTCCAATATGAATATGAAGGCCCAAATTAGGAAAATGTGCAAAAAGGGTTTCTATCATATTAGGAACCTATCTGCCATTAGACACTGTCTTGATGAGAAAACTGCTGTTACACTTACCCATGCCTTTGTTACATCAACCCTGGACTATGGTAATAGGCTTCTTGCAGGTCTTCCCAAATCTGACACCAGGAAGCTACAATATGTCCGAAATTCGGCGGCTCGTGTCGTAGGAAAAATCAGGAAATTTGATCATATTTCTGGAAAGCTTAGGGAACTGCACTGGCTTCCAGTTCATGCGAGAATTGATTTTAAAACCCTTCTCTTAACCTGGAAGACCCTAAATGGTAAGGCTCCGCCTTACTTGCGGGATCTACTTTTGATTAAGCAAGGGGAGAGATGTCTAAGGTCAAACGACGGCATGCACTTACAAGTTCCCAGCACCCGGCTGAAGACAGTTGGTGATAGGGCCTTTTCTTCTATTGGCCCCAGACTATGGAATTCCTTGCCTACTGAGATTAGGAATAGTACCTCAGTCTCCTTGTTCAAGAGCAGACTGAAAACCTATCTTTTCAGGAAGCATGTCCTGAACACAGCGCTATGAACAGACTTGTCTGGTATAAGCGCTTTATAAATGTTTTTATTATTATTATTATTATTAACATGACAAGTCCCGGTGATAGTAATAGGACAGAGATTGTGTAGGTGGTCAGATAGGTAGCTGACTAGGTGGTTAGACAATTTCTTGTAAGCAAGGAGGTGGGTCCAAGGTTGTAGAAAAAAAATAACAAAAAATATGCACTTGACATGAGTATTCTAGGATCTGTGCTTCGAGCACTGTGCCATTGAAAGGCATACAAATACGCAATAAGAGTCAATCCAACCCTCAATACAGATCAGATTTCACGCTGAAGATGACCCCACAAGTCTCAGAGAGTGCACCGCTTCAGATGAGAGATATATTGCATGCCCACCTCAAACTCTCAGATATTTATTTGTCTAATCATTAGTTTAAATGTTATTTACATCTCATTAATTTTTCTTCTCATCAATATTATTTCTGAACTACATACAACTTCATCTAATTACATTTCCTTGATATCTTAATTTCCGTTTAATACATTTATCCTCCATAAATTAACTCAGTAAATTCCATTCAACTATTTCTATCTTGCATTCTGTTTGGGACAAAACATGCAATGTTTTTCATTTACATCAATACCCTTATATCTACCATTTTATATGGATAGAGGTCAAATTCCCCCCCTGAATTACTCAATCAACAAGCGCTTAATTCATGTAGTAAAGAATTTAACACAGTCTTCTATAGTTAAGTAATCTTTAAACCGTACGTTCTTAGTTTGGGATTTAACATGAATTCCTTGCGCAACTTACTTTATTATGTATCATTACATTTTGACAAAAATACCACAATTATATCTTAATTATGAAACATATCTTCTGTTACATAAGTTCTTAAAAAATGAATAAATGGTGGTTTAAAGGTACATTAACCGCTAAGGTCATTAAGTGCAAAAATGGTGAAAACAAATGTTTTGACAAGATAATAATTTGTAATAATTGAGGATTAGCCCTGGGAAACAACACAAAGGATAACACAGTCAGTCCCTATCCAATTGAAGAGATCACAAAGATCAAATCCATTTGTTGGTTTTGGCAGGGACTACAATTGTTGTCAAGCTCATCTCCAGGATCCTTGCCATAAACTAATATATATAATTCTCAAATATTTCTAAAACATTATTCTAGTAAGTAAAATTGGCTCCTCTTTTGTTTTATTTCCTATAATGGACAAGCTTTGACTTATCATTTTATATCAGAGGTCTCTGTCTAAGGCACCACCAATATACTATATCTAACATCAAAACAATGTCATCAATAAATAGAAGTATAGAAAATAAGATATTAACCATTTTGATACCTAGTTTGTGGTTGTTTATTTCTGTAACCAAGTTATTCACATATAATCCAAATAATGTTGGTGTATTAAAATCACTCAGTTTAACACCACTTCTAGCATAAAGCCATTCTGTATATGCCTCATATAACCTAATCCTAACAATATAATAATAATGATAGGTTGATATAAAATAATTAGCCCTATTTCATGTTTTTGTTAGTGTGAGTCAAGTCCAAGTTAAATATAAATTATGTTTCTGGACATAATATGATACACCTCATTTTACATTTGTTTAGCTTGTGAACTGTCCCATACAAAATCAACTAAAATATGGAATCTTAGATTTAAATGTGAACCATAAATTAATCATGATATAAACATTTTTTTATTCAAATTGCAGATCACAATTGTGATCACATCTAAGACATATTAAGCATTTTCAATCATTCTCCAAAAGTTCTTTTGGAGAATAATAAAATAGACCCTTGACAGAGACCCTATTTTAGAATTATGATAAATATGAGTAGTACAGTAGTTAGTAGGTCGTAGGAGGTATTGCAGCACACAACATATAAAATAAGATTATTTAAGGTATAAACAAAATTATTATATTACATGTCATAAAATAATGCAAATCTTCATGGGGTGGCCACATATATATTCTGGTGAGTTGATCAACCGATGAGCATTTAAGTGAGCACCCAAAAGACTACATATCATTCTGATTCTTGCAAAAAGTACATTATATTTTGGCAAGATAACATGTACATGTCTTGGGATCATTTTGGCAATGAGCAGTCTTGAAGTGATCAAAATCAACAAAA
The DNA here is from genome assembly GCA_949316495.1 of Amphiduros pacificus. NCBI lineage: Eukaryota > Metazoa > Annelida > Polychaeta > Phyllodocida > Hesionidae > Amphiduros > Amphiduros pacificus. The sequence continues at coordinate 5,299,115 of OX439011.1, forward strand.
GATTTTAACGATGGGTGAAGTAAATTCTATTCTTGACAGCGGTTGGAAAAAAATGATTTGTACAGTGTATCATTCCAGATTTAAATGTATCATTATCTATATCCTCTTCATTTCACAAACATGAGGAGGGCGGGAGGTGGTGGGTTCGACTCCCACTGCTGGCAGTGTTACTTTCACACTGGTTAAAAGGCTCGAAAGTCGACCTGATATGGCCATAGTTGCTGAAAGGGTCGTAAAAACACCATTTCACAATTTTTTTTTTCACAAACATGATTGGGCAACATTTCTATTAGATATTTTGGTGTGTTACCATGAATTAATTTCTGCATAATGAAATTTCTGTCTTCCTTCTTTTGCTGAGTGATTCCCAACCTAATTCAATGTGAATTATCTGACCATATGTACCCTTAATTGCAGCACAAATTACTCTACTATATTTTTTTAACATCTCCCAATTTATGTCTTTGTCCCTCTGTAACTTTGCTCAAAAGAACATCACCATATTGTAGAAGTGGCTTAATAAGTGATTTCTACATAACTTCAAGTGTTTGACGGTCAGGTTTGTTTCATATCTTGATTTGAACCATCAAAAGTTAGGATGGAGTGATTAATATTTTTCTTTAGTTTTGGCCCATATGGTAAAGGCATCAAAATTACTATTCAATAGGATTATCCTGCTGTGACATCTGGATCATCGGCAGTTACAAATATAGTAGTGTTGTAAGCAAATAATCTTATATTACAGTTTACAACACTGGACAGTGATATCATTTATAAATCCAAGAAACACTGAATCAACTTTATAGAAAATATAATAAATCATAACAATAACCATTATTGACAAACTCCGCAACATTAAAAGACATATCATTATATAAAACTCAGATAAATGTTGTGAAACAGTACCATAATCTCTCAACAATATATATAACACTATTAAGATTTGAAATAAATATTATATTGTAAAAATATTATATAGTATAAAAGTATATATCACTGTTACATACCACCATAATGAGCAATAGGAATACGAACAAGGGAAGAAGAACCACTCCTTGACCGGCTAACAAATAATCTTTGTATGTCCTCCATGAAACTTTGCCTACATTTTGATTTTCCTTTCTCTTATGTTCTGTGCTGAATGAGATCTGCAAATTAGTCAAATACATTTTCATCTATTTAATGTAAGTAAACTACCGCTTTTGCATTACAATATGAAATGCAACACATTGTTGATGAGTTGAAGAATAATATCACATTTCTTCAAAGCATTGAATGAAGATCTTGACACAGATGATCTAAATTTGAATATTTTGAGTTTAATAATTCTCTAATTGACATCTGTCTACCCCTTCTACCATAGCATAATATCTGCATTTTGTTTATGAATAGTTACCATTCCTGGCAGGTTGTCCTGTTTGACCTCTCCCTCAGATGTACCATGTATTAAATCCCTTTTGTTTGATATCACTTCTGCAGGCATTGCATCAACATTCTTAAATCCTCTTTCCATTTGGTTAAGATCATTTTTTACATCTTCATATGTTCCACTATTAAGTATCATACCCTGTGAAAAATACATGCATAAATGAATTCGCATTAGCAATACAATAGTTTTCATAGTATTAATTTAAAATATTCATGACTACCAAAAGTAAATACATTTTCTATGATACAAATCCAATCAGCTTTGTGGACCATTTGAAGATGATGGGTAACCAAAATTCTTGTGTTGGTAGCTAAGAATCCACATATACATCTGAAAGTTGACACATGTGTGTGAAGAAATATAGGTAGCAAAGTTGGTCATACATAATGATTATAAATAGATGAAAATATAAATTTAATTTATCATCTACAAGGTGATATTTATGTTCTTGTTCAAAATGCTGGAGTAAGTCATGATCATAATCGCTAATTTAAAAGCAGGGAAAATTCACACAACTATGGGATATAGTTATTAACCCTACCTGTCAAATATATGTTTTCCAACTTTGACATCAACAGCACTCAATGGATCATCCAATAGAAATATGTCCCCGCCATGATATAAAGCCCTAAAAGACAAAGTTTTCATTACAGCCTATTCTTCTGACCTGTTTTACAGTCAACGCCATCTTAAATAGTATGTATATTTTTAGGACATAATATAAACTGTTGCCCTGGACAACAATCACATTACCGAGCAAGATTGACCCTTGCCTTTTGACCGCCACTCAATGTTATGCCCCTCTCCCCCACAAGTGTCTGATCACCATTGATTAGAATTTTGATGTCCTTTAAAGAAAAAGGAATTCAATTTATATAATTTATTTTAGTTCTTTCAAATACACTACATATTGTCCATATGAAGATGGAAAATATAAGTGCTTCTATTTCTCATACGCACTTTATTAACAGCATTTTCCACATAGTGAAATTTTCATTATCAAACAATCATTTGGCTGGTAGACCATTTCCAGTCAAATTGCAAATCTAGCAAATTTCTGATTCAATATATCTACCTCTTTCAGTGCTGATGCCTCAATTACTTCTTGATATTTCTCTTGATTATATGCATTGCCAAATAAAATATTTTCCTGTAAAGTTCCTGAGAAGATCCAAGGTTCCTGTGGGACATAGGCCACTGAACCATTGACAGATAAATAACCATATGATATATTCATTTCACCAAGAATTAGTTTTAGTAGAGATGTCTGTAAATATTGATAGATGGATTATTGATGTATTGGTAAACAAATACCAGGATAAATATAATAATATTTTTTCATTTCTACGATGAAACTTTGACATACTTTTCCTGATCCAACAGATCCAACCACAGCAACCAAAGATCCCTATCAGAAGAGGATAAATTAAAGTAGAATGATAAAATAGATCTATTAAATGGTTTCAATAGAGAATGTGAACGTAGACAATGTAATTGTACAATGTATATTATATACATTCTTTATATTTTGACACAGAATGCTGTCCATAGCTGATATCAAATTTTGGAATCTATAACCAACAAAACTTGAATGATACAGTGAAGAGTAATAGTTGGTCTCATTTAATACTTTTATGCAATAATGCAATGGCTGCTCTTGTTGACTCAGATCATTTCATATCCTTTCCAAACTCTAAATTTGATGCAAAAATCCATATTGCAAAGCAAACTTACTTTTGATACTGCTAAATTTACTTTTGATAATTTGAAATGGCTGCTAATCTATAACAAATAACAATCATATTTAAATACATAATGCAAGAACATAAAATAAAATTTTCTTCAATTTATTGAGTATTTAATCGAAATTGGGCTACTACCTCCTTAGTTTCAGTAGATGACCATTCAGCTGTAAGATTTCTCATATTAATGCTGCAGTTGGCCGTAAAAGGGGTATTTATCTCTGGCCTGAATGACTCATGCATTGGTTGATTCATTGATTTATCAAAAAACAAGAACTCCTGAAAAAAAGGCATTCATTTGTTAAATCAAACTTGTAAAATTGATAATATACCATGATCATCATCACTGGTTAGTTGCAATAATCATTTTTTATTTCTTTCTTTCAAATGATATTCTTAACAAGAAAAGGTGGTGTTCCACATGTAACACAGATGAGAATCAAAGATTACAAACAAAACAAAACTTACCACAAACAGACCAAATATTAAAATAAACAAAACAAAAATCACAACAATCAAAACAAAAATTAAAATAAACAAAATAACACAAATGAAACAATCATTGCAATTGGATGGGATAATTGAAATTATCTTTATTCATCTTTCAAAAACATTAAATTTGATATATGAACAAAATTTTTAGCACAACTTAATGCAAAGATGTGGCTTTTCAGGCTTGATTACGTAAGTTGCTCTAATATCACTCAGGTGCTATTGTAGCTCATCGATCGTACTTTTGCATGTCATTTCTGTTCTAAATGTCCGATTTACAGCAAATTTGAACTTTACTGCAAATTCCTTGTTCTAGAGATTGGGAAGCATTTCCAAGCAATTCAAAGGGATAATTTTATGCAATGATGGGCGAACATGATGAAATCATTTTGAACGTTCTGCTTTGTTTACATCACACACTTCTTTTCTTTTGTTTTACTTCTTTTAGATATGTATTCATACACCAGGACGTACGCACACGATGAACACTCCACAGTGGCGTCAATTGCTTGAACAATATTGACCACAGAAAAAAACGAATCACAAACCACAGGAAAAGATTGTCCCGATCATTTGGGCAGTGCATATCAAAAATAGACCATCCATGTTACAAAAATCCCATTGTGACTTTAACATAAAAATTGATCATATAATTTAATACGATTAAATACACCTGACTACTTAATATCTTGATACAATTTTTATCCAAAAATAAAACTTCTCCCATTTAACCTACCTGTAATCTTGAAAATGATGCCAACATTTCACATGGAAATTGTAGTCCACCAGGAATAAGAAAAATCATTGCCAATTTTAGTATATCTAAAATTCCCATCACTTTTATGGTTTGAGATACATCTAATGCAACATCAGAAGTAAGAACATACAAAAGAATAGTGATAAAAATCACAACTTTTGCAACTCCATAAAAAATCCCAAGATTTTGTCCTTTGAAACAATTGCTTAGAAAAATAACTTTAGTTTCACATCTGCAAAATGACATAACTCACTTATTTGCATTGTCATATTTATAAAAAGCAAAATAATATAATACATTACATCTATTACATATATTATAATGTAAAAGTCTTACCTCCTCAGCTTCATAATCCTATCATTGAATAGCTTCTCCAAGCAGCACATTTTGATAACCTTTATCCCAGCTATTATACTATTCATCATTGTAATCCGTTTATCAGTTTTCTCTTCAGCTTTGATTTTTACCTTTCCATTTTTGTGACCTAAATACATTTGGATGGGGACAATAATAATGGCTACTAGCATTCCAACAAAACATACTGCTCCAATCTCAAAGTATGTCACAACTAAGGCACCAACAATTAAAGTTGAACCATAAAAGGTTCCAAGCAGAAGTTCCAATGCCTACAAAACATTGCGGATATAATTGAAAAAAATATTTCACCTTTTCCAGATTCTAATGATTTAATTTTACTTTAATTTTAAATATGTTTATCTCTTTTGAAAATGAAAAGGTAATGTTTATTCTCTGTATAAAAATATCAAACAAGCATTACACAAATTTCAACTATTAGAAATTACTATTTCTAGAATTTTTTTCAAATGAGAATTGACGTACACATCATTCAAAAAACTTATTTTTTCTTGACTGAGAAGGAATTATGTGAAATTACATTAGTTTGTTGCTATTCTTGAAAAATATTTCTTGGGAAAAAGATAACAGGTGATTTAAGTTTCACATGCTCAAAATAACAAACACTATTTATTACGAAAAGTCTATAGAGATTCTGTAATCTGGTGTATAACAATATGATTTCCATCCTGCTAAGCAACAAAAAAGACAATTTTATTTGTGACCTGAATATGAATAAAATTTGAAAGGGAAATACTATTTGAAATGGATGCAGAATGTATAAGCATAGTGAGGAGGTTATATCATGTAATTAAGGTCCTGGGTTTGATTACCAATTGAGACAAGTACTTTGGCAGAATGGTGGATTATTGAGAATGTTCTACACCGAATTGTTCCATATCCAGACGCCATGATTTGTTATCTTATTATGAGGTTTCTGTTAACCTGTCTTTGTGATAATGCAAAGGAAAGAAACAACAACATATCTCTTTCCATGCTTAAATCAAAACAATCTCGTCTTCAGAATAAGCTTTTTGGTATCTGTGTTATATTATATACTCAATATTTTTTTCTTACCACACATATCATAAAAGAATTTGTGTCTGCTGAAAACAAGTTCAGTATTTGCCCTGTGCTGAATCTTCCAGCTGTTGCCGGATTTAACTGGAAGATCTAATAAGATATATTCCTATTACATAATTTTACATAATATAGTGATATAAATCATGTCACAGTTAATTTTTTAAATATATTGTAATAACATATATAAAAATTACAAGCTTTGTTTAAAGTGATTACCTTTTTATAGGCTAATATGGTACATGCTGTTTTAATGCGTACACCCGCGTTAGAACAGAGCAATATTCCATAATTATTCAGTACTGTGAACAACAGTACTGACAAGGGTAGTAGTGGACATAGCATGTAGAAGATGGAATTGATGTTTCCCTTTGAAGACATATCTGATATGTATCCAATTAAGATAATCTGGCCTATAATCACTGCAAACTAAGTATTGATTAAGCATAGATTTTATCATTGACCACATTGTAAACCCAAGATATTAGTAAGAGAATCATTCAAAATATGTTTTGTAAAACGTCAGAAGTGGAATTTGGAATTTGTCAGTCAGACTATTTTTTTTACTAAATGATTGGTCAACCACTGCCGCCAGTAAATTTGGAAATATAGGTTTAGTTTGAGACAGGTCTGTAGTCATTCTTAATATGTTCTAGACCTAATTTCTTCAAGAATGGTGAAATGATGGCAATTTTAATGTCTGATGGCAATTCTGGTACTGTTGAATCAGCCAATGAGTTGTTTATAATAAGAGTAATGATGGGTACAAAATCACCAATAAGGTCATGGAGTAACCAGGTGGGAATGGGGTCAAGTTTCACATGACCACTTAGCTCCCTTTTTCACGAGTTTACACAAACCTATTAAGCCCTGAGGGGGAAGGTAGGTGCTGAATGCAGTTTGTAATGTCACCTGGTGGTGGATTTGCACAAATTGGTGCCTTATCCATATTTTGACAGATTTATTTTCTATTTTATCAAGAAATAGTCATTGAACTTCTCCGCCATGAGACATTTCACTGTCAAATTGAGGCATTGGTATCTCCTTAGCCTTGTGCATGACCAAATGTATGACTCTAAAATACGTCTTAGGGTCATGCTTGTTTTCCTCCACCAAATTTCAAAGAAATATTTGGATTGGGATACCTTTAATAAGGAATTACATTTGTTTCTCTGTATGTTTTATAATTATCTATCAATGTAAAGATTTGTTTCACTCAAGCCATCTCTTGAGAGATCTCTCATGCTTAATTTGGCCATTTATACAAGGTACTGATCTGTGTTGGGACACTTTCACATTCTTTAGAGGAGAATTTTTATAGATTAAGGATGTAAGCTTTTTATGATAGTAATCAACCATGGCCTATATAGATAGATATTCCCAACTAGAGGCTTGACATGTCATGGACCTGAGGTCATCCACAAGGGATTCCAGATCCATACCCTTAAGATTCATGCATTTATTATTTTTTTTAGAGTTTTGGTGGTATGATCAATGTAAAGGAATAGTCCAATCATTTTATGATCAGATATATATTCATCCACTAGGTGGTTACTGAAGATATCATTCCCCTTGAATGTCATGATTGGATCAAGTGTATTCCTTAACCTTGATCCAATGTCATGTCAAAGGTGAATAAGATGTAAATGAACTTTATGACATCAAGTTTTCTTGGTTTGTTGGCATGGGAATTTCAAATTCAAATTCTCTCATTTTCAATAATGCTAATCTTTGTCAATGTATGTTAATGTAAAAGTCAAGAAAATCAAAGGGTATAATATTGAAGATAATGTTCTATATGGAGCTCGATTTTTCATTACGTACAAAATGTTCATTACACACAAACAGTCTTCTGGACTCTAGAGCTAGAAATGTTCACAACACTGAGTGTTTTCAAACAGACCATGCTTTGCAACCTTAACCTCTGCTCCGGATTCACATTCAATGCACTAGACGTTGTTGCCAAGCTTCCCTATTAAGGGCCCGGTCACATCAGACAACATAACTGTCAAGTCAATGTTGTCTGATGTCTGATGTAGGCCGGGAATGAGTAGAGGAGGATGGTATTGGCTTGTTCTCATAGAAGAGGATGATGTGGAAGGATGAGGGCTGTCATCCTCATCTATCAGCACACCAGACTTTGGTGGGGCAATTGGCTCCATCTTCTTGGGAATCAGGGCTACATTGATCATCTCAGAACATTATTGCTTTTTCAAGAAGAGAATCATCCATTTGTAGCCCCAGTATTGAAAAGAGAAATTTCAATATAAAAGTACCCACTCAGCTTCACCTTGGAGAGCATGTCCTTGAACACTAGCCTGTGCCTACGAATGTTGCATATTATGAAAACAATACACTGGAGGATTGGTAAAATGAGTGGTAAATGGACTGTAATGCTCAGAAGTGCAACACCATGAGCAGCAAGAAAATCATCCAGACTCTTGATACAAGGTCACAGTTTGCAAAACATAGAATATTATCTCTACTTCAAAGTTGAGTTCCAAACAGATATGAAATGGGATGAACATATCAACAACATTGTCTGTAAAGCAATTCAAGTACTGGGTTTTGACAGAAAGAATCCCAACAAATATCAAAGAGGCTACCTAGAATACCCTTGTGCATCCTCACTTAGATCAAATAGAATCAGTGCAAAGACGAGCTGCCAGATTTGTATCTGGCAACTGGAAGAGAGGAACAGACACTGTAACAAAAGGAGGGTGAAAAAGGTCCCAGAGGCTGGTTTTACTGTACAATGCCATAAATGGTGAAATAGCTTTGAAACCACCACAACATGTCAAAATAAAATCAGTAAAGACCAGTTGCACCCTTCAGTGCAATCTTGTACTCTCGGTGGGATACCAGTTGGTACATCAAGGTTCATTGAGGTTCTGCGCATGCATTGAGAGTGGAATGGCGGCTTTCATTTGAGCTCCGATAAAATTGTCCTTTTTGGTAGATTTTCTGGGGTCTATTGCTAGTCTAACACCACATTCTCTTGCAGTGAACCCGGTCTATACAGAGGTCTATCTGATAGCAGACTCTTTGCAAGCTCTTACGGCAGTTTTTTATTGGAAACCTCTCATGAGGGCCTGATCATACTAGTTGTGGAACCCCGACTTGCGCGAGCAGAGCTCTGGAGGCTACGTCGGGTTGTGCGGTGTCCCCTATCCCTCGTGAAGAGACAGGTCGCGACACAGTGTCGCGACCTCAGTGTGGAAGGTACACACACTCTACACTTATTATTGAGACATCTCAAGTGTCTTAGATATCTAATCTTGCTTTCTGGCGAGTTTCATGTCTGAATTAAATCATTTGAAGAAGTTATTTAGGATTACACTTCAGAGGCAGTGAATTCCCCCCATTGATGAGCCATCGTAGGTGTTTGGAGTGTGTGTCAAGATTGGCTGTTTCTAAAGTACGTCATCGAGAGGTCCAAAAAGTGGGTTGCACGTGTAAAACTATTTCTTCAGAACAACTAGCCAACGTGAAATAAATGCTTGCATTTTGGTCTAGATTTAGAAGTCCAACTTCTGGATAAAGAATAATCCCTATTAACATTATGGTGGGAGAATTCAAGCCATTTGATATTTGTGAGTTTGCTGAACCCCCGCCTGCACCTCCAATAACTTTGTCACATGACACAAGATGGCACCCACATCAACAAGTCTTGTCTTCTGCTCTTAGATATGTTTCATTTTCGGCCAATATCAAGCTTCCATAATCGTATAGCAAGACACAAATAAATCAGGTGACTAGTTTTAAGTACCAGAAAATCAACTTTTTAATTTGTCACCTCATATCTGTCACGAGAATGCCACACTAGGTGTCTGGTTTGGAATCTCTTCATGGGTGAATGGGGTGACACTGAAACGGTCATATTGCTCCGACCAGCCCAGCCAGAAGAGAACAAGGAGGACCAAATGCCGTTTCTCTTAAACTATGATCATACTGTGTTGTCTTTGCAAGGCACCACGCTCACGAGCATCCACTCTGGGCTGCCTGTGTCGAGTGCTTGGTCTGATACTTTATATCTCTCTGTTATCTGCATTTGTTCTCAAGTCTCTTCGGACCCTTAAGACAAACAATTACATATTCATCAGCCTCTCTAATAATAATCCTTCACAAGGTTTTACCTACCTGTTCAATGCTACACAATCAAGGCTTTGTTTGTATATGTGTTGCAGCGGTTATGTTTGTATCCGAGCTTGGGGGCATGGACGTGGTTCAGGAACTATACTCACTGGCGACTGTGAGTTGGGGCCTTAACCTAGCTACCTGATCTACCTATGTGATTTGGGAAGTAATAAGGACTGCAGACACAGCGTATACAATGCACAATAGTCGTCTGGCTAGGAAGGCATGGCAAGAGCGTGATATATGAAATATCCAAATGTCCTGAGGCTGGTTAAAACACCCAAGTCTATACAAGTGGCTGTCACAATACAGAGTGTCGTGGATCTTCTAGGCAAGTGGTTTCTGCTCCATGAGTGGCGATTTCATGGCCTTTATAACTGGATCCGAGTGCATACTAATAAGCGTCTGCCTGTGTGGCTCCTCTGCAGCGCCTGGCATAGTTCCAGCTTGGAGCATCACGTCATCTCTCTGCCGGGTGAGTAATGCATCTCATTAGCCTGCACTTGTTGGCCTCCACGTTGTACTCTGTAACCTTTGTGATCTCTTTCCGAATATCATGATTGTCTAAACTTGTATACATGCAATTCATCAAAATTATGCAGTTTCGGCAGAATTAACATGTATGGTGCTGTATACAAAACCCCCAAGGCAGCCAGAGCTAATCGAGCCCGTGTTCCTGGTAGGAATGTAAATAATACACATTCCTCTTCTCGGCCAAACAATCAGAATGCAGCATCCAGGTTGCCGGCCGGCTCAACATGTGCTCCGCTGTACCATGTCAATAGAGGGGGAGCCACGAACAACAACACACAGTCATCACAATGCAAACCTAGCAACCAACTTCTAATTGGTTAATGTAATGTCCAGAGCATCTTGGGCAAGGTACTACTTGTGAAAGACTACTTCTCTGAACACAACCTGGATGCCCTGTTTGTAACAGAAACATGGTTACAGGATAATAATAAAGAGAGGATCAGAGATGAACTTGAAGAGGGTTCCCTCAAATTTCACTCATTCCTTCGCATTGGACACTCAGGCGGAGGTCTGGGTTTATAACATCATGTTGAACTTCCCTTTGAAACCAACAGGTTGAACCAACCAGTTATAAAGACAATGGAACTCCTGGAAGCATCACTTCTAACCAAGGGTAAGAAGTTCACCTTTGTAGCCATTTACAGACCTGAACCATCTGACAGGAATAGGTATACCTACTCAGAGTTCTATTTTGAGTTCACTCAACTGGTGGCACACTATGGGTCATTCAGTCATGAGGTCATCTTCCAAGGTGACTACAATTTCCATGACTACAATTTCCATGACTACAATTTCCATGACTACAATAAGCGAAATAAACCTGATGTCTTTAAGTTCAATGACATCCTATCTACATTTGCCATGAACCAAGTTGAGGAACACCCTTTATCAAATCATCACCTTCAAGGGGAACAAGTGGTGGATGAGTACATATCCGATCATGAAATGATTAAGCTATACCTATGTATCTCACCCCCCAAACCCCACCAGAAATCGATCAGGTACAGGAACTTTAAGGGATTTGATCTCCAATCCCTAAGGGATGACATCAAATCCCTAACTGGTATAAATTCAGCATGGGAACACTTATCCTTGATTGACATGGTGGATTAATATGACAAAAACTCACATCACTCATGGATAAGCATGCTCCAATCAAGCATGCCAAGGTTACTCCAACCTGGTTGAAGAAAATAAGCATGACCCTAAAAAGCTTTTTAGAGTTATAGACACAGTCATGCACAAGAAAAAGGACATACCAATGCCCCAAGCTGACTGTGAGATCACTCAAATGGAGAAGTTCAACACATTCTTTCTTGAAAAAATAGAGACAATTCTCCTGGACATTGAGAAGACTCCACCCTGCAAAATTTTGCCACCAGATGACACTGCAAACAATAGGAGTGCAACAGATACAGCAAGTCTTGAGAGGTTTACTGCCCGAACCACAGGTGATGTGCGAAAATTAGTCAAGAGGTCTGCAAAGAAGTCATGTGAACTGGATTCTATCCAGACCTGGCTCCTTCTTGACCTATTAGATGACCTCTTACCAATTATTACTTCCGTCATAAGCAAATCACTGATGGAATCAGCAGTATCTGAAAATATGAAAATAGCCATCATAACACCCCTGCTGAAGAAACTTGGCCTAGAACTGGTTGAGGAGAACTACAGACCTGTTTCCAACCTAACATATATTTCTAAACTAACAGAGAGGGCAGTAGCAGACCAATTGGTCCCTCATCTGGTAAGGAATGGCCTTACCGACAAGTTTCAATCAGCCTATAACGAATATAATAGCACTGAAACTGCTCTGTTAAAGGTGCAAAATGACATCCTGTGTTCTCATGACGATAAGAAGTCAGTCATCGTGCTGTTACTTGACCTCTCCGCTGCCTTTGACACCATTGACCACCAAATTCTATTTGATAGACTGGAGACTCGATGTATGTCAAAGGTCACGCCCTGGATTCAGTCATATCTAAGTAACAGGAAACAATGCGTGAAAGTAGGGACTCATAGGTCCTGCCTCAAGTCCATAAAATGTGGGGTCCCACAGGGCTCAGTACTGGGCCCAATACTGTTAACCATTTATATGACACCCCTTTCTGATATCCTAGCCAAATATGGTCTGAGCTATCATATTTATGCAGATGATACTCAGATTTACATCCCTATGGACCACACCTCCCCCAATCAAGTTGATATAAGCAGACAAAAACTGGAAAAGTGTGTCAGTGAGGTTAGAAGCTTCCTTATATCAAACAAGATGAAGATAAATGATGGAAAAACGGAAATGCTTATATGTACTGACAGGTATAATACTGCCACTAGTAGCAGTATCCCAGACACAATTAGGGTTGGCAGCTCAGATATTGCTCCTAGTAAGTCATTGGTTGACTTTGGCATAACCTTTGATTCTAAGTTGGACATGGCCCAGATCAGGAAAATGTGCCAGAAAAGCTAATATTACATAAGGAACCTTGCGGCCATCAGACACTGTCTAGACGAGAAGACAGCTGTAACACTTACCCATGCCTTTGTTACCTCCACTCTGGACTATGGCAATGGCCTACTTGCAGGTCTTCCTAAATCTGACACTAGGAAGCTACAATACGTCCAAAACTCTGTAGCACATGCCACGCGAGAATTGATTTAGAAATCCTTCTCTTGACCTGGAAGGCCCTTAATGGTAAGGTTCCGCCTTACTTGCGTGATCTACTCATAGTTAAACAAGGGGAACGCTGTCTAAGGTCAAACGATGGCACCCACTTACAAGTTCCTAAGACTCAGCTGATGACAGTGGGGGACAGGGCCTTTTCATCTGTTGGCTCTAGACTCTGGAATTCCTTGCCTAAAGAAATTAGGACTAGTGCCTCAGTCTCCTCATTCAAGAGTAGACTGAAAACTCTTCAGGATGCACGTCCTGAATACAGCGCTATGAACAGACATGAACTGGTATCGGCGCTATACAAATTTTATTATTATCATTATTATTATTATTGTTATTAAGGTACTGAGTCATAATGATATCAAATTCTATACACTGATTCAAAACACTGTTCTTTTACTACCAAATTTCATATTATCAAAAACAGGCTTATTCTAATACAGCTCAGTTAAAATAACTTCATTCCAGCATGCTAACCATTTAGAATACACATGAACTATAATCAATTTCTTAACTATATTATATTTTGTCATATATGTAGAGGATACCACACTTTCTAGCATATATAAATTATAATAAAAGAAACAGAACATGAACATATTCAGACTATGATAAATGCTGAACTAGTAATGATCAATTGTTACCCACTAATGGAGAGTATCCGTCGTTGGGGGACGTGGACGGGGGATCAATACTCTACCATAGATAGATACTCTACTCTACTCTACCGTACTGTACTGTACAATAAGCATAGCTCGCTAACTCGCTGGCTGTGAGTTGGGGCACAGATCCTAGCTACCCTGTATACCCAGGTGAAAGTGGCAGGTAATAAGGACTGCAGACACAGGATATACACGACACAATAGTTACCTTTATTCGGTGCTGTGAGTCTTCCTTGTCTGGCTAGGCAGGCATGGCAATGAGTGAGGCATGTGAACTACCCAAATGCATGATACCTATGAGATCCTATCTATACACAAAACACCAAGTCCTGCTCAGAATGAATTTACAAAAAACTTTGTTTCACTACATTTCCCTTGCATATAAATTACAACTTTCTTGTTAATAAACCAATTAAACATGATATCAATGGATTAAGGAACGAACTCACAAACACAATGATGGCCTTCTCATAGCACGTACCTATAATTTGTTTCACTTCAACTTTATTTAATATTTTATATTTTACATAAATTAGACTCATAGCACGTACCTATAATTTGTTTCACTTCAACTTTATTTAATATTTTATATTTTACATAAATTATTCAATATTTCATAAATATCAGTATCTATATAACCATATCAATGTGCTGTCTAAACCTGACTGATTGGTTATAATCATATTGCCTATTCGAAAACCCCAAACATATGCTCTGAATTCATATTTGGTTTATCTTTTTTTTATTTGATATCGTCCAACGACAAAGTATGTGATACTTTTTTGTGAGACTTTGGACACATTTGTAATTAAAACATAAAATGCTGCTAAAAGTTATAGGTCTAGAAAAAACTCAAGCAGGGTTGCCCAGAAAGTGGGCAAACAAACCTACCCTGATTATATATCACAATCTGATTGATCAATACCTTCAAACATAACAGTATGATGTTATATGAAGATCCTAATCATCTTCCATAAGAGTGATTCACGCATTATCTGACCAATTTTTCTAAGAAGATACATAATAATAAAATATCCCTGAATAAGTAAGTTGAGGCATTAAAGTGAACATTTCAGAAAGGATAGAAATAAAAGGTTTCTACATAGTTGAATACAAAAGTACATACAGATAAGGCTATCATGATATTGCCAATCAACAATTGCTTCCAGAATATCTTGGCCAAGGTAAAGAAGAGGAAATTGTTCTTATCTCTTTTATTTCCAGCGCTATTGAGCTTCCTTTTGTGAAAAAGACACAACAAGAAAAGAATTAATCTGACTTGATTAAATGTGCCTAATTATCATTCAATTGATTCATTTAATAATACTAGTTTTAATATGTAATAATTAATATAATGGGTATTTTAAGAATTAATTACCTTTCCAATTCCCTTGAAACAATGCTAGCCTCATACCCAATTGGAACTTCATAAATGTCATCATCTAATAGGGTTCGTTTATAGCCAATCCACACAAGTTGATTTAGCCACCTGTAATATAATAAAATCATTATGTTCAAAGATATACATAATATATAAACTAAGGGCAAAACAGGTGTCAGTTAAATGAAACCTAAATACACCTCAACAAGTAGCCATTATAAAGATAAACATTATGACCCAAAACACATGCCCAGATAGCAATCTCTCACTGCATGCCCTTCATGGGTTGGATTAAACCCTTGCCTTCACTCTAGTCAAACTTTAACATTTGAATGATTATTTGTAATTGACATCTCACCATAAACCTCTGCAATTTTTGCAGCATTCTGAAGGTCACGTTTTTCTCTTCATAAATATATGTTCATAGTTTATGTTCTTAGTTTTTCCATATTTTTTAACCATTTTCCATTGAATGTCTCAATGTTACCATTCTCTGTACAGATATGTTTATCAATTTCTAGTTTGTATTTAAATATGGGGAGAAAATGATAAAAATCTACAGTTTATTCCTTTAACACTTGTTTGTGTATATACCATTTAGCCAGCAATATTACATAATTGACATAACCATAAAAGTGATTATCATAATACAATCCAAAGAAAATATATTTATTACAAGGCTTAATTTCATAATTAGCATTTTTGTTCCACCATGCTTCTAACCTTTTCCAGAGATCATTTAACCCACTGCACTCCACAGAGTGGTGTAAGACATCATCTACTTGGTTTGCGTTACACCTCAGGCAAATTGGATCACTATATATTTTTTGCATATACAGCCATTTTCTACAAGGGATAATTCTATGAATAAATTTATATTGTAAGCTTTGCAAGTTTGTTTCTCTTGTTGCTATATATGCCTGTATAAAAATGACCAGTCTTCTTCCTGAATAAAGAAAATATTTCCCACTGCTGGAGTGATGTCAGTTTTATGAACCTGTTTAGAATTATCTTATTATAAATCTGTTTTGGTTTAATATGTGGATTAATTACAATGTTTCCTTGTGGCGATTTAAGAGTCAAAATTTGTAAGTATTGTGCAAACCTGGGTAAATGTTCAGATGCAATTTCAGCTACCCATTCTGTTGGTATCACTTTTTTAACCTTGATGACTTGAAGAAAATCGAAAGCAATATTTCTTTCTTCCCAAAACTTAGACAAATCAATAAATTATGTATCCTCATTGAATAGGTCTTTAACTTTTACAATACCAGCTGAATATAAATTGGGCCAGTAAATAGATGTACATCTTTTCTTTTTCGGAGCAATAGGCAGCTGTTTATATTTATTTTTCCATATAATTTGTTCAAGATACTCAGCTGGATTAGATGGTGCTTTCCGCAAAGAGTTCCAAAGGATGAAAACTTGTACATAGAAAGGAATTGTAATTGAATTAATTGTTTCATCAGTCAGATGGTTTTCAATAAAGTGTGTCAATGAAAAAGGTTTTATTATTTCGCTGAGAATGCATCTCCACTTACATGTAAGGTTATATAACATTTTCTTTACCGATATAATTATGTTTGCTTTTAACATTGCTGAGGTACTAGGAACCTTTATACCACCATTCTCTATATCCTGAACAATAACTTCTTTTTTAATTTTTTGGCGTCTCTGGCTCCATAAAAAGTCGATAATCATATTATCAATAACTTCAACTACATTGGTAGGAACAGGTAACACTGACATTAGATACAACACCTCCAGACATCTTATAGAATTCATTCACTAGCTTCAGGACATTACCAACTGAATCAAAGTCAGACACAAAAATTGTAGTGTCATCTGCCGATTGTGATACTTTAAATTCAGTCTTATTGATTTTGATGCCCTTAATTAACATTGTTTTCCGGATGGCATTTGCCATTATTTCAACTGCAATGATGAACAGATAGGGTGAAAAAGCCTTGTCTTATTCCTCTATACAATTTATAGAATCCAGTGGTGTTACCATAATCGGTCACTGTACTCTCAGCATTATGCATAAGACATAGTCTTAAATTTAGTCTTATAATTGTAATAAAACATTGCGGTCCCTTCCCCAATCGGTATAGGCGAGAGCCCGTAATAAATCTAATAAATCTAATTATTTGGTTCTGATAGTCCAGGAGCCATTCTGCAAAAAGTCCATTATTTCAGGAGTTTCGTCTGACAGAAAGCAAACCTCAATTTGAAGTGCTACACATGTAGCAGGTCAACTAGGGTGCAGCCTTTTTTCAACGTGTTTGGTAAAATGAGTTTGAGGCTTTCCCACAGATTTTGTTTGCAATTTGACACAGATTGCTCAATGATGTTACTATAGTACTCAGTTTTTGCATCCTTAATTAAATACATTGCTTTATTTCTGTTCTAGTGACTCTATACTTTTGTCTAGCATTAATGTGAACAGGGTTTTTCATGATGTCCAGGCATTGTTTAAATCTGTTTCAATATCAAGCACAGACCAGGGAACTTGTGTCAGATCACATTGAAAATCAGCTCCATTGAACTCCTTAGAACTTCTTTACATACTATTTCTGAATGTTTGTGACTTGTACTTTTTTTGCATGCGTCAGAACCGAATGGTGGTGTTTTCATTAGGCTCCGGTTTCTTCTCCTAAATTTGGAGATTTTACTGGTGTTATCTGTGCCTAACACCCTTTTTGAGACTGCACACACTTTCACAGTGCGCTCAGGTTTCACTCCAGTGGGTAGTTTTCATTCCCGGACATCAAAACAGGCAGATTACGATCGGCTACGCTTGCGATAACTGACTCTCATTTTGTCTTTTTGAAGGCACGGCAATCGCGACCTACATCGTGGTCTGTCTGTGTCAGATACCTAGAAAACTCACTCTCTGGTGTGCCCAACTCCTGCCTACACACTCTAGGCAACCCTGACCATTTATTTTTCCACGGATGTGGTTATATTTGGTCTCTAACTCGCACGCCGACTTTGAGCACCACGGACGTGGGTTCTAGCGGCCATTTTGAACTCTCCCTCACATCGGCCCAAAACAATCCACGAAGGTGGTTTTTTGTGGCACTCTGAACTCATACAACCAACCACGGACGTGGTTTCACTCTAACAATTTACTACACAATTATTTCTCCACTTTGGGGAAAAAAACAACCTTGTACAGCCTGGCTAGACCCACGGACGTGGCAGCCAGCATATTACGTTATCAGTGCTTCTCGGTATGAGAACACACTGTCATAAATAAATAAAAAAAGTGAACAAAGGTAAAACCCACACACAACTACATCTAACAATTTCTTTCCCGACAATCCACATATTAAACCTAATACACAACTCACTTTCTTTTTTACAAAAGTACTACGTAAATTAATTACGTCTTACTGTGACCTTGACCTTGACCCTGACATAAACATTCCTCACTTCTTCCCGTTATTTCTACCAAACGGCTAATCCCTGATTAGCTTCGACTGAGAGAGTGTCAACCATCGATCACTCGCTCATACAACACACAACCCCAATAACCCCACAACCCCCCAAGTCACATGCAATAACCCTTCCCTGATAGCTTATGATATTCATTCTAGCTCTGACTTCCATACATCGAGTACTAGACCATGGCTGCCAAGGAAGCAAACCGCCGAACACTTTCACGTAGCTCTACCGCTGAGGTAGTTGTTCCTCCTCCACTCCTCAATGATTTGGAGGAAAATGAACTGATTAATTTTAAGGAGGCCTATGACCAACTAAGGCAAAAAAATGATATCACTAACCAAGCTAACCTAGCCATGAACACTAGGATTCTCCTACAAACTAAGGAGAAAGCTGAACTGGAAACCGAAGTACAAAGGCTAACGGATGACCTGGCGACAGCTCAACAGACAATCATTGAACGTGATGAGGTAATTGACTCATTCTTACCTCAAGTCGCTGACCTTGACACCTCGGGGGAGAAGTCCCTCACGGCTGACCCCAACTTGAAGTCGGTCCTGATATCCCTCCCCAAGCAGGGGCTCGAAGAGGATGTGGCCGCAGGGATTTCTAGGGCCGACGTGAACACAGGTTCGACCACAGAGTCTCTTGACTCTGTAAAACATGTCCCACCTCGATAAAAACATCACGCTATGTGAAGCCCACATGTCTGTTCTCAATGTACAAAATAACTTAAAAATCGTAGATTTTATTGAACTCTGTAGTCTCCACCCTCAACTAAACAACGAACATGGCCTTTTTGAACTGTATCTGCCCACCCCCATTGACCTAATTCCTAGATGTAAACATGCCTTACATAACACTAACGGCGGCCTTCTTAACAGTTTCACGTGTTCCGGCATGATGTTTCCTCACTCAATTAAAATTGACTTCGTGCCCCCCACGCACGTTGACAAATCAGTTCCCGCACAAAAACCTCCAACGAACATATAATAATAATAATGATAATAAAAATAATAATAATAATAAAATTTATATAGCGCTGATACCAGACAAGACTGTTCATAGCGCTATGTTCAGGACATGCATCCTGAAGAGATGAGTTTTCAGTCTACTCTTAAAAGAGGAGACTGACGTACTAGCCCTAATACTACTTGGCAGAGAGTTCCAGAGCCTGGGACCAGCAGAGGAGAAAGCCCTATCCCCTATAGTCCTGAGCCTCGTATTAGGGACCTCTAGGTGGGTGCCATCATTTGACCTTAGATCACGTTCACCCTGTTTAATCTGAAAAAGATCAAGTAAGTAAGGTGGAGCCTTACCATTTAGGGCCTTCCAGGTCAGGAGTAGGATTTTGAAATCAATTTTTGCTTGGACTGGTAGCCAGTGAAGTTCCCTTAATTTTCCTGAGATATGGTCAAATTTCCTAAATTTTCCTACGACATGTGCTGCAGAGTTTTGAATGTATTGTAGTTTCCTAATGTCAGATTTAGGAAGACCTGTAAGTAAACCATTTCCATAGTCCAGGGTTGAGGTGACAAAAGCATGGGTAAGTGTTATGGCTGTCTTCTCATCTAGACAGTGCCTAATGGCCGCAAGGTTCCTAATGTGGTAGTAGCCCTTCTGGCACATTCTTTTAATCTGAGCCTTCATATCCAGCCTGGTATCCAGAGTTATGCCAAGGTCCACTACAGATTCACTAGGGGTAATATCAGAGTTGCCAACTGTGATGGTGCTTGAGTTACTGCTACCGAAAGCAGTATTGTACCTGTCAGTACTTATGAGCATCTCCGTCTTGCCATCATTTATCTTCATCTTGTTAGATAGTAGGAAGTCCCTAACTTCACCAACACATCTTTCAAGGTTTTGCTTGTCCACATCAACCTGATGTGGGGAAGAATGATCTATTGGAATGTAGATCTGGGTATCATCAGCATAGATGTGATAGCTCAATCCATATTTGGTAAGGATATCAGACAGGGGTGTCATATAGATAGTGAATAGTTTAGGCCCTAATACTGATCCTTGTGGAACACCATATCTAATGGGCTTCATGCAGGACCTACCAACTCCCACTTTAACACACTGTTGCCTATTACTTAAGTATGACCTTATCCAAGATAGGGCATGACCTCTAACCCTGCAACGAGATTCGAGTCTATCTAGGAGAATTTGATGGTCAATGGTGTCAAAGGCAGCAGAGAGGTCCAGCAATAGCAAAATAACTGACTTTTTGTTATCGAGAGCACCGATTATGTCATTGTGTACTCTTAGTAGAGCAGTTTCAGTACTATGATATTCCTTATATGCTGATTGAAATTTAACAGTAAGGCCATTCCTTACTAGGTGGGGAACCAGTTGATCTGCAGCAGCCCGTTCTGTGAGTTTGGAGATGTATGTTAAGTTGGAAACTGGTCGAAAATACTTTCCAGGCCCAGTTTTTTAAGCAGGGGTGTTATTATGGCAATCTTCATGTTTTCAGATACTGCTGACTCAACAAGTGATTTGTTAATGATAGCAGTAATTAGTGGTAAGAGGTCATCCAAGAGTTCAAATAGGAGCCAAGTAGGGATAGGATCCAGTTCACAGGATTTCTTAGCTGACCTTTTTATCAGTTTACATACATCCTCCTGTGTTAAGGGTATGAACCTATCAAGGCACTCAGGAGACCCATTAACACCATTGTTTGCAGTGTCACCTGGTGGTGGATTTTGGCAGGATGAAGCATCAATATCATGGCGTATTTTGTCAATCTTTTCAAGGAAAAATGTGTTAAACTTTTCCGCCAGCATAACTTCACAGTCTGATTGGGGCATAGGAACCTCCTTATTCTTGTGCATGACTGTATATATGACTTTAAAAAGTTTTTTAGGGTCATGCTTGTTTTCCTCCACCAAATTGGAGAAATAACTGGATTGAGCTGCTTTTAGCATGGAATTATATTTATTCCTCTGAGAGTTGTAAAGCTCCTTATCAATGTGAGAGTCACTTCTATTCATTTTTCTCTCAAGCCTTCTCTTGAGAGAAATTTCCAGCTTTAGTTGGTCATTCATCCATGGAACAGGGTTCCGTTTAGTATCAATTGCCTGTCTGATGGGAGCATGCTTGTCTATGAGTGATGTGATTTCTTGTCGTAGTAATCCACCATATCCACCAGGCTAAGGTGTTCCCAGCAATCAGGGTCTAGGGACCTAATGTCCCTCTTTAGGGATTGGAGATCTAGGCCCTTAAAGTTCCTATACTTGATTGCCTTTTTGTGTGGTTTAGGGGTTGTCATACCTATATAGAGCTTAATTATCCTGTGGTCAGATATGTATTCATCCACCAAGTGGCTCTTTAGTAACTTATTTCCCTTAAAAGTAATAATAAGGTCAAGTGTGTTACCTAATCTGTGAGTTGGTTCCTTTACCCATTGGTTCATGTCAAAAGTAGAGAGGACATCATTGAACTTTATGACATCAGGTTTGCTAGGTGTATTGACATGAAAATTGTAGTCACCTAAGATTAAATGACCCATAATGAGATAGTAGCTGGGTGAATTCATCATAAAATTCAGAATAAGTATATCTGTTTTTGGCAGATGGTTCCGGGCGATAGATAGTAACAAAGGTAAGCTTTTTCCCTTTGATTAAAAGGGATGCCTCAAGGAGTTCCATTGTCTTCACCACTGGTTGGTTCAACCTATTTGTTATAAATGGGAGCTCAGCACGCCGAAGTAGACCCAGGTCCCCACCTGAGCGCCCTCTGCGAGGGAAGGAGTGGAATTTGAGGGTGGCCCCCTCAAGCTCCCTAGTAACCCTCTCCTCATTATCTACTTGTAACCATGTATCAGTTACAAATAGAGCATCGAGGTTATGTTCAGAGAAATAGTCCCTCAATAGTAGTACCTTGCCAGAGATACTTTGAGCATTACACACACCAATTAGTAGTTGGTTGCTAGGCTTGGATTTGCATGGCTGTGGGTTATTGTTCGTGGCGCCCCCTTTATTTCCCTTTCGTCTACGAGCACGTGTTGAGCCTGCAGGGCCATGTTCTGTATGGGTCTGTATATTATTTCAGATTGAAAAGCGATTTTGTGTGGGAGAATTTGTCGCAATTGACCGGTTGCACGTATTTAACATGGGTTCCATATCAGTTTGATTATTAAATTTCGCTTTGTTTACTTTCAAAAGTCAAGCACGTGGTGGTTTCACTCGGCGATTTCCGGCCAAGATCGTGTACCAATCAGGTTTAACCGAGGCAGTAGAGTGGGCAGAGCCAGGGATTGACGTCACTGAGCATACGGGTTTTGACATAGAGCATCTGGGCATTTTCAAAGTGTCAATAAAGAAGCTGCCGGACATATTCATGCGGCGTTCAGCGTTACAATGATATTTCGTCGAGTAAGATGTACGAGTGTCAACGCTGAGGGGCATATTACTGTCAGGACTATAAGAGGTAAGCGATGCATGTTTTAATATAGAGGAGAAGTTATGGATTTTATTTAGAGACGATAATTTCACAGAGTGATAGTCAGGAATATCATGAGGCAAACTGTATGAGTGGCCAGCACCAACTGATTCCAAAGTCGAGAAAAGAGGGGTATTTTGTTTAAATGTGAGCGGTTTGCGGAATAATGTTAGATGTAGTGATTTACATGAGGATTTAGCTAGTCTAATTATATGTTTATGTTTTACTGTTACCATATTAAGATTGTTAAGCGAGTGAGGTCGTGTGAGTCGGCCAAGGTGAAGGTCACAACGGATGATGGCACACGTGGAGATATATGGCAGTGTATTATAGGAAGACAAGATTGAAGCATTTGGATTTTTTACACAGGAATTATATACCGTTGAACAATTAGAATAAGCAAAGCAAGAACATATACAGACATCAGTAACATTTTCAATAAAACAGTTTGTTTTATTCAGAAATACACTCATAGGTGGCACTGGCCACAACCGTCAATTAATGTCAAGTTCATTATTTATACAGTCTTTAGCAGCGGCAATCGCTGATCCTGTCCCTCTGATCATTATCATCGATATGGGCTTCCCGTCTTGAACCACGTCCTTAAGGTTAATGGAAGCACCGGATTTTTACCGGAAAGATTCAATGGTTGAACCCTTTGTCCCGATTATGCATCCTGCATCTTTCTTGGGGATGAAGATAACTTCCTCACGGGTCCTCTTCTTGGTCTCAGATTTAGTAGAAGTGGTGGATGTAGGGGTTGTTGCAGGCCTCGTGGGGATGATGGATGTCCTAGCAGGCACAGATAGGTCTCCACGTAGCAGTGAGAGGTCTTTAGGAGGAGGCGTCTTTGGAGTGGCAGCAGGCATCTTCAGAGAGTTAAGCTGGTTAGCAACAGCCGTCAGGGAAGCTGATAGCAGCTGTCCATCTTCAGCCTCACCCTCACTTCCATAGAATGAATCAATCCGCTGATAGGTGTAACCACTGAATACCCAAGAAGCCAAGCAACTATCGAGGGCATACCACTGTTGAAGTATTTCAGGATCTTGGTCCTTAACAGGGGGAGGAGTGAAGACCACCACCAGGGGTCCTTTAGATCTCAACAGGCGCACGGCTTGGGTAAGCCTGCGAAATACCTTCCTTCCCGACCATGACTTCTTCAATGGTGATGTATCAGGCAGGATAATGATCAGATCGACCTTCTCAGCCAGGGGTAGGCCAGCGTTTCCGTAGTTATGGAGGTCTGCCAGTCATCCCTGGTGAGGGAATCCACGAAATCGTCCTCCTGGCCCATAACACTGAAAAGTACTTGAGTGGAACCATCGGCCACGGAGGTCTTTGAGGCATCCTCGTCAGATCCATCCTCAGCGTCAGCTGCAGTAGCGGAAGGTAGCGTGCCAGGACCTCCTCCTTCTCAGATAGGAGGGAGGAGGTACGGGCCAGCTCTGCCATGAGCCTGGCCCTCCCGGTCTCAAGGTCCTGGATGTCCTTCTCCTGGGAGCGTACCCGGTCACTAAGGATACTTATCTCAGCATTAGCGGCTGTATTGAGTGCTGTCAGACGGCCGTGAGAGCGATGAAGGGCCTCAAACTTAGATTTCCAGTCCGTCAGGTCATCATTGGCAGCCGTCAGCTCCAGAGTGGCCGGGTTCGGGGTGGTTGGAGCAGGGGGAAGGTTTAAATATACCTTACTCCACACACTTATACATACCCTCTCCGGGCCTCATTGGATACAAGGTCAAACTTTTCCATGCAGCCCGTAAATCCATATTCGTCTCAACCAAAACAAAACAGAACTGATCACATTACGGTTCATTTAGTCATGAGGTCATTTTCCTTGGCGACTACAATTTCCATGTCAACCTCCCCCTAAAGCCTGATGTCGTTAAGTTTAATGATATCCTATCTACCTTCGATCTAACACAATGGGTTCAAGAACCAACCCATAGGTTAGGGAACACCCTTGATCTAATCGTCACCTTCAAGGGTAACAAACTCCTGAAGAGCCACCTGGTGGATGAGTACATATCTGATCATAAAATGATTAAGATATACCTAGATATTTCACCTCCAAAACCCCCCAGAAAATCTATCAAAGACAGGAATTTCAAGGGATTAGATCTTGAGTCACTAAGGAGGGACATCAAATCCCTGACCAATAGACACACAACATGGGAACACTTATCCTTGAATGACATGGTGAATCACTATGACAGGGAACTCACATCGCTCATGGATAAACATGCTCCTATCAAGGCTGCAAAAGTCACTCAGCGCAAACCTGTACCCTGGATGAGTGATCAATTAAAGCTGGAAAGGTCTCTCAAGAGGAGGCTTGAGAGGAAAATGAACCGAACCGATTCTCAGATTGATAAAGAACTATACAAGTCTCAGAGAAATAAGTATAATTCCTTGCTAAAATCGTCTCAATCTACATACTTCTCCAACTTGGTTGAAGAAAATAAACATGACCCTAAAAAACTTTTTAGAGTCATAGACACAGTCATGCACAAGAAAAAGGACACACCAATGCCCCAAACCGACTGTGACGTCACACAGGCTGAGAAGTTTAACACTTTTTTTCTAGGAAAAATAGAAAGAATTCGCCAAGAAATTGACAAGGCTCCACTCAGCCATAGTCTGCCACCAGGTGACACTACGAACAATAGTACATTATGTCTGGTGAAATTCACACCTTTAACCATGGATGACGTTCGAAAATTGGTCAAGAAGTCTGCAAAGAAATCATGTGAGCTGGATCCTATCCCGACTTGGCTCCTGTGCGACCAACTTGATGACCTCCTACCAATAATAACCTCCATCATAAATAAATCACTGATGGAATCTGAAGTATCAGAAAATATGAAGATAGCAATTATAACACCCCTGTTGAAGAAACTTGGTCTAGAATTGGTTGAGGAAAACTACAGGCCGGTTTCTAACCTGACATTTATCTCAAAGCTGACTGAGAGGGCGGTAGCCGATCAGTTAGTCCCTCATCTTGTAAGGAATGGCCTTACTGACAAGTTCCAATCTGCATACAATCTGAATATCACAGCACTGAAACTGCTTTGTTAAGGGTACAAAATGATATCTTGTATGAAATAGACAACAAAAAGTCAGTCATCTTGCTGTTGCTTGACCTCTCTGCTGCCTTTGACACCATTGACCATCAAATTCTATTTGATAGACTGGAAGCCAGATGTAATGTCAAGGGTCATGCCCTTTCCTGGATTAGGTCAGGAACAGAAAACAATGTGTGAAGGTTGGGACAAAGAGGTCATGCCTGAAGTCCATAAAATATGGAGTACCACAGGGCTCAGTTTTGGGTCCCATACTGTTCACGATTTACATGTCGCCCCTCTCTGACATTCTGGCCAAAAATGGTCTGAGCTACCATATCTACGCAGATGATACTCAAATCTACATCCCTGTTGACCACACTTCCCCCCACCAGGGGGACATAAGCAGACTCAAACTTGAGGAATGTGTCTGTGAGGTCAGAAACTTCCTCATATCTAATAAGATGAAGATAAATGATGGAAAGACAAAGATGCTCATATGTACTGACAAGTACAATACTGCAACCCACAGTAGTATCCCTGACACGATCAGAGTAGGTAACTCTGATATTTCCCCCAGTGAGTCAGTGATGGATCTTGGAATCACATTCGACTCAAATATGGACATGAAGGCACAGATCAGAAAAAAATGTGTCAGAAGGGCTATTACCATATCAGGAACCTGGCAGCCATTAGAAATTGTCTAGACGAGAAGATGGCTGTTACACTGTAGCTTCTTAATGTCGGCTGGTCTTCCTAAAACCGACATTAAGAAGCTACAATACCTCCAAAACTCTGCAGCACGCGTTGTAGGAAAAATCAGGAAATTCGATCATATCTCAGGAAAACTCCAGGAACTGCACTGGCTCCCTGTACATGCGAGAATAGATTTTAAAATCTTTCTCTTAACCTGGAAGGCCCTAAATGGTAAGGCTCCGTCCTACTTACGTGATCTACTACATATTAAAGATGGGGAACGCTGCCTTAGATCCAATGATGGCACTCATTTACAGGTACCTAAAACTAGGCCAAGGACAGTAGGAGACAGGGGCCTTTTCTTATGTTGGCCCTAGACTCTGGAACACCTTACCTACTGTGATTAGAACAAGTACTTCAGTCTCCTCATTCAAAAATAGACTGAAAACTCATCTCTTCAGGACACATGTCCTGAATATAGCGCTATGAACAGACCTTGTCTGGTATCAGCGCTATACAAATTTTATTATTATTATTATTATTATTATTACTTTTGGATGCTTGTGCTTCCCGATAAAATATATCATAGGATGGTCCATCTTCTTACTGGTTCATAGTGCTGTGTTCAGACATGTTTCCTGAAAAGATGTGTTTTCAGTCTGCTCTGAAAAGAGGTAACTGAGGTAGTGGTCCTAATATCATAAGAGAGCGAGTTCCAGAGTCTTGGACCAATGGATGAAAAGGCCCTATCACCTACTGTCTTCAGACAGATCTTGGTGATCACTAGGTGGAAACCTGTGGGACCTAACCTTGACACGTCGCTTCCTGTTACATAGATATGATCGAATCCATGACAGGGCTTAACTTTTAACAATGCATCGTGATTCCAATCCCTCAAATAGTATTTGATGGTCAATGGTATCAAAGACTGCAGAGAGGTCAAGCAACAATAGGATAACCGACCTCATGTTATCCAGATCTTGCTGAGATATCATTTTGCACCCTCAGTGCTATGTGATTCTCTGTAGGCAGACAGATATTTATCAGTAAGGTCATTTCTTGCTAGGTGAGTGACCAATTGGTCACCAACTGCCCCTTCAGTCAGTTTAGAGATATAGGTTTGAGACAGGTCTGTAATTCTTTTCAATGAGTTCTAGACCAAGCTTTTTTTCAAGAGGGGAGCAATGATGACAATTTTCATGTTTTCTGATACTGCTCAATAAGTTAGTGACTTGTTAATGATAGCAGTAATGATAGGTAATAGGTCATCAATGAGGTCAAGAAGCCAAGTCGGAATGGGGTCAAGTTCACAAGACTTCTTGACAAAATTGGACGCATCGCTCTTTGTTAATGGAACAAATCTGTCAAGTGATGATTGATTGGGGGTAAAGAGCCATTGTTCGTAGTGTCACATAGTTGCAGATTTGTACAACGGGGTGTAATATCCATGCCTCTGCAGATTTCCGCGATTTTTTCAATGAAAATTCCATTAAGTGATATCACAGATTAATTGGGGCATAGGTGTGCCCTATTATTATGTATGACTTAATCAATGAACCTATAGCTAAAAAAGCTGTTGGGGTCATGTTTGTTTCCCTCAACCAAATCTGCAAAATATTTGGATTAGGATGACTTCAACAAAAATATATATATATATTTCTCTGAGTATTATATAATTCTTTATCAATATGAAGCCCAGATTTATTCAATTTCCTCTTTATTCTTCTCTTGAGACACCTCTCATGGTTAATGTGATCACATATCCAAGGCATTGGTTTGCGTTGTGATACCTTGGCTTTTTAATGAGAGCATGCTTATCCATTAGTAAAGTAAGCTTATTATCAGTCCATCATGTCATGTGGGAAAGAAAGTCCCATGCAGGGGTTTGTTGTGTGAGGGATTTGATTTCATCCCCAAGATATTTAAGTTTGTTACCCTTATAGTCCCTGTAACTAATGGATCTTTTAGCAGGTTTAGGGGGTTTGACATCAAGATGTAGACTGGCCATCTTATGATCAGATATGTATTCATCAACTAAATGACTCATGAGGGACTTATTCTCCTTGAAAGAAATGATTAGATCAAGGGTGTTTCCTAACTTGTGGGTTGGCTCATTGACCCATTGAGTCAGGTCAAAGGTAGATAGGATGTCATTAAAATTTATGACATCTGGTTTGGTTGGTTTATTTACATGGAAGTTGTAGTCACCCAGGATGATGATGTTGTGGTTGAACGAACCATAGTGGTCTACTAACTGGGTGAATTCATCATAAATCTCAGAATGGGTATATCTATTCACACCAGATGGTTCTGGCCTATAGATAACCACAAAAGATAGGAGAACTGCAGACACGGTAGATACAATAGTCATCCTTTATTCCAGGGTATAAAGTATACATATATATACATTGAATACATACATATATAAATACACAACCCCGAGTTAGCTTATGGCATGACATGAGCGATCAGCCAGAGTGGTCATCTGTGTAAATCCTGTGTGGGCATGAAGTAACAGAGAGTGCCGGCCTACGGCCCATCCGCTCACTCCTGCTCCCTGCTTGTCCTGAGTGTCGTGGCTTGGCTCTTTGCTTTCCTGGATCCAAACTGGATATGTGTCGTGTGTGACAATATTTATACCCACGCGTGGATATGCTCTCATCTCTGGCTAATGACCAAATATGGTCATTTCTTGTACTTTGACACAGTGGATCCATAATGTATGCAACTTGCTCTTGACGGGTACCACAGTTTCGCACATCCACCGTCTCTCCGTCAACCTGCACTTGTTAACCTCTCGTCACTGCCAGATATCATTGATGTCCACACATTTCTATACATGTCTGTAGATGGGCAATCTGTATCCTGATGGGCAATCGTCTCCCCTTCAACAAAGCATGTCCGCGTGCTCATACGGGAGTATATATATATCAATTGAAAAACACACTCATCACTCATGCCAATGCCATACCGATTATAATAAGACAACAAAGATAAATCCAAATAACATCAAAGAACAATACATAAAACAGTTCCTGCACACATGCTACCACATCGGTGTAAATTCTTCACAGTTTACATAATTATCATACCAAAAGTTGATCTGTTAAGTTTTTGAATAAAAATGGAGGTGAAATTCACATTAAAATGATATCCTTAAATCACATAAGCAATTATGAATATTAGCAATATTAATCATATCAATTAATTTCTTGGGATATTTTTGCTCTATGGTGAACTATGGTTCCTATACATACCACATAAAATGCACAAAAACCACAAACACACTTTGTCTATAACCCATGTCAATGGCACGCGTATGCGCACATAATACGGTAGCCTTAGCCTTAAAAATTTATGGAAGAATTGTAGAAGCCACCATTACTCTAGGCTTGCTTATACTCTATTCACTTCACATCCATTACTCTGGCAGGTAAAAAAAATTAGGAGTCTCCATTACTTTCCAGACTCGATTGAAAAGCCTCTATTCATTCCAGGCATTTTTATCCATGTATACTGTGAGTAAGCCCTAAAGATTAATAGTCTTCCATTTCAACAACTCATTCTTTGAAATATAACAAGGTTTACACATAAAAATCTGGATCTGAAATATCGAATATAAAGCATTTTAATATATTTTGGTCCTTTTTGTTTCCTCTTTATATATATAGTCCTTGTTTCCTTAGATATTCCTCTGATAGTTAGTCCTTGATATTTTTTCCTTTGATATTCATATGAAATTTAGTTATATATAGTGTCTCATAATGTCAGAATGTAGAATTTCACTCTCATCAGGATGATCACAGGGCGGAACAGAAGTGACATTGGTCTTTGTTATATCTCTCAGTGTTATATTGTCACTTACCCTCAGCGTCACACTCAATGCCATGGATCGTTTTGATTCATCCACCACTTTGTTAGATGGAGGAACAACTGACTTTCGAATCAGTTATTTCTCATCGGGAAGGAAATGTAGCTCTGGAAGGATCCGCCAGGCGTCTCCCACATTTTATAGATATTCCACGGGAGCGCGCCCCTGACAGGCGAGTACTGTTTTTTCACAATTTCAGCTCATTCAAGTATGTAGTTCTCAAAATCCACACTTCTTGTGGATTGGGACTATACAATGTTATCCCCGGCACTCATAAGTCTTTTTATATGACTTTACATGAGGAATGCCATTTCGCATACTTCCCTGGCCTTATCAGAGTTGTGCATGGGATACTGTCTGAGTGCTCTTGTCGTATGATGGCTGATCTCCTTACAGCATTCCTTCATACCCCGCCTCAGTTACACTGGGATCAACATGGCCCACCTTTGAAATTTAAAGGATGCATTTCAGAATCACTTCCCCCTATATCACGAAAACAATTGGTTATTCTTTCAAATGATTTGTTGGATTCATGGCTTCGATCGAGAATTTTTTCTCCTTGCCCTACCCTTAGGACTATATGCCCTGATCCCTTTTTCGGAGAATATGGCTTCTTTAAATTAAATCCTCATTGATCCCGAAATTAAGAAATTGGTTTGATAAAATATTTTTATTAACATCCTGTATAACACATTCTTTTTGGATTCAACATTAACAATTGTTCTATAATTTCTATCCCAAGTTTGATAAGTCAACAATAATCGTTTTTCTCATTTCTGCCACGATTTTCCATTCCCAATCTGGCATTTAGCCAGCATCACTACCCCTTAACCCCGCGTTATCCCTTGCCTTCTTGTCACTTCTGAAAACCCCTATCACCCAAGTGTTTCATTACGGTACCTCACCGGTCCGTAAACAGTTTATTACCCTTTATCTTCTCCACATGTTTGCTAAAGTTCATATGGATAATGTCCTTACAATTCTTTGTTCAACAACACCGTGTTTTTTTCCTTTTATAATATTACAGTAAATTTTTAGCACCATTTCTATGGTTCACAGCTTTAGATGCCGATTTCACATAATTTCCATTTGCAATTATTGTTCCCATTTAGTACTTTATGGCTTTGTACTTTCACACCAAGTTCCAAAATTATTTGCCCTCATATGAGACGATGCCATGTCATGCATTGTCACAGATTTTAATCGTTTTTCCTCACATCAATTCACTTGTTGCTCATATGAGCAATTAGAGCATTCCGGTATGGCTTGCTCCTTGACTGGCTGTGTATCGTGTGTACAGCCTATGTGTATCCCCGCGTCAGGATGAGATCATATCTAATTCTGTACAGTAACCAAGTACATTTATATTGTATGCTTGATCCTTACTTTTTATTATCTTCTCGTACCAATTACATCGATAATGATATGACTCTAACCAACAAACCACTTACGTTAAACCTTTGGAAAGTGTAATTGTAGGATATAGATTACCTACCTATAGACTCTCAGGAATATATATAGACAATCATAGACAATCACGATCTCTGGCAGAATATCATGCATAGTTATTGAGTGCCGCGTGAAGTCAACAAGTGCAGGCTGACGCATTGTCTCACTCACCGGACATAGAGGTGACGTGATTCCCCCACGTGACGCTGGCAAAGACGTGCGCAACCCCGAAGCAGGAGAGGATGCCACGCAGGCAGACCCCACACACTTGATGCTCAACGATTCTTTAAAAGGCCCCGCAACTGTTGGACGCAAGGCAGAAGAAGAGATCCAGCGTCCACTTGCCTAGAAGAACCACGATACTCAGCCTCGTGACCACATAGACTTGGGTGTTTTATGTATTCTCAGGACTCTATTAGTATCATGCATTTGGGTATTTCATATGCCTCGCTCATTGCCATGCTGGCCTAGCCAGACAAGGATATACAGCACCGAATAAAGGTAGATATTGTGCAGTGTATATTCTGTGTCTGCAGTCCTTATTACCTCACTCCTCATATAGGTAGATAGGGTTGCTAGGTTCCGTGCCCCGCCTCACAGTAGCCAGCGAGTAGAGTATTGATCCCCCTTCCACGTCCCCCAACAACGGATACTCACAAACCATGGGTAACATAATCATCAGTGCTTAGAGTATTCTGTTTGATTGTTCTTCGGAATATTTTTCGCTTTCACGATGTTTGACTAGTGCTTTCCTTGTATCTTCTTCTTGATATTCTGTATCAGTTGAATTGACTTCCTCGTGACGTCCGTCACATTGCTTGAAGGCTTGTGTCTACGGGATTCTTGAGCCAGTCCCGCATTTCGTCCAGGATCAACCACGAATCAATCACGTGTTAGCCATTGGTAATTTTCCTCATCATTTTCATTTTGACATGAGCTGACAGCTTCATAGCTGCCTTGACCAAGTTAAAATATTAGCATTCAACTATACACCCCTGTTGTTTGATCCCTAGGTTTCCATTCAATGATTGTCACTATCGGTAGAGCATCAATCTCTTTTTAGACAGACTGTTTCTGTTTGACCTTACGTGCCAGCTTAACAGCTGCAGAACCGATTGTTTTTCATCCTCAACAAACACAATACGGAAAGATTTACCTCCCTTTATATAAAATAAATTGTTGCCATCCAATTGGAACCCCCTCACTTTCTGTCACTATTTCTGACAGCAGTGTTCCAGTTGTGTTCCGATACTAGTCTTCCTTTTGCTGTGACATCTGTTGTAGCAATTGTTGTTGCATTTATTGTTGCACTTCTTGCTGCAGTTGAATCTGTGTTGCCGATGTTTGTAACTTTTCAGAAGAATAAACTTGTCTGTTATTTATTTATTCACATACATTTTTTTCCATTCAGATTCCTTTTAACCTCAACTGTTATTGCCAGATTTTTTTTCTCAACTACCTCACATGATGCGTATTTTTAGCTTATCTTTTTAATTATGTGTTGTAACAGAAAATACACTATAGTTCAGATACTTATTACCACATTACAGTAAACTTAATTTCACTGATACCTATAAAATTTTTACCTTGATATTAATGTTACAGTTCATAGAAATGATACATTTCAAATTATCAGTATTTTAATGATTTCACTTCAATCATGCTTTCACGTATGGATGTGCTCATAA
Source organism: Amphiduros pacificus (assembly GCA_949316495.1). NCBI lineage: Eukaryota > Metazoa > Annelida > Polychaeta > Phyllodocida > Hesionidae > Amphiduros > Amphiduros pacificus. Next base: position 5,333,012 of record OX439011.1, read on the forward strand.
CATTTACCTTCATATTGTATGATGTTGATAACTTCGTAAAATGGTATTTTGAAATGTGCCTTTCTTTGTTGTACAACTCTGTTTTAGATTTGTGAAAGTCTATTGGTTTTTATTACTGATACTTCGAACACTTGGAGTTGAACCTTCGATATTCTATGTTGGGTTCTTGTGCCTTCTTTCTTCCAAACTTTATGGACTCATATCACAAATTTTGTATGGGCACCTCCTTGTTTTCCCAGTATTGTTACAATATCAATATTGTAATTTAATCTTCTTCGACTATTCAAGTGTTGTAATTCTGTTATGTTTGATCTTTTACTATATCTGGTTGTTGTACACAAAATTCATTACGATACACAACTTATCCTTGACTGTATACATTTTCTGTTTTCCTCTAAAGATCCATTTTCATTGTAATAGTGATCCTAAAATCCATCTATTATATATTTGCTATTATATAAATTTTCGTATTTTGACAAATATGAACATAGTACTTTTTCTTGATGTACACTACGTCCTTAGATCTTGTACTTTTCGATTTTACAATTTTGCAATTTTGTACATATGTAATCTGGTCTAGGCTTGGCAACTGGCAAAGAGTGAGTTTTTCAATTAATATATATACTCCCGTTTGAGCATGCGGACGTGCTTTGTCGAAGGGGGGCCGTGTGTAGGATATAGATTACCTACTTACTGACTCTTATAAACATATATAGACAATCATAGACAATCACAATCTTTGGCAAGAAACGATCAGGGTTACTGAGTGCTACATGAGGCCAACAAGTGCAGGCTGATGCAATGCACCACTCGCCGCAAATAGAGATGACGTTATCCTCCCAGCTACGAAGGCAGGACATGCGCAGCCCCGAAGCAGGAGAAGACGCCACATAGGCAGCCCTCACACAGATGCTCAATTTTCCTTAAAAAGGCCTCGAAATCGCTACTCGGGGGCCAGAAGACCAGAATCCACTTGCCCAGGAGATCCATGACACTCAGCTTGGTGACCGCATAGACTTGGGTGTTTTATGCATCCTCAGATCTTTGTCAGTATCATGCATTCAGGTATTTCATATGCCTTGCTCTTTGCCATGCCGACCTAGCCAGACTAGTGTATACAGCACCGAATAAAGGAGACCCTTGTGCATTGTATACTCTGTGTCTGCAGTCCTTATTACCTCCCAACTCACATAGGAAGATAGGGTAGCTGGGTTAAGAGCCCCGTTCACAGCCAGCGAGTATAGCGAGTATAGTATCGAGTATCTGATCCCCGTCCACGACCCCAAACGACGGATGTCCCCTGCACCCACACAGTACTACCATTAGTACGTAACACATATACAAACAAAGTCGTGTTTATGTAAGACATATTTATTTACAGAATAGTGTGAAGACATGTATTATTACACAGTGTCAGTGAAAAATGTCATTTCTCTTCTTTACTTCAGATTTAGCTTTACAGATAGAGTCCTTACTCACAAAGATCGTGATGATATTAAGTCTACTTGTCGATTTCCCTGCGATTGACTTGGATCTCGACACCCCTGGAGCAACAGAGAGTGTAGATATTACATCCCTTCTCTCCAAATACTCTGCCGGCTCCAAATTTGATCACCACAACCTTTGATTATCCAGTTGAGGAGGATGATGAAGAGGAGGAAGCAAGCTGAGTTGCTGAGGATTTTTCTTCAGAGTGAAATGTGGAGACTTCAGGCATAGAGGGTGCTTCGCCTTGTTGATCTCAGAGATGAGGAAAATAATCTGTGGCAGAAGCGTACCCTCCCGGGCAACCAAAGAAGTCGTGGTGCCCTCAAACTCCGCAATCTTCACGTAGCTGTATCTGGGAATCTGGATCGTGGGGAGGAGATTAGTGAAAATGACCCAATTCTTCCTCTGGGTAGCATGGTCGACAGGAACTGCAGCCCCTCTGCAGTAGATTTCCTCTTGATTGCAGTCCTTGGGGAGGCAGACAGGGACAGACTTGGTCTTCTCAGCAATAGACGGGAGGTCAGACTAGAGGTCACCCTCATCGACTGACTTTGAAAGAATGTCTGGATCAGGTCATCATATTCCTGGATGGACATGGCTAATTAAGCCGCAAGGACTTGCTTATCCGTGCTGAAACGAACATTTTCGGCTTGAAAATCAGCTACTTTTGTCAGCCTTGTCACTTCTGTGCTGCCAACGTTGCAGTCAGACAATTGTAAGTTGACCTGAGCACCTCATACACATCAAATGGCACTGTCTCGGGCACATAAACATCTGCATCCTCCCATGATACATCGCTATGGAGGACTGGTCTGGACGCAACAGCGGGAACATCACGGCTTGCCATGGTAGGTTCTCAACATGTTCAATGTTTGAGTGGTGAGAGAGAATGAGAATGGCCGTTGAAAATTTGGCTTTATATAAAGAAAATCTGACACTTCAACCTAGCAGGACACCTTAATCTGACATCACACAGGTAGACGTAGGTATTTTGGAATCAAATAATTCTCGATGAGTGAGGAATTTGCTCATCAGAGTATGCAGGTAAATGCGGGTCAGTGTAGCTATGACAAAATGTGCAACAGAATTATTATTTGGCTATTTAATATAAAAAGAATAGTAATATGTCTGTCAAAATAATTTTCAAGTAATAAGAAAGTAAATAAATGAGATGTTATTGTGAAGCTTATAGATAATATGCAACAGAATAATTATTCAGTTGTTAATACAGTGAGAATAATGTGATGGTATATCAGCTGAAATAATTATTACGTATTGAGTCATTTTGTGTATATATTTATCCACAGAAATATTAATTTCTGTGGATATTTCTATTAATGATAATAATCAGTAAACCAAAATTCTCTGATTCACTTTGCTAATTTTAGGAAATCAAGGAGAAATTCCAATCTAGTTGGTACGTGATGGCCTGAGAGAAATAACACCAAAAAAGGACATATAAAGAAAGTAAAAAAAGTATGAGGCCAACATATGCTAGGGACGTGGTAGTGTTATCTATGGACTGTGGATCCAAATGATCTATGGGGATACTCGCTGGCTAGTAAGTTGGGCATATTTAGCAGTGGTTTTGGGACGTGGTTTTGGGCCATTAAGTAGGTATGCGTTCGGACTCCCTGAAGCTGGTGAGAGAAGGAATTTAGCAGAGGTTTAGCAGTAAATTCGCCTGTGTGCCAAGAGGCTGAGGAAGTTGGTTCAGACCAAGAGCACTCGACACAGGCAGAGCAAGATTGTCAGCTTGTGAACACTGTGCCTTCAACTGACATCAACTTGGGACTGGCCTTCCCGATTGAAAGTCAATCAAGACTGCTGTCAGAGCTTGCAAACAGTCAGAAATACCTAGGTATAGACATTTCACATGAAGGTCCCAGTTTCTTGCCACATCCCGTAAGTTGGATATGATGAACTGTAGAGATCAATCTTTCTCTGACATTTGACTGGTGCCCTTCCTTTTTCACAATGACTTATTCCATTCTGTTTTATGGATGTATTGTAACAAATGCTGTATCAGCATAACAGACAAACCTGGATGGAATAGAATATTCAAAACAAATATTTTGCAGGATGATTTCTGACACTTCTAAAGCCGTCCTTCCTCTTAATCTTAGCATCAGTTCATATCCTCTATGAGATTTGCACATATATTAAATGTCAATATGGACCTCCCCAAAAGGTCTATAATTGGAGGGTATGCGTAGGTTGTACTCCCTTTCCTTCCCAACAGGGGATTTCATATGATTGCATACTGTACAACTATGAATATATAGTACTAATTTCTCATACGGTTGCTCATACAGTTGGGGAACATAATATGCTTTTCTGATGGTTTGCAAAGTTCTGGTCACGCCTTGATGATTGGCAAGAAGAAACTCATGATATTGTTGTAAAATGTAAGGCAAGTATTTGTCTGGTATGCACAATGCTACTTTACAGTCCCTTTCATCCTGTGTGGGATCTTATTTGAAAAGGACACCTTGGACTATCGCAAAGAAATCTTGCTCTGAGGTAAAATACAGCTCTCTAAAAATGCCATGATTTCTCTGTATGCAGGTGTCTCTAGCTGTGCCTGTCGCATTTCCCTCTGTGACATGGGTAGTTTATAGTTCTTCAGAATTTTGTGTTTAATGATGTCTAAAACACATTTATTTCATTTTGTCGGTAGCAGCCGCCAACTATCTATGAGTATTTGTTCATGAGAGCAATCATTAATCAATTGTCTCTGGTTAATTAGCGTATTTCGGATTGGTCCATTGTGTTGTTGGGATGGTGCTGCTTGGTTGGAGTTAACAGGCTGTGGTGATGGCCTTAGCCGATAAGTGCCCAGATCTAAATTGGTATTTTTCGACTGAGGAGGGGGTGTCACAACAGCAGATTTTAGTTTCTTTGCTCTGGTGGGGAGTGATTTTGCCGTAACTGATGTATCTGTCACCGAGATGTTTAGGCTTTATGCCATTGCCTGTTAGGTGTTGTGGCTGGGCAAGTGAACTCTCTGATGTCCTGAGTTTTTAACTCAGGGTTTATTTCATGTAGCACACTGCCATCTACACAGTGCAGGATGCCCTCTTCCTTTGTGCCCATCGCCTTTGAGGGTGATCGTCTGCTATGCTCTGTCTGCTTAACATGTCGCTGATGTTTACCAGCAATATGTCCAATCTTGAAGTTAAAATCACTCAGTTTGAAGAGCAATATTTTCATGTGGGCTTTGACTGGTTCCACTGGACTCTTTAAAACACTGACCAGGCTATTGTGATCTGTGTCATATTCAAAGAATGTACCACTTAGTATGTGTTTAAAGGCTGTGATATTTACTAAAAGCCCACACAGGCTCACATATACTCATGTTTAATTTTGCCGAATTTCCCCTAGATAATTCGAAATGGAATCTCAAAACCCTCTCTTTGTCATCCTGTATCAGTGCCAATACTCCCCTTATGCCTTGGACACTACTGTCTACATAAGACATATGGAATACCTGAATGCATGATACTGACAAAGCCCTGAGAATGCATAAAACACCCAAGTCTATACAAGTGTGGCTGTCACGATGCTGAGTGTTGTGGCTCTTCTAGGCAAGTGGATTCTGCCCCCTGAGTAGCGATTTTGGGGCCTTTTTAAGGGAAACTGGCATCTGTGTGAGGACTGCCTGCGTAGCGTCTTCTCCGACTTCGGAGATGCACATGTCCTGCCTGCGTGGCTTGGAGGATCACGTCATCTCTACTCGGTGCGAGTAATGTGTCTCCTCGGCCTGCACTTGTTGGCCTCACGTAGCACTCAGTAACCCATATCGTTTCTTGCCAAAGATCATGATTGTCTATGATTGTCTATATTTGTTTATAAGAGTCTATAGGTAGGTAATCTATATCCTACAATATGTCTGTTCATTGCATGATGAAATCCAGCGGACCACAAAACCATTTTGCTTGTGGCCCCGCAAGCTTTGGAAATAGGTCAATTAGGTTCAATGATCGCTATGGGTCCCGTGACGATCGATACTGCCAGCGTTCTTTTCACAATAGGTCCTATCAGGGAAATAGATTTGACAGTAACAGTCAAAATAACTTCAGGCGCCCTTCCTGGAATGATCAGCGTCGCCTGATGGGTCGACCCGACAACAGACCATGGCGGCAGGAAAACTATTAACCCCTGTCCGACCCGTGAGCCACGCGATAGGAGTAGTGATTTGTTTAATATAGCACAAGTTCAGAGCAGATCAGAAATATTAAACGAGGTTCACTGTTATCTCGCAGAGATGCCCTCTAGTTCACTTTGTTCACAGGACACACACACAGTGCCTGTCAATCCGTTAGTGACGAAGAGATTAACGCCTGACGTTTCGATTGACGACATTGATTTCATCCCTCTCTCTCAGGACAGTAGAATTGAAACCAGTATTAAATTTAGTACTATCTTTGCTTTATTAGACACAGGTGCACAACGTAGCATTATCACGTTTGTCTCTTTGCATAAATTGTATCCAGACAAATTATTTCTCATAGAATCATCACTGAGTAAGCAAGTAGTTGTTGTGGAAGGTAGCTCTATTCCCATTCATTTTCAAACTCTAATCGAAATAACAATTGGTAATCAGACATGCACTGTTTGTTTTCAAGTAGTACAAGACCTCCAATATCCTATAATTTTAGGCAGAGATTTCTTTGATGACTATGGTGTAGTTTTGGACTACGAACGTCGTGTTATAGCTCTGAAATTGAATCCCAAGTTACGCTTATCAGAGACCATAAAAATTCCCATAAATCTGAATAAATCACGCAGGTTCGCGTTAGACCGGGAAATATATCAGGTGTGTTAGGAGTGTGTACCATAAAAAATGAATTTCCTTTGTATCCCGAAATTGCTATGGCAAGGGTTTTCGCGTCAGTTCAAGACCAACACGTACCTGTCAGATAAATGAATATGAGTGACATAGCAGTCACCCTGCAAAGACGTATTTTAGTCTGATATTTTAACCCGATACCTCTTGGGTCTGAGCCGCAAGAGCTTCCCTCTCTCGATCTCGCATGTGGAACTGACAGCTCCACAGACCGTGAACACATCAAGGCAGCTCAAATATCTGCCCCGCTTGTTGATTCTGGCTCTCATCATAAAAAACCCTTCCATCTTTCGAACGCCACCTAGCGGACCTCACTCAGGTCTTCACACATTTTCGAAAGGCTAAGTTGAAGCTTAGGACTGACAAGTATCTCTTTGCTAGGAAACAGGTCAAATATCTTGGGCACATCATCTCTAAAAATGGTATAGAAGTTGACCCTGGAAAAACAAAGGCAGTTGACGATTATCCTGTCCCCACTTCTTGTAAAGATGTTAGAGTTTTTCTTGGTATGTCAGGATATTACCACAGCCCCTCCATATACTCACCAGCAAGAAATGTACCTTCGTGTGGGATGAAGCAAAGCAGACAGCTTTCGATGCCCTCAAAGCTAAATTAGTTTCCGCACCAATTTTGGCTTTCCCTCGCATTGAGGATGACAATCCTTTTATTATCACCATAGATGCTAGTCTTTTTGATATTGGCAATGTCTTGATGAGTCAAATGCAAGATGGAATTGAACGGGTTATAGCATACGGTGGTCGTGCCTTTAACCCGGCGGAACAGAATTACACATGAACTGAAAGGGAATGTCTTAGCATAAAAGCTGCTTGTAAAATGCACGAACCCTATTTGAAATTTGACAAATTCACTATAGTCACTGATCACTCAGCTTTACAATGGTTATTTCGCTCTGAACCGAAATGACGCCTAGGTAGGTGGATGCTGACCTTACAGCAGTTTCGTTACAAAATTGTTCAAAAACGAGGTAATTCTATCCCACATGCTGACAGCTTGAGCTGTCGAACGTATCCCCCTGAATCCGGTCCCACCCTGGAGCTAGAACTCAATAACCTCACAATATTGACCGTTCTTCTCTAAGTGATTTTAACCAGATTGTTAAAGAAACGTATACGTTTGATGCTATTAGCGCAAAGCAAATGTCAGATCCTGCCCTTCAACCCCTCATAACTTACTTCAAAAAGGCTGTCCTCCGCTCCACTCAACGTGAGACAAGGAAACTCCTTGCCCAAGTTGATGAAGCGTTTCGTGACAGCTCAATGGGTGCTCATTTGGGAACTGATATCCTTTACTCAACAATATGACAGAAATATTATTGGCCTGGAATGCATAGCGATATTATGAATTGGGTTCAATCTTGTCATGTTTGTAGCAAAACGAGTAAATTACCGAAAAACAGACAGGGTTCGCTTCAACCCATTCCTGTCTCTCGACCCTTTCAACGGGTTCACACTGATCTCATAGGCCCTCTCCCGAAAACGGATTGTGGAAACAAGTACATTCTAGTTTTCCAGGATGCCCTCACTTGTTTTCCAGAGGCTTTTCCCTTACCTGACCAATCGACCATCTCTGTGGCCGAACGTCTTTTGGAAGATATTTGATGTAGATGGGGAAATGTGGAATCGATTGTCAGCGATAGTGGTGGTTGTTATGCGTAATTGCCGAAGAAGTTAATGGCAGCCAGAAAGGTCATCACTTCGCCATACTGCCCTCGCAGTAATGGCATGGCAGAATAAAGTTTCTAAAAACTTGACACGCCTTTGTCATGATAAACCTACATCTTGGGATTTATTCCTCCCTTCTGCGCTATTCGCTATGAATGCTTCTGTACATCAAGCAACGATGTATAGCCCTCTCTTCTTGATGACAGGTAGAGATGCTAAACATCCTTTCGAGACAGCACTGCCTGACCCTACCCACCCTAGTCCTTAAGTCCATCATTATGCGAAGGACATGTTTGAACGTGTTGAGACAGCACGTAAGTGGGCCAAGGAAAACAATGAGATCATGCAGTTTAAGATGAAATTGTGGATTTATTCTCCCACTACAAAGGTCCCTGGCAGGAAACTTAAATCGCCATACAGTGGTCCATATTACTTGATTGAGCAAACTGCTCCGTTGAATTTCAAAGTCCGTACTTGTGACACCTACATTGAACCAAATTCCTCAATACATGTCAAAAGGTTCTCCTTTCTGAATAAACAAGCTCAAAAAGATGTTCTTGCTGATCCCCCTCGTTGCACTCGTGAACGTAAGAAGTAAACATTCGTTTCCTAGTACTACAGTGTTCACATATATGACATTTACTCCTGATGTAATTTCCAAGAATCCTGAAAATTCGTATTTAAAGATGTTACGAAAATGCACTCACAATCACGCTACAATGAACTTTTCACTTTTCATTCTATGTCAGCTCCGAGAATAGAGACTCAGTACAGTTTCACATTAATTGACGACGTACAAATTGATGCAGATATGAACTTTTGACACAATAGCTCTTATTGCAGGAGCTGTTATTTATTAGGACGCGTTTTACAGAATATGAATTGCAGTAATAACTCTTTACCTCTGTGTTTGACCACTCTCAGAGTGGGATATTTTGAAAAGACCATTGTTCTCTGAGAGACAATAACCATGTTTAATAGACCGACGATAATTGTGTACCAAAAATTCCCTTTTTGCGAAATATCTCTTTGTATGTGCCAATTGCCCTTTTTCAACCATGACCCATGACAGTTAATTTATCTGAGTTAGGGATTGTGCATGTTGGATGAGTGGAAGTGTGGTGTTTGTGTGACGGAGTGGTGACCACGTTCAATCGCTACTGACGATGAGCTTTTTCGTCAATTGTTTTCGATCACTTTATCGGAGCAAGTAATTTCTATTTAATTTCCAAAAGATCCAAATTGACCAATATTATGTCATGGCTTCCCGCTAACGTGCGCATCTTTCTTATCCGACCACTGACAACTCTCTCCTTTTTACCGAATCATCTCCGTTTCATCCCCTTTCTTCCTACGTATTCATATTTGCATTTAGTGCTCTAATTTTTTCAAAATTTCACTTTCAAAAGTTGTAATATTCTCTTATGCCGACGGAACACTGCCGGCGCCATATTGGTCTCACGCATCACATGCATCCCTTCTCAAAAACTATTTGAAAAGTTGGATAACTTGAAAAAATATTTACTTACGTCTACTCCCCACATAACTCCTTCGGGTAGGAGGTGGCCGAGGTCGTACCACGACTACCTCCACTGGGTAATATCCTCCAGGAGTCGACGAGGGCCTCCCGGGTCACAGGAATTCTTCTGTCCATCTTTACACTTCTAGAACTTTCTTGCAAATGATCTGTATATGTGCCCACCACACGGTGGCACTCCGCATTTTAGGTCTTGATCAGCACTTTTATTTAAAAACAATTAATCACATGTATCAGTCATCACTTCAACAAGCTGACTGTTGTATATTTATTATTTTTTCTTAAATCTTTTTACGACAATGATATCCCCCAAACCGACCACTCACATCACACAGCCTTGTATGATCCACATGTTGGTTAGCCATTTTTTCACTCTTGTGGTTTGACGATGTGATTCCCCTTCATCATATCACTAAAATTTCTTCCTCAGATAGGTCTCACTTCACTATTTACGCACACTTATTTATCAACTGACCACAAATCTTAATAGATTAAGCAGAAAGTTGTTTTAACAGTTCTTTTGAACCATCTGACCAGTGTTTGTTATGGTTATCGAGGTCAGTTGCATTTCTCTTATCGCACCCCATCTGATTATGTAACCATATACCCTTGTGATGGTACATCCATCTTGGATCCATGTTTTGGACCAAAACAATTGTTTTACACTGAAGATATTTACATTACATTCGCTTATATTTAAATGTGTATCTAACTACATTTATTTTCCAGTGAGAACTTTAATGACTTTACGGAGCTAGACCTCCATGATCGCGACACGAAGATTAATGACCCTTCATGTCAGACAGATTTTTTTCCAGTGTGGAAAACAAGTTCTACAAGTTCTCGCCCTCAGATCGCCACTCCTTGTTGGTACAAGTAATTTTTTTCACTGACATATGTTCCATTTCAAGTAGATAACTATTGTTTGACATGCCCTTTTCTTTGAAAAGACCTCTTGCAACGACGTGTTGTTCATTTTACTCAATCGTTTCCAAATTTTCGAGACTTTGACCTTCTCTTTGGAAAATACCTCGTCAACAACTGCTGATCATTAATGGTATCCAAATTTTCTATCTCTTGGAGTAAATCCTTCTGGTCAAATTGCTTGACTAGCCCTCCTTGCATACCGTTCCTCCTTGTATGCACAAAGTATAGACATGACAATTGAATAATATTACACTACTGTATATGTTTTAAAAGTCAATTCTCACTGTAAAATTTGTATTGTACAAACATATCACTATTGTCCTTTAAACAAACTAGCTTGTTTTCTTACGATAATGTTGTTACAGTTTCATACTACTTCTTGATATCATTTTATGTTTTGAATGTACTAAATTTCCTAACAAGTTCTATTATATCAGTCAAATCCTTCTTTTAATATAAAATGACTGTTGTGAACTCTTTCTTAATTTCTAGTGCATATTTATAATGTAAGATAAGATTTACACTTCCCTGTTAAGTAATATTTTCATTATTAATTATACTATGTTGTCATAATTTCATTGTTATACTGAGTAAACACTTTTGTGTTATGTGTTGTCATAATTGTTTTGATATCTTTATATAGGTAGCCGTATTGTGCTGATAACCTGCAATTATCTCGCCTTGCTCACCTTGCTCACCTTGTCACATGCTTAAGAATCAATTGAGTGGCATAAGCGCACCCTAGACAACAAGGTCCGGCTTTCTATCATGAAAGAACAGGTTACACGTAATTTATATTCTTTTTCACGAGAAATTTTATTGAATGATTGTATGATGTGTATTGTTGTGTATGTTTTAACGATTGATCTATTGTATACTTTCATCTTTTTCAAATAACCAACAGCCACCTACAATAGCAAATGTTCAGGTACACAGACTGTTAAGGTATTGTCGTTCACTCGTATTTTATTTATCTGGCATGAATTTTTTTTCCTGTACTCATGCCCTTGTTGTTTGATGTATCAACCTTACATACATACCAAGATTACTTTAATTTTTGCTTACTGTATTTTAACTTATACTATGTTCATTGTGATTTTTATTCCATTGACAACCTTCCTTCATCATTTTCCCAATGATTCAGTTAATTGATGGCTGCATATAGCCATTAGAGCATTCCGGTATGGCTTGCTCATTGTTTTGCCCATACGTACCCACGCGTCAGATCATATGTCATTTAATGATACAGTTCAGTTTACCAGTACTTTATTGGTATCACTGCCCTCATACTTTCACATATGATTGTATTAATGACATTTACCTTTATATTGTATAATGTTCGTTACTATCGTTAAAAGGTATTACGTAATGTGCTAATCTTTGTTGTACTACTCTGTTTTAGATTTGTGAATGGCTATTGGTTTTTCTACAATGATACTTCGAACACTTGGAGTTTAAACCTTCCGTGTTTTATGTTAGGTTCTTGTGCCTTCCTTATAATGTAAATTTATGGTTCATCATTCGCTAGACGAGCTTCACAGGTAGCCAGCGGGTATAGTTCCGATCCACGTCCACGTACCCCCAAACCATTTGTAACACTATATACCTGCACTAATAAAGTTAGTTTGATAATATCTACCATCTTGTCTAAACCCACATATCACCACACAATAATAAGATATGTGACTCAGCCTAAATTCAACTTTTTCATCCTAAAGACTGTTCCTTTCTCTATGGTTTTACATCCAAAGTCAGGTATATTCCACAAATGAAAATACATGTCATTTTCAATGCCTTCCATGATATTTTAATGGATGAAAATTTAAATAAAGTATATAGTACATACCAAGATGTTGATTTGGATAGCCAATTTGCTACCTCATAGGGATTTGTTTTCTTTCCCATGACCAATACTCTCGTGCATAAGGGTTTAAAAGTAGACTTGAGAAAATGTGTATATCACTGAAATTGTAGGGCATATGCCAGTAGATAGTAGTAAAATGCTAGTTCACCGTAAGGAAATGTAATATTTTTAATGCTAAAGAATACAGCAGAACATTTACCCTAAATATCCAACAAGTTTAACAGAGCATATCATGAGACTCCATATCATGAGACCCCATATTTTATAGACTTGAGGCAGGACCTGTGTGTCACTACCTTCACACACTGTTTTCTGTTACAGAGATATGACCAAATCCAGAGAAGGGCGTGATCTTTAACATTTAACATTGATGGTCCATTGTGTCAAAAACTTCTTATTGTCTAGATCACGCAGGATAAAATTTTGCACCTTTAGCAAAGCAGTCTCAGTGCTGTGATATTCTTTGTAGGCTGATTGAAACTGGTCAGTAAGGCCAATCATTACCAGACTGGGAATCAATTGGTCTGCGACTGCCCTCTCTGTTAGTTTAGAGATATATGTCAGGTTGGATATCAAAACCTTACTTCGTTGCACCTCAGCCTGGGAGGAAAACTAATAAAAAAAGGGATGCTGACATTTTGCCAAGTGAGTCAGACACTGGGATATATAGAATGAGATACTACCATATCAGAACCAATGTCAGATAATGACAGCCGAGTTTAGATTGAATAATAACTTATTCAGGAAGAAATTCCCTGACTAAGCCCTTTGAACATACACTGTTTGTTATCAGAGATATATAAATTGTGCTATTTATACTTAAATAAGTATAAATAGTTTATTTATTTACTTTTGTCATTAACCTGAAAGCTATGACTATGTCTGTTCCAAAACGTTATGGACAAACACACTCTTTTTTCACCTCATATGTACTATCTTAGTGGGTTGAATGGTGAACCCTGCCCCTGTGCAGGTGTTTAGTATGATATTGAGGCTCTTATCACATGACTCCTGTCTTTTACTCAGTGAGATAATGTCATTGAGGTAATGGGTGGTATCAGGTGATGCCCCTCATTTTTTATATATGTACTCAAGACAATTGAAATAGTCTTTGAATAATCTGGGAGCCGATCTTAGGGCAAATGGTAAAACTGCCATGTTGAAAAACTCTGTTTTCCCCATTTTGTCATCTGAAGCCCAGTAATTAGTGATCATGAATATTCACTTATTGGAAGGCTGAGCTAAAATTGCATTAAGGTGCCCAAGGTGATGAATATTTGTCCACTAGCTTAACAGCATCATATATTGTAACATATTTCAGAGAGCATTACTCAGGGTTGATGTTATTATTCACTGATAGGTCATGTATTACCCTGTTCTTGTTATTGGTGATTTTGTGGAAGGCTCCCCCCGATGATGCAATATATCCTAGGGGGAAGTCCTCATGACTGAAAGGGCCCTCAGGTCTGCCTAGTGCTTGGTTTTCTCATTTGAATTTGTCCATTGCTTTACTGTGTTCCACTGAGGATTGCAAGTAATGTCCTAACACTGTATTATTTGGCCCATGGAATCCAATCCTGACCCCTTTTAATAAGCTGTTTGGCTAAAATCTGGTTTGGATAGTCTGATAGTTCACTTTTCCAAAACATATGGGCCCAGTCAATTCCTTGCTGTCCCAGAGGCTGGTGCTCCATGCCAAAGGGGGTTTGTGTTATTAACTGGCATGCTACATCTGCCTTCCTTTTGATATTGCTTGAAGGACAGTGATCCCTAGCACTGCTTGCATATGTGTGCTCATCTGCTCATCTCAATAATTTTCCAGTGAGAACTTTAATGACTTTATGGAGCTAGACCTCCATGATCGCGACACGAAGATTAATGACCCTTCATGTCAGACAGATTTTTTTCCAGTGTGGAAAACAAGTTCTACAAGTTCTCGCCCTCAGATCGCCACTCCTTGTTGGTACAAGTAATTTTTTTCACTGACATATGTTCCATTTCAAGTAGATAACTATTGTATGACATGCCCTTTTCCTTGAAAAGACCTCTTGCAACGACGTGTTGTTCATTTTACTCAATCGTTTCCAAATTTTCGAGACTTTGACCTTCTCTTTGGAAAATACCTCGTCAACAACTGCTGATCATTAATGGTATCCAAATTTTCTTGGAGTAAATCCTTCTGGTCAAATTGCTTGACTAGCCCTCCTTGCATACCATTCCTCCTTGTATGCACAAAGTATAGACATGACAATTGAATAATATTACACTACTGTATATGTTTTAAACATCAATTCTCACTGTACAATTTGTATTGTACAAACATATCACTATTGTCCTTTAAACAAACTAGCTTGTTTTCTTACGATAATGTTGTTACAGTTTCATACTACTTCTTGATATCATTTTATGTTTTGAATGTACTAAATTTCCAAACAAGTTCTATTATATCAGTCAAATCCTTCTTTTAATATAAAATGACTGTTGTGAACTCTTTATTAATTTCTAGTGCATATTTATAATGACAGATAGGATTTACACTTCCCTGCTAAGCAATATTTTCATTATTAATTATACTATGTTGTCATAATTTCATTGTTATATTGAGTACACACTTTTGTGTTATGTGTTGTCATAATTGTTTTGATATCAATTATCTCGCCTTAATGTTGTCCCAGTTAGTAAGTCACATGCTAAAGAATCAATTGAGTGGCATAAGCGCAACCTAGACGACAAGGTCCGGCTTTCTATCATGAAAGAACAGGTTACACGTAATTTATATTCTTTTTCACGAGAAATTTTATTGAATGACTGTATGATGTGTATTGTTGTGTATGTTTTAACGATTGATTTATTGTATACTTTAATCTTTTTCAAATAACCAACAGCCACCTACAATAGCAAATGTTCAGGTACACAGACTGTTAAGGTATTGTCGTTCACTCGTATTTTATTTATCTGGCATGAATTTTTTTTCCTGTACTCATGCCCTTGTTGTTTGATGTATCAACCTTACATACATACCAAGATTACTTTAATTTTTGCTTACTGTATTTTAACTTATACTATGTTCATTGTGATTTTCATTCCATTGACAACCTTCTTTCATCATTTTCCCAATGATTCAGTTAATTGATGGCTGCATATAGCCATTAGAGCATTCCGGTATGGCTTGCTCATTGTTTTGCCCATACGTACCCACGCGTCAGGAGATCATATGTCATTTAATGATACAGTTCAGTTTACCAGTACTTTATTGGTATCACTGCCCTCATACTTTCACATATGATTGTATTAATGACATTTACCTTTATATTGTATAATGTTCGTTACTATAGTTAAAAGGTAATATGTAATGTGCTAATCTTTGTTGTACTACTCTGTTTTAGATTTGTGAATGGCTATTGGTTTTTCTACAATGATACTTCGAACACTTGGAGTTGAAACTTTCCATGTTTTATGTTAGGTTCTTGTGCCTTCCTTATAATGTAAATTTATGGTTCATCATTCGCTAGACGAGCTTCACAGGTAGCCAGCGGGTATAGTTCCGATCCACGTCCACGTACCCCCAAACCATTTGTAACACTATATACCTGCACTAATAAAGTTAGTTTGATAATATCTACCATCTTGTCTAAACCCACATATCACCACACAATAATAAGATATGTGACTCAGCCTAAATTCAACTTTTTCATCCTAAAGACTGTTCCTTTCTCTATGGTTTTACATCCAAAGTCAGGTATATTACACAAATGAAAATACATGTCATTTTCAATGCCTTCCATGATATTTTAATGGATGAAAATTTAAATAAAGTATATAGTACATACCAAGATGTTGATTTGGATAGCCAATTTGCTACCTCATAGGGATTTGTTTTCTTTCCCATGACCAATACTCTCGTGCATAAGGGTTTAAAAGTAGACTTGAGAAAATGTGTATATCACTGAAATTGTAGGGCATATGCCAGTAGATAGTAGTAAAATGCTAGTTCACCGTAAGGAAATGTAATATTTTTAATGCTAAAGAATACAGCAGAACATTTACCCTAAATATCCAACAAGTTTAACAGAGCATATCATGAGACTCCATATCATGAGACCCCATATTTTATAGACTTGAGGCAGGACCTGTGTGTCACTACCTTCACACACTGTTTTCTGTTACAGAGAAATGACCAAATCCAGAGAAGGGCGTGATCTTTAACATTTAACATTGATGGTCCATTGTGTCAAAAACTTCTTATTGTCTAGATCACGCAGGA
The DNA here is from genome assembly GCA_949316495.1 of Amphiduros pacificus. Classification (NCBI taxonomy): domain Eukaryota; kingdom Metazoa; phylum Annelida; class Polychaeta; order Phyllodocida; family Hesionidae; genus Amphiduros; species Amphiduros pacificus. The sequence continues at coordinate 5,349,623 of OX439011.1, forward strand.
TAAAATTTTGCACCTTTAGCAAAGCAGTCTCAGTGCTGTGATATTCTTTGTAGGCTGATTGAAACTGGTCAGTAAGGCCAATCATTACCAGACTGGGAATCAATTGGTCTGCGACTGCCCTCTCTGTTAGTTTAGAGATATATGTCAGGTTGGATATCAAAACCTTACTTCGTTGCACCTCAGCCTGGGAGGAAAACTAATAAAAAAAGGGATGCTGACATTTTGCCAAGTGAGTCAGACACTGGGATATATAGAATGAGATACTACCATATCAGAACCAATGTCAGATAATGACAGCCGAGTTTAGATTGAATAATAACTTATTCAGGAAGAAATTCCCTGACTAAGCCCTTTGAACATACACTGTTTGTTATCAGAGATATATAAATTGTGCTATTTATACTTAAATAAGTATAAATAGTTTATTTATTTACTTTTGTCATTAACCTGAAAGCTATGACTATGTCTGTTCCAAAACGTTATGGACAAACACACTCTTTTTTCACCTCATATGTACTATCTTAGTGGGTTGAATGGTGAACCCTGCCCCTGTGCAGGTGTTTAGTATGATATTGAGGCTCTTATCACATGACTCCTGTCTTTTACTCAGTGAGATAATGTCATTGAGGTAATGGGTGGTATCAGGTGATGCCCCTCATTTTTTATATATGTACTCAAGACAATTGAAATAGTCTTTGAATAATCTGGGAGCCGATCTTAGGGCGAATGGTAAAACTGCCATGTTGAAAAACTCTGTTTTCCCCATTTTGTCATCTGAAGCCCAGTAATTAGTGATCATGAATATTCACTTATTGGAAGGCTGAGCTAAAATTGCATTAAGGTGCCCAAGGTGATGAATATTTGTCCACTAGCTTAACAGCATCATATATTGTAACATATTTCAGAGAGCATTACTCAGGGTTGATGTTATTATTCACTGATAGGTCATGTATTACCCTGTTCTTGTTATTGGTGATTTTGTGGAAGGCTCCCCCCGATGATGCAATATATCCTAGGGGGAGGTCCTCATGACTGAAAGGGCCCTCAAGTCTGCCTAGTGCTTGGTTTTCTCATTTGAATTTGTCCATTGCTTTACTGTGTTCCACTGAGGATTGCAAGTAATGTCCTAACACTGTATTATTTGGCCCATGGAATCCAATCCTGACCCCTTTTAATAAGCTGTTTGGCTAAAATCTGGTTTGGATAGTCTGATAGTTCACTTTTCCAAAACATATGGGCCCAGTCAATTCCTTGCTGTCCCAGAGGTTGGTGCTCCATGCCAAAGGGGGTTTGTGTTATTAACTGGCATGCTACATCTGCCTTCCTTTTGATATTGCTTGAAGGACAGTGATCCCTAGCACTGCTTGCATATGTGTGCTCATCTGCTCATCTCAATAATTTTCCAGTGAGAACTTTAATGACTTTATGGAGCTAGACCTCCATGATCGCGACACGAAGATTAATGACCCTTCATGTCAGACAGATTTTTTTCCAGTGTGGAAAACAAGTTCTACAAGTTCTCGCCCTCAGATCGCCACTCCTTGTTGGTACAAGTAATTTTTTTCACTGACATATGTTCCATTTCAAGTAGATAACTATTGTATGACATGCCCTTTTCCTTGAAAAGACCTCTTGCAACGACGTGTTGTTCATTTTACTCAATCGTTTCCAAATTTTCGAGACTTTGACCTTCTCTTTGGAAAATACCTCGTCAACAACTGCTGATCATTAATGGTATCCAAATTTGCTTGGAGTAAATCCTTCTGGTCAAATTGCTTGACTAGCCCTCCTTGCATACCATTCCTCCTTGTATGCACAAAATATAGACATGACAATTGAATAATATTACACTACTGTATATGTTTAAAACATCAATTCTCACTGTAAAATTTGTATTGTACAAACATATCACTATTGTCCTTTAAACAAACTAGCTTGTTTTCTTACGATAATGTGGTTACAGTTTCATACTACTTCTTGATATCATTTTATGTTTTGAATGTACTAAATTTCCTAACAAGTTCTATTATATCAGTCAAATCCTTCTTTCAATATAAAATGACTGTTGTGAACTCTTTATTAATTTCTAGTGCATATTTATAATGACAGATAGGATTTACACTTCCCTGCTAAGCAATATTTTCATTATTAATTATACTATGTTGTCATAATTTCATTGTTATACTGAGTACACACTTTTGTGTTATGTGTTGTCATAATTGTTTTGATATCAATTATCTCGCCTTAATGTTGTCCCAGTTTGTAAGTCACATGCTAAAGAATCAATTGAGTGGCATAAGCGCAACCTAGACGACAAGGTCCGGCTTTCTATCATGAAAGAACAGGTTACACGTAATTTATATTCTTTTTCACGAGAAATTTTATTGAATGACTGTATGATGTGTATTGTTGTGTATGTTTTAACGATTGATTTATTGTATACTTTAATCTTTTTCAAATAACCAACAGCCACCTACAATAGCAAATGTTCAGGTACACAGACTGTTAAGGTATTGTCGTTCACTCGTATTTTATTTATCTGGCATGAATTTTTTTTCCTGTACTCATGCCCTTGTTGTTTGATGTATCAACCTTACATACATACCAAGATTACTTTAATTTTTGCTTACTGTATTTTAACTTATACTATGTTCATTGTGATTTTCATTCCATTGACAACCTTCTTTCATCATTTTCCCAATGATTCAGTTAATTGATGGCTGCATATAGCCATTAGAGCATTCCGGTATGGCTTGCTCATTGTTTTGCCCATACGTACCCACGCGTCAGGAGATCATATGTCATTTAATGATACAGTTCAGTTTACCAGTACTTTATTGGTATCACTGCCCTCATACTTTCACATATGATTGTATTAATGACATTTACCTTTATATTGTATAATGTTTGTTACTATAGTTAAAAGGTAATATGTAATGTGCTAATCTTTGTTGTACTACTCTGTTTTAGATTTGTGAATGGCTATTGGTTTTTCTACAATGATACTTCGAACACTTGGAGTTGAAACTTTCCATGTTTTATGTTAGGTTCTTGTGCCTTCCTTATAATGTAAATTTATGGTTCATCATTCGCTAGACGAGCTTCACAGGTAGCCAGCGGGTATAGTTCCGATCCACGTCCACGTACCCCCAAACCATTTGTAACACTATATACCTGCACTAATAAAGTTAGTTTGATAATATCTACCATCTTGTCTAAACCCACATATCACCACACAATAATAAGATATGTGACTCAGCCTAAATTCAACTTTTTCATCCTAAAGACTGTTCCTTTCTCTATGGTTTTACATCCAAAGTCAGGTATATTCCACAAATGAAAATACATGTCATTTTCAATGCCTTCCATGATATTTTAATGGATGAAAATTTAAATAAAGTATATAGTACATACCAAGATGTTGATTTGGATAGCCAATTTGCTACCTCATAGGGATTTGTTTTCTTTCCCATGACCAATACTCTCGTGCATAAGGGTTTAAAAGTAGACTTGAGAAAATGTGTATATCACTGAAATTGTAGGGCATATGCCAGTAGATAGTAGTAAAATGCTAGTTCACCGTAAGGAAATGTAATATTTTTAATGCTAAAGAATACAGCAGAACATTTACCCTAAATATCCAACAAGTTTAACAGAGCATATCATGAGACTCCATATCATGAGACCCCATATTTTATAGACTTGAGGCAGGACCTGTGTGTCACTACCTTCACACACTGTTTTCTGTTACAGAGATATGACCAAATCCAGAGAAGGGCGTGATCTTTAACATTTAACATTGATGGTCCATTGTGTCAAAAACTTCTTATTGTCTAGATCACGCAGGATAAAATTTTGCACCTTTAGCAAAGCAGTCTCAGTGCTGTGATATTCTTTGTAGGCTGATTGAAACTGGTCAGTAAGGCCAATCATTACCAGACTGGGAATCAATTGGTCTGCGACTGCCCTCTCTGTTAGTTTAGAGATATATGTCAGGTTGGATATCAAAACCTTACTTCGTTGCACCTCAGCCTGGGAGGAAAACTAATAAAAAAAGGGATGCTGACATTTTGCCAAGTGAGTCAGACACTGGGATATATAGAATGAGATACTACCATATCAGAACCAATGTCAGATAATGACAGCCGAGTTTAGATTGAATAATAACTTATTCAGGAAGAAATTCCCTGACTAAGCCCTTTGAACATACACTGTTTGTTATCAGAGATATATAAATTGTGCTATTTATACTTAAATAAGTATAAATAGTTTATTTATTTACTTTTGTCATTAACCTGAAAGCTATGACTATGTCTGTTCCAAAACGTTATGGACAAACACACTCTTTTTTCACCTCATATGTACTATGGAGTACCTTGGTCATATATTGACTAATGACCGCCTGGATCCATTTGTCAGTTCTGTGAGAAAGGATTTTAACATTAAAGTGAACAGTTTTTTAGCTGATTTTGGTAGAATAAAATCTGATATGAAAAATATGCTGTTCAGTAAGTACTGCACATATGATTTTATGTATCTAGTTTTAATCTCACCTTTCATGTACATATGTAAATATAATCTAGCTATAAGTCTGTGTATTTAGCACGAATAAAATATTATTATTTTTATTAATATTCCAAGTGAAAAGTAACTGGTGCAGATCTATTCAAAGTTCACCAAATTTGGTAAACGGGTTAAGGAGGGTCCCATAATGTTATTCATAGAGCGTTTGCCCAGGGCTAGTTACTGTTGCAAGATGGCGCCACTCACAACTATAAGTTTTCAATAATTAAATAAAATGAATCCTAATATTCAAACTGAAGAGTAACTGGCGCAGGTCAATTCAAAGTTCACCAAATTTAGTACATGAATTAAGGCTTGTCCCATAATGTAATTTATAAAGCGATTCCTCGGCGCTATTGACGGTAGGAAGATGGTGCCACTTTTAGTATTCAAATAATTAAATAAAATGAGTCCTAATATTCCAAGTGAAAAGTAACTGGTGGAGGTTGATTCAAAGTTCACCAAATTTGGTATACGTTTTGGGGAGGGTTCTATAATGTAATTTATCAAAAGATTTCCTGGCGCTATTGACAGTAGCAAAATGGTGCCACTCACAACTCTAAGATTTCATTTATTAAATAAAATGAATCCTAATATTTCAAGTGAAGAGTAACTGGTACAGGTCGATTCAAAGTTCACCAAATATGGTATACGGGTTAAGGAGGGTCCCGTATTGTTTTTTATAAAGCGTTTAGCCAGCACTATTGAGGGTAGCAAGATGGCACCACTCACAACTTTAAGATTTCAGTTATTAAATAAAATGAATCCTAATATTCTAAGTGAAAAGTAACTGGTGCAGGTCATTTCAAAGTTTACCAAATTTGGTATACGGGTCCCATAATGTTATTTATAAAGCGATTCCCCTGCACTATTTTAGTTTATTTGTGCTTAATTGTTTTCCTTTTAGTGAAATAATGGTTCTCTCCTTATGTTATCAAGATTAGGTATACTGCTTATGGGGTAGGTCCGTATGTGTGCCAGTTTTCCCATACTATGTGGGGCTATATGGCGCACAAGTCCAATACATTTTATTCTCATTTATAATTTTCAAATTGGAAAATATTATTTCTGGTAGGCTACAGTGCTCAGCGAGCACAGAAGAACCACTGGGGCAGGAGGGGATGGGCCAGCTGCCCTTACAGGGCCGAGACAAGGGTGGTGGCCATCATGGGAGAGGTGGTCATTGAAGGTCATTGCTTGAAGTTAACTTATTTGTGAATTAGATATATTCTTATGTAAAAATGAGTTTAGATTGTTTCATTTTTTTGATTTCAGAAAGAATGCTGTTTGTTATAATATTGATGGCGAAGGTCATTATAATATTTTTGAAAATTCTTATTTTAGGGATTAAAGGTGGCACAATAAGTGGCCAGCCATCAGAAACAAGTGATTACCTGTTTTTTCTCTCTTATTTATTTTTTGACTACTATGCTTTGATTCATTTTGATTATAAAAAAGATTGAATTGTAAATATTTTATTTAATAATGAACTAAGTATGATTAGGCATTTCTAAGTCATTACATGGAATGATCATTTATATAGGCCTCAACATTTTGGTTTGATGCCATTGGCCTGTCGATCCATTGACTCAAAATATTCACTGGCCAGAAATGATTTTAGTGGTCAGGAGGTTCATTCTGATAAAGAAAGGTCTGGAAATATACACAATTCAAACAATTTTTAAACATGCCCAAAAATAGCTGTGCCCCAACGCTGATGTCGAGGCTTGTTTATAGAAGTGAAATTCCAATATTTACAGTATTCTATTATTTGATTTTTACTTTATTATATTTCCGTAGTGTAATATTTTGGGAGTATGATATGGTCAGTGAGACTATGTCATTTTTCGTCAGTCCGTCTGTCAACATTTAGAGCCATGAGCTATCAGTGGCTATTATTATAATATTGTGTATCTAGTTTTGAAAAATATTTCTAATCCTCAAAACAGTTATAATCCTAGCCTGCAGAATATTTGTATTTCAGTTACAGCAGCTAAGCCTGTTGATGCAGATGCAAAGGCCACGACCAGTACCACCACGACCAGTACCACCACGGCCAGTACCATCAGTTCAAATGGGCAGCCCCCATTAAAAGAAATAATGGTGGAAGACTCTATTGGTAAGTGAACTATTTGATATGAAGGTAAATGCAGTGAGTGCAGTTTCAATGGAGACCGATTTCATTAGTCCCTGGAAACTGCAAGGACCTGAGTTCTTGTCTTTATGTCACACTTTAATGATGTAAAAAAATATCATTCATTTGGCATATTATTTTGGTATGGTACTACTTCCTATGACATTATGCCATCATGAAATTAAGAGAACCAGGACAATGAAGGGAGGAAGCGTTTAGTAATTATTCTTAGAATTCACAGTCCTATAATTTCAATTTGTATATTTAGTGTTAAAAATCAGATAGCATCAGCAACAAAGTATTACATCAATTATTTCTATAAATAAGACTATTTACAAAACATTATCTAATTAAAAGGTGTTGAATCAAATTGGCTCTTGTCCTGGCACAATCTACAGCAGGAGCCCTGTGTGGTGCATTTTCAGCAAAATCAACGTAAAGACTCTCATCGTACTCAGGAATCATGTCTGGGTCAGGCAGGCGTTTTTCCACTGCTATGTTGTGCAGCACTGCGCAAGCTAAGATGATTTTACATGTTGTCCCAGTTTCAAACTGAAGCACTCTGCCAGTTTTATGCAAACACCTTTGAAAGAAAAAGAAAACAGTTGACCACTTTCAAATGAATTATTGGCCTTCAAGTCAAAATAACATTGAATAAAAAAATTTAAGAGATAAGTTGAATATGAAAGATTATACCTGAACTGAGATTTTAGCACACCTTTTGCAACTCTCTACCACACACCTATGCCTTCTGTGTGAGACACAGTAGCACCCCTCTGCTGCATTGCTTGGGTTTAGCACAGGTGTGAGGAGATTCTTCCGGCAGGGATAGCCTGGGTCTCCCAAAAGCCAATTTGATCCAAATTTCCCCCCATCGATGTCATTTTTTATTTGAGAAAAATTCCATATGTAGGAATCATGTGTGGCTCCTGGCCAACGCCCCTCCAAATCCCGTATCAGGAGATCAGCATCACACACAATCTATAAAAAGTACAATTTATAACAATAGAAATAAACAAATTTCCAATATTTCTCAAGTAAAGATATTTTAAAAGCATATTGAAAAGGTACCTGGACATTGATGCTGTGTTTGCCTTTCCTATTGACAAACGCAAACTCCTCCCGCTTTGGGGCCCTGATATTGATATGTGTCCCATCTACACATTCAAATCAGCATGGGATGCCTCCAACTTCATAGAGTTTGGAAATTATGGAATTCATTTCATCTCTAAAATCCTATTTATTTAGAAAAATTAATTTAACTTGCGATATATTTAAGGGTTCCTAATATGCTATAGGCATTAAATTTTCATTGTTGATTGGATCATACTTTGTGATCATTGAGCAATAATATTTTTTAGAAATTACCTGCTCTTGGGCCATCGAGACAAACTATGAAGCAACTTTGTCGACAATATGACTGACGCTGGCCTCAGAAATCCTGTGGATGGAGGCTTGGTCACTCAGAAGTCCTCCTTTTGCAACAAAACGTAGGAACACCAGCATCTAAAATGAAAATAGATCAACATTTCATTTGACCTTTACATTTGACTGCAGGCATTGACATTAGGCACTTGCCCGTATATATATTTCACACATGTCAGTCAATTCTGGGTAACTGGATACTTCTGTTCCAGTTGACTGGTGGTCAAGTGCTGTAATTGTTCCAATATCCATATATTTTATCAGCCAATATTTGAGCAAATCATTTGAGCATTAGCCTTACACTGTATTCAAATATGAGGGGAAAAACTATGCTCTTATTCTTTTCATGGCAAGTGAATTGTAATTCAGGGCAAGTAGATTTTCAATTTTACTTGCCTGGTTGGAAAGTGGGTCAAAATGTTAACGTCAAGGCCTGTGACCTTTTGTCACAAAACATCATGATACATATGGTTTTAAAAAGGTGTGAAATAATATGTAATTGCATTTTCTAATCTATTTGCAGACTACCATCTTATGATGCAGCAATGTCATAGTGTAAGCTGATGACTATGAAGAACAACCAAACACTGCTCCTTGTGATTTTCAGTAGGAGATTGCATTTATTGAGCAGACAGGGGTTCATATAGGAACTCCAGTTACTGTGTGGTTATGACCTATGAATGATATGTTTCAGCTGACCATGAGTGTCTTTCACATGATTCTATATTGACTTGTTATGAGTTCATGACTTGTTATTATCAGATAAAGAACATTGTCCTTCAGTTGTTTTGATTATACCCACATGAACTGTTATTAAAGATGGTTATACAATATGGTAACAAATGTACTGGAGTTCACTATATGATTACATTAAAATTATGAGTAATTATAGAGTTATAGTTAAAAATATACTATAACAATCAGTCAAGGCAAGGGTGTTAAATGATATTCAAAGAGAATACAAAAACTATAAGAAAAATGTTAAGAAACAAAATCACAAAGTAACATTCATTCTAAAATATGTTTACATGGAAGCAGGCTTATTGTTAAAAACAAAAACTAATATTCAGTTTTAAGATGTATTTTCAGGGGATCTATTTTCCATTAGGCTCAGAATCTAATCCAATTTGTTAAGATTTCAAAATAAAATCTAATAGCTATCACTGAGTTGTCAGAGAGGCTGCCATTTTTAACAACATGACAAATATTAGCCAGTGAGAATGGAGACTGCCCCTTGCAAATGGTCTTCCTGTCTTTTCAGGTCTATTGCCTCTCACTATATTCTGCACGGAGCGCTCTAGTGCTACCCTTGATGGTGAAACTACAGCGTCCGTATGTGAGATTTGGTATATGAAGGATGATTACGCTTGACTGCCACTTGGCGCCACCTGGTTAAATATTGTTCCATTACAGTGGAACTCTATGATCATGTATATCACAAAGTAAGGTAACCTAAATGACCTTTATTTTTAGTGATTCAATATTATGCAGATGTAATAGTTCTTGTATACTTCCTCACACAGACTCGCCAACCATCCACAATGGTACGTAGTAATGCAATAGTTGTGTAATAATGAAGAAACCTCACATTTTTGTCATATTCTTTACAGTTACCATGTATTATAATGATTTCATACCTGCTAAACTAGAATCACGCTGAATTCATGTATCCTCAGAAGTGTAACCAAATATCTTGCATCACAGGTAATGGTAGAAGTCTGCCACTGCAGACATGAGTTCATAACTGTAATCACCGGTCATTCATTCATTGAACACCTTGTCATGTAAAGATGCATCCACAAAAAAGGGTTGTTGACCCTGGTGTTGTCCAGTCTCGACCCTCACGCTCTACACCATTCAATGCTCGTTGCAATACATCATCAATCTTCTGTCCTCTCCTCTTCTTTTCTTTTTCTCTTCTGCCGTTTCTTCCTCATCAGCCCTGTAACAAAAAGTAAACTTTTGGAAAAACTTCTATTCCTAATGCATAATTGTATATATATATATTGTTACATGACCATAGACCTCTTACATAATGACTATTTTCTGCCACAGGTTTGCCATGACGGCAACCGTGCCTGACTCGGCATTGTCCGAAATTTTTATTTTAACATATTAAAATATGACGCTTGCAGAGCTCTTTGACTTGAACAGGACCCTGCATTTTCGTTTTTCGGAGTTCGTTTTTACTTCAAACCTAATATAAACCTTTTTCACCAATGATATACCTTATGTTTATGAAGTTGATGTTACGAAAAGTTTACTTAAAACTAATGAGACAGCTGACTTCATTTGGAGAGTGCAATCAACGGTCCTCAGAGTACTGTTTCCCGCCTTGCGTGCCCTACCGGCCCGTTTATCTATGTCTGTATTTTCAGTCATTCGTGCTTTCCTTGAATCTCCTGTCAGTCAGACGTGCTGTGAGGAATATAACTTTTCAGCTTTGTCAAAATAGCCGTATAACAATGTGAAAGATGTTTGATGTAACTAAAAATACAGGCTTTTGCCGTCTGCGTCTCAAGTGCCATGGCCCCGTGCTTGGCCTGAGGAGTTTTAATTATTTTCTAGGATCAACCACGTATGACCAGCTATCCGAGGTCATTTTCGTGCCCTCTAATTATGGATGTGCTAAAGACAGAGCATGTGGTTTGAATGTTCACTCCCTTGCCATGATACAAGATACCTTACAGAGGTTGAAGACATGTAAATGAATGTTAGGTCAGTTACAGTGCCCATGACGACTGCATATTATCCTACTAACATGAATTTTGCTGTACCTTTACCTTGGCTAAAACTGAGAAGATGACAGAGTAGACGGAATTGTCTGCAAATTGCACAAAAATATACATTACCTTGCTTTGATCAGTTTCATGCGGCTGCTCTGTTGCCTCCCTCTTCCTTGTGCGTTCACATCGAGGCGCCCATGCGGTTTCACCATCCGTTGTTTGTCACTAGCCTTCCCCGTTGTCCTTTTTACGTAACCTTTTTCCACTAAATTATGTATAATCCACTTTTTAGTTGTATTTATAACTTTTGTACCTTCGTTGAGGATGACTTATGCTCATTGTTTTTCTTATATATATTGATGTTTTATAAAGTTACCATGTTCTAATCCTGAACTGACGATCACCTGACCTTTTTGCATTTTTGCATAATTTAGCATGGCGCGTAACCAAATATGTCCATGTGGCGTCACTGGGCCGCGCGACCATTCAAATCTCTTCTTGTTTCCTCACTCGACACTGTATGCTATAGGCGGTGCTGCCTCCTGGCGTTTCGTGCCTATGGACAGTACTTTAAGAAAATTTCTATGCATTTGTTGACTTGTCACCCGTAAGGGATTATTGAGCATTTTGTGTGTTCCTGTATACGCATCTTTAATTCGCTCTCGACACGCCTACAGGTGTTATGGAATAAATAGCCGTAATATAGCATTTTGTAACATTTGTCTAAAAAGTGTTCCTCGACCAATTTGTATGGGTGTCCATCCATATCATCATTCTCTCACCCTCCTTTTATGGGTGGCACGTCGCATCTTACTCCAGACGCCCTCCCTCATCCTTCAGTTCTTATTTTTCTTCTTCTTTCTTCTCTTTTTATCTTTGCTTCGTTCTTTGATAAAAATAATGATGTATTGCAAACACCACATGAGTAATAACTAAAGTATTAATTTGCCTTGTATGTTGTATTCTTTAATTGACACTGTTACTCATATTAATTAACTCAAGAGTACTGATGACATTTTTTTTTGTGCCTCATGATCAATATGTGAATTTCAATGTATGTTCGCTGTTAGAAGGTCTAAAAGCCTTAGTGAAAATTCCTTAGGGGTACATGTCATCTCATACAGGTGATCAGATTGCTATCCTTGTCAGACAGTTGTCACTCCTCCTGCTTGTAATTTGTAACCTGTTTCTTTGGACTGCTGCTGAAAGGAAATGTGAAACCCCCACTTTCTTCCATCACCCCGGTCACTTACTTACGGGTCACGAAATATTTTGTTTCTTTTTCCTTTTGTTTGATTAAAATTCTGCGAGCCGCGTTCCTGGACGGAAAACAGACGGTTATTTATACCCAATAATATTGATGAATTGTCTTAATTTTCTGTGTTGTTTCTCGTTTTCTTTGACTGTTGCTGAAAGGAAATTTGGAACCCATGTTTTCTTCTTCTTTTTCTTTACCTTTGCGTGTCTGAATTGACACTGAAAGTTTGCTTTCTGCTCTCTGTCTTGAGTGCGCTCGTAGTATGATATTTGATTTATTATGATATGTTAAATTATTCTGATGTTTGATTTTTATAGTTGACTTCGCATAATAACTTATTGAATATGATTTTTGTGTGGTGTGATGCTTAATTTGATATGATGATTTATTGTGCTAATTGGTTTCATATAATAATTGGTTTAACACTTTAATTGCTTAATAACTTATGTTTGTATATTCCATGTGTATTGTGATTAAGGGTAATCCTTGTTTTTCTTCTTCTCTCAAATTACCTAAGTACAGAGGTAGGTGACAATAGGCACTGGAATAGGCTTGTATGCTGTTTGGACATGTTATTGTCTCATGCCTGCATACACACATATTATAATATTCTTTGTAAATCCACATTTATTTAAATATTCAGTTCTAGACAGTTTGTAAATTTTGTCAATTGCCCTTCTCAAGCTTTTGACTGGTATTCAGGTGATCTATAAATAATTGTTTATCAAATTTCCATATTCGAACTGTTTCGTGCAGTTCACAGATGTTCCTGTGAGGTGCTCATTACGAATGATGGTTTGGTTGTTTGTTTGGGATTTTGCCTCACCTTTAACGTTATTGAGTACGCCATATATCTCCTGTTTCCATACATTGAAGTACCTGTATTACTGTTTTTATAATATATATATTAACGTATCATCTCCCACAGTCTCACACATCAATCACCTCTCCCTCGAATTCACTGAATAGGGCAAAGTTGCTCCTGACTTATTTTGGCATTTTTAATTATCAGATAAGAGCTTGTCCTGGTCTACTGGGGCGCATTGCACCTTAACCTTACATTACGTTCTGCCAGGGACCGTGATTGTCCGCGATAAATGTGTTTTCATAAGTGTTCTGTATTACGAATCACATACTGGTGTGCTTATATGTGTTTTATTACTCTGTTTTAGATTGTGGATGGTTACTAGGTTTTTTTTCACCACCTACTTCGAACACTTGGAGATGAACCTTCCATGTTACATGTTTTTTAGTGCCCTCAACTGTCCATCCTTTATACGACTCCCATTTGAAGTTGTATCTCTGTGGGATTCTCATTCCTGTTCTTTCATAAATTACGAAGAAATAACTGTTCTTTCAAAAATTTTCTTTTAAGACCTTTAAATTGTGTAATAGGATGTTTCCTATCTGGTTGGCACCTCCTCGTTTTCCTAGTATTGAATTGCGCTATGTTGTATGTATTCGTTACTGATAATTTTTAATTTGATGAAGTATTGTGTACTCTTGAAGATTCTGGTATGAATAAGTGCTTTATAGTTGTATCACAGACGCATTTTATATCTTTTATGTATTCATAAGATTGCATGTCCCTTACCTAAACCCTGTTGTTTCCATATCAAAATACAATTCTGCATTATTCGTAAACCATCCTGTTTACCTTGCTTGCAAGCTGGATTTAATCTATCCTAACTTTGGTTTGTATCTCATTGCTCCACTATGGTGGCTGCCATTGTCGATATTTTTAAGATAAATACAACCTATTCACTTACTTCGTCCTTAAAAATTAGTGTGAGGTTCTCCAGTAATTAATCTTTAGGTGTATTTTATTATTGGATTTTACTGTAAATGTGAACTGCGTTCATGAATTATGTTACTGTGAATTCATGTATCGTGTGGTTGTATTTTATCGTAACTGTGCGTAGTATTTTATCTCGATGTACACTGCGTTCTTAAAAAGAACTTTAATGTTGTAAATAATGTATTATTATTGTAAGTCTGGTGCAGGTTTGGTCTATGGCATGGGCGACTGGCATTTTGATTAAAATAAGTATTTTAATAATTGAGTTTTAAGGATATAGGTTGGTACTCTCGTCTGAAACACGAGGACGTGTTTAGTCGAAGGGGGACCGAGTGTAGGATATAGATTACACACCCAGAGACTCTTGAAAACATATAGACATTCATAGACAATCACGAACGCTATGGTTGATGCATCACTATATATATAACCACCACACTGAGAGATCACGTGCGGGCGGACGAGCCCATGTCGGATATGCAGGCAGGACGAGTCCATCCCGTACAGGCGGACGAGCCTATGTGGGATATGCAGGCAGGACGAGTCCATCCCGTACAGGCAGACGAGCCTATGTCGGATACGCAGGCAAGACGAGTCCATTCAGTGTCGTGTAGGGAAGCCACGCAGGCAAACTCCACACATGACGCGCATTGATCCTTTAAAAGGGCCCGCAACCATTGGATCCGGGGATAGAGAAGCAGAGATCCAGCGACCACTTGCCACAGAAGATCCACGACTCTCAGTATCGTGACTGCATAGACTTGGGTGTTTTGTGTATAGATAGGATCTCATAAGTATCATGCATTTGGGTAGTTCACATGCCTCGCTCATTACCATGCCGGCCTAGCAAGACAAGGAAGACTCACAGCCCCGAATAAAGGAAACTATTGTGTCGTGTATATCCTGTGTCTGCAGTCCTTATTACCTGTCACCTTCACCTCGGTAGATAGGGTAGCTAGGATCTGTGCCCCGACTCACAGCCAGCGAGTTAGCGAGTTATAGTTATTGTACAGTACAGTACGGTAGAGTAGAGTATCTATCTATTGTAGAGTATTGATCCCCCGTCCACGTCCCCCAACGACGGATACTCTCCATCAGTGGGTAACAGTATCCGCATTAATACATGTCAGCCTACTATATCATAAATGTACCGGTACATAATGCAATCCATCCATCTGGGGAGTGCACACAATCATCGCGTCTTACGTACTTTAGCGCGGAATATATCAATAACCATCATCATCGCGTCTCACATACCTTTGCGCGGAATATATATCAATCATCATCGCGACTTACGTACCTTGTCGCGGAATACCATAACAACTATCATAGCGAGTAACAACCAACATCGCTTCTTATGTACCTTGGCGCGGAATATAACAATATAACGACTATCAAAATGAGGAACAACCATCATCGCGTCTTACGTACTCTAGCGCGGAATTATATATCAAGAAAACAATAAAACAACTAGCAAAGCGAATAACAATCATCATCGCGTCTTACATACCTTAGCGCAGAATTATTATTTGAATCATTTAGGCTAAACCACATATTTTTCGCAAGAGGACCGTAAAAATTTACCTACGTAAAGATACAACCAAGGCTGTATGATAATCCTAACTAAAGTCATCAAAGTCGAGTCAAAAAGTCAGCGTATAGACAGAGACACAAGTATTATATCGAAGAGGAACCAATATAAGGAACGAAAATACTCACGATCAATCTGTATAAGGATTCAACCCAAAGAACTGGCCAGTCAGTAACACACAAGTCAACCTGAGATACGAAGTACGAAGACCACAACGAAGGGAACGAAGTACGCAGGACGTAGTAGGAGGCAACACGAAGGTGCGCAAGCAGAAAGTTTAAAGAATGTCAGCGAGAAGTGCCGATTTTATGGGACCCAATTAGCGTAGGTCTGCCGGTCACAGAAAATAGAATATCGTTGACAAGGGACAAAGGTTCGCGTAAAATGCGAAAGGCAGATGGCAGTAACACAATCAGTAACAATAGTAGCCACAAATAATCTCTCTCGAAACATCACTCAGTAGAACCACTCTAGGCACGGCGGGGTAACAGCATTAGAAAGGTCAACTAGGATCATAAACTTAAACAGGCTCACTAGAATGGCTTTTTGTTCATGAATCAATACTCGGCGAACATAATTATACCAGGCTTATTCGCAAAAATGCAGAATGTGGGTCACCATAGAACTGAGAACACATGCATACATAATGAAGTAACAGAGCAAAACGCTTCAAATAGCGGGAGATGTCATGAATAATAAATGTGGAATAAGTGAACATCGAACAAAATCTACAACATCTACAAAAACAACTACTTCTTCCGTTCCCTAACATTTAGAGGGGGGTTGGAAAGCACATCTGCCTGGGTTTGTTTGCCCAAAAAGGAAAAAGGCTCCCACGTGTTGTGTTTAGCACTATAATCCTTCCATTTAATCAAATATTCCATCTCTTGAGAACCTTGCCGCTGTTTCAGAATACGTTCGATCACATATTGGGAGTCAGACTCGTCGTCAACATCTTCAGCATCAGACTTCTGTGAATCGAGGGCCTGGGCATCCCTGTCATTATCACGAGGACCTGCCAGGTCATCCTCCGGTAATAGGTCGGAAGGCGGAATTGCGTCACCCGGGAGATCATCACCTGGGGGAGCACCGTCTTCAAATTGAAGCGGGGAAACAGGGCGATCGAAACGTGTAACCTGTTAACGTGAATGGAAGAGTTGGGTTCTACGTGTGTGTCACACGCACGCACTTTGAAATTTAGTGGGGAGGTTTGCTCAATCAAGTAATATGGACCACTATAAGGGGACTTGAGTTTACAACCTGGGACCTTGGGGGCAGGAGAATAGATCCACACTTTATCTCAGACTTGAAATTTCCAACCTTTATTTCTGGAGTCATGATAAGATTTCATCTTGGCCTGCATAATTTCTTTGTTCTCTTTCGCCCATTTGCGCGCGGTCTCTGCACGCTCAAACATGTTTTTCACATAATGGCGAACAGAAGGGCTGGGGTGAGTTGGGTCAGGCAAAGACGTCTCAAACGGATGTTTGGCGTCACGGCCAGTCATCAAAAATAATGGGCTGTACATCATCGCCTGGTGCACTGACGCTCTCATGGCAAACAAAGCTGAAGGCAAGAATATATCCCATGATGTCGGCTTATCATGGCAAAGACGTGTCGGATTTTTAGAGATAGACTGAACGCTTCGCTCGGCCATGAGCTTCATCAGGGTGGACACTCACTTGATGAAAACTGCCCATGAGGTCAAGCGTACTAATGTGAGTTAATTTACGAGCTCCCAAACTGTCTAAAGTGTCCTGGATATGTGGCAGCGGGAAGGAATCAGGGACGGTGACCTCGTTTAACTTCCTAAAGTCTATGCACATGCAATATGAAACAGTACCGTCCTGAGCTGGTTTTTCTACTAAAACAGCGGGAAAAGCCCACGGACTATTGGAAGGTCGGATGATATCTTTGTCTAAAAGGCGTTGCACCTCTTTGTCTATAATACCTCGTTGTTTGTACCCAGCACGATAAGGCCTTAATTTGATGGGACTAACAGAACCCTTGAGATAAATAGTATGCTGTACAACATTCGTGTCCCCAAACTCGCCATCTCTAGTCGTAAATATGTCACTAAACGAAGAAATGAGACGTTTCAAGGAATCTTTCTGGCTAGGAGACAAGTCTGAATTCGTGAGGTCTATTTTATGATGAGGGTTAAGGTCAGTGGGGGTAGTGGAAATAGGAGCCACTTCCACATCGTCTGTACCCTGAGTCGGAAGGGCACCCCAAGTAAGATCTAAGGTGGGAAACTCTTGTGGCTCGGAACCCAGGGGAATCGGGTCAAAATATCCGACCGAAACACCTTTGGGTAAAGTGACAGCGTTTTCCCCCATGTTCATTAATTGCACCGGAACCCTCGGGTCATCGTGAACGGTGGCGAAAACTCTCGCCATGGCAATCTCAGGGTAGGAGGGCAATTCACTCTCCATAGTGCAGACCCCTAAAATGCCGGACATGTTACTAGGTTTGAGTCGAGCATGAGTTATGTATTCTGACTAAGCCTGGATTCTGATGGTTTCGGACAAACGCAACTCAGGCGTCAACTTGAAAGCAATACCACGTTGCACGAAATCAAGGACTACGCCATAAGCGTTAAAAAAATCTTGGCCCAATATTACGGGTAATTGCAAATCAGGGACTACTTGAAAGCAAACATTACATAGCTGATCTCCGATAAATAAATCAATATGAGTCTGAAAATAGATGGTAACAGAACTACCTTCCGCAACAACCACTATTCTGCTATCTGACACTTGTTGTGAGAAGGAATTATCAGGGCATAATTCACGTAGGGAGGCAAGAGTAATAATACTACGTTGTGCGTCCGTATCTAATAATGCATCAATAGAGCTAAATTTTGTTCTAGTCGTGATTCGACCATCCTGGGAAAGAGGGAAAAATTTAATATCATTGTCTGAAACAGCAGGGATTTCCTCTGGTGTAAATATGGGGCAAACAGGCACCTGAGAATCGTCCTGTGGGCCAGGAGAACTAGAAGACATCTCTGCGAAATAACAGTGAACCTCGTTCAATATGTCTGATTTGCTCTGATTTATTTCTATATTAAACTAATCACTACTCCTATCACTTGGCTCACGGGTCGGGACAGGAGTCAATAGTTTTCCTGCCGGTATGGTGACCTGTTGTCCAGTCGGGGCCCAGAACAACGCTGGTCATTATAGGGAGGGCATCCGAAGGCGTTCCTTCCGTCACCGCCTGATCTGTTACCCTGATAAGGCCTATTCTAAAATGGACTTTGTCCATATCGGCCATTATTGGGCTCATAGCAGCCACGACCATCACCGGGCTCAAACCGACCGTTTTTCCAGGCATGGAGAACCACAAGGTTTATTAAACTCAAAGCAAGTGAGACATGTGGCGTTATCATAGCATAGAACATAATAGGCTAACACACCTGTCAGGGCAGAGTTAGACCGAACTTTGAGGAGAATTTGTGAGATCAAGGGGAGGGGGAGAGTCTGTCCGGGCGTGTTACATACATAGGCAGCAAGATGCTGCAATTCCAGTAAATCAATTTTGAATTTCTGGGACTCCATGGATACAACGTGTCCACTATGTGAGGGGGCACTCACCTGAGGCTGGGGAATGTTGTCAGCCATACTTACCAAATAATGAGTTCTTCTGAGAAGGAGAAAAAGGGAGCGATTCTCGGATAGTTAGTGCGTGTCTAACTGACAGCACGAGGTCAAGACAGGCAGGAAAACAAGATTGAGGCACATAGCCAGAAATACTGGTTCCTCATTACTGGGGCAGGCGTGTGTACAGTGAGCAATAGAATCATACGCACCTACAACAGTGTAGAGGAATCGAAAACAACCAGGCAACCAGAGGGCAAACCATCAGGAAGCAAGCTGCAGGCCTCGCAACACGAAACCGCAGTCCTTCCATCATTGGAGTGGAGATGCTTGTGGACTAGAATCAAGCACCGCACACCAATGACCATAAGACCGAGCGGGCTAAAAATGAGAGGCACTAGACCTGAAAAGACAGGAAGACCATTTGCAAGGGCAGTCTCCATAAAAAAATAATAAAAAAATCCAACAAGCAAGTTGGGTCTTTTAGTTGCTCTGGGACAGACACAGATACAACCCCCTATTAGTTAGCCTTTTACAACATGCAGGGGATACAGTGGGTATACTCTGCTTCCCCAACCCACAGGGGATGGCTCAGGGGTGGGATTTTATTATAGCAACCACCCTATTAGTTAGCCTTTTACAACATGCAGGGGATACAGTGGGTATACTCTATGCTATGTTTAACAACTGGAATGACTAACAGAAACAAATTTAACAAGACTAGTATGATAACATGAGAATGTATAAGCATGCAATGGAAGTAAATAAAACTGTATGAAAATGAACCAAACAGATGATTATAACTAGCAGGGTGTAGGCTTCATGTACCAACACATGATCTGAAAACACAGATCAATGGCATGCATGCTGGAACATTACTCGTACACCTTCATAGTTGGAAACTACGCCCCCTCGCGATCTTAAGCAGGATTCCACTAGTGATAAAATGAAGGGATGAAAATGAAGGAATACAGTGAGATGAGTATCAGCGTAATGTAACATGCCGTTGATTTGAGATGTTGATGGGCAAAAGAACTTCAATGACTGACTGGTATTTAGCAAAGAGATCTCTGTGTTTATGCTTAGTTTTGTGTAGCTGTTTCACTAATGATTTATAATGAAAGCCCTGTCTCATCAGTTTCAAACACAGAAATTCATGTCTATCCTTAAAGTCTTTGAATGAGTCACATGCGCGCGAGCAATGCTGATGAGTCCACAGGGGCGGTTAAGGGGTGGTCCAGGGGTGGGAAATTATATGGCAACCCACCCTGGCCAGTGAGTCTGCACATGGGAAACATACAAAAGTGTTGTGACAAGAGAAACATACAAAAGAAGGTTACTTATTGATGTATAAGCACAAAATGAGGGAATGGTAGTGATCTGTCATCAAGGCCATTAATCTGCATGTCAGTACAAAGTTGATCAGACTCGATGGGTCGTGATGGGGTTACGGTAAAAAACAACCCAGCAACTTCGAACATACGGTTCAGAGGAAACAGAACTCGCACATGGGAGCGAGAGAAGAAGTTATCCAGAAAAATCAACCGGTATAGCCTATCGAAAGAGGAGATGTCAAAACTGCAAAAGTGAAAGAGTAATACTGCACAACGTGGAGTCGTGGGAAAGAGATAATCTGGAAGTAAATATACCTGCAAAAGAAAGCAGGGAAAAGATAATATTTTCATACACAAAAGTGATAGTCCGTCTCCGAATGATTTTGGAACAGCCCTCGAGCAGGCGAGCGGGCCTGTGTGATGTAGTGATGCAACGAGAAGGGGTGAGGCAGGGACCATATTTGGACGGAGGAGGGGGACAGATCTGAAGGGAAATTTCGTCGACGTAGAATCAACAAAATAAGTTTACAAACCAGGTCAAAAGAGCATGAGAGAAACAATTTGGTGTCTACAAAAGCAAATACCACTATTAATCAACCAGGAAGGACCTCTAGAATTAAAATGCTCAGCGCCGCCAAGTGGCGAGGACACGCGCACCGCGCAGGTGTGGAGTCAATCATGGAGCAAGCACCAAATGCAGAGGATGTTTTTTGGCGAGCCCGCGGCCTCTTCCGTCTATTTATGGACTGAAGATGGTCGTGGGCGGAATTCGCCCATTTAATGATTGATGTGGCCATCCTGGGCATCCACGTACGTACAAATTATGTTATTTCAACTATTTGTCAGGTGTGCATGAGCGCTGAGGGAGAAAATATGGCGCCGGCACAAGATCACCGGTAAGGATCAGCAAAGAGATAGAGATGTAATAGAGTGACCAGTGGTCAAAACCCAAAACAATATACGTAGGCAGGTAGAAAAACATGTGAGGAACAGATCGGTGGCAGTGTTAAAGGCGGAAGTGGACGGGTTAAGGAGAAAACTCGAGCATCATGGACAGGATCCAGCACAGAAGAGATCAATTTGAAACTGCCGAGTCGGGAAACTAATGGCGAAAGTTTCCGACATCGGGGGCGGGGCTTAGCAAGCTCCCAGCCGGCTCCGTCAAGGGGACGGACAGACAGATTCGGGCAAGTCTTAAAAGCGTGCATCCTCGGCACCCGTAAAAGGGTGGGGAGAACAAGGCAACAAGGTAATGATGCGTGTTAAGGTAGTCAGAAAGGGGTAGATTAGAGATGAAGCCAGATGACGTCATCAGGGATGAAAACCCCAAAACTCAGCTGTCAGAGATCAAACACCAACTCGCGTAGGAAACAAGAGGCTGAATCTGAAAGAGAGAACAACATAAAATAGGGAATGGAACAGGGGAGGGGCGGATGGAAGACAGAGGGACAGGTAAGGGGTATCAAAAGGGTTTAATGGAAGGATTGTCGCGGACAAAAGCGTGAGGGATATGCACAAGGGTGGGCGGAGGATTCGAGGGAAATTAAGGAACAACGGCAAATTCCATAGTGAAATTAAGGCCGAAAAGGACCATAGAAAATTTCAATAGCATGTGATCAGGTAGTGACGTTCAAGAAGAGATTAGCACTGGCAGCGGGGGAAGGGCAGGGAAGGGTAATAAAATGATAGTCACAGAGAAAACTGGAGGAATATTAATTTGTCTATTGTCTTTCAGCTGTACCATGAGCGGCAAGACCGCAGGGCGGCCAGGCGGGTAACAGAGCGAGAGGAGGTGCTGGCTTTGGGGATGGAGGAGGGACTCGGGGGGGGGGGGGAGGAGGCGTGGATTTTAGGATTGGGTAGGGTTAGGCACTAAATGGGAAGGGAACAGAATAATTGTATATATTTTTTTTTTTCACTTTCAGCTTTTTCTTTTTGATTTCAGGGGGTTCTAAATTTCCTCTTGTGAGCGGGGTAGGCAGCACTGTGATTAGTGCAGCACTGTGATTAGTGCAGCACTGTGATTAGTGCAGCACTGTGATTAGTGCTTAATCAATTTGTTTTTATCCAGGAAAGTTTTTAATTGTTAGTGATAATGGTGTAAAGTAGGTAGTTTCTTGCTCTACATATGTTTATAAAGTAGGGATTTTAATGTGATTATATATGCATGTAATGATTCGCCCGTTTCGCTCACAAGGGATACCATGACTCAGTTATATTTTTTTCTATGTAAAGGGTAAACAAATTGGGGATTCCAAATTCTAGTCCAAAATTATATCCAATTTTTGGAAATTATTATTCAAAAATGGGGTCACATGTTCATAACGACTTTCCGAACTTTGGTGTCACGTACTTTCGGAACCCGTCATACCCTTCCTTTTAAGGGCGGCTGATTGAACCCAACCTTTCAAACAACATTCCCTGAAAAGTGGGAAAATAAGGTAGAGTAGATATGTGTAAGTGGGAAGGGCCTCCAAGAAGACCAATGCAGAACGCTGTCCACCAGTGCATAGCACCAGCCGGCGACCAAAACCGAGAGACTGTAACCAACCTGCGTGGCACAGGTGGAGAACTGCCGCTGGTAGCACTAAGTTGTGAACAGACGTTCCTGCAATGAAGTCACCGGATCGTATGAAAAACGGGTGACAATACAGCCGTATGCACAAATCAGCTGAACAGAACAGTGAACGGTGTGAACCGGGAGGTCAGATAACAACTCTGAGGTGGTCATAAACACAATACTTTCAGATGAAAGAACGGACAAGTAGATGCTGTGAAGTGATAAGGACACGGGACGATGCGAGTCCGGCATCGTCTCAGATGGGTGACGGCCTACATGACCTCAGGGGAGCAGGACAACCCGAGCTCACTATGCATGGACAGCTAGTGTGAAACTGTTGTGATATTCAAGGACACCTGTGATAGCTGGTGACAGCAATGTGCTACAAAACCAAACAGAGACTGGTGCTAAAGCAAACCTGTTATTTTATCAAGACTGTAAATTAGGATGTGAGTGTAAGGATAAAGTGATAAGGTGAACTCTTATATCGTGGACTTGTAGTGCGACCTTGAAAGGGTCGTGAAACAATTTTGAGACGTGAAGAGCCAAGAGGACAATGCAAAAGTGACTGTCTTTAAACAAAAGAGGGTAAACGTACAATGGGTATAAAAAGGGGTAAAAGGGTAATTCTACATGGCCTAATGCCAAAGGGTAAAGGATAATGGGGGGTGGAGGGAAAACGTACTAAAGTCAATTGCAATGTGTGATAACATTTTTGTAAAAGAGTTGTGAGGTGATAAAAATGAGGTATATTTTGGAGAAAAGAAATGTGTACTGACGCTCTCATGGCAAACAAAGCAGAAGGCAAAAACAGATCCCATGATGTCGGCTTGTCATGGCAAAGACGTGTCAGATTTTTAGAGATAGACTGAACGCTTCGTTCGGCCATGCCATTACTGTGGGGGCAGTAAGGCGTAGTCATGATCTTTCTAGCCTGCATCAATTTGCACAATTCCTTAGCGATAACACTGGCGTAACACCCACCACGGTCGCTAACAATAGATTCAACATTTCCCCAGCGGCACCAAATGTCTTCAAAGAGGCGTTCAGCCACCGAGACGGCCGATTGATCAGGGAGAGGAAATGCTTCAGGAAAACGTGTGAGAGCATCCTGAAAAACTAGAATGTATTTATTCCCTCGGTCCGTTTTAGGCAGTGGACCGTTGAGATCAGTGTGAACCCTCTGAAAGGGGCGTGAAACAGGAATAGGGTGTAAGGATCCCTGTCTATTTTTAGGGAGTTTGCTGGTCTTACTACAAACATGATAAGACTGGACCCAATTCATGATATCGCTATGCATCCCTGGCCAGTAAAATTTCTGTCTTATCGTTGAATATAGTTTATCTGTCCCTAAATGAGCACCCATAGAACTATCATGGTAGGCCTCAAGCAAATCATGACGAAGAATGGGTGGGGTAACTTACTGTGTTTTGCAGCGGTCCTTGGCCGGACCTTTACCCGGGGTAACATACGAATGGAACAAAACATCCTCCCTCAGATAATAATCATCAACTTGGGCAAGGAGTTTGCGGGCTTTGCGTTGAGTGGAAGGGAGGTGCATTGTCTTGAAATATTTGATGAGTGGTTGGAGGGAGGGATCCGCAGACTGTTTCACACTAATATCATCAAAGGTGTACGTGGTGCCAGTTGACTGAATGAGATCTGTCAAACACTGATCGACAACAGCAGGTGTGACAGGGTGTGTCTCAAGATCGTCAGGCGGATCAGAGACAGCCGCTAATTTGAGTTCTAACTCGGGGTGGGATCAGATTCTAACGGATACGTGCGACGGCTAAGGCTGTCGGCAAACGGGATTGACTTCCCTTGCTTGTGAACAATTTTGTAACGAAACTGTTGTAGGGTCAGCATCCATCTACCTAAACGTCCCTTCGGTTCTGAACGAAATAGCCATTGTAGGGCAGAATGATCGGTCACTATAGTGAATTTTTCGTATTTAAGATAGGGCTGATGTAACTTGCAAGCAGCTATGATGCTGAGGCATTCTCGTTCAGTACCTGTATAATTTTGCTCCGCCGGATTTAGGGCACGACCTCAATATGCAATGACCCGTTCAGCGCCGTCCTGTATCTGACTTGAAACATTCCCAATCGCGAAAAGGCTGGCATCTGTCGCGATGATGAACGGGTTATCGGACTCAATGCGGGGGAAAGCCAAAATCGGGGCTGAAACCAACTTGGCCTTGAGGGAATCGAAGGCGGCCTGTTTCGCATCATCCCATTCAAAAGTACTCTTTTTGCTAGTGAGAATGTTGAGTGGTTTTGCAATTTTCGCATAGTAGTCCAGTCAATATATGACAAAAAATGGCCTAACCCGGAACAAATTAGAACAGAAATGAAATTGATAGAAAATGTCTCAGGAGAGCCTAGAGAATAACATAGTAAAAGTCTACCAAAATCCAAGTAGTGGAACAATGCGTAATTTGCATAAATCCAAAATGGCCGACACATGGCAGGGCAAATCTTAAAAATTATATAGCTTGGCTCCTATTTGACATATTTGAGTAATCTTAGAGTCTATTTTATGTTTTTTTGGACATGGTAAATCCATTGGGAAATTTTCAAATTGCTAATACCCATATTTGGTACTCTTCCTCTAAAAAATGACCAATAAAAGTAGAGAAAGAAGTCGAAAATTAGCACTTCGCTTGTATTCTATCTGTCTGTTACATTTGTATTATATCTGTCTGTTTTACACCTTTTCTGGGATATCTTCTACAACACATAATATTCTACAATAAAAAGTTATCAAAAAGGATAGAGAACGATAATTTTCAAAGAGAATTACAAAAAAAATTGTGTTAAATGACCCATTAACAATTGAATTGAATTTGCACATCATTGCAAGCTATAGGTAACTATTAGTGGTGATCATATTGAAGAGGGAGAGTCCTTTTTACACACAGGGAGGCAATCTCCTGCTCTCTCCAAAAAGTGGGGAGGGATCTTAACCCTGCTGCCTGGCATAGACACTCAGGTTCATGAGACCTTCGTTTTTAGTCTCATCTAAAAATCACCTTCCATCACTAAAGAATGTGAAAGGGACATATTTAAAATGTCTGTGGTATGACACCATGATCTCAGTCCCACATAGTGGGTTGGAAAGTACCATTTGTTGTCTTTGGTATGCCATTTATTTCTTTGCTATTATTTGTTTTGTTACTTTTGTTGTTGTTTTTCTTTTGTTCTTTGCCTCATAATTAGATTAATTAATCCATGGCCACATGTCTTTTAAGCACTCCAAACCTCAGATAAATTGCATGTGACCTCTGTGATTTCATGAATGCTTTAAGGTATTTTATGCAAAATGATGGTGCAGTTGGATACCAAGACCTAGCTGATATGGAGCCACTAATACACTTGGGTGAGCTGCTTGAACCAATGCTTGGCCAACTGATGCTACTTAAACTTTTGCATCAGCTCCTCTAATGATATTTATTCTGAAGCAAGAGGAAGCTCATGTGGCAATGTCTTAATGTCATGGGGGCCCCCACCTTTTCTCAAACTTAGGTTACCACATAGAAAGTTCAAAGCTGATAGCAAGAGGGTTTAGTGCATCGCAAAAACTGACGACCCAAAATCTCTTGACTTGAAAGTATCTGGTAGTAGTTTGAAGACAAACTCCATCTTTGCTAGAGAACCTATTGAAACTCTTCATTGGTCTGCTTGATGACCGCTCAGATAAAAGAAATAATAACTACTGGTTCTCCTGGCATAAGGAGTCTTTAATCCAACCAGATGGACTGTAAAGGCAGATGCTATGAACAATGTCATTTTGAATTTTGAAGTTTTAAATGAAGTCTGGGAAGAGGCTTTAGATTATGTTTGAGATTCTTAAATGTGCAGTAAAATTAGAGGTGTATTAGATATGTACATGAGAAAAAACAAAAAGGGCAGACTCAGAATTTGATAAATTTTGGAACATATTATCCCTAATAGCCACCCTCTACCTAATTACTGCCCCCCTCCTGTCTGAAGCCTATCTGCAGACCAGGCCTTGGTTGCTGGGTAGTGGAGCTGCAGACACAGGAGTTGTCTATCTCAGCAACTAATATGTAAACAGTACTCACAACTTCACTTGCAATACTCATGCAAACATCAAAGAAAACACACACCCCCTGTAATGTTTGCCACAAACACCTTTTTAATATTTCTGAATTACATGTGATGTTACACAAAATAACTCTTCATGTTGCATCAATGTGTAAGATCTGACACCTGAATGCTGAGTGAGAATCACATGTGGGTCACAGTATGGTTCCCAGTAGCACACCCCAGCCTCTTGTAACTTAATTGATTAATTACCCTATAGTGTGAGAGAATTACAGGGCTCAACACTGATTATAAGAGATTGTCATTTTCAATACTAAACATGCTTAGTTGTTTTGTGTCTGGAGTGACATATTCATTTTCTTGGTTCATCTAAAATATATTGAATAATACTGTCTGTACAAATATTCCTACTATTAAACTATTCTTCAAGTGCAACAAGAAAAGTCCTTTGTTCTGACTGGTATTAATGCATACTCTTTTTTTCTGTCCACCATAAAGGTCACCTAATGTACATAAAATACAAATGTATTTCATAGCAGAATGATACTATCATTGTATGAAATACTTCACAAGAAACACTACATAAGCTATTTCATTATCATGGGCTTAAAATAACTGCTTTACACCAACAGCAAGGACATGATATTATTTCAGTGTGCAGGGAACCTTTAATCATACAAAAAAACCTGAATGTAAGCTTGAAATAGGGTGAAACGTCAATGAGAGGCAGGCATTTTGAATTTATGCGAATTAGGTGGTGTTCCACTAAGTTGATTTTGGTAGACTTTTTATATGTTCATCTGGGTAACATTCTGAGACAAATAACACCAAAATGGTTTCTGTTCTAATTTGTTTCGGGTCATTTCATATTTTGACTGGACTATAGCCCTCAACAAACCTACGGTAGTAACCTGACAAACCCAAAAATGCCCTCACATCCTTGCAAGAAGTGGGGACAGGGTATTCGTCAACAGCCTTCGTTTTAGAGGGGTCAACCTCTATTCCATTTTTAGATATGATGTGACCAAGGTATTAAACCTGTTTCCTGGCAAAGAAACATTTATCGGTACGAAGCTTCAATTTAGCCTTGCGAAAATGCGTGAAGACTTGAGTAAGGTCAGCCAGATGGCATTCAAAAGAAGGGCTGTGAACGAGGACATCGTCCAAATATATATGGCAGAGATCAGAGAGGCCCTGTAACACAGTTTCCATGAGTCTTTGGAACGTTGGAGGTCCATTAATGACATAAAGCCAACGATGAGTGATGAAGGCAGTGAGCGGTCGGGAGTCAGGGTGAACGCTCACTTGGTGGAACCCGCCCATGAGGTCAAGTGTACTTTTGTATGTTAATTGACGAGCTCCTAAGCTGTCTAAAGTGTCCTGAATATGTGGCAGTGGGAAGGAATCTGGCATGATGACCTCGTTTAATTTGCGAAAGTCTATGCACATACGGTATGAAACAGTGCCATCCTGGGCTGGCTTCTCTACCAAAACGGCGGGGAAAGCCCACGGACTATTGGAAGGTCTAATGATATCTTTGTCTAAAAGGTGGTGCACTTCTTTGTCTATAATACCCCGTTGTTTGTACCCGGCACGATAGGGCCTTAATTTGATGGGACTAACAGATCCTTTTAGATAAATAGTATGCTGCACGACATTCGTATCTCCAAACTCACCATCCCTTGTTGTAAAAATGTCACTGAATGAAAAAATGAGACGTTTTAGGGAATATTTCTGGCTCGGAGATAAGTCTGAATTTGTAAGGTCTATTTTGTGATGAGGGTTAGAATGGGCGGGAGTGGTGGAAATAGGAGCCAGTTCTACATCATCCATACCTTTAGTCGGAGCGGCCCCCCATGTAAGGTCTAAAGTGGGAAGTTCTTGTGGCTCCGAACCCAGAGGGATTGGATCAAAATATCCGACCGAAACACCTTTGGGTAAAGTGACGGCCTTATCCGCCATATTCATTAATCTTACAGGGACCCCCTGGTCATCATGAACGGTGGCGAAGACTCTCGCCATGGCAATCTCAGGGTAGGAGGGTAATTCACCTCCCATAGTACAGACCACTAATATACCAGACATGTTGCTAGGTTTGAGGCGGACATGAGTTATGTATTTAGACCTGGCTGGGATTCTGATGGTTTCCGACAAGCGTAGCTTAGGCGTTAGTTTGAAAGCAACCCCACGCTGTGCGAAATCAAGGACCAAACCATAAGCTGTAAAAAAATCCCGGCCCAATATAACAGGGTATTGCAAATCAGGGACCACCTGAAAGCAAACATTGCATAATTGATTTCCTACAAATAAATCAAGAAGAGTTTGAAAATGGATTGGAACGGAGCTACCTTCTGCAACAACCACTATTTCGCTGGCTGAGACTTGTCGTGAGAAGGAATAATCAGGGCAGAATTCATGTAAGGAGGCAAGAGTGATAATACTACGTTGTGCACCCGCATCTAATAATGCATCAATGGAGCTAAAATTTGTTCTTGTTGTGATTCGACCATCCTGGGAAAGAGGAAAAAATTTGATATCATTGTCTAAAACAGTAGAGGTTTCCCCAGGAGCAGAGATGGGGCAAACAGGCACTCGAGAATAGTACTGTGGGCTAAGAGGACTAGAGGGCATCTCTGCAAAATAACAGTGAACCGTGTTCAATATGTCTGGTTTACTTTGATTTATTGCTATATTAAACAAAGCACTACTCCTATCACGTGGCTCACGGGTCGGGACAGGAGTTAATAGTTTTCCTGCCGATACTGGGACCTATTGTCCGGTCGAGGCCCAGAACGACGCTGGGCGTTGAAGGGAGGGCGGCCGGAATTGTTTCTTCCGTCGTTGCCTTGCCTGGTACCTGAGTAGGGTCTAATCTAGAAAGGGCGTTGGCCATTCCTACCATTATTGGGATCATAGCGGCCACGGCCATCCCCAGGCTCAAATCGACCATTGGGCCGGTTGGGCCGGTTGTCAACCCGCGGTGGGCCACGGGAGACTTGATCACGGGAGCCACGGGGTTTCTCAGGGCAATAAATAAACATGTGGGAGTCCCTACCGCAATAGCCACTCTCTGATCCAGTGGCCGGAATTCCTGCAGAAGAAGCAAAAGGAATCGCCTTCTTCGGGACGGCTACCAAGCCTATGAACCCCTTTGCTCACATCCGCAACTTCTTCGCGAATAGAAGCAAGGGTGGAGGTCTGCTGTGCTAAAAATTGAGACGTTACATCAGGTTGCAATTCTAAGCCGTTTAGAGTGGCAGATGAATCACTGGTCATCGTACAAACAATCTCTGCCAATTTGATCTGTTCAATAGTATCATCAAGTGTTTTAGGTGACTTTCCCACTACAAAAGCCTTAAGATTAGGGAGGAGACCTCTGACCAATATTTTCTTTGTCTCCATGTCCTCCTTTTGCAAACTCTGGCTCAGAACATCATTAATATAGGTTTCAGCAGATTCTTTCTTTTTTTTAATTCTAGCGTCTAGGGATTGCTCAAGCAGCCAAGCGTTTGTCTTGCTACCGAAAAATTTAATGAAAGCTGCATAGAAGGAATCCCAGGAGCTAGTGACATCTACAGGCAGAGAAGTATACCAAACGTCTGCCTCACCATGTAACAACATACGACAAGCGGGAACCTTCAAGTCTTCTGAAGTATGTGAGAGTTAGGTGTAAGTAAGGAATTTGTTCATAAAACGGAGGGGATCATCTGTAGACCTGCCATAAAATGGGGGAGGGAGGAGTGATTTTGAGTCTTGCCTCTGGTGATGAATTCTGTTGTCTCTAGATTGTGCATGTAACATATCTACAATGTCAGTTTGAGCGCCACCTAGATCAACTTTGCGCAGGTGGCCCATTATTTGCTGGAACATCTCATGTATATTCTCGTTTTCAGCCATCTCTGCTGATGGGGATCGGGCACGATCAGAGCCCGATTGATCAGAGTCAATAACTTGAGCAGGCACCTCAGAAAAGGTGAAGGACTCTTGGTCACTGTCTGCAATATGGAAGGGACCAAATTGTATGTCTGAGTCAGAATCAGACGAGATAGAAGCCTTTGGGTGTAGTGCGGGAGTCTCAGATGAAGTAGTGCTACCTGTACCGGCAGTCGTATGAGACAACGGGGCTTGAGCACCACTCGTAGAAGGGGAGGTGTGCACACCAGATGCACACCAGAGGAGGTGGTGAGATCTGACAGGGGAGGACTAGAGGGAGGCTCCACTCTTACGGAATCACTCACTTGGTCATTTTGTTTCCTGGGATCTTGGAAAAGTAATTCTAACTCACCTTGATATGTAGAATCGTCTTCTGCTACCGGAGGATCGCATGCCACTTGCAGCTTGGTGGAAAGCATTTTCGAAGATCTGAGCAACATAGACTTATATTCAAGTAGCAGGGCGGCAGTCAGGATCTCCATACAGTATCAGCAACACTCAAAGCCATAGATCGATTCGGATTACTCCACCAATTGTTACCCATGAATGGAGAGTATCCGTCGTTGGGGGACGTGGACGGGGGATCAATACTCTACCATAGATAGCTACTCTACTCTACCGTACTGTACTGTACAATGAGTATAACTCGCTGGCTGTGAGTCGGGGCACGGATCCTAGCTACTCTATCTACCCAGGTGAAGGTGTCAGGTAATAAGGACTGCAGACACAGGATATACACGACACAATAGTTACCTTTATTCGGTGCTGTGAGTCTTCCTTGTCTGGCTAGTGCCGGCATGGCAATGAGCGAGGCATATGAACTACCCAAATGCATGATACTTATGAGATCCCAGATATACACAAAACACCCAAGTCTATGAAGTCACAATACTGAGAGTCGTGGATCTTCTGTGGCAAGTGGTCACTGGATCTCTGCTTCTCCTGTCTCCAGGTTCTGCGCTCCGAGGATCCAACGGTTGCGGGCCATTTTAAAGGATCGCTCTGCATTGTGTGTGGAGATGGACTCGTCTTGCCTGCTTGGCTTGCATGGGCTCGTCTGCCTGAACGTGATCTCTCATGTCCGGTGAGTCATCTCCAGGTGTGGTGGTTAATGCGATGCATCAACCTGCACACAACACACAATCTATATACATGATGTTCTGCCAGAGACCGCGATTGTCCATGATTGTCTATATATTCTCAAGAGTCTCTGGGTATACAATCCATATCCTACAATATTAATCATATTTGTTGCTTTCAGTCAGGAATATTTAATAATTTTCATGATTTGGGACAAGAATCTGTTCATATTACATTTCAATACAAAACAGTGACAATATATGATATCTGCAGATCACCCAAAATGTCAGTTTTCTCAAAGATAATGCAGATTTCGTGTCAGATTTCAACACAAAACATTGACAATATATTAAACCTGCAAAGCACCCAAAATGTCAGTTTTCTCAAAAGATAATGCAATCATAAATGATAATAAGCAAGAATGAATGATAACGGCATGTAATATTAATCATATTTGTTGCTTTTAATAATTTTCATGATTTGGGACAAGAATGATAACGGCATGTAATATTGTTCACATTATTTTTACTTTGTTACAGGGGTCAAGATGTTAGGTGATCATGATTATGTCAAAACCATACCTATCATCATTGAAGATCGTAAATTTGCTAAAACCATAAATTAGAATCAGTAATTCACATATTTATCATATTTTATGTGATATCATAGAGGCTATTTTAAATATCAGTGAGGGAAGTCTTCATCACTGATTTTCTTTTTTCTATTTTCTTCAAATGTGAAATTCAAAATGGTTTGAACTCAGTC
Source organism: Amphiduros pacificus (assembly GCA_949316495.1). Taxonomy (NCBI): domain Eukaryota; kingdom Metazoa; phylum Annelida; class Polychaeta; order Phyllodocida; family Hesionidae; genus Amphiduros; species Amphiduros pacificus. The sequence continues at coordinate 5,382,462 of OX439011.1, forward strand.
TGAAACATCCAAAAATGACATTTCTAAAAGTGGGTAGGGGTATCTTCAGGTTAATTTTGAAAGGTTTCAGATTTTTATCCTGAATTCTGACTTTCATCACTGAATTATATGAATATTGCAACGGTACATGTTTGTGTTTCATTGAATTTTTTATTAATAACAAACTATATATGCATTTAATTGGCCAATGTAATTTTTATTCAGACACTAATTTGAATGATATCAAGATCAATTTTCTAATTACAAAAGATTTGTTAGATGTATTATTTCAAATATTATATTTGAGTGCAAAATGTATTTATCGAGTGCAAATTGTTGTGTTAAGAAATTTTGAAAATAAAATGTGTTTATAAAAATGAATATTTGCGAGCATTCACTTATTTAATATCTATTTCATATTATCTAGAATACTATCATTTATTATCTTATACTATTCACCTTTCTTGGTTTTGGTGAGAAATATTTAACAACTTTCATTTTTTCAAATTCCAAATTTGTTAAACCACTTATATTTGAAAGAAACAAAGAGTCTCTCTTTCTGTTTTGAGTATGAGACACAAAAGGGAAAGTCTTCAGTAATGGTTACAATGGCAATCTCTCCACTTTCAGTCTTGGTCTCCAAGAAGTCCAAACTGGAGGCTTGTCTCATCAGTGACCTAAGCTTGACATCAGATGTGATGGTAATGTGTACCATTGCATCTGTCACCTTAGTGGTATATCCCATACTTGATAAACCAAGCAGTTCTCTAATGCCCTCAAAAATCTAAAATTCAAAATTGAAACATTAAATCATAAAAACCAATCGGTTCTGGTCAAAAGAGAATTTTATATTTCTTCAATAAACATACCTTCTGAGCAGGCACCTCATCCCTTCTGAATTGCTTCAATGTAGACCCAATGCTTCACTTCAAGAAGCCTTTGATCAATCTATCCCATCTCAATAGCTCTCTCTGCACCATTGGTGATTGCTTGAACAAAATTTATATAATTTGTACAATACAAATACAATACAAAATATTTATTCTCAGAGAGACCTCTAGTGAGGTATGGGAGAAAGGCCTGGTGGCAATAGTGTAGGATATAGAATACACACCCAGAGACTCTTGGGAATATATAGACATTCATAGACAATAACGCACGATACTGATGGTTGATGAGTCACCATAACCACCACTCTGTGAGATCACGTGTAAGACGGACGAGCCAAAGTTAGATACGCAGGCAGGACGAGTCCATCTGATGACGCGTGAGGAAGCCACGTAGGCAACCCCCCACAGATGACGCGGAGTGGCCCCTTAAAAAGAGACGCGCAACCGTGGATCCGGGGAGAGCAGTAGTTAGCAGTTAGAAGTCCCGAGTTTCAGAAGAGCCCGAGGAAGAGATCAACGACCACTTGCCACTGAAGATCCACGACTCTCAGTATCGTGACTCCATAGACTTGGGTGTTTTGCGTATAGTCAGGGTTTCATAAGTATCATGCAAAGTTGGTAGTTCATATGCCTCGCTCATTGCCATGCCGGCCTAGCCAGACAAGGAGGAATCACAGCACTGAATAAATGTAACTATTACACTGTGTATATCCTGTGTCTGCAGTCCTTATTGCCCGTCATCTATATGAGGGTATAACATGGTAGCTAGGATCCGTGCCCAAACTCACAGCCAGCGAGTTAGCGAGCTATGCTTATGGTACAGTACAGTACAGTAGAGTAGAACAGGTTAGAGTATCTATCTATTTGGTAGAGTATTGATCCCCCGTCCACGTCCCCCAACGACGGATACTCTCCATTAGTGGGTAACAATAGGACCAGGATGAGTGGACCTTTGGACCGGATGATCTGCAGAAGTAATTTGAGGCTGTTATATGCTTTGGCCCCAGTCATCCCGGAACATATGTTGGTGGTGTCCGGGATTATAACCACTACGTCAGCTGATTTCAAACGCTCTGAGCGTCTAGCGAGAAAGTCGAGAGACTCCGTGGTGGAACCTGTGTTCACGTCGGCCCTAGAAATCCCTGCGGCCACATCCTCTTCGAATCCCTGCTTGGGGAGGGATATCAGGACCGACTTGGGATCCGCCGTGAGGGACTTCTCCCCCGAGGTGTCAAGGTCAGCGACTTGAGGTAAGAAAGTCTTTTACCTCATCACGTTCAATAATTGTCTGCTGAGCTGTGGCCAAATCATCAGTTAGCCGTTGTACTTCATTTTCCAGCTCGGCTTTCTCCTTTGTAAGTAGGAGAATCTTAGTATTCATGGCTAGGTTCGCTTGGTTAGTGATTTCATTTTTTTGCCTTAGTTGGTCATAGGCCTCCTTGATGTTAATCAGTTCATTTTCCTCCATATCATTGAGGAGTGGAGAAGGAGCAATTACTTCAGCGGTAGAGCTACATGAACGTGTTCGGCGATTTGCTTCCTTGGCAGCCATGGTTTAGTGCTAGTTGTTTGGAAGTCAGAGCTAGAATGAATATCTCAAATTGCCAGGGAAGGGTTATTGCATGTGACGTGGGGTGTGGGTTTATGGGGGTTGTGTGTTGTATGAGCGAGTGATTGATGGTTGACACTCTCTCAGTCGACTACTAATCCAGGATTAGCCGTTTGGTAGAAATGACGGGAAGAAGTTATGAATGTTTATGTCAGGGTCAAGGTCAAGGTCATAGTAAGACGTACGATAGATTGATTTACGTAGTACTTAGTATACGAGGTTGTTCAATTTTCCCCAAATGGAGAATTAATTGTGTAGTTAGATTGTTAAAGTAATACCACGTCCGTGGTTGGTTGTACGAGTTCAGGTTGCCACAAAAAACCACCTCCGTGGATTGTTTTGGGCCGATGTGAGGGAGAGTTCAAAATGGCCTCCAGAACCCAGGTCCGTGGTATTCGTGCGAGTTTGAGACCAAATATAGCCATGTCCGTGGACAAATAAATGGTCAGGGTTGCCTTATTGTGACCTTATCGTGCAGGGTATAAACAATGAGGTATTATAGACAAAGAGGTACAATGCCTTTTAGACAAAGATATCATTTGACCTTCTAACAGTCCGTGGGCTTTCCCCGCGGTTTAGGTAGAAAAACCGACTCAAGATGGTACTGTCTCATATCGCATGTGCATAGACTTTAGGAAGTCAAACAAGGTGACCGTCCCTGATTCCTTCCCGCTACCACATATCCAAGACACTTTAGACAGCCTCGGAGCTCGTAAATTAACTCACATTAGTACGCTTGACCTCATGGGCGGTTTTCATCAAGTGAGTGTCCACCCTGACTCCCGACGGCTTACTGCTTTTATTACTCACCCTGGACTTTACGAATACAAACGTCTCCCGTTTGGTGTCATCAATGGACCCCCAACATTTCAAAGACTCATGGAAATTGTGTTGCAAGGCCTCTCTGATCTCTGTCTCATATATTTGGACGATGTCCTCGTCCACAGCCCTTCCTTCGAATGCCACCTAGCTGACCTCACTTAAGTCTTTACGCGCTTCCGTAAAGCTAAACTGAAGCTCCGTACTGATAAATGTTTCTTTGCTAGGAAACAGGTTAAATATCATTTCTAAAAATGGAATAGAGGTTGACCCCTCTAAAATGAAAGCTGTTGATGATTACCCCGTCCCCACTTCTTGCAAAGATGTTAGAGCATTTTTGGTATTGTCAGGTTATTACCGTCGATTTGTAGAGGGCTACGCAAATATTTCACAACCACTCAATATTATCACTAGCAAAAAGAGTACTTTCGAATTGGATGATGTGAAGCAGGCAGCTTTCGAATCCCTCAAAGGTAAGTTAGTCTCTGCCCCAATTTTAGCTTTTCCCTGAATCGAGGCTGACAACCCTTCCATTATCACGACAGATGCCAGCCTTTTTGCAATCGGGATGTCAGATGCAGGATGGTTGTTGAGCGGGTCATAGCGTATGGAAATCGCACCCTAAATCCGGCTGAACAAAACTATACATGCACTGAACGTGAGTGCCTCAGCATCATAGCTGCTTGCAAATTACATTAACATTACCTCAAATATGATAAGTTCACTATAGTGACTGAACATTCCGCTTTGCAATGGTTATTTCGTTCGGAACCAAAAGGACGTTTAGGTAGATGGATGTTAACCTTGCAGCAGTTTTGTTACGAAATCGTTCATAAACAAGGGAATTTGATCCCACATGCTGACAGTCTTAGTCGTCGCACGTATCCACTAGAATCTGACCCCACCCCTGAGTTAGAGCTTAAATTGGCAGCTGTCTCTGATTTGCCTGATACACTGTCTCTGATTTGCCTGATACATCGGCTGAAGGTGACCTTTGTTTGACGGATCTTAATCAGTCAACTGGAACCACGTACACTTTCAATGATATTAGTGTGAAACAGACAGCAGATCCCTCTCTTCAACCCCTCATCAATTATTTCAAAAATGCACATCTCCCTTCTACTCAGCTTGAAGCACGCAAACTCCTTGCACAGTTTGATGATTACTACCTGGGAGAGAATGTTTTGTTCCATTTGTATGTTACGCCGGGTAAGGGTCCTGCAAAGGATCGATGCAAAACACAGTTAGTTATCCCACCCACTTTACGTCATGCCTTGCTTGAAGCTTTCCACGATAGTTCTATGGGTGCTCATTTGGGAACTGAAAAACTTTATTCTATGATACAGCAAAAATATTATTGCCGGGGCATGCATAGTGACATCATGAATTGGGTTCAATCTTGTCATGTTTGTAGCAAGACTAGCAAACTCTCGAAAAATAGACAGGGTTCCTTACAACATATCCCTGTTTCGCACCCCTTCCAACGTGTTCACACTGATCTGATAGGCCCTTTACAAAAAACGGAACGTGGGAATGAATGCATTTTGGTTTTTCAAGATGCTCTCACACGCTTTCCTGAGGCTTTTCCTCTCCCTGATCAATCGGCCGTCTCAGTAGCTGAACGCCTCTTTGAGGACATTTGGTGTCGATGGGGAAATGTTGAATCTATTGTCAGTGACCGTGGCGGTTGCTACGCCAGTGTCATTGCTGAAGAACTTTGTAAATTGATGCAGGCTAGGAAAGTTATGACTACACCTTATTGCCCCCGCAGTAATGGCATGGCCGAGCAAAGCGTTCAGTCTATCTCTAAAAATCTGACACATCTTTGTCATGACAAGCCAAAGTCTTGGGATCTATTCTTGCCTTCAGCCTTGTTTGCCATGAGAGCCTCAGTGCACCAGGCAGCGATGTACAGCCCCTTGTTTTTGATGACTGGCCGCGACGCCAAGCATCCGTTTGAGACGTCCCTACCTGACCCCACTCATCCTAGCCCTTCTGTTCGCCATTACGTGAAAAACATGATTGAGCATGTTGAGACTGCGCGTAAATGGGTGAAGGAAAACAATGAAATTATGCTGGCTAAGATGAAATCTTAGCATGATTCATGGAATAAAGGTTGGAAATTTCAAGTTGGGGATAAGGTGTGGATCTATTCTCCTGCTACCAAGGTCCCAGGTCGAAAACTCAAGTCCCCTTATAGTGGTCCATATTACTTGATTGAACAAACCTCACCACTAAATGTTAAAGTACGTGCATGTGACACTCATGTAGAACCGAATTCTTCCATACATGTTAACAGGTTCCGCCCTTGTGTTACGCGTTTCGATCGCGTTTCGAGACAGTACTCCCCCAGGGAATGATCTCCCGGGCGATGCGATTCCGCCTTCCGACCTACTGCCAGACGATAACCTGGCGGGCCCTCGAAATGATGATGGGGACGCCCAGGCCCTCGAATCGCAAAGGTCTGATGCCGAAGATGCTGATGACGAGTCTGATTAGCAATTTGAGATCGAATGTATTCTGAAGCAGCGGCAAGGTTCTCAAGAGATGGAATATTTGATTAAATGGAAGGATTATAGTGCTAAGCACAACACGTGGGAGCCTTTTTCCTTTTTGGGCAAACAAGCTCAGGAAGATGTACTTTCCAACCCCCCTCGAAGTGTTAGAGAGCAGAAAAAGTAGTTGCTTTATTGTAGACTTTGTTCAATGTTTACTTTTTCCACATTTATTATTCATGACATTTCCCGCTATCTGAGACGCTATGCTCTGTTACTTCATGACACATACATGTGTTCCCAGTTTTATGGTGACCCACATTCTACATTTGTGAATAGGCCTGGTATAATTATGTTTCGCTGAGATATTGATTCCTGAACAAAGCCATTCTAGTGAGCCTGCATAAGTTTATGATATTTGTCGACATTTTAATGCCGTTACCCTGTTGTGCCTGGAGTGGTCTTACTAAGTGATGTTTTGAGAGAGATTATTTGTAGCTACAACTGTTGCCGAGTGTGTGTTGCTGACATCTGCCCTTCGCATTTTACGCGAACCTTTGTCCTTTGTCGACAATATTTTATCTTCTGTAACAGCAACATCATCCACAGGTATTGACCTAACATTTGTAACACATAGGGAAAAGGTCATACAAAATGGAGTTATTTAAACAGGAATAACAGATCACTACCTTCCATTTGTTGTTAGAAAGGCATTTATACCGAAAAAACCACCAAAAACCATCATCACTAGGAATTTTAAAAATTACAATGAGCGAAACTTCTTGGAACATTTGTATAGATTCCCATGGAATGTGATAGAAGCACTTGATGATCCCAGAGATCAACTACACATATTTTTGATATTCTTTCAAGAGGCAGCAAAACAGCATGCGTCAATTATGGAAAAAAGGATAAGAGCTTTTGATATTCCATGGAAAACCAATGAAATAAACAAAATGATGGAAGAACGTGATCGGATCAAAACAAAAGCTCAGAAAGCTAGAGATCAAGATCTCTATGAGAAATACAAGAAGCTGAGAAACAATGTAAATAGTGCTCTTAGAAAGGCCAAGGCAGAGTATTACAAAAGCTCTGATCATGGAAAACAGAAATAAGCCTGATCAGCTGTGGAAAGCCATTAAAACTATACTACCAAAAGGAAAGAAAGGTGTACAAAACACCAAACTTATTGATGGTGAAGGGGAACATACTGATCCAAATGGAGTGGCCTCATCATTCAACAGATTTTTCTCCACCATTGGTAGTAAACTTGCAGGATATAACATTTATATAACATTTGAGGATATAACAGTGGATTTCACATTAAACAACTATGTCACTTGGATACTATAAAGTCCAGTGGACTAGATGGAGTTAATGCACGGCTTCTGTGGGATGCAGCTCCAGCCATAGCAGGTCCACTGACTGCCATCATGAACACCTCATTACACTCAGGAATTATACCATCAGAGTGGAAATTAGCCAAAGTGACTGCTATACCCAAGGATGGGCCTCAAACTAATCCAACCAACTACAGACCCATCTCAGTGCTATCCATATGTATGAAAGTCTTTGAAAGGGCTGTTCATAATCAATTGGAGGGTTACCTAACTAGATAGGGGTATCTCTGTTCCCAGCAATCTGGGTTCAGGAGTAACCACTCCACATTGACTGCCCTTGTGGATGTCACAGAATACATATTGGATAGTATGAACAGGAGTAATTTAACTGGAGTTGTTTATTTGGATTTACGCTAGGCGTTTGATACTGTTGACCCAGAGGTAATGATACACAAGTTATCCTGGGTAGGAGTCAGAGGTGGTGCCTTAGAGTGGTTCCAGTGCTATTTACAAGACTGCTCTCCAAAAGTCAGCCATGGTGGGACTACCTCTGATGCTCTTCCTATATCCCACAAGGAAGCATATTGGGACCGTTATTGTTTATATTATTTATTAATGATCTTCAAACATGCACTAAATATTGTAAAATCGGATTATATGCAGATGACACGGTTTTATTATTCTCTGCCAAAAATACCACGGAAGCTCAAGAAAAGCTGCAGTATGACTTGGACAAAGCTCACAAGTGGTTCCAGGAAAATAGACTACACCTAAATATCAGTAAGACAAAGTGGAGCCTCTTAGGGACACAGCAAAAACTGTCTAGGTCAACTGCTATGTCGCTCCACGTTGGTGACTCACCACTTGAACAGGTGTCACAATACAAATACCTCGGGATGTGGATTGATGAAAATTTAAATTGGAACTATCATATAGACAAAATGTGCTCAAAGATATCCAGGAGGTTGGGCATATTAAGGCGAATCAAATACAACCTCCCGCAAAAAACCCTTCACATGTTATACAATGCAATTGTGCTACCCTTATTTGATTATGGTGATGTAGTGTATGGAAATTGCAGTGTAAGTGCTCTGAAGAGACTCCAGAGGCTGCAAAACAAGGGGGCACGTTTACTACTAGGCTGTGATTACAGAACTCACACTGCAGACTTGCTAAATGATCTTAAATGGATGAATGTAAAGGACAGAGTGGACTTTCATAAAATGTGTCTCATGTACAAATGCAGGGATGATTATATTACACAGCTATTTGACAATATTAAAAGCCAACATGAGCATGAAACCAGGAACAGTACACAAAATAATCTTATTCTAGTCAAACCTAAAAATAATCAACTTAAGAGATCTTTTACATATAGTGGTGCTAAAATGTGGAATGAACTGGATCCTGTAACAAGAGAATCATCTAGTCTGAATGCTTTTAAGACATCATACCTCAAGGCACCTTTTAGTCATTGAGTGCAGTTTTTATCAGTTTTTAACTAATTGTTATTTAATTTTACTTGTGTGTTTTGTATATACATCTGTGTGTCCTTGATACATGTTTATTTGTCTGGACCATATTGAAAATCAATGTTTAAATATGTTGAATATGCTATCCAGTATCTCATCTCATCTCATCTCATCTCATCTCATCTCATCTCATCTCATCTCATCTCATCTCATCTCATCTCATCTCATCTCATCTCATCTCATCTCATCTCATCTCATCTCATCTCATCTCATCTCATCTCATCTCATCTCATCTCATCTCATCTCATCTCATCTCATCTCATCTCATCTCATCTCATCTCATCTCATCTCATCTCATCTCATCTCATCTCATCTCATCTCATCTCATCTCATCTCATCTCATCTCATCTCATCTCATCTCATCTCATCTCATCTCATCTGTGACCGGCAGCCCTCAGATAATTGGGTATCATAAAAACGGTACTGCTGCTCGCTTGTGTGTCGCTTACCATTTTTCCCTATGACTCATGACAGGTAGATCACCATTTTGAGAATTATGTGCGCAGGATGGTGGCTGTGTGTGCGTGTGCTGCTGGATGATATAGCGGTTCTCGTTGCCCTATCCCACACTTTCTGCTTGCGCACCTTTGTGTTGCTTCCTACTATGTCCTGTGTACTTCGTTCTTCTCGCCGTGATCTTCATACTTTGTATCTCAGGTTGACTTGTGTGTTACTGACTGGCCAGTTCTTTGAGTTGAATCATATCCATATGATGGGGAGAGGCATGGTCAACAGGGATGTAGATCTGAGTATCATCTGCATAAATATGATAGCTCAGACCATATTTGGCCAGAATATCACATAGGGGTGTCATGTAAATGGTGAACAGTATAGGACCCAGGACTGAGCCTTGGGGTACCCCATATTTTAGGGATTTAAGACTGGATCTATGGATCCCCACCTTCACACATTGCTTCCTGTTCATTAGGTATGACCGGATCCATGAGAGTGCATGACCTTTGACGTTGCATCTATCCCTCAGTCTGTCCAGAAGGATTTGATGGTCAATAGTGTCAAAGGCAGCGGAAAGGTCAAGCAACAGCAAGATAACAGACTTTCTATTGTCTAGAGCACATAAGTTATCATTTTGCACTTTTAGCAAAGCAGTTTCAGTGCTGTGATATTCTTTGTAGGCTGATTGAAACTTGTCCGTACCACCATTCCTTACAAGATGGGGGAATAATTGGTCTGCAACCGCCCTCTCAGTTAGTTTAGAGACAAATGTTAGGTTGGAAACAGGCCTATAATTTTTCTCAACCTGTTCTAGACCAAGTTTCTTCAGCAGGGGTGTTATGATGGCTATTTTCATATGTTACGATACTGCTGATTCCATAACTTCTTAGCAGACCTTTTGACCAGTTTCCCTACGTCGTCAATGGTTAAAGGTGTGAACCTTTCCAGACATGTAGTACTATTGTTTGCAGTGTCACCTGGTGGCGAAGTATGGCAGGATGGAGCATTATCAATGTCCAGGCGGATTCTCTCTATTTTTTCATGAAAGAATGTGTTAAACTTATCAGCTTGAGTGATCTCACAGTCAGATTGGGGCATAGGTGTGTCCTTTTTCTTGTGCATGACTGTGTAAATAGTTTTTTAGGGTTATGCTTGTTCTCCTCAACCAGGTTGGAAAAATATGTTGATTGAGCAGATTTAAGCATTGAGTTATATTTGTTCCTCTGGGAGTTATACAGCTCTTTATCAATGTGAGAGCCAGTCTTGCTCATTTTTCTCTCAAGCCTCCTCTTGAGAGATCTCTCCAGCTTTAATTGGTCAGTCATACAGGGAACAGGTTTACGCTGAGTGACCTTGGCAGACTTGATGTTTATCCATGAGTGATGTGAGCCCCTTGTCATAGTAATCCACCATCTCACTCAATGATAAATGTTCCCAGGTTTCAGTTGCAACTATTAGGGATTTGATGTCGTTACTTAGGGATTGAAGATCTATTCCCTTATAGTTCCTGTACCTAATCAATTTTTTGGGGGGTTTGGGGGGTGAAATACCCATATATAGTTTAATCATCTTATGATCAGATATATACCCATCCACAAGATGGCTCTTGAGAATGTCATTGAACTTTATGACATCAGGTTTATTTGGTTTATTGACATGAAAGTCACCAAGGAAGATGACTTCATGACTGAATGACCCATAGTGTGCCACCAGTTGAGTGAACTCATCATAGAACTCAGAATAGGTATACCTATTCTTGTCAGATGGTTCAGGTCTATAGATAGGTTACAAAGGTTAACTTCTTACCTTTGATTAGCAGAGATCCTTCAAGGAGTTCCATTGTTTTAACCATGGGAGGGTTCAACCTATTGGTTTTAAAGGGGAGTTCAACCCGATGTAGCAGACCCACTCCACCACCAGAGCGTCCTATCCGTGGGTGGGACTGAAACTTGAGTGAACCCTCTTCAAGTTCATTTTTGATTCTTTCATCACCAGTTTCATGCAACCAGGTTTCAGCGATGAAAAGAGCATCCAAGTTGTGTTCTGAGAAGTAGTCTTTTATGTTTAAGACCTTGCCGGTGATGCTCTGTACATTGCATGAACCAATCACTGGGTTTTCTTTGTTTTTACGCGTTGTCATGGAGACCCCATTGTTTCTATGGGGGTGGTGCCGCCTATATGTGTGCGATTGTTAGGTTTGTGTTGCGATGACTGCTTGTAGCGACCACTATTTACATTATGGGGTCGAGCACGTGTTGAGCTGGCTAGCGACCCCGCCATCGTGACGTGATTGGTTGGCGTGTGTGTGCGCCCGGTGTGAGGCCGGGCATGTCTTAGGCCGGCCAACCAATCACGATGCATGAGCGGGGTTGCAGAGTTGTGTGTATGGTCTTTATTTGTGTGCCAAAATTGACCACGAGTGCAGCCCCGGTGAGGCGGAGGAGCATGTGTGTGGCCGGCCGACCTTGATATTATGTCGTGATTGGTTGGCCGGGCAGAGTGTTGTGTATAGACTTTGTTTATTTGTCCGCTAACACCACGTGTGCTACTGCGAAGAGGCAGAGCAGGAATGTTTAAGAAATTCATTTGGTGTTAAGATCTTAAAGTCAATATGATACCCGCCGGAGCCATCTACCGGGGAAAACAGGCACAATAGTTCCTTGTGGATGTTTTGTGGGTTATTTCGGAAAAATTTTCAAAGTTTTATATTTATCTGTATAGACAAGTCTTTCTTAAGATTAAGAAGATAGAATCTATGTAGATAATTAGAAAGATGTGGTGATTTACAGATAGAAACTAGATCTCCGATATAGATTAGGTTGATTTCTTTAAAATTAATTTTACGGAGAAATAGTTGTAGATGCCATTTACAAAGAAGAATGGAGGAAGTTTGCAACCGCCCATAGGGCAGTGAGGGGGCTTATTTATGGTATAAGGTAATCGGTGGAACATTTTATATTTTATTTACAAAACATGTACAAGAGAATGTATTATCATTGTCCATTATGGACATACACATTTTTCTTTCAAAATAATTAATATTAACACCAAGACTACGATCAATAGAGTTCTTAATGGTGGACGGCTCCGGCCAGTGTCCTCAAGCTGTGTCAACAAGTTTTTGAACCTCCGATTTCACCTTGTTGACAGTCGCCCTGGGGCCAGAAAATTTGACAATCGATATGTCATCATCGACATTGGTCAGCGTGACGACAAAGTCGGAAAGAGCGTTCCATGCCCTGATGTTGGACACCTTCTTTCCGATGATACGACCAGCTACTTTTGTCGGAACAGCCAGCATATCTTTTACTACGAGAGCAGACGACATTGAAGAGGATGCAGAAGAGGCCGATGAGGCGGGAGAGGCGGATGCGGTCGAGCTCTGCCCCTTTCTCTTCCTTACGTTAGTAGGACATCGCGTCTTGTTATCTCCCTCAAGATCCGGAAGAAGAGTGCTGCCAGCTTTTTCTCAGGGAAAGAGATGGAGTTTATCGCCTTTATAATCTCTACACGAGCAGAAGAAGTCTGGCTACCATCACCTGCAATGGCGAAATCAGTGGAGCCATAGAAAGAAAGTACTTTATGAAAGAAATAGCCAGGGAGGAGGACCTTAGCAAGGGAGGCGAGGAAGCTGACAAAATAAGTCCAGTTTTTTCTGTGAACTTTGTCGACTGGAGCAGGCGGCGATATAACAGTCACAGTCGGTCCTTTTGCTCTGATGCCCTCGATTTCGTTCATAAGTCAATTGAATGATGTAACACCTCCTTCCCCAGCATTTATTCCAGAGATATCGGGAAGAATTATGATGTGATCCACATTTTTCACCCGGTCAGATGTTGTGCGGAGAAAGTGAAGGCTTTCCGCCGAAACTTTGTGAGCACAATCAGCGCAGACTACCCCGTCGGCAATCGTGGGTTGATTGCCGTCTTTGGGCAGAACGATGAGAAGTTGTGGAAGAGAAGAGTTGTTATCCAGAGCACAGTCACGTACTTCCGACGATGGAGGAATGAAGGTATCAAGAACATCATCCTTCTCTTTTATGGTTCGAAGAGAGGTTGTAAGTTCATCAGTAAGAGTTTGATTCTCCTCTGCGAGCAGTTTCTTCTCGGCCTTGAGAGCGACATTATCGGCCAAGATGGCGTCTTTCTCGGCCAGGAGATCGGTCACCCTCTGTGTAAGGCGGGCATTGACATCAATGGTGGACTTATTCATCTCAACCAAGTTATTATACGTTGTTCTCAAGTCGGCCAGCTCATCTACTGCCTTTTGAACAGGCGAAAGCAGAGCGGCCGGGAGAGGTGGTGGCCCGCTTGGTGTAGCAGGACTTTCAATGTCTCGGACATCTTGGACGTGGTAGAAATAGCCGGGGTGAGCGGGCGGTCAATGGCGGCTCACCGGTATTAGATTTCTGAATGAAAAATAAAAATATTTTCTGTTGAGGTTTCACAAATAATTGTGGTGAACCTAGTTAGTTGATATGTTTATTTGTACAGAGAGACCGACAATGATAATGTGGGGCAGGCCCCGCTGCCGAGGTGATTTGGCTTGTCAGTTCTGACGGTATATCTTTTCTGAGTTTGATAATGTCCAGGTGACTTGACAGTTTTGTCTGGGTGATTAGACAAGGTTACCTAGGTGATTACGAAACCTTAAGCGAGGAGGTGATTCCAAGCTTTGTTTTTTGGAGAGAGAAGGTTTTTTTTTACTAATACCAGCCCTCGTTACAGATCAGATTCTACACTGCTAGTGTTCACAAGAGTCGTCAAAAAAAAAAAAAAAAAGGTAGACTCTAGGTAGAGGTGTGCTGGAGTAGGTGAGTTTGAGTTTTGGCATATTTTAGATACGTTAGAGCACCATAGATTGCTAGAAAACCCAACAAAATACGGAGCTAGATCAAAACACTGCCATCTTAAACGACTATTAAACACTAACAAAGAACCAACTACCTACTTTAAACAAAACACAATAACACAACATCTGGATTAAATATATAAGTTCATTGGGTAAAACGCACTTATCACAGTGCTGCCTGCATCGCTCACCTGAGGAAATTAGAAAAAACCCCGAAATGGTCCGGAAATTTCTCCCTTCCCCAGCCTAACTGCCACCACCCACCCGCAACTATCCTATCTTCGGGACGGCCACTCCCTTACTCCTCCTCCTCTTCCTGCCGCCTCCGTCTCTGCTCCAACCACATCTTAAGACAAGATGTGACTCTTACAGTTATCTTCATCTTCACTCAAAATTTCCACAATCTCCATTAAGCATTACTGTTTAATATTTAAGTTCTTTTTCAGCCTTGCATTTCGATTTTCTATTGATGCTTGCGACACGTTATTTTTTTTCGTCGGAACAGAGATTGCTTCTTGCCCCAAACGCTCGACCTTTGACCCTTCATGCTTACGCATTTTTTTATCGCTGACCTGTGACGTCATCACATCATTAAATGCTTAATCCTATTCTGAAACATATTCCCAAATTTAGACAATTCTTTAATATCTTTACTTCTCTTTTACCTATCGTCTTCTTAAGTGACTGGAAACTATATCGCGGCCTGCGGAATGCATGTTGGCCCGCGCCACGTCATTGTTTTGACGATGCGCTTTTGCACTCTTTAATCATACTTTATCGAACCGGTAATTTTTGATTAAATTTCTTAAGGATCCAAAGTTAATCCACGTCATGGCTTCCCACGGCAATACTTATTTTTTTACTGTGACAGCTACAACCCTGTTCTTTTCGCCGAAGCATCTCCATTTACCCCTCTACCTGCCTACGTATTCATATTTGCGTTCTGACCACGTATTTCTTTGGAATTTCACTTTTCAAAGTCTTCATCTTTCTATGAGGCCGATGGTCCAGTGTCGGCACCATATTGTCTCCCGCTACACCTGCATCTCACCCAAAACTAAACTCGCTAATACTATTTGAAAAGTGGTATAAAATGCAAAATAATTACTTACGTCTATTCCAACTAATACGGCCTCAAAGAGGAGGTGGCCGAGGTCATACCACGACCACCTCCCCGCCGCATAATCCCGGATGAAGGTGACAGCCCCCTCCGTCAGGTTATATCTCCTGGTTCTCTCCATTTTTGTCATCTTGCAAGTGAGCTGCGCATGCCCTCGCCACTTGATGGCGCTCCGTCTTTTAGGTCGTGATTCAGCGCTTTCCCAGCGTTTTTCCGTAGAATTAATTAATCACATAGCCTTGTCATCGCCTCATCTGAGAGACTCTTATTTATTTTATATTTTTTCTCTCCCATTTTGCGACAATGGTATTCCCCTCTGTGCGGTTCTCATCACGTTCCCTTGTATGATCCCCGTGTTGTTTAAACCACTTGTCAACCTTGCAGTTCACCGATCCCTGCCCCCTACATCATTTTCATTTCAACACTTCGACGCATGGTCCCATATGACCCCATGTTCATGCCCTCCGTTAATTATCGGACCATTCCTCATGCATGGTTAAGCAGAGCGTTGTTTTCCCGTACTTTTTGATCTGGTTGCCCCTTGTTGTTTATGTTATTTAGGTCAATTGCAATTTTCTTATCTCACCCCATCTGATGGTTTGACCACTACCCCCCACTTTGATTTTGTCATATCATATAATTCTCGTTTGATGTCAAATGTTCCCACTGTACACTGTGATGTCCTTATATGTTTAACTTTTCTTTTCCAGCTTCCTGCCATTGGTATTCCCCTTTGCCCGTTCCCGCCGTCTCACCCTATGTTGTTTCAAGGGCCGCTCCAAAACACCCACTTGCCACCTCCCAAATCACCAATCCCGGCCTCACGCCGGCTTTGCTTCACTTCTACGAGGGCTACCCCAGATATTTTACTGGATGATATTTCTCCCACGTATATATGTATGTTTAACTGCCTTACCTTTCTTTTTGCAGATGCATTAAACGTCCAGGATACTTCCTTGAGACGATGCCGCGTTGTTTAATCCCGTTCTTCGTTCTTTGTAGGTTTAGCACTCCCTACTTCCATGGGCCCTTCCAGAAAAATTCTGTGAAGCCCCATGTTCTCTCATTCCAATGAGAGGATTTTGTTTTCCTTGGACCGCGAATCCGGATCTGCTGTTTTGTTTTTTCAACAAGACCCCATGACGACCCTTTGAGTCTGACCTTCTTTGCACTGACATCAAGATTGATTGCCTTGATGACAGATGCCCTACATTCCCTCATTTTGTGCTTATAGAGCAATGTGTTACCACTCAATTGTATATTTTTCTTGTTTTAGACTTATGTATTGTGCCCATCTGCTGTCCTCCCTACCATGTTGCTTGCAACAAAACCTACCCCTAACCCTTTTGTCGTTATGAACTTTATGTATTTTTTCTCCCTATTTCTCCTGCCCTTACTTCACCTATCTGACCTATTTCCTTGCATATGTTTTACCTTGCTCATTTGGCTTTGTGCCTTATCAGCTATTTGCTAATATACCTGGTCTCTCCATATTTCAACTCAAGACTTCACCTGATGTAGCTCATAATGTTTAGCAGTTCTCCTGCGTATGTAAAAGACAATTTACTTTTATATGTTCTGACCTCTCGCCAAAGTCGTGAATGTACATAATTGTTACAATTATTATAATACATCCATGACGATGATGAGAGGGCGGAGAATCAAAGCATCTTTATTTTCTCCATCCAGAGTGTAATTCGTTCTTATCCTCTGGAACCTCCTCTGCTCTGTGTGCTGTCATGGTGATGTGGGCTCGGATCTTTATGATTCAAATGCTCCTTTTTCTTCTCCACCTATAACATGCATTTGCATCTGTTTTATTACCATTATTGACCATGTGTTGTGTGTGATGATGTTTATACCCGCATGTCTATTCCTTTGCTTAATGCCTTTTTTTTTTTTGGGGGGGGCTCTGCTGCCTCAATTTATATTTTTCAGTGCCTTGCAATTTCTAATGTACTATATATGCTTGGAACTTGTAAGAAAATTAATTCTGCAGGTGTGTTTTCAGCTCATCCCAAACCCCAGCATCTCTGTCTGGTGACTCTTCCAGAAATCTGTCCAACTCATCCCTCAGAGGCCCTTACCTAAACCACTGTGTTCCCCTGTCTTCATATTTTCAAGAGTTCCCTCCCTTTTATTTTCTAAGACTGAGATGTGATATGTTTTGACCATTTACCATGTTTGGAGATTTTTTTTGTCTTCTAGAAAACTAATTGTATGTCATTTTTTGCCTTTCTAGCTCCCCTAGAGTGGATCTTCCTGGTCAGTTTCCTGACTGATATGATGTGTGCCCTAGTCACCTTTCTTAGGTTGCCCTGTAACCTGTGACTATAATGTTAATCTTTGACCTACCTTAAATTTTCAATTTCTTTCAGCAGATCTTCCAGGTCACTTTTGTTGACCGGCCCCATGTGGGATTTTTCTGCACTTCCACTCTCATCTGTCGTTTTGATGGTATCCAATTGTTCAATTTCTCTAGGCAAATCTTCCTGGCCACAGAGAGTTCTTGCCTTTAATTATCTGTAACAAGAACAATCAAGGCCGTTACTCTGCCATACTAGGTGATGAAAGTAGTTAACTTTTAATTAAGGGTGTATTTTATTTACGTGAGATATAGGATGTGGATATACTCAGTAATTTTAATAATACATGGCTTGTTAAAATCAATATGATATCTTTCCGTATATGTAACTGATTACCTCTGGATTCAGGTATACACACCTTGGCATTAATAATGAGCTGGGAGTTCTCCAGTCAAATGGACATGTTCCTGCCCTTGTGCAGCAGATAATTTGTCTAGACATTTTTACATGTTTTTGTCGAGCTTGTATTGTTCCTACAAGATTAATCGTAGCCCTTATTACAGGCCGACAGGACCTGATATCTGGTGTATGATTGCTTAACTTATATTTGACATACTCACAATGACCTCTTATAATTACTTACAGTTTTTACATATTTTACAGTTGATTTCTGTCATACAGCTCATGAACCAAAGACTCTGACCTAACATTTTGTATACATGTAACCCACCTACTTGTTTCACTCATGGACCATGTTTTATGTTTTGAAGTAACTATTTGCTACCCTTTCTGACATTGCCATTTTTAATCTCAGATCTTGTTTCACTTATGTAGCCCAGTTGTACCTTGCTGTGTGGAAATATTGTGTAGGAACTGTTCTTATTTCATGGTGGACTATGCCCGATGTTGAGTATCTTTTATTTTAATTCTAATTGTTGTACTTTAATATTGTATTTATCTGCTCATGTTATGTGTATTGCTGTTTAATTATCTTGATGTTTAATGTTTAATGTTGTTCTTTCCTGTTTTCCGCTTGGAGCGCTCTAGTGCCGCCCTTGACTGTGCGACTACCGCGTCCGCGCGTGTGAGTCAGTGTATGTATGATGATTATGTTTAACTGCCACTTGGTGCCACCTAATTAAGATTGTCCCGCTTTCATGGGGATTCTATGTTTCATGTGTATTACTATTTAAGTACAATATTAATGTTTCTTATCCTTTATGGTTCAATGTTATGTGATCACGCTAATTCCTTTGTATTTCTTCACAGGCCCACCAACCATCCATACTGATATGTCCATCCATACTGATATGTTTTAAATTGTAATTGTAATATTATAGAGTCCTCTCTTGATTTTGTTTGCACTTCTCAACCTGAACTATATTACTAATTCTCTCTGTCTGAAAAGTTAAAACTACTTTTATTGCCCTGCCGCTCTCAGTGCTACGGTAGAGCTCAGGTATAAACTTGACTCCCATACAGGAGTTCTAATAGATACTTGTTGGAAAGGTTTTGCAGCCTCCTAAACATGACTACTTTGCTTGCATGCTATATCTGAATATGTTGATGCCATACACCCGTTGAGTTAATGTTGATGCCATACACCTGTTGAGCTCACATATGTATTGTCCAGTCTTGACCCAGTTGTTTATTCACTCCATACGATATATTAAATTACTCACCTTTCATATTTTTTTTATATTTTTCTTCGACCCCTCTTTTTCTT
Source organism: Amphiduros pacificus (assembly GCA_949316495.1). Taxonomy (NCBI): domain Eukaryota; kingdom Metazoa; phylum Annelida; class Polychaeta; order Phyllodocida; family Hesionidae; genus Amphiduros; species Amphiduros pacificus. The sequence continues at coordinate 5,401,582 of OX439011.1, forward strand.
GCCGTGTTTTGTTTTCATTTTTGCTTTCTTTTTCTTCTTTTCATGAGCTTGGAGCAGCAAATTGATTCAGTTTCTTGATGGTTTTTGGCCGTCATTTATCCACACTCGTTCTGTAAAAGAAAGGAACGGATATGTAGGTTGATATGTAGGTATGCGTTTGGCATCTACCATCATTAAAATTGTTGTTTTGTGTAGGTTATCTGCCTGTCGACATCTTACGTCCTGTTGGAGAGTGCGATCGCCAGTGCTTAGAGTGCTGTTTACAGCCTTGCATGATAATTCTATGTTTGTATTCCATTCGTGCTTTCCTGGAACCTCCTTCAGTCAGGCGAGCTGTGATAAGTAACTTTACAGACCGTTGTCAAATAGCCCAACGAAGAGAAAAAAAGGCTTTTGCCGTCTGCGTATCAGGTGCCTTAGCCTAGTGCTTTGGCCTGAGGAGTTTTTAATTATTTTCTAGGATCAACCACGTACGGCCGGCTATCCAAGAGCATTGCTGTGTTCTCTATTTATGGATGTGCTAAAATCAACTCAAATATATGTCGGACAATTGTTCTGGGAGTGCCTACAACTCCCTCTTTTAGTCCGCTTGCAGACTGTGGTAATTACATAATTGCACTACGGGTTTTGATCTTTTTTTTTGAGCTTACCTCAATTTTAGTCAGATTCACGTTGCTGCCCCGTCGTCTTCTCCTTCTCCTTTCCTGTCGATTGCCTGTGCTCGATGTGCAGTGACCGTTACGGGTTTTCCCAATCGATGATCTGTGCCATAAGTCTCCTGCTTTGTTCTTTTCACTTACCTTTTTATACGTTATCCATGTATGCTATTGTATGTTACATCACGCAGTGACCATGCAATGATCATCATTTTTAAAATTTATTTGTTTTTACCGACCTTGTAGCCATTTTTCCAATTATGGATTGCTTTTTGCCTTGTCAGTATTTGCATAGCTCCGGATGCGTGTGTACTGGTCGTCATAGTCACCATAGTCGGTCAACATCGCGTCACTAGGTCACGCCCATTCAGATCCTTTTTTGGTTTCTCACTCTTCACAGTATAACATTTGCTCTGTGCTGCCTCCTTGTGTATTGTACCTGTTACTAAGTGGACAATTATTTATACATCTCATTGATCTTGATTCACCTTCGCTATTTAATCTGTGTCGTTTCTATGTCCTTGTAAATTGAAATGTATGCATCCTGGTGAGTTTTTGATGTATTTGAAGTGACTGTATATTAATTTGGTTATATATTTTTTCATATCTATATATATATATTTTTTTTTTTTACATGTAATTCAATTTGAACCGAGTACGTGCGGCCCTCCGTGCCATGCTAACTGCTCCGCATTTGCCTTCTTCTTTTTACACTTACACTTTTGATTTCCACCGACAGTTTTTACTTGCCACTATCCATGTTATTCAAAATTCGGAATTAAGTTTGTCCTGGCGAATTCGCTACTTTGTAGAATCACACTGTTTACCCAGAACAATTATCCTTAGTTAATGATAAGATTTCCTGTTATCTAATATATGGTTTATATATGTTAAATTAACGTGATCTGTTTATGTCTATCCTAGGTTTGAGTGTATGTAACATCCCATACGGGAGATCTGATAATTATTTCTGTATGCACGAGCTCGACACGTCTTCATGCATTGAACGCTAGAACTTAACTGGTTTACTCTTTCGCTAACATTTGTTTTGTAGAGTGTGTGTAACTGCTGCGGTAACTGCTGCGGTAACTGCTGCGGATGCAGCCAGCTCTATGATGTTTATACGTTGCTGATGTATGTATTGCAGCAACCCTTACTGTTCTTGCTGTTTCATTGATGAGTACCCTGTAATCTGTGCTCAGTTCTCTCGGGTTACAGACATGGTTTGATCTTTGTTTTTGTGCCGTGAATTAATTCACAAGCTTCACTGTTATTTAAAAACGAATATAACACTTTAATCAAACTATGACGTTACATTAATTGAGTCGAGTTGATCTGCATGAATGTTGTTTTTATTCATTCCATCCTTTATTATCTGGTACTGGCATTTATCCTCATGTGTTCTGAGTGTTCTTGTATTAAAAATATTGCGATGCACTAAATTTTGTTAAACTACTCTGTTTTAGTTATGGATGGTTACTGGGTTTTTCAACCAATGCTTCGAACACTTGGAGATGAACCTTCCATATTTTATGTTAGGTTTTAGCCTTCATCCGTCCATCCTTTTCGGATGCGACTCCGTATAACTTACGATGAGTGTTTCTGTTGGATTCACCATTTCTGTTCTCTAGTAAAATTTCATGACATATGACTCGTTTTGCATGTTTTTCCCCTAAATTAACTTTCAATTCTATCAAAGTAAACATATAATTGTGGAATGTTTCTTACCACGTTGGCACCTCCTTGTTTTCCTAGTATTGTTATGATTTACTATTATATAAGTCTATTCTATATTTATCTGTTGTAATTGGTTTAATACTGATATCCCATGCTTACTTGTTGTGAACTGATTAAACATTTCATTCCATTTCTTGTTGCTGCGAACAGCTTAACTAATGCATTCCGTATCTAATCGTATAAGTGGTTACATTTTAATCTTTCCTAATTGTTGTAATTTATAGTGTTCCTAGTTCATCAGATGATCATGCTTCCCCTATCTCATAAGTTAACTGGATTTGTTAGAGCCTGTTACCTTTAAGTATTTAAGTATTTGCGCTTCATTTATGAAGTTCGATAAACAATGAATTGAGCAAATTATTCCTGATTAATCTTGTAATATCTGGTTGTATTTTGTAATATCTTCTGATTACCATACAGGTTTACTTCATTTTCGATTTAACATTTTATCATTTACAATTAAATATTTTTGAATCCATAGGCTGTAATTCAGTATACATTCCCCTAATGGTTGTAAAATGTTGTGATGTTTCTTCTTTAATCATTCCTTTGGTGTATTTTACTGTTGTATTACATTGGTGTATTTTATTGTTGTATTAAATTGTTGTGACTTGTTGTAAAAGTTTTTCACCTATGTGCGTAGTTCTTTATCTCGATGTACACTACGTCCATAGTACTTTGATTTTGTGAATCAGTTTTGTACGTCTGGTCTAGGTTTGGCATATGGCATTGGCAATTGGCAAAATGAGAATTTTTCATATATAGTTATATACTCTCGTCTGAAACACGCAGACGTGTTAAATCGAAGGGGGACCGAGTGTAGGATATTGATTACCTACCCAGAGAATCTTAAGAATATATATAGACAATCATGGACAATCACGGTCTCTGGCAGAACATCATGCATAGATATTGTGTGCCGCATGAAGTCAACGAGTGCAGGTTGATGCATCGTCTTAACCACTGCACCTGGAGATGACTCACCGGGCATAAGAGATCACGTGCAGGCAGACGAGCCCATGCAAAACCCCTGTGTCGTAAAAGGAAGCCACGCAGGCAAGACGAGTAAATGTGAAACCCAGTGTCGCAAAAGGAAGCCATGCAGGCAAACCCCACACACATGATTCTCAACGATCCTTTAAAAGGGCCCGCAACTGTTGGATCCTCGGAGACCAGAATTCAGAGACCGGAGAGCAGAGTTCCAGCATCCACTTGCCTCGAAAGATCCACGACCCTCAGCATGGTGACCGCATAGACTTGGGTGTTTTATGTATTCTCAGGACTCTATAAGTATCATGCATTTGGGTAGGTTATATGCCTCGCTCATTGCCATGCCGGCCTAGCCAGACAAGGATTCACAGCACCGAATAAAGGTAACTATTAAGCAGTGCGTTATTGTCTATGAATGTTTATATATTTCTGAGAGTCTCTGGGCGTGTATTCCATATCCTACAATAGCACCAAATAAAGGTAACTATTGTGCAGTGTATATCCTGTGTCTGCAGTCCTTATTACCTCACACCTCACATGGGTAGATAGGGTTGCTAGGTTCCGTGCCCCGCCTCACAGTCAGCGAGTAAAGTAGAGTAAGAGTAGAGTATCGATCCCCCGTCCATGTCCCCCAACGACGGATACTCACAAACCATGTGTAACAGTATCTTATTATCACAAGATTGAGCCTGCAGCATATGAACTATATCAATCTTAGCACCACCTAAATCAATTTTACGCAGGTGACCAAGAACCTGCTGGAGCATATCCTGGACATTTTGTTCTTCAGCCATTTCGAATAAAGGCGAAATGGCACGCTCAGAACCAGAATGATCAGAATCAGGGTGAAGATCAGATATTTCAGACAAGGTGAAAGATTCCTGGTCACTATCTACAGCAGGGTGGAGGCTAAAATGAACGTCTGAATTTTAGCTAGGTAAGTGTAAACTCTCCAGTCAGGGGGAGTTATCAATCTCTCCACTTGTGGAAGTATGTGACAACGGCGCGTTGTCACGACTTGTAGGAAGTGAATTACCCGCACCAGTCGCCGCAGTACGATCTGACAATGGCGAGTCAGAGGGAGGGGCTACTCTTGAGGAGTCGGCCGTATTGTCCCCCTGACGAGCGGGTAATTTAGAAGTAATGGAGCGTGACTTACCTTGTGATGTAGAAACGCCTGGACCTTTCGCCGGCGGGTCGTTAGCCACTTGCAACTTCGTTGAAAGAAGTTTCAAAGATCGAAGCCACATAGACCTAAAATCAAGTAGCAGGGTGGCCAAGAGAAACTCCATACAGTATCAGCAACACTCTATGCCATGGAATGATTCGGATTGCTCCACTAATCATTACGTATAATTTGTACGTATCGTGCCTATGGGGACATAAATGGGGATATGAGACTATACTTGCTTGAGACTGTGAGCTGGGGCCTTAACCTAGCTACCTACTCTACCTATCTGGCTGGGAGGCTAAAGGATTGCAGACTTAGTGTATACAATGCACAAAAGTCATCTTTATTCGGTGCTCGTATACACTACAGTCTGGTTAGGAAGGCATGACAAGAGTGTGATATATGAAATATCCAAATGCTGATAACTGTTCAGAGCCCTCAGGCTTATTAATGTGTAGGGAAATTGGTCATATTGATTATGTTTTGTGGTGACTCCCCGTAAGTACCCCTTTTACAGATTTGGTTGTCAGGGACTCCCAGTCACAATGACCACTGACCATTGTGTCTGTAGTCAAGTGGCGTCATACAGAGCCTGTATGACGTCATCTTGAAGGAATGTTGTGTTGGTAAGTTGGCTGTCCACTCTTCTTGGAAGTGCCAGCTCATATTTTGGCTCTGTATTTCTGGTACATATATTTTGGCATAATATTTCTAAATTGACTCTAAATTAATATCAAAAATATATCAGGATTAGTATTTTGGTTTATGATTTGGTAACATTGATTGTTAAATGTTAATCGGTGAAATACGCTGTTTACAGTGTCTCACCGTGTCAGTCATATTTATTCTGGGTGGGTCCCATGGTCACCACAAGTCATATCAATCTGTGTCTGTCGGAACTATTAATGTTCATATTATATATTCTAAGCAGTTGTATATACAGTAATAAATACAGTGTTTTGAATTACAAGGTACATTTGATCCCCGTGTAATTTTATCTAAGGTTGTCACTCTCCAAACAAAATGGGGAGGTCCCTCTAGCCTACATATTAGGCAATGCACTAGGCCCAGGGATCGCTACATTTTTATGGTGCTGTGACCAAACAGATACAAAATTATCATGGATTCGATCAGAAATTTAATCTTTAAATTATCTCATTGGTCAAAACACTCTGTTGAGCCTCCTAAACGTGGTGTACGTGCAGTACCATGTGATAAAACATGTGAGGTAGCTCAAGTGTCAAAGGAAAGTGAAAGTAGCCATGTTGGGGCTGAATGTGGAGCCTACTAACTGTCAGATCCAAACGCTGTATATCAGCGTGAAATTTATGAAAACAATGTGTCAAACACACAACAGGATATGTTGTCAAATGAAAATATATTGAAGAAAAAACTTGATTCTGGCATTGACAAAGACATCAAACTTGGAGAAATATGTGATGATGCTTCCATGCAGAGCGTGGAGAAAGGCACACAGAGACATGTAATTACCGAGTGTCAAAAGTCTGGCCTGTCTGGTAAATCCGACCATACAGTTGAATGGGGTGGTACATCCATTCAATATCCAAGTTTATATCTGCATGATAGACTTGAAAATAATCCACAACAGTGGGCAAAATCAAGATCAAAACACTAGACTCCTACATAGGTCTCAACAGGGAAACCCTGCATTAGCCAATGCACTGAAAAGTATGCATCCTGAAGAAAACCCAATGTTATGATCAATCTAATAATAATAATCATAAATTTCTATAGCGCTATTTCAGACTATGTCTGCTCATGGCGATTGAGAAGACAATGTTCTCGGTATAAGTGAGTTTTCAGATGCTTTTTAAATGAGTCAATAGATTTACAATTTTTCACTGCAAGGGGCAGGGCATTCCAAGTTTTCGGGGCATATTCAGCAAACACCCTATCCCCATAAGATTTAGAGTTTGTTTTTGGAACTATGTACTCATTATTATCATTAGACCGTAGGTTCCTTTCACCACTTTTTGGCATTAATAAGTCTGTTAGATAACTAGGGGCAAAGCCATTCTGAATCTTCCATGTTAACAGAGATATTTTAAAATCAATTCTCGCGCAGACTGGTAGCCAATGAAGATCCATTAATTTAGGGGTGATATGGTCATTTTTCTTCAATTTTCCCACCACCCTGGCTGCAGCGTTCTGTAGTTTTTGCAGCTTTGCCAGTTCACACATTGTCATCCCTGCCAGTAGAGAATTACAATAGTCCAGTGTAGAAGTTATAAAGGAATGTGCTAGCGTATTTGTTGTTTTCTCATCAAGACAACCTCTTATTCTAGATAAATTTCTAACATGAAAATATCCATTTTTACATATTTTCTTAATTTGCTGCTTCATAGATAATTCTCGAGATCTTTAACATTTATGACTCCTTCAGGAATATTTTTATTTTTCAAAATTTGAATTTTTCCACAAATAAGCATTTCAGTTTTACCATCATTAATTTTCATTTTATTTTCCAATAGGAAATTCCGTATCTGACTTATGCATTCTTCCATTTCCTTTGTAGATTTTTCCATCCCCTCATTTGATTTAGGGTCTAAAGTAATATAAAGCTGGGTGTCCTCAGCATAGACATGATGCCTCAGGCCATATTGCTCAATTAGATCAGCAATTGGCTCCATGTATGTTGTGAATAGGATAGGGCCCAGAATAGAACCCAGTGGAACACCATAATTAATATTCATATTCTCAGATTTTTTCCCATCTATAATAACACATTGCCTTCTATTAGATAGATAAGATTTGAACCACTTGAGTGCAGTGCCTCCAACACCACATCTTTTTTCCAGCCGATTCAGCAATATTTTGTGGTCAATGGTGTCAAAGGCCGCCGAGAGGTCAAGTAAGATAAGCATAACCCACCTTATTGTCATCGATGTTGATTAATAGGTCATTCTGAACCTTCAATAAGGCTGTCTCAGTACTGTGAAATTCCTTGTATGCTGATTAGAACATGCTTTGAATATTATTTCTCATTAGATGGCCAACAAACTGTTTTGCTACAGCCCTTTCAATTTATTTGGATAAGTACGCTAGATTCGATATGGGTCTATAATTTTTCTTAATTAATTCTAGACCAAGTTTCTTGATCAAAGGTCTAATAATTGCTTCTTTCAGGTTTTCGGGCATGTCGCCCAGAGTATTTGATTTATTTATAATTTCAGTAATTATCGGAAGTAGCTGGGACATACACGCATTCAACAACCATGTGGGGATTGGGTCAAGTTCACAAGACTTCTTTGCTGCTTCTTTTAACAATTTTTTTGACATCATCACTAGTTAGTGGTTCAAAATTATTTAAGCGTGTTTCAAATTTTGGCTCCTCAACTACATGGTCATTAAAGGGGCATTAGAATCCATTTCATGCCGTATTTTGGAATTTTATCAAGGAAAAAATTATTAAATTATGTCACCAATTCCTTTTTATCATTGTTTTTAGGGAAGGGGGTGTCCTCATTAGTGTGCATTAGTTTATTTAAAATTTTGAAAAGTTTTTTCGGGTCCGACTTATTTTCATCTATTTTTTTAGCGAAGAAGTTGCTTTTGGCTGTTTTTATCATGCTATTGTATTTGTTTCATTGTATTTGAAATTGCCATTTATCACACTCAAGTCTTGACTTATCATACTTCCTCTCTAATTTTCTTTTATATCTCTTTTCAGTATGTAATTCATCTGACATCCATGGAGCCGATTTTCTGACATTTATGGTCTTCTCAACTAATGGACCACGTTTATCCAAGACATCCGTTAATTTATCATATTTTGTTAACAGGTCATCAAGATCATATTCATTATATGATTTATTGCTTCCAAAATTTTCCAGCAAGGCAAGGTGTGATATGTCAAGTTCTCCTCTTTGACCCTAATGAATTTAACTGTGAAAAGTCAAACAGAGGGAAATGAGCACTTAATAAATCGGTTGGTGTGAGCAGATTCCACAATCCTTTTGCCTATTTGATATAAACCGATTGAAAAGAAAAGATTTGTACAACGCTGATCTGTACAGATGACTTGATGTGACAAACACATTTAAAAGTAAATGTTCCTTCTGGCGGGAAAAGCAGGAGCTCGATCCTGATTGTGTACTCTATGGGAAATCTATCTGTCACTCTATTAGCCCTGGATGACCACATCAGCTACAGCAGAGCTGGGCTGACTGGGGTCATGGATACTCAATACCATTTTACCATTCAGTCAACAGATAATCAAGTTTTCTTTTCTACACAATATATTTCAGGGGAAATCTTGATATCATCCTAAAGAATAAACTAACCTTAAGTGATTCACCTAGATTCGGACACCCTATTTCCTGCCAATACTATACTCCATAAGTCCATAAATATGCAGTAGAGACCTTTGGTAAGAGAAATATGGCAGGGAGCAGTCTACAGTTCTAGCAGAGTGACCTTGTCAAACTACATTGTGAGTGAAGTTATCAACACAGTTTGTGATACAAATGCATTACTCATTTGCATAGTGATACTTCTAGTCAATGAGAGGTTCATGGGGAGTTTTTCAGTTAATTTCACTCTTAAGCCTCTAGACTTTTGCATGTAACAAATATTTATTCACAAAGATTTCCTTATCAATTCCTACGTTCTTCTGCCAAAGTCCCTTTGAAAAATTGACTTTATAATTCACAAAATACCAAATGTTAGTTGATTCTAATGTGTTGGTATACTATTTATTTGAAAAGTATCTTATGCATATGAAAACCTTTTTGTCAAAAAGGGAAGACATGACTCAAAGGTTGCATGGAATCCCCCTTAACTTGAAGGCCGTGATATTGAAAAAGTGACATTAAACCCTTTGATCACTGGTTTGGCCTTAAATCACAATGACTTTGAATGGCAAAACTGTGAATGCTGATAATTGGTATCAGTAAAATTTATGATATGACCCTCTTTGATGAAATTTGGGGTTTTTCACACCATTGAATGGGAAGACATCAAAGGCTGGGCTGTATAGAATTTTTTTAAACTTTTTTTTGCAAACATATATAATATAAAAAATAATGATTCCTTCATTTATAACTTCATAAATATTCATCCGTTTTTAATCAATTTACCACCAAAAGAAAGCCAAGAAAAGGCACTATCATCATGATAAGTATTATCTTCCAATTCATTCTCTAAATAGTGGGAAAAAATGGCCAAAAATGTGTTGCTCCAATTTTGACAATTGGTAAACAACACCTCCTATGACTTACGGAGCCCCCTGACAGTTCAAAGGTCAAGGTCACACAACACACTTCCTGTTTAGTCCTGGCAGTACTTGGTGGTCACAAAAAATCATAATTCTCAGGGCAGATGTTCTTTAGTGGATTTCAGATAGATAGCCTGTATGTATGTCAATTTTAAGATCATATATTGTTTTCAGATACCTTTAACCACTGTAAAATTGCCTGCAACTTTCCAGGTTTCACCAATGCTTTAAATCATTTCGTGATGAGACCAACTTGTAGCAGATATAGTGCTGCCTCACTGAATTGTCATGTCGCAGGTCCTTGACATGGCAACCCACCCAGTCACAGATTTACAAGGACAACGGGTTAACCCTTTGGCATGGGCCTCAGCTCATGTGTGAAATTGTATCATGAATTCAACCTCGCCACGGCCGGGATTCGAACCCACGACCTTTGGATCACCACAGAGGAACTGGTGCTAATAAGCTGGCACTCTAACCAACTGCGCCACAGCCCGTGGCCTGAGGTCATAAGAGTATGGCAATCCTTTGAATAGTGACAGAATGACATCTGACGAATGACTACCTTGAAAGTTCATGCTGCCCTTGTTTACCCATCATGTGCAGCATATGTCATATCTTATTACTCTATGTAAAATGCTTTTTATACACGAATTACAGATTTAGTGCTTAATACTTTTAATACATACAATGTACAATATTGTAATCCAAAATACGTTTTATCACTATGCATGGAAGAGCCTGTCAAATAAAATAAGATACATATGGCCCCAAAATCATAAAGAAACATGAATGTTCAATTTCATCATAAAAATCATATGCAATCACATCAGATATGTATAAAGTAATGGGAAGGGTAAACCAACATTACACATAATAAACCGGCGCAGTTACAGCATGGAAGTTATAGAATGGAATTGTCCATTAATATGAGTTGGTAACAAAGAACACTTCTACTTAACCAATATTGATAACAAATAGTGTACCATTTCATAGTGCTTTGCTCTAATAGTTACTATTTCAGTTATTTGCCATTGTTTTACATCTCCATCTTTACTATATTATTTTATGAGATTTTAAATGAAATATATTCCTTTGTAGTTTATCTTGCCTCTGTTTTCAGGTTTGATATGGATGCAAAAGAGAATATTTGCTTCTTTTCAGAGTCACTCATTTCTTCTATCATTGTGTGAAATATACCATTTTTATCACTTATTAAGTTTCCCGGGGAATCAAACTGTTGAATCACTCCATCATCAAGGACCTGAATAAGTAAAACAGTGTCTGATTTAGTTAATATTTCTTATTCAGATTAATTTTTTTAGATATTATTCTATTTGAATTCAAAGTAATAATAAATATCAATGTGCAAGGTTCTGCAATCAGGTTTTTTTACATAATATATTAACAATGTATTTAGTATATTTACCACCAATTTACTAATTATTTGTCACATTTTTTAAAAATTGAGCTGCCACAATCATATATATTAGTTGGTGACTTTAATATTCACAACTGTTTTTTGGGATGGCAGAAACAATACATTATCAAATCGTAAAACACCTCCCTAACAAATGTCTGTTCATCTTTTGAATAGTCTTTATGAATGTTGTCAGTATTTTCTATTGATTCAAAGAATGGGGTGTGATACCACTTGGAAGTATGGAAGTATAGACAATTGAGGTTCCAAGATAGTTTATCACTTTCAGATCTATTCAATCCAGAAGTGAATGTTCCTCAGGGTAGTATACCATCTGTACCCCTGTTTATTATAGAAAAATCAACTGCATTGTAAAGTCTACCTGTTAAAATGGCCGGTTTTTGTACCAGGTGTGAAGGAACAACATCTTTCTTTACTACAGTTTAAAGTGGCTAGATGACCAAGATACAATATGTATTGTGTTTGTGATAAACAACGATACTGATGCATATATTTTGGGATATATTTAACCACATTTTTATTGTTACTTGCAATTAATTTGCAACTTGTTTTTGATTGGCTGGTAGTACTATAATTCCCTTGATAAGATAGTTGCCACCAGCAAAAGATGATTACAAGTTCAGAAAATTTGATCATAGTAATAAATCATATCTTTTCATGTTATATAATTATGTGTTCATATTGAAGAAATTAAAATTGCTTATCCACAATTTTATAAAGGCTTCCTTTCCTTTTAATTGAATAAGAGAATGGGCTGAAGTAATGCATTAAAGAGAACTGTATGTATGTGCTTTTAAAATAAATGGATTCATCCAGGTCCTGATTTATATTGGAATTATCTATATTTTTGAAATTATCTTTATTTTAAATATTTAATATTTTCATATATTAAATATGTGAAGAAGAAATGCCTGAAGGCTTTATTTAGATTTATTGCCAGTTCGTGGCCATACTAACTGGAAAGGCGAGTTTTATACAAAAACACAGCTCTGGTATATTACAAACTTGATTATGGATATGTGGATCAGCATGACAACATATTAATCTCATTTGATATTGATCTCAATTGAGACACTCATCTTGATCTCATTTGCAACTCTCATCTTGATCTTATTTGTGACTCATCTTGATCTCATTTGTGAATCATCTTGATCTCATTTGCAACACTCATCTTAATCTTTTTTGTGACACACATTTTGATCATTCACCATAATCCACATTCACACATCTTGATTCATTTCACAATCTCCTCTTGACTTCCCTAGCCAAAGTCATGAATTATGGTACTGAATATACATGCATAAATTACATTATAAAGCACAAACATTACCAATTTTCCACACTCCTCTTGCCCTCATTAATTTATCTTTACATCCTTTATCATATTCACAACCTCTCCCTTTCATAAGCAGAACATATTATTAAACACATTTATATTATATAACATCATACCATAATTCTGTCCAAGTCGATGACAGTTTGGAGACGATGTGCAATGCATAGAATTGTGCAATGTTTGAATCTATCCCTTATGGAGCTCTGTATCAGTCTGTCAGTTCTAGAAATCATAAAAAAGTGTATTCTTCCAATAAACAAGACTGTATCATCTTCATTTTTTTATAAAATATATGACAGTTCTCAGTTCTGTCTGAAAGTTCTGAAAGGTCTTATTTTAGCAATCATAATTCCCCAGTTCTGGTGCACATAGGTTTTTTTTGAAAAGTAGATCATTAAATCACCCCTTCATTTCCCAATATAATGTTTGTATTCATGAGTTTCTTTTACTCCAGGCTGAATGTATGTTGACAGTTTACCTTTGATCAACATTCGCTGCCGCTCATCAATGATGAGGATCTTGTTGTTTCGAAGTATGGCCCTTGCCAAACACACCATTTGTCTCTATCCTACACTAAGGTTGCTTCCACACTCACCGGCATCCATCATTAGGCCCTCAGGGAAGGACCTCACAGTCTCTCCAAGCTGCACCTAACATAATCAAAACTATTTAATAGAATTCCAATATATGTTATGCCCTTAAGAGGTTTGGAGGCAATTTATTTATGACGCCACAATCCCAAATGATTTTGCTGCCAACACAATATCTGTGAATGCACTCCTGTCAATTTTGTTATCTTAAAAGAAAATGTGCTGTACATATAGACAATGGTTTGGAAGCATTGGACCTTTCACCTTACCTCACACTTCAGCCCGTATCTGACATTTTAATAACCTCAAATAATTCATAAGAGTTAATAAATTAGAATAACTAAGTGGTTTTTATACAAAGGATTTTAAAAGGAGTTTCTGTATCAATTCTGGTGAAATGGATTTGTTGACAAGTTTGCAAAATATAATGTCTGAAATAAAAACTCAAAAAGCTTCTCATGTACATCAGAATTAACACTTCAATCTCTAGAATTTGTTTCTGAATTTGATGGTTATTTGGATGTTCATCATTGATATTATCTAGGACAAATAAAAAAGAGTAATTTTTAAAGAACATGTGTTGAGGACCTTTTTACATGTCAATTACCTCATTTAGTGCTTGCCACACCTGCTGATCATGATATTCTTCAAATGGGTCCAAATTTCGTCTAAGACTTCTAGAGAATAAAACTGGATCCTGAAACAAAAGAACAGTGGAAAAATGGACTTCACATTGAAAAGACAAAAATCGCATAATTTATGATATGTGACTGATGATACCCAAATGATACACAGATTTCATTGACTAGGAATAGATGTGCCAGAGTTTCATTTGTCAAAAAATATAAAGAGATTATGATTTGAATTTGTAAGTAAATAAAAACATTTTTAATGTGTTTGTGATGAAATATTCATTAACATATATTTTTAAATTCAGCTTCGACCAAGTCACTAATACATGTGATGCCAAATCTTGTAATTCTTTGACCCTGAGAGATGAAAGGTGTACACAAATTCAAAGCATTTAAAACTAAATTTGCAGTAGTGTCACAACTTGTTTTATTGCTTAAAGCATTGGTGAAACCTGACTTTCAGACACATTTTCTTTACATAACATGAATGTTTATACCCTAAACAGTGCTTTTATGTAGTAGTACCCAAAATATTCTCTGTAAACAAATTTCTGTGGCACTTGAAAGTTGATCAGTTGTCTGCTAAAACCTACACCAGCAATTGAACACTTTGTCAACAAGCTTTGTTTAGCTGGTATGTGATCTTGTGTAAACACCTAATGAGTTACCAGTTGTGCACCTGTCCAGCTTGGGAAACAGGGTGAAGATGTTTTGTACAATTTATCAATTTATTGCCAGGAGTATACTTCAGAACAACATAAGATTATTTTAATATTATTTGAATCAATGAAATAACTCATGGCCGTGAAAAATATTTTATGGTTGTGACAAATATCTTATGATTGTGAAAGATATATCATTTATGGGAAAAGTATACTATTTATTTGAAAAGTATCTTATGCATATGAAAACCTTTCTGTCAAAAAGGGAAGACATGACTCAAAGGTTGCATGGAATCCCCCTTAACTTGAAGGCCGTGATATTGAAAAAGTGACATTAAACCCTTTGATCACTGGTTTGGCCTTAAATCACAATGACTTTGAATGGCAAAACTTTGAATGCTGATAATTGGTATCAGTAAAATTTATGATATGACCCTCTTTGATGAAATTTGGGGTTTTTCACACCATTGAATGGGAAGACATCAAAGGCTGCACGGATTCCACCTTAAAAGCTGGGCTGTATAGAATTTTTTTAAACTTTTTTTTGCAAACATATAATATAAAAAATAATGATTTCTTCATTTATAACTTCATAAATATTCATCCGTTTTTAATAAATTTACCACCAAAAAGAAAGCCAAGAAAAGGCACTATCATCATGATAAGTATTATCTTCCAATTCATTCTCTAAATAGTGGGAAAAAATGGCCAAAAATGTGTTGCTCCAATTTTGACAATTGGTAAACAACACCTCCTATGACTTACGGAGCCCCCTGACAGTTCAAAGGTCAAGGTCACACAACACACTTCCTGTTTAGTCCTGGCAGTACTTGGTGGTCACAAAAAATCATAATTCTCAGGGCAGATGTTCTTTAGTGGATTTCAGATAGATAGCCTGTATGTATGTCAATTTTAAGATCATATATTGTTTTCAGATACATTAAACCACTGTAAAATTGCCTGCAACTTTCCAGGTTTCACCAATGCTTTAATTATATTGCTTTATTGTAAAAAATATTGTTTTTCATTTTATTTCCTATTTGTATAAATGGCCTTTTCGGCACTGCTTTGGCTTTATCAAGTCAGGAAGGAGCCTGTAAGCACAAATCATTTCAAAGAGTGGCAAGGTATCTTTCTTTTTCATTATCACAAAAGCCTGATAATAAAAACCACGACATTGGCTGAAATGGAACAACTTAGTAGTATATATCCATCTTTCTTTGCAGTAAAATGAATCGAAACCTTGTGCCTTTAGCATAGGAAACAAATGTCTTTCCAACTGAGCAATGTCCCACTCCTTGCATTCTATTTTGCCTGTAAAATCAGGTTTTAATTGTTGTCATGTGTTTATCATAATCAAAATAAACTAGATCAATTCTAGGTTTATTCTTATAAAAGGTCATGGGCCATGTCACAGTTGGTGGAAGTAGCATACAGCAGGCATTGATATATTAGCACCAGTACCTGCATTTCTATAATTCTTAGTGCACATTGGTGCACACATGGTGCACAATGTTCCACACATTCTAACAAGGTTCTTTGTTAAAGACACCAGCATATTTAGACAAAATGTTTAATATGTATGTTTTAGACAGTAGTCTGTGTTCAGAAAGAGAAAAGCATTGAGTTCCAATAACAGGTATCCCCCTGACACATTGATAGTAAAGGTGAGCTAATAAGGTTTAAATTTACCTGAGGAATAATTGATATGTTTTTTCTGAGGTCAGTCAATCCAATCTTCACTATATCTACACCATCAATCCAAATGTGACCCACAGGTTCCTCAAGCCGCAGTAGTGCATATATTAAGGAACTTTTCCCTGCCCCAGTGCGTCCAATTATTCCTATCTAAAATATAATCAAATTCAAAATGCTATTTACAAGGTGTGTGAGGTCAATTTACTTCTGACTCCACCTGTATTTTGAGTTTGAAACAAAATTGCATATGTCATACCATTCTTATGATGTTTAACGTTAAGAATTATTTAAGTTTAAGAATTAGATATTTTCTTGCTGTGCTCAAAACATAAATTTAATTGTTGACATTACAATAATGGCAATGATTTCTCATTACATGTTGCAAATATGCTTCATTTAAAACAATTGTTTTGTATCATAGCCAGATCTTATTATCTGCTTGTCTTTATTCTCGCCATCAAATTTTTCGAATTCTGACAGTTGAGACATACCTTTTCTTGACTGTTTATTTCTAAATTTATATCTTTTAAAACAGCATGATTGTTATTATTATAGGTCAGTGTCACATGTTGAAATTGTATGGCTCCCTCTTGTGGCCAATCTTGGGGTAATATTTCATCATTATGTTCTTTGGCTTCCTGCTTAATCTCTCCATACTGCTTAATTCTTTCTATTGATGTCATCTTAATGAAAATAATAGTTAGGATTTGATATTTATGTTTTGCATATTTCAGTGACAAGTAGGATATGCTTTGTTTCATTTTAATTATTTTGCTAGACGTTACCATTCAGTGGTAGTCATTAAATATAAGCCCTCAAAGAAATTTTGAGGCAACTCAGGGAAACTATGTTTTTTGTTACGATTATCTGAAATAATTTTCCTGATGATACAATATCTTTTTTTAAAGGTCATGTGTGAAATGCCACTGGCTGTGGTGCAGTTGATTAGAGCATCAGCTTATTAACAGAGGTTCTTCTGTGGTGATCCAAAGGTTGTGGGTGTGATCTCCAGCCATGCCAAGACTGAACTTATGATACAACTTCCAATATGAGCTGAGGCCTGTGCCAAAAGGGTAAACCCATTGTCCTTTTAAATCTGTGACTGGGTGATGAGACTTTGTGATGAGACTTACTTGCAACAGATAAGTGCTGCCTCACTGTTCCATTACAAGATATCCCAACCAGTCACATAATTACCAGGACAACAGTTTAACACACTTTATTCACAGACCTCAGATCAAATGTGAAAACTGGAATGCAATCTTGGAATGGCCAGGTATGGACCACACAACCTTTTGGCTCATCACAGAGGATCTTTAAAAAAGTAGGGCATTGATTTCTTGAAAGAGTACTGTGTGAATATAAATATATATTTATATGGACAAATGATGGAATTGCCTTAAAAAAACACAGATTTAAGATCATTTATATAACAATCGCTTGAATTTTACTGAAAAGTTTATCAACACAAATCAATATAATCAATCCATGCTCTCAACATCAGCACTCTCCCTCACCATAAATCCAAATATCGTATACAGGCTGAGTAAATGTAAAATTGCCACCCCAAACTCACCTCCATCTAAATCTGAGTCAATCAAGAAGTTCTTTAGTTGACTCTTAAAAATCACTATTAATATAGCCAAGATAGCAAAATGTTTTAAGGTGATTAAGATTTTTTGTGATAAGATGCAAACATTATTGAACAGGAAGTGTATAACGTTAAATAGATCTAATTACCATTATTTTGTAAAGTTCCAATTATCATGCAACTCGTCATTACCACCTATGAAATAACATCAACACTGTTGGCAACCCACCGGATACCTGTTGTCAGGGTAAACCTTGCAGAGGTCTGTTGGTCCAGATAATATTTAAAGTTTTTGGTGAACATTATTTTATAACTGACCAATCTTATTTGTGTTAGTCCTTGAAGGGTTGCCGTAACATGTGCATATATTGGACTATGTCCTGAATCAAATCAAATAGAGTTGTATTAACATCTTTTTGGAACTAAACAATTTCATAAGGGTGGTTAAGACTGAACAAAACATGGAGGCATATCTTATAACAATAAAGTTTTTCCAAACAGTGTCACAATTTTACGAAAGAAGTTATTTTGGGCAATTACTGTTTTATATCTTAATACAAAGCAGACCATAATCTTTATTAGAAAAAAGATCAATCCTCTATATCAATAACATTTATTTTATATTCTTCTTAAAATACCAGAATATATCCAAACTTCATAACAGCATAAGAATGAGTAAATATGAAAAAGTTAGCATTTAGTGACAATTAATCATTTTATATACTTGATGAATCAATTCTTTTCATATCTCTCAAGGTCCCAACAGCAAACTGTCGAAAAATGAGCAAAAATACCACAATAGGAGCAAAAACTAGTATGCTGAATGGGTTTACCACACAATTGAAAGCTAAGATGCCAACAGCAATGAACATTTCCTGTAATATAAGATTGATAAATTAACCATACTGCTTGCTGAGAGTTATAATGCAAAGGAAAGATCCAAATATTCCTTGAAACAAAAAGGCATTATGGACCAATAAGAGGCTTATGTAATACCTTGGATTAAGCCCTTTCTTAATACAAAAAATCAAATCAAATTTTCATTAAGGTGGCAAGATAAATATTATTAAATTCACCTACCACAACCACAATATGAAAATTCATAGGAAGCTGCGAATCCATAAATTCTGTGTCTCTGGAGAATCGGTTCAAAACTCTTCCTGATGAGTTTGTCTCAAAGAATGATACAGGTATCCGCAAAAGAGTCTCAAACATACGGTTATGAAGTCTTCTTGCTGATAATGTGAAATTGGCAGAGAATATCAAAGCTTGTAATCCAGAGAATAGGACAGTTGCACCTATGATTATTCCATACTGTTCGTTGTAGATCACATAGGATGCTGTGCTTTCATTTGTGACATTCCCCCCAAATTCTTCCTCCCTGCAATTCAATTTGTTTACATGTTTATTTGGACAAGAAACCATTTGTTTTGAAAAAAAGGAAAAAAACGATTTTGAAGAGTAACCTTTCACCATTTGACAAACCAGAAATCTCCTAAACAATATCCAATCTGAAAAGAAATAGAGGGTTTATGTTGATACTAATTTAATAATTTGTTTTTTTTATTTTTATCTTTATTAAGAACAACAGATGGAAAATCACTACAGATTGGTACTCTTTCAAAGTCTTATCACAATACATATTCTAACAATAAACAAACTTGTGAATATTGGTGCACTGCTCCTTTTAAGAATATTTACAATTATAGAAGTGTTGTCGCGTTAAGAAATACCTACAGCATGTTGTTTAAAAATATATTACATACAACCATACATGACATGATAACAAGGAATCCAGGGAATAATATTTTCCCTACTCCACCGAAAATGTAGTCAATATAAGTACTTCTAGATACTGTTCCTTCTTTCTTGTCTTCCTCTGTTTCAATAATGGCCTTGTCCGTTTTCTATAAAACCATTTAGATTTTGAAGATATGATCATAATGTGATCAATACACATATGTATATTCTTATAATTGCAAGTTGATGTCATAACAAAAATAATACATATTACAATTTCAGTGGCAAATACATTTCATTTAAAGATACAGTAAAAACAATCAATGTTTGAGGAGTGTATTGCCACATTGTTGAATGATATCTCAATATTCCTATTGAACTAAAGTTCCCTTATTGACTTAATCCATTTGGTTATGACAGGATTATCTAACAACAAAGACAACTGTGATCATGCATCAATTACTGCAGAGGCTGCTGCAGAATACTCATTTCTTAATTAATATAACTAAATTATATTGTACCAATTCCAAATCCTAGTTTACAATAGTGTTTTGGGGAAATAGTAGCATAAGATATCAACTATAACATTGGACTATGATAAATGGAGTTCTGATGTTATAGATTGTGCACATGATGCCTCTTTTTAACTGAATCAGATGTTTTATTGGGTGTATGATGC
Organism: Amphiduros pacificus; assembly: GCA_949316495.1. NCBI lineage: Eukaryota > Metazoa > Annelida > Polychaeta > Phyllodocida > Hesionidae > Amphiduros > Amphiduros pacificus. The sequence continues at coordinate 5,421,741 of OX439011.1, forward strand.
AGAAATGCCTGACATGAATGATTCATATTTTTCTACTCAAACAATAAGGAAATAAAATTAGTATTTTCACTATCAGTTGAAACAGAAGTATATTTAACTTATATATTTCAAGGTATAAGTACTGTCGGACATTGAGCGAAAATGGATGTCATATTCCTAGGACTTAATGCACTTAGTACTCCAAGTACGTCTTGATGTTTGGTAAATTTTTTCATGTTTTGTTTTACATCATTCAAAGAAGCATAAATACTGACACTTCCCTGATATGAACAATTCTATCATCATAGTATTTTCACTCAAACAATAAACCTTCACTATAAGTTGAAACAGAAGTATATTTCTCTTGCAATATGTTGAGGTATAGATATTGTTTGTGAAAATTGTCACAAAATTGAATGTCATATTCCTAGGATTCTTGAATGACATGGCATCATAAGACACATTGCACCTCATGTCGTCTAATCTCCATTCATCATACTTCAGGCTACAACTTACCCAATTTATTGCACTTGACTCCACATTACCAGACCTTTTGTTATTGTCAAAATAAGAAGAATAGTCTCCATGTACTTCATGATCTGTTATAATTTCTTTGATGTTTTGTTTAAGATCATTCATAGAACCAGAAGCACTGACACTTCCCTGAAATAGTAACAAAATGACGGAATCTTAGGCATTGCTTCAGAGATTTTTTAACCAAATACATATATGTATAAATACAGACGAGGTGGATTGGCTACAATGGTTCCCTATATGAATGAATGAATGAATGATTGCTTTACAGCATCGAAACAATGAGGTCATTCAGTGCCAAGAAGAATAAAAACAGAAACATAATATTGACTAGAAACAAATTGTATATGTTAATACAATGTAGAATCAAGAATTTAACAATATGGTATATATTACATCAAAAAAATATAATAAATATGTATAAATATGTCTCTTTGGTTCTTTCTACAAGCACCTTTACTTTTACCAAGAACAGACTTGATTTCATGCAATGTATTAAAAACAGCTTCGCTCCAGGCAATATTTGTCTGGAAATTAAAGCAGTGGTTTGTATTATCATGCAGATTTGAGTGTAAAATATCATATTGAAGGAACACATACATCTTTTAGCACTAGGATCTCATTCACCTTCTCCAGATATCCCATATGATGCGTGACCAAGACTCTAGTTTTTTTTTTAAGAAACCCACATATACACCTGTAAAATGCACGTAGGATAATAGGTTACAGATATTTGGGTATTGTTTGCTGTGCATAAGGCCAAATCTCAATGATGCTCTCTTTTGATTTTCAAAAATTCCACATTTTTGGGCCCCACAATCTTACAAATCGATAGAATTAGCCACTAATAAGAATATTTCATTTTTTCAATGCAACTTTACATGTGGTCATTAATGAATGATTGGATGCTTAAAGGTATATCAACTGATAAGGTATTTTAGTGCCTAAAAATGGTAAAAACAAACGTGATGATTAGATAATAATGTGTAACAGTATATAAACATAAATAAACAATCCTTACATCACAGAATATTAACAAAATCATTTTTCAAGATATCAGTTATGTATGTAATAAAAATGTATAAATATGTATGCAGACTTTGAATGCCATTTGATTTTTTGTGGTTCTTGACAAATAGCTCCATAAAACAAGAGCTCCACCCTTAAAATTGGTTATAAAGTCCTATTCACTGCCAATTAACTGTCCTTGGTGTATGCGCTTTACAAATATTCTATTATAATTATTATTATTGCTTTAAATATGTTACTATCACAGAAGTATCTACAGCATCAACTAACATATGTAAATCTTGCACATAAAAATATTAAATAATAATAATATCAAAATCGATACACACAATTAAAATATGTTTAGCTCTTTGACATCCAATACACTGAGACTAATCTTCACTTTTATGAAGACAGCAGAGTGTCAGAGTGTCCAATGACTATGTCCAATTCTAGTATGACTTAAAACTGACTCTTCTCTCAGGTTCTTTCTACAAGCACCTCACCTATAATAGGCTTGATTATATGCAATGTATTATAGCCTTGTCCCAGTGCAATTGCCATTTAGAACGCAAACAAACCAGTAATATATTGTTTAAACTCTGTATATGGAATAACTATGTCAATTGGACATTTATCCAAAGCTGCTTTGGCAGATTTGTCAGCAGCCCCATTTTCTTGGATAACAATCTGAATGGGGATCCAATGACAAAATACCATATTTTCCTCAATACAGAGTTTCTGAAGGTGCTCATGGATTTTTTAAGTGAAAGGATTTGTCCAATCCTTTGCTTTCAATGCTTGTAAACAAGTCAAAGAATCACAATGATAAAAATGTCTGATGTGGAGAAGTCTTCACATGATCTGAGGCTAGGTATAAAGCATGAAGTTCTGCAGAAGAAATAGACAATTTATTTGGCAGACGTTCTGAATTAACATGATTGCACTTAACAGTAACTGGAGTAGCCCTGTCATCTTCAAATGATCAATCAGTGTATATACACTGATATCCAGTAAAATAGATTTTATTTCTTTATATCTATTTATTAAGGGATGGATCTGTTGAGTGTTTTTTTAATTCTGACATGGCTACATTAATATTTAAAGTTACATAGGTCCATGAAGTTTTTCTGGATATTGATATTTAGCTATTTGATTTGGATTTATATTTAAAGATTGTAAAGATTCTTTTATATGAATGCCAATAGTTGGTTTTGTTTGTTTGTTTGGGGCTTTACATCACTTTCAACATAATTTCAGTCATTTTGTGTTGAGACCTACTTGTAGCAGACATAACGCTGCCTCACTGAATTGTCATGTCGCAGGTCCTTGACATGACAACACACCCGGTCACAGATTTACAAGGACAACGGGTTAACCCTTTGGCACAGGCCTCAGCTCATGTGGGAAATTGTATCATGAGTTCAATCTCGGCACGGCTGGGGTTCGAACCCACGACCTTTGGATCACCACAGAGGAACTGGTGCTAAAAAGCTGTCGCTCTAACCAACTGCGCCACGGCACGTGGCATTGTTGGTATTGTACAAGGTTTTATTTTCAAAAAGGTATCATGTGCAGGATTATCTGGATTTGCACCATTTTTGCAGCACACTGAAGGGCAAGTCTTCCTCTTAAATCAAGAGGCAGTTCATCTGCCTCAACTGCCAATCTATCTGCAGGTGGAGTAAGAAATGCACCAAAGCATAATCTTAAACCCTGACTTTGAATTGGATCAAGCATTTTAAGATAAGACTCCATAATCCCATATCATATAAATCGCTCATTATCCCCGATTTCCACATAGCAGCATGTCAATCAAAGAAAATACTAACGACATGTTTGCCTTTTCTAAAACCCTTCCTTTAAATGTTTCTAAATGTACCAGATGGTCAATAGTACTTCAAGTTTTTCTAAACTTGCAAATGAAATATAAGCCGCAGTTCTAAAAAGTAAATACTTGTTCATCATTCATTCCATTGTTTTGAAGAACTGGTTAAAACAATGGGACAATAATTATTTGAGTCTGACGAGTCCTTGGCAGGCTTAGGAATGGTGATGACAGTGGCTTCACTCCATGATGGAGGAAAATCCTCACTTTTGGGACATTTTTGCCAGGATATGTTCAGAGTTATTTAAGCAATTAAGTCATTTAAGCAATTAAAAATTTGGGCCACTTTTCTATTTATTTTGTATAATGGTTACTGTCAATTTCATTCCTATATCTTTTTTGTTTATTGTGTGCCATGTGTGTCTAAAATGTCATCAGGTTCCTTTCCCACCATGGAGCCCAAAAAGGGGATGTCTTTCTGGGCTGGTAACTCAACGCACTGATGCCATGAGGATATCTAACATAATATACTCTCAGAATAAATACTCCAACCTTTTGGATCTCATCTTTATCCTTTGATTGATCCAATCTCCCAATAATACTTGTATATTAGAATAAAATTAATAACAATTAGTCCACACATGGAAATTTGTATAAATCAATAACATCTATAGCCTGAGAAAAAGAAATACCTCAAGCCGCTTAAATCAGACTTGGGAATAATCTGATTTGCCGATCTGGTGAACATCTAGATCTGTGACAGGCAGGTTGCAACTGGACTGGTATTACTGTCCAAACAGCCCAGTGCTCAACCTGTCAGGATTCCATATCCTTCCCACCACGGGTCACATCCCACGGCAAACAGGATGATACTTTAGTCGCCCTTACAACATGCTGGGGGCATTGCATTTATTCCAAATATATTCATTGATGATAGTTAAAACTATGTTTTCATTGTTTTTATAACATATGTTCTTTGGGCAAGCCCCATCTGTCATCAGTCTTTCATAATTATAATTGACTATTCAAAGTCATTATGATGAGGTTCTGAAAGGCTTTTCATTATTTTGAGTCACATAAAGATTATATATATTTCATTATTTTGAGTCATGTAAAGATTATATAATTATGTATATATATTTATGAGGCTGTTTCAGGATTTTACCTAATTTTGAGCTCTGCACATGTTATATATAATAAGGATTTTTTCTATTTTTTTACAGTTTGTATACAAGTTTTACATGCATTTGTAGTCTGCCAGGCATTTCATTACTTTAAGTTATTAAAGATATTAGGCATTACACCTGTAAATTATTATATTTGAACATCATGAAATATTGAAGTTTAATATTAGGTAGTAAGATGAGTTGCAATAAGACAGAAGTCGTACAGAGATTCCTCTCAGCCGTCAGCTGTATGTGACGGACAGACAAGCATAGAGATGCATCGATAGAAAAGGTAATAGACATGTAAGACAATTACATGTTTCAACTATATGTGAATTTTAAATGTTTTTTTTGGCCAAATTGATGCTTAATCCTTTTAAATTACTTCATGTTTAAGATAATTCTTCAGATAAATCAACATTTTGATGCAAAATAGTAAGTGAATAGAAATCAACAATGGTTTTAAAAACAACCTGTTTTATTTTAGTGTCTGAAATAAAGTGTTTGTGTGGCATCTCTGTATAAACTGCTGCACAATATTCTTAAACTCTCTCTCCTAAACGTCAACCAGGATATTATGAGTAATTTAAACCTATTTATTTGGCTCAATTTATGAAGTCAGACACCAAAACGAAAGGAATACTGTTCAAAATCTGATGTTTTATAATTCCTTAATGTTCCATTTCACATAATGTAAAACAAAACATAAGCAATAATTCTTCCCTGAAATGATAAGATAGTGATCTGACTGAACCAAAGTTTCTTACATTGTATGTTGATATGTCTCTTCTGTTTTGTGAAAAAAATAATGAGAAAATGTTGGAGTGCCATTAGGCTCAACAAATCTGGGTATTTTTTTTACTGTGTTTCTATTTATATATTTATTAATCATATCCAGGACGCCCAATAACTATATTTGTATTTCATCATTTTTCAAGGCTTTTCATGATGAGATACACACAATAGATACATTGAATGATTTGAGTAAAAGTTATAATGATTTATCACATATCAATCTGACTGAACCTTTTCATTGGCTGTTGGTATAATTTTTTTATATTGTATCAAAATATTGGTCTGATTAAAACAAACATACAAACCTTTCAAATATGTGTCTTCCAACCAATACATCAACTGCACTGAGAGGGTCATCCAGCAGATAAATATCAGCATCTATATAGATTGCCCTGGAAGGATTTTGATTAATTTGTTAACAAAAACGTATCAATATGATTTGGTAAAAATAAATTTGAATAAAAATTAATTTATGAGAGTGCAGCAAGATGATTTGATTTGATTTATTTTGTGATTCTTTTGTCCCTGTCTATACACATTTAGGGTTCAATCTCAATTGAGAATGGTTCATTTCCTTTCCAGATCTTTGAAATCTATTTCTGTCCACCACTCAAGTTTACTCCTCTTTCTCCAAGCAACGTGCGATCACCATTTGGAAAATTTGAAATGTCCTTTAAAAAGTATTTCCATTTAAACTTCTTGTCAATGTTTTTTTTTCATTCTTTATTATTCATTAATGTTTCAGAAATTTGAAGACCAAATAAATATATTTCAGCATGCAAATGTTAATATATGTAAGGCTATGGAATGAATCTTACATACCCGTGCAAGAGCACTACACTCAATGACATTCATATATCTCTCCTCATTGAAGTCATTTTCCATTACAATGTTATCACGTATGCTTGCAGATAAAATCCAGGCATGCTGGGAAGCATAACTTATTTTGCCATTCACTTCAACACTTCCTTGGTAGATGTTCATCTCATTTAATATGGCTAATAACATTGATGTCTGTCAAATCAAATGATAAAGTAAGACATTGAGCTTGTTTCCATGTTTGCTTGAGAACGGCTTTGAGCATTATCAGGCATATTGTTTGTAATTGCACTGTGCTGATATATACTTATTGCATGAAATATATAAAAAAATGTCCTTACCTTTCCAACAACTGCCACTAATTTTCCCTGAAATATAAGAAAATATAAAAAATAAGAAAACTGATCATTGTAATAAAGTTTATTTGAAAAATAAATTGATTGCCATGTTTCTTAATCAACTTAAAAACAAATATTTCAGTGATAAACTCTATTCATGCATTAATATTATCAACATACCTGATCAATAGTCACATTTATATTGTTAAGTTTGAATCTGTTGTTGTCTGATGTATTTAGAGTTTTGTCCCAATTAGCACACATGTTTTTCATAGCAATAGGAGGATTATCGTTTGGTACAATTGCTCGTGGAGGCAGTGCACTTTCAGTCAGGAGAAAATTCTGTAAAACACATAAGTAACTGTAATATCATGTAATATTTTCATAAAACTGTTCATATTCATTGAATGGGGCTTTATATTTTGTGATTGTAAATTATGAATTTACAAAAAAAATTTATGTCTAAAGTAGAGATGTAAAAAATGATCAAGTTACCTGTATTCTCGTAATAGAAGCTGCCATCTCAAAACCATTTTGAAAACAATTTGGAATGGCAGTTGATAATATGAATCTTAGTGGATTAATCCATCCTATGATTCTTATAACTTTTGGAATGGTCATTTCAGAAAATTTCATACACACCAAATAAATAAAGAATAACATTATTCTTGTGGTTGGATAAAACAACCCCATACATTGACTTCTAAGACTGGAAGATTTCAAAATACAAAATATTTCATTTCTGAAAATAAAATAAAAAATAGATATTTGAGTATTAAAGCTTTGGGAAACACTACTAAATCTTACATTATTGATCAGACCTTACATGGCATTATGGTGAAAACAACAATAATGATGCTTTGTAATATGCTCAGATGAATAAGATAATCAACTGAGAGTATTTTGGATATCTGGAATATGTTTGTTCAATTAGAATATGTTGAGTTTTAGACTTTATCATGTTTGCTGGAATGTTTCAAGAGGTATAAAATGTTATACAATTTATAAGCACTGTAAGTCATGCTGAAGCATTAAATTCAAGTTTGAAGCCTAAAAAATAACTAATCAACCTATTGTCCTTATAAATATTTGACTAGGTCAGTTTCCATGCCAAGGACCTGCGAAATGACAATTCAACGATGCAGCACTATATTTTCAGCTTCCAAGTAAGTCTCATCATAAAGTCATAAAAATCATAAACCCCCCCAAAAAACTTGCACATGTTCTTCTAGAGATTGCCCATGTACCTTTTTGTCCATGGTTATTGTATACATATGATTTAAGTGTAAATTTCACATCTGTTTGAGTCAGGAGTCAAGATAAATTGTCCCCTTAATATGTTTTGTGCTGTGCTTAGTTCTCCACTTAGGCTTATAACAAATCACATTGGTCACAGGCAATATTACAGAGAATTAGGATATGTTAAAATACCTGAAATACATCTGACAAGCTTATGTTATTTCATGAAAGTCAGCTATATGCTAATATTCATATGACCACTGTTGCAGTCTGTAAGCATATCTTACTCATTTTTCTTTACTATGCGACCAAGATCAAGCTGATTGGGGCAGCGGATGCCGCATATGAATTAAATAATGACTTTATCATTTATATTCATATTATTGATAATTATTAATTTACAGGGTATTCCACGAGTCCATCACATATTTTTTCCCATTTCCCTTGGAAAATAAATTTCAACTTCATGGTAGAATTATTTTGAGAAAGATAAAGGTAAGATTTACAGTTTATAAAAATGCTTTTCTATGTTTGAAACATCTTTCATAATTATATTGGCCACATCAGACAGGACTAAACATGTTATGACTATAACATAATAAGAACATAATAAATACAAAACTAACTATATAGCATACTTCCTGATATCTTTGACCAATCTAGCAAATGGCTTTTCCCAACAATACATTTTGATGACTCTTATTCCAATGATGATTTCATTCATGCGATGGATCCTCTCATCAGTGAACCCTGCTATCTGTATTCTGTTTAAATAAAGAAATCTTTGATGGTTCAAATCTCTTGAGTAATGGAAGGTTTGATAAAAAGCAACATGCATCAAATCACCCTCTGTTAAAAATGAGAAATAAATATCTTCAAGTGTAGCCTGAAAATTAATTTGTTGGACCTGCATGTCACACACTTGAAGTGGGAAAACAATGAATCATGTGACCCAAATAAGACAAAGATCATTGCAATGAGAAAAAAATCTCAATATGTATTGAAAATTAGGCAATCAAAATAATCATCTTACCTCCATTTTCCAATCTGTTTGCCAATAATGACATGTAAAGGCATGATAAAGACTGCCAAAAGTGCAATTAGAGAGGCAAGGCCAACCTCCCTATATATTAGATATGTACACACAATAAGTACCAGTGGGCCCAAGTAAGACCATACAAGGAATTTCATTCCCTAAATAAGAGAAAATACTTTCACGAGCACTCAATATATGTACACAAAATTAGTTTCATCAAATAATCAAATCTATCAAAATTGTGAATTTTAAATGGGTAGCGATTGTACGCACCATTGCACATTTCTCTACATCTGAAGATAAAAAATTAACTATTTTGCCACTTCCATATTTCAAATATGTTTCCTTGTTCAGATCCATTACCTTCAGAAAATAAAAATCATTCTATGCATATGAGATACACATTTAATATACCAATTTATATTATTGGTGCATAATTACATTCAAACATCCAAGGCAAAAGGCTACCTTACTTAATTTTCATATTGCAGGTCCTTGGCATCACAACCCACCATGTCACACATTTACAAGGACCATAGTTTAACCTTCAGGCATGGGTGGAGCTCATACTAGAAATTATTGTTTAAATTTAGTACCCACTGAGCCGGGACTCCAATGCACAACCTTTAAATCAACACAAATAAACTGGTCCATGTGACCATCCAGGAGTGTGAATCAAAGATAGTTTATTTATAAAGGAACGAACAAGAAAGATTTTGATTTGCTAACCTGATGTATCACTGAAAGAGTCATGAAATGGTCATCAATACAAACTATGCCAAGAGGTTATGGTTTTGAAATGTCTTAAAGATAATCTGCACAGAGGGATCTATGCAATCTTTTACATTATCAAGTAACTTGAATCACATGTTCTTTTCGAGATTTAAATTGCCCATGTACCTTTTTGTCCATGGTTATTGTAAACATATGATATGAGTGTAAATTTCACATCTGTTTGAATCACGAGTCAAGATAAAATGTCCATCAAAACACCCTCTGTGGGACAACCGTGGTGGTGGGCGACAGTGGCAAGGGGAGGGCTCTGGTGTGGTGCAGATTAAGATTTGTTTCATTAAAATGTTACTGCCATTTTAGAAAGCTTAGGAAGCTCCTTAGGAGGGATGGAAAGGGTTTTAGGGAGGATGGGAAGTAATGTATTTAGATTAAATCTATTCAGGACTGAATATATTAAAAAAAGTAAGGTTTTCCAGTTTCTAGAAAGCGTGTATGGACCCATACAGCATAAAAAGGTTCATAATTGATGGGAACAGTCAAGTTTGCTATCCAATGATTCTTTACTTTTAACTCATATGAGCTCCTCTATCTTGTCATCTCTGCACATGAGAAAAATAACTGATATATTATTGAATAAGCTCTGGCAAAACAGCCTCCTTTCCACCCCTAAATATTGCACCATATAAATTGACCAATCAGAGCCAAGTAGCCAAATGTTTGCAAAATATTTCAACAACGGAATGAACAGATACTTTAGTCACCTTTTACAAAATGCTGGTCTTGTATTTCACAACAGGTTAACCCTTCGAGCATGGGTCTTGCTCACGTCAGAAATTGAGTCCATTTGACAAAGATATTTTAATATTTAATGGTTCATATGTTCATGAAGGTGTTTCTGGATTCTTCAAATTTAGCTATTTGTTCATAGTTTGTAAAGATTCTTTAATTTGAAAAAAAATCTGAGATTCTTTGATTGCATTTGATTAACTTTCAAAACATTTAATATAATTTGGACTGAATATGATAGTATTCACTGGATTAGCAGTATTTTTAGAACTTTTTGCAGCATATTGAAAGCCACGTTTTTCACTTCTTAAAACTTATGTAGTAGTATGAGATATTTTTTTTTTTTTTTTTCCATACAGATCCTCCAGAGATCCATGCGTACCAAATTGCTGGAATCAACCCGCAAAATAGAACAACTCAAGAGTAACCTGGCCAATAAGCCCGCTCTGCTCGGGAGAGTCTTAGACTCCCTACGAGCCAAAACTGATAACATTATGTTAAAGGAGCGAGAGAGGTTCCAAAAACAACTCCAGAAAAGGCAGGAAGAGGACAAACTCTTCGCCAACACCCCAGCAGAGGTGGTTTTTCACCCTCCGCGGGCCCCTGCCCAAAACAGAGCAGGGGGTCCCCGCACCAGCAGCCCCACAAGGAAACGCCGGAGAGGACCAACCACCTCTGCCAGCCCGACCAGGCAAACTATACCCGAGGCCCCAAAGCCCCAACAACTGCATAGGCGAGCTGCCAAAAGCTCGCAACTGAAGGCACCCCCCACAGGGCAGCCTTCATCGGCCAAAGCCCCCCAGAGAGGGGCAACAGGTGGGCAAAGCACACAAAATGCCCAACCCACCCAGGCCGCAGCCCCGACCAACGGGTTGAACGGGTTCAATGTGGAGCAACTAAAGGAAGTCCTCGCTTCCATGGGGTTTGCTCCACAGCAAAAGAACCATTCGAGACAACAGGGCTCCAATCAGAGACCCGGTCCAAGAAGGAACCCCCACCCCAAGGGTCCCGCCTTCCCCAAAGGGAAAAAACAGGGGAGAAAATAACTCTTCCATCCGTGGCACCACCAATAAGTGGTAACCCCCAAGTCTCGAATGTTCCTTTTGCTCGTTCTAGTTTATTTGTTGAGAATGTTTTCAATAAAATGTCTGACATGCTGAAAAAACTGAGTTTTGTTGAGTATGACCCCCCTCACATTGAGACCAAATCTGATGATCATGCCTATCAAGGTACAATCACCCGTTTAGGAGTGAACACCACAGACTGTTCACGCCTATTATGGTATCGAGTCCTTCCAGACCGACACCATAACTTTAACCAAAATAACCCCAACCCAGGGTCGTCCGTTGAATCTGATACCACAAAGTCAAAAACTTGTCCAGTACCGTATTATCACCCGATGAAATATCGGTCCTGTCCAAGGTTCTCAACTTCTGCCCCACCCCAGGGGCACCTGACATGGGAATCATCCACTCTGATTTTGAAAGGTTTTTCAGGTCACTCAGACTGAAAACCAATTTTAAGGACGTAGACGACTCAAGCTACTTCACTCCATCTCAGAGTTCTATGGTTTCCTTTATTGCCAACCCTGATCCAAACCCTGGCCTCGAACCATTCGATGACAGGCAGTTTAAGCCCAAAAGCAATTTTGACCCAAAATATGTGCAAAGGGGAAATCTAGACACGTTCATAAAAGCGGTCAGATTTGATCTAGCCAGGACACACCCTCCTGCCCCTAAGAAACACAACCTCACCAAAGGGGAATATGAGGCATTGATCAAACTCCAACAAAAAAACTCAATCACCATCAAAAAAGCAGACAAAGGTAGTTGTGTGGTAGTGATGAACACCACTGACTACATTACAGAATGTGAGAACCAACTTAACAATCCCAGGTACTACCGCCTGGAACCCTCTGATCTCACCTCCGAGCACAACGCGAAGGTGAAACATCTGGTCGATGAAATGCTAAACACAGAATCTATCACCAAAAAAGTGGCAGAGTTTCTGTACCAAACAAAGCCACGTACAGCTTTGTTCTACATGCTCCCGAAAATCCACAAAAATGTCTCCCCACCACCGGGGAGGCCAATTGTGAGCGCAAATGGTTGCCCCACCGAGAATATTTCAGGTTTAGTAGATCATATTCTCAGACCATTTGTGAAAGACATACCGTCCTACCTAGAGGACACCAGTGACTTCCTCAGGAAACTTGAAGGAATAACACTTCCTGACAGTTGCCTGCTTGTTACTTTTGACGTAACCAGTCTTTACACAAATATAGACACCCTTGAAGGTCTTAGAATAGTCCATAGACTACTGAGTGAGAAGAGAGACACTTCCCTTCTACCAACCAACGCTCAAGTGATTAAAATGCTGAGCCTTGTCCTACGCTGTAATAACTTTGAGTTCAACGGCAAACAATACCTTCAAACCAGTGGCGTTGCCATGGGAACCAAAGTGGCCCCTACCTTCGCTAATCTGGTAATGGCAGATTTTGAACAAAAATTCGTGTACACCTATCCCCTCCAGCCCCTACACTGGTGGAGGTTTATAGACGATGTGAAATGTATTTGGCAATACGGAGTAACTGAGCTGGAAAAATTCAGGGACCACTTGAATTCAGTTCACCCCACACTCAAATTCACATGCGAGTGGTCTGACACACAATGTCCCTTCCTGGACACCCTAGTGAAGTTAAACAATGACAACACACTCACTACCGACCTGTACACCAAAAGTACAGACACTCATTCCTACCTGCATTACTCTTCCTCACACCCCAGACACACCCTAAATAAGGGACCGTTCAGTCAGTTTCTCCGCCTCAGGAGAATCTGCAGTAAGGAGGTATGGACCTGTGCACTTACTATCAAGCCCGGGGATACCCGGACTCTATCCTTCTCGATGCCTTTAACAGAGCCAGACAGAAAGACAGAGATACAGCCCTCACCCCATATACTAGGGACGCAGGTACAGATACAGACAACAAAGCCTACCTGATCTCCACTTTTAACCCTTCAAACCCCAATTTTAGAGAGATACTGTCTAAAAATTGGCACATTTTGGAGTGCTCCAACCAATGGGACCACCTATCCAAACTGGAGGTAGTATATGGTAACCGCCGAAATCCCAACCTGCGTGACAAACTCTGTCACGCTAGAGTAAATCCCCAGAGGCCCCTCACACCCAGGGACCCTCCCGACCCAAAAGATAGGGACCCCCGTTGCAATAACAAAAATTGCAGCTATTGCCCACAGTTCAACAGAGACATTTCTGTCAAAAGCACCACTGGCATACGCCATAGAGTGAGGGTCAAAGTGGACTGCAAAAGCAATAATCTCATATACCTACTGACCTGCACCAAAGACGGGCTTCAATATGTAGGTGAGACAAAAAGGAATTTCGGAGCTCGTTGTTGTGAACATTTCAGAGACGCAAAGTACTTTGCAAACAAAAACCTCGCCCCCCCCTCATGGAGCGAGGACAAAATCACACCCGCTGCCAAACACTTTGGGAGTGCCAATCACTCCACCAAAGATATCGCCATCAATATCTTGGAGTTGATCCCACTTGACCCTGATGACCCCGATACACAGAATTATCGGAGACACAGAGAATATGTGTGGATACATAGGCTGAAAACACAGGAACCCTTTGGTCTCAATGACAAACTGGAGGACCCCCTCTTATCCGGTAGATAAATTTTTTCACCCCCCAAGGGGGCGCCTACTGTTTGGCACATTGAGACCAAACCCAGACAACACAAAAGGTCACACTAATGAACTCTATCATGCTTTTGACATTCATACCACAAACCCTGCACCTCTCCCTTCGTGCAGGCCCTCACTTTTGTGAGCCAAATCACGATCCTCATCACAAATTTGTGGTATCACTACTGTGATTATCACATTACAGTGGGGCCTCTCTCCCATTTTGAGACCCCCCCTCAAATTCACATTCTTGCGGATTAACCAGGTTGTCAACACAAACAACTCACCTGTATGACGTCATAATCTAGATAGAATCTATTCGATCTAAAAATCGAGCAGTTCATTTTAGACTGAGATTTGCCAGGGTCAACATCGTCCCAGACAAACCAGGTGATTTTACATTCCCTAATATCACTATTCTCAATCTAAGTCCCTGAAGAGCCCTTCGCTGAGGGCGAAACGCGTCGGACACGCTATCTATACTTATAGATTGTTTCTACTCTTACCTTCTGCTTCCTTGTCTCCGCAGCTTTTTGTCGGTTTCATATATAGTAGTATGAGATACTTACCTTTACATATATGGCCATGCAAAGTGATGCTTTAACTAATGTTGCTACATTTTCTATCTGATATCGAGCATGGTTTACCACAATGATATTTAACAAAGATACAGCCACTAGGAAAGCAATACATGTGTACAAAACATGAGGAGGTACTTTTTCTCCCACCAAATAGGCAATAACAACACCTATCAACATCGGCTGACATAGATCACAAATTTGCTGAAAATATAAAGAGTGTACATGGAGAAATTGAAAGGTGGCTTAAGTAGGTTTTCAAGATATATAATGCAACTTTGTCTCTGTGTGCCCTCTTTGTTGATGTATATGGTCCTATCTAAGATATTTAATAGGATTCATATCTACAATACCTGTATAAATCAAAACAATCTTTCTACCTTAAAAAAACATGAACAAAAGGTGTTGCTGCTTTAAATGAATAAAACATCACTCATCTGTAAAACATCAAGAATATGGCTAAGAAGTATGCGTTTCCAAAATGTCTTCAAAAGTGCAATCATCAAACCATGCTTTCTAAACATGCATGGTTCCCATTCCCTTAAAAAAGTATTAAAACTCGGTTTTTTTAATTTCTGCTGATGAAATTGTCAAATGACAGTTATGTTCCTAATTCTTCCTTTCAATATAACCGTATGCAAATAGATATTTTGTGAGTCTTTTTAACACAACATTTTTACACTGCATGGAAGTGCAGGTATGGGTGCATGGAAGTGCAGGTATGACAATAGATTCAAATACATGATAAAAGAAATATCAAAGCTATAATCATTAACTATAGATTTGTTCAATACCTTTTCTGATTTTCATAAATGTATCTTGAAGTGAAGGCAGGGAGTATTTCATGAATGTCTTCATCCTTGAGCTGACCCTTTGAGCCTTTTTTAAAAAGACCAAATATCCACCTAACAATAAAACATCCATTCATAAAATGATTTTGGATGCCTTGATTAACCATCCAATATGACATTTAATACAGAGATTGCAGCATGTAAATGGAAATGAAATGGTGTTTTTATGACCCTTTCAGCAACAACGGCCATATCAGGTCAACTTTCAAGAATTTTACCCAGTGTGAAAGTAACACTGCCGACAGTGGGAGTCGAACCCACCACCTCCCGTCCTCCACTTATTTAACCAACAAAGGCACAGATCCTACACTCCACCAACTGTGCTAGTGGGGTCGGTTTTTGCAGCATGTAACATAACAGTGAGTAAGACATAGTGATGATGATGATGAAAGTAGACAATCTAAAATTATCATTGCTATAAGATAGATGTAAGAGAACAGTACATTCATGCATCAAGCATATTTTCACACCAATTCTTGTGAGGTCACAGAGATGTGGTTCCCTCAATATTATCAAAATCATGCTCTTTCCAGTGCAATGATGCAAGCAGCCGATTTAGACGTATGCATTCCTTTATCTTAGGCAATATAAGCCTGAATAATTTAATTATGCAGGCTTATATAATGATTAATGGAAGATGACATTTCTTTAATAGAGTTCCTTTTTAATACATGCCACTTTCCGGCACAACAAATGTTTAAACAATTTATCTGTGCCTTAATTGCTTGCAGTTAAGGACATGTTTATACAATTTGTTTTTACAAGTTGACAGATTCAACCTCCAAGGCAGATTGTATTTCCTTCACACAGATTTCATAGGCTTGATATTCCATTGACAAGGCCAGTATCTCAAAATGTGTCCTATTTATCACTGCATACACCATGTCCCACCACCGTTATCTTACCTTTTCTCTGTTTCAATGAATCTGATATCTTATTTCCCAATATTTTTTTCTCTGATATAACTGAAATTCTCTATTTGTTTTGTTTTCTTTTGTTTTGCTTTTGTTTTGTTTCTTTTTGTTGTTTTTGTCAACTGATTCGTTATAATATTTGATCACCAAATTTAGGGCATATATATTCATATAAAAGGGAAAGGTGCTTGGAAATCTGATTGTCATTCTAATTAAATATTCAATCCCATTCAGTCATTCAAACTCAACTCAACTCAACTCAACTCAACTCAACTCAACTCAACTCAACTCAACTCAACTCAACTCAACTCAACTCAACTCAACTCAACTCAACTCAACTCAACTCAACTCAACTCAACTCAACTCAACTCAACTCAACTCAACTCAACTCAACTCAACTCAACTCAACTCAACTCAACTCAACTCAACTCAACTCAACTCAACTCAACTCAACTCAACTCAACTCAACTCAACTCAACTCAACTCAACTCGAGGAGGAGGAGGAGGAGGAGGACGAGGACGAGGACGAGGATGAGGAGGACAGTGAGGAAACATAACAGTGAATTAGGTATTTGGTCTGAAAAAATCCATATCCACATTTAAATGCAAAGATTATTACTGGTGTATCATTAATTTAAGCCTATCAACCTCAGGTGTAGAACAATGGGCAGTCATTTCCATATTTTCGAAATGCAGATAAAGACATATGGATCAGAATATAATATAATGTCACAAATGAACAAATGTTATGATCCCTCCAGTCAGACTGATTCATCGAATTATCCTCTATAATAAAAAGCTGACAGACACTACATTAAATATATAAGAAAATGTGATTATTGTGAGGACTGTGATTGACCTTAAAAACACTGGTTTGCTTAAGCAATGCATATTCTTTGGATTCATGATCATGAAATCATATCAAAACTCTATTAAACTACTGTGTTCTTGAAGCTTAATATGTTGTCTATACTCAATAACACTATAATATCCATGTCGACATATACCTAAATCATGTATAATTGAAAAGAAAAGTGCTTAATATATTACAGCAAATTTTGGAAAGACCTTTTTGGTAAATATAATTTTTTTGTTTGATAGCTTATCATAATGATTCTCATGCAATTGTTAGATCTGGGGGTGTGCACATAGATTAATGAAATGCTGTAATCACTGTATTATAAATTTATAGATAAATGTGATCTCAAAAAAAAGAATATTCTATGGTTAAAACAAGATATAGAGTTATGACATTTCTTCAAATCATTGACAAAAATGGTGAAAATCTCAAATGAATTTCCCAGTATTTCACAAAATATGGTGGGACAGCTGCTTTTAAAATAGAATAGCACCAGTTTGTGATCAAAGCATTATCTGACCCGAAAGAGAATAGATAGAATAAAAGGTTGTTTATTAACAGTGAGTAAACCTTCACACAAAAGCATATTATTATAGTCACATGGACCTTAAAATTCAACTTACCAGAAGCATATTTTTGAAAGCAGATTGCTGCTTAACAAAGGGCTTGTTCTATTCATAGTTCCTACAAGTAATTAATTCAAAGCAATGATATTTTTAATAGTTACTTCCGTTCGTTTATGGCTAAGAATAAACCAATGAAATAATGTGAATATTGTTTATGAATTATTGTTAATAGTAAGAGCTGAAAAAGTGGAGATACCGGTCTGTAATTTTTTTCTATAAGTTCTAGACCGAGCTTGTTTAAGAGCAGTTTAATTATTGCTATCTTCATATTTTCAGACACCTCCACATCAGTTATTGATTTATTTATGATGACAGTAATTATGGGAAGGAGATCGTCCATGAGGTCATGCACTAACCAGGCAGGGAGTGGATCCAGTACACATGTCTTTCTAGGGGGGTTTAGATTTTCATGGATATTTTTATTTGTGCTGACATCTGGCAGCGGAATATTGTCAATAGGTGTCGCATCTATGTTAAGTCTAATTAAATCAATTTTTTCAAGGAAGAAATAATTGAATTTATTCCCCTGTTTAGTGTCATCCTTTGAAGTAGGCATAGGGGTGTCTTTAGGTTTGTGCATTACCGTATCAATAGCCCTGAAAAGTTTCTTTGGGTCATTTTTGTTCTCATGTACTAGATTGGCGAAGTAATTTGATTGTTCAGATTTCAGCAAGGCATTGTATTCATTTTTCTTTGCATTATAGAGTTCCTTATCAATTTGCAGTCCTGACTTCATTTTCTCTCAAATCTCCTCTTGAGAGACCTTTCTTGTTTTATGTGGTCATTCATCCAGGGGACCGTATTGCGATTTGTTACTATGGCTGATTTCATGGGAGCATGTTTATCTAAAATTGTGGTCAATTTTGTGTCATAGAACTCCACCAGGTCATTTAGGGAGAGATTTTCCCAGTCTGAGTCTGCCTGGAGGACTGATCTGATATCTTGTTTCAAGGAATTTATATTCAATTTTTTAAAATTTCTGTAGCAGATTGATTTCTTGGCGGGTTTAGGGGGATTTATGTCAAGGTTAAGTAGAATCATTTTATGATCAGAAATGTTTTCATCAATTTTATGCCCCATTAGGTATTTGTTATTCTTAAAAGTGATGATCAGATCAAGAGTGTTTCCATGTCTATGTGTTGGTTCATCGATCCATTGGGTCATATCAAATGTGGAGAGATTATTATTAAATTTAACAACATCCGGTTTTCCTGGCTTGTTCATTTGGAAATTGTAGTCACCTAAGAATAGGACTTCGTGATTAAATGACCCATACTGAGCAATCAGTTGTGTGAACTCATCATAGAACTGTGAGTATGTATACTTATTTCCACCAGATGGCTCTGGTCTATAATGTTACAACGGTTACAATGGTTACATGTTTACTCCTAATATGTAATGAGGCTTCCACTATTTCCATTGTGCTGAGTTTTGGTGGATTTAATCTATTGGTTTCAAAGGGAATTTGAAACCAATAGGTCATATGCATGTTTTGTGGCGGTGGAGGAGTCCCAGGCCTCCACCAGTACGTCCTATCCTGGGGAAAGAATGGTATTTGAAACCTCCATTTTCAAGTTCATTTTTTATTCTGTCATCTCCAGTTTCATGTAGCCAGGTGTCTGTTATAAAGAGAGCATGTAGATTTTTTTCTTTAAAATAATCCTTAATCAATAAGATTTTATGTGAGATGCTCTGTATCATAGCCGTGGTGGGCGTGGCCTCAATGATGTCGATTCGAGAGTTCGACCTGTTATTAATATCAACTGAGGTTGAATTTTTTAGAAATTGGTGTATGCATTTTCATGTTATGCCGGTTTTTGTTGTATATAAAGTCATTTTGTTTTGATATAGTTGCTGTATTACTTTGCAGAGTTGATTTCATCTTTGGTCGGATCGTGGCATCCCATATATGGGCGGTCTTAGAACGGTCACGTGGACAATTGTCGTTTTGTGATTTGGAGTTGCATATTCTAATTTTATCTCTATCCGGGTGTTTCTCGAATGTAGTTTCATTAAGGATGTGCCTGCCGCATGATTTATGGTTATTTTTAGAGTATAGTGTGCTATTTTTAGTTGAATTGTAGTAAAAATTTGGTGTTGTAGTAAATTCGTTTGTTGACATAGTAAAATCGTAATAATGGTTCACTTTACTTTTGGCCCAATATTTTTTGGTGCGTTTTTATGTATTTTTACTTTTTCTCGCAGGATTCCTTTTACAGCGATTAGATTCATATGCATGTTTTGTGGCGAAGTCTTTATTAATTTCCAAAAGATCTAATATATGATGATTTTTATGTGTACGTTTAATATTTTTTTCTCAATATATTTGCTTCTTCAGCACAGTCAGTAAAACTGCTTAGTGATACAAGGGCTACAGCATCTTGATAAATGCCATTGTAAATTGGAGGCATAGGTATGTTTTCATTTTTAATATATTAATATAGAATTAAGTTTAGGTAGGTATTTGTTTCAGCAAGTAAGCTTGGCCTTTATTCTTATAGTGTACACAAACGACATTTGTGAGTAATTGTTACGTTTTTTAAATTATGTAGTAATTCTGACAAATATGTATAACAACAACCATTTATTTCCATATAATCTTTTATTGAGCACTTGATGTTTTGCACTGTTTGATCATATTCCAATACATCTTTGCCAGTACACTTAATATTTATACAACACTCATTTTCCCTTTCAACATAGTAAGATTATATTTTAGTTACACTTTTTTTATTTTTACATCTTCTACTACATCTATATGTTTTTATCGTCACCCCTGTACCAGTTGTGTAATTTTTTTGATTTTTTTGATTTCCTGTAACTTGGAGGATACCTACTGGTTGTGGCATCCCTGGTGTCCCTGACGTCCCCAGGGGCTACTCTTCTATTCCTGCCTTGCATGTGCTGGTACTCTGCATAATGCAGGTATGCACACTCAACACCATTCTGGCAGTTTCCTCTTTTATAGTGAATGCAGGATTCATAAGCCTTCGATTTAGGCTTAGACCTATCAGGTCCCTCATTAATTTTGTCTCTAATGAGCACCAGAGCTTTGGCGATACCTATTGGTGATCCCTTTATCAATATATGTGATGTCTTGGTGGTCTTTGTGATCATATCCACCTTTCTGAGGGATGTGGATGAGTCGCTTTCCATCTTCTGAATGGTCTTTCCCTTTTGGCCAATCAATTAGGCCGCCATGTCATTAGGGATGTCGGTGCGGACGACCTCATTAGGGTAGTCTGCATCATTAAAACCAAGACTTCCCTCTGTGTCTGACTCAGACTCAGAGTCTGAAATAATGTCAACTGGGAAACTGTCCTTGGTTAGTTTCAGACGGTTAGCAATGCTCAGAGACCAAGTGTGGAATGATTTTTCCTGCAGCCTGTGGTTTGTTGATGATATAACCACTCTGCTGGTTGATGGTTTGGTTACTGATAGTGGGGTAATTAGTACCAATATTTTCCCTGAGCATCTGTATTGCGTTAGGCTTTCATTCAATAGTGTATGGTTGGATATACATGAATAGTCACAATTCAGAGATTGGCGGGATCTGGCACAGAAACACATTGCATGTGACAGTCTTCTCGTTATCCCATCTCTTCCATCACAGATTTCCCTCAGGCCAAGACAGATCTCTACTGCAGAATATGCTGCAAGACTTTCCCTAAAATCACTGTTTTTTAGCGAGTTCTTTAGGTCATTAATACAAGAGGATTCACCTGCACCTCTTCCATCCCCTTGTAGGTGTCATCCAGGATGTACAATACACGCTCCCTGGTGTCAGACACTGGCTCCAGGGTCTGGCCTCGCCCTTTAGCTAGGGCATCAATTTTTGTCTCTAGTTCATGATTTTTCTCAGATCTCTCTCTGATGGTGGTTGCTTGGTTCTAAATATAGGTGTCTTGTTCTTTTATCTTAGATTCTAGAGCCAGCTCATTTGTGCGGTACTCGTCTAACCTTGAGGCATTATGCTCCAGTTGTCTCTTCAGATCAAGTACCATTTTTCTCTCCCTCTCAAGTTCGTTCAGTAGAGTGGCATTTCTCTCTTTTTCATTCTCTAATTGCCCTCTCAGATCCTCCTTGTTTTCATCTTGTGATGGTTCAGTCACTGATTGATTCCTGCCCGCCCCCAGTTTGCAGGATGGGAGCCTGAAGGACAGGTGGTTTCAGTACTAATGACTGGGCAAAACAAGAAGGTGGATGTTGGGCTTACTTCATCGTCAGCCCAGTCCTTTGGAAGGGAACGTCTGGCATCCCTAGCCCTAGTCTTGGGACCTGTCTTCCCTACTGGTTTTGCTGCCATCTGTGAACAAGTAGATGGTTTATTAGTATTTTGATCAGTTCTACTTTTTTTCTTTAGCATGTATTCATTTATGATATGTACAGGGATATTTTCCTCAGGATCAATCGTATAGTCTTTTTTATCAAAAATTGTCCACCATACTTTGAAGAATCTTGTTTTTTTCTTTCTATGGTAAAAATCAGATATTATTTGCTTAACAATTTATGTTTCACTGTTTGTGTCCCTTTCAGAGGAGTAACCCCATTTTTGTATGTTTTTTGTTGAGTTTTTGATGCCCCCTGGTGTCTTTTCCGCCAGAGGCATTGCATGTTTATTTGTGGTGCCCCCTGCTGTCTTTTTCACCAGAGGCATTGCATATTCATTTCTGGACATATTATGAAAATGTAATTCTTCAAACAAAAGGTTGCGTTGCTTGATTCCACTACTATAAATATGACCAGTCAGAGAAATTATACTGACTGCAACTTTCAGTGGGATTTCGTATATTTTCTCTTTCACAGAAAAAATCTTTTTTTTATATAACTCAAATCAAAGGATTTCGTTGATTTGGTATTTTATGTCAATTTTCTTTATTGTTTTAATCAATAAAAAAATTACGTTGATTGATATGCGTATCTTTCTTCACAGTCAATCAAAAAATTACGTTGATTGATGTGTTTCTTTTCCTTTCTGTGGTCAATAAAAAAATTACGTTGATTGAACCCTAAGATTATTCAATATATTCAATAAAAAATTTAGTTGAGCCTGTGTATAGCCTGTGTATAATTTAAATACAATTTAACTATACACTCCTGCACTGATGTTGATCAGAACAGGTAACACACGTGCAGGTGGTATCGAATGTTCTAGACTGTTTATGCGATTTCTTATATGAGATTCTTAGCAGAAAGAAATTCTTACCGTATCGGTATATGATAGAAAATTTCTATTTTTATATTCTATTTTACAGTTCAATTTTCCACGTTTAATATAATCAGTCTTATCTGGTTGAGGGTCATAGCCGCACTGAGGTATTTTAGCGGTTAGCCCAGGTTTGAAATCAAGTTATTTGAGTTATTCGCTCATGAGTTGCAAGAATCAGGTAGAGCGATGTGTGATTAAAGTACAAGTTAGCAAGAGATTTTCAGAGCTGACACAAAGTGAAACCTTCGAACACTAGTAATCAGAACAACTCAAATTCACGGCGCTACCTTAAAGGATCGTAAGACTCTTAAAGATTAAATCCACTATGAAATCAAGTAGCATTAATGGCGGCAAGTTCAAAATTTGTGTATACAAAATTGCATGTTTATGGCCATGGGCCGTGGCGCAGTTGGTTAAAGCACACGCTTATTAGCACCAGTTCCTCTGTGGTGATCCAAAGGTCGTGGGTTCGAACCCCGGCCGTGCCGGTATTGAACTCATTATACAATTTCCCAAATGAGCTGAGGCCCGTGCCTAAAGGGTTAACCCGTTGTCTTTGTAAATTTGTGACCGAGTGGGTTGTCATGTCAAGGACCTGCGGCATGACAATTCAGTGAGGCAGCACTATATCTGCTACAAGTAGGTCTCATCACGAAATGACTGAAATAATGTTGAAAGTGATGTAAAGCCCCAAACAAACAAACAAACAAACAAAGCACCCTCTACTCAAAAAAATGTTTCTTTCATATAGATAGCCATCATGTCAAAGGTTCAAGGTCATGTGGGTGAACGATCTCAAGGTCAGAAAAGACTGAAAATTTGTCTAAGGGTCAACTCTAATGCAAAGTAGAAGTTTGAACTAAAAAAAAGTTTTTTTTTAAACACCCTGCATCAAGCACCAGATCACTCCACTGTGGAATGATTTTTAAGCCAGGCAGTGATTGAGACATTCTAAAAGGAAGTGAGTTCTACCCTCTTAGAATAATTAGAGGATACTAAAAGGAAGTGAGTTCTGGCTGTTTCAGAACTACCCTCTAGAAATTGAGCAGCACTGCCAAATTTGTGGCCGATTTTTAAATTATATGATGGATTTGATTCATATTTATTTTCATATCTCTTTTTACAAAACATATACCATTTTACAGTTGTAATTCTGTCATTATTCACATTTGTTGTATATGTTCTTATTCTCTGCATATTTTGTATCTTTACCTTGCTATCACTGTAGATGTTGCATGAATAGCACTTTAAGATGATATGCTTTAAGATATTACCACCTGTTAGCCCAGTCTCACTGTACCAATGTCAGATTTTTCTGGGTCGTTTCTGACCCTTTGGGTTGGCCTTCGGGCTGTATGTGGGCCTTTGCCTATTGCCATCAGAGTGAGAAAAATTGCATTTGTTTCCCTTGTAGCATTTCCCCTTTTTATAGTGCTGGCATGGGGTCTTTTGTTGTAATTCAAACTTATTTATTCCATCTCTAATAGTCACTAATACTCTTGCGATGCCAAGTGGTGTGCCTCTTATGATCATGTGTGATGTCTTATCCTTTTTCACATTTCGTTCAACTTTTCTAATTTTGGTATAAGTGTCTGTCTCAATTTTTTGGATGCTCTCCCCCTCCTACCTATTAGCATGGAGGCAGCATCAGTAGGGATTTCAGTCTCAACCTTCTCGTTCTGATATTCCGAGTCAGAGAAATCAATTACATTGTTGCATTCATTCCCATCAGAGCTTGATTCACCATCAGATGACTCATCTATGGTGGTAACATCTATTTGGAATTTACCTGTTGTTTACACTGGTACACCATGTGTCATACATCTCAGGAAGAAATGTGTGATCAATCTCTGATGTCACAACTTTGGATGCAGATGGTTTGGTGATAGATGGTGGATTCAATAGGATAAGGATCTTGGTTGTGCATTTAACATTTTTCAGGCTAATGTTGAACATTGTATGCGATGCAATTAGTTTGTCACTGCATTCCATTGAAATGGGAGGAATTTGACATATAAAAATGTTGCATGTCACATATTTCTCTAACTCATACATATTTGTCATAAGAGTTTCTAGCACTGTAGTACCATCTCCCCCATCTACCATCTCTTGCAGGCCCAAACATACTACAATAGCTTAGTAGTCGCTCAAATCATCTCTGAAATCACTATCTTTTAGCGACTCGCTCAGTGCATGGATGCTGTGCATCTTATTCTTCGAATCACCCACTCTATATGTAAACTTGGGGCCTGTAGTGATACCTACATACATTTCACCCATCAGGTACAGAACTTAGTTTTTTACTGGTTGTGACTCTGGTTTAGAATGAGAAGAACGTTCTATTGCA
Organism: Amphiduros pacificus; assembly: GCA_949316495.1. Lineage (NCBI taxonomy): Eukaryota > Metazoa > Annelida > Polychaeta > Phyllodocida > Hesionidae > Amphiduros > Amphiduros pacificus. The sequence goes on from OX439011.1 coordinate 5,447,101, forward strand.
ATGGCATTGATTTTCTCTTCACTTTCAGCCAGTTTTACACTTTGATCATTGATTTTTACACTTTGTATATGATTTAGTTTTTCTAATTCTTTCACCTTAAGTTCATGTGCCATCTCATTCTGTCTGTACTCATCCATGCGATTAATGTGTTGTTCATTTTCCAGCTTCAAGTTCTCAAGCTCAATTTTGATTTTATTTGACTCATCCCTCTCTTTAATCAGCATCCTCTTGAGGTCAGCCTTTGACATCGCATCCAAGGCTTCACTTGCCTGAGTTCCGATGGCTGGCTCATCATTAGGTACATCTGTGTCAGAGAAGACCAGTCTCAGAGGGGATGATGGTTGACTGGTATCACTCTCTGGTGTGTTTTTGGACTCCACATCATCTGCCCAGTTCTTACTCTGTGCGGCCCTGGTTTTCTTATTGGCCTTTGCTGCCATCTGAAAATTGATAATTCTGTTTTTACTCCTTCTCATCCATTAGTTTGGTGATTTTTGCTTCATTTTCTTGGTTCTGCCTATTTATTAAGGTGAACTCGTCCGTCTTCTCCTTAAGGAGGTCCATTAGCTCTTTCATGCTGATGCCCACATCATCTTCACCTTCTACCAGTATGGGAGGCTCATGAGATGGGATAACACTAGATGGCACCACTACTTCTACACTGGGTGGGGCCACTATCCCCTCAGTGGCATGGTCAGTGGAGGGGTCCCTTACAGGGATTTCAATTTTCGCTGCTTCTCCCTCTTCCATTTTCACATTTTCCGCCCAGTCCAACTGTGAGGATCAAGATGAGGATCTTTTCTTATTTTTTGTGGAAGAAGTCAGCAATCAGTGCTTTTACTGTATAGTTTTTGCTTTCCATATTAATTCTTAGCAATAATCATACATGTACTATGATATAATAATTGGGCCTTTCCTATTTTACAATTCTTATTAAATTGTGGGTTCAGTAGTGTGTAAATCTGCCCAGGGGTTCAATTTGGTGCAGAGCGGTATATTAAATGTGTTTAACACAAGGGTGCAATTTGGTACGGAGTCTTTGTTTGTTACTATGAATTTTCTTGTCCAAGTGTTCAATTTGGTACAAGTTTTATAATATATTTTCTCTTGTAGGTGTTCAATATGATATTCTATTCTTGTCTAAGTGTTCAATTTGGTCGTAGGTATATTTTCTTTTGCCCAAGTGTGCAATTTGGTGCAAGAATCTAAAATCTGTTCAAGTGTACAGGTTGATACAGATTATCACTTTCAATTTTCGATTTCAGGCTAAATTGGTGGTCGCGATCGCTATTTAATACGCAGTGAAGTTATATTTAATATATGCAAAGCTTACCGTGTATTTTCGTTTTTGTCTTGTTCGGTCTGGTAAGAGTATGTAGTATTCGCAGATTTTAATGAATTATTAGTAATTTCCGATAATGCTATGTTCCATTATGGTTTTACAGACGTCTTTGTTGGTGAAGGGACAAGCCACAATTGAACAAAGGAAATTTTGGCGCATTGTGAAATTGGAACAGAGTGTCAAGTGCGAGTTCACGCATTCAGACCTGAGCTGTTGTATTCAGTGTAGTCTGTCAGGTCATACAGGTCTTTGTGTATGAGTATAGTTATGGAGATATATGATTTTTACTTTTTTCCATAAGCATGTAGACCAAGACTCGCGATCTTAATATCTCTCTTGATGCTGAAAGCATTGCATCTCCGAGGCCTACTCCTACTGCTCCGGCTGCCCTGTTGTCCCCTGTTCACTCTGCTATTGATGCAATTGTGGCTGAGAAAACGGCACTGGAAGCCGATAAGGTTCTCCTTGAAGCCGAGAATGACAATCTTACTTCTGAGCTGGCTTCTTCTCTTCGTGCTCTTAAGGAGAAAGAAGATGTTATAGACAGTTTCATCCCGCCTTCCTCGGAGGTCAGGGGCAACAAGACCGCAGCGTCTTCTTCTCTTCCCAGCATCTTGGTTGTACTCCCGAAGGAAGGCAACCAGGCGAGAAAAACGGACGAGATCAGCCGATCCGATTGCTCTTTCAAATCGTCCACCAAAACTCTTCACTTTCTCTGACATCTCCTCGATTGAGGCTGGTGAAGATGGAACGACCGCCTTTAACCGTTTGATGAACGAAGTTGAAGGAATCAGGGTGATGGGCCCGACAGTCACGATTATCACCCCGCCGGCTCCGATTGACACTCTTCAGAGAAAACATTTGACATATTTTGTTAGTTTTCTCTGCTTGCACACCAAAATTCTTCCCGGTTATTCCTATAAGAAGATCCAATCGTTCCATGGATCGACGGACCTCGCCACCAACAAGGATGGCAGTCTTACTTCTTCGACCATGGATATGATCGCCAAGGCCATCAACTCTATCGTTTTCACAGAGAAAATCCTGTTTGTCCCGGAGTGCTCTGCTTCCTGATGAGGAGAAGCCAAAGCGGAAACCCCCGGCAAACCCACGAAAAAGGAAAGCTGGTCCTCCTCCTCCCAGCTCGTCCCACGCCTCTTCCTCTTCCTTTTCTTCATCCTCTGCCTCAGTGGTTAAGGACATGCTCGCCATCCCGACAACAATGGCAATCAGAATCATTGGCAAGAAGGGTTCGTACATTCGTGCATGGAACCAGATACCTGGACTTGACGTGAAACTAATAAACATTGATGACGATTCTAGTCTCGTCAGATTCTCTGGTCCACGAGATGTCGTGGCCAAAACCAAGGCAGAAGAACAGAAAATTGTGAACACCGTCTGATGCATCGGCCAGAGCCATCACCTGCAAATATGGACAAGTCAAATATTATAAATCATATTTGTTCAATTTCTTGTTCGTATATTAACTGTATAAGTGCAGAGAATAAAATCTTAGCATGTACATGTTTTTTAAGTATGAATAATAAAAGATATATACCTTCTTCTATTTCTAAAGCTGAATGTCTTATCCTCTCGCTGCCTACTCCAGCTCATACTTTTAAAAGACACGTTGAAAAACATATTCTTTACACAAATATCAAGACAAGATAACCCATCTAACTATCTTATCTCTGGTCGTTTTCTTATTTTCAAAAATAAAATTTTTTGGAAAATAATTGACAATCTGAATGAATATTTCTTATCTGGCAGTGGCGGCCCATGTGCTGCCCTATATTCTGGATACCGCCATGATATGGCTCTGGTGAGTCTCAACCGGATTTCAATATTATCGCTCCAAATTTCATCATCTGTGGAACTCCCACAGAGATTGACATCTACCGCCTGTAGATGTTCCTGCAGGACGCTCACAGGAACCTGCTGTGTACTTAAGATGAAATTTGGTGAAAAGACATTGTAGAAATACCAGCAACTTTTATGTTGCAACTAAAAGTTCATAATGTACAACTTCTGTACAATTTCTTAGAACTGCCCAATTGTCACTGATGATCTCCTGGTACCCTTATGGCACCCTGGCTTGCTGGCCGATTTTGTTAAAAAAATCATTGGCAGGGCATCCTTACTGAAATAGGCACAAATATGACTAATGAATAATGGCTATTGCCAGTTTGACACGGTCTGCACACTGTTCATTTGAAGAAATTCAGCAATGTGTGACAAGGATATGAGGTAAAATGAGGCCAAATGTGCAGGGGTCAAAATCAATGTCAGGTAACATAAAGGGGTACGACTGCATCACTTCAAGTAGGTCAAATATTGGTACATAAAAAAATTATAGAATGAAGATGGCCTCATTTATGACCAATACAAAAGGTACCAGCCATATGAATTTATAAAGTATCACAGTAGAATTTGTATCATTTATCCTTAATGTGACTACAAGATGTAGCTCCTTTGAATAATGTGGAAGTTATAAGATAATTATATTTCTTGGAAGAAAGGGAAATAACACAGAACAAATCTTCAAATGAATGGATTTATGTTCTTACAAAAAAGGATATACTCCTCCAGCCATGTCTAATATATTTTCAGGGTGACTTTTCAAAGGGGTTTCGGGTGTTCTGAAATAGTCTGATAGAATTTTGAAGTAATATTGGGTAAATACCTGCTTAACCCCTAAAGGACGGGAAGGACGGGAGGGACGTTGACGTCCCCATTGTTCTGGCTTGATGATGTCATTTGTAACATTCTGAAGGGCTACAACTAGTTACAATGTAATCATGATAATGACGTCAGACTGGCTGGATCATAAACTTTGACCCCTGCACTTCATTGATCAAATTTAGTAACCATGGTTATAAATTTTATAAATTTAGTATGTGGATACACTAGTGGAGACAAAAATTGGTTAGTACAGCCAATCAACAAAATTTAGGTAGCCTAGTCCCTCAGGGGTTAACCAACACGTCTAGGACATATCAGAAGTCACCAATATTAAGAGTTAAATCTGGGAGCAGGAATATGGCCTTTTTTCCACGGCCAAACCAGAAAAACTATGAAAACCAACTGTATAGCTTGGGTCTGTCTCCTAGAGGGCCATGGACCATGGTGCAGTTGGATAGAGTGCCAGCCTATTAGCATCAGTTCCTCTGTGGTGATCCAAATGTTGTGAATTCGATCCCCAGCCATGCCAAGATTGAAATCATGATACAATCTTACACATGAACTGAGGAAAGTGCTATTTCCATCCTTAAACTTTTACTCTTTACCATTTACTACTTTACTATTTGCTATTTTGACAATTCATCAGTACTAAACCTAAAACAGGATGTTACTAAGAAAAACACTTTTGCTAGACTAAGAGAATTCTACTCCATTATTATAATGCTAGCATCCCAAGATATCTTTAGGAACATTAGTGTAGATCCATATAAACAAAGATAACCTGTTTAAGCCCTCTGAAACTTCATGTTTCAGATATACATATGTAAACTATAAACAACATATCAGTAACCACAAGCCTAACCTGGCAGCATAAAGCATCCTAAACTTTTTTGTCATATTTAGCTTTGCTAATTCAACAGTTTATTCCTGATTATGTATGCTATGAGTAAACTTTCATATACATCTTTAGTTAAATTCTGGTTATTTATGATAAAAATAAACATTTGTATAATGTGTAAGTATATTCCTGTTTATCATCTTTGTGTGTAAACATTTCTATACTTTTTTACAGTGTATATGCACTGTATACATATACATCTCTAAACTTAATATGCCTCTGATTAGGTATGATATTGGAAACCTTTGTATACTGCCACCCCTGGCTGGATCTCGCACAATGCGCTTGTGCATTAGCGACATCTTCCATACAAAACAGCACTTGATATTGTATGAAATCCGCAAGGCATTCAAAATGTCAGTTTTCTCAATGATATTGCATTCAAAAATGATAATAAGCAAGAGTGAGTGATAACGGCATATTATATTATTCACATTTGTTGGTTTTGTGCAAAAATATTAGATCATTTTTTAAATATGAGGTAGGAAACTGTTCATCTTACATTTTTATACAAAACAGTGACAATATAGGAAATCTACAGGGCATCCAAAATGTCAGATTTCTCAAAGATAATGCAATCATAAATGATAATTGGGAAGTGGCAAGAATGAATGATAACGGGACATTATATTATTCACATTTGTTGGTTTTGTGCAAAAATATTTGATAATTTTAAAGATTTGGGGTAGGAAACAGTTCATCTCAGATTTCTAAACAAAACAGTGACAGTAAATGAAATCTGCAAGGTTAAAACTGAGAGTTCAGAATTTATATTTTTTCATCATGCAAATAACAGATGTGTTTAATTTCAAATTTAGGATGGATGACCAAGCTCTGGGTGCCGTCTGGAAATTGCCTGTGGCAGTCCCAAATCTAGAATCGCCTATGGAAGGTGCAAATCTAGAATCGCCAATGGAATGTGAAAATGCAGAATCGCCCATGGAAGGTGTACATAGAGAATCAGAGGTTGAAAACGTGGAACCATGTGTGACAGTTTTCAAGAATCACCAGGAAGTTAAAGGTATACACAGTTTAATTTCATCCAAGATATTTGATAACAAGGAAAGTTATGCTTTACATGTTACACAGATGGCAAGATTCCACCCCTCAAAAAAATGAAATAAATAAACATAAAATAACTAAACCCTATATAAAACTATATATTTATGCAATACCCTGTTTAAGATCACGGTTATGTGAAGAAGAAGGATGGGCTGCCCATGCTTCCAGAGAAGCACAAAGGGAAAGGTAAAATTGGTTTATTTGAACCCTTCTGAACTCATTACAGTGGGGTTCTGGTGGGATTTAGAAGAGTAGTAGTGTTGGGGGTTCTGGATAATATTTTCATAATCAAAAGCATCTTCAGCAGATGACATTTGGCTGGATTTACAGCCAGGCCATTTGATATTTGGGGGATGTATAAATATAAATATCATTTTCAAAAAGGAAATTGCATACAAATTCTTTTTTTAAGAGATTTTCTTGTTCTGAAATTACTGGCACGCTAATAACAACAGTAAATGATTATGAAAAAAAAAAAAAAAAACCACAAAGACTTGGGGAAGGTCCTGGAATCCCTCCTGGAAGACACATAGTCATCCACAGTCTACAAACAGTCTGAACTGCAACAAAAGTCTGAAAAATACCACAAGAAACAACCAGAAAAAACCAATTTGAAAATAAAACCTATTTTTACATAAAAAAAGTTTCTTGTCTGTGTTTGTATGAAACCAAACCAGGTTCCTAATCGACATTGGAATACAAACACCCCAAAAAACGGCTCAAAAACTGGCCGAGAACCCAACAAAAAGAAGGTATCTTATCCTATTCAATTATTGAAAAATTCTCGTACATATAACAAAAGAAAGAAACGAGATCAATTAATTCGTTTTCAAACTGGACATTCCTACCCCGCGCTGGGGCAGTACGCAGTACGCAGCGTAAAATAAACGAACTAGCCTGGAGGCCATCCGGGAGAGGGTCCGTGAATTTGGTCGGGACTGTGATCGTCGTCAAGCTCTATTCTTGTGATCCTCGCCTTTTCTACAGTAAATGAATTGATACACATAAAGCCTTGTGATAGAGGCCTGAGATTAAATGACGGTACTTACCTCTGTGTGCCCAGGACTCTTGAATTCGACTTCCAAAAGACATCAGGACGATTACTTCAATTAACTCTAGATTGAAAACCCACCTATTCAGGACTCATGTTCTGATCCTAGCGCTATGTACAATTTTTCTGGTATCAAAGCGATATAAATTTTATTATTATTATTATTATTTGAGTCGGTATGAGAATGGCAAATTTTACTATGGCATTAAGACTCGGTGTTCCGCTTAGTGCGAGGACACGCTTTGTCTTTGGAGGGCCGAATATATGACATGAGAGACAAACATTGCTGCAGATGACGAGCAGGCCACACGTTACATCACAAGCTTCTCTGCATATTGATTAATAATTATGTCCCTACATGATGGGACTGCGCAAAGGGCTTGGTTCTTCTTATCCTTGGGCATCCATTCTTCAGGGCTTTAGGATGCTGCTGCCATGACCCCACTTCTGGGATAAGCTAGAAGACCGACCGGCGTGCCAGAGGTGACCATGTCAGAGATACATACTTTGTTGTCTCACTTATGCCATGGCATTTACTGACTCTAGGCTTTGTATTGTTTATGTATACATTTGTCACTAGTCAATAAACCCCAATAGATACCACATATGCATATACTTTGTGCTACTTGATGATGAGGGATAGCCAAAAAAGTCTAGTGTATTGGCCTGCAAATCACTGCAAGCGAGTTCCACTAGATTACCTTAGGTAGGTACCCAACGGGTATCAGTATCAGTAATGTTCTCCTCCAGTCTCGCTGGAACATCCCCTTTGCTTCAAGAGGTTGTCAACCCCAAATAACTCACTTGGAAAAAAATGAATGAACAATTACACATGAACCTTTAAACATGTTGGCCTGGAACCTTAAAACGATTTTATCATTATCAAATTGAAACTGAACCACCCCACCTGCAAATTATCATCAGTTTAGACCATTCAGTTATTAATGGAATTGATTTAAGTCACAGAATCATCGTTTATAAGACTACAGCTACCTAGTATAATGTGTTCACAATTAATCAAGGTCTTAGAGCTGAATAACAATAGAAATAAATATGTATTTCCAATCAGAGAACAGTCTCATTTGGGATTTCTGTATGTAACTCTGTGCATGCATAAATTGAAATTACTGTCGAACTTCACAATAAAACTGTTGTTAATTCCAATAAATGAGTTTAGCTCAGTCTACATAGGTTCTGCAATATAATTCATCAATTTCACCAATCAAGCAACCTTTATATCGCCAATAGCTGCAAACCAAAATCGATCATTCACAGAAGAGTGTCCTAAATATCAGGATAACAAAATAAACACAAGTTATTTAGAAATCTGAATGATAAAATAAAGAATTCATTATATATATATAAATGGATCATATTTTTCTTGGAATGTAGGATCCAATGCAAGAACCTTAAATGTTACAAGATCATGTGAGTGAATTGTACAGTGACTGAAAGAAGGTCACAAAGCACTTTTTGAGAAAGAAGTGGTTTATGTGATAGGCATGCTGATTTATATGATATGTATGCTGATTTTAAATCCAACTTATTTTTTTTCAAATGAAATTTACATAATGAGAAAATATCCTTTAACCTAATAAAATAAATGAATCATTCCAAAATTTGTTAAAAAATATCTGATGAAAACAGAACAGATACATGAAACAGTTTATTTAATAATCATCATAATCATTTCACTGCAAAAATGAGGAAGGTGAAATGCATTTTTATTTGTTAAAGCCAATGAAATGAATACTTTACAAGGTTTGAGGTGTTTATACAAGAGTTGAAAAGGTCAAAATTGTAATTGTATTTCATATACCTTTGTGATAACATTAGTTCATTTTTATTTCATGTATGAGATTGTTCTAAATTCTCAATTCCATGGATATGGTTTAACTGCAACAAATGAATAGTCATCATGTCATCTGTCAAGATAATTTATTCCGGATAATTGATAATTATCTGTGTTATTCCCTGTGTTATTTCTTGGTTGACTTAAAATAAATCTATATTATCTTAAATTCTGTACACTATAAGAAAGATGCTGAATTACTATAGGCTACAAACTATAATTTTTGACAAATAAAGTTGATTAAATCCAAGCCAATATTAACCAGTCAATCAGTACATATTAATTGATGCAAAATGCAGAAATAGGTGAGCCATAAAGTGCTCTCTTGTAAGCATTGCACATCCTGTCCCTATCATGGTTAGAAATGCAGACATAGGTCAGCTGTAAAGTTTTTTTGCTCTCTCATGAAATGTCTGTTTTCCATGAGGGTTAAAAACAAAAAGGTAACATTTGCAAAACAGTATACAGTTTTGAAAAAACTATTGAAATAATATCAAATTTAGATAAATTATTATTATTCTTTGAATACTTTACCTGCAATATAAGGGAAGTCAACTTATTAAAATACAGACAGTGCATATATATCTCAAACCCACCAAGGGAGTATGGTATCCCTTAAAACATACATAATCATATAGAATAGAAAATATTTATTGTAAACCAAGAAAATATGAAAATTATTTAACTTTATACACAAAAGAAAGATGAAATCTTCATATTTGGGGCAGTTTTTGAGCGATATGAAAGTCTGATGGGCAGATCACGGAGTGGCAAACAACTACAAACAAGCGGATCGCCATGGAGATTTGTTTGTTTCGTTTCACGGATTTCAAGCCACTTTTTCTGTCAACCGGACCAGGCAACATTTGCGGATCAACAATAAATATTTGTGCAGTTATTACACAAAATCTTCCATTTTCATGTCAGTGATGCATGTTTAACACAGATATGTACGAATTAAGTAGTTTCTCTTTAATATCTCTCCCAAAAACTACATATTTATTCAGGTCTGTGAGTCCTCAAATCCGGATCCGGGTCCGTATTATAGTATTTACCGTATTTAACATACTGGCATTAGTAACAGGCCAAATGCTGTCTATCTTGTCCAATTTCGACACATGACCAAAGGCCCAAGCAATTCACCAACAATCCCATTTTCCAACAATATGTATATCTATCCCATCAATTGAATGTGGATTGACTTACATCTCCAGAACACATGTGGCTAAATGGGGCAATATTTTCATCAGTTGATGAATTCATAACCTAGAATTAGTTATCAAGCACTGTATTTTAAGGTTCTTAACGATACATGTAATTATTTTAACTGACATTACACTGATGTCACCTGATATCACTTTGTCACTGGGTGATATTCACTTTGAGATAGGCCACGGGCCATGGTGCAGTTAGTTTGAGCAGCAGCTTATGAGCACCAGTTCCTCTGTGCTGATCCAAAGGTCATGGGTTTGAACCCTGGCCGTGCCAAGATTTAACTCATGATACAATTTCCCATATGAACAGAGGCCCGTGCATATAGGGTTAACCCATTGTCCATGTAAATTTGTGACCGGGTGGGTTGTCATGTCAAGGAACTCCAACATGATAATTCAGTGAGGCAGCACTATATCTTCTACAAGTAGGTCTCCTCTCAAAATGACCGAAATAATGTTGAAAGTGATGGAAAAATGATGGAAAAACACAAACGTACTGACAGGTATAATACTGCCACCATTGGGTATAATGCAGAGGACCTACTCATTGGCACTATTGTATCTCTTCCTAAAGATCAAAGAGGTAATATTTGTGACTCTGATAATTATCGTGGTATATGCTTGTGCTCATGTATTAAAAAACTATTAGAGTGGTGTATGATTCATAGGTATGGCGATAAATTGAATACATCAGGATTACAATTTTCTTTCAAGCAGAGTCATTCTATATCAATGTGCAGTCTAGCTCTGAAGGAGGTTGTCAAACATTACTGGAATGGAAAATCTAAAGTATATGCATGTTTCATGGATGCCTCTACGGCTTTTGATCATATCAGGCATGACAAATTGTTTGAGCTATTGTATAAAAGAGGTCTTCATCCTTTGGTGCTAAGACAAGTTATGGATATGTATAAGAGACAGAAGAGTAGATCATCATGGGATAATGTTCATGGTGAATATTTTGGTAGTATTAATGGTGGAGTCGTATCCCCACTTATGTTTACAGTGTATGTTGACAAATTGATATGTAGACTGCAAAAATCGCAGATTGGTTGTTTCATTGGTCATGAATATTTTGGATGTATAAGTTATGCTGATGATTTTGTTCTTTAATGTCCAAGTCTAAAAGGCTTACAGAAGATGGTGAATATATGTGAAGAGTATGGTGATGAGTTCAATGTGGCCTACAATGCCAAAAAGACAAAATGTATGAAATTTGAAATGTCAACAAATAAAAACAGGGTTGAGCTTGCCACAAGTTTGATTATGCTTGGTGGGAAAGTTCTAGAATGGACTAGTATGAAGCACCTTGGCAATCATATCAGAGCTGACTTATCAGAGGTTGATGATATACGATATAAACAAAGTAACTTTATTGGCAGATTCAATAGTTTGTTAATAAGATATCATGATGCTACACCTGAGGTCTTAATGAAATTGACAAGTTCTTATTGTACGCATCTATATGGTTCACAAGCTTGGCAGCTATATGACAAGAATATTGAAAAGATGGTGTGCACATGGAACAGAGCAATTAGAAAGATTTGGAACCTGCCAAGGCATTCCCATAGAGTGTTATTATGAGCCTGAATGATGGAAATCATGTGTATGATTATATTTTTAAAAGGTTATTGAATATGTACAAATGTATGTTAAACAGTAACAACCAAAAGGTGTCATTTCTAGCTTGTTGTGCAAAAAGTGATAGAAGATGTATAATGTCTAGAAATGTTGATTTTATATGTGAAAAGATATGTGCATCTAAGTCATGTGTACTAAATGGAGGATATAGCCATGTTTTTAAAAAAGAGGCAATTTTAGAAAATGAAAGAATAATAGCAATGATTGTAGAACTTAATCATGGTGTCACTGGTTTCACAATTGAGGAGGTCAGGGATATACTAACTGACATATCTACTCTGTGATACTGATAATGTGATAATGTTTGTGCATACTTGTATACTAAGTTTTTTTTTGTTTTACCATGTCTTATTTTTAATGTGTACAGCAATTGATTTATTGTGTGTATGAATAAAGATATTATATATATATCCCAGACACAATTAGGGTTGGCAGCTCTGATATTGCTCCTAGTGAGTCAGTGATTGATCTTGGCATAACCTTTGATTCTAAGATGGACATGAAGGCCTAGATCAGGAAAATGTGCCAGAAAGGCTGTTACCACATTACGAACCTAGCGGCCATCAGACATTTTCTAGATGAGAAGACAGCTGTGACACTTACTCAGGTCAGTTAATGGCACTATTTCTGGCTATTTAGATGATCTGGTTTTAATGATATAACTATGATTATGTAATAATATGTTCATTCCTATATCTGCCTTGTTTATGTATATTTAACAATAATATTGTATATGTAGCTTCATTGTTGATATATTCATCATGAAAGGTCACACTGAGGTCAACAATTCATTTCAAGGTCATTTAAAGGTCAGGCAATTGAAAAAAATGGACTATTTAGGTCAAGACAAGCCATTGCACAGATTATTTTATATTTTTAAATATCTATGCAGGCTATTTTTATGATGTTGTATATGTCCTGTAACTACAACCCAAAACACGTTTTTGATATCTAAATAATTTACTCTATGGGACCCCTGGATATGGTGGAAGGTGTGGATCTGAGCTCCATGACATTCTATTATTTCCCTATTGTTGAGACCCATAAGGAAATATCAACTGAGTAAGTGCGGTTAATTAAGACCTGTGTCAAGCCTAAACAGGTCCCAACCTCATCAAGGTGATTCGTCATGTGTTCTTTGTGTGCCACGGCAATCTGTGCTTACCTTCATTACTCGATCACATTTTACCAGTTATGCAAAATTTGTCCACTAGGTGGAGCCAACTGCGCATTTTTTTTTATTACTCACATTTCAACTCCTCGTGCAACTGTTATGGCGACAAATTGCAGCAGGTCACGTGGTTGCAAGTCACATGTGTAAAATGAAAGAAATGATGCTCAAACTATGTTTGAGCACATTTCTAACATGAATGCCCCCTCCCTATCCGGTTGAGGGCAAATTTGGGGAATATAACTTTGGTAGAGCTATTTCAGTACCAGGATGTTAATCTATTCTGGTGACATAACAAAGATGTGATGTAATTTATGTAAAATGTTTATTTCATTACTAAAAATTCAAATATGCAAGTAAAATCACAGTTGTTTCCAATAAATTATTCTTTGTCCCTACTTTAAAATTCTAAGGCAAGACAATGGATACCAGTTTATAAAGTCAGAACACAAATACCAATAATAGTACATCATACTCACAATGCCTGGTGCTGGTCTCTCTTTAGTCACCACACTACATTGCTTTTATAGTATTGACCTTGCCTATGTGGCAAGGAGTACTACTAGACTGACCATTTCTTTTAAACATAGGGTTGAAAATGGTATATTTACCATGGGTCTGTATAGAAATCTGTTAGTTCATTTGCACACTATGGTATAAAATTTGACCGGTTCCTGATCACCTCATGGTCTACGTCAGTGCCACGTAGCCATTCTTCAATGTCTGCGAGACACCTTATCATAGACCATTGTGATTTTTTTGAATCATTAATTGTTTAATTGCACTCAGTGTTTTGACTATTTTGTGATAGTCATAAATATTTTCCATTGTTTTTTGATCAGTGCATTTGGTGCTTTGGTTCTGACTTTCATATTTTATACATCAATATATTACATTAATACTTTTCTTGATATTTTCTTATTATTATTTAACGATTACCTACCTTACCTATTATACCTTATTATCTTAAATGCCTGTCTTTCCTGATTATTTTATTTCCCTAAACTTCCTATTAATGAACATGGGTGGACCTAAAATAGAACAACCTCCTGGTTGTTGACCAGGTGGAAGACTATATGAAGAATAAAGTAATAGGAACAACAATGATAATACAAGTACAATTTACAATTGTATGTAAATTAGATCAAATTAATTAAAATCTTAAAATCTTAAAATCTGGTTGCATTATTTTAAAATCGACAATGACATAATCCAGGACTGTCTTTTATCAGAAACATCATCAGGGTGTCTACAAGGGCATTTCCTCCCTTGCTGGTTGGCAGGTTATTTAACCGGCCCCCGCAGATGGCCGTTGGTGAGAGTTAAAATGGTTGCAACCAACTCCACCAATACAATCATAAAAAGAATCCTGACATGTCACTTCAGCTCTCACGGTTAACAATAGTCATATTTCTAAAATATAAGAAACAAACCAAGAAACAAAATTATGCAGCATAAGTGCAAAATATTGAATTTAATTCATTATCTCACCATGGTTGTGATGACTGATTTCCCATATAATACACAGTAAACAGGCGGTTTTGAAAGCTTTAAATGTTTAAACAAATTACAAATAATAATAAAACCATTTTAGATTGGTATGAAACATCTTAAAATCACCAAAATGGCATTTATCTTACTTTATTGAAGTGTAAGCATAACTGTCCACAGGTTTATAGTCCTATCAACCATAAAGTATTTCACATGGTAAAACAAATGTGGCAGAGTAGGAAACAACACATTAGTTTGCAACATTGTTCATATAAGCAGAAATAATATAAAATATGAATAGAAAGTATCTTGTGGACATGCTGTAACATTAAAGCCAAATAGTAAATACATGACCGCATGTCCTTTCTGTTTCATAACAAACAGTGTTAGAATCAAAACAAAATGGTCTCCTTACTCACAACAGGAGATACATTATCTATCATGTTTTGAAAATAAGGACATAATGTTTATATAAACAAAGAACAATATATACGTAAATAATCACTATGTTGCTAAAGCCATGCATAATATTTTGCTTAATATCTATACAAAACCATAATAGTAAGATATGTGCTCATCACTGAGAATTGAATAATGTCATATATTCACTCATTTGATGCCAAACTAATATTAAACATTATACATAGTTTATTAGGCAGTAAATGGGTATAAGGCAAGGGCAATGAATATTTGCTTCCAGGATTAAACTAAAACAACAAAGACATGAAAGAAAAGTTATTAAAACCATGAAATTACTGTAAATCCTCTATATTTATATTACTGGCACTCAGGCAAAAAGAAGGCTTACCCGGGAATTATATTGACCTTGACTGTTTTAAGCCTGTGCTGTGCCCTGGTCCTCCGTTGACCCTGTCCCAATAATCCTCTCAGCCAGTTGCTCATCTTCAGATAGGACATTGTTACACAACCGATGTCTTGTAAAAACACCATTAGTTCCAATTAAAAGACTAGCCTGAAAATCCGGGGTCCCAGTGATTATCCTGCACCTTTTGGTGAGACCCATTGGTATTTTCAATAATTCAGGCAGTCGGTTGTGAAAATTTATACCGTCAATATAAACCACATTAGGGTTCCACTTGACACATATGTATGAAAAGTACAGATTCATCACATATTTTATAAACCTTAAATTTGTGTCCCTAATATCAACTAATGTTGCAGGGCCCGCTACTCTAGTAACTTTTAATGTGATATAATCGGTCCCATTTGCCAGTTCCAATAAAAGTTCAGTATAAATCCTATTTCCTCTTGCTAAAAACACACTATGAGGGTAACACAACTTATAGCTTTTTAATATTACCCAATACAAGAAGTAAATTAATATCAATGCAAGCATAACACTAAATAGAACAATCAAAGTCATGTAAATACTGTCCGCTACGTGAAACACATGCAGTGGTTTGCAAGTTGGATATGCCATCAACGGAATTTTTGAGGCATCTGCACCAGGTAAAACTGTACCAGCTGCTAACAATCGCAATACAGATTTGTTGTGGCAGATGAAATAAATGAGTCCAAAAATGGAAAAAATCCCAATGATGAAAGCTGCGACACTAAAGCTTTTGGTCACCAATTTCCAGATTAATGATTTTGGTGGATTTGTGTCCAATGCTTTGTCAAATGATGAATAATATGCCCTTTTTCCATGCTTTATCGTATGGATTAAATGTTGCATGCTTACACTTATTGCTTTGTCGTTCACTACATCATCATGATCAAAATGGACAATGGACAAGTCAGGTATGGGTTCAATTTCCGAATGCATTTTTAGAGGCTCTGCACCAGAGTAAGATTTCAGAGCTGTATTGTTATAAAGATTGTACAAAAATAAAAGATTCACCGAATACTCTTGCATGATCTCAGAAGAAGAAGATGTATTGCAATTTGTTAGGCTAGACGAAATGAATAAATGATTAGTTCTTAGTGAACAAAAACAAGGAATTGTCAAAACGCCAAATGTTAGAATAGGTGTTTGAACCGGACCCTGCTTGTCACATTGTAGGTACCATTTATCATGGGGATTTGAAATAACCAAATATTGGCCATTACCAATGCTTTGCATTTTAGTATGAATGATGGGTGTGATTTCATAAATCATATGACATTTCTTCAGTGCAACAGCTGGTATATCAAGAAACAGTGCAGCAGTGCACGACAGATCTTTGGTGTCACTGATGGGTGTTGAGTCGGAACAAAATTTTACCTTGTCACCTACACAATAATCAAAAAACTTATCATCAGCCTCAAAATAAAATTTAAAGTCATTAGATAAACCATTGAAATGTGAGAGGTTATTAATGTGAGTTAAGCCCTTTGAAGTATGGTTGCCAGATAATGGAATTGGGAGACTGTGTACAGAATAGATTTGAAATGTTGAATCATATTTACTGACTGGAATTTGTACTGTGACATATATTTTTGACTGAGTAGCGTGGTGTAAAACATTTGGAATTTGATACAAATATGATGAATCTTTAACCGCAATATAATACCCTGAATACATATCTCTCAGCATATTATCAACATTTGTAAACAAAGTATCAAGTTCCGCTGGGCTTATGAGTTTGGGTGATAAAATGTTTTGTACCAATAATTCAACAGCTGACAAGTGCTCATTTGTAACAGACACCATCATTTGCAACACACTGTTTTGCTGGACAATAATGGATAATAAGTTATGGACTATGGCAGCATGTCTTAAAGGTACGTTGAGAAAATTACTCCTAATTTTGTGGAGTGCTGAAACTAGAGTATTGACCTTCTCATGGAGAATTTGTGAGTAATTGAGGTTGTAATTTATCTTGTAAGATAACTTTTGATATCTAAAGTTGTCAAGTTTAGCATATGTGTTGAATTTGTCCAAAAGGCTGTCCATCTGCTCATCAGAATTCTCAAGGTGAGATTCGATTGTCTTTACAATAGCTCTATATTTTGAAAGATCTTTATTTGAAGCTAATCCAAACAAAGTTTTGCCAATGTATGTAAAAATATTTCTTTTTGACCTTTGTGAATTTGGAAAGTACTTTTGGTTGTTTTCCTGGACCAAAAGGGCATCAACTGCATCAATATTTATTTTAATTTCATTTTGCAACCAATCCATCTGTTTATAATGTAAAGGAAGAAGATCACTATACAAGTCACAAAGATGTTGCATGGCAGTCAATTTTTCAGATGACTGGAACACAGTCTCTATATCAAGGCATAGATCCACTTCCGTCATCTTCCTAGGCAATACCATCCTATCCAAGACAAATGTGTGCTGCCAATAGCTACGACTATTTGGAAATAAAATTCAGGTTTGAAAGTGACACCATAGTTGGGTCTAATGGTATTTTGGAAAGCTTGTGCCGACCATACTATAGTAATGAAAACAAATATGAGGCACATATCTAATAAGGCCATGTTTGATATGTTCTAATGAAAACAAGATATGAGGGTTCAAATAGCTTCTAGTATGTGACCTTTGGGGTCTCTGTGACTGACTCCGGTTTACTACACAATCTCCCGCTGGTGATAATTTTGCCTGTTAACATGAAAACATAATGTGTTATAGGAAATTATATTAGAAAACATAAAACTATTCTCACTACAAGAACATATAAAACAGAGTTATTAGCATTATATATTCTAGTGTGAGCATTATTATACTGTGAAGAATGAAAGAGCATAAATTGGTATAGAGTATTAAATGACTCATAGGGTTCATAACAATAATAGATTGTAACCAAAAGGAACAATAGGAATTAATTTAGTAGTAGTGCACATTAACCAGAGGAGACTTTGGGCAACTTGATAGGTACCTTTTCTGACCTCCACATATCTAGGGTAAAACATGACCTGCATTATATAACCTAGTTTGAGCTCAATTATTGTGGAAACTTATGAGATCAGCAAATTGCCAACAGTCAAATCTGGTAATGTCTCACTTCACTCAAAATAATAGAAAAGTGTTATAGAAATAGAAAAGTCTTTCAATAGAAAAAAAATGTGAACCCTAAGTTTGAGACCGACCAAACACTGATTAATTGTACTTCATTGGAACATGTCGCAAAATCCTGACATCATTGTTTTTAAGATATTTTTGACCAGATGTGCCCAACTGGTCTTCTGGCATCCATTGCCCTACCTTTTGATTTTCTTGCCCTTTAAAAATGACATAATATTTCATATTCCCCAATTGATCTTTCTTACCTTTCAATATTTTCTCTACCTCTCTCTCACATTTCAGCTCAGTTTCAGGTGCCAGTTCAGGTATAAAAGTTGGGACAACCTGAGCACCTGGTCTGTAGCCAAGTTCATCATCAACACATTTCATCTGAGTTTGTCCATAACCATTACTCACCTGGGGGACATCTTCAATATTCTCAACATTTATCTCATTTGAATCTTGCTGTTGTGATTGACTTACCTGATCTTTTTCATGCCCGTTTTGTTGAGATGTATGAGTGGATTGTTTACTAACCATTTCTGCTGCCATCTTCAGAAGATCTTCCTGACTTGGAGGCTTCACCTGCTTCTCTGAAGTTACAGCTACATTGTCATTTGAGTCAGGTGTCTCTATATCAATGAATTCATCTTCTGATAAATCATCGACAACCAATGTGGTTTCTGGAATATCATCATTGATCTCTTCATAAGGACGCATATTCCTATCAATATAAAGCTTGAGGCGATTTGAATGTACACTGTTTGGGAGGATTCTATTATTTTCCATTGACTTTATCCTATAATTATGCTCAGCAGTTTGTTCCATTACTCTGAATGGACCAACCCATTTATGTCTCAATTTTCTGCTCAAACCTACAGGAACAGTTTCTACATACAACCAAGCTTTACAACCAATATATATCTTGGTTGGTGTACACTTCTTGTCATATTTCCTTTTCATGTTTTCCTTGCTTTCCTTCAGTTTACATCTTACCTCATTTTGCAGAGTGGCTAATCTACCTAACTGTTCCTCAAGTTGTTTTTGCAAGCTTTTGCTTTTGACATCTTTAGTTGCCAAATTCACATCAACACGTGTCTGCACATCTCTGGAGAAAGCCAGTAAGAATGGAGGATATCCTGTTGCCTCATGTTCTGCAATATTTCTTGCATAGGCCGCAGTGTGAAGATGAAGATCCCAGTTACTTTGATCTTCATCTGCTAGCTTTTTCACATGCTTCAACATCTCCTGAATCTCACGCTCTACTGAGCCTTGTGTTTGGCTGTGATATGGAGTAGACAATACATGTTTAATTTGACACATTTTGCACAGTTCTTTGATCACAGCATTCACAAAATGAGTGGCATTATCAGACTGCAATATTCTCACAGGTAAGCCAGCACAAATGACTCTTTCAAATAGCACTCTGGCTACACTGTAGGCATCTAAACTCCTCAGAGCTTCCAAGATGACATATTTTGTGCAGGGGTCAATGATGGCTAGTACTCCACGGTTTCCCCTACTGGTTACTGGATATGGTCCTCCTATATCCATCTGTAGTCTATGAAATGGCTCCTCGACTTCCAATGGTTGTAGCTCAGCTCTCTCTGTTACCTTGGGCCTAGGAGCATGCTTACTACAAATAATGCAGCTTCTGACATAATTATCAATTTTACCATGTAATCCCTGAAAATAGAATTTCCTTCTGACGGCTAGCATTGTTGCTGCAACGCCATTGTGGCCCATCAGAGGGTTGTCATGGTGCATTCTGACAATTTGAAGCTGCATTGCTTTTGGGACTACAAGCTGTTCAATGCACTTGAATTCTGGTAGCATTCTGCCTCTGCGGTACCATCTGTGATAAAGTATACCTTCCCTGATATAGTGCTCATCACTTTGTACTTTTACTTGCCTGGCTTCATTTTTGTTCTCAGGTAGTATACCTTTTTCCAGATAATTGAATATGAGTTGTAAGTCTTTGTCTTTCCTCTGTTCATCCGCTATTTTTAGTAAGCTGGGGAGTTCCTCATTTGCTCCTTCTGGTATTGACTTGCTTGACCCTTGATCACTTCTCGGGGCTGTCCTAATTGAATCAATGTAAGGAGCCCTTGGAGGTTCAGTAACTTCTTCTGAAGGTTCCTCAGGATACCTCCTTCGTGATAAAGCATCACAGTTTTGGTTCTTATTTCCTGACTTGTAGAAGATTTCATAGTAATATTGTGACATAAAGAAAATCCATTTTGCTATTCTGTTGTCAACAGGTGTGTTCTTAAATATGTACTTCAAGGGGGCATGGTCAGTGAATATCTTTATTTTGGAGCGTCTTATCAGTGGATCAAATTTCTTTATGGCCATGCATATTGCCGCTAGTTCCCACTTTGTCACAGAAGTATAATTCTTCTCACCTGGGGTCATTTGACGACCTGCATAAGCAATCACTTTCTTGACCCCATCTTGAATTTGACTCAGTATTGCCCCCAAGGCAAATGAGCTGGCATCAGCCTCAATGATAAACTCCTCCCCCTCAGATGAATACCTTGGGAAAGAAAGAATAGGTGCTGTGACAAGTTTCTGTTTCAAGGTGTCAAAGGCTTCTTGATGTTTCTTTTCCCACTTGAACTTTGTCTTCTTGTCCTTGGAATCATCCTTGGTGAGTTCATACAAACACGCTGCTATTTTACTGAATCCTGCAATGAATTTTCTGTAATACCCAGCTAATGCAGTAAATGAGCGTACCTCAGTGCTATTTTCTGGTGTTGGAAATGATGTGACAGCCTCAACTAATGATTCATCCGGGGCCAAGCCCTCTTTTGTGACCCAGTGACCAAGAAACTTGATTTTTTGTTTGCAAAATTCACATTTTGGCAAGTTTAATTTCAAGTTAAATTTTCTCAGTAGGTCAAATGTTTCTCTTATAGTCTGTAGTTTTGAGTCAATTGTTGGCCCAAACAAAATCAGGTCATCAAGATAAGCTAGCAAGGTCTTATACATCATTTTGCTGAAAATGGTATTTACCATTCTTTGGAATGTAGCGCCAGCATAACTTAATCCAAATGGCATTCTGATGCACTGAAAAAGGCCATCATGAGTTGCAAATGCGGTCTTGTCCTTTGAGGACTCCTCCATCGGAATTTGCCAATAGCCATTTTGAAGGTCTAATTTTGAATAGGTGGTGGCGCCACCGTTTTGACCAAGAGAAAATAAGCTATCTTCAAGATTAGGCAAGGGATATACATCACCAACTGACATACTGTTTATCCCTCTAAGATCCAGACAGATTCTAGGTTTATTTGTATTTGCTTTGGTTACAAGGACAACTCCTGAACTGTACTCACTCTGTGAAGGCTCTATCACTCCATGTTTGAGCATTTCCTGCACTTGTCCGGAGATAATATCTCTTTCCCTGGGGCTGGCTCTATAAGGTCCACGTCTGAATGACTTGCTGCCTGGTTTCAAAGTGATCTTGTGTTCAAACCCTTTTGCCTCTCCCAAATCAGCCAAACATTCTGCAAAAACATCTTTATTGTCAATAAGAAGCTTTGCTAACCTCTTTTTGTCATCTGGACACAAGTCAGATTCCATTGCTTTGGCATAGAGTTTCTCCTCCTTGGTTCTTTTGTCTTGATTTGTTTCAATCTGTTTACGAACGGCATCCTTCCCTTTTTGATAAGGCGTTTTACATTTTATGGCATTGATCCGTTTGTTCCATGTAGTATGACTAGTTGGCCGAGGCATGTCCTTCCAAAGGGATCCGCTGTTATCCATAATCTCGGTATCTAAAACTGATTGAGAATCACTCCTCAGAAGGTCCTCATCTTCACATCTTATTTCAGTGTCAGAGGTCAGTGGTTCAAAATAGCCTATGACTTTTCCTTTCTTTAAAGATCTAGCTTTATCATCAATATTTAAAACTCTGTAACACCAGGACCTATCTTTAGATGGAGACTGTATCACAGCTCTTGGCCCTTTGACGAATTGTCTCTCTAATTGATCACATCCTGTTATAATTCCTAACAGGTGTGGGCTCACATGACTTTTTGGACTTACCTGAATTACTTTCTCAGAGTGGGCTGGAATCCATACCTTTTTCGAGACACATACTGGAATCCTTGCTTTAACTGACATTGTTTGATGCTGAAAATCTAAGACCACATTGTTTTGTTTCAGGAAATCTGTACCTAATATCAGATCTTGAGCTAAATCTCTAATGATTTGAGCTGTTGCCGAATATTTTTTTCCATTAAGTATGATACTAATAGTAGTTTCCCCTATCAATGTAAGTTCTTTCCCACTGACAGATTTTGCATTTTGTATGCCCGATACCCTCTTGGGGATTGTTATTTTGGATCTAATGTTATTAAACAAACTTTCACTGACAGCCGTGATATTACTGCCAGAATCAACCAAAGCTGGTAAAGATAAGGGACCTAAATGCACTTGAATCAGGTTGTCTTTGTATATAGCACACTTATCTCCCTCATCGGTTCTGTAACCACATATGCCATTTATCTTTGTGCCATTTGACCTCAGATTGTGGTGCCTATACCGAGAGTGGCCAAAATCTGATATAGGCTTTAATAGTTTAAACTCCTGCCTCTCCCCCGCATATACCTACTGTTTCCCCTGTTGTCATACCTGTTAAACTGACCTCTTCCTTGTGTCTGTGTGAATCCTCTACTCCTGCACATTCTGTCCCTAGCAAAATGACCAAACTGTCCATATGTCCAACATTGTCCACTTCTGCCTCTATTCATTGGCGGTCCTCGTCCTCTCCCTGTGCTTGGATATTGGTGGATGTAATCCTGGCCAAAATATTGGGGACCTGGAAAATATTGGCTGTGAGGCTGATAATACATGGGGGTTGATTCAACCATGTTATGACCTTGAACCATATGATACTGTTGTGCTGGTCCCTGTCCATAAGCAAGTCCATTTACAGGTCCAGGATGCTGTTCCTGCTTAAAAGCCTTCAGTTGGTTTATCTGGTTCTTTCCTGATAACTCTTTTCTCACTTCTTGAAGTAGTTCTGACTTAAAACTTTGTATCTCCGATGCTAATACACCATCAGCAGTGCATGGCTCATCTAGACCCTGGTGAATGGCTTGAACCTTAGCAGTTTTACCCATATTTTCCAATGTTTCTCCAAGTTTTGCTTCAGTGATAGCTGTTTGGAGGTTAGTAGGTGCCTTGCTGATTACAAACTTTCTTATGCTAGGCCTGAGACCGGCTATCATTGTGGTAGTTATCTGAGCTTCAGGAAGGTTCATTCTACTGGCCAGGGTCAATATATCATGCATATACAGCTCAACAGGTTCTGATTCTCCTTGTTTCCTATCCTGCAGACTAGATATTAATCCCCACTGGTTAGCATTCTCAATATACTGCCTTCTAAACTGTGCAGTTAAGTGTGCCCAGGTATCTTTCTGTGCATCTGGTAGGGCATTGAACCATGTTTCAGCAGCTGAAGTAAGGTTCAATTTAAAGAATGCAATTTTTTGTGCATCTTCTTCAACATGACTCAATTGACAAAATGTATTGAACTTTTCAAGAAATGATGTGGGATTTTCATTTGAAAAACCTGCATATGGTTGGGGTCTGATACCTAATAATACCTGATGCCTCTGGTTATCCTGGTCAGCCATCTTTATGTGTGATTTAATAACAAGGTTGTAAAAATCAATCAGTCTATTTTCATCAATCACAAACCAATCCTCACCTATCTCATTGTCATGTTTTAACAGAATCTCATCCTGAATGAGGCTGTTAAAGTCAATCAATCTATTCTCATCTGTGTCCAACCAATCTTCAAGTAATATTTTTAATCTTTTCTTACCTGCTTGCAGTTTGTCGTCTGGTGTTTCTGTCCTTCCTGTTGCACCAATAGTTTCATCATCATTTTTCAAAAGTTCATCCTTACCTTGTTGGGTTTTCCTAAGCGTGCGAATGTTAGGCTTTCTTATCAATTTGCGGGTTGTATCGATGTACTTCCCACTGCGTGTGTACATTTAACATACATGATATGACATATTAAAACGAAACTCTATATGTCCAAGTTTTATCACCAGAATAGATATTACCGCTATCTGCACCATGTAAAATGAAAGAAATGATGCTCAAACTATGTTTGAGCACATTTCTAACATGAATGCCCCCTCCCTATCCGGTTGAGGGCAAATTTGGGGAATATAACTTTGGTAGAGCTATTTCAGTACCAGGATGTTAATCTATTCTGGTGACATAACAAAGATGTGATGTAATTTATGTAAAATGTTTATTTCATTACTAAAAATTCAAATATGCAAGTAAAATCACAGTTGTTTCCAATAAATTATTCTTTGTCCCTACTTTAAAATTCTAAGGCAAGACAATGGATACCAGTTTATAAAGTCAGAACACAAATACCAATAATAGTACATCATACTCACAATGCCTGGTGCTGGTCTCTCTTTAGTCACCACACTACATTGCTTTTATAGTATTGACCTTGCCTATGTGGCAAGGAGTACTACTAGACTGACCATTTCTTTTAAACATAGGGTTGAAAATGGTATATTTACCATGGGTCTGTATAGAAATCTGTTAGTTCATTTGCACACTATGGTATAAAATTTGACCGGTTCCTGATCACCTCATGGTCTACGTCAGTGCCACGTAGCCATTCTTCAATGTCTGCGAGACACCTTATCATAGACCATTGTGATTTTTTTGAATCATTAATTGTTTAATTGCACTCAGTGTTTTGACTATTTTGTGATAGTCATAAATATTTTCCATTGTTTTTTGATCAGTGCATTTGGTGCTTTGGTTCTGACTTTCATATTTTATACATCAATATATTACATTAATACTTTTCTTGATATTTTCTTATTATTATTTAACGATTACCTACCTTACCTATTATACCTTATTATCTTAAATGCCTGTCTTTCCTGAGTATTTTATTTCCCTAAACTTCCTATTAATGAACACATGCACAGTGTAATGCAGTTGCAGCTCCCTCAGGTGAGAAAAAAAATTACTACCCTGCATTAACCAACCTGCTGAGTGCAGGTATCATTAAGATTGCTCTGTATTGTGTTCATTTGCTTACTTATCAAAGTGAGTTATCCAGTCAGGCTGGATATATAAAGTTCTTAAATTAAGTACCGTCAGTTTGAGAATTGACACTCAATTAACCCCTAAGGGACTAGATGTTGTTGACTGGCAGGACTAACCAGTTTTTTTCTGGACAAGTGTATCTTCATTCTAAATTATTAAAATTTATGACCATGGTTATTCAACATGCTCTATGAAGTGCTGGGGTCAAAAGTTCATGATTCACTCAGTCTGACGTCATTATCATGATTACATTGTAATAAGTTGCAGCTTTTCAGAATGTTACAAATGACGTCATCAAGCCAGAATAATGGGGACGTCAACGTCCTTCCCGTCCGTTACCAGTGGTGGACGTTGCCGTCCTTCCCGTCCGTTAGGGGTTAAAACAAAATTATGTGTCACTTTTCACACACTTGAACTGATATATACAAGTCACAAAAATAAAACCTTTATTTACTTACATTACTATATTTTTTCAAAGATTTTAAAATTTGTATATGTTTAATTTATTAAAATGCATATATTATAAAAGTCTACTTTATGAAAATTTATATTAATTCATGTTTAGAATGATATCCTTATATACTGACCAAAGAGATACTTTCTTATATTGTTACATAAAAATATCATTTCAAGATGCCAGAAGTAAAAGTTCCCCTTTGATTTATAACAAACAGGAGAAAATCAAGTAGTCTTGAGTCAAAATGGTATGCTATATGTACATATATGGGTAGGTAATCTATATCCTACAGTAGGTGATGGTCTCTATGGTGATGGATGCACAGTAGAACCTGGGAACCACCTCCTACGCCTGGGGGCTTGTCATCTTAGTCAGAATCTTCTTCAGCGTCGGTGGCAGGAGGAAGGTAACCTTTTCATGAGAGAGCACACAAATTTTACAGCTGACCTTTTTCTGCATTTCTAACCATGATAGGGAACAGAATGTTTGATGCTTACAAGGGAGAACTTCATGGCTGACCTATTTCTTTATTTAGAATCAAATAATATGTACTGGTTGACTGGTTAATATTGGCTTGGGTTTAACCAACTTTATTTGTCATAAATCATAGTTCATAGCCATATTGTAGGATATACCATAGAGACCATCACCTACTGTAGGATATAGATAACCTACCCATAGACTCTTAAGAATATATATAGACAATCATGGACAATCACAATCTCTGGCAGAATATCATGCATAGTTATTGTGTGCCGCGTGAAGTCAACAAGTGCAGGCTGATGCATTGCCTCACTCACCGGACATAGAGATGACTCACCGGGCATAAGAGATGACGTGATTCCCCCACACGACGCAGGCAGACGGAGTCCATGCAAAACCCCGTAACGGGAAAGGAAGCCACGCAGGCAGACGAGTCCATGTGAAACCCCGTGTCGGAAAAGGAAGCCACGCAGGAAGACCCCACACACATGATGCTCAACGATCCTTTAAAAAGGCCCCGCAACTGTTTGACGGTGCTCAGAGTTCCAGCGTCCACTTGCCTTGAAGATCCACGACTCTCAGCATCGTGACCACATAGACTTGGGTGTTTTATGTATTCTCAGGACTCTATTAGTATCATGCATTTGGGTAGTTCATATGCCTCGCTCATTGCCATGCCGGCCTAGCCAAACAAGGATACACAGCACCGAATAAAGGTAACTATTGTGCAGCGTATATTCTGTGTCTGCAGTCCTTATTACCTCACACCTCATATAAGTAGATAGGGTTGCTAGGTTCGGTGCCCCGCCTCACAGTAGCCAGCGAGTAGAGTAGAGTATCGATCCCCCGTCCACGTCCCCCAACGACGGATACTCACAAACCATGGGTAACAATATTTCCCTATAATTATTCAGCATATCTTTCACAGACATAAGATAAGGTAGATTTATTTTTTAAGTCAGTTATTTCAACAAAGAAATAGCACAGGTAATTATCAATTATCTAGACTAAAATATCTTACAAATATGACAACATTTCGTGCAGTTTTACCATATCCATGCAATTGAGAATTTTGAACAAAACACTATGTAAAAAAGAACTGACGTTATCACAAAGGTATTTGAAATACAATTACAATTTTGACCTTTTCAATTATTTTATAAACACTTAAGACTCTGAAGTATTCGTTGACTTTAACAAAGTCATAGACTTTGTTCATCTTCCTCATTTTTGCAGTGAAATGGTTGTGATGATTATTTAATACACTATTTCATGTATCTGTTCTGTTTTTATCTGATATTTTTTTCTTAATTCTTGGAACTATTCATTTATTTTTTGTTGTTAAAGGATATTTTCTCATTTAATATGAATTTAATTTGAAAACATAAGATTGAATCAGGATTCTAAAAAATATGTTTAATAGTTAAAATCCCTTTGACAGCCAATACATTCAGGCTAACTTTCACCTTCAAAAAGGTAGCTGTGAGTCAAACGACTATGTCCTGTTCTTAAACAGGTCAAACCATATTTTTCTCTTTGGTTCTTTCTTCTAACTGCCATTTAGATAAACAGTAATGTGTTTCTGTATATGGAATTAGCAAATTTTTCCACAAAAGGCCTATTCACTCACAACGTGTCAAAGAGTTTCCACATAGCAAATGCATTAAATGCATATGCTAAAGATTAAATATTAAATAGTAGAGAATTGCAAGGAGGAATGACAACAAGGCCAGACAATCCCTCAATGCTTGACAGTCTGATCTCCTGTGCTATGACATTGAGCTGGAGCAGAAGGTGAACCACCTCAGTAAGTCTGTACGTATACTGAGTGAAAGTGTTATTAGAGATTATTCCTCTCCAAGAAAGTACATAGTTATTTACTTACTTAAGTAGGTCTTGTATGTTTCAAAGTCTACCTAAACCAAAGGATTTGGTGTTCATGCATTTTCTCAAAATGTAATTCTTGTAGTGTTGTAGGTATGCTGTAGGTATAAATGATGTATCCATGACTTAAATCAGTTCCATTTATAAGTGAGGGGTCTGAACAATTTTCATACATCGAGTTATCTTGTGTATTGCCAACTGGCCGGTGAATTGAGTTGAAACTTTATTAAGATTAACCGTGAGTATTCTCGATTTTTTTATTGTTTCCTCATTTTAAGGTGATACCAATATTTCTTGTTCATTTTTGGCTTCCCTTGACTGTGACTTCATGACTTATGGCACGATACTTACTTATGATTACAAATATTTTATGCCTGTACAAGCTTAAGCTCAAGTTAAGAGATGGATGATTTTTCTCCCTACCATATTACCGCATTCTGGCAAAATCCTGAAAGATTTCGGCATGACGATCGTAAAAATCAGGTGACTATGACAGATTAATTCGTATGGTACAAGATAATTTTATTGCATTTCCGTAACTAGTCACAAGTTACGACGACAGTGTAGTCACACAGAGTAGACTAACTGTTTTAGGATAATCCTGAAAGATTTCGGCATTACAACTGTGAAAGCAGGTGATACAATTGATAATAGATGATTTATAAATTTAATATGACTGAGACATTGAGACAACTGATATTACTGATAGCAATGAGAACATACAGATACAAGTAACGATGGATGACTTTTTGAATTTGTGTCCAGACACTGACACCCTTCACTCTGTACACGTGAAAACGTTAGTTGCTCTTCGAGACTTGTAACATTTTGACTTATGGACATGTTTAGCTTATTAAATATATTAGGCAGATTATGAACAAACGTTGTACTTGGACTGTATAGATTCTGTCCCAAACTCGAAAAACACGTCCATTAAACTCCACGCATGCACACACTTCCCTAGAAAATATCCAATCTAATGATGTACCAATTACAGGAAACATGTGCTTTTTTAACGGGTCAAATTTGATTGACTCTAAATATACTATGTAAAATAGCATTATTTCTGTCTGCTTAAGCTCGTGTTTTACATGTGGTGTTTTTTTCATAGGAAAATATATCTGGTTTGAAGGTGAAACACTGGAGTAAAAAGCACTATAGTAGATGTTGTGTTGATTTTAAGTTGTCATCCATCTATGATTCAATAGTGCAATAGTAATAACTTATATGACATGGCAAAGATATGAATACTGGCCAAAATATCATCATTTGATTCATCGCTTGCCTTGAGATTCTTGGATTCGCAAATGAAGTTCCAACTAGTCACGATTGCGTTTTTGGGATATATAACAGTTCATATCTCTCTTATGTTAAGATTTGCATGGTCATGTGTGTAAAAGGTAAAAATAAAACACTTTATGTACAATGTCCAATGTTAAATATAATGATTACAAAATAACACAAGCTTTAGTGACATTGCTGCCCTTAGAATTGGTAGGTTTCATGGAAGGTTTAGGAGCTTGATCTCTTGGTTTTCTCCCTGCAACTGGAAGCTGATGATCGTTTCCTCCAAATATGTCTTCATGTATACGGTCTTCATCCTGGAGTAGTGTATATTTGAATTTACATTAATCAAACTATTTAATACTTTTATTTCAAATGAAAACACTGAACTGTACAGCCATCTTGTTTATTTCACTATTGTTACTCCTATAACTTCAAATATTGTCTGTCGAGTATATTTAACACTCAATAATTACTTGTTTCACATCATACAATGACAAGAGTCATGTTGTCCTCAAACATGAATGAAATAATCATTTTGAAATAATGAAATAATCATTTTGTGGAAATCTATTACTAACCTTCAATGACTGTATAACTTCCTCGGCCTCAGGTGCCGCCACCTGTTGGTAGTTTTGGATGATATCTTTCAGTGCTTGTTTAACCCCCACGGCCATGTCATTTGATCCACAGATATAGAGATGGCCATCTCCATTTACCAGGGACTGGTACACAAGATGGTCCTGTTGTCTTATCATATCCTGAACATAGGTCTGTGTCAGGATGAACAATAAGGATGTATAATTAGACATAATGATCACATCTGAGATATTCATATACACTTTTATAAATTATCATAAATAGAAACAAACAATACATTCAATGATAGATATATTCATATGCAGTATCGATAATGTCAGAATTATCATACAAAAATAGGGAATGGTTGAAGTTGTAGTGGTAGGAATCAGTAAAAGGTTGGAGTGGAAGGATTAAGAAAAGGAGTGTATAAATAGACAAAATTGATCAAAGTATAGATACAATATTAGAAATTTTAATAAATGGAGGCAAACAATAAATTTAACGAAAGAAATACTTATATGCAGTCTGAAGAACAACAAAATTATCACACAAAATTGGTTAAAAATAGGGAATGGTTGGAATGGCAGAAAATTAATAAATGTTAAAAAGAAAGGAAACTATGTTTAGATAGAATAATGAATATTTATTGTAAAATGATCAGAAGTGATATTTGGGTAATTTGACAAGATGCCTGGTGATTAGACACAGAGGATTGTCATGTAACATATCTATACTGACATGGCAATTTCGGGGTATTGTTGCGTACTAATGGTAGTACTGAGTGGGGGCAGGGGACATCCGTCATTTGGGGTTGTGGACGGGGATCAGACACTCGATACTATACTTGCTATACTGGCTGGCTGTGAATGGGGCTCTTAACCTAGCTACCCTATCTACCTATGTGACTTGGGGGGTAATAAGGACTGCAGACACAGAGTATACAATGCACAAGGGTCTCCTTTATTCGGTGCTGTATACACTAGTCTGGCTAGGTCGGCATGGCAAAGAGCGAGGCATATGAAATACCTGAATGCATGACACTCACAAAGTCCTGAGGATGCATAAAACACCCAAGTCTATGCGGTCACGAAGCTGAGTGTCGTGGATCTCCTAGGCAAATGGATTCTGGTCTTCTGGCTGCCGAGTAGCGATTCCAGGGCCTTTTTAAGGAAAACTGAGCATCTTGCCAAAGATCATGATTGTCTATGATTGTCTATATATGTTTATAAGAGTCTGTAGGTAGGTAATCTATATCCTACACACGGCTCCCCTTCGACAAAGCACGTCCGCATGCTCAAACGGGAGTATATATATTATTTGAAAAATTAACTTTTTGCCAGTTGTCAAGCCTAGACCAGATTACACATGTACAAAATTGTAAAATCAAAAAGTACAAGAACTAAGGACGTAGTGTACATCGAGAAAAAGTACTACGTTCATAGTCGTTAAAATACGAAAATTTATATAAGAGCAAATATACAATAGATGGATTTTAGGATCACTATTACAATGAAAATGGATCTTTAGAAGTATAAGCTTAAGAGAAGGAAGTGGAAATGTAGAAGCTCATGTTGCAATACCTCAGTTGGTATAGCTTGTTTCTTTTTCTTTTACTTTTTAGAAATAAAAAGGTGAACTTCCCGTAGACACGTACGTACAAAATTTGTGATATGAGTCCATAAAGTTTGGAAGAGAGAAGGCACAAGAACCCAACATAGAATATGGAAGGTTCAACTCCAAGTGTTCGAAGTATCGGTAATAAAAACCAAAAGCCATTCACAAATCTAAAACAGAGTTGTACAACAAAGACTAGCACATTTCAAAATACCATTTTACGAAGTTATCAACATCATACAATATGAAGGTAAATGTTATAAGCACATCCATACTTGGAAGCATGATTGAAGTGAAATCATTAAAATACTGATAATCTGAACTGTATCACTTACATGACATTAATATCAAGGTAACAACATTTATAGGCATCAGTGAAATTAAGTTTACTGTAATGCGGCAATAAGTATCTGAACTACAGTGTATCTATCTGTTACAACACATAATTGAAAAGATAAGCTAAAAATACACATCATGTGAGGCAGTTGAGAAAATAAAAATCTGGCAATAACAGTTGAGGGTTTAAGGAATATGAATGGAAAGAAAAAAATGTATGTGAATAAATAAAAAATAGACAAGTTCATTCTTCTGAAAAGTCGTAAAAATCAGCAACACAGATTATGTGAGGTAGTTGAGAAAAAACAGTTTAGGTTATAAGGAATCTGAATGGAAAAAAAACGTATGTGAATAAATTAATAACAGACAAGTTTATTCTTCTGAAAAGTTTCAAAAATCGGCAACACAGATTCAACTGCAGCAACAAGTGCAACAATAAATGCAACAACAATTGCTACAACAGTTGTCACAGCAAAAGGAAGACTAGTATCGGAACACAACTGGAACACTGCTGTCAGAAATAGTATTGTGTTTGATGAGGATGAAAAACAATCGGTTCTGCAGCTGTTAAGCTGGCACGTAAGGTCAAACAGAAAAAAGATCAATGCTCTTCCGATAGTGACAATCATTGAATGGAAACCTAGGGATCAAACAACAGGGGTGTATAGTTTGAATGCTAATATTTTAACTTGGTCAAGGCAGCTATGAAGCTATTATTATTATTATTATTATTATTATTATTATTATTATTATTATTATTATTATTATTATTATTATTATTATTATTATTATTATTATTATTATTATTATTATCCAGAGGGGAGGTGGAAGAAGAGGAGGATGAGGGATTAGCCGTCCCTAGGTTAGAATAGTGAGGGTGGGTTAGGTAGTTAGGCTGGGATAGGGAATATATTTCGGAGAGTTTCAGGGTGTTTAATTACCTCAGTTGAGTGATATAGGCCAGCACTGTGATTCGTGCTTTCAATGAATATATTTAAACAGAGTATTTTCTAAAGTTAGTGTTATCGTTAGAGTAGTGTTAAGTAGTTTGTTACATGCTAGAGTTAGCTATTTGTATTTAATCCAGATTGTTTTGTATATAGTTACATATAATGATTTGCCTGCGTCGCTCATCTGGGATGTCATAACAAATGTAAACCAAATTTCAAAATTCAAAATCAAATATTCCAAATTATATCAAAATTTGTCAAAAGTTCAAAATTATATGTTAAAATTGGGATCATATATTTAGAAAGATTCTGGGAACTTTGGTGTCATATAATTTTGGAACTTGAAAAATTTCTATAATGAATAAATGGTTGCTTAGAGGTACATTACTTACTGAGTAAAATTAGTTAAAAAATGTCAATGAGGATGTGTCAAAAAGGAGAAGTACAAATTTGGTAGAAAGGCAGCTATCATCATAAAAAGGCTTCAAGAGAAGAAATGATTCTTCACATCGTTAATCAGCGTCTGATGTAATCTAGCACCAAAAGACTGAAAAACTGAAGCATTATGAGGAATGGTCATGAGAACATACCTCATGCAAGGTGATGGCAGTTCAGTAACAGAACTCTCAGTATCCCATACATTGTAAAAGCTGGGAAGTTAAAGAAGATATCAGCAGAAGTGAGATACAACTGCTCTGTTAAAATATAAGTGATGCTCATTAAAAGTTGAACAGGGCAATATTTTAAACTGAAATGAGAATCTGAGGTGTTATGGGTCAGTAATGAATGACAATTGATGTGGCAAGAGGGCCTGGAATGTGAACTGTAACTTAAGAAGGCTGGTTACTACATGTGTACAAAAGGAAAGAGAATGCCAAAATAAACAGTCGTAAATTTCACTTGTGAGATGTGAGGCGACGTGAACCATAAATGGTTTAAAACCGTCAGCCAATGTTCTGTAGGAGACAATGAGTCAACCTAAAGCAACAAGTGAATTGATGTGAGGAAAAAAGGTTAAAATCTGTAACAATACGTGACGTGGCATCGTCTCATATGAGGGCAAATAATTTTGGAACTTGGTGTGAAAGTACAAAGCCATAAAGTACTAAATGGGACCAATAATTGCACATGGAACAGCTCTGAACCATAGAAATGGTGCTAAAAATTTACTGTGATATTAGAAAAGGAAACAAACACGGTGTTGTTGAACAAAGAATTGTAAGGATATATGAACTTTAGCAAACGATGGAGAAGATAAAGGGTAATAAACCGTTTACAGACCAGTGAGGTATTGTAATGAAACACTTGGGTGATAGGGGTTTTCAGAAGTGACAAGAAGGTAAGGGATAATGAGGGGTTAAGGGATAATGATCCTGGCTAAATGCACGAGTGAAAATGGAAAATCGTGGCAGAAATGAGAAAAACAGGTATCGTTGACCTATCAAATTTGTTATAAAAATTATAGAACAATTGTTAGATTCTCGATCGAGGCCATGAATCCAACAAATCATTTGAAAGAATAAGCAATTGTTTTTTGTGATATGGGGGGAAGTTATTCTGAATTGCATCCTTTAAATTTCAAAGGTGGGCCATGTAGAGGAATGCCGTAATGAGATCAGGCAACAGGGCCGTCCTACGACAAGAGCACTCAGACAGTATCCCATGCAAAACTCTGATAAGGCCAGGGAAGTATGCGAATTGGCATACCTCACATAAAGTCATTTGTTTGTTTGTTTGTTTGGGGTTTTACATCACTTTCAACATTATTTCAGTCATTTCGTGATGAGACCTACTTGTAGCAGATATAGTGCTGCCTCACTGAATTGTCATGTCGCAGGTCCTTGACATGACAACCCATCCGGTCACAGATTTACAAGGACAACGGGTTAACCCTTTAGGCACGGGCCTCAGCTCATATTGGAAATTGTATCATGAGTTCTATCTCAGCACTGCCAGGGTTCGAACCTACGACCTTTGGATCACCATAGAGGAACTGGTGCTCTAACCAACTGCGCCACGGCCCGTGGCCCACACATAAAGTCATATAAAAAAGACTTATGAGTGCCGGGGATAACATTGTATAGTCCCAATCCACAAGAAGCATGGATTTCGAGAACTACATACTTGAACGAGCTGAAATCTTGAAAAAACGCTCCCGCGGAATATTTATAAAACGTGGGAGACGCCTGGTGGATCCTTCCAGAGCTACATTTCCTTCCCGATGAGAAATGACTGATTCAAAAGTCAGTCGTTCCTCCATAGGCAAATCGGAGTGGAGCATGCTACATACCTCTATAAAGAATCGCTCATGCCGTGATGGGTAATGAAACTTGCTGGGTCCTGGGGATAAACCATCTGAAACAAATAATAGAACACAACGCATAGCATGCATGTAAGCCAAGCAAAAAAAAACATAGGGAATTACGTGGTAAAAACATGACTTAGTATCAGTAGATAAAGAGAAATATTAGGCAATGGACGTGAAGAAATAAAAAAGCGCATATAGCTGTCTAAACAAGATACAAGATCACATGCACCTTTTTTCATCGGTCAGTTAAGAATCTAACTTCAGTGATTAACCTTCAGAGCGGGAATACGTGTGATTCGTATTTCCAGAAGTAGGGAGTGTAGTACAAGACATCCATGGGTCTAAGGCAGTCAAAGCTCTAAGATATTTAATCGAATAATGGTCTTTGCCTTCAAGTCTAAAACAAGTCAAAGCTCGGCGAACACTGTGTTTGGCATAGCCCCAAGACATTGGATGGGACCAATGAAATAATTTGAGAATATGGACAGCTAGTTTTTCCAAGCAATTATGACAGCATGGTTTATCTGAACACAGAACATAGTAAGCCAATAAACCAGTAAGGGCTGTATTTGTTTTCACTTTGAGAAAAATCTGAGAGATTATAGGAAGAGGGAGTGTATGGCCACGGGCGTCACACACGATAGCAGCAAGCTGCCGCAATTCCTGTAGATCAATTTTGAATTTCGGGGAATCCATGGATATAATGTGACTACTTGGAGAAGGAGAACTTACCTGGGGGTGAGCGTGTCGACAGACATAATTACCTAATGGTATGGAAAATGGTTGAGCGCTGGGTGTATCTATTTCTGAAGGGGAAACTGGGGGATAAATAGATTGTCCTGGATGTTGGATCTATCTATATCATAATGATTCATGACTGTCCTTCTAAAGCAATGGGAAAAATTCCTGGCTTTTGGTTCGAACATCATCTCCCTGTAGGATATAGAATACACACCCAGAGACTCTTGGAAATATATAGACATTCATAGACAATCACGAATGATACTGATGGTTGATGAGTCGCCATAACCACCACTCTGTGAGATCATGTGTAGACGGACGAGCCGATGTTGGATACGCAGGCAAGACGAGTCCACCTGATGACGCGTGAGGAAGCAACGTAGGCAAGCCCCCACAGATGACGCGGAGTGGTCCCTTAAAAGAGGCGCGCAACCGTTGGATCCTCAGTCAGAGTTGGAAGATGAACAGACGGAGATAGAGCGGCCACTTGACACAGAAGATCCACGACTCTCAGTATCGTGACTACATAGACTTGGGTGTTTTGTGTGTAGATAGGGTCTCATACGTATCATGCATTTGAGTAGTTCACATGCCTCGCTCATTGCCATGCCTGCCTAGCCAGACAAGGTGGAATCACAGCACCGAATAAAGGTAACTATTGTGTCATGTATATCCTGTGTCTGCAGTCCTTATTGCCTGTCACCTTTATGAGGGTATATAGGGTAGCTAGGTTCCGAGCCCGAACTCACAGCCAGCGAGTTAGCG
This sequence comes from Amphiduros pacificus, assembly GCA_949316495.1. Classification (NCBI taxonomy): domain Eukaryota; kingdom Metazoa; phylum Annelida; class Polychaeta; order Phyllodocida; family Hesionidae; genus Amphiduros; species Amphiduros pacificus. The sequence goes on from OX439011.1 coordinate 5,483,953, forward strand.
AGCTATGTTTATTGTACAGTACAGTACAGTACAGTAGAGTAGATGAGAGTAGAGTAGATGAGAGTATCTATCTAGTGGTAGAGTATTGATCCCCCGTCCACGTCCCCCAACGACAGATACTCAACCATTTAGTGGGTAACACTCCCCACCTGACCTTTTTGACAGGGGGTTCCTGGAAAGTCAGACATGGAGTAGACTTAGACGGAGCGAGAATACTCTCTAGTTGTTCGACCTGGGGGTCGGATTGTTCTTCACAAAGTTGATCAAGAGATGGAAATTTCGGCCTATCAAATTTGGATATACCATTCCTCGTCAGTCCACGGGGGTCAACTGGTGATGCCAACACCTTCCTGCTAAGGGAGGTGAACTTGTGTCCACGGGGACGGAGAGGCAGATCAGAAGGTAAATTGTGGAGGACAAAATAGCCATCACATCCAATTAAAAGATTAAGGGAGCATGGAGTGGATAAAACTATTATTTCGTAAATAGTAAAAGCATTTTTTTCACAAGAAGGGGTAGACTAACATCCACATAAAGATGAGAGTCACTACTAAGAGCTGTGACACCTGGTATCGCATAGATAGCACTTGGCTGATCATACATCAGTCTGAAATTTGGATACTGTACTCGAAATAGGCGAGCAATTTGTCTCATGGCTTATTGACAGCAATAGTCTCCAAGGCAAGTAAAGTAGCACGTGCCTTTGATTCTAAAAGTGTAAGGGCTTGAATATGAGCTATTTCAGAAACACTAGCATAAGTAAAGTCAGCTTAAGATTTCAATAAAAGTCTTTGTGCATCCGTTTGTACCTGAACTATTTCAATTCTAAGATACACTTCTACACTATTCTGCAACAGTCTTGCAATATTCAAAGTATTATTCACTACACCATCGGAAACGATATCTAATCGCTTATTTGTAACCCTGATTAGAGTAGACGTTTGGTCATGTAGAGCATGTAGTTTCAACTGAAGACGTTTCAAATTACTCTCAACGATGTTCACTCTATGAACAAGCTTGTTACGTTGTTTATCTGTGACTAAACCAAAAGCAGAACCTAGAAAAGATCCTACGAATGGCAGAAGTGAGCGTTTATGCCTACCATTGTCATTAACAGGGGCCTGTGAGACTGGCCAAAGTTTCTTAATGGAGCACCAATATTGGTGGATATGGCTTGTCAAAGAATCATTCAAATTCCGGTATGCAGCTGTGAGTGAACGAAAAGTGTTGCAAAATCCCTGGGCGGTAGATATATCTCATCTACGCCTGGGGGAAACCACTAAAGGTATGGAATCATCACACATACTAAACGGGGGTGTGGAAGCTGGTAGTTCAAGATGAGGAACAGCAAAAGTAACCCGCCATGTTGTCGCGCTATTGGCAACATAACCGTGTTTCGTGAGAAGGGCACCAACGTTTGGTTGGGCCAAGACAGTATCAGATGCCACTGCATGAATACCTATCAAGAGCAAACATAAAACGAACATTTTAACGTCGAGGAACTTTAGTCAACCTCTTTATGTATTGAACAGGGGTTAATGTAAATTCTTGTATTCGTACGCATTCTTTGCACTTTGGGCAAAGTTGAGGAAGATGAAGAGTGATTGAGGATGTGAGGATTAGGCACAGAATCTTCCTCTGACACAAAAACGTTAGCCCACAGATTTTTGTCGGCTGGAAGTGAGTCTAAAATAGCATTTATTTTGTCGTCCGAGAGAAATGCAAATGGTGAATCGTCAGAAGAGGAGTGAGGAATGTCGTCAGGATTCATGACAGGAACATAGTCATCTCACCTGAAGGGAACAATTAAAAATTAGTCCTATAGTAATCGAAGGGTAAGAAGTGTGAATCAAGTAGTAAGATGAGTCATTTGTCCTACTAGTTAGTACAAAATTAGTGGAAGTAACAGGTAATGCATGGAAGGAATCTAAGTTAAGAAATTAATACCACATAACCAGCATCTAGATATCCAACATGACGAGAATTCATCAAGGGTACTAAAATCGAAGTGAAGTATGAAGCAATAACACAATTTCTGTAAAATCTATCGATCAACATTTGCATAAATCTAAATGTTGACAAGTCTGAGTCAGAAAAAGATTTGTCCTCTTTCATAAGTAATCGCGTGAAGTCGTCTAACACTCGTGTAAATAGCGAAAAGTAGGAAGGTCATTCATCGTAACATATATTAAGAGTTTGCCGTAACTATCGGGAAAATTATTTGTCTCTATGTCTCAGTCATGTAATAAATATATCATCGAATCTCAAAAAGATTAGTTATCTCAATCTGTCAGTAAGAAATGTAAGTATTATCGTTTATCCACAGTATCAATTATATCAATTACTGAGTAATCATTAAATATATATCATCGTATTTCCAAAGTATTATCTGCTTTCACGGACGTGATGCCGAAATCTTTCAGGATTATCCTAGAACAGTCAGTCTATTGCGTGACTACACCGTCATCGTAACGTCCGACTAGGTATGGAAATGAAATAAGGTTATCTCTTAATTTATATTGAAAATCATACAATAAAGCATTTCGCAAATTCATCTCGTGAAACATAGCAAAAGTCATCAGACGCATTCATCTGGTAGAGTAATATAGTTTCGTCTAGTAACATTCGGTAAATGCATTTTGTACCATATAAATCAATTCATCAGAATCACATCTATCAAGGTCAAAAGTCACCTGCTTCATACGGTCGTCATGCCGAAATCTATCAGGATTATACCAGAACGGTCAAGCCTACCACGTCGTGGCTGCACCGTCATCGTAACTTATTTACTGTTACGGAATCATATAACATCGCTCATATTGAATTATTATTTACCAAGACCTAACCATATATAATATTATAATCATCTATGTCACCTGTTTATGTGAACTGAATTTATGTGAACTGTACTGAGAACAACTGAGTTAACAGGACTGTGGGTCACCATGTATAAGCAGAGCTGACTCAAAGTGGAATGTGGGTCACGACTTAACTGTAAGCACAATTGACGTGAGGTAGTGAAATAAAAATTTCGGGAAACATCATGAATAATAAATGAGGAATATGTGAACTCTATCGTAACGGGGAACGAATCATTTATTTCTTTCGTTCACGAGCCGAACGAGGGGGCTCAGAAAGTACATCTTTCTGAGCTTGCTTATTCAGAAAAGAGAAAGGCTCCCACGTATTATGCTTCACACTATATTCATTCCATTTAATCAAATATTCCATTTCTTGAGATCCTTTTTGTTGCTTCAAAATTCGTTCAATTTCAAAATGGGAGTCAGATTCGTTGTCATCATTGTCTGTGTCAGAATTATGCGGGTCTCTGACATGTATATCATCATTATCATTTTGAGAATCTATTCGGTCGGTCTCTGGTAAAAGGTCTGAAGGCGGGATGGCGTCACTCGGAAGGTCATCTTCAGGTGTAACACCTTCTTCGAATTGAAGCAGGGAAACAGGGCGATCAAAATGCAGGGGCAAAATCTGTTGACATGTATTGAGGAATTTAGCTCTACATTGGTATCACAAGTACGGACTTTAAAATTCAAAGGGGTAGTTTGTTCAATCAGGTAGTATGGACCACTATATGGCGATTTAAGCTTTCGTCCAGGGACCTTAGTAGCGGGAGAATAAATCCACACTTTATCTCCAACCTGAAAATGCCAACTTTTATTCCTTGAGTTGTGATAAGATTTCATCTTAGACTGCATGATCTCATTATTCTCTTTGGCCCATTTACGTGCTGTCTCGAAACGTTCAAACATGTACTTTACATAGTGACGAACGGAAGGACTAAGGTGGGTGGGGTCAGGCAGTGCTGTCTGGAAGGGATGTTTAGCATCTCAGCTTGTCATTAAGAATAGAGGGCTATACATCGTCGCTTGATGTACAGAAGCTCTCTTAGCGAATAAGGCTGAGGGTAGGAATAAATCCCAAGATGTTGGCTTATCGTGACAAAGGCGCGTCAAATTTTTAGAAATTGACTGCAAACTTCGTTCGGCCATTCCATTACTGCGGGGACAATAGGGCGTAGTCATGACCTTTCTGGCCTACATTAACTTGCAAAGTTCTTCGGCAATTACACTGCGTAACAACCACCAAGATCACTAACAATCGATTCAACATTTCCCCACCTGCACCAAACGGTGAAACAGATGGGGCCCAACTCTCAAAAAGTCAGGCGGATAAAAATCCCTCTGTCGATCAGGAAAATTTTAAAAGTGACTTACCTTGAGGAGTAGAATCGTTTGGTCCTTGCTCTGTCACCGGCGCGTCGTGTGCCACTTGCAGCTCAGTGGAAAACTGTTTCGAAGATCGGAGCCACATAGACTTAAAATCAAGTAACAGGGTGGCCAACAGGAACTCAATTGCAGTATCAGCAACGCTCTATGCCATAGATTGATTCAGATATTACGTACTAATGGTAGTACTGAATGGATGTAGGGGACATCTGTGGTTTGGGGTGGTTGACAGGGATCAGACACTCGCTACTATACTCGCTATACTTGCTGGCTGTGAACGGGGCTCTTAACCTAGCTACCCTATCTACCTGTGAGTTGGGAGGTAATAAGGACTGCAGACACAGAGTATACAATGCACAAGGGTCTCCTTTATTCGGTGCTGTATACACTAGTCTGGCTAGGTCGGCATGGCAAAGAGCGGGGCATATGAAATACCTGAATGCATGATACTCACAAAGTCCTGAGGATGCATAAAACACCCAAGTCTATGCGGTCACGAAGCTGAGTGTCGTGGATCTCCTAGCCAATTGGATTCTGGTCTTCTAGCTGCCGAGTAGCGATTTCAGGGCCTTTTTAAGGAAAACTGAGCATCTGTGTGAGGGCTGCCTACGTGGCGTCTTCTCCTGCTTCAGGGCTGCACATGTCCTGCCTGCATAGCTGGGAGGATAACTTCATCTCTATTTGTGGCAAGTGGTGAATTGCATCAGCCTGCATTTGTTGGCTTCACGTAGCACTCAGTAACCCTTATCATTTCTTGCCAAAGATGGTGATTGTCTATGATTGTCTATATATGTTTATAAGAGTCTGTAGGTAGGTAATCTATATCCTACAGTATAAGGTGGTGACATAATAAAGTAAAAGGAGAAATGATCTACAACACAAAAAGGTACACTTATGATGTCTCTCTGAAAGAAGTATAAGTTACCTTTTCTTTGCCCTTCACTCTTGAGTATGCCTTAAAAGCTTTTGTGATGACGCCCTTCCTTACCATACTTTTGATCTCATCAGCATATATATCATCTTCATTTGGTCCACGGCATCCAAAAAAGAGTGTCATGTCTCCTTTATATGGCATTAGCTGCTTGATTCTGAAGCATAAAAAATCCATTAAATAAATGCCTCTTTAACATTAGCGAATTAGTTCACGTGTCTTCTATTTTGGTAATAACTGAAACAGAACTAAAACTAGGCTGTATTTGGTGAATTTTCTATCTATGCTTTGTTTGATTTGTAAATATGATTTGTAAGTTATACTTCTTCGGGATATTAAAATGGTTACTTGCACAGGCAACTACAATAGAGCTGAGAATGAAAACAGAGAGGTGGTTTAGATGTGCATCTTAAATAAAGAGATTTGACAATATGTATCAATAAGATAAGACAGATTTACCCATTTCTCTGCCGTTGTCTCTTGTTTGCATATTTCTCTTGCCAGAATGCACGCAATGGAGCAATGCCACTCCCAGCACCAACTAACACTACAGGGACCATGGATTTCTTGGGGATATGAAATTTCTCAGATCTGTAAAATATTCATTAATTTATTAGACATGTTATTAATGCCATGATTATGATTATTTTTTGGCTGAGAAAGCAGGGACCAACCAAGCCATATTTGATATCACTCACTCTCTGATAAAGATGGTAACATTTGCCCCTTTTTTAAGCTGATTCAGGTAGTTTGTGGTGACCCCTTTATGGATGGGTCCCTCTCCTTCCTGGGTTCTGTACTTGGTGACCCCCATGGTCAGGTGCACCTCATTGGAGTAGCTCAGCTGTGAGCTGCTGATACTATAGAGGCGAGGATTTAGAACCGGAAGCTCAGACAACACAAGGCTGGAAGGTAACTCAATGGAAGGAAACTGACTCAGCACTTCTGGTAAGTTTGGCCAGTAATAATTTTTCCACTTGGAATATTCCTTTTGATTCTAAACAAAAGAAGGAATTAATTTTTTTCAGAGCCAGCTGCAAGATTCAAACACAAAACCCTTACTATTATATATGGTTTCATTTCAACTCAGCAAAGTGATACGTTTATGAATATTTAGCTTTCATGCCATATTAAGGATTATGGTTCTTACAACGATGTAGACCAGATTTTTTATTCCAATTTATCTCAGAAGATTTGGACCATGATTCTAGTTTTGGTATCTCAGATGACTTAAACTATGCCTAAACAACACACAAGTTTTTAATTACCTCTGAGATTTGGAGAAGTATTGTCTTTTCCTTCTCATTTTTGGCAACAGTGGACATGAGTTGTAAAAGTCTCTGGGTGGGCGGAGTGGTCAGATCAAGGATATAAGTAAGAGCATCTTGCATGGTCAGCCCTGACGGAAGGCGCCTGTGCTCCCTCCACTCTGCCAAAGTAAGCAAGAACCATAAAACATACATCACTGATAATGTATTACAGCAAGGACATCTTACAGTAAGTAAAGGCATCTTGCATAGTCAATCCTGCTGAAAGGTGTCTGTGCTCCCTCCACTCTGCCAAGGAAACTATGAACCATAAACCACATCAGAATCACTCACATTATAATGTATGACTGTAATATAAACATACTCCCGGAAGTGAAAGAGGCAATGAATCCAAAAGACGAGGTCAACAATACTTGCAGTCCCAGGCTAATACCAACAACGGTTTCATTAGGTTGTGATCTCATCAGTTGGATGGGGACTGACTGTGTTATCCTACTCCTGGTTTATATTGGTTTGTTTGTTTGTTTGTTTGGGGCTTTACATCACTTTCAACATTAATTCAGTCATTTCGTGATGAGACCTACTTGTAGCAGATATAGTTCTGCCTCACTGAATTGTCATGTCGCAGGTCCTTGACATGACAACCCACCCTGTCACAGATTTACAAGGACAACGGGTTAACCCTTTTGGCACGGGCCTCAGCTCATGTGGGAAATTGTATCATGAGTTCAATCTCAGCATGGCCGGGATTCGAACCCATGACCATTAGATCACCACATAGGAACTGGTGCTAATAAGCTGGCGCTCTAACCAACTGCGCCATGGACCGTGGCCTTTGGTTTATATTGGATTAGGTGGAGGTGGTAGCACCTCTGGAGGTGCTGAGCGCCTCATCTGTAGTGCCTCCTGTGTGGAGGTGTTGTTTTAGTTTCCCTTTGTAACCAAGTGGAGGTGATGTGGGTAAACCCCTATTTTCACGGTTTGGGAGTGATTGTATGCATATTTGTGCTTTATATGGGTCATATGGGATCTATTTTGATTCGCTATTTAATATTTTTGAATTTTCGGACCCTCTCCCTTAAAGCCACCAGACTATTTTGTTTATTTTGGGCTTCATACAGCCCCAGCAGGGGGTAGGAATCTCCATTTTGAAAACAAATATTTATTGCTCCTGTTTCTTTCTTTTGTGGATTTCTGGATCGTTTGTAATTAAGATATGCATAGGATGAATACCTTCATTTTTGTTGTGTTTATGACCATTTTTTCAGTCTTGGGACAATACTTCAACAATGTTTGGTGAAAAGACTCACACATAGAAACCTTTTTTTTCTAAAAAAGATTTTATTTAGACATTTTTGGGTTCTAGTGAAAAATTAATTGTTCTTGTTTGACTTATTTACCAGGTTTTGCCGTTTTATTTGTAGTAAGTTCTCAGTTTTTTGCTTTATGGCGAGTTTGGTTACTCCATTGAATTTTTAACATTTCTGCTAAAATTTCTGTGTACTCTGCGAGGGTTTTTCTGTGGGGAGTTTTAAACGTACTCCCTGTTCAGACAGATATCATTAAAACATCCCTAGCAGAGCTGTCAACTACACCAGTGCAGTAGATGACAACAGAGCTGAAGACGACAACAGAGCTGTTGATGATAACAGAGTTTCATTTCAGTTTATCATTTGATTTGCCGATGTTATCACAACACCTGATGAACATGTCTAAAAGTATAGATGCAATTAAAAAAGTTCTCAAAGATAGAATCTTAGCTCTGTTGTCATCTGCAGCTCTGTTGTCGGCAGCTGTATAAGTGACCATTTATGTTTCCCCTGAAAGTTAAATTTATAACTCACATTTACAAATCAAATATAACATATAAATAAATAAATTGCAGCTTTGCATACCATTCTTTTTCAGCACCTCCAAGTTGACAGCTTTCTGGGGTGAAGGACAGTCTACAATGGCCGCCAGCACCAAATCTACAATGCTCTTCTCATTGGCTGGTAGCACTCCCACATGATCTCCTGCCCTGTATCGTAACTGTGGATAACTGGAGAGGTCCAAACTTATCTCAATCGTCTGACGCCTGATTGGGTCAAAATATATAACAAAGCTTTTATCAGATGCAAATTTTACTCTCATTTAATAATTAAATATCTACCACTAAAATGCAAAATATATTTCACTTCTGTTTTCTTGTATGTTTAATGGCAATCTAAGTGTATACGACAATTCAAATATTTGACAGATATGGTAAATGTTTGGAAAGAAATAACAAGACAGATTTCTTTTAAGTTTGATATTTGTTAAATTGAGATCTCCACAACTCAATATATTTCCATTTTCAAACAGATCTTGTATTGCTTCATTATTATGTTTACAGATAATTATAAAACAAATCACAATTAAAACCTTGAGTTTGGCACTTGTAGCTGCTTCCTTGACTTCAGCTTGCAGACATGCAATTCTTTTTGATGAATCTTGGCCAACGCTATGAAAAACATATTGCCCATCAATTTGAAGCAACTTACAAATCATAATCTTTATTAAATTAAGGGTAGGGATAAGTATTTATCTGACACATGTACCCAACATTGCTTGCCCTAAGCTCTATACAGATAGTAGTCTAATTTATCAATTGTCCTCACAACCCTTGTCGCCATTGCCATATAATTGACATCATTCTACGCTGACTAAACAATCCATATTTGTTTGTATATTCATGTAATCTTTCACCAATCGGTGCACAGCCTGACCGCAACAATCAAAATTCATAATTTGTTGCCAATCCAGAAAGTGCTACATGTAATCTATAATTTACAACAGGGATCGACATAAGGGAGAAATGTTGTAATGGAGGAGAGTAAATGATGTATATGATATGATATGTCATATATGATGATTTGCTATATAATATACCCAGCAGGATGTCTGCACTGCGGCCCGTTGCTGTGGGCATTGTCCTGAATGTGGAGGTTGTCCAGGTCTCTGTGTCTCCTTCCAGCAGCACGCCTTGTATTGCCTCCTGACTGATGTCAAATACCCGGCAGGCTCTCTGCAAGCATCACAAGGCTATCTGAGTCTGGGTAATATCTCAAGCATTTGACAGATATGTTTGGAAAGAGATATGTTTCTTTGTGAAATGTTTGGAAAGAAATAGGTTTCTTTGTGAAAATATACTCAAATAATCAAGAGGAGGTTATCTAAGTGATGGTGATATTTCAAATATCTGACAGATATGTTTAATATTTTGAAAGAAATGTTTCAGTCATTATAAATGTCTTGAGAGAAGCGAGATTTCTCTTTAAAAAATATACTTTGGCTGAGAAATGTTCCAGTTATGTTAAATGTTTGGAAAGAAATAACAAATCCTTTATGATGAAAATATATCTCGATCATAAAGGGATTATACTGAAAGATCAAGAGGGCACAGTCAAAAAAAAATATAAATAGAAATGAAAAACCTGACAAGAAAAGTATTGAGACCTTGGTGACGATGTTCGCCCATTGAACAAAGGTTCGATCCTGATGATTGAGTTCATCTCCCAGGCCGATATTTGCAATCTGGGTGGCCCCCACGCCCTGCATGATGGTATTGAGGGTCTTAGAAAACTGGCAGTATGTGCCTTGGTATGCGGTGGACCCCAGGCCAAAGATGCTGTACCTGCAAGCACCAATAAAATAGCACTTAGCTACCCATGGTCAAAAGTTTATATAGCCAGTTTTGTCATTTTTGTCTTGGCTCCGAGGACTGGATTCATGACCTAACAAGGAATCATTCATTATCCAGTCCAAGGATCATCCATAGAATGAGTCTTAGATATAGTTACTCATAGTCATCGGTTGATGTGGCTCCAGTATTATTATTTCTGGAAACTGAAACGATCACTTAACAAAACAATATATTCAATCCTGCAATCACCAGTAGGTCAATTCTTTGATACAGTTACTGATGGTCACAACCTGATACGCCACAAGGTTGTAATTTAATGCAGAGAGAGTACAAAAGAATCATATTAAAGCTGTATCTGAAAATGGGAATAATGTAGGAATTTAACATTCTGTTGTGCATAATTTATATTTTCTGATATTCTCTTATATTAGATATATTTAAGCATATATATTTAAAGCAATGTTCACAATTTTTAATAAACTAGATTTACTGAATAATTAAACATGCCTATCCAGTTTTTAAACTAGACTTTGGTGAGATATGACTGTGCCATAATCATATAAATATTTTAGGATTTTTTTTTAAATTTTGATCTGAATATCACCCTTCCTTCTACAAAGCTTTATCTTTCCCCCAACATGCACAGTTCCTGATATAGCAAGTTTAGGGAGAAATGTCTGTTAAACCTACCTGACAGTCTTCATTTGTTTTTTTATGTCTGGAGTACATGTACTGGCTAGTATCTTGATCTTCTTAAAGAAGGCCTTTCCATTTTGAGGAGGATCCCCACTTCCATAGGTACTGGTGACAAATAAAATAAACTTTTCTCGTTTCAAATCTTGTACATTGTAGTCGTCCATAAGTGATACCTGTAAATCAAGTAAAATGTGTATATAAAATAGATAAATAAATAGAAAAAACAGTCTGTATATCAGAAAAAACAGTCTGTATATCAGAAAAAACAGTCTGTATATCAGTTATCGTTTCACGGACATAGAAATATCTGTCATAAAATTCTGTTGAATTTGTTTTGTCTGTAGTTTACACACCTCCCATTGATAAAAAATTGATATTGAGAAATAATGTTGAGTTAGTCAACAACTATGATTTATATATTAGCTGAGATTTATGCTAATATTTAATGAATCACAACAGTCAGGATTTACAAAGGACTCTTTTATGCTCACTGATCAACCAGAACTAATCAACCAGAACAAATGGTAAATCATTCTTTAGATTTTAACTTTTACAAGCCATTATTTATTCCTTTATGCGATACAATTTGAATTTTGACATTGGCCAATAGTTGGAGATATTTCAAGACACTTAGAGTCTAAAGATTTTATAAACTGGGTAAAATTCTGCACCACATGTGACATATAATGATACAGGCTTGTAAATCCATTTCAAATTATATGTTTAGGAAATGGTTGGTTTTTGAGATGATTGTATCATTTGAAAAATCTACTCACTGTAGTTCTGAACATTTTGTTCATGGTTTCCATGATTCTGTGAGCGAAACGTTCTGATTTTCCTGACTCACTGGCATATAATATTGTGCATGGTTCTCGGGAGTTGCGGAGTTTTAAAACCATGCTAGTGTAAAACTTAATTGCTCTGCAAATAAAACATAGTATAGCATCAAATAATCTTGATGGAACCAGGAGGCTGAAAGCTGAATAGGGTAAACTCATGCGTGCAGTCACACATATTGATTTGGTGGCAAATATATTGATGATAGCTACCAATTGATGGTGGCTGTTAGTTGGTCAGGAAATGCCTTAAAATCTCTAAAGGGATAAACACACAATGTTTCGTTGTATGATGTGTGCAATTATCACTAGATTTTACAAGTTATTTATCTGTTTTCAGGAGATTATTCAAAATCATTGAGAAGAAATATAACATGTTCCTAAACAATAATCATAATGTCACTTTCTTCAAACGTATTTCTGCCGTGAGAGATAACTTACCTTCAAAATTTGGACTGTAAAGATCGACAATTACTCTGATTTCAGATGTTTTCAAGTTATTAACAATGAGAAAATATCATGCAAATGAAGGTTTGATAATGAATATCAAAAATATACTAACGGAATGAGCATTTTCCAAGGGGAACAACGTTTTACTTTGCGATGTTTCTTCAGAAGATCTCTCCAAGGAGAACCCTAGACAAATGAATGAGAGAAATGATTTTCCTCTGAGAACCCTATATAAGTGATTACCATCAATGGAACAGAATAAATATTGATTAGATGTATGACTATTATATGATTTAATTCCCTCATTTTTATGGTTACTACTTTATTAGAAAATAACCTCTCCCTTAATTACCGGCTTCAAGTGCCACCATGGAAATGAGTAAAAAGCCATATGAATCATATACTGTGCTCATGGCTATGCTCATGATGTAGCCTATGGCAAAGAGATGAGACACATCTTGACTTACATACACATCAAGAACTATGTGGTGTTGTCACTGTACTATAACTTTAATACTTTTAATAATTTCAAAACATGTCTTCATTCCAGATATTATTGTCCTTGTCTATAACTAACTATTAACATTTTACAATTTTAAACAAAGCATTGATATTGCACTATGAGACATCCTACCTGCCAATAGTATCCAGGCTTGATATCATACAGCATCATCTTCTGGTGGAATACTGTACACAAGCTGCCGCTCATAGGAGGAACAATCCACAGCCAGTCACTGGGGCAGCCACCCCTCAGCTGGGTCTCCTGCTTGAAGTGCCTCATGAAGGACTCGGACAGGGTGTGGTGGTCCTGAATGGTGGCCCCAGCTCTCTTTATTATATAGTAAGACATTTATGGAGTAGTCTGATGGTGATATCTATGATGTAGTCTGAAGGTGACATGTATGACATAGTCTGAGGGTAACATTCATGAAGTAGTTTAGCAGGTAACATTCATGAAGTTGTCTGAGGGTGACATTCATGATGTAGTCTCATGGTGAATGAAGTAGTTTGAGAGTGACATTTATGAAGTAATCTGAGGGTGACATTCATGAAATAGTTTGATGGTGACATGTATGAAGTAAGTTGAGGGTGACATTCATGAAGTAATCTGAGGGTGACATTCATGAAGTAGATTAAGGATGACATTCGTGAAAAAGTAGTAAGAAGTCTGATGATCTTTAGAAAGCATTCATAATCTATGGTAATATTTCAGGTGTTCTATATTAATGAACAAAGATACATTATCATGTACACCATTATGACTGTTATAATTATAGTACAGAGAAACCAATCAATTTAGGTTTATACCTGGAAACTATGAAGAACAGCAATGTTGCATTCTATCAGAACCTGATCCTTCCATAAGGTTGTGTTATTGCTGGTATCAAGTCCGATTCTGTCAGCCACATCCTGAAAAAAATAAAAATGAAATAAAACAAAGTGTTGATAGATTGATAGAATCTTATTAAGTATGTTTTTTTCATAGTTCCAATAGTAATTTTAGAAACATAAATCTGCTTTTCTCAAAAAAATCTCATATTGAGCATTTCTTTGAATATACCCATACAGCTTTTATTGAATGGATTATACTTTAATTTTAGTTTTATCTCTTCATTTTGTAATATTAGAAGTTGATAAAATAAATATGATGATCTGCAAATATTTCAAAAGTATTTTAACACTATTTCTATTTTTGCGTATTATCAAAAGCCAATATCAGAGCAGTAATTTGTAGAATTGGTACGTTGCATTTTGACAAAATCTTATACATGAAAATGAGAACCTCAGAGTATGATTTCTGATTTCTAATTCTAATCTTGACCTTCAGATTAATGATATCAATAGTCTCACATGTTAAAATATCATCTCAAACTGACCATTTTAAGATAACTTAGCACTGACATAATATGAAAAATTGTCATGAAGTTTTAATGATTGTTTAGACAGAATCTATTGATAAAGTAAAAATCGAAAAGAAAAATAATATTATAATTACATATGCTATATTGTATCTCTGCACATCACACAGGTCTCTGGCTCCTACTTCAGTGGACATGTACCAGCCTGAGAAGAGTAAAGCAGGGTACTGAATGCCCCCAGCATCCATCATCATTCCAGATACTGCAGGCAGAACAAACCACTGCAACCCCAGCTCTGCAAACCAGTCATACCTGCAAAATGGTAATTTGCTCATTTTGTCTGTAGATTTGTTTGAAGGAACACTGCAATATTGTGTCCAGATAGAACAAAAATATCAAACCAGGAAATTGGAAAATGAGAATATATTATTTAATAAAACAAAAACAAAAGATCAATGGTAAAGGATGAAAGCATTTTGATGTTATTGGCAAAGGGTAAAAGTATTGTAGCATCATTGGTAAAGCCCTGTTTCCATTTCTGCAGTGCATCATGCATCGCAACAATTATTTTGCAGACCACACTGAGCAATAGAGGTGTTTGACAATTAAAACATCACAAAACTGACGCATACATGTGAACACTGTATGGCACTCTGCATGATGCTCTGCATTGCGTATTGCATTACGGACTGCACATATAGAAACACAGCCTTAAAGGTTAAAAGGACTATGGCTTCAAGACATACCTTGGATGTATTAATTTCACTTCCATAACAATATCTGAAGGCAATTCAAACCATTCTGGTTCATTTCCTGGTGCCTGCAGGATCAGGGGTAGCACATCAAATCGGCCCCCTTTACCTTTCCAACCAAGTAGCTCACATGCCTGCAATAATTACCGAAATATTACTGATGAATGCATTCACACATATTTTTGCTCAATTGTGATACTAGTAGCTAAGCTATGAAAATGCTAAAACATAAATAAATTGAATGAAATATACCTTAAAGCACTTAAGAGGCCAACATGTACTGAATGAAGTTCATCCATATCCAGCTTTGGTTTTGCATTTACCAATTTGTTTTGTTGTGATGAACCACCTAAAGAGGCTTTTAATACAAAATGCTTCATTGAAATGTTCGTACTTTGTACCACTTTCTATAACGTTCCATTACTTTCTATCACAGTTCATTTGGACCCGGATTATACTAAAACAAGAAATCGTGCCAACCTTAGTAAATTCAACCTCAATAGGGTCTCCGACCACAGTGCCATCTGGTTGCAGGTATCCGGCATAATGGATCAACTGGTTGTTCCAGAGTCTGAAATCCTCATATCCTGGTCTCCTTTGAGGGAATGCTGTTAATGCAGGTCTACAAATATAACTTCAGTCAACATAATGGTATTCATATATATATATATATATATATATATCAGAAAGACTTACCTCATAGATATTCAGTATTATTCAATACATCACCTCAGAAAGCATAACATTTTGTTTGATATTGAGGATACTTACATTATTTTACCTTCATTTGTGGAGAACTTTACATGATGGCATAAAGCATCAAACATCTCCTGGGCTGATGTTATATGTCTGTGGTCAAACACCTGGAAGAATATTGAGTATGCTACATATATATATATATATATTTAACAAGAGAGCAATGTCTATCTTAACATCTCTTTTAGTATTATATCTCTTCATTTAATAAAACTGCTTATGTTCTATTATAAGAGAACACAATGAGTTGCTTTTCATTGAAACAAAAAATGTTTTGCAATCATAAACACATTAACAACAAAATATCATTAAGAATTTAATATCATAAATGATAAATTGCAATTATCTTAAATGTGATGGTATAAAAGCAGATATCTGAGAAAGATGAAAAAAACAAAATTATGTGTCCATAGAAGTTGAGAACATACCGCCAGTTTATGCCACTGCTGCCTGCCAATGCATCTGGGTGCATTCCTCCACGCTGTCTTTGCAGCAAACACTAGCTCATCATAAGTATGCTCATATGTGCCTGTCAAGGAAATATCATTGCGAATGTCGATCCATCGAGTTTGGTGCTCTCCGGAATCAAGTCTAAAAAGATCATTATGTTGATGAATTCAAACATAATCAATCTCAAGATCCCAAATATATTGAATTAGGTAAATATTTTTCAATAAAGGATGATTGTTTTATGTTTATTTCTCTTAAGGGACCATTCATTCATATCACTTACTTATAAGAAGGGAATATTGAGGTTGTCTTTGATAAGGGACCAGTGGTTATATTTGAATGAATTTTTAATCATTTTGGAAATATTGATTTAAGAACTAAGTCCTGATAAACATGAGAGCACGATCCAAATAAATAATTATCAATATTTAATGTACAGGTTGATAGACTGGTAGTATTGTCTTAAGAAATCTTCAGCTTCTGTGAACAGTTCCTGCTTGGTGTAAGGAATACCCGGGTTGTGGCTTGAGATCTCATTGATCACACTTCCCTGGCATGAGTCTGGCCCACAGGGAAAAGTCTGCAATATGAAGTCACACTCATCATATCCAGGCATACATCTATTTAGTGACCATGTATTTCATGATGATCTTTTTTATGACAATATATTTATTGGCCATCTATTTAGTGACAATATATTTATTGGCCATCTATTTAGTGACCATATAATTATTGGCCATCTTTTTAATGACCATATATTTATTGGCCATCTATTTAGTGACCATATAATTATTGGCCATCTTTTTAATGACCTTATATTTATTGGCAATCTATTTAGTGAGCGTTTATAAAGTGACTATTTATTTAGTGACCATCTATTTTTGTGACCATCTATTTGGTGACCATTTATTTGATGACCATCTCTTTGGTAACCATCTATTTAGTAACCATATATATATAATATCTTTATTCATACGTACATAACATGCAGTATACATTGATTTGATAAAAAAAAAACGATTGTGTGAGGAAAAACAAAAACAAAATTTACAGTTATCTAACAACATCAACTTCAAGCAGTGGTTACATAATCAATCATTTCTTGACATTCGTCTATTGTGAAACCATCAATCCCTTGCCTCAATTCTCTCACCATATTAACTAGAAACATATCATTTTCACCAGGTGTAAAAACACTGTGATTTCCACAGAACATAGATCCAAATGGCACAGACCATCTTTTACACACATAACTTACATTCTTTGCAATTATACTTCTACAATCATACTCAGACATTTTTATTAAGAAGCTAAGGTTTTCATTCTTACTCTTACTCATACATACATACATTTTGCAGAACCGTTTAAGAACAGAATCCCAGGCATGTTTACCATTGTTGAGCTGACACATATATTTAGTAACCATCTATTTAGTAACCAAATATTTAGTAACCAAATATTTTGTGAACATCTATTTAGTGACCATCTATTTAGTGACCATCTATTTAGAGACTGTCTGCTAATTGACTGTCTACTTAGTGACCATCTATTTAGTGACCATCTATTTAGCAACCATCTATTTTATGACTATCTATTTTGTGACCACCAACAGCTATTCCATGCAATATGTCAATTTGATGACCTTATTTCATCACATTTTTTCCTGACCGAAGAGATGTTTGGCTCCAATTGCTCATTCTTCAGTAAATCACCAAATCACAAAACAAATATCAAAAACTGAAATAATAATGTTCTTAGAAAATGTTGGATGATGATTGTTCCATAACATTGTTCCCAAAATAAATCACTCTGGCAAAATATATTAGTTCATGTGGAGGTTCTGCTTCTCCCTTCTGCTATTTCAAATTCATTTAATTGGCACACTTCCTCATTTCATAACGATAAATATTTTACACCATTCAGACTATTATAGTAATTCTGATAACACAATCCTCACTTTATTATGTAGATGATCTTGAAACTTGTGTTTGGTTTCATGGTTTCGTAGTTTGAAAGGCATAGGGCACATGCCACCCGTGGTGGACATGGTGGACTGGGGAGACCCATTGCTATTGGTCACAGCTGGGACCAGTGGCCTCGTGAGTCCAGAGCTGATGTTCTCCACTGGAGTGCACATGATGACGTCACTCTCTTTCATTCAGATAAGACTTGCTTCCTTCTTGCAGATAATTGGACAGCTTTCGTTTTTTTTTTTTGGTGTCTTTTGTATGTGATAATGATCAACTGAAAGAAAAGGGGAGTCAACGATGAAATCAGTTAAAAAAAACAATCAGAAATTCACTTGAAAGGCAGTGTGAATGACCTGCCTGAAATAACTTTGAAATCACAGTGTAGATAATACCCATAGCATTTTTATAATGCATTTGTGAATTGGACAAGAAAGTATACAAAACTTCACAACAACAAACTATAACAGTAGCTCATAAAACGAGCCAAAACTTTACAGAAAATCAGTGAAGACTGACAGCTCTGACACCAAAGTGGAGTGAATTTTATCTTCCTTGTACCTATTCTAAGGAAGTAGTATGCTCAGATTTTAATTGATTGAATTAATATGAACAATGTTGAGATTTTTAATAATTATGCCACTCATGAACAAATCAATTCTAATGTCAAGGAAATAAATCATACAAAGATGGAAAAGATTTGATACTCAATCACATTTTGACAGGTGAGGAGGTGAAAATGTAAAAAACACAATTTGGAATAAATAACATGATAATTTGATACTTTAATTAATCATAAAAAAACTGTTCTAAGTGAGAATCAATTAACATGGGAAAATCTGGACGGTGTTCATAATGGCCAATGCCTTCATAAAACATTCCATCTCACTATAAATGAATGTTTATAATGATCAGGGAACAATACGCTTATCGGCTTTCTTGGTAGCAAAACGTAAACTTTAAAAGGTGGAATACCCTGCCCCTTCAGGTTAAAAAATACAAATCAATCAACATTTACTGGAAAAAGTAACAATTGCTTCTATGGTTGATTTGTCATTATGTTTTCAGATGCTGGCAATGCTTCTTATCTGCTATAAATGCTGGTCTCTCTTTGTTTCTTTTTTTAAAATTGAAAACACAATATTTTATCCCAGATGATTGAGATGTACATATTAATATGCTAATTTCACTTGGCTATCAACCTAGATATTTCAGCTTGTCATTATAGCATTCACCAAGGATGGCAATCAGAACAGTATATCTATTGACTACAGTTTATCTTTTGAAATCGATGTTATGTAACTAGTTTTTGTTCATGATAAATGTTCACATCTAATTTGTATTTCATAAAAAAGTTTAGGTTAATTCTTAATATGCAATCTTAGTTTGGTACACATTTCTATGGTAAAATTGTGCATCTCGTTAAAATTCCTGTGATCATAATTTTTGAACATGTCAATTTATTGAGAACTTGGATCTAATATTTTATATATTTAAAAAATCAAAATTCAAAAATCAAATCTAGCCATTGTTCATCGTATGGCATGACTCCGATTTCACTTTGTGTTAATGTGATTTAGTATTTGGCTGTGTTGTAAGCATCTCAAATAGCGTGAAATATATGGATTAGATCCGATTTTTAGTACGGCACACATGATGCTAGACTTTTTTTATCTCTTTATAATTATCACCGAAATTGGCATACCTGGTCCTAGTTCAGTTGATTTTATTTTGTTTTTATTGAACTTTCATGTCACTTTCTTCATTATTTCAGCTGAATCTCGACAGTACTAATATACGTATTTGTAGGAAATATAGCTCTGCCTCACTGAATCGTCATGTTGCAGGTCCTTGAAATGACAATCTACCCAGTCACAAAAACAATGGGTTAATCCTTAGGCATGGGCTTCAGTTCATATAAGAAATTGCGCTTTTGGTTTCATGACAGTGTCCCATTATTTGTAATCAAATGCTTTTGCATGAATTAGAATCCATCTCTATTAAAAAAGTGAGATAAATGTGTTCTAATCTGGTCCTCTTAATTATATTTTGACATCAAAACATATTTGTTTCTTTTATTATATATTGGGCATCTATAATTCAATCTTTTATACAATTGTAAGTCTCTTTGTGTTCTTGTGGTTCAACATCTTCCTGTTCACATGATTTTCATACAGTTAATATTAAAATGATGTTCAAATCTATTTCATAATGAATAAAAAAATATAATTTCTGGTTAAACATTTATCTATTCACATGGTTGTCATACAGTTAATATTAAGATGTTATTCAAATCAAATCAATAATAAATCAAATCAAAATGAAATTAAATACATGTCAGATTTTTTCATCTAAAGAGCAGTTTAATTAATTCATATTAACTTACATGAATTTCATAAATCACCAATTAATTAATTCATATTAACTTATGTGAATTTCATTTGATAAATCACCAAGATAAATATTTCCTTTATTAACTACATTAAACAATGACAAGATGGCATGATAAGAATGATAATAAATAATACAGTACTAAATGATACAGCAACTGACTTGTGACATTGGATTACGAAAATGTGTCCTGATATTGTTGAATGGTCCAATACTATCTAAGACAGTCATGACTATCTGCTAAAATTATCTGTTCTTAGATTGTAGTACAAGCATTGCACATGGATGATGACAAAGACTTCTAGTTTGACAAATTTCTTCAAATTTCTTCAAATTTCTTCAAATTTCTTCAAATTTCTTCAAATGTCTTCAAATGTCTTCAAATTTGTCAAATTACTTCAAATTTGTCAAATTTCTTCAAAACTGTCACTGATCTCTTAGATATGTCTTATTTCATAATCTTTTTGGTGTTTAGATAGTGATAGGACTTTTCAGGGTGAAAAAATGTTTACAACAAGCCAGGATATTAGCAAATCTTAGATAGTAAGTGAAAAGAAAGAGTATAAAATGTCAATATCGTGCCCCACAATCTTATGATACTAAACAATATTCTGATCTTTTAGATTGTTCAGTGAAAGCCAAGACATAACTCTATCAGCATGGTAAGTGTCATTGTCTTAATTTATGTGTAAATCAAAAAGAAATAGCCAAAAATTGGTTCCAATTTTGACAATGTGCACCGGTAATTGTCAATTTCTGCAGCCATCACTCATCACTCAGCATGATAAGTGTCACTTTCTAGATATATGTGTAAATATTTTTTTAAATTTACCGAAAATGTGTTGTTCTGATTTTGACAATTGACAATATGCAAACAGAAATGTAATCTATTGGATATTCATGTTTAACTCATGATTTCTAGATTAGAAACAAACTGACAAGGACATTGTATTTGCTTTAGAATACAAATATTGATGAAAAAAGTATACAAAAAATACATTTTTGGTGAAGATAAAATGCAAACCTTGGTACATGAAAAGAGTAAAAAAAAGAGAAAAACAAATATTAAAAAAAAATTAGGCAATTTATGTCTACATATTACAAATAGAACATGTTACTGTGTCAAGAAGTCATTTTCAACTTTGAAACAGTAAAAGTAGCAAAACTTACTTTGTTTGTAGAGTTTGATGCTGTTCACATCGTGAGCCCTCCTTTAACAATGATGTCAAGGCTATGTTGCATTTATTGGTCCAGTACAAGTTGCAAGAGCTTATGATATATTTCACACTGCATGAAACATGGGATTTACAAAAATTTACAGCCAATGTTTTGGTATTGTAAAGACCAACTACAATACTGGATTACATTTACAATTTTGTAAATACTCTCATCATATTTACAAGATGGAAATGTCAAGTAAATGTCTACCTATATCATATTTAACATTAACATTTAAATTCAAATTTGTATACAATGTTAAGTATGGTTTGTACGTATCCGACCTATAGGGACATAAATGGGGATATGGAACTATACTCGCTTGATTGCGAGGAAAGAAGGACTGCAGACTCAGTGTATACAATGCACAATAGTCGTCTTTATTCGGTGCTCGTATACACTACAGTCTGGCTAGGAAGGCATGGCAAGAGTGTGATATATGAAATATCCAAATGCTGATAACTGTTTAGAGCTCTCAGGCTTATTAATGCACCCAAAGTCTATACAAGTGGCAGTCATGATACTGAGTGTTGTGGATCTTCTAGGCAAGTGGTTTCTGCTCTCTGAGTAGCGATTTTGGGGCCCTTTTAACTGGATCTGACCAACACGTCATCTTCCTGTCGGATCAGCAATGCATTTCATTAGCCTGCACTTGTTGGCCTCCATGTTTGCACTCTGTAACCTTTCTGATATCTGCCAGATATCATGATTGTCTATACTTGAATACAAGAGTCTATGGATGGGTAATCCGTATCCTACAGTTACATGGAGGGGTCTTACACAACAGATAACACATATGTCAGTTTTGTTAAGTATGCCAGTGTATTTCCCTGGTGCTTGACATGAACAAACAGTATGCTTATATCATGATTTTCGCACAGAGTGATGTGCTATGTTCTTAGTAACACAGTTGTCTTTTCTTAATACCTTTCTGCCCTAATAACTTTAAGAATGTGTCAGATATATGTTCCAGTTGGAGTGTGCACCACCATTTAGAAAAAAAACCTTGCTACACCACTGATACACTATTAGAAAATTTGAGACAACTAATGCAGCACCTGCCAGAGTCATTGCTGTCACCTTAAAATCTAAATACTCATTTAAGAAAACTCCTAGATATTTATATTTATCTAGGATTTCTATCTCTTCATTATCTATACAGAATACAGTGTCAGTTTTCCTTGTATTCTTATTTCTAAAATGTACAATTTTTGTTTTATCTTTGTTAATTTTCAGTTTCCATTTGTCACACCATTTACCAACAAAGTCAAGCAATTTTTGAAGTTGATTCTCATCTTCTCCAAGTATAACAATATCATCTGCAAAAAGCAATATACACAGTTTACCTTCTTCATAACTTACTCCAAGATCTAATTAATTTATTTCTTTAGCCAAATCATTTATAAATAGGGCAAATAAGG
Organism: Amphiduros pacificus; assembly: GCA_949316495.1. NCBI lineage: Eukaryota > Metazoa > Annelida > Polychaeta > Phyllodocida > Hesionidae > Amphiduros > Amphiduros pacificus. The sequence continues at coordinate 5,506,859 of OX439011.1, forward strand.
TTGGTGATCTTAATCCATCTAATACATATAACATTAAAACAAACAGTTGATCATATGAGACAAGCATTAAATCCTATATATCTAATGTTGCTGATTTAATCTTACACATTGATGTTTGATGTTTTCACTGAATAGATCATTTACTTGACCTTGTTGTATTGTGCAAATTGTACTGAGTCTTCTCTTGGGGCGGGAGACAATATATATTTTGTATGGAAGTGCAATACCACTGCGTACTCAGCTCCCCTAAGGCACCCGTAAAAACCAAGTGTCAAGGCTGCCTACCCCATCAAACCGAATTCATTATCTGGCAGGAGTTGACTGTCCGGTTTCTCAAATTATTTCATTGTTCCCATCCAATGTCAAGAGGCTATGCCGAACGTGTTGTTCGGAAAGCCTTAACTTATTTCAAACATGAAGGCAAGGATAAATATTCGGTTAAGTACTTCAGAGCTTTGACTGCTCTAGACCCATGGATATCTTCAATACCTCATAAGAATACCTTGCAAGTCCAGTATGGGTTAGCTTCTTTCCCTCACGCTGAACGTGACAGGATGTAACACACATGGCTAATTATCATACCACATGTGGTTTATGCAGTCAACAGCCACAATGGGGTACAGAAGGGGATTAGCACAAGGTGAAACATCATAATGATTGATTGTATGTTCTATAGCTTGTTTTATGTAATCAGCAAACGAGAAAAAAATAAATTATAGCAATAAATATATAAATGTATTGCTATAATTTAAGAGGTCCTTAAATTATAGTAAGATATATATAAATTACATTTTTTATTAATAGTTAACCAATATTGTCATAACAAATTATAAGAGAGGAGATATTTGTTTTTGTTGCAGATATTATAGTTCACAATATCCAGATTTACACTTTATTTCTTCTATATTGTATAATCTGATATCAAAACTTTAATTAAGATTGGACTGTTTGCTACAAGGAAAATGTGGCAATGTCTATGTGATACTAAACATACAAAGAACCATAAATTGCATGAATATAAGAATTATCTTCTTGTTAATCAATTTAAATAAGTATTAGAAAGATTCATCTCACCTTTTGTTCAAAACTACGCAGAGCAAGAACATCTTTTAGCTTTAACTTTACACTTGTATTCATATTCCTTGACATGTGCTCCTAGCTGGTCAGCTAAGCAGATATAATATTGCCCTGTTTCACCCCAACCTGGCCTCTTTCAGGGTGCAACACACATCCTCATGGGACTGTCACCATGACTACGGCCAACTGACCCCAGTTATCTTTGGATACAAGTGCATCTAAGAATAGCCAGCTGAATAGCCTATCCTCGCTTTTGACACTCAGAAGACCATGCAATTTCTCAGAGGCAAACCTTTTCTTACAAAACTGATCAAAACACACTAAAAAACATCACAAATGAATTTTATTACTCCCAAGGTCAAAGAAAACATATTAAGGATATGTCTCATCCAAAAATAAAAACAAATATCATTTTGGAAAGTATACTTTTGAAGCTGAAAACATATAGCTCCTGTATATGTGTATGTGGGACTTGCAAGGTATTCTTATCAGGTATTGATATCTTGTACTATGTTAACCACTACTAGAAATACAGATCATACATATACTCGCTCCGTAGCTTAACCACTTAGGTAGACTTTTGTTTACTGATGCGCATTTGCATATGTAGGATATAGATTACCTACCCAGTGACTCCTAAGAATATATATATAGACAATCATGGACAATCACGGTCTCTGGCAGAACATCATGCATAGATATTGTGTGCCGCGTGAAGTTAACGAGTGCAGGTTGATACATCGCCTTAACCACTGCACCTAGAGATGACTCACCAGGCATAAGATATCACGTGCAGGCAGACGAGCCCATGTAAAACCCCCGTGTCGCAAAAGGAAGCCACGCAGGCAAGACGAGTCCATCCAGTGTCGCAAAAGGAAGCCATGCAGGCAAACCCCACACATATATAATATCTTTATTCATACGTACATAACATGCAGTATACATTGATTTGATAAAAAAAAGCCGATTGTGTGAGGAAAAAAAAAAAAAAAAAAAAAAATTTACAGTTATCTAAAAACATCAACTTCAAGCAGTGGTTACATAATCAATCATTTCTTGACATTCGTCTATTGTGAAACCATCAATCCCTTGCCTCAATTCTCTCACCATATTAACTAGAAACATATCATTTTCACCAGGTGTAAAAACACTGTGATTTCCACAGAACATAGATCCAAATGACACAGACCATCTTTTACACACATAACTTACATTCTTTGCAATTATACTTCTACAATCATACTCAGACATTTTTATTAAGAAGCTAAGGTTTTCATTCTTACTCTTACTCATACATACATACATTTTGCAGAACCTTTTAAGAACAGAATCCCAGGCATGTTTACCATTGTTGAGCTGACACAGTAAGCTTCTATGGGCTTGATATGGCAAACCCCAGATTCTTCTAACTGCCTTGTTCCAAGCTATCATTAGGGACTCAATATGGACATCAATTAAGTTCCATGCCTGAGATCCATAACAATGACAACAATAGGATTCTAATAGGTACATCACAACATCGGGTGAGGTATTCCGGTACCGTGTAAGCAGGCCATTGACTCTACCTATGAACCCAGCTTTTTCATGTCTAATTTCCTCTGACTCTGACAAGTTATCCATGAGATAGTTTCCCAGATGTTTGACACATGTCTTCCATTGGAGTTTACACCCATCAAGATATATATCTATCTGATCATTTAGATTTATTCTACGATCTGGACTTCTATCAAAGGCCATACACACTGCCTTTGTACCATTATATTTTACACTGTACTCTTCACCATATTCAGTGCAGATAATAATCATCTTCTGCAATCCTTTTACACTGGGACATAAGATTGTCAAATCATCAGCATAGCCTTCACACCCATAATACATATGACCTATATAGCACCCACTCCATATGACGCGCAACGATCCTTAAAAAGGGCCCGCAACTGTTGGATCCTCGGAGAGCTGAGACTGGAGAGAATATTCCAGCAGACCAGAATTCGGAGACCGGAAAGTCGAGAACCAGCGTCCACTTGCCTCGAAAGATCCACGATTCTCAGCATCGTGACCGCATGACTTGGGTGTTTTATGTATTCTCAGGACTCTATAAGTATCATGCATTTGGGTAGTTCATATGCCTCGCTCATTGCCATGCCGGCCTAGCCAGACAATTCCTTTGAGGATTTTACCTTGAAGGTCTTGTAATATGACATGACTGTTGTCCAACATTGTATTGATTGCTAACGGTCCACACCATTTGAATAAAATCTTTGTGGAGTTAGTTTTCAATGCGCTATGGTCCAGACTTAACAAATAAACCAAAGATCCTTCCTTAAATGGTGAAGAGCCTTGATTTGATTTGTTATGTTCCTGTAATCTCCTCTCTTGTATTGTTTCTTGCAATCGCAATACTGTCTTACTAACAGTCTCTAATCTAGATTTAAGCATTTCAACATATTTTCTATAGTCCTTTGAAACACTTGCCACTGATGGCATGTCTAATCCTACAAATGTTGGTGCTTCTCTTAAGAATACCAAGTAGTAAGGACTAAAGCCTAAATCTGGGAAAACAAATGAGTTGTAGGCAAACGAAACTGCATTGGCATATACATACCAATGTTTAGCATTGTTTACCAAATTGATGGTTATCAAATCACTCAATGTTTTGAGATGTCTCTCTGTCACTAAAGAAGAATGATGTCCGACTGAAACAAATTTCAAATCAATTTTCAAAGATGTTGCCAAATATTTCAGTACTTGATTAGTGAATGCTGTATCCTGATCTAGGATGAGTCTCTTTGGAACTCCAAAGGTGAAAATCAGTTTCTGTAAGATTGCTCCACTTACACTGATAGCATCCCTTGATACTAATGGTATCACAATAAAATATCTTACAATAAAACTAGTGCGTATCTGTGACCTTGTGATGATGTTGGCATGATCTTGAAATCACCTGAAACTTGTCCAAATGGAGTGTATTCATCAGGAATTCTCATGTTGTATTCCTATGGATAAGACGCTTTGACTGGCATCTTACGCTGCGAACAAAGATGACATGATCTACAATATTTCACTAATTTTTCATATAGTCCTCTAAGGTGACTTGCCAATAATGTGTCATGATACATTTCTAGAATTTTCATGTGCATACTCTCTGGTATTGCTAATGTCAACTTGTATTCTTCCTTATCCTGGATTAATCTGAACAATACACCCTCAATTATGATAAAGTCTTCTGCCATGTTTCTAACTGATTTGGCTGCTCTTTTCTTTGATGGTAGCATTTGTGATGTAATATACTTGTAAATATCTTTCATGTATGGATCTCTTTGCTGAGCTAGTATCAAATCTCTAGTGTCCATAGGTAGATGATAATCCCTAAGAACTCTACTTTTCACTGATGCTAACAGAGAATCAACTTCTGATTGTCTTGGTATATGTTTTCTTAGAATCATTTCGTCACTGATTTTGGTAAAAAGTGGTTTTGATTCTTCAAACAAAGTATGATTTGGCAATGAATGTGGTACATTAATCGGTACAGGTGTTGGTAACCTTTGTGGAACTTGTTCTGTCCACACACCTGGTTGTGATTGCACTGTTCCGTTTAGAGTTACTAAACTTTGTGGAACTGATGAATCAAAAACTCTAGATTGAGGTAACTTTACACCTGAGCGAATAACAGATGTGTCCACTACATTGGATTGTACAGGCATGTTTTCTACCTTAACATTGGCTTTAACCTCAGTTTTTGTATAGTTTGCATCCTGACTGTCGTCAGCTGTCGTTATTTCATGGTGAGTGTGTCCCTGAGGAAATAGACTAGGAATGTCTATATTTTGTTCCCTAGCATATGATCTCGTAATCCTCCTAGAATCACTTTGCTGTTTACCTGCCAAATTTTTCTCACTTTCATTCACTCTAATTTTGCTCTTTGTCATTGACCTAGTAGTAACTGGAAATGCTATAGGTTGAGTTTTCTCAATCTTTCCTGGTATCAAATCTCTACTAAGAAAGTCTACTATCACTAATTTTGATCCTTTCATATATGATAAATCAAAACTATATACTGAAGCCTTCTCAAGTAATATTTGTAACCTTCTTGTGGGTGGTTGTGATTTTGAAGCTATAATTTGACACAAACTAGAATGATCTGCAACACAACTGAAATGTGTGCCTCTGAGCAAATATTTGAAAGCTGTGATGTTTTCTACCAGTCCTTTCATTTCAAGTTCTGAAATACTGTATCTAGCTACACTTGGTGGTAAAGTCTTGCTATGATATCCTATGAGAACTTCCTTGCCTCGTTGATACTGAAATAATGCACCTCCTATTCCTGATATACTAGTGTCTGAATAGAGTACAAAATGACCATGATTGTTTGGTAAGTGTAACAGTTGTTCACTCTTCAATAATTGTTTGATTTCATTGAAATTGTCCATGCATTCTGTTGTCCACACAAATTCCTTTTGAGACTTTTTCTTACCACTTAACTTGTAGATTGGTTTAAGCAGTATTTGTAGTCTTGGAATATACATTGATAACCAAGTAACCATGCCGCAAAATCTTTTCACTTCTGTTTTGTTTCTCAGTGGTTTTACTCTATCAACCGCTTCAATCTTACTTTTGACTGCTCTAATGCATACCTTTCCATCAACTATAACTATCTCATGACCTATGTATGCGATTTTGTTTCTAAATAGCTGTGCTTTAGAGGGACTTAGTTTTAAGTTAAATCTTTCTAATGCTTCAAGGATCGATAATATGTGTTTCTTGTGATCTTCAACTGTCTTAGAAAAAACACACAAATCATCCATGATTGCTAAAGTAAACTTTGATGAACCTTCAATTGTTTCCAACACTTCATTTATCACATTTTGCCATATCGAAGGTGATATTCCTAGACCCATTGGTAACCTTAAGTGAGTGTATGATGAGCCTCCGTAGTATGATGAAATACCTGTGTACTTTCTACATGAATCTGACAATGGTAGACAGTAAAATGCCATTTTAAGATCTAAGACTGACATTACTGTACATTCTGATGCACCTATTGTTTGAATTGCATCTTTTACCAACATGAAAGGATAATTTTGTCGCGATATCCTAGAATTGAGATATCTCAGATCTGTAACTAAACGTGGACGAGTACCGTCTTTGCGGTTAACTACCAGAACAGGTGAAGTGTAATCACTCCTTTCTTTCTTCAATATACCCATGAGTTCTAGTTTTCTCGGTTCTTTATCTAGGAATTCTTTCTCTTTGTTGCTGACTACATATGGCCTAATATAAAATGGTGTTCTATCTGTTAAATCAAAGTCTACAGTGAAGTCTTTACAATGGCCTACTTCTGAATGTAATGCAAATGCCTTTGAATGTTTGTTCATAACATGTAGCAGTTCTTTCTTACCTGTTGCATCTAATACACAATCTGAATTCAAATCTATGCTTTCCTCAAGAATATCAAGGTCTGTTTTACTAAGTCTTGGATCATCCTTGTCTAAGAATGGATATTTCTTACTTTTCTCTGATCTCAATTGGTCCCTATCCTTACCTGATATATAGTTTTCCTGTTTGTCTGTGTTCCACCTACTTAGATCCCTGTGTAGTACTGTTTTATCCTGGTCAATTTCTATGTGTGTTATGGTATTATATGATGGCAATGATTGTACAGAAGCTATTAATGAATCTGCATTAAACTTCATTTTGTGATTTGTCAAATTTTTCAATGGAATAGCAATAGTGTTGTTCTTCACATTAACTAATGAACATTTTGAAGTCACTTTAGTTAACTTTGAAGTACATGTTAACAACATATCTCTTCCATTGTAGTGTGATGGAACTTTTGCTTTTGTATATACTAGTCTTTCTTCATCTGGTCTTAGCGAAAATGAACTATATGGTCTGACTGAATAAGCTTTTTGATTGAATTTCAATGTATGAGCTTTGAAGTCTAAGACTCCTCCTAATTCTTCTAATGTATTGCTTCCTAATATAAGGTCAATAGAACGAACATAGGCCTGGTGCTACTAGTGCTGTTATACTGAATTTGTAAGTTTGTACTTGTAAATCAAAAAGTACTTTCCTATCACAAATGATGAAATCTCCATTTGCAGTTCTAAACTTTTGCCTAGGATGATTGCTACATTTCAATCCTAACTTTTGTACAATTTTGTCACTAATCAACAATTTTGATGCTCCTGAGTCAATTAATATACTACTGCTAATGTTGGCTATCTTGCCTTCCACTATGTTTCTTGAGTTTAATGATATTACAGAATCTGAACTATGTGACTGATTATTCTGACTATCATCAATTTGACTTACTTGCTGCATACCTAACTTGTTTCTACCTGTGTTCTTTTGTCTAGATAAAGCTCTATATCTTTTTCGTCTAGGATTCTTGATACTTAAGTTCTCCTTCTCACCATCACCGCTTGGTCCACTCGGGTGGTGTTGTCCTAGTTTAAATTGAATTGGACGCTTCTTTTCTGTCTGCAGTCCTTGGCGATGTGCTTTCCCATCTTGCCACAGTTATAACACTGAATGAGACCTCTCTCCTGCGCTCTTACTGGTCTTCTTTCTCGACTTCTGTCTTGATTCCTGTCTTGTCTGTGATATTGGCCTGGCCTCCTTTCTTGACTCCTGCTTCTGTCATTGGGCCTGTAGAATGACCTATCTCTGCTTACATAGGATCTGTTGAATGGTCTTCTCCCTCCTTGTGGTCTCCCTCTGTGTTCACCTTTCATCACTGTTTGTTAATGTTGCAACTGACTCTGTCAATGCTTCTATAAAGGATGATGTCTGCATTACCTGTAATTGTGGCACAGGTTTGCACATTTGAATGTCCAATAGATTTTGGGCTAGAACTGTTATTGCATTCAGATCCGCTGGGTTTGCAGTCGCCAGCGCGGTGCGAATATCAACTGGTAACCCCTGTTTCAGAGCGTCACTCAGATAATCATCCCCATATCCTAATCTTTCTGTGATACTGTGTAATCTTATCACAAATTGGTCGACTTGTTCACCTGGCTGCAGGGCGGCGTTTCTCAAAGCTGTTATGCAGGCTTCCCTATATGTCTTCAACCTATAGAAGGTATCTCGCATATCGTGGCAAGGGAGTGAAGATTCAAACCACATGCTCTGTTTTTAGCACATCCACAATTAGAGAGCACGAGAATGACCTTGGATAGCATGATCATACGTGGTTGATCCTAGAAAATAATTAAAAACTCCTCAGGCCAAGCACGGGGCCATGGCACTTGAGACGCAGACGGCAAAAGCCTGTATCTGTAGTTACATCAAATATCGGTACATTGTTACACGGCTAATTTGACACAGCTGAAAAGGTATATTCCTCACAGCACGTCTGACTGACAGGAGATTCTAGGAAAGCACGAATGACTGAGAATACAGACATAGATAAACAGGCCTGTAGGGCACGCAAGACGGGAACCAGCGCTCTAAGGACTGGTAATTGCACTCTCCAATCGGAACCAGCTGTTCTGTAGGGTTTAAGTCGAAATTTGTAGCATCAATTTCATAAGTATCAGGTATATTATTGATGAAAGATTTATGTAAGATTTGGAGCAAAATGAACTCTGAACGACGAAAATGCAGGGTCCTGCGTAAATCAAAGAGTTTTACAAGCATCACATTTTAATATAACAACTTAAAAATTTCGAACAACGCCGGGTCGGCACGGTGAACGTCATGGTAAACTTGTGACAGAAAATAGTTATAATGTAATTAGTTCGTAGTCATGAAACGATATACATGTATGTGTAATTAAGCATTAGAAATAGAGGCTTTTCCATAATTTGCAGAATATAAATGTACATGGAATTATATATATGTATGGATATGCCTGGAGCGAATAGAGGCTTTTTCAAAAAAATTTTATTTTTTTATTTTATCATGTTGCAGAGCGAATGGAGAAGAAAGGGCAGAAGAGAAAAAGAGAAGAAGAGGAGATGCAAGGAAGAGAACAGAAGATTACATCGAATGGTGAGGAGCATGAGAGTCAGGATAATTACAGAAGTGAACCCATGTCTGCAGGGGCAGACTTCTACCGTTACCTGTGATGCAAGATACCTGGATACACTCTCTAAGGATACATGAAGTCAGCGTGATTCTAGTTTAGCAGGTATGAAAACATTATAACACATGAAACTGTAACGAATATAACAATAATGTAATGTTTCTTCAATATTACACGACTATGTGTTACTACGTACCATTGTGGATGGTTGGCGAGTCTGTGTGAGAAGTATACAAGAATTATTACGTTTATATAAGATTGAGTCATTAAAATCAGAAATATTTAAATTACCTTACTTTGTGATATACATGATCATAGAGTCCCCATGTAGTGGAACAATAATTAAGTGGAACAATGGCAGTTAACGCAGGCATGCCCCATATACCAAACCTCACACGCGGACGCTGTAGTTTTCGCCATACAAGGCAGTGCAAGAGCGCCCCGTGCGGAATGTAGTGTCAAACATTAAATAGTATTACACATACTCATGAATACACAGTGTCCAACAAAATACAACATGTAAAATATTGAATTAAATACAACAGTTAAAATTTAAATAAATTCAAAAACAATAATTAGCTTTAAATACTCTCCAAGTTAAATGCCACACGGTTAATCAATATGAACTTAATTTGTCATGTTATTGCTAAAGTTACCACAAAAGACAACAGTTAAACTTTAAATAAATTTTAAGCTATATATCATACAAATAATCATCATGAACTTTATTCGTCATGTGATTGTTATAGTTACCACCTACAACTCACCACACGGCTTTTTACAGCCAAACTACATACCTATGGAGGCATACAACATTAATAAGAGCAAAGTGACAACATTACTAAAAGTTACTAGTACTTCAAAGCAAGAATCTTGGGCCCATGTCAAAAAGGCATTTGCGTTACATAACGGCAAATGCAGAATCTGAGGCATGGGAGTGAATGACCAGTAAACACTCGAAGACAGGTGAACTTCGTAACCCAATAGGTATCACGAAATAAGCACGCTTTTCATGAAAGCAAGTGCCACACTTAAGGTGACAGGGTCATGACATAACCCATACAGAAAAACACTCCCAGGAGATTATCATTACAAAAATAGGAAGTAGGGAAATGCCAAAGCCCGAGAAGGAGATATGCGAAGCCGTTACGTATACATGATTATTATATTGCAGATGATGTGGACCTAGTCAAGCAAGTTTCCCCACATCATCTGGGCTCCCCTCACTATGTAACAAGTAGCAAGGTATCTATGAGCATACAGCATGCCAGACACAACAGCTGAGAACGAAAGCAAATGAAAATACCCATTAAAAAGGTAAGGCGATCATGGGGACACACTACTACAAGGTGGATTGCCAGGGCAAGGAACGTATTATCACTTGCCATATTGGATATGACAGAGGAGGTGGAAGTGGAAGACAGGCCAAGGTAAGTATTATCACTTGCCATATTGGATATGACAGAGGAGAGTGGAGGTGAGAAAAAATCACGGCAAAGCAACTTAGCCAAAACGACACACTCACATGAAGAAGGGAACTAAAATGGCAAATTCAAGGGAAAGGAGGAGACCATGTGAGACATGTGTGCCCAGAACATGGAAAAGAATGCACAAAATAGCCTCCCACAATGGAGACGACAAGGTATTGGAGTTGGAGGAAGGGTTAAAAATAAAAAGAAGAGGCAAAATGGAAGCCAGCTACTGCATCCTCAAGAACCAATCATAGCAGAGGATCAGACTGAACTACACACTGATCAAAAATCAAAACAGGGTGCCGGGGAGAGGTCAGGAAGACTCTGGGTGGTCTGCATACGGCACAAGTGATGAGAAAGTTACAAGGTCGCGTCCGACAGCCAACAAAAACAACAGCAGGACAAACAGAGCTTTTATTAATTTATGTATTTGACTTATTTATCAAGAACTGCAAAACATCATACTGATAAAGTCTTTTAAGCAAATTATACATATTTATTATATTTGTTTGTTATTATATAAATGCTGATGATAAATTCTTGTGTTATCTACATATTGTATTAACATTTACATTTTGTTTCTAGTCAATATTACGTTTCTATTTTTACTGTTTTGGCACTTTATTGTGTCGCTGTGAAACCATTTATTCATTCATTCATTTTACCATTTTTAGGCACTAAATAACCTTAGTGGTTGATGTGCCTCTAAGCAACCATTCATTCATTCATTCGACAATAGTGCTTTGTTCTATTGTCATAACAGACCCCATAAGATGGTTGTTATGGTTGATATTATATAGGAGAATATATAGACGTGAGTTTCTATTTACCTTGAGGCGGCATGGTATGACATGGCCTTCCATTGCTGCATATATCAGCAGCGATGCGTGTATAGCGTGGTACCGTGCGTGCCTTGCTTACGCATTCCTTGCTCATTTGTAGATACCCTCATGGGCCGTTGGGATGTTGGGCCTCCCTTTCTTTGCTGGAGGGGCGTTCTCATCTGAATTTTTGCATTTAGCGTTGGAAGAAGACTTCCTGGAGGTCCCTTCCCCAAGGGGGTTTTCCTGACGTTTGAGGTATGCCTGGAAGGCCTCTCATTTTTCGGGATCAACCTCAATAGACCTGGTATCTTTGGAGACGACTTTGACCATGGATTGTGTCGAGGCAGAACCAGTTATACTGGTCTGGCTGGTGGTAAGTCGGGCAATCTCTTCAGTGAGATGCGTGCTAGATGAGGATGTAGATGGCTCCGACATCTTAGGATAAAGTAGTACGTGAGAAAAAAAACGAGGATCCTAAGATTGTCTGCGACAACGATCGCAGCCCCTACCAATACAAACAAGGGTTTCGATCACTTTGATGTCTTCAGTGGGATGGGGACTGACTGCGATATCATATGGTTTGTTTATATATGAAAACTGAGGAGGTGCTAGTGTAGGATATAGATTACACATCCAGAGACTCTTGAGAACATATAGACATTCATAGACAACTTCATTGATGGTTGATGCATTGCTATAACCACCACACTGAGAGATCACGTGCGGGCGGACGAGCCCATGTCGGATATGCAGGCAGGACGAGTCCATCACGTACAGGCGGACGAGTCCATGAGGTGTCCCATGCAGAGGCGACGCAGGCAAGTTCCACGCACGACACAGAGTGATCCATATAGCGGCCCACAACCATTGGATCCTCGGAGTTAGACCACGGAGAAGACCGCGACCGCTTGCTTGCCACAGAAGATCCACGACTCTCAGAATCGTGACTACATAGACTTGGGTGTTTTGTGTATAGATGGGATCTCATAAGTATCATGCATTTGGGTAGTTCACATGCCTCACTCATTGCCATCCCGTCCACGTCCCCCAACGACGGGTACTCTCCATTAGTGGGTAACAGTATATCTATGTGGATTGACTTAAATCTACAGAACACATATGGCTGAATGGGGCAATAAAGTCATCAGTTGATGAATTCACTACCTAGAATTAGTTATCAAGCACTGCATTCTAAGGTCCTTAATGTTATGTAATACATTTATTTAAACAGACATTACACTGATGTCACCTGGTGATATTTACTTAGAGATAACACTACTATCTGATAAAGTTTGGAGAGGAGCTTTATTAATAAAGCGAAGCAACAGGTGCTCATGAAACCACACTACACACACAGCAAACAATCATAGATACAATATCATTTAACACTCACTACAATTCAATACATCAATAATATCATAACATCACTCATTGATAATTGACTTATAGTAGATTATGAGTTAGATATCATGGTAATAGCCAGATTCAATACATGTATGTGTAGTGGGTAGTAGGAGATAACAAGAATCTTATCATTGCACAATATGCACAAACTGGTGTGCCCAAACATCCAATATATTTCGTTAATCCGAACCTGTTTATTTTGTGAATCCTAGTAAAGTGAGGTATATGAATTTTGGACCCGTAAATTTATTTTTTTTGCCCTTATATTGAATCTGACTATTTTTAAGCAAATATTCCAAACCCAAGCTTATTTCTAATCACATAGATTAGGTCATAGACCCGCTCCAGGTCTCCAATAATATTACCTTTCAATGATAGCTTATTTAATAAGCTTTTATGTCATAAGACTGCTGCACTTACTACCAGGACTATGTCTCTTAGCTTATTTATTAAGCACTGAGCTTACCTAATAAAAGCCAACTACGAGGAATGATGTACAATGATTACTTTTAAGAACAGATATTTGCTTAAAGATAATCAAACAGCTGAAATGTAAACAACTATGTTTTTGTACATTTTGATACTCTGCTTACCACTAATCCGTTTTTAACATTGGTTTAATGTTAAAATAATTTCATCTACTCTGCTTAATTCTAATTAGATTACATATCTACAGATTAAAATCATCCAAGAAATCCAAAGGGTTTCACACATATAATATATATTTATATATGTAATATATCTATATCAGATTTTTCAAGATTATGATTAGTGTTTGTCATAATTCCAATTTGAATGCATATAATAACATGAAAAGGTTTACAGGAACTGATGATATTTAAAATATTTGTACAGCTCTCCTGGTTGTGAGGCCAAAGGTCAGAGAGCTGTGCTGACCATTGCATTTTGTTATTTTTCTGGAAATGTCTTCCAGCTACTTTATAATGATATACAATATTCATTGAGCTTTGCTGGTCAAAGGCAGTCAATGTGACAAACGTACTTTCTAAAACTGTTCACAATATGACTTAATTGTGAATCAAATCTTTCAGAGGGGATTGAGTTTAATTGATAGACAATTCCATCCCCACTTCTTCATTAAAGACCAAGACAGGAAACAACAATTTTTTAACTGAATTTATTTGACTCAGACATTATTTGCATGTTTTACAGCAAATATTAATGTATTACAAGTATTACAAGATAGACACTGTTTTTCAATGTTTATTGATTAAGAACATTACAAATTCATATTTTACATGCTATAATTATTTGGTAAATAAAGTGTCATGCACAAAATCAATATAGTTCTTAGCAACTAATTATGGTTTGGATAAAAAGAACTAACATATGTATATTGTTTCCCACTGGCACAATCGTCCTACATGGGAATGACAATACTTGACAATACCTCTAGATATTTTTTAATACTTTCATAACAAGGTTTCGAAGGTTTTCAAACATTGTGACAGTAAAAAGATCCATGTACCCTACCCTGCCCTACACTACCCTACCCTATACTACCCTACCCTACCCTACCCTACCCTATTATTTCATTTCATTTCATTTCATTTCATTTCATTTCATTTCATTTCATTTCATTTCATTTCATTTCATTTCATTTCATTTCATTTTATTTTATTTTATATTATTTTATTTTACACATAAATGTCTTAATTTGGTCTCCCTGATCCGTTTTTATTATTTCTTACAAGTAATCTTGATAATTATAACTTATTTTCATTTATAGTGTTTTATGTGTGTTAAACTGCCTCATGTACACGCACATTGATATGTATGTATATACGCTCAGGATCTAAATAAATGGATTTCCTAGTTCCTAGTTCCTAGAGTAATAGCCAGGAGTCATGTGATAAGAGCCTCCATATCATACAAAACACCTGCACAGAGGCAGGGTTCACCATTCAACCCACTAAGACAGTACCGGCTACACAGACCATTTTATTCCTGGGCATAATGATGGACATTAAGAATCCAACTCTTGCTATTTCTCCTGCACGCCTTGCAGAAATCACGGACCTAATACTGTAATAGATAAACAAAAAACATGTTACAAAAAGGGAAATACTTTCTCTTATTGGAAAGATAATGGTTTGCCCTTGAGTAGTCTGCCATGGTGCCACTTTCACTGATCCGTCTTGCCAAAAGAGCTAAGATACTTCACCATAAGGTGACACTCACGCCTCAAGCACAATCTGACATACATTGGTGGTATAAATGCACAAACTCCCACAATAGGATATGTATGTTTCCGAAAGAATTCAATGTTTTAATTGCAGAAATGGTGTTTACAGATGCATCAAGCTTTGCATGTGGAATAGAGTGCAACAATTCCTGGTCATTTCTCAGATTGGATGGACCAAAAACTTGGATGTACAACCTATCAATTGCATTGAAAGAGCTATATACAGTCGCTCTCGCCTTGGCCACATTCGACCCTAAACTACAGGGAAAACGGTTGATCATGAAAATAGACAACTTGGCAGTATGCCATTGTGTGAAGTCTGAAAGATCTAAAGAAGGCCCAAAGCTCATGGGCCTTATTTGTGTTCTGTACTATTTCATCACCTCATATGCCATTTACATTTTTGGCAATCCACCTCCATTCAGAAGAAGATGCCACAGCAGCTGATGCACTAAGCAGACTGGACCTTACACAATTTACTAGTCTCAATCCAATGCAAGCCTACAACACAAGACGCACTTAGAACTATGCCCAGACTCAATACTTCAACTTTTGTAACCATTACCGACTGGAGCCTTACCCAGAAAGTGAAGATCAATTACTGAGATATGTAGCCTTCCTCACGTGATTAGAGAGAGGTAGAGTGTTATCAATTCCATTTCTGTATTTTTGGCTGTATTAAGATACATACATGTTATGAATGGGTATCCAGTTCCTCCCACAAGCGGGCCTCATGCTTCTTTGGTATTGTGCTCAGTACTCAAGAATCAGGGGCCTCCAAGCAAAAAACATCCCATTACCTACCAACTACTCTGCAGGATGTACATGTTGTGAGAAAATCCCCACGATAGCCTAGCCTTCAAGGCTGCACTCACATTGGGTTTGTTTGGTTGCCTCAGGGGGGAGAATATTGTGCGTTATTCCATGCCAAATATCCCTACATGCCCATAACACAGCCTCCACAAATAGGTGACCTGGCATTTGGCACTCATCAAGGTATCAGCTATTGTACTACTAAGATTGATAAGTCCAAAATAAACAGGTTCGGTTTAACATAATATGTCAGGAATTTTGGCACACCAGTTTGCGTATATTGTGCGATGAGGAGATTTTTTCTATCTCGTATCAGCAATAGCTGCCTACCCCGCTCATCTTACACTGGCTAATGGCAATCTGCTATGCAAGAAAAAGTTCAATCAAAAAGTTCAGAAGTTGGCCAGGTCCCTTGCTCTAAATGCATCTAACTACTCCTCTCATTCTCTCCACTCAGGGAAAGCGACACAATCGGCCGCAAATAACTTCAACTAAGACGAGATAAGTGCTGCAGGTTTATGGCATTCACTTGTGTATCTACAGTATGTTCGACAACTTCCTTTCTCACACATCTTCACACTTCATGTTTAGCCACTTCAACACATACATGTATTGAATCGGACTATTGCAATGAAATCTAACTCATAATCTACTATAAGTCAATTATTAATGAGTGATGCTATGATGTTGTTGATGTTAAATTGTACTGAGTGTTAAATGTTATTGTATCTATGATGATTTGCTGTGTGTGTAGTTTGGTTTCATTAGCGCCTATCGCTCCACTTTATTAATAAAGCTTCTCTCCAAACTTTATCAGATAGTAGTGCTTTCTCAAAATGAATATCACCCAGTATCAAATTGATATCAGGTGGCATAATGTCACTTTAAATGATTACATGTATCACATAACATTAAGGACCTTAAAATGCAGTGCTTGATAACTAATTCTAGGTTATGAATTCATCAACTGAATACTTTATTGCCTATATTTATTGCTGTATTTTAATAAATTGACTTCCTTTATATTGCAGGTAAAGTCTAGTATTCAAACAATAATTATAATCATTTATCTAATTTTGATTTATTTCAATAGTATTTTCAAAACTGTCTACTGTTTTTATCCCTCATGGAAATCAGACATTTCATGAGACAGCAAAAACCTTCATGACTGACATATTTCTAACCATGATCGGGAGCAGAAATTGAAATTTTAGCAGACACCTTTAGGGCTGGCCTGAACAGTAATTTCAAAACTGTATATTTATTTTCAAATGTAAGCTTGTAAGGTCTATTTTGGGATGAGGGTTAGAATCAGCGGGAGTGGTGGAAACAGGGGCTAGTTCTACATCATCCATACCTCTCGTCGGAGCGGCCCCCCATGTAAGGTCTAAAATGGGAAGTGAAATACCACTCTGTTAGTGATTAAATATCGTTTGACTATGATTTCTGCTCTGCATACTGAGTAACACCAAATTCTCAGTTCAGAATAAGTAGGTCATCTGGTCCCTATGGTTACAACAGTTGCCTCTTTCACTTTAGCCCAGGTGGCAGCTCATAATATACTTTTATCACATATTATATTACAACTATAATTATTCTTTCAATTATTATTGCTTGAAGAACTAGTAATTTTATGATCAATCATCTAACTACATTTTCTTCAAATGCATAGAATCTGGTAACATTACGTTAGCATATTTAATTTTATACCCATGATATACTCATTTTTGTGACTGAAAACAGCATTTATGCATTTTAGACTATATTTTGAGCTAGGAAACATCAATAAACCTGTTTTTAAAAAATGGACAATTGGATCTAAATAAATGTTAAAAAGGCCTTAAAAGTTAATAAAAAAATGCACTTTTTCAACAAATTAGTCACAATGCCCTTATTAATCATTTATTTCTTCAATCAGGCTATTAAAGGGGACCATTCCACAAATTTTGGTACCACATTTATAAAAATCCATGAAAAAGTAACGATTTTATAGGCAAAATTCCTATTTTAAGAATTATGCCAAATTAACCGACGTTGAGGTAAAAAACGTCAATTTACACCCAGAACCCAGCCTCTGGTGCGAGTAAGAAATAGATTCCTGTATTCTACACAATATTTTGAACTAGGAAACATCATCAAACCTTTTGCAACAAGACGGGTAATTAAATCTGACCTAGCTCTGGGACTAATATGGTCAGACTGAAATTCCACTTGTGTCAGAGTGTGAGCTTAAAGATGTGCTGAAATATGTTGCCAGTGGAAAGTCTGATGGAAATCTGGGACTATTCTCAGATCATGTAATCCATGGTGGTGATGCATTGGTTCAATATTTGATAATGCTGTTTAATGCTATGATTGTTCATGGATGTAACCCTTCTGACATGTTAGTGGGAACAATGATCCCAATTCCTAAGAATAGAAAGTTATCCATGTCCAATTCTGACAACTTCAGAGGAATTTGTTTGCAGTCTGTGTTATGTAAACTCATGGATATTATCATACTTACAAAGGAGAAGAAGCAATTACAAACATCAGATCTGCAGTTTGGCTTCAAGAAAAAACTGTCTGCATCAATGGCTGCTTCTGTTGTTACAGAGACAGTAGATTACTACCTGAATAAAGGAGGCACAGTATATACCTTAGCTCTCGACGCTTCCAAGGCCTTCGATAGAGTGGAATATACAAAGTTACGCAGGTTGGTTAATGCAGGGTAGTAATTTTTTTTCTCACCTGAGGGTGATGTAACTGCATTACACTTTGCATGTGACTTGCAACCACGTGACCTGCTGCAATTTGCCGCCATAACAGTTGCAAGAAGGAGTTGAAATGTGAGTAATAAAAAAAAATGCGCAGTTGGCTCCATCTAGTGGACACATGTGGCATAACTGGTAAAATGTGATCGAGTAATGAAGGTAAGCACAGATTGCCGTGGCACACAAAGAGCACATGACGAATCACCTTGATGAGGTTGGGACCTGCTTGACACAGGTCTTAATTAACCGCACTTACTCAGTTGATATTTCCTTATGGGTCTCAACAATAGGGAAATAATGGAATGTCATGGAGCTCAGATCCACACCTTCCATCATATCCAGGGGTCCCATAGAGTAAATTATTTAGATATCAAAAACGTGTTTTGGGTTGTAGATACAGGACATATACAACATCATAAAAATAGCCTGCAAAGATATTTAAAAATATAAAATAATCTGTGCAATGGCTTGTCTTGACCTAAATAGTCCATTTTTTTCAATTGCCTGACCTTTAAATGACCTTGAAATAAATTTTTGACCTCAGTGTGACCTTTCATGATGAATATATCAACAATGAAGCTTCTTTAACATACATATAAAATATTATTGTTAAATATTCTTAAACAAGGCAGATATAGGAATGAACATATTATTGCATAATCATAGTTATATCATTAAAACCAGATCATCTAAAAAGCCAGAAATAGTGCCATTAAGTGACCTGCGTATTTGAAGAGCTACTTAAAAAGAAAGTTAATCTGTTATTTATCAGACTTCTGTGTAATATGTATGTGGACCAGAAAATTCGTGTGCAGTATAATAAGAGTCATTCAGAATATTTTGCAGTGAGCAATGGAGTTAAAAAGGGGGGAGTGTTGTCTCCTACCCTATTCAGTGTGTATGTCGATGGGATGTTGACCAAGCTCAGGTCCAGTGGATTTGGGTGTCATGTTGGTGATATATATATTGGATGTGTGTCATATGCAGATGACCTTATACTTATTGCCCCAACAAGACATGCTCTTAAAAAGATGGTGTTGATATGTGAAACATTTGCCAAGGAGTTTAAGATTAATGTTAATGGTTCTAAGAGCAATCTTATGATATACGGGTTGCCAGGAGAAAGTAGTCAGTCAATAAAGGTAGCTAATGATAATGTTAAATGTATTAATAGCATGGAGTACCTTGGTCATATATTGACTAATGACCGCCTGGATCCATTTGTCAGTTCTGTGAGAAAGGATTTTAACATTAATGTGAACAGTTTTTTAGCTGATTTTGGTAGAATAAAATCTGATATGAAAAATATGCTGTTCAGTAAGTACTGCACATATGATTTTATGTATCTAGTTTTAATCTCACCTTTCATGTACATATGTAAATATAATCTAGCTATAAGTCTGTGTATTTAGCACGAATAAAATATTATTATTTTTATTAATATTCCAAGTGAAAAGTAACTGGTGCAGATCTATTCAAAGTTCACCAAATTTGGTAAACGGGTTAAGGAGGGACCCATAATGTTATTCATAGAGCGTTTGCCCAGGGCTATTTACTGTTGCAAGATGGCGCCACTCACAACTATAAGTTTTCAATAATTAAATAAAATGAATCCTAATATTCAAACTGAAGAGTAACTGGCGCAGGTCAATTCAAAGTTCACCAAATTTAGTACATGAATTAAGGCTTGTCCCATAATGTAATTTATAAAGCGATTCCTCGGCGCTATTGACGGTAGGAAGATGGTGCCACTTTTAGTATTCAAATAATTAAATAAAATGAGTCCTAATATTCCAAGTGAAAAGTAACTGGTGGAGGTTGATTCAAAGTTCACCAAATTTGGTATACGTTTTGGGGAGGGTTCTATAATGTAATTTATCAAAAGATTTCCTGGCGCTATTGACAGTAGCAAAATGGTGCCACTCACAACTCTAAGATTTCATTTATTAAATAAAATGAATCCTAATATTTCAAGTGAAGAGTAACTGGTACAGGTCGATTCAAAGTTCACCAAATATGGTATACGGGTTAAGGAGGGTCCCGTATTGTTATTTATAAAGCGTTTAGCCAGCACTATTGAGGGTAGCAAGATGGCACCACTCACAACTTTAAGATTTCAGTTATTAAATAAAATGAATCCTAATATTCTAAGTGAAAAGTAACTGGTGCAGGTCATTTCAAAGTTTACCAAATTTGGTATACGGGTCTCATAATGTTATTTATAAAGCGATTCCCCTGCACTATTTTAGTTTATTTGTGCTTAATTGTTTTCCTTTTTGTGAAATAATGGTTCTCTCCTTATGTTATCAAGATTAGGTATACTGCTTATGGGGTAGGTCCGTATGTGTGCCAGTTTTCCCATACTATGTGGGGCTATATGGTGCACAAGTCCAATACATTTTATTCTCATTTATAATTTTCAAATTGGAAAATATTATTTCTGGTAGGCTACAGTGCTCAGCGAGCACAGAAGAACCACTGGGGCAGGAGGGGATGGGCCAGCTGCCCTTACAGGGCCGAGACAAGGGTGGTGGCCATCATGGGAGAGGTGGTCATTGAAGGTCATTGCTTGAAGTTAACTTATTTGTGAATTAGATATATTCTTATGTAAAAATGAGTTTAGATTGTATCATTTTTTTGATTTCAGAAAGAATGCTGTTTGTTATAATATTGATGGCGAAGGTCATTATAATATTTTTGAAAATTCTTATTTTAGGGATTAAAGGTGGCACAATAAGTGGCCAGCCATCAGAAACAAGTGATTACCTGTTTTTTCTCTCTTATTAATGTTTTGACTACTATGCTTTGATTCATTTTGATCAGATTGAATTGTAAATAATTTATTTAATGATCATGAACTAAGTATGATTAGGCATTTCTAAGTCATTACATGGAATGATCATTTATATTGGCCTGTCGATCCATTGACTCAAAATATTCACTGGCCAGAAATGATTTTAGTGGTCAGGAGGTTCACTCTGATAAAGAAAGGTCTGGAAATATACACAATTCAAACAATTTTTAAACATGCCCAAAAATAGCTGTGCCCCAACGCTGATGTCGAGGCTTGTTTATAGAAGTGAAATTCCAATATTTACAGTATTCTATTATTTGATTTTTACTTTATTATATTTCCGTAGTGTAATATTTTGGGAGTATGATATGGTCAGTGAGACTATGTCATTTTTCGTCAGTCCGTCTGTCAACATTTAGAGCCATGAGCTATCAGTGGCTATTATTATAACATTGTGTATCTAGTTTTGAAAAATATTTCTAATCCTCAAAACAGTTATAATCCTAGCCTGCAGAACATTTGTATTTCAGTTACAGCAGCTAAGCCTGTTGATGCAGATGCAAAGGCCACGACCAGTACCACCACGACCAGTACCACCACGGCCAGTACCATCAGTTCAAATGGGCAGCCCCCATTAAAAGAAATAATGGTGGAAGACTCTATTGGTAAGTGAACTATTTGATATGAAGGTAAATGCAGTGAGTGCAGTTTCAATGGAGACCGATTTCATTAGTCCCTGGAAACTGCAAGGACCTGAGTTCTTGTCTTTATGTCACACTTTAATGATGTAAAAAAATATCATTCATTTGGCATATTATTTTGGTATGGTACTACTTCCTATGACATTATGCCATCATGAAATTAAGAGAACCAGGACAATGAAGGGAGGAAGCGTTTAGTAATTATTCTTAGAATTCTCAGTCCTATAATTTCAATTTGTATATTTAGTGTTAAAAATCAGATAGCATCAGCAACAAAGTATTACATCAATTATTTCTATAAATAAGACTATTTACAAAACATTATCTAATTAAAATGGTGTTGAATCAAATTGGCTCTTGTCCTGGCACAATCTACAGCAGTAGCCCTGTGTGGTGCATTTTCAGCAAAATCAACTTAAAGACTCTCATCGTACTCAGGAATCATGTCTGGGTCAGGCAGGCGTTTTTCCACTGCTATGTTGTGCAGCACTGCGCAAGCTAAGATGATTTTACATGTTGTCCCAGTTTCAAACTGAAGCACTCTGCCAGTTTTATGCAAACACCTTTGAAAGAAAAAGAAAACAGTTGACCACTTTCAAATGAATTATTGGACTTCAAGTCAAAATAACATTGAATAAAAAATTTTAAGAGATAAGTTGAATATGAAAGATTATACCTGAACTGAGATTTTAGCACACCTTTTGCAACTCTCTACCACACACCTATGCCTTCTGTGTGAGACACAGTAGCACCCCTCTGCTGCATTGCTTGGGTTTAGCACAGGTGTGAGGAGATTCTTCCGGCAGGGATAGCCTGGGTCTCCCAAAAGCCAATTTGATCCAAATTTCCCCCCATCGATGTCATTTTTTATTTGAGAAAAATTCCATATGTAGGAATCATGTGTGGCTACTGGCCAACACCCCTCCAAATCCCGTATCAGGAGATCAGCATCACACACAATCTATAAAAAGTACAATTTATAACAATAGAAATAAACAAATTTCCAATATTTCTCAAGTAAAGATATTTTAAAAGCATATTGAAAAGGTACCTGGACATTGATGCTGTGTTTGCCTTTCCTATTGACAAACGCAAACTCCTCCCACTTTGGGGCCCTGATATTGATATGTGTCCCATCTACACATTCAAATCAGCATGGGATGCCTCCAACTTCATAGAGTTTGGAAATGATGGAATTCATTTCATCTCTAAAATCCTATTTATTTAGAAAAATTAATTTAACTTGCGATATATTTAAGGGTTCCTAATATGCTATAGGCATTAAATTTTCATTGTTGATTAGATCATACTTTGTGATCATTGAGCAATAATATTTTTTAGAAATTACCTGCTCTTGGGCCATCGAGACAAACTATGAAGCAACTTTGTCGACAATATGACTGACGCTGGCCTCAGAAATCCTGTGGATGGAGGCTTGGTCACTCAGAAGTCCTCCTTTTGCAACAAAACGTAGGAACACCAGCATCTAAAATGAAAATAGATCAACATTTCATTTGACCTTTACATTTGACTGCAGGCATTGACATTAGGCACTTGCCCGTATATATATTTCACACATGTCAGTCAATTCTGGGTAACTGGATACTTCTGTTCCAGTTGACTGGTGGTCAAGTGCTGTTATTGTTCCAATATCCATATATTTTATCAGTCAATATTTGAGCAAATCATTTGAGCATTAGCCTTACACTGTATTCAAATATGAGGGGAAAAACTATGCTCTTATTCTTTTCATGGCAAGTGAATTGTAATTCAGGGCAAGTAGATTTTCAATTTTACTTGCCTGGTTGGAAAGTGGATCAAAATGTTAACGTCAAGGCCTGTGACCTTTTGTCACAAAACATCATGATACATATGGTTTTAAAAAGGTGTGAAATAATATGTAATTGCATTTTCTAATCTATTTGCAGACTACCATCTTATGATGCAGCAATGTCATAGTGTAAGCTGATGACTATGAAGAACAACCAAACACTGCTCCTTGTGATTTTCAGTAGGAGATTGCATTTATTGAGCAGACAGGGGTTCATATAGGAACTCCAGTTACTGTGTGGTTATGACCTATGAATGATATGTTTCAGCTGACCATGAGTGTCTTTCACATGATTCTATATTGACTTGTTATGAGTTCATGACTTGTTATTATCAGATAAAGAACATTGTCCTTCAGTTGTTTTGATTATACCCACATGAACTGTTATTAAAGATGGTTATACAATATGGTAACAAATGTAATGGAGTTCACTATATGATTACATTAAAATAATGAGTAATTATAGAGTTATAGTTAAAAATATACTATAACAATCAGTCAAGGCAAGGGTGTTAAATGATATTCAAAGAGAATACAAAAACTATAAGAAAAATGTTAAGAAACAAAATCACAAAGTAACATTCATTCTAAAATATGTTTACATGGAAGCAGGCTTATTATTAAAAACAAAAATTAATATTCAGTTTTAAGATGTATTTTCAGGGGATCTATTTTCCATTAGGCTCAGAATCTAATCCAATTTGTTAAGATTTCAAATTAAAATCTAAAAGCTATCACTGAGTTGTCAGAGAGGCTGCCATTTTTAACAACATGACAAATATTAGCCAGTGAGAATGGAGACTGCCCCTTGCAAATGGTCTTCCTGTCTTTTCAGGTATATTGCCTCTCACTATATTCTGCACGGAGCGCTCTAGTGCTACCCTTGATGGTGAAACTACAGCGTCCGTGTGTGAGATTTGGTATATGAAGGATGGTTACGCTTGACTGCCACTTGGCGCCACCTGGTTAAATATTGTTCCATTACAGTGGAACTCTATGATCATGTATATCACAAAGTAAGGTAACCTAAATGACCTTTATTTTTAGTGATTCAATATTATGCAGATGTAATAGTTCTTGTATACTTCCTCACACAGACTCGCCAACCATCCACAATGGTACGTAGTAATGCAATAGTTGTGTAATAATGAAGAAACCTCACATTTTTGTCATATTCTTTACAGTTACCATGTATTATAATGATTTCATACCTGCTAAACTAGAATCACGCTGAATTCATGTATCCTCAGAAGTGTAACCAAATATCTTGCATCACAGGTAATGGTAGAAGTCTGCCACTGCAGACATGAGTTCATAACTGTAATCACCGGTCATTCATTCATTGAACACCTTGTCATGTAAAGATGCATCCACAAAAAAGGGTTGTTGACCCTGGTGTTGTCCAGTCTCGACCCTCACGCTCTACACCATTCAATGCTCGTTGCAATACATCATCAATCTTCTGTCCTCTCCTCTTCTTTTCTTTTTCTCTTCTGCCGTTTCTTCCTCATCAGCCCTGTAACAAAAAGTAAACTTTTGGAAAAACTTCTATTCCTAATGCATAATTGTATATATATATATTGTTACATGACCATAGACCTCTTACATAATGACTATTTTCTGCCACAGGTTTGCCATGACGGCAACCGTGCCTGACTCGGCATTGTCCGAAATTTTTATTTTAACATATTAAAATATGACGCTTGCAGAGCTCTTTGACTTGAAAAGGACCCTGCATTTTCGTTCTTCGGAGTTCGTTTTTACTTCAAACCTAATATAAACCTTTTTCACCAATGATATACCTAATGTTTATGAAGTTGATGTTACGAAAAGTTTACTTAAAACTAATGAGACAGCTGACTTCATTTGGAGAGTGCAATCAACGGTCCTCAGAGTACTGTTTCCCGCCTTGCGTGCCCTACCGGCCCGTTTATCTATGTCTGTATTTTCAGTCATTCGTGCTTTCCTTGAATGTCCTGTCAGTCAGACGTGCTGTGAGGAATATAACTTTTCAGCTTTGTCAAAATAGCCGTATAACAATGTGAAAGATGTTTGATGTAACTAAAAATACAGGCTTTTGCCGTCTGCGTCTCAAGTGCCATGGCCCCGTGCTTGGCCTGAGGAGTTTTAATTATTTTCTAGGATCAACCACGTATGACCAGCTATCCGAGGTCATTTTCGTGCCCTCTAATTATGGATGTGCTAAAGACAGAGCATGTGGTTTGAATGTTCACTCCCTTGCCATGATACAAGATACCTTACAGAGGTTGAAGACATGTAAATGAATGTTAGGTCAGTTACAGTGCCCATGACGACTGCATATTATCCTACTAACATGAATTTTGCTGTACCTTTACCTTGGCTAAAACTGAGAAGATGACAGAGTAGACGGAATTGTCTGCAAATTGCACAAAAATATACATTACCTTGCTTTGATCAGTTTCATGCGGCTGCTCTGTTGCCTCCCTCTTCCTTGTGCGTTCACATCGAGGCGCCCCTGCGGTTTCACCATCCGTTGTTTGTCACTAGCCTTCCCTGTTGTCCTTTTTACGTAACCTTTTTCCACTAAATTATGTATAATCCACTTTTAAGTTGTACTTATAACTTTTGTACCTTCGTTGATGATGACTTATGCTCATTGTTTTTCTTATATAAATTGATGTTTTATAAAGTTACCATGTTCTAATCCTGAACTGACGATCACCTGACCTTTTTGCATTTTTGCATAATTTAGCATGGCGCGTAACCAAATATGTCCATGTGGCGTCACTGGGCCGCGCGACCATTCAAATCTCTTCTTGTTTCCTCACTCGACACTGTATGCTATAGGCGGTGCTGCCTCCTGGCGTTTCGTGCCTATGGACAGTACTTTAAGAAAATTTCTATGCATTTGTTGACTTGTCACCCGTAAGGGATTATTGAGCATTTTGTGTGTTCCTGTATACGCATCTTTAATTCGCTCTTGACACGCCTACAGGTGTTTTGGAATAAATAGCCGTAATATAGCACTTTGTAACATTTGTCTAAAAAGTGTTCCTCGACCAATTTGTATGGGTGTCCATCCATATCATCATCCTCTCACCCTCCTTTTATGGGTGGCACGTCGCATCTTACTCCAGACGCCCTCCCTCATCCTTCAGTTCTTATTTTTCTTCTTCTTCTTTCTTCTTCCTTCTCTTTTTATCTTTGCTTCGTTCTTTGATAAAAATAATGATGTATTGCAAACACCACATGAGTAATAACTAAAGTATTAATTTGCCTTGTATGTTGTATTCTTTAATTGACACTGTTACTCATATTAATTAACTCAAGAGTACTGATGACTTTTTTTTTTGTGCCTCATGATCAATATGTGAATTTCAATGTATGTTCGCTGTTAGAAGGTCTAAAAGCCTTAGTGAAAATTCCTTAGGGGTACATGTCATCTCATACAGGTGATCAGATTGCTATCCTTGTCAGACAGTTGTCACTCCTCCTGCTTGTAATTTGTAACCTGTTTCTTTGGACTGCTGCTGAAAGGAAATGTGAAACCCCCACTTTCTTCCATCACCCCGGTCACTTACTTACGGGTCACGAAATATTTTGTTTCTTTTTCCTTTTGTTTGATTAAAATTCTGCGAGCCGCGTTCCTGGACGGAAAACAGACGGTTATTTATACCCAATAATATTGATGAATTGTCTTAATTTTCTGTGTTGTTTTTCGTTTCCTTTGACTGTTGCTGAAAGGAAATTTGGAACCCATGTTTTCTTCTTCTTTTTCTTTACCTTTGCGTGTCTGAATTGACACTGAAAGTTTGCTTTCTGCTCTCTGTCTTGAGTGCGCTCGTAGTATGATATTTGATTTATTATGATATGTTAAATTATTCTGATGTTTGATTTTTATAGTTGACTTCGCATAATAACTTATTTAATATGATTTTTGTGTGGTGTGATGCTTAATTTGATATGATGATTTATTGTGCTAATTGGTTTCATATAATAATTGGTTTAACACTTTAATTGCTTAATAACTTATGTTTGTATATTCCATGTGTATTGTGATTAAGGGTAATCCTTGTTTTTCTTCTTCTCTCAAATTACCTAAGTACAGAGGTAGGTGACAATAGGCACTGGAATAGGCTTGTATGCTGTTTGGACATGGTATTGTCTCATGCCTGCATACACACATATTATAATATTCTTTGTAAATCCACATTTATTTAAATATTCAGTTCTAGACAGTTTGTAAATTTTGTCAATTGCCCTTCTCAAGCTTTTGACTGGTATTCAGGTGATCTATAAATAATTGTTTATCAAATTTCCATATTCGAACTGTTTCGTGCAGTTCACAGATGTTCCTGTGAGGTGCTCATTACGAATGATGGTTTGGTTGTTTGTTTGGGATTTTGCCTCACCTTTAACGTTATTGAGTACGCCATATATCTCCTGTTTCCATACATTGAAGTACCTGTATTACTGTTTTTATAATATATATATTAACGTATCATCTCCCACAGTCTCACACATCAATCACCTCTCGCTCGACTTCACTGAATAGGGCAAAGTTGCTCCTGACTTATTTTGGCATTTTTAATTATCAGATAAGAGCTTGTCCTGGTCTACTAGGGCGCATTGCACCTTAACCTTACATTACGTTTTGCCAGGGACCGTGATTATCCGCGATAAATGTGTTTTCATAAGTGTTCTGTATTACGAATCAAATACTGGTGTGCTTATATGTGTTTTATTACTCTGTTTTAGATTGTGGATGGTTACTAGGTTTTTTTTCACCACCTACTTCGAACACTTGGAGATGAACCTTCCATGTTACATGCAAGGTTTTAGTGCCATCAACTGTCCATCCTTTATACGACTCCCATTTGAAGTTGTATCTCTGTTGGATTCTCATTCCTGTTCTTTCATAAATTACGAAGAAATAACTGTTCTTTCAAAAATTTTCTTTTAAGACCTTTAAATTGTGTAATAGGATGTTTCCTATCTGGTTGGCACCTCCTCGTTTTCCAAGTATTGAATTGCGCTATGTTGTATGTATTCGTTACTGATAATTTTTAATTTGATGAAGTATTGTGTACTCTTGAAGATTCTGGTATGAATAAGTGCTTTATAGTTGTATCACAGACGCATTTTATATCTTTTATGTATTCATAAGATTGCATGTCCCTTACCTAAACCCTGTTGTTTCCATATCAAAATACAATTCTGCATTATTCGTAAACCATCCTGTTTACCTTGCTTGCAAGCTGGATTTAATCTATCCTAACTTTGGTTTGTATCTCATTGCTCCACTATGGTGGCTGTCATTGTCGATATTTTTAAGATAAATATAACCTATTCACTTACTTCGTCCTTAAAAATTAGTGTGAGGTTCTCCAGTAATTAATCTTTAGGTGTATTTTATTATTGGATTTTACTGTAAATGTGAACTGCGTTCATGAATTATGTTACTGTGAATTCATGTATCGTGTGGTTGTATTTTATCGTAACTGTGCGTAGTATTTTATCTCGATGTACACTGCGTTCTTAAAAAGAACTTTAATGTTGTAAATCATGTATTATTATTGTAAGTCTGGTGCAGGTTTGGTCTATGGCATGGGCGACTGGCATTTTGATTAAAATAAGTATTTTAATAATTGAGTTTTAAGGATATAGGTTGGTACTCTCGGCTGAAACACGAGGACGTGTTTAGTCGAAGGGGGACCGAGTGTAGGATATAGATTACACACCCAGAGACTCTTGAAAACATATAGACATTCATAGACAATCACGAACGCTATGGTTGATGCATCACTATATATATAACCACCACACTGAGAGATCACGTGCGGGCGGACGAGCCCATGTCGGATATGCAGGCAGGACGAGTCCATCCCGTACAGGCAGACGAACCTATGTCGGATACGCAGGCAAGACGAGTCCATTCAGTGTCGTGTAGGGAAGCCACGCAGGCAAACTCCACACATGACGCGCATTGATCCTTTAAAAGGGCCCGCAACCATTGGATCCGGGGATAGAGAAGCAGAGATCCAGCGACCACTTGCCACAGAAGATCCACGACTCTCAGTATCGTGACTGCATAGACTTGGGTGTTTTGTGTATAGATAGGATCTCATAAGTATCATGCATTTGGGTAGTTCACATGCCTCGCTCATTACCATGCCGGCCTAGCAAGACAAGGAAGACTCACAGCCCCAAATAAAGGAAACTATTGTGTCGTGTATATCCTGTGTCTGCAGTCCTTATTACCTGTCACCTTCACCTGGGTAGATAGGGTAGCTAGGATCTGTGCCCCGACTCACAGCCAGCGAGTTAGCGAGTTATACTTATTGTACAGTACAGTACGGTAGAGTAGAGTATCTATCTATTGTAGAGTATTGATCCCCCGTCCACGTCCCCCAATGACGGATACTCTCCATCAGTGGGTAACAGTATCCGCATTAATACATGTCAGCCTACTATATCATAAATGTACCGGTACATAATGCAATCCATCCATCTGGGGAGTGCACACAATCATCGCGTCTTAAGTACTTTAGCGCGGAATATATCAATAACCATCATCATCGCGTCTCACATACCTTTGCGCGGAATATATATCAATCATCATCGCGACTTACGTACCTTGTCGCGGAATACCATAACAACTATCATAGCGAGTAACAACCAACATCGCTTCTTATGTACCTTGGCGCGGAATATAACAATATAACGACTATCGAAACGAGGAACAACCATCATCGCGTCTTACGTACTCTAGCGCGGAATTATTATTTGAATCATTTAGGCTAAACCACATATTTTTCGCAAGAGGACCGTAAAAATGTACCTACGTAAGGATACAACCAAGGCTGTATGATAATCCTAACTAAAGTCATCAAAGTCGAGTCAAAAAGTCAGCGTATAGACAGAGACACAAGTATTATATCGAAGAGGAACCAATATAAGGAACGAAAATACTCACGATCAATCTGTATAAGGATTCAACCCAAAGAACTGGCCAGTCAGTAACACACAAGTCAACCTGAGATACGAAGTACGAAGACCACAACGAAGGGAACAAAGTACGCAGGACGTAGTAGGAGGCAACACGAAGGTGCGCAAGCAGAAAGTGTATGGAATGTCAGCGAGAAGTGCCGATTTTATGGGACCCAATTAGCGTAGGTCTGCCGGTCACAGAAAATAGAATATCGTTGACAAGGGACAAAGGTTCGCGTAAAATGCGAAAGGCAGATGGCAGTAACACACAATCAGTAACAATAGTAGCCACAAATAATCTCTCTCGAAACATCACTCAGTAGAACCACTCTAGGCACGGCGGGGTAACAGCATTAGAAAGGTCAACTAGGATCATAAACTTAAACAGGCTCACTAGAATGGCTTTTTGTTCATGAATCAATACTCGGCGAACATAATTATACCAGGCTTATTCGCAAAAATGCAGAATGTGGGTCACCATAGAACTGAGAACACATGCATACATAATGAAGTAACAGAGCAAAACGCTTCAAATAGCGGGAGATGTGATGAATAATAAATGTGGAATAAGTGAACATCGAACAAAATCTACAACATCTACAAAAACAACTACTTCTTCCGTTCCCTAACATTTGGAGGGGGGTTGGAAAGCACATCTGCCTGGGTTTGTTTGCCCAAAAAGGAAAAAGGCTCCAACGTGTTGTGTTTAGCACTATAATCCTTCCATTTAATCAAATATTCCATCTCTTGAGAACCTTGCCGCTGTTTCAGAATACGTTCGATCACATATTGGGAGTCAGACTCGTCGTCAACATCTTCAGCATCAGACTTCTGTGAGTCGAGGGCCTGGGCGTCCCTGTCATTATCACGAGGACCTGCCAGGTCATCCTCCGGTAATAGGTCGGAAGGCGGAATTGCGTCACCCGGGAGATCATCACCTGGGGGAGCACCGTCTTCAAATTGAAGCGGGGAAACAGGGCGATCGAAACGTGTAACCTGTTAACGTGAATGGAAGAGTTGGGTTCTACGTGTGTGTCACACGCACGCACTTTGAAATTTAGTGGGGAGGTTTATTCAATCAAGTAATATGGACCACTATAAGGGGACTTGAGTTTACAACCTGGGACCTTGGGGGCAGGAGAATAGATCCACACTTTATCTCCGACTTGAAATTTCCAACCCTTATTTCTGGAGTCATGATAAGATTTCATCTTGGCCTGCATAATTTCTTTGTTCTCTTTCGCCCATTTGCGCGCGGTCTCTGCACGCTCAAACATGTTTTTCACATAATGGCGAACAGAAGGGCTGGGGTGAGTTGGGTCAGGCAAAGACGTCTCAAACGGATGTTTGGCGTCACGGCCAGTCATCAAAAATAATGGGCTGTACATCATCGCCTGGTGCACTGACGCTCTCATGGCAAACAAAGCTGAAGGCAAGAATATATCCCATGATGTCGGCTTATCATGGCAAAGACGTGTCGGATTTTTAGAGATAGACTGAATGCTTCGCTCGGCCATGAGCTTCATCAGGGTGGACACTCACTTGATGAAAACTGCCCATGAGGTCAAGCGTACTAATGTGAGTTAATTTACGAGCTCCCAAACTGTCTAAAGTGTCCTGGATATGTGGCAGCGGGAAGGAATCAGGGACGGTGACCTCGTTTAACTTCCTAAAGTCTATGCACATGCAATATGAAACAGTACCGTCCTGAGCTGGTTTTTCTACTAAAACAGCGGGAAAAGCCCACGGACTATTGGAAGGTCGGATGATATCTTTGTCTAAAAGGCGTTGCACATCTTTGTCTATAATACCTCGTTGTTTGTACCCAGCACGATAAGGCCTTAATTTGATGGGACTAACAGAACCCTTGAGATAAATAGTATGCTGTACAACATTCGTGTCCCCAAACTGGCCATCTCTAGTCGTAAATATGTCACTAAACGAAGAAATGAGACGTTTCAAGGAATCTTTCTGGCTAGGAGACAAGTCTGAATTCGTGAGGTCTATTTTATGATGAGGGTTAAGGTCAGTGGGGGTAGTGGAAATAGGAGCCACTTCCACATCGTCTGTACCCTGAGTCGGAAGGGCACCCCAAGTAAGATCTAAGGTGGGAAACTCTTGTGGCTCGGAACCCAGGGGAATCGGGTCAAAATATCCGACCGAAACACCTTTGGGTAAAGTGACAGCGTTTTCCCCCATGTTCATTAATTGCACAGGAACCCTCTGGTCATAGTGAACGGTGGCGAAAACTCTCGCCATGGCAATCTCAGGGTAGGAGGGCAATTCACTCTCCATAGTGCAGACCCCTAAAATGCCGGACATGTTACTAGGTTTGAGTCGAGCATGAGTTATGTATTCTGACTAAGCCTGGATTCTGATGGTTTCGGACAAACGCAACTCAGGCGTCAACTTGAAAGCAATACCACGTTGCACGAAATCAAGGACTACGCCATAAGCGTTAAAAAAATCTTGGCCCAATATTACGGGTAATTGCAAATCAGGGACTACTTGAAAGCAAACATTACATAGCTGATCTCTGATAAATAAATCAATATGGGTCTGAAAATAGATGGGAACAGAACTACCTTCCGCAACAACCACTATTCTGCTATCTGACACTTGTTGTGAGAAGGAATTATCAGGGCATAATTCACGTAGGGAGGCAAGAGTAATAATACTACGCTGTGCGTCCGTATCTAATAATGCATCAATAGAGCTAAATTTTGTTCTAGTCGTGATTCGACCATCCCGGGAAAGAGGGAAAAATTTAATATCATTGTCTGAAACAGCAGGGATTTCCTCTGGTGTAAATATGGGGCAAACAGGCACCTGAGAATCGTCCTGTGGGCCAGGAGAACTAGAAGACATCTCTGCGAAATAACAGTGAACCTCGTTCAATATGTCTGATTTGCTCTGATTTATTTCTATATTAAACTAATCACTACTCCTATCACTTGGCTCACGGGTCGGGACAGGAGTCAATAGTTTTCCTGCCGGTATGGTGACCTGTTGTCCAGTCGGGGCCCAGAACAACGCTGGTCATTATAGGGAGGGCGTCCGAAGGCGTTCCTTCCGTCACCGCCTGATCTGTTACCCTGATAAGGCCTATTCTAAAATGGACTTTGTCCATATCGGCCATTATTGGGCTCATAGCGGCCACGACCATCACCGGGCTCAAACCGACCATTTTTCCAGGCATGGAGAACCACAAGGTTTATTAAACTCAAAGCAAGTGAGACATGTGGTGTTATCATAGCATAGAACATAATAGGCTAACACACCTGTCAGGGCAGAGTTAGACCGAACTTTGAGGAGAATTTGTGAGATCAAGGGGAGGGGGAGAGTCTGTCCGGGCTTGTTACATACATAAGCAGCAAGATGCTGCAATTCCAGTAAATCAATTTTGAATTTCTGGGACTCCATGGATACAACGTGTCCACTATGTGAGGGAACACTCACCTGAGGCTGGGGAATGTTGTCAGCCATACTTACCAAATAATGAGTTCTTCTGAGAAGGAGAAAAAGGGAGCGATTCTCGGATAGTTAGTGCGTGTCTAACTGACAGCACGAGGTCAAGACAGGCAGGAAAACAAGATTGAGGCACATAGCCAGAAATACTGGTTCCTCATTACTGGGGCAGGCGTGTGTACAGTGAGCAATAGAATCATACGCACCTGCAACAGTGTAGAGGAATCAAAAACAACCAGGCAACCAGAGGGCAAACCATCAGGAAGCAAGCTGCAGGCCTCGCAACACGAAACCGCAGTCCTTCCATCATTGGAGTGGAGATGCTTGTGGACTAGAATCAAGCACCGCACACCAATGACCATAAGACCAGGCGGGCTAAAAATGAGAGGCACTAGACCTGAAAAGACAGGAAGACCATCTGCAAGGGCAGTCTCCATAAAAAAATAATAGAAAAATCCAACAAGCAAGTGTCCCCAACCCACAGGGGCGGTTAAGGGGTGGTCCAGGGGTGGGAAATTATATGGCAACCACCCTGGCCAGTGAGTCTGCACATGGGAAACATACAAAAGTGTTGTGACAAGAGAAACATACAAAAGAAGGTTACTTATTGATGTATAAGCACAAAATGAGGGAATGGTAGTGATCTGTCATCAAGGCCATTAATCTGCATGTCAGTACAAAGTTGATCAGACTCGATGGGTCGTGATGGGGTTACGGCAAAAAACAACCCAGCAACTTCGAACATACGGTTCAGAGGAAACAGAACTCGCACATGGGAGCGAGAGAAGAAGTTATCCAGAAAAATCAACCGGTACAGCCTATCGAAAGAGGAGATGTCAAAACTGCAAAAGTGAAAGAGTAATACTGCACAACGTGGAGTCGTGGGAAAGAGATAATCTGGAAGTAAATATACCTGCAAAAGAAAGCAGGGAAAAGATAATATTTTCATACACAAAAGTGATAGTCCGTCTCCAAATGATTCTGGAACAGCCCTCGAGCAGGCGAGCAGGCCTGTGTGATGTAGTGATGCAACGAGAAGGGGTGAGGCAGGGACCATATTTGGACGGAGGAGGGGGACAGATCTGAAGGGAAATTTCGTCGACGTAGAATCAACAAAATAAGTTTACAAACCAGGTCAAAAGAGCATGAGAGAAACAATTTGGTGTCTACAAAAGCAAATACCACTATTAATCAACCAGGAAGGACCTCTAGAATTAAAATGCTCAGCGCCGCCAAGTGGCGAGGACACGCGCACCGCGCAGGTGTGGAGTCAATCATGGAGCAAGCACCAAATGCAGAGGATGTTTTTTGGCGAGCCCGCGGCCTCTTCCGTCTATTTATGGACGGAAGATGGTCGTGGGCGGAATTCGCCCATTTAATGATTGATGTGGCCATCCTGGGCATCCACAGACGTACAAATTATGTTATTTCAACTATTTGTCAGGTGTGCATGAGCGCTGAGGGAGAAAATATGGCGCCGGCACAAGATCACCGGTAAGGATCAGCAAAGAGATAGAGATGTAATAGAGTGACCAGTGGTCAAAACCCAAAACAATATACGTAGGCAGGTAGAAAAACATGTGAGGAACAGATCGGTGGCAGTGTTAAAGGCGGAAGTGGACGGGTTAAGGAGAAAACTCGAGCATCATGGACAGGATCCAGCACAGAAGAGATCAATTTGAAACTGCCGAGTCGGGAAACTAATGGCGAAAAGTTTCCGACATCGGGGGCGGGGCTTAGCAAGCTCCCAGCCGGCTCCGTCAAGGGACGGACAGACAGATTCGGGCAAGTCTTAAAAGGGTGCATCCTCGGCACCCGTAAAAGGGTGGGGAGAACAAGGCAACAAGGTAATGATGTGTGTTAAGGTAGTCATAAAGGGGTAGATTAGAGATGAAGCCAGATGACGTCATCAGGGATGAAAACCCCAAAACTCAGCTGTCAGAGATCAAACACCAACTCGCGTAGGAAACAAGAGGCTGAATCTGAAAGAGAGAACAACATAAAATAGGGAATGGAAGAGGGGAGGGGCGGATGGAAGACAGGTAAGGGGTATCAAAAGGGTTTAATGGAAGGATTGTCGCGGACAAAAGCGTGAGGGATATGCACAAGGGTGGGCGGAGGATTCGAGGGAAATTAAGGAACAACGGCAAATTCCATAGTGAAATTAAGGCCGAAAAGGACCATAGAAAATTTCAATAGCATGTGATCAGGTTGTGACGTTCAAGAAGAGATTAGCACTGGCAGCGGGGGGAAGGGCAGGGAAGGGCTTTTTGTTTTTGATTTCAGGGGATTCTAAATTTCCTCTTGTGAGCGGGGTAGGCAGCACTGTGATTAGTGCAGCACTGTGATTAGTGCAGCACTGTGATTAGTGCAGCACTGTGATTAGTGCTTAATCAATTTGTTTTTATCCAGGAAAGTTTTTAATTGTTAGTGATAATGGTGTAAAGTAGGTAGTTTCTTGCTCTTCATATGTTTATAAAGTAGGGATTTTAATGTGATTATATATGCATGTAATGATTCGCCCGTTTCGCTCACAAGGGATGCCATGACTCAGTTACATGGCCTAATGCCAAAGGGTAACGGATAATGGGGGGTGGAGGGAAAACGTACTAAAGTCAATTGCAATGTGTGATAACATTTTTGTAAAAGAGTTGTTAGGTGATAAAAATGAGGTATATTTTGGAGAAAAGAAATGTGTACTGACGCTCTCATGGCAAACAAAGCAGAAGGCAAAAACAGATCCCATGATGTCGGCTTGTCATGGCAAAGACGTGTCAGATTTTTAGAGATAGACTGAACGCTTCGTTCGGCCATGCCATTACTGCGGGGGCAGTAAGGCGTTGTCATGATCTTTCTAGCCTGCATCAATTTGCACAATTCCTTAGCGATAACACTGGCGTAACAACCACCACGGTCGCTAACAATAGATTCAACATTTCCCCAGCGGCACCAAATGTCTTCAAAGAAGCGTTCAGCCACCGAGACGGCCGATTGATCAGGGAGAGGAAATGCTTCAGGAAAACGTGTGAGAGCATCCTGAAAAACTAGAATGTATTTATTCCTTCGGTCCGTTTTAGGCAGTGGACCGTTGAGATCAGTGTGAACCCTCTGAAAGGGGCGTGAAACAGGAATAGGGTGTAAGGATCCCTGTCTATTTTTAGGGAGTTTGCTGGTCTTACTACAAACATGATAAGACTGGACCCAATTCATGATATCGCTATGCATCCCTGGCCAGTAAAATTTCTGTATTATCGTTGAATATAGTTTATCTGTCCCTAAATGAGCACCCATAGAACTATCATGGTAGGCCTCAAGCAAATCATGACGAAGAATGGGTGGGGTAACTAACTGTGTTTTGCAGCGGTCCTTGGCCGGACCTTTACCCGGGGTAACATACGAATGGAACAAAACATCCTCCCTCAGATAATAATCATCAACTTGGGCAAGGAGTTTGCGGGCTTTGCGTTGAGTGGAAGGGAGGTGCGTTGTCTTGAAATATTTGATGAGTGGTTGGAGGGAGGGATCCGCAGACTGTTTCACACTAATATCATCAAAGGTGTACGTGGTGCCAGTTGACTGAATGAGATCTGTCAAACACTGATCGACTACAGCAGGTGTGACAGAATGTGTCTCAAGATCGTCAGGCGGATCAGAGACAGCCGCTAATTTGAGTTCTTACTCGGGGGTGGGATCAGATTCTAACGGATACGTGCGACGGCTAAGGCTGTCGGCAAACGGGATTGACTTCCCTTGCTTGTGAACAATTTCGTAACGAAACTGTTGTAGGGTCAGCATCCATCTACCTAAACGTCCCTTCGGTTCTGAACGAAATAGCCATTGTAGGGCAGAATGATCGGTCACTATAGTGAATTTTTCGTATTTAAGATAGGGCTGATGTAACTTTCAAGCAGCTATGATGCTGAGGCATTCTCGTTCAGTACATGTATAATTTTACTCCGCCGGATTTAGGGCACGACCTCAATATGCAATGACCCGTTCAGCGCCGTCCTGTATCTGACTTGAAACATTCCCAATCGCGAAAAGGCTGGCATCTGTCGTGATGATGAACGGGTTATCGGACTCAATGCGGGGGAAAGCCAAAATTGGGGCTGAAACCAACTTGGCCTTGAGGGAATCGAAGGCGGCCTGTTTCGCATCATCCCATTCAAAAGTACTCTTTTTGCTAGTGAGAATGTTGAGTGGTTTTGCAATTTTCGCATAGCCCTCAACAAACCTACGGTAGTAACCTGACAAACCCAAATATGCCCTCACATCCTTGCAAGAAGTGGGGACAGGGTATTCGTCAACAGCCTTCGTTTTAGAGGGGTCAACCTCTATTCCATTTTTAGATATGATGTGACCAAGGTATTTAACCTGTTTCCTGGCAAAGAAACATTTATCGGTACGAAGCTTCAATTTAGCCTTGCGAAAACGCGTGAAGACTTGAGTAAGGTCAGCCAGATGGCGTTCGAAAGAAGGGCTGTGAACGAGGACATCGTCCAAATATATATGGCAGAGATCAGAGAGGCCCTGTAACACAGTTTCCATGAGTCTTTGGAATGTTGGAGGTCCATTAATGACATAAAGCCCACGATGAGTGATGAAGGCAGTGAGCATTCGGGAGTCAGGGTGAACTCTCACTTGGTGGAACCCGCCCATGAGGTCAAGTGTACTTTTGTATGTTAATTGACGAGCTCCTAAGCTGTCTAAAGTGTCCTGAATATGTGACAGTGGGAAGGAATCTGGCATGATGACCTCGTTTAATTTGCGAAAGTCTATGCACATACGGTATGAAACAGTGCCATCCTGGGCTGGCGTCTCTACCAAAACGGCGGGGAAAGCCCACAGACTATTGGAAGGTCTAATGATATCTTTGTCTAAAAGGCGGTGCACTTCTTTGTCTATAATACCCCGTTGTTTGTACCCGGCACGATAGGGCCTTAATTTGATGGGACTAACAGATCCTTTGAGATAAATAGTATGCTGCACGACATTCGTATCTCCAAACTCACCATCCCTTGTTGTAAAAATGTCACTGAATGAAAAAATGAGACGTTTTAGGGAATATTTCTGGCTCGGAGATAAGTCTGAATTTGTAAGGTCTATTTTGTGATGAGGGTTAGAATGGGCGGGAGTGGTGGAAATAGGAGCCAGTTCTACATCATCCATACCTTTAGTCGGAGCGGCCCCCCATGTAAGGTCTAAAGTGGGAAGTTCTTGTGGCTCCGAACCCAGAGGGATTGGATCAAAATATCCGACCAAAACACCTTTGGGTAAAGTGACGGCCTTATCCGCCATATTCATTAATCTTACAGGGACCCCCTGGTCATCATGAACGGTGGCGAAGACTCTCGCCATGGCAATCTCAGGGTAGGAGGGTAATTCACCTCCCATAGTACAGACCACTAATATACCAGACATGTTGCTAGGTTTGAGGCGGGCATGAGTTATGTATTTAGACCTGGCTGGGATTCTGATGGTTTCCGACAAGCGTAGCTTAGGCGTTAGTTTGAAAGCAACCCCACAATGTGCGAAATCAAGGACCAAACCATAAGCTGTAAAAAAATCCCGGCCCAATATAACAGGGTATTGCAAATCAGGGACCACCTGAAAGCACTACTATATTAAACAAAGCACTACTCCTATCACGTGGCTCACGGGTCGGGACAGGAGTTAATAGTTTTCCTGCCGATACTGGGACCTATTGTCCGGTCGAGGCCCAGAACGACGCTGGGCGTTGAAGGGAGGGCGGCCGGAATTGTTTCTTCCGTCGTTGCCTTGCCTGGTACCTGAGTAGGGTCTATTCTAGAAAGGGCGTTGGCCATTCCTACCATTATTGGGATCATAGCGGCCACGGCCATCCCCAGGCTCAAATCGACCATTGGGCCGGTTGGGCCGGTTGTCAACCCGCGGTGGGCCACAGGAGACTTGATCACGGGAGCCACAGGGTTTCTCAGGGCAATAGATAAACATGTGGGAGTCCCTACCGCAATAGCCACTCTCTGATCCAGTGGCCGGAATTCCTGCAGAAGAAGCAAAAGGAATCGCCTTCTTCGGGACGGCTACCAAGCCTATGAACCCCTTTGCTCACATCCGCAACTTCTTCGCAAATAGAAGCAAGGGTGGAGGTCTGCTGTGCTAAAAATTGAGACGTTACATCAGGTTGCAATTCTAAGCCGTTTAGAGTGGCAGATGAATCACTGGTCATCGTACAAACAATCTCTGCCAATTTGATCTGTTCAATAGTATCATCAAGTGTTTTAGGTGACTTTCCCACTACAAAAGCCTTAAGATTAGGGAGGAGACCTCTGACCAATATTTTCTTTGTCTCCATGTCCTCCTTTTGCAACCTCTTGCACTGGCTCAGAACATCATTAATATAGGTTTCAGCAGAACCTTTCTTTTTTTTAATTTTAGCGTCTAGCGATTGCTCAAGCAGCCAAGCGTTTGTCTCGCTACCGAAAAATTTAATGAAAGCTGCATAGAAGGAATCCCAGGAGCTAGTGACATCTACAGGCAGAGAAGTATACCAAACGTCTGCCTCACCATGTAACAACATACAACAAGCGGGAACCTTCAAGTCTTCTGAAGTATGTGAGAGTTAGGTGTAAGTAAGGAATTTGTTGAACAGACCGAGGTAGAGCGACCACTTGCCACAGAAGATCCAAGACTCTCAGTATCGTGACTGCATAGACTTAGGTGTTTTGTGTATAGATAGGATCTCATAAGTATCATGCACTTGGGTAGTTCACATGCCTCGCTCATTGCCATGCCGGCCTAGCCAGACAAGGAGGATTCACAGCACCGAATAAAGGTAACTATTGTGTCGTGTATATCCTGTGTCTGCAGTCCTTATTACCTGCCACCTTCACACATGGATAAAGGGTAGCTAGGATCCGTGCCCCAACTCACAGCCAGCGAGTTAGCGAGCTATGCTTATTGTACAGCACAGTACGGTAGAGTAGAGTAGAGTATCTATCTATTGGTAGAGTATTGATCCCCCGTCCACGTCCCCCAACGACGGATACTCTCCATTAGTGGGTAACAATATAAATTCAACTACAAGTATCTAAAAAAAATCATCATCATTGTTTGTGTCAGAATTATGCGGGTTTATGACATGTGTATCTCCAATATCACCCAGAGAAACTATTGGGTCGACTTCTGGCAAAAGGTCTGAAGGCTGGATGGCGTCGAAACGTGTAATGCAAGGTCGAAATCTGTTAACATGTATTGAGAAATTTGGCTCAATATGGGTGTCACAAGTACGGACTTTAAAATTCAACGGCATAGTTTGCTCAATCAGGTAATATGGACAGCTATATGGCGATTTAAACTTTCATCCAGGGACTTTTGTAGCGGGAGAATAAATCCACACTTTATCACCGACCTGAAAATGCCAACCTTTGTTCCTCGAGTCGTGATAGGATCTCATTTTAGACTGCATGATTTCATTATTCTCCTTGGCCCACTTAAGTGCTGTCTCGACACGTTCAAACATGTTCTTTACATAGTGACGGACTGAAGGACTAGGGTGGGTGGGGTCAGGCAGTGCTGTCTCGATTGGATGCTTAGCATCTCGGCCTGTCATCAAGAATAGAGGGCTATACATCGTCGCCTGATGCACAGAAGCTCTCATAGCGAATAAGGCTGGGGGTAGGAATAAATCCCAAGATGTAGGCTTATCGTGACAAAGGCGCGTCAAGTTTTTAGAAATTGACAGCACACTTTGTTCGGCCATTCCATTACTGCAAGGACAATAAGGTGTAGTCATGACCTTTCTGGCTTGCATTAACTTGCAAAGTTCTTCGGCAATTACACTGACGTAACAACCACCACAATCACTAACAATCGCTTCAAAATTTCCCCATCTGCACCAAATATCTTTGAAAAGACGTTCGGCTACAGAAACAGCCGATTGGTCTGGTAAGGGAAAAGCCTCAGGAAAACGGGTGAGGGCATCCTGGAAGACTAGGATATACTTGTTCCCACGGTCCATTTTTGGCAGGGGGCCTATGAGGTGAGTATGGATACAAAAAAAGGACGAAAAACAGAAAGGGGTTGGAGCGAACCCTGTTTGTTTTTCGGGAGTTTGCTTGTTTGACAACAAATCCAATTCATGATATCACTGTGCATTCCGGCCCAGTAATACTTTTGTCGTATGGTCGAGTAAAACTCTCCTTTATTCGTAGCTGTATACTCTAGGTCGGCATGGCAAAGAGCGAGGCATATGAAATACCTAAATGCATGATGCTGATAAAGTCCTGTGAATGCATAAAACACCCAAGTCTATACAAGTGTGGCTGTCAAGATACTGAGTGTTGCTGATCTTCTAGGCAAGTGGATTCTGGCTCCTGAGTAGCGATTTCTGGGCCTTTTTAAGGGAAACTGAGCATCTGTGTGAGGGCTGCCTGCGTAGCGTCTTCTCCGACCTCAGGGTTGCGCATGTTCTGCCTGCGTGGCTTGGAGGATCACGTCATCTCTATTCGTGGCAAGTAATGCATTGCATCAGCCTGCACTTGTTGGCCTCAAGTAGCACTCAGTAACTGTATATGCTTTCTTGCCAAAGATCGTGATTGTCTATAATTGTTCTTATATGTTTATAAGAGTCTATAGATAGGTAATCTATATGCTACACTATAGTAGGATAGTACATCAGTGAACTCCTCAAAAAACTCTGTGTAAGTGTATTTGTTTTTATCAGATGGCTCAGGTCTGTATATTGTAACGATAGTACATATTTTATTTTTGGTCTTGATATTTGTTTCCATCATTTCCCTTGTGAATAAATTATGACTGTGATTAATTTTCTTTATGTCTATTTCAGGTCTATACATAACAGCTTGACCCCCGGATCTCAGGGCATGTGGTACGAGTTCGATATTATAATTATTTTCTTTAATTTTGCCCCTTATAATTTTTTCATTCATTTCATTTATCCAAGTCTCAGTTACAAAAAATAAGTCAATGTTATTTTCATTAATGTAAAGATTTATGAGTTCTGTCTTATTTCCAATGCTTTGTACATTTGCAGTTGCGATAATTAAGTCTCTATTTATTTTTATTTATGTTTTCTTTTCAATTGCATAGTTCCTTATTTTTCTATTAGTTTTATCTTTATTTGTGTTGTTCTTAGCATTAAAGCAACTTCCCGGGGGAAATCCAGTCAATGACCCTATGATGTCATTTTGAAGAGATTTCCCTTCACATCGATGGGATTGCCCCCCTGAGCGACCAATCATATACGGAGTGGGCGGGGCCAACGTCGTTTCGCTTTGTGTGTTTACGCTATCATTTCAGATATACAGAGAATGTATTTTGTGCTTAAATTTATGTGTTACACTGTTAACTGTCAGTAAGATATCCAAATCAATTTGAGAGCGATATATATCCTACCGGTTGTGTTTGCTGCATTCTACTTTTACGAATCTTCATACCCTGGGCAGAGTTGACAACACCACTTGATCTAGGTACAGC
This sequence comes from Amphiduros pacificus, assembly GCA_949316495.1. Classification (NCBI taxonomy): domain Eukaryota; kingdom Metazoa; phylum Annelida; class Polychaeta; order Phyllodocida; family Hesionidae; genus Amphiduros; species Amphiduros pacificus. The sequence continues at coordinate 5,550,680 of OX439011.1, forward strand.
ATATGATTGGTTCTCATTTGTCCTTATGTTAAAGCGGTTTTTGCTACCATTAAGTTGTTTTCCATTAAGAGTGGCCGATTCGGGAATCCCTTCTCTTTGAGCTAGTTTTTTGGTTTTGTTTTTATCTTAATTTCATATAATAATAATGTAAGGGATGTTTGTATTTTAGGTTCACATTATTTTTTCTTAACAATTTCTAAACAATTTCACCAAAGTTATGTTTTTTATTTTATTTTTGACTTTATTTTGTATAATAATAATGTAGGGGATGTTTGTATTTTAGATTCTCATCATTTCTAACTTTATTTTGACTGCAGAGGCAAGGGAGAATTGAGAAATTTCCAATTTGAGCCATTTTGTACATGTTGAAATCATTTATTATAAAATTCTTCTTCTCATCACATGCACAACCACTCTTACATGCTTTATAAAAATAGTATGACATTGTGTCCTGGGCTTGTTATAATAAGACATATTTGAATTAATAACATTATCACAGATAAAATCACATTCAGAGGTCGGTTACAATTCAACATATGACAGTTACTATTTCTGAACAATTAATAGATCTCTTAATACATGCTTCTTCATTTTCTAATAAATACACTGGTCTAATATACACTGGCGCTAACACCATTAATGTCAGTTTTCAACATTGAAAAATTCAATGCTGCATATATATACAATTTTGATAATTTCCCTTGCCCCCCTGAAAACTTCATTCGGAGAAATTTGATTTTTTATTTATATTAATATGTTCTGGCATAACTCTGACAAATGGACCTATTGTCCTGTTTGACAGAGGGTGTCTTACTGTCAGCCTTCTTAATGATTATAGCACTGTGAGAGGGCCACCAATGATGACCATGCCCTGATTAATGTCTTCTGGATTTTGTGATTTGATATTTTCTGACCTATTCCATATTACTTTCCTAAGTTTAGAGTTGGTGTGATGTTGTATGTTCTTGGTGGTAGAGCATTTATTACCAATCATTGAGCCCATCTTGTCTGTGGATTTCTGCACAACAACATGCACATCTTCTCTAAGCAACTCAACTATCATCTTTGTCTCAGTAAATTCATCAATACCTGTATCGACTACTTTAGCTTGAGATGTGGTAGTGGTTTTTGAGTCTATTGGAAAATCATACAGGTCTGTATCTGGGTCTATAGAAATATGCTGCATATTGTATACTACAAAAGCATGTGCACAAACTTGTGTTAGGCAATAACCATCATCAACCATAGATTAGCTCTCAAATAGTCAATTAAGGGATGTTTGAAAACAACAATTTTGAGCTTGTCTGCTAAATCACTAGTGATTCTGAAATTGATAATCTTCCTGTTCAACTGTGTAAAATCTAATGATTTTAGTTTTGAAGGCGGGGTTGTGCTAAGAATTAGCTTAGTGACTCTGAGATGCTAATGCGTTGATGATTGTCTTAATACCCTCAATTACATCATCTACACTGATATTGTTAAAAATATCCTGAGAGCAAAGCATTACGATAATATTGTGAAACTCCCTGAGTCTGGCAATTGTATCATTTTTGGTTACTGCCTGTTTAAGGTTCAATACTGACAAATTGTCATCACCTGATGGAACAAAATTATATATTCTATCGGCTGCACTTGAAACAATTTTATGCGTTCAGTTATAACTAGTACCTTAGGCAGCTGACTCAGCTGTGGGGCCACCTATGTCACACATATTCAATAACTTCTCATTTATCTTATCTTCCAATTTCTCAGTTATGATTGTGATATTTCTATCTTTAATGCCAATCTCTTCCTGTTACTCTACAATGTTAAGCCTGGAAATTTCAATTTCATCCATCTGATGTTTTAACCTAATATTACTGTCACTGAATTTGGCTCTGAGTTCATCATTTTCACCTTTCAGTTTTTCAATCTGTCTATCCTTTTTTGTAGAGACCATTGTGGCCGCTACTGGCGCTGCAGTGCCACCACTACTACTCCTAGTCATTTTGCGCCGTCGGTCCTTGCCACCAGTTTGGGCCTCAGGTACGACCTTTGGTGCATCCCCCTCAGTTTCCGGGGTCGCCATTGGTTCATTGGTTGCCATGTTGTTCTCTTGAAAAATAGTGTATAGACAACTCTATAGTGTATAGTGTATTGAAATGTGCCTGATGTATTGATATATAGATATATTGATGGTAGTATCAAATGTGCAAATCTATGTATTCTTATCTGAAAGAACTGCTATTTAATATGTATATATATATATATATATATATATATATATATATATATATATATATATATATATATATATATATATATATATATATATATATATATATATATATATATATATATATATATATGTGTGTAAATATAAGAAATGAGTGTATATATATTTAATAATTTGAAATGATATTTGAATATTAAAATAAAAGTGTAAGAAATATGCACCCGTTAACAAATTTCTACATGGAGAAAATTGAGAAATGATATGTATTGACTCCCCTGTGGGTGCGGGGATTTAAGAATAGCCCCACTGCCCCCCAGCATGTCGTAAAAGGCGACTAAAGGGGTACCCATGTGGGCCTGGGGTTAGAATGATCCTCTGATTTTTTTACTCCCTGGTTTTTCTGTCAGTTCGTAAAAGGCGAATGAAAAAAATAACCATGGCGCCTTGTTTGCCGTGAGGTTCGACCTGTAAGGGGAGGATATGGAGTTCTGCAGGTTGAGCACTGGACTGGTTTGGCAGTTAAACCGGTCCAGATGCAACACACCTGTTTGAACCCAAATATTCACCTTAGACATGGAGGACTTTAGGGCCCATTATTGTCCAACCGGCTTGTGGAATATAGCTCCACACATTTCTCCATATCTAAAGTTTAGGTATTATAAGCTTTAGGTTGTTTTATTTTAGAACCATTATCAATGATAAATTCTACATGTTCTTAAGATAAAATGTATGGTATCATAAACAATTTTTTCAAAGTTTTATCATAACAGATGTGTGGAACTTGACTGCTCAAATGGGTCAATCTGGGGTGCATTTTATGTATTCGCGAGTATATTGTCTAATGTAGCCGAGTTTTATAGGTGTGCTGATGGCTCTGCCCCATATCTATAACTCCCTATTTTTTAAAATATAGGAGTCAGAGTAAGGCTTAGGAACATGGACAATGAAGAATTAACACAACACATATGGCATCAAACAAACAAAAAAGACAAAGGGCTGATATGGAAACGGACTCGGATAACGATTTAAACACAAATGAAACAAGATGGCCAAGATTTTTAATAGTTGAAAGCACGGATCCACTATGCACCATGTCTCCTTTTGCAATTGAAAAAGGTATTCAAGGAGTAGCTGGAAAAGTGAAAAACGTTAAAAAGATGCGTGACAAATTATTAATAGAAGTGGACAGAAAGAGTCATTCCAATAATTTATTGAAATGCTCTTTATTGGCCAATAACTCCTCATAAGACCCTAAACACCAGAAAGGGAGTTATCAGGTGTCCAGAACTTTCTGGTATACCAGAGACCGATATTGTTGAGGAGCTATCTGATCAGAATGTTGTCGCTTGCCGTCGCATTAGCATCAATCAAGATGGCGTCAGAACTCCCATCAATACCTATATTATCACTTTTGAAACAACGCAGCTACCTCAATCAATCAAAATTGGATATTTAAACGTAAGAGTTAATATATATATTCCAAGCCCACTGCGTTGTTTCAAATGTCAGAAATATTGTCATGGCTCAGATAATTGTAAAGGGAACTTGACATGTCTAAAATGCACTGGCCAGCACAGTAGTGAAAATTGTGAATCTCAGTCTTTCAAATGCAATAATTGTGAAGGTGAACACCCGTCATATTCTCGGAATTACCCCTCTTTTGTAAGAGAAAAAGAAATTCAGAGAATAAAGTACACAGAAAACATTTCCTTTCCAGAAGCCAGAAAACGAGTAGAAAGCAACAATACCCCTCAAGGAAATTCCTATGCTATTGTCACAAAATCAAAAGATATTAAATCCATTTCAGTTCAAACGGATTTAACATGGCCAATTGGTGAAAAGAACTATTCCTATATGAGCAAATCAATAACAGCAATATCAACACAGACTCCTGTATCTTCTACCCCTTTACTTACTCAATCTTCAATAAAACCTACACAATCTTCCATAAAACCTTCACAGATTCAATCAACATCAAGCACGAAAGGTGCAAATTCCAATTCTTCACAGCAGAATAAACCTGTTAATAAGTCGCACAAAAAAGAAACTAGAGATCAAGGAAAAAATTAAATACAAAGAACAAAATCATTAGAAAGGATGGATACAAATGATCCTCCTGATATAAATAGCATTCAGGTGCACTCCAAGCATAATCGTAGTAGAATTAAATGATTATGTTTGACCATATTTTATTATTACCCATTATTTTAAATATGGCTATTAGCAATATTATACAATGGAATTGTAGAGGATTTGAGGCAAACCAGAACTGGAGTTATTAGCCCAAAAATATAATGCATCGGTAATTTGTTTACAAGAAACTAAATTTAAAGATAATTCCACAACATTTAAGGGATATGCACTGTATAATAAAGTCAGTTCAATTGACATTATGGACCGAGCACATGGCGGAGTTTCTATTTTTGTTAAATCCTGTATACCCCAAAGTAAAGTAATATTAAATACTAATTTACAAGCTTCTGCTGTTAGGGTTACCTTGCACAATACATTGACAATATGTTCAGTATATTTACCACCAAGTGAACCAATTAATATTACAGATTTAAATAACCTAATAACTCAGCTGCCAGTAGCATATATGCTGGTTGGTGACTTTAATGCTCACAACTATCTTTGGGGTGGCAGAACTAATACTGATGCCAAAGGAAGTATAATAGAAGATTTCTTAAATAATAATAGTTTGTGGCTTTGGAATAACGATTCTCCAACATATTTACATCCTGCTACAGGCTCTTTAACATCAATAGATCTCTCCATGTGGACTCCAAATTTATTTTTAGACTATTCCTGGGAAGTAGAGGAAGATCAATGGGGTAGTGATCATTACCCTATTATTTTAAATAACCATTTTCCTCCACCAGATGAACGAATCCTCAAGTGGAAATTTCATTAAGCCGATTGGGTAAAATTTCAAACATCCTGTTTTAACAAAATAACGCCAGAAATTTTTAACAATGTAGATGATCCTCTACAAGTTTTTACGGATACATTGTATGATATTGCTGATGGGTGTATTCCCAAATCAAAGCCAAATTCTAAAATTAAAGAAAAACCCTGGTTTAATGATTAGTGCAAAAAAGCTGTCAAAGAGCGCAAAAAAGCTCTGAAAATATTTTATCGACATCTCGTATAAAAAGAGCTAAAGCCCGTTATATTATTAAAATAAGCAAAAGAAAAAGATTACGTTACTAAATTAGGTACACATTCACCAATTAAAAAATGCTGGGATATGGTACGTAAAATTACTGGGAAGGGAGGTGGAGCAAGGATCAAACATCTAAATCATAATGACCAATTAATTACAAATCCCACCGAAATAGGTAACACAATAGGTCAAACCATTTCCAAGAATTCCTCATATGATAATTATTCTACAAAATTCCAACAACAAAAAAATAGAAAAGAAAGAAACCAACTAAATTTCATATCTAATCACTTGGAACAATATAATAAGCCATTCACAATATCAGTTTTAAAACTTGCTTTGGATAAATCCCATGATACCGCTCCTGGACCTGATCATATACACTATCAAATCCTCAAACACCTCCCTGACCAAACACTTGGGCATCTTTTGGATATTTTTAATAATATTTGGGAAAGTGGTAATTTTCCTCCTTCATGGAGTGAAGCCACTATCATTCCTATTCCCAAACCTGGCAAAGACTCGTCAAATTCAAATAATTATCGTCCCATTGCGTTAACAAGTTGTATTTGTAAATCAATGGAACGAATGATTAACGAGCGTTTAGTTTGGTTTTTAGAAACTGTGGCTTATATTTCTGTTGCACAGAGTGGCTTTAGAAAAACGCGAAGTACTATTGACCATCTGGTACGTTTAGAAACGGTTTTATAAAAGGCGAACATGTGGTTAGTATATTTTTTGATTTAGAGAAAGCTTACGACACCACATGGAAATATGGAATAATGAGTGATTTATATATGGGATTAAGGGGGCATTTACCCCTTTTTATTCAAAATTTTCTATCAAACAGACATTTTAAAGTTTGAGTGGGTGCATCACTTTCTGATGTTTTTGATCAGGAAATGGGTGTTCCACAGGGTAGTATATTATCAGTCACCCTTTTTATTATTAAAATTAACAGCATTGTTGACTGTATGAGGCCTGGAGCAGATTGCTCACTTTTTGTTGATGATTTCAACTTAAACTACAGGTCAACAAGCATGCATACAATAGAACGGCAACTCCAACAACACCTAAATATATTACAAGAATGGGATGATAACAATGGAGTTAAGTTTTCTTTGAAAAAGACAGTATGTATGCACTTTTGTAAAAAGTGGAAAGCTCACCCAGATCCTGATCTACACCTTGGCCAAACTCGAATCCCTGTTGTCGAAGAAACCAAGTTTCTTGGACTTATATTTGATAGAAAACTATCTTTTATCCCTCATATTAAACATGTAAAATAGAAATGCCAGAAGGCATTAGATTTATTACGGGTTCTCGCCCATACTTATTGGGGAGGGGACCGTAATGTTTTATTACAATTATATAGAGCACTGGTACGTTCTAAACTTGATATGGGTGTATGGTATATGGATCAGCACATCCATCGTATCTTAAAATGCTCGATACTGTACAAAATCAAGGGTTAAGACTATGCCTTGGTGCATTTCGTACCACGCCTGCACATAGCTTAGCAGTTGAGGCAGATGAACTGCCTCTTGATTTAAGAAGAGAAAAGCTTGCCCTTCACTATGCTGCAAAAATTGCTGCTTGCCCAGACAATCCTGCACATGACGCTATATTCAATCCAAATTATGTTGATCTTTTTGAAAATAAACCAAATACAATACCGACTTTTTGCATTCGCATTAAAGAATCTTTACAATCTTTAAATTTAGATCTGAATCACGTAGCTAAATTTCAATATCCTGAAACACCTCCATGGACCTATGAAACTTTAAATATCAATGTAGCCATGTCAGAATTAAAGAAATACTCAACCGATCCATCCCTTTATATAAATAGATATAAAGAAATTAAATCTATTTTCACTGGCTATCAGTGTATATACACTGATGGATCATTTGACGATGAGAAGGCTGCTGCAGCTGCTGTAAAGGGCAATCATATTTATTCAGAACGTCTGCCAAATAAATCATCAATTTTTTCTGCAGAACTACATGCTTTGTACCTTGCTTTGGATCATGTGGAGACTGTAGGATATAGAATACACACCCAGAGACTCTCAGAAATACATAAACATTCATAGACAATAATGCACGATACTGATGGTTGATGAGTCACCATAACCACCACTCCGTGAAAGTCACGTGTAAGACGGACGAGCCGAAGTTAGATACGCAGGCAGGACGAGTCCATCTGATGACGCGTGAGGAAGCCACGTAGGCAAGCCCCCACAGATGACGCGGAGTGGCCCCTTAAAAGAGACGCGCAACCGTGGATCCGGGTTCTTAGTTCCTAGAAGCTCTCTCAGGAGAGACCCCCGTCTAAGAGCCAAGAAGGAGATCAACGACCACTTGCCACGGAAGATCCATGACTCTCAGTATCATGACCACATAGACTCGGGTGTTTAGCATATAGTCAGGGTTTCATAAGTATCATGCAAAATTGGTAATTCATATGCCTCGCTCATTGCCATGCCGGCCTAGCCAGACAAGCAGGGATCACAGCACTGAATAAAGGTAACTATTACACTGTGTATATCCCGTGTCTGCAGTCCTTACTTCCCGTCATTTATATGAGGGTTTGACACTATAGCTAGGATCCGTGCCCAAACTCACAGCCAGCGAGTCAGCGAGCTATGGTTAACAAGTACAGTACAGTACGATAGAGTAAGACAGATAAGAGTATCTATCTAATTGGTAGAGTATTGATCCCCCGTCCACGTCCCCCAACGACGGATACTCTCCATTAGTGGGTAACAGAGACTTCTCCACATCAAACATTTTAAATGTTTTCTGATTCTTTGTCAGCATTGAAAGCAAAGGATTGGAAAAATCCCTTTATTTACAAAATTCTCGAACGGTATCATAGACTCTGTACAGATGAAAATAAAGAAATACATTTTTATTGGATCCCCAGTCACATTGGAATCCATGGAAATGAGGCCGCTGACCAAGCTGCCAAAGCAGCATTGGACAAACACCTAATAGATTTACTTATTCCATATACAAAGAAATTAATTACTGTTTTTTTACGTTCTAAATGGCAGTTGCTCTGGAACGAAGCTATTTTTAATAAATTACATGAAATTAAGCCCGTTCTAGGCAAAACTAAAGGTGCTATTATAATTAACCGTAGAGAAGAGTCTGTTTTAACCCGTATAAGAATAGGACATAGTCATTTGACGCACTGTTATCTGCTTAAAGGTGAAAATCAACCGGAATGAATTGGTTGTCAAAGGGCTTTGACTATTAAACATATTTTAACTGAGTGTATCGATTTTGATATTATACAAACTCAATATTTTAATGTACAAGATTTACATACGTTATTTGATACTGTAGATACTTCTGTGATAGTATCGTTTTTAACTCACATAGGACTTTATAATCAGTTTTAAGGGCAGAGCTTTTGTTTATTTATGTCATTGACTTATTTATCAAGAACTACAAATCATCATCCTGATAAAGTCTTTTAAACAAATTATACATATTTGTTATATTTGATTGGTGTTATATAAATGCTGTACAGTTGTTAAATTCTTGTGTTATCTACATATTGTATTAATATTTACATTTTTTTTCTAGTCAATATAACGTTTTTGTTTTTACTATTTTGGCACTGAATGACCTCATTGTGTCGATGTGCCGTAAAGAAACCATTCATTCAATCATATGATATGTATTGATAACAGTCTGATAAATGAAATATAAAATAATAATTGAATATAGTTTGCACCCGTTCACAAATTTCTGTATGGAGAAAATTTGAGAATCAGATAGCGTTTTTGTGCCACAACAGATTTCTTATTTGAAGAAAATATTTGAATATAGTTTGATCTTGTTCTCAACCTTCTGTATGGAGAAAGTTAAAAAAACTAATTATTTTTACAGATTTCTTATATGAAAGAAGTCTGAATGATATTTGAACACCTGATAATTTTCTATATGGAGAAAACTGTGTAATTGAGCGTTATATGATGTTGTATCACAGTAAAAGAATGTTAAGTTGGAAATAATATAGCGTACTTACTGTGAAGGTGAGAGACGCGTATCTCATCAGCCCGTGTGGTTGAAAACTTAGTAACGACGCTTGCATAAAATATTAAAGTTTGCTTGTAAAATCCTGTTAAAATGTTTGTAGTGATTGGTTAAAATCACAAAGCATACTATGTTCCTTTGAGCTCCTACTTCAGCTGCTTACCTTGTATAGCCACAATACGTACCTGTTATATATACGCTTATATATACAATCCCATGTAGTCATTGTCTTCAATTTGAAAGGATATAAATCGCACTTCAAGAACAGCTAAATTTTCCTAAATTTGCTTATCTGGTATTCCTGGGTGTAGACTTCCTAAATCTGCAGTAGATTTATTTAGTTGGAAGGTAGAATCGCCAGTAGAGTTCAGTTAATTTTCCTAGAAATCGGAGCTCCTAGAAAACATGTCCACTCCTCCTGCGCGCTGTATCATATGGATGTGAGAGTGCAGAGCACAACATGATTGCATGAAAACTATTAACTTCTGTCCCATCCCGTGAATTGCGAGATAGGAGTGACCATTTAAAACATATACCTTTCAATTTGAATGAAGAGAGGGGATCGAGATGAAATGAGGTTCACTGTTTTATGACGAATATCCAAACTGAACAAACACCACCTGACCAAATTGAAAATAATGCCATCCTCTCATATGAAGATGGAAGTAAAGAAGTTGATTATATATATACCTCTAACACAAGACAGTATAATTAAAGTATTTTCAAAAAACGCAGAAGAGATGGCTCTCTTAGATACAGGAGCACAATGTAGTATCATAACATTCAGGGCATTTAATAGGTTATTTCCTGATGGCTTGGAGGAATCTGACAGCAAACAGGTAGTCGTTGCGGAGGTATCGTGTATTCCCATTAAGTTTCAAAACACGATAGACATCAAAATTGGAGGAAACAATTGTGTTGTATGCTTGCAGGTTGTCCCAGACCTACAATACCCAGAAATTATGGTGTTGTTTTATACTACGAAAAAAACAAGTAAAATATCTGGGCCACCTCATCTAGAAAGATGGCATTAAAGAGGAGCCAGAAAAAAACAAGGGCTGTAAGTGACTAACCCGTCACGACATCGTGCAACGACGCCTTCCTTGGTCTCTCGGGCTATTACCGTAGATTTATAGAGGGATGTGTCAAAATTGAACAACCTCTAAATGCCCTAATGTCAGAGAGTAAAGATGTCATGTACTCATGTAGTGAGAGAGGGATGGATGGGAACACAACACACAGTTTGATGGTCAAGCATAATCTAATTCCCCGTTTATTCTCCAGGATACATTATATATAGTAGGCTAGGTAGCCAACACAATACACACTCACATGCATCACAATACACACTCACATGCATCACAAGGAGTGATGGAAAGAATCATATATAACATGCCCTTGTTTAGGAGATTTTGATTGTCAATGAGTTAATAATTGAATATTATAAATGAATAAAATCAAAAGCTTATTTACATATCAAAGAATCATATATAACATATTACATAAATAAATCCTCTTGTTTTAAAATATCCTTATACCATTATGAGTTAATACTCATTATATCTCAGCATAATACTTAATAAATCATAATATTCCCATATTGATAATAAAATTGCATGCATAAACAAACATATATTAAAATTATAGAAGATCCAAGTCTTAATTAACACTTGGATTTCCAAATGCTCATAATCAAATAATATTTCAAATAAAACTGCATATAGCCATCTTGTCCTGATTGTCCATAAACTTTAAACGTTTCCATATTGGACAACTGCAGCAGATGTACTTGGTGGTACATATATAGGAGAATCAGCTATAGACATGTAGTCTGGTTCATTTGTCACAATCTGAATGTTGTTGTAGTCAAGGAATGATTTGAAAGAAGTGTTATATTTAGAATACCAGAGTCTCATACCATGTTGGATAAAATAATTTGTAGACAATTGTATGACCTGCCGGGAAAAGTTCCATGTATCTGGGTCTTGTTGAAGGAACATTCTACTGAATTGTGTGAAGAAGAACTTTCTACAGTCTTCAGAACAAATTTTGTCCTTATCAAAACATGAAGGACAGTTTGTGAAGTTTATCATTCGATGCAGCATACAGTATAGAAGAATAGCTTGGTACGCAGCGTTCTGCTTAATTCGTTTCATCAAGGAGCCAAAATACTCAATGGACATACTGTCCCTGTACGCTACAGTTCTGTCCGCCCCTTTCACCAGCGCCTTTATCATCGTGGATGTGATACCCAGCTCGGCTGCTGCTTCCTGGGCGTCCATAATGTTGACAAGATAACACCCCAATATCTTAGAAGAATCCTTGATATTGAAGAGCTGCCGAAGAACTCCGTGATATAGAAGAAGCTGACCCGAACTGCGTCTGGAACCTGGATAAACTGCAACTGCAACACAACTGTTAGACACATATATTTCCTGACATCCTGATTAACAGAATGTATCATCATCATCCTCTGATTGGATATTACATTTAATAGGTTCACTTGGAGGTTTCAAATTGGTAGGCTTGGAGCTTAGAGTTTGAGCAGAGAGCTTGAGCGAGCTTGTGCATTTTGATTTTAGAGTCTTAAAAATATATATCATTGATACAATTGTAGTTATTGCAGCCATGGCACAGAATATGAATAATAAAAATTCCTGCATTGTAGATGTTGATGATATTTCTTTCTTGGTATAGTCACTTTTATCCTGCTTGGTTAAATACATGGGTGATTTTGTAGCTATTAGAGATGCAAGTCTTGCTAGTTCTATTGGTTCTGTATTGTCAATGGCTACTTGATCATTGCTTGATTCAAGGAAGTCAATGGATGGAAAATGGATTGAAGGTATATTGTTTTTCAGCATGTTAAAATTAAGAACAGAGTTGTTATCCCTCCCATCAGGAAAATACGCCAGAAGAGCCCCATTAACAGTAAACAAGAGATTTACTTCTTCTAATTCTTCTTCACAGTCAGAAAGTTTTGGAGATATATAATTTGAATGAGTAGAGATACTGCACCCGCAAAGAACCGTTCGATTTATTACCGTATACGGGTGTCCCTCATGTCTTAGGGGTACCGACTTGTGATCGCAAATCAGATTCCATGGCGTGGCTACATTGGCAAGCAGAATGAGATCGCCAGCATCAAGTGATTTAGCTGTTGGTGTAAAGTTGTGGAAATATTGGAAATTGCAAACTTCACTTATGATATGTAAATCAGAATTCCAGAAGATTGAGCTTGCACAGGTGTAATGAGATTTATGGACCTGAAGGAATGTGTCTTCACACATATAGATGTCATCAATTTTATAGCACAAATTCAATTGGTTTTCCAATACTTCAACAAACATATTACCGTCAACTGCTATATAATCTGTGTCTAGCATTATCTTAGTGTAAGACTTTTGTTTTTCTTTTGAATCCATATCATATGGTACATGAACTGTTTCTACTTGGTACAACTGCATTTGTTTTTGATTAGCCCTTGTCAATGGGATTGGAAATTGGATAACAAGTGTGTTGTTTACATGAGTGAATGCCACTGTTGACATTTTATAATAGTATTCCAAATCTTCAAACACAAATTGGTAATGAGGAACTGAATTATACAAAGTATTAGCAGTATGGTCTAAAATAGCTTTTAGTTTCTTTGGAGGTAGCAGTTGCCTTGGAATATAGCCTTTCATTAATTGAATAACAGAATCTGACAAAGTGTCTATATATGACATTGATTCATCATAGAGGACTGATGTTTCCTCCATGATTGTAAACAGATGTGATGTTATTTTGGACAAAACTTTAATTGATTCTGTCCGCTGGTCCAGAATTTGCAATGTAGAATTTACTGACACAAAGTAGTTGTTCACTTGTTTTGCAAAGTGAGTCCATTTGTGATTCATATTGAGCAATAAAGTGTGTATAGACTTTATTGAAGCTGAATGCAGTGAAGTAACTGTCATGAAGTCTGTTTTAAAGTCTATGAAGTCTTTCTGTAGCCTATAGAACCTGTCTTCTAATGTTCTAAGTCCAGTCTCTAGCATCTTTGTTCTTCTGTGCTGTACATAAGAATTTGCTGCTCCTATTGCTGTGGTAAATATTCCTAGTAAACCAAGAAATGGTAAACCTCTTTTCTCCCTTATGTTGACATTTGGTAACAATGCATTTAGGTTCTCATATTTATAGCTCAGCCATGTATATTGAACACCTAACCTCCTCTTTATCTTCCTGAATACCTGCACAAAGTCTAGGCATATGTCTTTGGAATAATCATTCATAATTTGATCCTGATTACATTCTTATCTAATATTTCTTGCACTTTTCTCTATATTTGGGACTGGTGGAATATCCACACTAACTTGAACATAATAATATTCTAATGCTGGTTGCAAGTAACCAATCTTCCTAAAATGTATACCCAGTGATGGTTTCAAGAGTGATGTGCTAGGCATAGATTTGACTACTGGATCATGGTGTGTACCCTTATCACCATAAGTGACTCCAGAGATACCTGTAACATGACAATAAAATATCACAATTGAAACTAATGTTAAATCTTAATATAGTAAGAAAGATATACTAAGTATAACTAAGTTATCACGAGATTCTTACCTAGAATAAAGAAGAACATCAGTGTGAGGCAGTCCATCTTGAAATGTGACTGACACATGAATGTGTTCAGTCAATGAACAAATTCACTCACAACTGACTTATATAGCAAGGTTTGCTATAACCTAACGAATTATAGAATATTTTATGAGTCATAAAGGTTCATGAACTCATAAAATAGTTGTGGTTTTCCTTAACACCACTAACCAAATCATAATTGCTCAAAGATCAAAGCATCTAATACACAATTATACCCATTATCTGAATGCACTGACAACTATTTAGACATATAATGAAGTAACCTGTCACTGAGGTCCCCAGAAATCTAGAAAACATAATGTTCTTGATGACTAAACATCCATATTACCATTTTCAATAAATATGTACACAATAATCCTCAATAATTCAAGTTCCCCATTCAAAAGCTCAATTTCTAAATTTACAAAAAAACAAATTATAATTATATAATATTCTGATCATATTATGGGTCATTCCCACCATTCTTACCTAACTACAGCAATTATTCAATTGACATGTCCGTGTATATACATTAGGTCAGCCTGTCATTGAAAGTTCAATTGGAACTTTAATAATCCCAATTACGGACTAAGATCCTGTTACCTTAATTACTCAGCTGTGTCCAGCCTGGTCAGTCATGACCAACATATAATTGAATACAAATTAAATACAAATTAAATGTCATCCTATACCATAATTGTCTTCCTCATAGTTGTGATTCCCACAGGCTAAGTTACCTAATACTCATGATTCATCCAGGATGCAGTTCCTCTCTCTGCTTCCCCTCTTACACATACATTATATAACATCTACAACAGTATCCTTGAAAATAATTGACTTTATAGTGCATTAGCACCACAATTATATTAATTGTACAACCAAAGTATACTGCTGTCCTGTGCCCTTGCAACACGAAATTAAATATTCCATAATATATCAACTTATTCTCTATCATTCCAATACTATATTGACCATTGTATCCTAGTTTCTAACCAACAATTGCACTGTATTAACCAGTTTTAATGAAATGCGCCAACACCACCTTGGTTAATTATTATGATCATCATAGTGCATATTGTTGATCCTGCATATTGTGGGAAATATCATTAATATTACAACATTACATTGGGATGCAGCAATTTAAAACAAATATACACAAGGATGCATGTTCTTGCTGTCATGATCCTACTGTAATGAGAATATTTCATCCAATGAATATAACCTACCCTCAGATTATTAAGAATACTAACTACAGTATTTTGTTCGTGCGTAATCCTTATAGTATAATAAATCTAAGCATATATGCAGATATTGAAATCTAGACTTTTAGCTTGTAAAATGGTCCACTCTTAGAACTTCCTTTTTAACCTTATAATATCCTAATCATTTTGTATTTCCAAATACCTCTTAAAACATAAATGACATTTTAATTCACAGTAACACATATATTTATATACATTCATTTACCTATAACTAAATTTTACATACTGTACAGTTTCCTTAAATATTTACCTTTGCTACCTGTTATTTTGATATTTGGACATTGCACCAGATGGGCTATCTTGTCATCAATGTTAGGATGAACAAAGAGATCTATCCATATCCTATCTCCTTGCTCATTCCCAACCAAGATATGGAGATGTCCATTCTGAAATCTCCCCCTTTCCATTGTCCACTCCTGACCTGAAGGAAAATTGGACATGGATTTGCTCAGCTTCTTTAGCTGTTTTGGTGCTAGAGGGATGTCCAGTGCAACATAGCAGTTATTTGCAACATGCTCAGTATATGTTGCCAACTCAACTGGATCCCCCTGTCCTATAAAAGTGAACAGATGCTCAGGTATTTTGCTTGCTTCTTTGCCTTTTTCATCTACTACCAATACTTTCTTTTCTTGAGGTGTGGTAGTTACTTTACCTCTCAGCCTGTCAATAGTGTCCACAAATCCATCTTCAGTACGTATGTATGCAGCTTTGAGCCTGTTCGTGTGGTAGATACCTGACACAATCTTACCTGTCAAATCAGATAACACCATGTGAGTGTCATCAATCTTGGAGTAAATCGAGAAAGGTCCTACCCAATCTAGACAAATTTTTCTAGATGCCATCTGCAATGAACTTGCTGATGGAGCCCGAAGATAGACCAACATACCTTCTACCCATCGTGGCATACCTTTGGCATTTTGTCTTGCTGCCTGCCTGTTTTGATTGTGGGCCTGAAGCTCAAGAACTGTCTTTGATACATGCTCTAGTCTATCTCTGAGTACTGAGACATACTCCCTGTGTGATGATGCTACCTGTTCAGGTGGGCTATGTGGCAAATCCACAATGCTTGGTGGATCTCTCAGAAAAACCATGTAGTATGGACTCATTTGAAGGCTTGGCATAACATAGCTGTTAAATGACCAAGTTGCTGCCTGACAAAAAATATCCCACTGTCTACCTGTGTGGCTAAGATTGCTCTTCAAAAAATTGGCTACTGTTTGAATGTGCCTTTCAGCCATAAGACTTCCATGGTTGTATGGTGAGATGAATTTGGTGTCTATTTTCAATGCATCTACCATGTATTTCATGACCTTTCCTGAAAGAGCCCTGTCTTCATCTAGGATCAACTGCTTTGGCTTTCCAAAGATGAAAACACATCTCTGCAGTATTGCCTCAGCCAATGTTGGTGCATCACACTTTGTGAGTGGAACAGTGATCACGAACCTGGTTATTGCACATACCAGTACAAGAAGATATTTTACACCTCTGTAAGATTCAGGCATTACCTTCACATCTCCATGAATGACTTGCATTGGTGTGTAAGATGTTGGAATTCTCAAAGCATATTGCCTTGGAACATCTTTTGGTGCTTTCCACCTTTGGCATACCTCACATGTTCTGATATATGACACTAGTTTCTCATACAGACCTTTGATGTGGTACAACCTCCTTATAGACAAATAGGTTCTTGTGACCCCTTGGTGACATGCCATGATACTGTCATGATAAACTGAAAGAATGTTTGGAACTAACCTTTGTGGAATCACAAGCTTCAGTGTCCAATCCTTTTCTTGCTTACCTCTGTGGTTCTGAACACAAAGCCTGAAAAGTATACCTTTCACAGATATGTAGTCCTCTGACTGAGTCATAACATTCTTTGCAAGTTTTCTGTCTTTTGGTAACACCCCACTAACTATCCATGCATAGATATCCCTGTAATGTGGACATACCTGTTGTTCTTTTATCAGCTCTCTATCAGAGACTGATAGATGATAGTCCCTGATTACCTTCTTCTTGATAATCCTCAAGATGGAATCAATTTCAGCTTGTTTTGGAATATGCTTTCTTAGGATCATGTCATCACTAATGGAAGTAATTAGTGGCTTTGGAGCTTCAATTTGGTCTAAAGTTGGACTAGTATGTGTCTCTACTGTTTCCCCATTATAGGTTACCTGTGGAATATGGGATGTCAAAGGCAAATGGTTGTTTTGATCTACCCTTAGGTCAGGGTTGACTAATGATTGCCTACCAGGTGTATCATCTACCTGTTTACCTGTATTTGGTGTTTCAGTCCTTGGTGTTTTTGAAACACTCTGAGGTGTAACTGTTGAGACCTGTGGTGTTAGTACCTGTGGTGTACTCACCTGTGGAGTATTTACCTTGGTTGCGATCCTTGGACTTCTTCTAGGGGTACTTTTGGCTGTGGATGCCTGAACTGCTGGAATTTGGATTTTATGCTGCTTAGCATATGATCTTGTGATTGGCCTGCTTGTTACCTGTGCTGGACATACCATATCATTGTTACCTGTTGCATCTTCTTTCTCCAATGCCTCTGCTGTGGCTTTTGCCAGTTCCCCTGTAATAGCTGAAAATGCAATAGGTATTACCACATTGGGATCCTCCCCATTGCTTGGAATGTCCCTAGAAAGGTAATCAACAACTACGAGTTCCGAACCTTTCCTGTAGCCTAGATCAAAAGAAAAGTCTGATGCCTTCTCAATCAAGCGTGCAAACCTGTTGGTGGGCGGAGAATGTTTTGACTTCATTATATTTACGAGTGCTGAGTGATCTACATAGGCTTCAAAATGTGTACCTCTAAGAATGTGTTTGAATGCATACAGGTGTATCACAAGACCTGAAAATTCTAACGCTGAGACGCCGAAGTTTCTTGCCTTGGAATGGTATGCAATAAGCCTTTCCTCACCATCTTGAACTTGGTAAAGTGCCCCACCTGTTCCAAGATAACTAGTGTCCGAATATAGACGAAGAAGACCGTGAGACCTTGGCATTGTCAGTACAGGTGGTAATTTCAGAACTTCTTTAACCTTTTCAAAAGCATCTTGATGTCTTACCTGCCATTCAAAGACTGGTTCTTTGTACTTGACTCCTTTCACCTTTCTCGGTGCCCTTGTCAACTCATATAGGGGTTTCAACATAGTTTGGAGATCTTTAACATACATACCTAGGAAGTTAACCATACCCAAAAATCTTTTGACCTCTTTTCTTGTCTTAGGTGGTTTAAGATCCCGGATCGATTGAGTTTTTTCTTTCATAGCAGTGATGCAAGGCCTACCATCCTTAATCATTATCACATGTCCCATATACACTACCTTATGTCTGAAGAAGTGTGCCTTCTTTGGACTCACCTTAAGACCATGTTTGGCAAGTAGTTGTAGCACTGTCTTCAGGTGTTTGAAGTGCTCTTCTTTTGTCTTACTAAACAGGACCAGATCATCCATGATCGCAATACAATATTTCCTTACCTCTGGTACATCTTTATGTTTGTTCAGATTAACTGTTTTCTTTGTGTGGTTATGCACTGCAATTTTCACTCTCCCTTTTGATACTCTGACGAGCATTCTTTTTGGACAAAATTGAGCAAGGAAGTTGTTTGCCCTAACAACCAAATCTACATTTCTAAAGAATTTTGGCAATTTGCCTGACAGTATTATTTCCTTGATCTGTCCAGGTTTTATGATTTCATTGCACAGTGGTTTGAGAAGAATTGTTTTGGTCCTAAAGTGGAATTTGTGTGTTTTAAAATCTAACATGCCTGCAACTTCTTCCATGCTCTTGTTACCCATAAGGATGTCTAGACCACCTATGTTTGGTACAATATGAGCACATAGCTCAAAGTCATGTCCCTGGATGTTTATCTTAAACCTAACCTCTTCTTTGGCTGTGATGTAAGAGCCATCACCTATCCTGTATGGTGTCTCTGGTATAGGTGTTCTTGGTAATTTGGAAAGATAATCTAGTTTGTCTATACTAGTTTGACTTATGAGTGTTTTGGTTGCCCCTGAGTCAAACAAAATCAACAACTTTCCCTTATCAGGTGTCCTTGCTTCCACAAAATTTTTCCTGTCCAATTGTATGGTCATTTCTTTTGTACCCATGATCATTGCATTTCTATCCTCTGATGTTGGTGGTGGTTTTTGTAACTTTATGTGACCCCTGTCAGTGGCGCATTCCGACAGTGGCCGTTCTAAAAACTCTCACCTGTGTTACCTGTCCTGTTATAATTCCTGTCCCTGATTTCCCTTTGCAGTTTCCTACAACTTCTCCATAAATGTCCTCTTATCCCACAGTGATCACAAATCTTATTCCTGTTGTCTGTCCTGGACATGGTCCTGCTGTCATCTCTACTGTACCTATTATCTGCCCTATATCTGTCTCTGCCATTCCTACTTTCATCTCTACTGTATCTGTTTCTTGAAGAATTTCTGTCATACCTATCCCTTGAGTCTTCTCTGTACCTGCCCCTTGAATCACCTCTGTACCTGTCTCTTGAGTCAATTCTGAACCTGTCTCTTGAGTCATTTCTGTACCTGTCTCTTGAGTCATTTCTGAACCTGCCCCTTGAGTCATCTTGTCTGTCAAATCTGGTCAATCTACTTCTGTCTGCCTTGTCCCTAGACCGGTTTCTTGGTCTTTCCACAGTCATTTCATCATCAGTGTTGAGACTGAGTTTACTCATATCATCTGCCACTAAGTTAAAACTAACTTCTTTGTTTTCACTCTTAGTCATGTCTACAAATCGCTGTGCTGCTGTAATAATCATGTTTAAGTTACGCGCACCGGACATGCTAGCCCCTATTGCGATCTTTTCAGGCAAACCAGTCAAAAACTGATCCTTTATGATATCATCTCCGTATTGAAGCTGTGTCGCTACGGTACGAAGTCGTGTGGCATATGTCTCCATAGATTCACCTTCTGAATATTTCATGGACCGAAATAGTTTTACAGTCCCATCCCGTGTATGCATCCCCGAAAAGTTGTTTAGAAAAGCCTGTTTTAGCTCATTTACAGTGCCATGTGTTTTTCCCTCAATCCACATTCGAGCCTGCCCTGAGAGTGTCACTTTAAATCTTTCTATCTTTTGTGCATCTGTGAGATTCTGGAGTGTAGCATAGTCACTGTAGGCAAACCAATGTGCCTGGGGGCTTTTTGAAGAGTCCTCCCCTGAGTATCTTTTAGGAAGAAAGTCTGACATTCTCATATTGTCATCTGCCATATTGTTAATATATTAATACACAGCTCTTGCTCAAAAAACTCTACTTAGCTCTTTTTGGTGCCCTTTTGATCTTCTTTACTTCCTTCTGTCTTCTTCTTGTGTGTGTTTCTTCTTAAAGAGCCGGATTCTCCACCATGTCAGAGAGTAAGATGTACTGTACTCATGTAGTGAGAGAGGGATGGATGGGAACACAACACACAGTTTGATGGTCAAGCATAATCTAATTCCCCGTTTATTCTCCAGGATACATTATATATAGTAGGCTAGGTAGCCAACACAATACACACTCACATGCATCACAATACACACTCACATGCATCACAAGGAGTGATGGAAAGAATCATATATAACACTAACTAGCAAGAAATGCTCGTTCGAATGGGATATTGCCAATCAAAATGCATTTGACATGCTCAAAGAAAAACTTATTAGTGTGCCATATTCTAGCTTACCCCCGCATAGAGAATGACAATCCGGTCATCTTGACCACAGTTGATAATTTATTGAGTCAAATGTTGGATGGCTCGTACTTAAGATGTGATAAATTCACAATCATGACAGATTATTCGGCTCTTCAATGGTTGTTTAGGTATGAACCGTAGATAGGGATGTAAATACGATTAGAGTGGGTGATTCACACATAGCCCCTTCCCCATATGTAATTATTCTTGGCATCATATTTGATGGGAAAATGGATATGAGGGCTCAGATTTTAAAAATGTGCAAGAAAGGCTATTATCATTTTAGAAATCTCTCCTCTATTAGAAAATGTCTAGACGAGAAAACAGCCTTAACCTTGACACATGCCTTTGTGACCTCTGCTCTAGACTATGGAAATGGCCTACTCGCCGGCCTACCAAATACAGAAATTAAAAAATTGCAATACCTACAAAATTCAGCCGCAAGGATTGTAGGTAAAATTAGAAAATTTGATCATATATCAGAGAAACTAAGAGAACTGCATTGGCTGCCATTACATCCAAGAATTAAATTTAAAATTGCCCTAACAGTATGGAAGGCCTTAAATAGTAAGGCGCCGTCTTACATAAAGGATTTCCTGCAAGTTAAGGTAGGGGAGCGATGGTTAGAATCTAATGATGGCACGTACCTACATGTTCCTCACACGCGTCTGAAGACAATTGGAGATATAGCATTCTATGCAGTAGGTCCAAAACTATGGAATAACCTTCCAAATGACCTTAGGACATGCACATCAGTGAACCTTTTTATGAATGAATCGCTATGAACAGATTATCTGATGTCGGCGCTATACAAATTTTATTATTATTATTATTATTATTATAACCGAAGGGCAAGCTTGATAGGTGGATGTTAACCCTGCAACAGTTTTAATATGAGATTATCCATCCACATATGAGGTAATTCAATCCTGCACGCTGACAATTTAATCATACGCACATACCCTCCTTAATATGATCCTTCCCCTGAGCCTCAATTTAAATTTGCAGCAGCTGATACAAACCCGCCCTTTGATGAGCCATTGGAAGCACAAAATTTAGAAAAAGAATTAGGAAAAGACACCAAAAAACAGGTGACATTTGCCACAATTAGGGTTAAACAAAAAGCCGACACAACATTCAAGGCATTGTTCTAAATATTTTAAAAATAGTGAATTGCCACTCACACAAAAAGAGGCCAGAAGGCCACTCTCACAGGTTGACATATATTACTTGAAAGAGGGTGTACTTTTCCAAGGATATGTGCAAAACACAACTTGTTATACCACCCACCTACACCACAAACTCTTGGAAGCTTTTCATGACAGTTCTATGGGAGCCCATTTGGGCACTGATAAACTATACGCCACCATACGCCAAAAATATTCCTGGCAGGGAATGCATAGCGACATTACGAACTAAGTCCAGTCATGCCACATCTGTAGCAAAACAAATAAGCTGCCGAAAAATAAACAGGGTCCTTTCAACGTGTTCATACGGATCTCATTGGACCCCTACCAAAAACAGACCGGGGAAACAAATACATCCTCGTGTTTCAAGATGCCCTTACATGGTTCCCTGAAGCTTTCCCCTGCCAGACCAATCTGAAGTATCGGTAGCAGAAAAATTGTTTGAGGACATTTGGTGCAGGTGGGGAAATGTAGAGACAATTGTAAGTGATAGAGGTAGGTGTTACACCTGCCTCATGGCAGAGGAACTTTGCAAACTAATGAACACCTGAAAGGTAGTGACCTCGCCATATTCCTCTCGAAGCAATGGCATGGCTGGACGCAGCGCACAGACAAAACATCCGTTTGAAACATCACTCCCTGACCAAATACATCCCAGCCCGTCAGTCCGCCATTATGTGCAAGAGATGTTTGAAAGGGTGGAAGTTGCCCGTAAGTGGGCTAAGGAAAACAGGGAGACCATGCAAACCAAAATGAAAACTATCATGACATGAAAAACTATATCAAACCATATAGTGGTCCGTTCTATTTGGCTGAAAAGACAACCTCCTTGAACTTCAAAGTCTGCGCGTGCGACACACATGTGGAACCTAACACATCCATACATGTCAACAGAATGATCTACCAGAGAATGCTATTCCCCCAGCAAACTTAGAGGATAGCATGAATGATGACACAGCTTTATGAGATATCCCGGATAATAATTTAAATCAGACCCCCCACATTGATAGTGATGCTGAAGACAATCATGAGCCCCATTATGAAATTGAAAAAATTCTAAAGGCAAGGGCCACAAGAAATGGAATATCTTTTAAAGTGGAAAGCATTTAGCACAAAACACAATTCATCTAAAGGACGGAAGAAATAATTATAATCTATTTAGACCTTTAACCGGATAAACCAATTAATGCCGACTTGACATTAACCTCTGACATTAACACAGGCACGTGGAGAAATCCTTGACCTGAGAAGCGTAATTGTGATAATATTAAGTAAATACCTTTATTTATCATTTAAAATGCAATTAAAATCGATCCATGTGTGAAAGCATTTTTTTAAACAGGGAAGACACTACTCAAAGCAGTAGAAACAAGGTATTTTAACAGTCAAATATTGATGAAATGAATGTGTCCACATGATGTGTTTGGCCTGAGTGGTCAAGGTGTGATAATTATTTTTTCTCAAGGAACATTGACAATAATATCACAAATAACAATGTCTCAACAACCGATGAGCTAAGTAATTTATTCCATTGTGACATTCATAACTCTGGAGAATTTATTTTTTGTGAAATTGCTGATAACGGACATTTGCAACATAGCACAAATGGCAAATATAACAGGAGTAAAGGTACAATTATTGAAGATGCTGAATTTTGTATTATGTCTATCGATACTGATTATTTGGGAGTTAGAAATAAAATTTAAAATATGAGTTCAAAGTTATGTGCTTGTGTTTGTTTTCCTCAATATAGTCTTAATAGTATGTCATTTTATGATTATAACCTTGTGCTATGTAAAAATCATAAACAAGAGTTTGAAAATAATGAACTTGCCCCTGAAAAAACATCCTGTTTTTATCTTTACAAAAAAAAAAAATAACTAAACCCACTGGCCCTACAAAACCTATAAAATCTAGGAAGTTTTCATTATTCAGAAAGTTTTACTATAACAATTTTAATGTCAAGGTTGTGAACTTAGGCCACTCTGGCGAGTATCTGTATGGTAATGATATATTGTTACCCACTGATGGAGAGTACCCGTCGTTGGGGGACATGGACGGGGGATCACTACTCTACCATAGATAGATACTCTACTCTACCTTACTGTACTGTACAATAAGTAATGCTCGCTAACTCGCTGCCTGTGAGTCAGGGCACGGATCCTAGCTACCCTATATACCCAGGTGAAAGTGGCAGGTAATAAGGACTGCAGACACAGGATATACACGACACAATATTTACCTTTATTCGGTGCTGTGAATCTTCCTTGTCTGGCTAGGCCAGCATGGCAATGAGCGAGGCATGTGAACTACCCAAATGCATGATACTTATGAGATCCTATCTATACACAAAACACCCAAGTCTATGCAGTCACGATACTGAGAGTCGTGGATCTTCTGTGGCAAGTGGTCGCTGGATCTCTGCTTCTCTATCTCTCCCCGAGGATCCAACGGTTGCGGGCCTTTTTAAGGGATCACTGCGCATCAT
This sequence comes from Amphiduros pacificus, assembly GCA_949316495.1. Classification (NCBI taxonomy): domain Eukaryota; kingdom Metazoa; phylum Annelida; class Polychaeta; order Phyllodocida; family Hesionidae; genus Amphiduros; species Amphiduros pacificus. The sequence goes on from OX439011.1 coordinate 5,575,364, forward strand.
GTGTGGAGTTTGCCTGCGTGGCTTCCTTACGCGACACCGAATGGACTCGTCTTGCCTGCGTATCCGACATGGGCTCGCCAGCCTGCACGTGATCTCTCAGTGTGGTGGTTATAGTGATGCAACAACCATCAATAGCGTTCGTGATTGTCTATGAATGTCTATATGTTTTCAAGAGTCTCTGGGTGTGTAATCCATATCCTACAATATGATCTCAAATGGGTATCTAACTATAGTTAAAAATAATTCAATAAAAACAAAATGCAACAAACTTAAATGAAAAAAGAGAAAAAAATTTAAAAGAAAATCTATGAATACTCATAAAATCGTTAATTTTGAATTGTACAACAAGTTTTCTCCTCTTAATGATAGTAGTGTAAATAACTCGTTGGTTTTATCAGAAATAAAAAATTCAAACAGACATCAGTTATGTTTTTATGCCTCCGAGGCAGATAGCACGAATCAAACCTCAGATTTTAATGATTTAATGTATGCTTGGAACCAACAAGAAAGCCCGCCTTCATCACTGTTTTCTTTTAGATCCAATAAATGTTCGGCTCACACAAAACAATTTCGTAATGCTTCGGGAAAAAAACTGACCAATCAGGTGAAACCTGAATGCACGCTTTCTACAGTGGAGTCAGGCCGGTCTTTTCGTATTGTAGCCATGCGCACACTTCAGCAGCTAAATTTAGATTTCAATGGTAATAAAGATTGCTTTGTCTGCGAAAAGCCCTGAAGTGATAAAAGTGTTCAAATACGCCCGATTGTCAATAATTCTGAAGATGATGTTGTAAACTGTGCAAACTCTTTGCAGAAAAAACCTACTAAACGATCTAAACCATCTAATATTAAAAATATTCTTCATATGGCTTTTGTAAATGCACAGAGTGTAAGAAATAAAACAGATATTATTCAAGACTTTATTTTTCAATACGAAATTGATTTAATGTTTTTTACTGAAACTTGGATTAATGATGAAAGAGATGCTAAAATTTGTGAAGAATTAGAAAAAGATAATTTTAGATTAAAAAAAATGTTCAAGGAAATCGAGATCAGATGGAGGTTTAGGAGTTCTACATCGTGATGAGCTGGATATTAAAACTATTAATAACATACCTTTTAAAATTTTGTCTATGGAAATTATGGAAATCTGCTTGAATTATAATAATAGATTAATAACATTTGTTATTATATACAGACCTGGCTTTATTAAGAAGAACAACTTTACTTTCATTTTTTTCTTTGATGAATTATCGAATATTTTATCATATTACAAACTTTTTACTCATGATATCTTTTTGATTGGTGATTTCATCTTACATATGAATAAAAAAGTTAAACCGGAAGTGAAATAACTGGACAGACTAGCATGTGGCTGCCATGTTGGATCTGGTTTATTCTGGTTCTGGTTGGGTCTGGGTTGTTCACATACTCACATATAGGGGGCACCACTGCAAGGCTCAACAGAGTGACCTAGGCAGTGGCCTGAGATACATACATATATTACAGGAAGTATTAGAAATGAATGACTACGAATGTACACAGTAAATAAATAAGCTGACGCATATATGAGGTAATACACTGGATTTATTAATTAAATTTGATGATAGCACGCCATTAGAAGATTTTGTAGTACATGATCTTTTTTCCGACCATAGCACAATAAGATGTAAATTTAGGATCACAAATGAAATAATAAAAGAAAAAGAAATAAAATTTAGGAAATATAATAAAATAGATCATTATGCCTTCAAAAATGATATTAATATGCATCTTAATAAAATCTCCTATTCCAATTCTACTCTAGATGAATTAGATGACTTATTTGAAGGATCGGAAGAAATTTTAAATAAACATGCTCAGATTATTAACAAAAAAATTAAAATCAGAAATTCCTAACCATGGTTTAATAATGATATTAATTTAGAGAAAACATTTAAAAGACAACTTGAAAGGAAAATGAAAAGAATGGGTTTAACTATTGATAAGGTATTAAATAAGAAACAAAGAAATAAATTTAATAAATTAATTGACGACTCCAAGAGTATATATTATGAAAAAATAATTATTGATAATCACAGAGATAAAAAAAAAGTTGTCTGCAACTATTAATAAATTGTTAAACAGAGACAATAACACTCCTTTTGTTATGTCGGAAGATTATAAGAAACTTGTGGATGACTTTAATGATTTTTTTATTGGGAAAATTGAAAAAAATCAGAGAAAAATTGGACAATAATAATTTGCCGAGTAACATTATTAGTGAAATGAATGATAACCACAATGATATACCACAAACTGATATACCACAATGGAATAATTTTAAATTATTAAATAACGAAGATGTAAAAATATTATTAGGAAATTATCTTCTTAATCTTGTGAACTTGACCCTGTTCCGACGTGGTTGATTATACAGCATCTTGAAGAATTTATACCAATTATTACTGAAATAATAAATAAATCATTATTGTGCACAATAATGCCTGAAACTTATAAATTTGCAATTATTAGACCTCTCCTTAAAAAACTGGGACTAGAACTGATTAAGAAAAATTACAGACCAGTATCGAATCTTAAATATATATCTAAAATTATTCAAAAAGCTGTAGCTAACCAATTGGTTGAATATTTAGATATTAATAATCTCAGAGATTGTTTTCAATCTGCTTATAAAGTGTTTCATAGCACCGAAACTGCACTTATAAAGGTTCATAACTACTTTTTGTATGAGATTGATAATGATAAGACAGTTCTGCTTGTTTTACTTGACCTATCTGCTGCTTTTGATACTATTTATCACAATATTTTATTGTATAGACTATATGAGAGGTGTGGGATAAATGGTTCTGTATTAAATTGGTTTAAATCATATTTATGTAATAGAGCTCAAAATGTGAAGGTAAATGGCAATTACTCACAGAAAAGGTCCCTCAAGTATTGAGTCCCACAGGGATCGGTTTTGGGACCGATTCTTTTCACTATGTATATTCTCCTCTTTTTGACATTTTAGGAAAGTATGGAGTAATCAAGTCTATACTGATGATACTCAGCTGTACATCTCCCTAGACTTATATAATATTGAGAACATAAATTAAATTATATTAAATTACAGGAATGTGCAGGTATGGTTAGGAAATTTTTTCTGGAAAATAAAATGTGTTTAAATAATAACAAGTTTAAAAATCATACTAAAAAATAAAAAATCATATTAGTAATATCTGTAAAAAGGTATTCTTTCATCCAAAAAATATTACAAGGATCAGAAAATCTTTAAATAAATCATCGACAAATATGATGGTACATGCTTTTTTTATATATTGTAATTCGTTATTGATTGGACTCTTTAAAAAAGATATAGAAAAATTACAAAAGATGCAAAATGCTGCAGCTAGATTAGTCACAAAAACAAGGAAGCTAGAGCATATCACCCCAACCTTGAAAGAATTGCATTGGTTACCTGTTCCGGCACGAATAGAATTCAAAATATTACTTCTTACATGAAAAACACAAAATAACATGGCTGCTATGTACTTTAAGGATCTGTTAACTAAAAAAATTAATTGTCGAATGCTAAGATCAAATGTTAAACAAGAATTAATGATTCCTAAATCAAAAACTAAATACTACGGCCACAGGGCCATTAAATATACAGCGCCTCTATTGTCGAACAAGCTCCCATCCGACCTTAGGCTATTATTATTATTATCATTTCACCACGTCCTTGATCTTAGCTTCAAAAGAAAGTGTTTTCATTATTTATCATTTAAAAGGCAACTAAAATCGATCCAGGTGTGAAAGCATTTCTGTCAAAAAGGGAAAACATGAGCAGTGGAAACAATGACAAAATGCAAAACTGTGAGCGCTGAAAATTGGAATCAGTGAAAACAAAGTCAAAACAAAGCGCTTTGAAATAATAGACATCAGACATAGCAGATCGATTTTAATTGCATTTTTAATGTTAAATAAAGGTATTCATCCAATATTATCACAAATTGTACTTCGCAGGCGTGAGAAGCTCGTGTTTTTACTGCGAAAATGATTGTTAACTCGCATTGAAGTATTAATATATTGCGCAATAATGGATGGTTTTGTTCTGTTCTCGACCTACGTAATTTGTGATAATATTGGGTAAATACCTTTCTATATCATTTGAAACACCCCAAACATTAACTAAGGGTTTGTGTACAAAAACCTTGTCTTATATACGAGTAAATATGGTACACCTTTCCTTACTACCCAGTCCAGAATTCACTGAATGTGCTAATCCAGTATTGTGCAGTAGATTGCAATTGTAGATCGCATGGTTTGCAGGATCGTGAAGGTACACAATAATAAGAAAAAGGTAAGGTCTGTATCTCTGGTACAATGGCATGAAAAGGTGATTTGCACATTCACCAGCTTATTCAGTAAGCTGATTATTAATAAGCCCATACTCTTTAATGCTTTATTGACACATTGAATAATTAATAAGCTTTTTGTGAAAAAGACTAAACTGATTATGTCCTGATACTCTGACGCAAAAGAATTCTACCTATGATATCAAAGAGAATACTAATAGAAGGATATGAAATAAAACATTGTGATATTTTAGCCATAATGAACAAATGATATAAACATTAAACATTGGTTGCTATGGTTACCAGAAGTCATTCATCCATTCGAATTGTTTAATTTAGTGTACTCAAACGTTCATTCAATTACTACAGATATGATAGAGTCCTGCCATGGAGGGCAATGTCCTGACATATATTGAAGGGACCTTTCTGCAACAATGTCAAGTGGTTCACCCAATAGATTTCTTTAACTTAAAATCACATTCAGAAAACGACTCTCTTCCCGAAGATGCATATTTATAGATTGTAGATGGATTTCTTGGAAATGAGCACTGAACCCTCCCACTCGAGATGGACCGTAAGTCATTCAGGGTGTGGAGAAAAGTGAACAAATATCAATGAGACCCAGCAATTGGACAGCATGATAAAAAAGAAGTATCAAAGCCATTTAAATGTGACAGTTTTACTATAGCTGTGAATTTACTATTGCAGGATATAGATTACCTACCTATAGACTCTCAGGAATATATATAGACAATCATAGACAATCACGATCTCTAGCAGAATATCATGCATAGTTATTGAGTGCCAGATTGCCCATCTACAGAGGTTACCAAGTGCAGGTTGACAGAGAGACGGTGGATGTGTGAGACCGTGGTACGCGTCAAGAGCAGGTTGCATACATTATGGATCCACTGTGTCACTGTACAGAATTAGATATGATCTCACCCTGTCAAGTACGGAAAATGACCTTTTCAACACTATTACTGTTAATCTGTGACGGTGAAATGATTGCCTTCTGCTCAAGTTTATACACACACACACACACGCACACACACACACACACGCACACACAGCCTTGTAGGACTTACTATATATATATATATATATATATATATATATATATATATATATATATATATATATATATATATATATATATATATAATCATGCACTATCCTCAGACTGGTTCAACCTGTCCAGTTTAATATATCGACAGACAGTGGTAAGTGACTTAAGAATTATTTGGGTAGAAAGGATGACAACGGGATGTCATTAAACTGCACAAATGAAACCAAAATAACTGTATATACCTGTACAATTAGTTATCATACAGCAAAAGTAAAGTATAATGGATTACCTTGGGCTCACAATAATTTAGCTCACAATAATTTAGCTCAAAATAATTTAGCTCACAATAATTTAGCTCACAATAATTCAGCTCACATTAAAATGCACACAAACACACACAAACTGGTTTAGGAAATGATGCATGGGAAATGCATAGACTTTGGGCTTTGTCAGTCTAGATCGAGTTGTTAACCATGAAAACAAGAGGAAGACAGCTGTGTATGTTATAAAAAGATTTACGTTTTGTTCCTGAAAATGCTGATTTTATAAATCATATAAGATGTTACTTTTAAGTCTGGGGGTTTCACATGAATAACATAAGAAACAATACACATAAAGATATAATTTAGACATGTATGAAATTTATGAACAAGAGACAGACAGTTATATGCTATAAATATATTTTACTGATTGGCTAACGTAATTGCAATCAACATAACATGTTCATCACAATACACTTATATCATCACAATACACTTATAGAAATGATTTACATATGTATGATACCATGAGGACAAGAGAAATACAACCATGTACATTGCAAACATTTATTTGCACTCAACTGAACATTTTCTGAATCTGGAATTATTTATCTTTAGAGATGGGAAGCAGTATAGATGTGAACACTGCAGTGAAACATTCAAAATTATATTAGATTGTTGCAGCCTCTGCACACCCACGAAGAAACTGGTTGTGACCTTTGTGATAAAAAGGTTGAAAGTCCAAATATAAAAACTAACATCTGCATGCACACAAAGATGACACCTTTTAAATGTCATATTTGCAGCAGGAGGTTTACACATTCCCCCAAATGAACAAAACATATATATGTACATACTGGAGAGAAACCATTTCAGTGTACGCTATGTGAGAGAGGATTTGCAAGTTCTAACACATTGCAGAATCATATAAACACACACACATGAGAAAAGCCACATGGATGTACAGTTTGCAAGAAACAGTTTACACATTTTGGGAACTTGACTTCACACATGAGGGTGCATACAGGGGAGAGACCATTTCCTTGCAGTGTATGTGATAAGCGTTTTACACAATATGGCAACCTCATGACACACATGCGCATTCACACACATGAGAAGCCATTCAAGTGTCAATATTGTTCCAAAAAGTTCACAACATCTGCCTATCTGAATACCCATACCAGGATCCACACTGGTGAAAGGCCCTTTAAGTGCAATGAATGTGGCAAGAGGTTTTATGCACATGGTCATCTGAAAATGCGCATGAATACTCACAAGCAAAAATGTTAATGATATTTTCAGACTTTGATGTTAATGAAACTACTCATGGATTGCATACTCTTGTATTGACTGTATATCCCTTATGAACGTTATGTGAGGGTCTGTACAAGGATTGGAATAATGTTCAGAATTGATTAATATTGTACCTTTTTTAAATATTTCCCAATGCGAAAACGCTATTTATATAGGTCCCAACCATTGACCTTCCAATTTAGTATTGTAAGCTTCTTGAGCAAAGAAATCTAAGTGTCAACTTACAGGGCAGTCAGGCTGTCTGCTGTCCCACCACTTGTATACAACACTGGGCACACCCTTTTGTGTGGCTTTTATTAAAACTTATCATGCTTATATGAATATGTAAAACGAACACTGCTTGGATAAATATGGCAATAAACTTCAAAGAAACAACGCAAAAATATGGCTTAGTTGTCTTTCTATGTTTTTTCAACTTGCTTAAAAGTCAGAATCTTAAACCAAGTTATCACATTATTACATATTGCTTAAAATTTATGGGTCTTGCATTTGAATGCCCCCTGGTGACAGTTTGTCTGACGGAACTACTTTTTTGTACACCAAAATGGAATATTTTAAACAAAAAGTACGGGAAATCTGTGTCAATGGAATTGAGATATGGGTAATTGTGCAGATATGGGTAATTATGCAAATACAAAACTGGGTATGCTAGATCCATCAAACTAGACATATTGCTGAGACACGGAAAGAGTCATGAAGTCAATATTTTAAATATTATCTTTATTTCAGAAGATTTTTCACAGATAATACCTTGGAATTTTTTTTTCACACAATGTTCAATTTTTCATAGATTTTATTGTAGCACCACCTTGCAACTCAAGCAGGTACACACTCATTCCTGCCTGCAAAAACATAAAAAAACACATATGGTTCATATAACTCATTACTCTATCTATCCAATCCAAACAGTATTTTACTTGTCCCAAAGTGAACAAAAACCTGTACTAAACTAATCTTTATTTAGTTTCTGAATATTTGCACAGAATATTTAAACAATTAATTAGGTCTCCAGCATGGCATCTCAGCTAAGATTTGACTTTTGATAAAATACATAATTTGGAAAATATGTTATCATGCTCAACATTTATCCAATTTACATTATAAAAACAATGTTATGCACAAAATCAAAACACTCACGTATAGATTTACAGCACAAAATCATACCCAAAATCAGCTGGCACTCTGACCCACTGAGATTGGAAATACAATGTTATCATGCTCAATGTCTGACATTTCTATTTTGATAAACAGCACCAAATTATTACCCAAAATCAGCTGGCACTCTGACCTACTCTTACAGGGAAATACAATGTTATCATGCTCAATGTCTGACATTTCTATTTTGATAAACAGCACCAAATTATTACCCAAATTCAGCTGGCACTCTGACCCACTCAGACAGGGAAATACAATGTTATGCTCAATATCAAACATTCCTGTATAGATTTACAGCACAAAAATCATACCCAAAATCATCTGGCACTCTGACCCACTGAGACTGGAAATACAATGTTATCATGCTCAATATCTAACATTTCTATTTTGATAAACAACACCCACCAAATTATTACCCAACATTCAGCTGGCACTCTGAGACTAGAAATACCATTTTATTATGCTAAAATATTTAACATTCCCTAATGGACAAAAAGCACAAAATCACTGTTTTGTACTTTTAAAATGTGATACAAATTAATATTCTACTTCCAATAAATTCATATTTTCTATCAACAGTGACTATTAGGTTGCACATGTTCTTTACTGAATGATAACTTGAGTAATTCAATACATTAAAATTGTATCCTATTGTTTTTTGAAAGTTTTTTTCATGTGCATTATATTTCTGAATTCACTATAATAAACTTAATACATTAAAGAGATTATCAAAATATTAAAACAAACTACACATCGTATGTGAATGTATGGCATCCTCATGCTAATGCAATGTTTATCATGACATTAACTGGATGGTTGACATATCATAGTTCTTAAGTTGAAAAAATACTGTTCTGGAAGAACTGTTGTGGATCCTGGAGACATTACTGCCATGAAACTCAAGATGCATTACTTTTTTGAAACATTGGAGGTACTGCGCATGCTGTCTTAACGCTTGGAATGGTAACTTGTTGCACAGCTGTCTGGTAACCCTAATCTGCACTACACCATTGAATCCTGGAAGCACATGAAAACATTGATAATCTATGTCTGTGGTAATAATAAGGCATAGTAAATTTTATATGAGACAATAAAGCAGATGACATGAAAGTATTCTGTCTCTATATTCAACAAATATCATTCAGAACCTACAAATATGAATGATATGATATTCTCTCACCATTCATTATTGCTAATTTACATATCAAATCCGATAAAGAAAACTGATGATTTGGGGTATTCTGCAGATTGAACATATACTGTCCCTGTTTTTGGACAGAAGTGTGTTTCTGACCAGAGAGTTTTACCCACCTCCTGATGATGTGACCTGCAGGGGGTCATGCGATGGCTTTTGGTATTTAGAGACTTTGGGTAATAAAAACAATAACATAAAGTGCATACAGCAAGCATCATTTGCTTGTAGCACCCACCATTGTAATACTTACAAAATAAAAATTGCTTAAGATGGCTTTTATTTTAATAGAAGTATTCAAAAGAAAATAAGTACATGATGTAAACAAAGCAGAACCTTCAAAACGATGTCATTGTGGTCACCCATTGTTGCATAAGATTATCCCTTTAAATTGCTTCCCGATTGATAGAACAAGGAGTTTTAGTTTAGTTGAAATTTGGTGTAAAGCGTACAATTAGAACACAAATGTCATGCAAACGTCTTATCGATGATTTGCAATTATATCGCCTGAGTGAAATTAGAACAACTTATGTAATCAAGCCTGAAATGGCACATCTTTGCATTCAGTTGTGCTAAACAATTTGTTTATATACCAAATTAAATGTTTTTACAAGATCAATAAAGATAATTTCAACCGCCCCTAAGTTTTCAATGATTGTTTCTGTAATGACTGTCAATTATTGTGCAAATCACATGGCAATGTTTACACTTGAACAGAAAGTGACATCAATAAAGCATTAGATATGAACCTGGACAGATTTATTGGCTGATCATTACAAACAGAGATGGGTGAGAGATATACATATGTAGGTTATAAAAAAAGAACTCAAGAGAATGGCAAGTCCATAACTGACTACATAGTTGCCCTAAAGAGGTTATCACTAACCTGAGAGACAGATTAACAGTGGGATTACAGAGTAGCTACTTCAGGAGGAGACCGCTAGGAATGGAAGATCTAGCATTGGGAGAAGGCATGCGATAAAGCAATCATCTTTGAAACGCAGAGAAAGGTTCAAGAGAAATGAATGACATGCCCTCATCAACAGGAGAAAGTGTGAATTATGTGTTCAAGTGTTTAATGCTAGTAAAGTTGAGTCTGAAACAAACAAGGAAGGATCCTATTCTGTCCAAAGTCTGGCATTACATCCTGAATGGATGGCTAAATCACTGACCAAAATTCTAGAGCTGAATGCTGAGCATTTTGGCATCGTCAGTACCAAGGCATTAGCAAGGAGTTATGTATGGTATCCTGGCCTTGCAATTGACACAGACATAGAGATTGGTGAGCAAATGTGACATTTGTCAAGCCATAAAAAACTCCAGCTCCACTGTTTCCATGGAAGCTATCCTCTCCTCCATGGGACAGAGTACAATAGGTAGAAGTCATGTATCAGTACAAGATAAACTTGACAATTTCCTGTTAATGTACAGATGTTAATGTACAGAACAACTCAACACTAACTTTTTGGAAATAGACAACTCAAAACTTGTTTGCTGAAACCAGACTTGAAGCATAAGATGGAGGAGAAACAAGACAAACAGAGACATTACCATGATAGTAAACCCCAACCAAAGCTGCTGGAATTAGCAGTGAAGAAGAAGCTCATGGTAAAAAGTGAGTTCAAGTCTGGTGTACAAAAAATTGCACCTGGTCAAATTGTGAAAAGAAAGGGACCGCTGACATATCTGGCCAGAGTAAGTGCTCAGATGTGATTTTGCCATGTTGATAATCTGAGGAAATGTGATCAAAATCTAGAAGGAGGAACACCTAGTGTATAGAAATCTCCCAATAGTTCTGTCTATTGGTTCAGAGAGGCTCAAAGTGATGACAGCTAACACAAAACTGTGAACTGTGGTATCTAGGTTGGTATGAATAACATGAGGCGGATTGATGTTACAACCCACCCGTTCACAGATTTACAAAGACAACAGGTTAACCCTTTTGGCACGGGTCTCAACTCATTTGGGAAAATTAATTCAATCTCGGCATGGGCAGGGATAGAACCCATGACCTTTGGATCACCACAGAGTAACTGGTGCTATTAAGGTGGCACTCTAACCAACTGCACCATGGCCTGTGGCCCCTCTGCACAGAGAGTTATGTCTATTTAATTACAGAACAACACAGACTTGTAACCCCATATCTCTTCACCGTGTTTTTTATAACATTGCCATGGAGTGAAAAAAGTGATCTGAAATAGCCAAGTAAACAATGTTAAACATGTTGTGAAAAGTCTGCTCCGCAGGAATTCCTACTTGGCACCAAAAAAATGAATCATCTTTAAAAAGATTTTAAGTTATAAATCTACTGAGATATCTTTATGGGACCAATAGGAGGGGGCAGTCATACAGGTACATTCATACATAAAACAAATCTCTGTCAAATTGATCCCCAAATTGAAGATTTCATCTTTAAAGTCACTATATACTTCATTTTGTAATATCATATTCTACATGCTGGCATGTATTATTCCTACATTACTCAATTAACACAATGGAGGATTTACACATGACAGCATATAGAAATGTCCAAAAATGATGCCAAATATCTGTCACGTTATGGATTTGTACATTGGTCAACTTGTAAGAATAAAGCATGCCAGCATGTAAATATGGCCAAAATGATGAATTCCTATATTGCTAAAGTTGTACAATGTAGGAACAGCACATACCAGCTGTCATACGTGTGAATATTAATAAATCATCACTGAATCATGAATTGAACATGATTTAATGTTACAATTGAAATTATTTTCGCATTTTCTCCAAAGAACCCTGAACATCCAACTTGAGATCGAGGAAGCCATGTTGGATTGTCTTGATGAGTGACCCAAAACACGAGAGAAATGGTCAGAATGTCCAGCAAGCAATGCATGCCACATAAGGACAACTATAGGAGATATGCCAGGAAAGGACCATGAACCAGTTTGCACATACCTGTCACATGGATATCCAATAAATTTGAAGAAATTTGATGTAACAAGCAGTAAAACCAGGTATCAGTCTTTGTTGTGATCAAGATACATGAATGCCTGTATGTGGGTCATCTAAGGGGACTAGTGGTGCCACCTAGTTTATTTCATCATCAAATCATGACAATTCCATAATTAATTCCTGTGACGGTGGCCTGCCAGTTGGTAATTGTCAAACTTCAATTAATAATGATCTGATCAAAATGCGATAGGGCATTCTCTTCTGTGGGCCCTAGGCTATGGAATGACCTTCCCACTAACCTCAGAACAGCTGACCTCTTTAAGAGTAAGCTGAAAACCTACCTTTTCAAAACTTATGTTTTGAATGAAGCGCTATGAACAGATTTTATCTGGTATTCAGCGCTATATAAATTTTATTATTATTATTATTTTATTATTATCTGGATATCCATTTCATTCTTGTTGAACCTTTGATGCATGCTGTATTGTGTGTGTGGGTGCCCGTTGATCTTTTCAGGCCATCTACTTTTGGATCAAATTGAATTGAACAAGGCTTTATTAAGCATCACTTTTTTACAAGGATTTTGCTCAAAGCATTTAACGACACACACATGCTATTGGTTGATAAAAAATAAAATAAAATACAATACATATAGATAATTAAGGTCTATAATCCACAATGAAACACTGGGACAGGCTTATGTTTTTTTGGCTTAAATGTGTTCAAAGTCATGTTATTTGTTAATTTAGCACAGAAAAAGTAAACTTAACCAGCTAGTCTTAAACTTCTATTATTTAAATTGAACCCGTTTTAACTACCGTTAAAACGGGTTCGACTCAGTTATTGCAGCTGGACACCATGTGTGCTGTATGAGAAATACCCCCCACTGATGTCATAGCCTCACTCTCATCCTGGAATCCCCCAGAGCATGCAGAGCCGAAGGCAGTTACGTAAATATACGAGACCACACGAAGTTCTCTCCCGATGCTTCAAACTGATTGTGGATTATAGACCTTAAGATATGACACCGGCAGTAAGTTTCTGTACAGTTTGTAGCTATTTAACTACCTGGGTTCTTCAATATAAGCAATGGTTGATTTTGGCCATTATGGGTTCAATGTTAAATTGTCATTATCATAAAGAGTAATACAACTGGTGCAAGAGTCACTACTCAGCTGTCAAGCTATTTGAGCCTAAGAAGTTAATTTTAAAAGTCTCCCCTTTTATATACAATGTATTTTAGGTATGAAGCAAATTTTAAAATATCATCATTTTCATTAAGTTTCATTATGTGTATAAATTGTTGTTCTTTTGTCATATTCAGAAATTCAGGTCAACAATGAGAGTATTTCGCAATTATTATGTGGATTTCGTGCCCTATTTCATGTGTACCACATAGATCACAATACCTTTCATTTTCTGGAATGTTTGTAGGTTTTCTGTGTCTACCTAACTCAATTGGTAAATTGATGGCACTAATTCAGAGACAACTATAATTTTTCTGTAACTTTTTATCTTGTATATAATAAAGATAATTTTATTTTTCTATATTGTCTTTAAATAATCTATACATTCTGAGTTTATTCCCCTCACAGGTCAGCAGTGACTGCCATATTGCAGCACTTATCAGGGGTTAGCTTTGAAAGGTGTCAGATTAAAGATCTGAACTAATCCATAACTCTCAAGCTACCCCAGATGCTCGCTACAAAGGTAGAGCAAAATCGCTCTAAAATCTCTTTTGACACACCACAACAAACCTGACTTAAATCTCAGTGATGCCACACGGTGAACATTTGCTTGGTTTGGAAAAAAATTTGCATTAATCTTTATAAATCTACTATCGCATCCAAATTTTCAAGTTACACGTAGAAGCATTTCATCATCTGAAAGTGGCACAAGAATAAGTTAGAATAATATGTTTAATATGGATATTTAGAAAATTATCTTTTTTGTTCACAAATTTGATAAAATTATGTTCTTATTAACCAAATGAGTTCAAACATCAAATTAAACGTCTAAAATTCTTCCAACAGCTATAAATGAAGAAGGTTCATCATCACCCTTGAAAACTTTTGGTTCTGTTATGTTATATAAGGTCCATAGCGCAGTTGGTAAGAGTGCCAGCTTATTAGCACCAGTGTGGTGAAGTTATTGGGTCATGGGTTCAATCCCCGGCCATGCCGAGATTGAATTTGTGATATAATTTCACACATTAAGCTGAGGCTTAACCCTTTGGCACAGGTTAACCTGTTGTCCTTGTAAATCTTTGACTGGGTGGGTTGTAAATCTGTGACCAAAGAACCGTTAGAGTAATCTGTTATCTTTAATAAATTCAGCATGTACAGCCAAGGATCAATACTAATAAAAAGCACAAAGAAAACAATCACCATTGTGGCTGTCTTGGTAAATTGGTAAATTGTGCATTGGCTTTTGTCAGAACCGATGACTGACCAAGATATATGTCTTGTTTCCTTTTTTATGACTGGGATGATATAAGCAATAAACACCCAATATATGTCATAGCCAGAATTGCATTTTCCACTGGATTGTCAAAAACAAGGGAATACATACATGTTGAATACTTGAAATTCAAAGCAAACGGTGGGTCTTCATTTGTCACTAAAGATAAAGGCTAAATGTAAATGAGTATTTATTAGTCACCTTGAGATGCACAAAAGGGTAACATACCGCCAAAAGACATATATACAATATTGTAGGATATGGATTACACACCCAGAGACTCTTGAGAATATATAGACATTCATGGACAATCACGGTCTCTGGCAGAACGTCATGTACAGAGATTGTGTGTTGCGTGCAGGTTGATGGTTGATGCATTGTCATGATATCCTGTAAAGGACAACACAATTTCAACCATTTTTTTCACCTTTAAATTTATTTTTTTGCATCAGGATTTTTTGTGGCAATATATATATCCCCTGGTAGTAATCCCTGAAAATTTGAGAATTGAAGCATTGCGTCATATGTTTTTAAATTAAAATGTAATGCAAAGTCAAATTCATTGAATTTTTTTTTGAAAAATGAACTGTGAACTGTGAAATATCTTCCCGCACTTATGTCCTTCACTGTGTGTCAAGGGTGTTGTGATCTTTGAAACCTTTGTACTATACATTGGTATAACAGGGATAGAGATGTGATTGGTGATGAAATGTCATCATATAAGAGTTATATATACAATTACTATAAAAAGGTACAATACGCACACAAAAATAATCTTCCAATATAGGAACATACATCACCAGCCTTGCAGGACAAGGTCTTCTATACCTGTCCAATGAATGACCTCAACAATATAGAACAAAATATCATTTCATTTCTATTTAATGGTGAGATCTCATGCTTGAAAGATTATGTTGGTTGGCAGAATGTTATAGAAAATAGATATTTGATTTTATAAAGCTTATCTCGACCACAATCATACTTAAGTTTTATCTCCAAAACTGAACAGAACCCTAATTGTTAAAGGACACATACCATGTAAAACCATTCAAAACAAATGGCCCATTTTATTACACTTTTGAATGATGACAATCCTTGAAATCAATTTGATTCCAATATATTACCTCACATTATATTTATCTCTTACAATCAAATAGTATAAATTGGCACTTTTGCATACAATCCCTGTGAGAGTCTTGGTCTTGATAAAGGTTTGTATGAGCAATTGTGTCAAATAGGTAACTAAAAGATTTACACATTTCAAAGAAATGACATAAATATACACAAGAAAGCATATTTCTTTCTTTACAGCATCTGATGCAACATGTCTTCGATCAATTCAAGTATGTCTGCATTCAATGCTACATTTCAAGGACAGTGGCCTCCTAGAGCAAAGTTTGAAGGTTGGCCAGAATGCTTTGACGTCTATATGCAGACTTGTGATCAGATGCCACATATGATGCTGAAGCTCAATGATGCTACATTGTTCAGACAGTGGATGAAAGATTGCTTTAAAGTGAGTCATTGGTGATTGTATTATATAATATGGATGTATCAGTCATATGTAATTATGCAGAAGATTTTACTCTCTTCTAGTGTTATTGAAAGCTAGTATTTAATCAAAAAAGATATGTTTGAGATTTGTAATTTACAGCTGCACGTGCAATATGAGGTGAGGGGGGCTATTACGGAATACTTGCAAGAGGAAAAATCACTCATTTGGGGATTCTATACCTGTCTTGCCCACCTTGTACAGGGCTACAGAATTGGAACTGTACCTGTAAGAATTGAGGAGAAAAATCGGACTACATTACAATTTCCAGATGTGATATGGTTACCATTTACACAGGTATTTCTCATTGTTTTTTTGTTCTGAATTTGATGTTTGTAAACAAGTAAAATATTGCCATGTTCTTTGTTCAAATACATCAATATTAATATTTACACTATACATTGATATTAATATTTAAACCATCAATAATTATTATAATTTATATTATTTAATTCTTTACATAAATTACTAATTGTTTTTTATTTAAGATCTGTAATTATCTGGGAGTGGATCATCAGATTTCAACAATGAATTGCTTCTTGTTCAACTGCATTTATGAAAATGACGGCCTCATACCAAAAGATATAAGATTTTTCATGAATGCAACGTCTCACATACAATTTACAGAAAATAATGTGGTATTACTTTTCATACGTATCAAGAACTTATTCAAGCCTGTTATGGATATGATGGTTGAATATTTACAATTATCTGAATTGGCATCACAATCCAATGAAAATATTGAGTTCATACACAAAAGGAGAGTAAACATTTTAGTCAAGATCAAACAGGTTTTAGTAATTATGTCTCAAACATTCTCAGAGTATAGCTCAGGGCACTTAATTGAAAAGGAGTATATGTCTAAAAACATTCAAGACGTGCTTTCATGGGGGCTAAATGGCAAAGGAGGTGTTAGTGGGATGCAGGTGCTGAGTTTTACATTTTTTTATGTCTTTTTAGGAATCAAGGGACAGTGTCTGATGTACGCACATAGTATAAAGAGTATGAGCACTCTTCCAAAGGTTGCCCTGAAGATTTTACAAGATATAAAAATTAACCAAGCTGGCATGTTCAACAGCAATTGGTGTGAAAACAAAACAGCTGAACTGATAGAGGCTAAAAATGATATCATTAGAAACTTGTATCTGTTCAGATTGAGTCATGCCAAAACAGCTGGAAAGTTTTCATATGCCAGTTCCAGTACTGCTGGTGGTAGTATGAAGACATTCTGTAAAGCAGATGATAAAATTATCATTGATACGCAAATTGAATCTGAATTAAGGAAAAGAGCAAGAGAAACAAAAGAGGCAATGATGTAATCTTACATGTTGTAGATTATTCTTGTCCAAATATGTTGTAATGTTGATTATTTGAAATGCCAAGCTAAGTAGTTTTATAGTATGTATAATTATTCTGGACTGATTAATTGATATAATGATGTAAATAGGGAGACGGGATGTGGCCCATTGGTAAGGCACGACCTGGTAGCTAAGGTTGATTCCTAATATGCTGTATGTTTGACAAAAGTGGACTTTAATAAAATAATTGTTTATTTGTGTAAGCAGTTCCCCGTAATACTGGTGGTAATAGAAAACCAGGATTTTGTGTTATAAATACTCTTATTCACCTGATGATATGTGGATGTAATGTGAATGGTCCACTAAATAGATAATTACAAAAATGATTCTGAGCTATTATAATATCTTCATATCATCCAGGTATTATTATTTTACATGGAGATTTGCATTTAGAGATTTGCCTATAAGAAGGTGTTGTGCTTATCCAGGCATGTTTATATTTGTTTTATAATACATATTCAGGAATAACTATATCAAGGTACATTTATTAGGGTATTATGGGGGTTACTTGTATTATCCCTTCACACAGCTTTGCTGAAATCATAAGGTGTGATAGTTAGGTTCATTATTATTGTTCATTGCTTTTTCTAACCCACATTGAAAATACCTATATGGAACTAAATTTGTTTTATCTATGCTTTAATTGAGGATGATACTACAGTATATTGAATGTTATGTTGATGTATATTTTTGGTCTATTACCATTATCTGAATATAACTATATTTATTTGCTCAATTATATATAATATAATTAGTCAAACAAAATTCACAACTGTCACTTCTGTCCTCTTAGAGGTTATTAGGGTCCACTAAGAGCCCCAGAACTTGAATAATGCTAATTTTAAAGAACCTGAAATTTTAATGCACAATTTGTATGTTTCCTTTACATACAGGTACTATTTGTCACATTGTGTGCAGGAACATAATATACAATAATATACAATGTGGTCAACACCTAAGTGTTGACCTAAATGGAAAAGATTTGGAAATAAAAGAGAGCAGATGCTGTAAGAAATCTTGTAACTTTTTATTTCTTACTTGTTTATTGCACATAAACACGTTTGTGCCAAATAGATTGTATATTGATATTTAACGTGTATTGATACTTATTCAGTTCTAATACACAAAAAATAATAAGTATATATGTTTATATTATCAAATTTAAACCTAATATTCAGGGAGGGAGGTCATGTTGACACTAGGAACATTAGTTTATAAGGCGTGAATATATATATGATAATATATGACAAGAAAAATGTAAGTCATTGCCATTTGGTGGCCTTCAGACGACCTTGACCTTGACAACGGGTTAGATCAACAAAGATTAGCTTGCTTGCAAAGGTAAAGAGGAAAGAGAGGCAAAAAGGCACTGGAAATGAAGCCAAAATAACAAAATTGTAGCCCTTTGGCCAAGCATGGTTTGACCAAGAGGATTAATCATTGCACATCCTCCATCACTTATATACAAGCATAGTAATTACAAAATCTTCATTCTTCCATATTCCACGAATACCTACATACACGTACACGAAAGGGAACGGTAAGAGAATCATAATTACTATAAAGATCAGTTTTAAATATTAAAATAATAGAAACTTAGACCACCATATGTGCGAAAAATACTGGTACTGAACCGGTAACGTGATATACATATTGAATATCTGGAGGTTTTTGATGATAATATCCAAGCTAATTTTTGGAAAGAGAAATACAAATATTAGTTCAGACTATTATCTGGAAATAGAGTGTTAATATCCAAGCTAATTCTTGGAAGACAAATAACAAATACTGAAAAACAGTGGCCGGGCATACATCCTGGTTGATTCTGATTAAAAACTAGGCTTCTTCCTAGTACGGAAAAAATTCTAATCTGTACAGGCAAATATCCTGTGTAAATACAGATCATTCACTAGGCTATTACCTAGAAATATATTCTATAAGGTTTAAGGTTTAATAAATTGCATAATTTGATTCTGTCTGAAAAAGCATCTGACCTTGAAATTGAAGAGTTTAGTAATATCAAACATGAATTAGAGTTGATAGAAAGACATAGAGCTAGAGGCATTATGCTTCGCTCCAAGTGCAAATGGGTTGAAGAGGGTGAAAAAAATACCTCATATTTCCTAAGATTGGAAAAAAGTAATTTTTGTAACAAACATATAACACAGTTACAAATAGACGACAAACTTATCTCAGATCCTCAGCTAATATTAAAACATGAGAAAGAATTTTACGAAAATTTATATTCAGACACCATTGATATCACTGATGATAGTGTAAAACATGCCACAGAACTCTTTGCAAAATCTGATAAAATTCCAAAATTAACAGATAATCAGAAATTGAGATGTGAAGAAGACATAACTGAAGCTGAAATTCTGAAAAGTGTCAAGCAACTGAAGAAACCAGATGGTGGTCCTGGGGTAAATCTCCTGGGACAGATGGGTTAGTGACCGACTTTTACAATTTTATTTGGGTAGACATCAAGTATTTTCTTACCGCTAGTTTACAATATTCATTACAAATTGGGGAATTATCAATTGAACAAAGACGAGGTATCATCACTCTTATTCCAAAAAAAGACAAAAATAGACTTTTTCTGAAAAACTGGCGACCCATATCATTATTAAATGTAGATTACAAAATTTTGACAAAATTACTAGCTAACAGACTATGTGATGTACTTTCACACATCATACATGAAGACCAAACAGGCTACATAAAAGGGAGGTTTATTGGGTGTAATATTAGACATGTTTTACACTATCATTAGTGATATCAATGATGTCTGAATATGAGTACACATCAGGTGTGGGTAAGGATGCAGATATAGAGCTAAAAATGGGAGTGAGCTATTTGATCTGAAAAATAAGGGGAGGCCATTTGCATATGGGCAGACTCTTGTACAAAAAGGACTGAACAATTCATCATGCAAATGGGGTCTTTTAGTTGCTCTGGGAAAGAAACAGATACAACCCCCTATTATTTAGCCTCTTACAACATGCAGGGGATACAGTGGGTATACTCTATTACCCCAACCCACAGGGGTTGGCTCATGGGTGGGATGTTGTAGCAACCACCCTGGGGTAGGCAGCACTGTGATTAGTGCAGCACTGTGATTAGTGCATAATCAATTTGTTTTTATCCAGGAAAGTTTTTAATTGTTACTGATAATGATTTAAAGTAGGCAGTTTCTTGTTGTACATATGTTTTTAAAGTAGGGATTTTAGTGTGATTATATGCATGAAATGATTCGCCTGTTATAAAGATTTTCGGAACTTTGGTGTCACATATTTTTGGATCTCTTCATATATTTTCAAGTAAGGGACGGCTGATTGTTTAAAGGTTCCCAACATTTAAACAATTCCGAAAAAAAAATAAATGAGTGAGAGCAGATAGACATGGGTCAGTGGGAAGGGCCTCCAAGAAGACCAGCGCAGCACACTGTCCACCAGTGTATAGCACCAGCCGGCAATCCAAGGCCGAGAGACTATAACCATCTTGCGTGGTGACAGGAGGAGAACTGCTGCAGGCAGCAGTGGGTTGTGAACAGTCGGTCCTGCAATTAAGTTGTAAAAGGTCGGGTGAAAACCCAGCCGTAATTTAGAAAATGGCTTAGCAGAACTGTAAACGGTGTGAACCGTAAAGTCAAATAACAGCTCCGATGTGGTCATAAACACAATACGTCCGATGAAAGGACGTGTGAGTAGATGCTGTGGAGTGATAAGGATGCGGGACGATGCGATCAAGGCATCGTCTCAGATGAGTGACGGCAATCATGGACCCCAGTATAACAGAACAACCCGAATGCAATTAGCATGGAAAGCCAGTGTGATAAAAACTGATATAATATTTAAGAACCGTGAATGGAGCATATGTGATATCTGTGAGAACAATGTGCCATTAAAGCCGAACAGAGACTGGTGCCAAAGCAAACCTGTGATATTATCAAGATTGTAATTTAGTATGTGATTGTAAAGCACAAAGTGATTAGGTGGACACTTATGACGTGGACTTCTGTTGAACACGTGTTACATTAAAGGGTCATTAATCAATTATGGGCTGTGAGGAACCATATGGAACACTGCAAAAATGACTGTGATGAACAAAAGAGGGTAAATTTATAAAAGGTACAAAGGGGTAACTGGGTAACTTTACTGGCCTAATGCCAAAAAGGGTAGCGGGTAATGGGGGGAAGAGGAAAATATCTCAACAAGTTGATAACAATGTGTGAAATGTCTTATGAAACAGCTGTAAGAGGTAATAAAAGAAGGATGATATTGAAAAAAAAATTCACATTTCCAATACATGGACTTAAAATTGAATGTCTTTGCTTGATAATTTTGGGATCCAAAGGGATTTAATGGGGGAGGGGGCGCTTGGAGTTGCTCTCCACAATACCAACCCTTCTAACTAACTTATTTTGTTGTTTATCAGTGACTAATCCAAAGGCAGAACCAAAATAATGGTAGGAACAGTCTGCGCCCATTCCAGAATAGACCTTATTCGGGTAACAGGCAGGGCAACGACGGCAGATATAATTCAAGCCGCCCCCCCTTCAATGACCAACGTCGCTCCGGGCCCCGACAGGACGGCAGGCCCCAGTATCGGCAGGAAAACTATTAACTCCTGTCCCGCCCCGTGAGCCACGTGATAGGAGTAGTAATTCGTTTAATATCGCAATAAATCAAAGTAAGCCAGACATATTGAACGCGGTTCACTGTTATTTTGCAGAGATGTCCTCAAATTCTCATAGTTCACAGGACGATTCTCTGATACCTATTAGCCCCTCTTCTGTGCCAAGGGAACCCCCTATCGATTTAGACAATGATATAAAATTCTTCCCTCTCTCCCCTGATGGTCGCATCGCGACAAAGACAAAATTTAGCACCATTGACACGTTATTAGATACCGGCGCCCAACGTAGCATCATCACGCTTGCCTCCTTGCGTGAATTTTGTCCTGACGACTCATTCACACGACAAGTCTCAGCTAGCAAAATTGTTGTCGTTGCAGAAGGTAGCTCTGTCCCTATCCACTTTCAAACCCATCTTGATCTATTTATTGGAGATCAATTGTGCCATGTCTGCTTTCAGGTGGTCCCTGACTTGCAATATCCCGTTATATTGGGCCACGATTTTTTCATGGCTTACGGTGTGGTCCTTGATTTTGCACAACGGGGAGTTGCCTTTAAATTAACACCTGAACTACGGCTGGCAGAAACAATCAGAATCCCAGCCAAATCTGAATTCATAACTCATGCCTGTCTCAAGCCTAGCAACCTGTCTGGCCTATTAGGAATCTGCACCATGGATGGTGAATTACCCTCCTACCCTGAGATTGCAATGGCAAGAGTTTTTGCCACTGTTCATGATGATCAGAGGGTGCTCGTACGTTTAATGAATATGGCTGATAATGCCATCACATTACCAAAAGGTGTTTCGGTCGGTTATTTTGACCCCATCCCTCTGGGTTCAGAGCCACAAGAACTTCCCACTTTAGACCTTACATGGGGAGCTTCTCCCGCGGGGGTTACAAATGATGTGGAATTAGCCCCTATATCAGCATCTCCTACTGATCCAGACCCTCATCACAAGATAGACCTTACAAATTCAGACTTGTCGTCCAGTCAAAAAGACTCCCTTAAGCGTCTCATTTCTTCATTTAGTGACATTTTCACAACCCGCGATGGCAAGATCGGCGATACGAATGTCGTCCAGCATACCTTTTATCTCAAGGGATCTGTTAGTCCCATTAAGCTACGGCCCTATCGCGCCGGATATAAACAACGGGGTATTATAGACAAAGAAGTACAGCGTCTTTTAAACAAAGACATCATTAGGCCTTCCAACAGTCCGTGCATGGGCTTTTCCTGCCGTCCTAGTCGAGAAGCCAGCTCAGGATGGTACTGTCTCATACAGCATGTGCATAGACTTTTGAAAACTAAATGAGGTCACCGTGCAGGATTCTTTCCCGCTGCCACACATTCAGGACACTTTAGACAGCTTAGGAGCTCGTAAATTAACACACATAAGCACACTACGAATATAAACGTCTCCCGTTTGGTGTCATCAATGGACCCCCAACATTCCAACGTCTCATGGAAACTGTATTGCAGGGCCTCTCTGACCTCTGTCTCATATATTTGGACGATGTCCTCGTTCACAGCCCTTCTTTTGAGCGTCATTTGGCCGACCTTACGCATGTCTTTACGCGTTTTCGTAAAGCCAAATTGAAACTCCGCACTGATAAATGTATCTTCGCCAAGAAGCAAGTTAAATACCTCGGTCACATCATATCTAAGAGTTGCATAGAAGTTGATCCATCTAAAACTAAGGCTGTTGACGAATATCCTGACCCCACCTCCTGCAAAGACATGCGGGCCTTTCTGGGCTTGTCAGGATATTATCGTAGGTTTGTCAAGGGCTATGCGAAAATTGCGCAGCCGTTCAATGTCCTTACATCCCACTTCTTCTCTTTTTCTCTTCTGTCCTTTCTTCTCTGCTACACTACAACATGAAAATACAAGAAAATTTCCATCTAAAAGTAAAATATGTATGTACATCTGATAAATTGTGTATATTTTCACTTCTTAATGCTTATTATACGTATTTCGTTTTATGACTGCACCTTTTTCTCGCACGGTAATCGCCGTGCATACCCCGATGAAACCTGCTAAATTATGTTGTTATATTAAAATGTGATGCTCATATATATCTTTGACTTACGCAGCACTTTGAATTGCCATCGATTGCGAACTCGTTTTGCTTCAAGTGTATATTTCTCATCCAATATGCCTGATACTTACGAAATCGTAATACAAATCTCAACCTGAAGAAAAAAAATAAGGAACAGCTGGTTTCGATTGGAGAGTGCAATTACCAGTCCTCAGAGCGCTGGTTCACGTCTCGTGTGTCCTATCAGCCCGTTCATCTTGTCTGTCCTTCTCAGTCATTCGTGCTTTCCTAGAACCTCCTGTCAGTCAGACGTGCTGTGAGGGGTGTACCCTTCAGCTTTGTCAATCCAGCCATGTAACAATGTACCAATATACAGATACAGGCCGTCTGCGTCTAAAGTACCAAGGCTCTGTGCTTGGTCTGAGGAGTTTTAATTATTTTATAGGATCAACCACGTGTGACCATGCCACTTGAGGTCATCTTTGTGCCCTCTAATTATTGATGTGCATAAACTGAGCATGTGGTTTGAAATTTTCACTCCCTTGCCTCGAGATACGAGACGCCTTTTTCGGTTGACGACAGGAATAATATACAATGATCGGTTACTGCACCCGTGTTGACTACATGGACACCACGGACAGTAACTTTAACAATTCTTGTCTTGGCTGACGATGGAACATTGAGTTTAGCGAATTGTTTTTTTTCTTACTTTTAAGGCTATTCTAAGAAATTTTTACATTACCTGGTTCTGATCAGGTTTCACACAGCTGCTTTCTCTTCGCTTCCTCCTCGTGTCTTCCCACTCGGATGTTCTTTTAGCCTGTCAGGAATTTCCCCACGCGGCTGTGGTTGGCAGAGTTCCTCCGCTGACCTCCCTCGTGACCTCATTTCACTACTCTACGTATAATGTTCCATTCCGTATGTAATCCACTTTAATTTCACACTTGTATACCTTTACCATCCCTTGATCAAATTTAACTTTGGCCGCGTTTCCGAACTGATGTCTTGTTACGTTACTGTCTGGGTTATGACCTAGTGGTCACCTGACCTTTTTGCATTTTTGCATAATTAATAGTGGCGGGTGCCCAAATATGTCGTTGTGGCGTCACTTCGCTGCGTGGCCGTGAAAAAATTTTTCATGTTCACTCACTCTACGCTGTGTGTTACCACCCATGTCATTGTGCAACCCTTAAAGGACCACTAAGCATTATGTGAATATTCACATGTACACTTGTTCCTTGTAACATTTTGTAAAATTTGTCTAATGAGTATTCCATACTCGCTTCGAAAAGGTCTCCGTTCAGACCATCACCTTTCCAGTTACCTACTCCATCTGACCATTTTTCTTCTTCTTCCTTTCTTCGGGATTTAGGATACCGTATGTATGTTGTGTGAATTACCTCAGGCCTTACCTTATCTTGTATATTGTTTTGTACTGATCACCTAACTGTAACCTAAACACATAAAAACCACCATGATTATGAGCATGTCAATATATTTTGCTGTATTGTATTGTTGGTACCGTTATTCATTTAATTAAACTTGGGTTATTCCTTTGTTAGTTTTGTATCTGCTCATTATGTGATTCCACTACATTTGCCATTAGAAGGTCTAAAAGTTTTAATGTAAATTCATCTTAGCTCTATGTCCTTTCTCTTTCGATCGTCGCTGAAATGAAATCTGAAAACCATATTCTCCTTCATCTCGGTTTCCGGGTTATGTAATATTTTGTTTCTTTTTCCTCTTGGTTGAGTCAAGTTCTGGAAGCCGTGTCCTGGACGAAGATCAGACAGTCATTTTAGCTTGGTAATACTTTTAATATCTCTTTATAATATGAACTTATCATCTTAAAATTCTGCATTGTTTCAAGGTTCCTTCAACTTTTGTTCAAAGGAATTTTGAACCCCGTTTCTTATTCTACCTCCACCTCTAAGAATATGAATTGATTATGTTTGGTGCTCTCTGCCCTTCGTCTCAGGTAAGTGCGTGTTAACTGTTTTGTATGGTGTATAATGCCAATTTAATGTATCCTTTGATTTTATGCTTTATTTCACCTGATAACTATTTCACCTGATTTTTGGGCAATGTTGTCCTTTTACCTGATATAAAGTCACTGTGCTATACGACTTTCGATATTTTTTTGTTATCCTTTATTTTATTTAATATCCTATGTTTGTATCTTGTTTTGTAATACTTATTGTACACTGTGTTTAGGGTTAACCATCACCTGCCAGGTCTTATCCTGCTGGTTTCGTATTTTAATTGAACACAGTTATCTTCTATTTCCGTTTGCCTATTTTCTGTAAAATGTATTGTTTTTTTGCCTAAATCATCCTGTTCTGAGTGCTACAGTATAATCTATGTATTTATCGGTGTCTACTCTGTTTTAGACTGTGGATGATCATTGGATTTCACCTTACACTTCGAACACATGGAGATGAACCTTTCATGATTACATGCCTGGTTAAATGCCAATTGTAACCTGTTATTCTATGTTATCTTCCAAAATTCTGCTGCTTTTGTAATTCTTGTTGCTTTGGTAATTCATCCAGAGTTAGTGGGATAATTCCTACGCCATGGGCGACTCCTCGTTTTCTTAGTGTATATTGTGTGATATCCTATTGACTTTGTATTGTGTATCGATATTTTAATACTACTGATGTTTTATGTACCTTTATTTACCCGAGCTGTTAAATCAATTTTACTTGTTCCTCACACTTATTTTAATTCTTTCGTGTACCCATAACTTTACACACTTACAGTATAAATTCATTTGGTTACCACTTGATCATGTGTCAAGTCCTCTTCCCAGTGTTAGGATTACAATGTCCTGACATTGCCTAAACGTCCTTTCTGTACCGATTGGATAACTCTTACGCTAACCTTGTGGTTGTGACAGTGCATAACTCCATTCTGTGCTTGAATGCTTGTTTTCTCTGTTGCATCCGGAGTAAGTGGTTTATCAGGCATCATATATGACCTGTACACCGCTCTCCAAGTAAATGAAGCCCTCTGGCATAGTTGGTTCTAACTGAGCAGTTTTGCCCTCCACACGTTGTCTCTCATTGCCCCACAAAGGCGATCATCAGGAATGTTATAATTGGAGTAATCCTACCTTGTTCGCTTCAGTAAATTTAATGTGTTATTAATTTATGTAAAATTCGCCCTCATATGATTGATTTTATGATTTTAAAATATCGTGTTTGATGTAATACTTTTATGATGAAGTAATCTTATTTACTTATACACCTTAATCTTGTGCGAAGATTCTCTTTATTATTAATCTTCAGACAAAACTCGTGTGAAGTTTTCAGCTTATTACTTTTAATTATTCGAGAATGTCTTATGTGTACTACATTTCTAGAGATAATTCATCTTTAATAGATGTTGTAACCTTGATGTTGTTTGTACCGTGTTTAATAGAATAACTGTGTATTCCTGTTTTCGTGCTTATACCGGATTGTAATTGGGCGTAGTATTTTATCTCGATGTACACTACGTTCGTTACGACGGTTTGATGTTGTACTTTATGTAGTTTATTGTAAGTCTGGTTTTGGTCTGGACTTTGGCATGAGCGATTGGCATTTTGGTTAAAGTAGGTGTTCTCTGTATGGATTTTAAAGGCTAGGTTATAAGTTGGTACTCCCGTCTGAAACACGAGGACGTGTTTAGTCGAAGGAGGGCCGAGTGTAGGATATAGAATACACACCCAGAGACTCTTGGAAATATATAGACATTCATAGACAATAACGAACGATACCGATGGTTGATGAGTCACCATAACCACCACTCTGTGAGACCACGTGTAGATGGACGAGCCGATGTTGGATACGCAGGCAGGACGAGTCCATCTGATGACGCGTGAGGAAGCCACGTAGGCAAGCCCCACAGATGACGCGGAGTGGTCCCTTAAAAGAGGCGCGCAACCGTTGGATCGGGAGTTCAGTTCAGTCAGAGTTCAGAGATGGAGTTCAGAGTTCAGCGACCACTTGCCACAGAAGATCCAAGACTCTCAGTATCGTGACTACATAGACTTGGGTGTTTTTCGTATAGATAGGGTCTCATAAGTATCATGCAAATTGGGTAGTTCACATGCCTCGCTCATTGCCATGCCGGCCTAGCCAGACAAGGAGGAATCACAGCACTGAATAAAGGTAACTATTGCACTGTGTATATCCTGTGTCTGCAGTCCTTATTGCCTGTCATCTATATGAGGGTATAATAGGGTAGCTAGGATCTGTGCCCCAACTCACAGCCAGCGAGTTAGCGAGCTATGCTTATTGTACAGTACAGTACGGTAGAGTAGAACAGGTTAGTGTATCTATCTATTTGGTAGAGTATTGATCCCCCGTCCATGTCCCCCCAACGACGGATACTCACCAATAGTGGGTAACAATTTGACCACATCTCAGGAAAACTGCGGGAACTGCACTGGCACCCGGTACACGCGAGAATTGACTTTAAAATTCTCCTCTTGACATGGAAGACCCTAAATGATAAGGTGCCGCCTTACCTGTGCGACCTACTCCTAGTCAAACAAGGAGAGCGTGACCTAAGATCAAATGATGGCACTCACCTACTGATTCCTAAGACCCGACTTAGGACAGTAGGTAACAGGACTTTTTCATCTGTTGGCCCTAGACTATGGAAATCCTGACCTAATGATCTTAGGACCTGTACCTCAGTCGCCTCATTCAAGAGTAGATTGTAAACCCATCTCTTCAGGATGCACGTCCTGGATACAGCGCTATGAACAGACTTGTCTGGTATCAGCGCTTTACAAATGTTATTATTATTATTATTATTATTAACTGTATACTGATTTTCCAAATGAAAGCTTTTCATGAGAGAGCACAAAAACTTTACAGCTGACCTATTATTGCATTTCTAACCATGATAATGAACAGAATGTGCAATGCTTACAAGAAAGAACTTCATGGCTGACCTATTTCTGTATTTATCATCAAATAATATGTACTGGTTGAAAGGTTAATATTGGCTTGGGTTTAACAAATTTTTTTGTCAAAAATCATAGACATATTACCCTATTGTTATTCAGCATATCTTTCTAGTATTTCACAGACTTTGGATAAGGTAGATCTATTTTAGGTCAGTTAGTTCAACAAAGATATAGCACAGGTAATTATCAATTATCTACACTAAAATATCTTAACAAGTATGACTATACATTTGTTGCAGTGAAACCATATCGATGCAATTGAGAACTTTGAACAAATCCCTATGTGACATAAAAATATCACAAAGGTATATGAAGTACAATTACAATTTGACCTTTTCAATTATTTTACAAACACTTAAAACTTTGTAAAGTATTCATTGACTTTAACAAATTCATAGACTTTAACATTTTTTCAAACAAAATGCATTTCATCTTCCTCAATTGGTTGTGATGATTATGGTTGTGATGGTTGTGATGATTATTAAATACACTGTTTCAGTTATCTGTTCTGTTTTTATCTGATATTTTTTCTCAATTTTTGGAACTATACATTTACTTTATTTTGTTAAAGGATATTTACTCATTTAATATAAATTTAAGTTGAACACATAAGATTGATTTAAAATCAGAATACCTATCATATAAACCTCTCCCTTCACAAAAATCTGTTTAATAGTTAAAATCCCTTTGACAGCCAATACATTCAGGTTAACCTTCACCTTTAAAAAGGTAGCTGTGAGTCAAACGACTATGTCCTATTCTTAAATGAGTCAAAACATATTCTTCTCTTTGGTTCTTTCTCCAAGCACCTTTAGTTTTACCAAGAATAGGCTTGATTTCATGTAATTGTTAAAAACATTTTGGTCCCAGCGTAATTGCCATTTAGAATGTACAAAACAGTAATGTGTTTCTTAAACTCTGTATATGGAATTAGTATATTTATTAGGCATTTATCCAATGCTGTTTGGCACTTTGGACAGCAGACTCTTTCAGTTTTCAGTCATTTCTTGGGACAAATGTTTCAGGAACATATCTACAATGAGCCTGCTCTCTCACAACGCGTCAAATTTTCTTCATATAGCAAAGACATTAGTATCTAACCAACTTTATATTATCTCTAATTAACATTGCCATTGAGACAAATGCATAAAGCATACATCCACAAAAGGCCTATTTTCTCACAACTTGAGAAAGAGTTTCTATATATCAAATGCATTAAATACATATGCTACAGATAAAATATTAGAGAATTGCAAGGTGGAATGACAACAAGGCTAGACAATCACTCAATGCTTGAAAGTCTGATCTCCTGTGCTATGATATTGAGGTGGAGCAGAAGGTGAACCACCTCAGTAAGTCTGTACTAAGTGAAAGTGTTATGAGAGAATATTCCCCTCGAAGAAAGTACACAGTTCTTTACTTTGAGTTGATTTATATATAAAAGGTCTTGTAAATATATTGTTAGTTTATGTGTCATCTTTACATGTTTTTAAGTCTAACTAAACCAAAGGATTTAGTGTTCATGCATTTTCTAAAAATGTAATTCTTGTAGTGTTGTAGGTATGCTGTAGGTATAAATGATGTTTCCATGACTTAATAATAATAATAATTATAATAAAATTTGTATAGTGCTGATACCAGACAAGTCTATTCAGAGCGCTGTATTCAGGACGTGCATCCTGAAGAGATAGGTTTTCAGTCTGATCTTAAGACTGAGGCCCTAGTCCTAATTTCACTGGGCAAGGAATTCCAGAGTCTTGGGCCAACAGATTAAAAGGTCCTTTCCCCCATTGTCCTCAACTGGGTCTTAGGAACTTGTAAGTGGGTGCCGATATTTGACCTTAGACAGCGTTCCCCTCGTTTAACTAAGAGTAGATCACGCAAGGCCAAGAAAAGGATTTTAAAATTCAATTCTCGCGTGAATTGGAAGCTAGTGCAATTCCCGTAGTTTTCTTGAAATGTGATCAAATTTCCTGATTTTTCCTACAACAAGTGCTGCAGAGTTTTGGACGTATTGTAGCTTCCTGGTGTCAGATTTAGAAAGACCTGCAAGTAGGCCATTGCCATAGTCCAGAGTAGAGGTAACAAAGGCATGGGTAAGTGTTACAACTGTCTTCTCGTCTAGACAATGTCTGATGGCCGCTAGGTTCCAAATGTGGTAATAGCCTTTCTGGCACCTTTTCCTAATCTGGGCCTTCATGTCCATCTTAGATTCAAAGGTTATGCCAAGGTCAACCACTGACTCACTAGGAGCAATATCAGAGCTGCAATCCCTAATTGTGTCTGGGATACTGCTGATGGTGGCAGTATTATACCTGTCAGTACATACAAGCATTTCTGTTTCTCCATCATTTATCTTCATCTTGTTTGATATAATGAAGTTTCACTGACACACTTTTCCAGTTTGTGTCTGCTTATATCAACTTGATGAGGGGACGTGTGGTCCATAGGGATGTAAATCTGAGTATCATTAGGTTAAATATGATACCTCAGATATCAGAAAGGGGTGTCATATAAATGCTAAAAGGCATGGGGCCCAGGACTGAGCCCTGTGGGACCCCATATTTTATGGACTTGAGGCAGGACCTATGAGTCCCTTCTTTCACACACTGTTTCCGGTTACTTCAATATGACCGAATATGATATTCTTTTTATGCTGATTGAAACTTGTCTGTAAGGCTGTTCCTTACAAGATGGAGACCATTGGTTTGCTTCTGCCCTCTCTGTTAGTTTAGAAATATATGTTAGGTTGGGAACAGGTCTGTAGTTTTTCTCAACCAGTTCTAAGCCAAGTTTATTCAGTATAGGTGTTATGATGGCTATTTTCATACTTTCAGATACTGCTGATTCTATCAGTGATTAATTTATGATGGAAGTGATTATTGGTAAGAGGTCATCTGAGAGGTGGATTAGGAGCCAGATCGGGATGGGATCCAGCTCACATGACTTCTTTGCAGACCTCTTGACTAATTTTCGCACATCACCTGTGGTAAGGGGTGTGAACCTCTCAAGACTTGCTTGTATCTGGTGCACTCCTATTGTTCGCAGTGTCACCTGGTGGCGAAATTTGGCAAGGTGGAGCCTTATCAATGTCCAGGCGAATTCTTTCTATTTTTTCAAAAAGGAATGTGTTGTACATCTCAGCTTGAGTGACCTCACAGTCAGATTGGGGCATTGCTATGTCCTTTTTCTTGCGCATGACTGTGTCTATGACTCTGAAAAGCTTTTTGGGGTCATGCTTATTTTCTTCAACCAGGTTGCAGAAATATGCAGATTGAGCTGACTTCAGCATGGAATTGTATTTATTTCTCTGAGAGTTGTATAGTTCCTTATCAATGTGAGAACCAGTCTTGTTCTTTTTTCTCTCAAGCCTCCTCTTGAGAGACCTTTCCAGCTTTAATTGTTTATTTCAGAGCTGTGACTGACTTAAATCAGTTCCATTTATAAGTGAGGGGTCTGAACTGATGATGAAGGAGGCAATGATCTTGCTTTAGGTGTGTATGCATCCTTTAGAATATTTTATCAAACAGGAGATTTCTCTCTGAGTCCAGTATTAGTGTAGTAAGACAGATAGTACCTCCCGCACGAGAAATACTAATTTAGAGCTCCGTCTTATACAAATAATATTAGCCTTAGAATAAATTCAAGATTTGTTCTCTACAATTGTGTGTCAAAAAAATAAGATAGATAGTATTCCCCGCACAAGAAATATCAATTCAGAGTTCAATCTTATATATCTTAGCTTCTATAATTCTGTGATTTTCTTTTTCAAACGGAATAATAATTCTCTATATGGATAGAATCAAGACTATGTGGAGGAATTTAACTGAATGGTTTGAATTTTCTATATGGAGAAAATCAAAAGCAAGAATAAGTTGCCACCAACTATAGGGGTTCTTAGTGCCATTGTTAATTTGCTCAAGGTAGGCTTACTTGGGCCAGAACTGTTTGAGGTAGAGCTATTGTCTGGCAAGCCAAGCTTTGTGCACTGACACCCCAGATTAACCTGTCAAATGATGTCGGTCTTATGTTTCAAAATTGTTTTCACTGTTCACTCAATATTTCTTACCAAAAGTCATATAGTCACACAATGGTCCTTTTTTGGAATTTTAGACACAATCTGACACCCATGCCTGAATGGTTACCCCATTGTCCTTCTAAATCTGTGATATGACAATTCAGTTAGGCAGTACTATATTTACAGTGGGCCTTGTCATCACCAGCCTCTGCATGCGACCCACACATTAACAATCTTTTCACCTTGGTAGACATAGAAAGAGAATGCATGCTGGCCGTGGCACAGCTCTGAAATAAAACAAACGTCATTTTTAAAAGCATTCAAACACATTTAAATATAAAGTATGTGTACATGAACTCTTTAGTTAGGTTTCAACAAGTGATTTTCAAAAAAGATTTGAGTTAGGTTTTGTTTGTTTGTTTATTTGGGGTTTTACATCACTTTCAACATTATTTCAGTCATTTTGTGATGAGACCTACTTGTAGCAGATATAGTGCTGCCTCACTGAATTGTCATTTCGCAGGTCCTTGACAGTAAAAGACGAGGTATCAAAGGTTGGAAGAGGCACAAGAACCAAACGTAAAATATGGAAGGTTCAACTCCAAGTGTTCAAAGTATCGATGTTGAAAACCAATAGCCATTCACAAATCTAAAACAGAGTAGTACAACAAAGATTGGCACATTACAAAATACCTCGTTCATTAAAGTTACAACACTGCAAAACACGAAGGTAAATGTCATCAGTACAATCATACCATAAGGTAGGAATGAATTAAAACCATTAAAATATTGGCAATCTAAACAGTAACAGCAATATATCAAGGCAACAACATTTATGAGGACCGGTTAAATCTATGAAAGTACCGTAATGCGGCAATACGTAACTGAACAACAGGTTTACCATCTGACACAATCACATAATAAAAAAGATAAAGTTAAGATATACACCATGCTGATGACTCATGTCACACCATACGCTAATTCGGGGTTGTGTAGTTACATATCATATATTTAATGTACAGCACATACGGTAGGAAGAGAGAGAAAAAAAACGATATACCCGATACCAGACAAAGGTATGTGAAATGGACGTAGAGCATTTGCTAAAAGGCAAAATAATGAATTGAGCACAGATTTCAGGGTTCTCATCAATGAAATAGCAAGACCTGCCATGCAGTGGGTCACATCAAGGCATTCAAAGTATCTCAGGATGGACATGGTATGTGGCTGCAAGAGGACATAGCAAGCCTAATAATGATAAAGACAAATCAAATCAACACAGAGTGTAGATAGCAGTAATGATAATATTTGGTAATAATCAATATTTGGTAATAATCAATATTTGGTAATAATCAATATTTGGTAATAATCAATATTTGGTAATAATCAATATTTGGTAATAATCAATATTTGGTAAAAATCGATATTTGGTAATAATAAATATTTGGTAATAATCAAGGTTGGCTGGAGCAGAGGGAAAGAAAAAAAAATTGAAACAACAAGTCCAACAAGTCCAGCAGATGCGGTTTCGTACAAACTAGGACAACATTAAGGCCTGAGAATTGTAGTTCATCAGCGTAATTATGGCTACCTATATAAAGATATTAAAAGCAATTAAGACAACATACAATATAATAAGTGTTTACTCAGGACAACATCGAACGTTATGATAACATAGTATGATGTAAGAGCAAAAATATCACTCGACAGGAAGTATAAATTTTAACTGACCTACGTTACAAGTATATACCATGGAGGGATGCGCATGCGTAAGTAACAAGATGGCAGTGTTTTGAATTGGCTCTGTATTTTGTCGTTTATATCGGCAATTTACTGGGCTCAAATGGATCAAATTAACACTGCAGTGACTACCTACCTCAACCAAAGCACTCCCCACTTTCATTTCACACTATATATCAGTGAACAAATTCAGTGTACAAATCAGTGAATAAATTCAGTGTAAATTTTGACGAGGGTTGGTAGGTACCGGTATACCTGCTGGCCGTCCATACATCTATAGAATCAGAAAAAGGATATTTGGGCCAAGCAAACCACTTGGACACCTCTTCCAAGAAGAACTAAAAGAACCAAAACAAAAAATTGATAGTTGGGCCAAGCAAACCACTCGGGCAACTTTTCCAAAAAGAATCAAAAGAACAAAAACAACAAAAAAGGATAGTTGGGCCAAGCAAACTACTTGGGCAACTCTTCCAAAACGAACCAAAAGAATAACCAAAAGAACCAAAACAAAAAATGAATAGTTGGGCCAAGCAAACTACTTGGGGAACTTTTCTAAAAAGAATCAAAAGAACAAAATCAAAAAAAGGATAGTTGGGGCCAAGCAAAACACTTGGGCAATTTTTCCTAAAAGAATCAAAAGAACAAAATCAAAATAAGAATAGTTGGGCCAAGCAAACTACTTGGGCAACTACAAATAACAACAACAAAACTTACACATAATTATCTTACTTAATTATAATTATTTAATTATAATTGCAACCCTAATTGAAATTCATAGTTTTGCCCAACATACATACAAGGTGAAATGTTACCTCCCAAAACTGATTCTAAACTGTCTTGTCTGCATCTTGGTGACAAGCATAACTTTTGAAGGAAAATTTGGCAATACTTCCAACAAATACAGAAGTACTGCATTGGTAATGATTAATGACCTTATATACAAGCAATGTATGATTCAAAGAAACCCAATGCTGGGCACTGCCTTACACAAAGCCAGCATGATATACAAGAAACAGAAGTTCTGCTACTGGGATAAAGCAAAGATGAAGGAAAGATGCAATAATCTTGTGCTACTTTTCCTGATATCCCTGCTACTATAGTGTGGTGATGTTCACCCACATCCAGGGCCTGCTCAATTTCCTTGTGGAGTGTGTGAACGACCAGTTGCCAAAAATCACAGAGCCATGCAGTGTGATGAATGTGACACATACGTACACATTGAATGTGATGGGCTCACAAATAAAGATTATGAGTTATACAATAAACAAAGATGGCTGTCACGGGAGTGTTGGAAATGTCGCCTCCCTAATATTTCTGATGCTTATTTTGCAAATGAACTTGAAACAAATAATCTCTTTGAAACACTAACATATGAAAGTATCACAAGTGAAAGAACAGAAGACCAATCTGCAGAGACAACCAACACCATAAGACCAAAACAAGGTAGCAAAAAGCAAAAAAAGCAAAAGCTTAAGGTTATGACAGTGAATTGCAGAGGCCTAAACTCAACCAAAAAGCAATTGGAGCTACAGGAACTAATAACTGAGCATAATTACCCTGATATAATATGCATTACAGAATCCCACATTGACCACACCATTGCAGACAGTGCCATCCACCCTGATTATGATATAGGGAGAGACGACAGATACAGGGGTGGTGGTGTAGTACTGATTGGATTCAATAAAAGGTGGCTGTCAGACCCAAAGGAGGAGAGCCTAAAAACTGACTGTGAACTTGTATGGAGAAAACTTAACATAACAGGAACTAAACCACTGTTCATAGGATGTTACTACAGGCCAACAGACAGAAATATATCAAACGTCCATGAACTAAATGCATCTCTTGGAAAGATTCCCCAGTCTGACACAAACACCCCTAATATATTACTAGCAGGGGATTTCAATGTACCAGATATTACATGGGAAAATATGTCATATAAGCCAAGCCCTGCATATGGGATTGACCTGAATACAGAGATGATTGATACTTTTATTGAACACTGTCTCACACAAGTAAATCCAAACCCAACCAGGGGAGACAATAGGTTAGATCTGGTCGGTACAACATACCCTAGCCTAGTGAATAAAGTATCTGTCCATCCAGGCATGAGTGACCATGATGTAGTAATAACAGAAATCAATGCTAAAGCCACATTGGCCAAGAAAAAGCCAAGAAACGTATTGTTACCCATGAATGGAGAGTATCCGTCGTTGGGGGACATGGACGGGGGATCGATACTCTACTCCGACTCTACCGTACTGTACTGTACTGTACTCGCTGGCTGTGAGGCGGGGCACGGATCCTAGCTACCCTATCTACCCATATGAAGGTGTGAGGTAATAAGGACTGCAGACACAGGATATACACTGCACAATAGTTACCTTTTATTCGGTGCTGTGAATCTTCCTTGTCTGGCTAGGCCGGCATGGCAATGAGCGAGGCATATGAACTACCCAAATGCATGATACTTATAAGTCCTAATGTCAGAGAGTAAGATGTCATGTACTCATGTAGTGAGAGAGGGATGGATGGGAACACAACACACAGTTTGATGGTCAAGCATAATCTTCCGTTTATTCTCCAGGATACATTATATATAGTAGGCTTGGTAGCCAACACAAATACACACTTACATGCATCACAATACACACTCACATGCATCACAAGGAGTGATGGAAAGAATCATATATAACATGCCCTTGTTTAGGAGATTTTGATTGTCAATGAGTTAATAATTGAATATTATAAATGAATAAAATCAAAAGCTTATTTACATATCAAAGAATCATATATAACATATTACATAAATAAATCCTCTTGTTTTAAAATATCCTTATACCATTTTGAGTTAATACTCATTATATCTCAGCATAATACTTAATAAATCATAATATTCCCATATTGATAATAAAATTGCATGCATAAACAAACATATATTAAAATTATAGAAGATCCAAGTCTTAATTAACACTTGGATTTCCAAATGCTCATAATCAAATAATATTTCAAATAAAACTGCATATAGCCATCTTGTCCTGATTGTCCATAAACTTTAAACGTTTCCATATTGGACAACTGCAGCAGATGTACTTGGTGGTACATATATAGGAGAATCAGCTATAGACATGTAGTCTGGTTCATTTGTCACAATCTGAATGTTGTTGTAGTCAAGGAATGATTTGAAAGAAGTGTTATATTTAGAATGCCAGAGTCTCATACCATGTTGGATAAAATAATTTGTAGACAATTGTATGACCTTCCGGGAAAAGTTCCATGTATCTGGGTCTTGTTGAAGGAACATTCTCCTGAATTGTGTGAAGAAGAACTTTCTACAGTCTTCAGAACAAATTTTGTCCTTATCAAAACATGAAGGACAGTTTGTGAAGTTTATCATTTGATGCAGCATACAGTATAGAAGAATAGCATGGTACGCAGCGTTCTGCTTAATTCGTTTCATCAAGGAGCCAAAATACTCAATGGACAGACTGTCCCTGTACGCTACAGTTCTGTCCGCCCCTTTCACCAGCGCCTTTATCATCGTGGATGTGATACCCAGCTCGGCTGCTGCTTCCTGGGCGTCCATAATGTTGACAAGATAACACCCAAATATCTTAGAAGAATCCTTGATATTGAAGAGCTGCCGAAGAACTCCGTGATATAGAAGAAGCTGACCCGAACTGCGTCTGGAACCTGGATAAACTGCTAACACAACTGTTAGACACATATATTTCCTGACATCCTGATTAACAGAATGCATCATCATCATCATCCTCTAATTGGATATTACATTTAATAGGTTCACTTGGAGGTTTCAAATTGGTAGGCTTGGAGCTTAGAGTTTGAGCAGAGAGCTTGAGCGAGCTTGTGCATTTTGATTTTAGAGTCTTAAAAATAGATATCATTGATACAATTGTAGTTATTGCAGCCATGGCACAGAATATACTGTTGACATTTTATAATAGTATTCCAAATCTTCAAACACGAACTGGTAATGAGGAACTGAATTATACAAAGTATTAGCAGTATGGTCTAAAATAGCTTTTAGTTTCTTTGGAGGAAGCAGTTGCCTTGGAATATAGCCTTTCATTAATTGAATAACAGAATCTGACAAAGTGTCTATATATGACATTGATTCATCATAGAGGACTGATGTTTCCTCCATGATTGTAAACAGATGTGATGTTATTTTGGACAATACTTTAATTGATTCTGTCCGCTGTTCTAGAATTTGCAATGTAGAATTTACTGACACAAAGTAGTTGTTCACTTGTTTTGCAAAGTGAGCCCATTTGTGATTCATATTGAGCAATAAAGTGTGTATAGACTTTATTGAAGCTGAATTCAGTGAAGTAACTGTCATGAAGTCTGTTTTAAAGTCTATGAAGTCTTTCTGTAGCCTTTAGTGACTGTCTTCTAATGTTCTAAGTCCAGTCTCTAGCATCTTTGTTCTTCTGTGCTGTACATAAGAATTTGCTGCTCCTATTGCTGTGGTAAATATTCCTAGTAAACCAAGAAATGGTAAACCTCTTTTCTCCGTTATGTTGACATTTGGTAACAATGCATTTAGGTTCTCATATTTATAGCTCAGCCTTGTATATTGAACATCTAACCTCCTCTTTATCTTCCTGAATACCTGCACAAAGTCTAGGGATATGTCTTTTGAATATTCATTCATAATAAGATCCTGATCACATTCTAATCTAATATTTCTTGCACTTTTCTCTATATTTGGGACTGGTGGAATATCCACACTAACCTGAACATAATAATATTCTAATGCTGGTTGTAAGTAACCAATTTTCCTGAAATGTATTCCCAGTGATGGTTTCAAGAGTGATGTGCTAGGCATAGATCTGACTACTGTATCATGGTGTATACCCTTATCACCATAAGTGACTCCAGAGATACCTGTAACATGACAATAAAATATCACAATTGAAACTAATGTTAAATCTTAATATAGTAAGAAATATACACTAAGTATAACTATGTTATCAGGAGATTCTTACCTAGAATAAAGAAGAACATGTGAGGCAGTCCATCTTGAAATGTGACTGACACATGAATGTGTTCAGTCAATGAACAAATTCACTCACAACTGACTTATATAGCAAAGTTTGCTATAACCTAACAAATTATAGAATATGTTATGAGTCATAACGGTTCATGAACTCATAAAATATTTGTGGCTTTCCTTAACACCACTAACCATATAATAATTGCTCAAAGATCAAAGCATCTAATACACAATTATACCCATTATTTGAATGCACTGACAACTATTTAGACACATTTGAAGTAACCTGTCACTGAGGTCCCCAGAAATATAGAAAACATAATGTTCTTGATGACTAAACATCCATATTACCATAATTATAAACAATTTTTTTTTTTTTGACTTGCACAAATAACATTTTCAATAAATATGTACACAATCATCTTCAATAATTCAAGTTCCCCATTCAAAAGCTCAATTTCTATATTTACAAAATAACAAGTTATAATTGTATAATATTCTGATCATACTATGGGTCATTCCCACCATTCTTACCTAACTACAGCAGTTACTCATTTGACATGTCCGTGTATATACATTAGATCAGCCTGTCACTTGAAAGTCCAATTGGAACTTTAATAATCCTAATTACGGACTAAGATCCTGTTACATTATTTACTCAGCTGTGTCCAGCCTGGTCAGTTATGACCAACATATAATTGAATACAAATTAAATACAAATTAAATGTCATCCTATACCATAATTGTCTTCCTCATATTTGTGATTCCCACAGGCTAAGTTACCTCATACTCATGATTCATTCAGGATGCAGTTCCTCTCTCTGCTTCCCCTCTTAAACATACTTTATATAACATCTTCAACAGTATCCTTGAAAATAATTGACTTTATAGTGCATTAGCACCACAATTATATTAATTGTACAACCAAAGTATACTGCTGTCCTGTGCCCTTGCAACAAGAAATTAAATATTCCATAATATATCAATTTATTCTCTATCATTCCAATACTATATTGACCATTGTATCCTAGTTTCTAACCAACGATTGCACTGTATTAACCAGTTTTAATGAAATGCGCCAACACCACCTTGGTTAATTATTATGATCATCATAGTGCATATTGTTAATCCTGCATATTGTGGGAAATATCATGCAGCAATTTAAAGCAAATATACACAAGGATGCATGTTCTTGCTGTCATGATCCTACTGTAACGAGAATATTTCATCCAATGAATATAACCTACCCTCAGATTATTAAGAATACTAACTACAGTATTTTGTTAGTGTATAATCCTTATAGTATAATAAATCTAAGCATATATGCAGATATTGAAATCTAGACTTTTAGCTTGTAAAATGGTCCACTCTTAGAACTTCCTTTTTAACCTTATAATATCCTAATCATTTTGTATTTCCAAATACCTCTTAAAACATAAATTACATTTTAATTCACAGTAACACATATATTTATATACATTCACTTTACCTATAACTAAATTTTACATACAGTACAGTTTCCTTAAATATTTACCTTGGCTACCTGTTATTTTGATATTTGGACATTGCACCAGATGGGCTATCTTGTCATCCATGTTAGGATGAACAAAGAGATCTATCCATATCCTATCTCCTTGCTCATTCCCAACCAAGATATGGAGATGTCCATTCTGAAATCTCCCCCTTTCCATGGTCCACTCCTGACCTGAAGGAAAATTGGACATGGGCTATGTGGCAAATCCACAATGCTTGGTGGATCTCTCAGAAAAACCATGTAGTATGGACTCATTTGAAGGCTTGGCATAACATAGCTGTTAAATGACCAAGTTGCTGCCTGACAAAAAATATCCCACTGTCTACCTGTGTGGCTAAGATTGCTCTTCAAAAAATTGGCTACTGTTTTAATGTGCCTTTCAGCCATAAGACTTCCATGGTTGTATGGTGAGATGAATTTGGTGTCTATTTTCAATGCATCTACCATGTATTTCATGACCTTTCCTGAAAGAGCCCTGTCTTCATCTAGGATCAACTGCTTTGGCTTTCCAAAGATGAAAAAACATCTCTGCAGTATTGCCTCAGCCAATGTTGGTGCATCACACTTTGTGAGTGGAACAGTGATCACGAACCTGGTTATTGCACATACCAGTACAAGAAGATATTTTACACCTCTGTAAGATTCAGGCATTACCTTCACATCTCCATGAATGACTTGCATTGGTGTGTAAGATGTTGGAATTCTCAAAGCATATTGCCTTGGAACATCTTTTGGTGCTTTCCACCTTTGGCATACCTCATATGTTCTGATATATGACACTAGTTTCCCATACAGACCTTTGATGTGGTACAACCTCCTTATAGACAAATAGGTTCTTGTGACCCCTTGTTGACATGCCATGATACTGTCATGATAAACTGAAAGAATGTTTGGAACTAACCTTTGTGGAATCACAAGCTTCAGTGTCCAATCCTTTTCTTGCTTACCTCTGTGGTACTGAACACAAAGCCTGAAAAGTATACCTTTCACAGATATGTAGTCCTCTGACTGAGTCATAACATTCTTTGCAAGTTTTCTGTCTTTTGGTAACACCCCACTAACTATCCATGCATAGATATCCCTGTAATGTGGACATACCTGTTGTTCTTTTATCAGCTCTCTATCAGAGACTGATAGATGATAGTCCCTGATTACCTTCTTCTTGATAATCCTCAAGATGGAATCA
This sequence comes from Amphiduros pacificus, assembly GCA_949316495.1. Lineage (NCBI taxonomy): Eukaryota > Metazoa > Annelida > Polychaeta > Phyllodocida > Hesionidae > Amphiduros > Amphiduros pacificus. The sequence goes on from OX439011.1 coordinate 5,618,133, forward strand.
ATTTCAGCTTGTTTTGGAATATGCTTTCTTAGGATCATGTTATCACTAATGGAAGTAATTAGTGGCTTTGGAGCTTCAATTTGGTCTAAAGTTGGACTAGTATGTGTCTCTACTGTTTCCCCATTATAGGTTACCTGTGGAATATGGGATGTCAAAGGCAAATGGTTGTTTTGATCTACCCTTAGGTCAGGGTTGACTAATGATTGCCTACCAGGTGTATCATCTACCTGCCTACCTGTACTTGGTGTTTCAGTCCTTGGTGTTTTTGAAACACTCTGAGGTGTAACTGTTGAGACCTGTGGTGTTAGTACCTGTGGTGTACTCACCTGTGGAGTATTTACCTTGGTTGCGATCCTTGGACTTCTTCTAGGGGTACTTTTGGCTGTGGATGCCTGAACTGCTGGAATTTGGATTTTATGCTGCTTAGCATATGATCTCGTGATTGGCCTGCTTGTTACCTGTGCTGGACATACCATATCAATGTTACCTGTTGCATCTTCTTTCTCCAACGCCTCTGGTGTGGCTTTTGCCAGTTCCCCTGTAATAGCTGAAAATGCAATAGGTATTACCACATTGGGATCCTCCCCATTGCTTGGAATGTCCCTAGAAAGGTAATCAACAACTACAAGTTCCGAACCTTTCCTGTAGCCTAGATTAAAAGAAAAGTCTGATGCCTTCTCAATCAAGCGTGCAAACCTGTTGGTGGGCGGAGAATGTTTTGACTTCATTATATTTACGAGTGCTGAGTGATCTACATAGGCTTCAAAATGTGTACCTCTAAGAATGTGTTTGAATGCATACAGGTGTATCACAAGACCTGAAAATTCTAACGCTGAGACGCCGAAGTTTCTTGCCGCAGGTGGCAATGCCTTGGAATGGTATGCAATAAGCCTTTCCTCACCATCTTGAACTTGGTAAAGTGCCCCACCTGTTCCAAGATAACTAGTGTCCGAATATAGACGAAGAAGACCATGAGACCTTGGCATTGTCAGTACATGTGGTGATTTCAGAACTTCTTTTACCTTTTCAAAAGCATCTTGATGTCTTACCTGCCATTCAAAGATTGGTTCTATGTACTTGACTCCTTTCACCTTTCTCGGTGCCCTTGTCAACTCATATAGGGGTTTCAACATAGTTTGGAGATCTTTAACATACATACCTAGGAAGTTAACCATACCCAAAAATCTTTTGACCTCTTTTCTTGTCTTAGGTGGTTTAAGATCCCGGATCGATTGAGTTTTTTCTTTCATAGCAGTGATGCAAGGCCTACCATCCTTAATCATTATCACATGTCCCATATACACTACCTTATTTCTGAAGAAGTGTGCCTTCTTTGGACTCACCTTAAGACCATGTTTGGCAAGTAGTTGTAGCACTATCTTCAGGTGTTTGAAGTGCTCTTCTTTTGTCTTACTAAACAGGACCAGATCATCCATGATCGCAATACAATATTTCCTTACCTCTGGTATCTCCTTCAAGATCTTTTTGATCTGTGTTTGCCATACACTTGGAGCTATGTTAAGACCCATTGGTAACTTCTTGTAGAAGTAAGATGTCCCCCCATAGTAGCTGGTAATGCCACAGTATTTTTGGCATTTGGGACTCAGGTTCAAACTATGGTAAGCTTCCTTCAGATCGATCACACTTAGGTACTTGGCTTCTGAATTACCTATTATCAGATGCATCTTTGACAAGCATGAAGGGATGATTTTGTTTCCTAATTCTTGTATTCAGAAATCTCAGGTCTGTCACTGGTCTTATATCTTTAGAATTCTGCTTTCGGATTGCCATTATAGGGCTACTGTAGTCTGATGCCCCTTCTTGAATGATACCTAGTTTGCAAAGACGGTCCATTTCCTTGTCAATAATTAACTTATCTGCATTGCTAACAGAAAATGGCCTAATGAAGAAAGGTGTGGTGTCGGTCAGATCAAAGTCTACCTCAATATTGGGACAATTGCCTACTTCAGAATGCAGTGAAAGTACAGATTTCATATCAAGCAATTCTTCTTTCCATTTACTCTTTTCTTCTTCTGACAACATACTTTGAGACAAGTCTATATCTCTTTCAATAATTTCAGCATCTGTCATAGACAGTCTTGGGTCAGAATCTTCTAGAAAGGGATATAGTTTCTTTTTCTCTCTAAACAATGAATTTTTTGACTTATCAATGCTGGGTGACTTTGACTCTTGTACCATTGTTTTGTTGGTATAGTAGCAATGTTGCCTATGTGATTCATCAAAGTACATAGTGGTGTTTTGTGAGTCCCTCTTGATATGAGTGATTGCAGTGTGAATTTGGCCTAAAGATGATAGTTCTAAAACAGCTACATCTTTTTGTTTGCTCAGTTTAACTGTTTTGTTTGTGTGGTTATGCACTGCAATTTTCACTCTCCCTTTTGATTATCTGACTAGCATTCTTTTTGGACAAAATTGAGCAAGGAAGTTGTTTGCCCTAACAACCAAATCTTCATTTCTAAAGAATTTTGGCAATTTGCCTGACAGTATTATTTCGTTGATCTGTCCAGGTTTTATGATTTCATTGCACAGTGGTTTCAGAAGAATGGTTTTGGTCCTAAAGTGGAATTTGTGTGTTTTAAAATCTAACATGCCTGCAACTTCTTCCATGCTCTTGTTACCCATAAGGATGTCTAGACCACCTATGTTTGGTACAATATTAGCACATAGCTCAAGGTCATGTCCCTGAATGTTTATCTTAAACCTTACCTCCTCTTTGGCTGTGATGTAAGAGCCATCACCTATCCTGTATGGTGTCTCTGGTATAGGTGTTCTTGGTAATCTGGAAAGATAATCTAGTTTGTCTATACTAGTTTGACTTATGAGTGTTTTGGTTGCCCCTGAGTCAAACAAAATCAACAACTTTCCCTTATCAGGTGTCCTTGCTTCCACAAAATTGTTCCTGTCCAATTGTATGGTCATTTCTTCTGTACCCATGATCATTGCATTTCTATTCTCTGATGTTGGTGGTGGTTTTTGTAACTTTATGTGACCCCTGTCAGTGGCACATTCCGACAGTGGCCGTTCTAAAAACTCTCACCTGTGTTACCTGTCCTGTTATACTTCCTGTCCCTGATTTCCCTTTGCAGTTTCCTACAACTTCTCCATAAATGTCCTCTTATCCCACAGTGATCACAAATCTTATTCCTGTTGTCTGTCCTGGACATGGTCCTGCTGTCATCTCTACTGTACCTATTATCTGCCCTATATCTGTCTCTGCCATTCCTACTGTCATCTCTACTGTATCTGTTTCTTGAAGAATTTCTGCCATACCTATCCCTTGAGTCTTCTCTGTACCTGCCCTTGAATCACCTCTGTACCTGTATCTTGAGTCATTTCTGAACCTGTCTCTTGAGTCATTTCTGTACCTGTCTCTTGAGTCATTTCTGAACCTGCCCCTTGAGTCATCTTGTCTGTCAAATCTGGTCTGCCTTGTCCCTAGACCGGTTTCTTGGTCTTTCCACAGTCATCTCATCATCAGTGTTGAGACTGAGTTTACTCATATCATCTGCCACTAAGTTAAAGTTAAAACTTCTTTGTTTTCACTCTTAGTCATGTCTACAAATCGCTGTGCTGCTGTAATAATCATGTTTAAGTTACGCGCACCAGACATGCTAGCCGCTATTGCGATCTTTTCAGGCAAACCAGTCAAAAACTGATCCTTTATGATGTCATCTCCATATTGAAGCTGTGTCGCTATGGTACGAAGTCGTGTGGCATATGTCTCCATAGATTCACCTTCTGAATATTTCATGGACCGAAATAGTTTTACAGTCCCATCCCGTGTATGCATCCCCGAAAAGTTGTTTAGAAAAGCCTGTTTTAGCTCATTTACAGTGCCATGTGTTTTTCCCTCAATCCACATCCGAGCCTGCCCTGAGAGTGTCACTTTAAATCTTTCTATCTTTTGTGCATCTGTGAGATTCTGGAGTGTAGCATAGTCACTGTAGGCAAACCAATGTGCCTGGGGGCTTTTGAAGAGTCCTTCCCTGAGTATCTTTTAGGAAGAAAGTCTGACATTCTCATATTGTCATCTGCCATATTGTCAATATATTAATACACAGCTCTTGCTCAAAAAACTCTACTTAGCTCTTTTTGGTGCCCTTTTGATCTTCTTTACCTCCTTCTGTCTTCTTCTTGTGTGTGTTTCTTCTTAAAAAGCCGGATTCTCCTGATTTTTCCTGATCGTCACCAGCCAGTATGTACAGATTGTTACCATGCTTTCCTCGTCATCACCAGACAGTATGTCCAGATTGTTACCAAGCCTTCCTCATCATCACCAGCCTGTATGTACAGATTGTTACCATGCATTCCTCGTCGTCACCAGCCAGTATGTACAGATTGTTACCATGCATTCCTCATCGTCACCAGCCAGTATGTACAGATTGTTACCATGCATTCCTCATCGTCACCAGCCAGTATGTACAGATTGTTACTATGCATTCCTCATCATTGCCATGCATCCCTCATCGTCAGCGGCAAGTAGATTGTTACTATGCATTCATCATCGTCACCAGCTAGTATGTGCAGATTGTGACCATGCATCCCTCTTCGTCAGTGGCAAGTCTATGCAGATTGTTACCATGCATCCCTCAACGTCACCAGCCAGTATGTGTAGATTGTTACCATGTATCCCTCATCGTCACCAGCCAGTATGTGCAGATTGTTACCATGCATCCCTCATCGTCAGCGGCATGTATGAGCAGATTGTTACCATGCATTCCTCAGTGTCACCAGCCAGTATGTGCAGATTGTTACCATGTATCCCTCATCATCACCAGCCAGTATGTGCAGATTGTTACCAAGATTCAAGATTCAAGATTCAAAACATCTTTATTAAAGTGACAAGAAGTAGACATATTCAACAAGACATTTACAGTTTAAGCATACTTCCCAGCCATAGAGGCTTATTTGTCACTATACACACTTAATAATATAATTCAGGGTACTACAAGAGCAGGCAACATTAATTGTATATTTTTTGTCTTCTGTGCATGAAGGCATTATATGCAAATTTTGATACCAGTATTTGACAGGACTCCATTAAGTACATAAACTTTTCTTTATCTTGTAAATCATTAAAACCAGGATATTTAGCACAAACTTTAGTGTACAAATTTAGCCTAGCATCACTATATAATGGACATCTACAGATAAAGTGGAATTCATCTTCAATTTCATAGCTAGTACATAGTTCACAAATTCTATCTTCTAGTCTAATATTGTTATAACGGCCAGTCTCTACTTTCAAGGGAAGAATACCACATCTGAGTTTAGCTAAAACTGAGCGTTCACATTTTGGAAGATAGCTAATTATATATTTTTCCACCTCAGTATTTCTCTTAAAATTTACATATGTTCTCAGTTTAGGTTTATTGATACATTCATTATAACAACGATTAGCATCAATAAGAAAAATTTTACTTTTGGCTAAATTTAAATCACATGTACTCCTGTGATCGTATATATCACTCATATCAACTGAATGGAAAATAGCCCGGAGCTCAGATGACCAGTTATTATACAAACTTGCCTGAGAGTAGTCCCACTCAAATATTTTCTTAGTTAATCCAGAGTTAGACATATTAACAAGCCTATTCCAATATCTTAACATATTAATCCATCTCAAACTCTGCATATGACACCATCCAACCTCAGCCCTAAGTGCAGGTATAGGAATAAATCTATGAACTCCTAGATAAAAACGAATAGCTCTCTCTTGTATAGAATCAGGTATACGGAAATTCTTGTACCCCCAAATTTCAGAACTGTAGTCTAGTATGGGTAGGACACCAGAATTAAACATTTTTTCGTATGTAATAAAACCTATATCAGATAAATGTTTACTCTTCGCTATAACTGCACCCAGGGCTCTCCCAGCTGACTCAGCTAGAATCTTTGCTGTTATGTCAAATTCAAGATGTTCATTAAGTACAATTCCTAAATATTTATATTGTTCAACAGTATCAAGTAAACTGTCTCCCAGTTTAAATTGTTGGTTAGTTACAGGTATACGCTTATTTCGAAAGTGTACGATATTTGTCTTCGTCTTGTTAACAGCCATTTTCCATGTACTACACCAAGCATACAAATTGTCAAGCATATACTGTAAATCATCTTCACAATCAGCGAGTAAAACAATATCGTCAGCATATAACAGTATTGAGACAAGAAAATCATTTATTTTAATACCCTTATCAAGGTTTTTTATATCAGATGCAAGATCATTGATAAACAAACTAAACAAAGTTGTAGACAAGACATCACCTTGTCTGACACCTGATTTACATAAAAAAGGGTCAGTCTCAAAACCATTAATTCTTACACTAGCAGTTGTGTCAGTATACATCATCTTAATGGCATTGTAAATTTTACCATCAATACAATTTTGTAATAACTTAAGGAACAGCAGATCACGGTCAACCCAGTCAAATGCTTTCTTCATATCCACAAATGCTGCATAAGTGGGCAGATTTGAACTAAGTCTATTACGTATAATGGAGGTTAAACTATATATATGGTCTTGACATGATCTGCCCCTCCTAAACCCATTTTGTTCATCAACAAACCAATTTTTCTGTTCTAAGTAATCAACAATTCTCACATTAATAATACTAGAATACACCTTGTATATACATGATAAAAGGCTTATTCCTCTATAATTAAGTGGTACAAGTGGGTCTTTACCGGAACCCTTTGGAACTGGGACAATAACGGCTTTCAGCCATATACTTGGAATCAGGCCCAAAGTAAAACACTTATTCAAGAATATGACAAGTACATTTTTCACATCATTATGCTTTAATATCTCATTGGGTATTCTGTCCACACCAACAGATTTGTTATTTTTAAGACGAGTTATGACTTTGTCAATATCCTGGAAAGTAATATCTCTATTTATAACTTCATTTTGTATATAGTCAGGACTATTCATCACAGTCTCTAAATACAATTTGTTGGCTATCAACTCACTGTAAGCAGTGTCGTCACATTCTGAGTCGTCAGACTTATTATAAAGTTGTGAAAATTCTGTTTTCCATTTATCAAGTACAATATTCCTATCTGTACAAATATCACTGTTAGTATTAGAATATACCTTCATAGGAATAGACATATTTTTCCTAGGTCCAAGTGACTTTAGAACTTTCCAGAATTCACGGGGGTTAGTAACATTAATCTCATCAATCTCAACAATCTTGCCTCTGTTATATACTCTTTCCTTCCTCCTTAATACTCTATCAAACTCTTTTTGGCATCTTACAAACTCAAAGTACTTATTATCTCTTACACGCTTAGACACATTCTTACTATGTAAAAACTCTATTTCCCTGACACGATATCTATTCCATAGCTGTGTCAGTTCTTCACACCAATAGGGCTTATGGTACTTAAATTTCTTTCTAGTCTTGTGACTAACAGTAGGTAATGATAAGTAAGTGTCCATCTCCTTTGTCAGTATCCTCACCAACTCAGAATAGTTTTCATCTATATCTCTCTGATTATTAATTTGTAACTGAAATCTGTCAATTAACATTAATATACTTTCTCTCCATATCTCATTAGACATAAAATCATTAGGAAAATCTGATCTCTTATACCTAGGGTATAAAGTAGGATGGTCACATGTGTCATTTGATTCAGAGCAAGTAGGGGTATAGCTGAGGATCATATCAGCTACAACAATAGAATGGTCAGGCTTCCGACATGTATATGAAAGTAAATGATACAAGTCATATTTATGTAAACAGTCAGTCATAGTGATAACTTCAGTTTTATGACAAAATTTAATGGCATCATGGTTAATTACAATGTAATCCACTACTGACTTTCCCAAGGGGGAGATAAAGGTATAATTATTCAGTTCAGGGGTTACTCTGCCATTCAATATACATGTTTTACCTTCTTTAAGAAATTCAACAAAACTATCACCATGTGAGTTTTTAACATGGTCCAATGAAACACGTGGACTGATACCATCTACACCTGGAATTGCATCATTCAATTCACCAATACGGGCATTCACATCACCACATATAAAAAAAATGTCGCATTCTGCATGTATATACAGTTCAGCCAAAACACAGGCAAAAAATTCAACTGCGTCTCTTCCCCTTTGTGACTCTGCAGGGGGCAGATACAAACAAATAACAACAAATGAAAATTGTGATATCTTATCTATAAACTTAATGGACAATATTCCATCCAGAGGTTTGTTTATATGTGTAACATAATAGTCATTCAGTATCCAGTCTTTGACCAATGCATACCTCATCATCAGCGGCCAGTATGAGCAGAGTGTTACCATGCATCCCTCATCATCACCAGCCAGTATGTGCACATTGTTACCATGTATCGTTCATCGTGCCAGCCAGTATGTTTAGATTGTTAACATGCATTCCTCATTGTACCAGCCAGTATGTACAAAGTGTTACCATGCATCACTCCTGGCCACCACATAGTATGTACAGATAGTCAATATGTATCACTCGTCACCAGCACTTTTGCCTCATTCATTCACAATGTGGTGACTACTGTCACCTCTTTTGCCTCATTTTGCACAATGCGGTGACTGCCGTCACTTCTTTTGCCTCCTTATTGCACAATGCAGTGACTGCCGTCTCCTCTTTTGCCTCATTATTGCACAATGCGGTGACTGCCGTCACCTCTTTGCCTCATTATTGCACAGTACTACCGTTACCTCTTTTTGCCTCCTTATTGCACAATATAGTGACTGCCGTCACCTCTTTTGCCTCATTATTGCACAATGCAGTCTTCTTTTGCCTCATTATTGCACAGTGCGGTTACTGCCGTCACCTCTTTTTGCCTCATTATTGCACAATGCGGTGACTGCCGTCACCTCTTTTGCCTCATTATTGCACATTATAGTGACTGCCGTCACCTCTTTTTGCCTCATTATTGTATTAACTGCTGTCACCTCTTTTGCCTCTGTATTGCACAATATAGTGACTGCTGTCACCTCTTTTGCCTCATTATTGCACTATGCATAAACTGCCGTCACCTCTTTTGCCTCTTTATTGTACAGTGCGGTGAATGCCGTCACCTCTTTTTGCCTCATTATTGCACAATACAGTGACTGCCGTCACCTCTTTTGCCTCATTATTGCACACTATAGTGACTGCCGTCACCTCTTTTTGCCTCATTATTGCATTAACTGCCGTCACCTCTTTTGCCTCTGTATTGCACAATATAGTGACTGCTGTCACCTCTTTTGCCTCATTATTGCACTATGCATAAACTGCCGTCACCTCTTTTGCCTCTTTATTGTACAGTGCGGTGAATGCCGTCACCTCTTTTTGCCTCATTATTGCACAATACAGTGACTGCCGTCACCTCTTTTGCCTCATTATTGCACACTATAGTGACTGCCGTCACCTCTTTTTGCCTCATTATTGCATTAACTGCTGTAACCTCTTTTGCCTCTTTATTGCACATTATAGTGACTGCCGTCACCTCTTTTGCCTAATTATTGCACAGTGCGGTGACTGCCGTCACCTCTTTTTGCCTCATTATTGCACAATACAGTGACTGCCGTCACCTCTTTTGCCTCATTATTGCACACTATAGTGACTGCCGTCACCTCTTTTTGCCTCATTATTGCATTAACTGCTGTCACCTCTTTTGCCTCTTCATTGCACAATATAGTGACTGCCGTCACCTCTTTTGCCTTATTATTGAACCGTGCGGTGACTGCCGTCACCTCTTTTTGCATCATTATTGCACAATGTGGTGACTGCCGTCACCTCTTTTTGCCTCAGTATTGCACAGTGCGGTGACTGCCGTCACCTCTTTTGCCTCATTATTGCACATTATAGTGACTGCCGTCACCTCTTTTTGCCTCATTATTGCACAGTGCGGTGACTGCCGTCACCTCTTTTTGCCTCAGTATTGCACAGTGCAGTGACTGCTGTCACCTCTTTTGCCTCATTATTGCACATTATAGTGACTGCCGTCACCTCTTTTTGCCTCATTATTGCACAGTGCGGTGACTGCCGTCACCTCTTTTTGCCTCAGTATTGCACAGTGCAGTGACTGCTGTCACCTCTTTTGTCTCATTATTGCACATTATAGTGACTGCCGTCAAATCTTTTTGCCTCATTATTGCACAATGTGGTGACTGCTGTCACCTCTTTTTGCCTCAGTATTGCACAGTGCGGTGACTGCCATCACCTCTTTTGCCTCATTATTGCACATTATAGTGACTGCTGTCACCTCTTTAGCCTCATTATTGCACCGTGCGGTGACTGCCGTCACCTCTTTTGACTCATTAAAGCTGAATGCAGTGACAGCCGTCACCTCTTTTACTTCCTTCATACACAATGCAGTGACAGCCGTCATATCTTCTGCCTCATTCATGCACAATGCCGTCACCTCTTCACCTGTGTGTCTTCCCCCGGTTATCTCCCTCACACAGAATCCTTTTGCCTTCCTCTCTTTTCTCTTGTCCTTGTGTACGGAATGTTGTCACTGGAGTTACCACTGTCGACCCTCCCCCCCCCACCATCTACTCTCTTCTTCCCTATTTGCCCTATCCTTGTGGGGCGCTGCTCATTTCATTGCTGCCTTTGCTTTGGGTGTTTCACTTAGCGCCCCATAAATAGAGCTATTCCTAGGAAGGGGTTATTTAATAACTGTATATAATTCTAGGACATATGATTGTTAATTACTTGTAAGTAAAGTTTTAAAATATACAGTATATACATTGTCTATTTACTTGTCCATGCCAAAGAACAAAGATGTGTGAATTATTAAATTGTTTAGTAACATACATATTAGTCAATGAAACTGTTCCTTATAGTATTTCTAGGTAGGATAGCATTATATTACTGTTAACTTATATAAGATGTATTTTTACATGTCTTTCAACGTTTCATGGATATTTGTTATAACCTCATCATATAAGGTTCACTCAGTTAATAAATATTTATTTAATCCAAAATAGTCTGCTTTTGTTTTTCCTGCACTGCATTTGTAAAATATAGGAATTATCACAGAGATAATTCCATTTTTACAAGTCACTGGGGGGATACTGGATTCGGTAACTGCAGTTACCGAATCAAAATGGCAGACTCTGCACCAGGTGAGAAATCTCAGTAGCTTGTATTTCATCTTTCCTGGGGTTATTGATAACTGCTCCCATGACCAAGTGCTTCAGTATAGTATATAAATACTTTTTGCCTCAGTATTGCACAGTGCGGTGACTGCCGTCACCTCTTTTGCCTCATTATTGCACATTATAGTGACTGCCGTCACCTCTTTTTGCCTCATTATTACACAGTGCGGTGATTGCCGTCACCTCTTTTTGCCTCAGTATTGCACAGTGCAGTGACTGCTGTCACCTCTTTTGTCTCATTATTGCACAGTGCGGTGACTGCCGTCACCTCTTTTGCCTCATTATTGCACATTATAGTGACTGCCGTCAAATCTTTTTGCCTCATTATTACACAATGTGGTGACTACTGTCACCTCTTTTTGCCTCAGTATTGCACAGTGCGGTGACTGCCATCACCTCTTTTGCCTCATTATTGCACATTATAGTGACTGCCGTCACCTCTTTAGCCTCATTATTGCACCGTGCGGTGACTGCCGTCACCTCTTTTGACTCATTAAAGCTGAATGCAGTGACAGCCGTCACCTCTTTTACTTCCTTCATACACAGTTACCGAATCAAAATGGCAGACTCTGCACCAGGTGAGAAATCTCAGCAGCTTGTATTTCATCTTTCCTGGGGTTATTGATAACTGCTTCCATGACCAAGTGCTGCAGTATAGTATATAAATACAGTATGATCAAAATGATTCACATAGATTTACAGGTAATGTGAAAAAGAGGGAATGTAGTTTCACCCATGATTCGGTAACTGTACATGCATGATTCGGTAACTGTAGTCTTCTCCATGTGGATGATTCGGTAACTGTTGAATGATTTGGTAACTGATATATGTGTATGCCAACAAAATATCAATGTTAATGTGTAGTTATAAGCAAACAATAACAGTAAAGTTACCAGAACAATATACTCTGTATAATTACTGCAGGTAGGTATAATGTGTTGCAATCCAGTGGTTGCAATGTTCATTGTAACTGTAACTATAATATGACATGCTCACTTTTTCAGCCTTTATGTGTTACCATTGCACAAAAACTGGTAAAATAGAACTAAATATATTCCACCATGCTAAATCCAGCCACAAGAATTTGCCTTTTGGACTTCGGAAAGAAGAATTAGATGAAACCACTAAACCAAAATATATAGATCTGTTCACTTTGGCCAAACAATCAATGCCATAATCAATAAATATGGGCAGAACTGTGAAACATATATTGAAACATGGTACAAAATGGTACAAAAAATATTCTGAAGATCAAGAGAAGTTATTTGTTCTGAACAAACTGTTGATTATAATGCACCTGAAAAAGAAAAAGGACAAAAGGTATATTCCTAAGCAGGGGATTATTTGAAAGAGTCTGAAGTTTGCAAATTTATGACTGACAAGTTAATGAAAGTCCTTGATCTTATGGATCAGCAAGGTAGAAAGGAGAACTTAATGTGTGTTATCCAGTCCATTGCTGATAGAGTTTTATCAAGTCAAGATAATTCACAATTAATATTCCTTGTCAAAAGTCTGTTTCAATGCCGAAATTGAATACACAATTAATATTCCTTGTCAAAAGTCTGTTTCAATGCTGAAATTGAATACACAAGGTTGCTTATAAAAAGGAAACATGAATGCAATAATACAAGACATGCATGTCTTTTTTGAAGATGAAGTTAAGGATTCAAATCTCCCAGTTGAAACTCTGAACAATAAGTTCACAGATAAGCTTATGGAGTCCATCAATAAACACATTCCTATTCCATCAGTTCTTTCACGTCAGTACAAATCTGTTTTTTTTCTACTGAAAACATGGAAAATATTCCTGACAAAGGTGATCCAAAAAAAGCCAATGGCCCGGATCAAATACCCACAAGAGTCTTGAAAGAATGTTCACATGAAATCGCTCCAATCCTCCAAAAAATATTCCAAGACTTACTCCACAAAGGAGAAGTCCCAAAAGCATGGCGGATAGCAAATATAGTTGCAGTCTTTAAAAAAGGAGATAAAAGTTGTGCCGCAAACTACAGGCCAGTTTCTTTGACATCTGTCCCCTGTAAGATTTACAGGATATACTCAAGGCTAGAAATGATGGGCAAAATGTTGACATGCTCATTCTCGACTTTAGTAAAGCCTTTGACACAGTCTGCCATGAACGGCTGAATCACAAGGTCGAGTATTACGGAATCTCAGGGCAGGTCGGTTCATGGATAAAAAACTGGCTTACAAACCGCAAATAGATGGTAGTTATTGACAGTGATGAATCCGATCCTGTCCTTTTTAAATCTGGAGTGCCTCAGGGTACAGTACTTCGACCATTACTATTTCTACTCTACATTAATGACATTGGAGAGAAGCTAAAATATTCAAACATAAGGCTCTTTGCTGATGAGAGCCTCCTATATAGAATAGTTGAAAATGACGATGATGCAGTAAAACTAGACCTAAATATGCTGGAGGAATAGTCAAGTGAGTGGCAAATGGACTTCAATGCTCAGAAATGCTACACCCTGAGTAGCACGAAAAAAGCCAAGCTCTTGATACAAGAAAAGACACATTAAATGGTCATAACTTGCAACATGTTGAACATCATCCCTACCTGGGAGTTGAGCTCCAAACAAATATGAAATGGGATGAAAATATCAACAACATTGTCTGCAAAGCAAATCTGAAGTACTGGGATTTGTAAGAAGAAATTTCAATATGTGTCCAGGAAATATCAAAGAGGCTGCCTACAATACACTTGTGCGCCCTCACTTAGAATATGCATCAAGTGTCTGGGACCCTTACCTCAAAAAAGGTATAGACCACATAGAATCAGTTCAAAGACGAGCTGCTAGATTTGTGTCTGGCAACTGGAAGAGAGAAACAGGTACTGTAACAAAAATCCTGGAAGACCTAAAGTGGGATTCACTAGCAGGGAGAAGAAGGACCCTGATGCTGGTTTTATTGTACAAGGCTATACATGGTGAAATAGCTTTGAAACTTCCAGAACATGTCAAAATGAAATCAGCTCCTACATGGAAATCACTATATCGAAATTGCGACAAGCTGTGACCCTTATAAATACAGCTATTTTCCAAGGACAGTGACTGACTGGAATAATCTTCCCCCTCAATTAACTACATTGGAACCAGGTAGCTTGGCATCCTTCAGTAGCTCCCTTACCAGAGTATAAAGGTTGGCAACAAGCAACTGGTGTGTACCAGCTGCACCCCTTAGTGCAACCATGCTCTCTCGGCAAGATGCCATTTGGTTTTGCCGAGTAAACTTATAGATGTAGATGTAGATGTAGTCTCAAGTTGATCAATCCCATACAGCTCCAGCTGGGGCTATCCTAGGAGTATCTACATGTATACATAACATCTACTTGATGCAAAGATTCCATGGTGCTCTGGTAATATCAAAGCATTAAAGCTCGTGACAACATACAACAAGTGATCATTCAAATACAACTTAATTGAAATGGTGTGGTACAGGAAATAGTAGATTAAATTATCAAGATGTATCTTAAATACTTACTAAATTTGCTTCTTTGGCATCCATGTTTTCAGCTACTGAAATATGTGTCAAATGAAACAAAATAAACTTGTGAACCATGTGTTATATGTTGTACACTTCTCTGCCCCACAATTTAATGGCATGCATATCGATTATGCTGAATACATGAACCTGCTGATTGATAGATCTATATACGATCTCATAACCTGAAATTATTTTGGGATAGTAAAGTGCTTAATATGTGTTTAAAGTAAAATAACAATCCAAGAAAATGGGATGATCAGACTTGGAGTAAGCCCATATTGTAAGATCAGGTCCCTCTCAGTGATAAACAATGATGATTGTATTCAATAAGCATCTGATAAGTGAGGACCATAGCGCAGTTACCAAATCATGACACCCCAGTTACCGAATCTTTAGACATACACTGATCATAGTTACCGAATCTCGAGACCAAACAACATGGCCCAAATCAGACATTTAAGCCATTGTCCTGCCTACCTGTTGCATGAGATATTATTATATTGCTTTTATCTCTAACAAGGAACACAGAACAGTGGCACAGTATGCGATTTACCCCTCAAAACAAGCTGCTGAGATTTCTGACCTGGTGCAGGGTCTGCCATTTTGATTCGGTAACTGCAGTTACCGAATCCAGTATCCCCCCAGTGCAAGTGCAGGGCAGGAAAGCTGGCACCCTCTGGGGATAAGTGCAAACAACCTGGCTTTTATTGACAATTATTAGTGCATAGCTTTCATAGTATACTTACATCAGTGAATGTACACTTTTATTGTCAAACAGTTCCACCTGTCAACAGTATAGAAGTAAACATCATTTCAAAGGTATGTAAAGTTTAAGATAGATTTTCTATATCCATTTCGTCATTTCTGTTCTAATTTTTAAATTCTAAGCTCTATCGATTTGAAAGCATTTCAAATCAATGTCAATCAATAATTGTGTGTCTTGATGGGCATAGACGATGTTTTCACATTGAACTCTTGACATTTGACATAAAATGGAATAAACTTAGAAGTATTGGCTGTGTGAATTGAAATGAAAAAAGTGTCCAAAAATAATGTGATGGTTTCACGTCACAAAATGTGGTATGGTAAATTGTAAATTCTGGCACCAAATAATAATTAATTTAAAATCACACAGATAAGTATAAATTATGACACATGGTGTATTTGAACCCCTGAAGATTTATCTATTATTGACAGAGACCAGTTGAATTCGGAATTGCTAGGAAAAAACAGTACCCAATTTTCCGGTGTGTTGAAGATCCATAATTGGATCTAATGAAATTTCCATGTACAAAGAAGTAATTCATCCAATATGTCCTCAACACATTGATTATATTACATTGTTCAGGTGTCACTTATAGTTAGATCTATAAGCATTACTTCTCACTGCACATTTCATGCCATAAAATATGGTGTGACATATGGTGTGTTTGAGTTTCTCCACTTTCTCATTGATGGGGACATTGTAAAATCCCTGACTTTATATTGATTATGTATGCAAGATATATTTTACATTTTTATAATATCTATTAACATATATTTGATGGCATTATGTTCATTATTTACTGAATATGATTTTTAAAAAATATTGTATTACTAAAATCACTCTGAAATATCTGGATATTTCCCTTTTAAAACACATCTTATATCTGAACTTAATCTGTCCTATATTTCAAGATTCTCTCTGTTTTAAAAGTTAAACTACCTTTTCTTGCCCTGCCATTGTCTGTGCCTTGGCAGAGCAACCGCTTTGATTGCTTTGTTTCTATATTCTGCATCAAGTAAATTACTGTGATAGGACCAATTCCCATGCAGCCAGGCTTGATTGCATTCCTTGCTATCTGACTCACACAAACAAACAATTACTTTTGGTAAAATAAGTCAGTTTAGTTCTAGCTTTCAATGCATGAAGAAGTGTTGAGTTTGTCCTTTTGTAAATAACTATCAGAACTCCTGTATGGGAGGTTGTGTATACCTGAGCCCAAGATAGACTTAAGATGGGCACTTTACAACATGACAAGGCAAGTATCATGTCAAGGCATAAATCCCACTTTAATTAGTCTTATTAATGTGGTTGTTGCATGCTTAACATATATAGTCAGGCACTGCAGCCCCTATAAGAATCGAAACAGGGAGATACATTGGGGAGCAGGAGCCTGATCGACTTTGTGTGTTTTGTGATTTAACTGATATAGAAAGTGAAGAGCATGCCTTAATAAGATGTACCTTATATAATGATATTAAAGATGAACTTTATGATGCCATAACAACCAGAGATGAATTTGACCTGTTAAATGACTCTGAGAAACTTGCTTTTATTTTTAGTTATAAGGATACTGTAAATATTACCGCCAAAACCTGCCGTAAGATATTGGACCGTCGCTCACAAACTTTATATTTGCATATGTAATTTTTATAAGACTGTGATACCACTTTTATTTAAATCATAATAAGAACAAGTAATGGATTTAAGAATTATAAACATTTTTAAAGCTAGTCATATTGATATATTTTAAAAGTATTATCTATTTATACAGTGTCTCGTAACTCTTTTCAAAGTGGCATTTTTAATAAATTGATATTTTATGTGAAGGATTATGTAAAAAAAAATGGTGACACTATAATAAAAGTTTAATCTAATCTTTTAATCTATATATGATAGATGTAATGTTTGCTGTATTGTTGATGAAATAGATTTAGCATGACTGCCATATTGACTCTTTAGAACTAACATAACTGTGATATTGATTATTTAGATGTAACATGACTGCCATATTTATTTTTTAGATGTAACATGACTATAGTATTGCTGAGGAACATGACCACATGACATTTGCAGTGATATAGACTAAACACGACTGTAACATTGAGTAAATGAGCTATGACTGCAGTTTTGGTCACAGATGAAGTATGATTACAGTATCAAGATGAAATATGACTACAGTATTGAGCAGATGACACATTGTAAAGTATATAAAGTTTGTGTTGAAGACAATATATTCCATGAGGACGTTAAAGATTTGTTTCTCTTAACCCTGCTCTGTCCGTCTTGGGTGATCTCCTGTGGAGTGCTGTGAAGTGTATGTCTCGTGCCAAGTGAGAAGTCTAATGTATGTACCACCCTGTGGGATGCACATATTTATACTTTCTTAATTTGGAATGAGTTGACTGATCTACCTACACAAAAAGAAAGAAGAAGGTGAAGGCCGGGACATATAAGACAATACTGTTCAATCACATTGTCTTATGTGATCATTTTACCTTAAGGAGGATCAATTCTGTTTTTGGTCAAGTACTCCACTGATCAAACTTGATCCTGGTCACGTAGTCCCAGATCTGATACCTTCCATTTATTTTATTGTTTCATCAGTTCATTTCTCTCCCTGACACTTTGCATACTCAGTTGCTAAACACTTTAATTTACGTCCAAACCCTACCCTATCTGCAGATTGTCATGGATATTACTGGTTCCTATATACAGCATGACTGACTGCTCTTACGAATAAGATCTTATAATAATACAATAAATATAAATATTAATATTGGATAATCTTATAATTATAATTATACTTAATTTGAAATATTTCAATTAGTTGTAATATGGTGGACTTTTCAATAATTACCCCCCTTAAAAATATTTTTCCAAAACATTATAGTTTACCCAAAAGTCCACCAAAATTTATTTACTCTTAATTGTTCATAAAACAAACTACAATATTGATGACAAAAATAATGCATGAAATCTATGATAAAAATGAAGCATGACTACAGTCATGTAGTTGCGCATACGTTGATTTGGGTAATGGACGTGCCTTCATTGAGCTCTGTTTAATGCTCTATGAAAGTTGCATATACGGAGCCACAAGTCTATTGAAAGTTACCAAGACTATGTAGATCTCTTGTACTCCACCCCTGCATGACCTAGACCCGGTTTTTCAGTGATTCTTGCCAGTTTGTAGCCCATTGGCGACCGCTAACCGGACTTACTCGCCACAAGGACTGGATTGTAGATTGTACCTTCAGGTACATGGTGCTGGTGGCTGCTGCTCGCCGCTTGCCACGTCTACTTCTTGCTACATCTCTGTTACTCCCAGGTCAATCCACCTATCATACCTATCTACCTCCAGCTTCCCACCACCCAGTGGTACATTGCCTTACCACCGGATTTTTAGTATCTCTCTGCCGAGCCATTCCTTACCATCCTGTACCCTATGCCGGGACTGAAAAATTCTACACACGCCACTCTTGCTGCGACAAGTGGGTTCTTTAACATTACTACCACGGAATACATATCGTATACTCTGTTCACTGAATCATGCTTGGCCACACACACTACACATGGCCAGATCTCCTACACACATCATATTATAAATGGTCTACTGACTAAGGGTTCACATTTCCCTCATATACTAAGTGCTTCACATTGTGCTTCACATTGTGCTTCACATTTTGTTTCACAAATACACTGACCACACCCACCAGACTAGCAGTTGGCCCTCCCCATCACCACATTCTCAATTTCACATGGTCTAAGAAGTCCACTACCACGGGGTACACATATACCAATTAGAACTGGATCTGAACATCACACATCACCCATCTATTGGTATATATACTCCTCACAATGTCAATCCCAGCATCTACCAGTGAAATGGAGGATGGATGCGAGACCCGCTCTACAACCAAGCTACGCCTCTCTGGGGGGCCACCTGGCGGCTCCCCTGGTCTGCCACCCCTGCCTGCCAACCTCCAGCCTGGGGGATCTTCCATGCCGACCACCATTGATTGGACGGCTAGATGTGATGATCTGATGAAAGCCAACGCCAGACTGAAGGCCCTCAACGAGGCTGCAAACACTGAGGTGACGAGACTCACCGATCAAGCCCAGGTCCAGGCGAAAAACATTGAGTCCCTGGAAACAGGGAGGCCAGGCTCTCTGCCGAGCTGGCCCGCACTTCCTCTCTTCTCTCCCAGATGGAAGAGATTCTAGGAAGATACCTGCCTAGGAAGATACCTCTAAGCAGTTGCAGATCCTCCTATGTGTTCAGGGGCAGGAAGACCATTATGCACAGGGCATCAGTCGCAATGACTGTCACACCTCTATCTCCACTGACAGTATTGCGTACATCGCCATGAATCTCGAACTCGCGTCCAAGGTGGAGGTGGCCGTCACTCTGCCTGACACGTCGCCTCTGAAGAAGTCCTGGTTGGGGCGTAAGGTGTTTAGTCTAAATCAAGCCATTAGACTCCTCAGGTCGAAGGGGCCTAGGGTTGTCATCCTCACCCCCCACCCATGGGGGACCAGGACATAGACGTTTTACAGCAATGGTATGCCCTGGATAGCTGTCTATCATCTCTAGTTTACCCTGGCTACCTACAAGAGGATCGAGAGCTTCTTCAGCACTGAGGGCGAGGCGGAGAAGGGCCTTCTTCTTCCATCTTCACTGGCTGCGGTCTGTAAGACCTTAAACCACCTGTCCATGTCGCCACCTGCCCAGAAGACGGATCCTCCTTCCGACCTCGCCCTCCTTCAGGGGGATTCTGCTGTCACCTCTAGGACCTCCATCATTCCTCCCAGGGCTCTAAGGGCACCACCATCGAGGACTTCAGGGAGAAGTCCGGGGCTACTATCAACCTAAAGGATGTTACTCAGGATGGGGCTCAGGTGTCCATGATAATCATCAGGGGGATTACCCCTGCCATTGCCGTGGCAAAGAGATTGATTAACAATGAACTTTCAGATGATTGACATCTGTGGCCAGCGCCACCTAGTTTCACTTTCGATTTATCTCTCAATGACACCAACATTGTGAACTGTGCTAATAGATCTAATAAAAACTGTTTGTTGAATCAAATATGTGTCTGTTCCTGACTTGTGGGTTATGATTATTATGAAAATAAAATTACTCGTAAACTTAGTTGTAAACACAGCTCGGAAAATAAAATATTTCTTACCAATGCCATTAAAATGTGTGACCTTCACCTTGACCGTCTTCTCAGGTCAAACTCATTACACAATTTCAAAGTCCTGTTTGTTCTGCCCAAAACCATACTAAACTTCCTAAACCTACTACAATTTCCCCTCTTCAAGGCTAATTTCGACTCAAAATGTTCTACTTAGTGATCAAATCACCGGCAGTGGGAGTCGAACCCACCACTTCCCGTCCTCCACTTATACAACCATAAAAGGCACAGATCCTACACTCTACCAACTGTGCTAGTGGGGTCGGTCCCCTTAAGTTGAGTAAGATGCATAATAGCTTACAAAATACTATTATTTGAGTGATAAAGAGGCCCAACTGAAATATGCATGAAAAGCTATTGCTGTTATTGTTGAGCCATAAATTATCACATTGATAAGGTCTATACACACCTGTTAAACTGCTACCTGTGGTGACCCTGCATATCTGATAATTACATTTGACAAATCAAAGCTCATAGTGGAGGTAGTTTACAAAGATAACTATGAGAAAGCCATGTTTTTAGGCTGAAAAGGTATGAACAATGACAAATATTTTGCAAAAATATTTTGTAAAAGCAATAGTTGAGAAATAAATACACAGAGCTTCGGAATTCTTTCAATTTCAGTTATTTCTTGGGGCAAATGTATGAAGTATAAATGCGCACAGGGTCAACTCGCTCATACAGAGGTTCAATTTTCTTTAAATTTCAGTCATTTGGATGCACAATAACAGATACTTATAATCCGAAGTACAGATGCACAAATGGCATTTCATGTGAAAAGTCCATGGTACAAGCCTCATGTCTGATGACAATATTTTTTAATAATAGTATTCAATAATTATTTTATATAGCATCTCAGAAAAGAAAGCATCTCAATATGTAATGCTTTATTTATATTTAAAAATTCATTCAATTTCAGTAATTTTTGGGACTACGTCACTCATAAAATGTCAAACTTTGTTCAATAATACAGCAGATACATTAAATGCATAAACTATAATCACTCAATCGTTTCAAAATTATTTCATTTTCTTTAATTTGTTTTACTCATTTCATGAAATTATGATATCAAATACATTAAGCATGTTTGTGCAGAAGTGTCAAACACTCCATAAAGCCCTTATATAACATTATATGCATATAATATCATATGACAAAATATTGTAATTCTTTCAATTTTACGATCATACCTTGAGATAAATGCATGAAATGTATAAAGCATATACCTCACGGGGTAACTCGCTCATAATGTGTCAAACACTCTTCACTTCCTGTAATTTGTATTTGAGAACTCTAAGGAAATTATAAAAAACATACTCTGCGGGGACAATAGAGCGTAGCCATGACCTTTCTGGCCTGCATCAACTTGCAACGTTCTACGGCAATTACACTAGCGTAACAACCACCACAATCACTAACAATCAATTCAACATTTCCCCATCTGCACCAAATGTCTTTGAAAAGGTGCTCTGCTACAGAAACAGCCGATTGACCTGGTAAGGGAAAAGCCTCAGGGAAACGGGTGAGGGCAGCCTGAAAAACTAGGATATACTTGTTGCCACGCTCCGTTTTCGGTAAGGGCCTATGAGATCAGTATGGACACGCTGAAAAGGGCGGGAAACAGGGATGGGTTGGAGTGAACCCTGTCTGGTCTTCGGGAGTTTGCTCGTTTTACTACAAACGTGGCAGGATTGAACCCAATTCATGATATCACTGTGCATTCCGGGCCAATAATACTTTTGTCGAATGGTCGAGTAAAGTTTATCCGTTCCCAAATGAACACCCATAGAACTGTCATGGAAAGCTTCAAGTTAGGTATGGCGCAAAGTGGAAGGGATAACTGGTTGTGTTTTGCACCTATCCTTCGCTGGTGCTCTACCGGGCATGACATATTTCCTGGTCTAACGCGAGCTTGGGTGATGTACTCTGACTTTGTGGGGATTTTGATGCAGTTGACGGACATGTGGTTGTTCCTGCCACAGTGTATGCAATCATGGCGCGCCTTGCAATCGAGATTAATCTGCTGAATGGAGTCTTCAAGCAACTTTGGTGGTTTGCCAACCACAATTAAGGCATAAGGCCTCGAATTAAAATTTTCTTTGTCTCAATATCATCTTTTTGAAGTATCTGGACCTGACTCAGGACATCGTTAATATAGGTTTCTTTGATAAGATTGCTTTGATAACCAAGCATTTGTCTCACTACTGAAAAATTTGAGAAAGGCTACATGGAACATTAACCAAGAACTAGTGACACGTATTGCCTGCATCGCGTGGGGGAATCACGTCTTCTCTATGCCTGGTGAGACATCTCCGGTGAGTGAGGCAATGCATCAGCCTGCACTTGTTGACTTCATGCGGCACACAATAACTATGCATGATACTCTGCCAGAGACCTATATAGATTCCTGAGAGACTATAGGTAGGTAATCTATATCCTACAATACTTCTTTCGGTGAATATTTAACCACTGAGTGATGGGTTGGACCACCCATCTGCATGTTTGCCCTCCAATTGCCACTCCTTGTTGGCACATTTACGTTTTTCCCCTACCATATATGTTGATAGCTATTGTGTGGCATGCCCTTTCTCCATATGACTTCTTGCAGCCTTGTGTTGTTTATTCTTATTCTCTGAAATGATTTCCATGCTTCAAGACTTTGCCGTCTCTTTGGGAATATGTCAGCGAGTATTGATCCTTCCTGATATCTAAATTTTCTATATCTTGCAGCAAATTTCTTGGATGCCGACGGCCTATTCCTGCCGCCATCTTTGCCTCCCGCTTCACATGTATTTCTTCAAAAACTATCTGAAAAATTGTAGAAATGAGTACTTACGTCCACCCCTCTCATGATAGCCTCCACGAGGAGATGGCAGAGGTCGTGCCAGCTCCATCCCCCCGTGCGAATGTCCTCCAGGAGGCCTGCAAAGACCTCCTCGGTGAAATTGAAGCTGGGCATCTTCTTATGTCTACTTTGCTTGAGTTCTCAGCTGTGAGTGAGCTGTGCTTGAGCCCACCACACGGTGGCGCTCCGTATTTCAGGTCTTGATTCAGCATTTTTCCCTCAAAAATAATTAATCATAAAGAACATGTTATCACCTCATCTGTGATGACTGTTGTATATTTGTTATTTTTCTTACTTCTTTTTTTCTTTACAACAATGGTATTCCCCTTTATGCCAGCTCACATCACACTGCCCTGTGTGATACCCTTGTTGGTTGGACATTTATTCGCCCTTGTAGTTCAACGATCTCTGACCCCTTCACCACATCAATTGAATTTCTTCGTCCCCTGTATATACTTCTCCCATGATTTTTTAAATATCTTGACTGGTTAGGCAGAACGTTGTTTTTTTTCCCGTCCTTTTGATCTGATTGACCAATGTTGTTTATGAAACCTGGGTCAGTTGCAATTCTCCTTTCCCATCCCATCTGATACCTAGTTATGTAACTGTATACCCCTTTTGTTGGTCCATTCATGTTGGATCCATAATTTTGAACCACTGACAATTCATTTATACTGATAGCATTTTTGTTTCTTTTGCTTATAAATGGACATGGATCTGACTGCATTTATTTTTCTAAGGGAACCTCGTTGACTTCACAGAGTTGGAACACCTTGGTAGTGACACAGAGATTAATGATCCTCATGACAGATATACTTCTTTCGGTGAATATTTAACCACTGAGTGATGGGTTGGACCACCCATCTGCATGTTTGCCCTCCAATTGCCACTCCTTGTTGGCACATTTACGTTTTTCCCCTACCATATATGTTTCATTCCCTGTTTATAGCTATTGTGTGGCATGCCCTTTCTCCATATGACTTCTTGCAGCCTTGTTGCAGGGTGGTAACTGGGAAAGGGAGCTGAAAATAGGGGCTTCAGTATGATGTAGCAAAAATAAACTAGTGGTGCAATAGTATTCATACAGTGAAGAAGTGTTCTTGTGTTGTGTTATAACATCTTGTGGATTTTTCAGTCTAATTAATAACAATTTGTAACCATATACAAACCAGAGCCATCTGGTGGAAACAGATATACCTACTCAGAGTTCTATGATGAATTTACACAAATATTGGCACATTATGGTTCATTCAACCATGAAGTCAAATTTCTGGGTGATTTTAACTTTCACGTAAATACACCAAATAAACCTGATGTAGTGAAGTTCAATGATGTGCTATCTACATTTGACATGAACCAACTGGTTACTGAACCAACTCACCGACTGGGAAATACCCTTGATCTGATCATTACTTTCAAGGGAAACAAACTCATGAAAACCCACACTGTTGATGAGTACATCTCAGACCATAAAATGATTCTTATGGTTCTGGATATATGTCCCCCAAAACCAAGTAGAAAAACTATACAATATAGAAACTACAAAAGTATTAACATGGATGCACTAAGGAAATACATTAGATGTTTATTCTCAGACCGCACATCTTGGGAATCTTTGTCGCTGAACAATATGGTAGAATTTTATGATGGAAAGTTAATGGCTATCATTGACAACCATGCACCCATCAAGGTTGCAAATGTATCCAAACGCAAACCTGTACCATGGGTGAATAACCAAATCAAACAGGAAAGATCAATAGGAAGGAGACTGGAGAGATTAACTGATTCAGAGGTATCTGAAAACATGAAAATTGCAATAATTAAACCACTATTGAAAAAACTAGGTCTAGAGCTAGTTGAACAGAATTATAGACCAGTCTCAAATGGCAGACCAATTAGTGTCATATCTCATAAGAAATAAATTGACTGATAAATTCCAATCAGCATATAAGGGATATCATAGCACTGAGACGGCCTTATTAAGAGTCCAGAATGACATCCTCAGAGACCTTGATCGCAGAAAAATGGTAATCCTACTTTTGCTAGACCTGTCAGCGGCGTTTGATACTATTGACCATAAATTGCTATTTGACAGGCTTGAATCAAGGTATGGAATAAAAAATCACGCACTCTCATGGATAAAATCCTATTTGAAAAACAGACAACAGTGTGTGAAGGTTGGCTGCAAAAGGTCCACAAACAGACTAATTGAATATGGGGTCCCACAAGGGTCTGTACTGGGATCGATTCTTTTCACATTATACATGTCACCTCTGGCAGACATTCTTGCAAAATATAATCTGAATTACCACATTTACGCAGACGACACCCAAATTCACATACCTGTTGATCACACCTCAAAAAATGATTATGAGGTATCCAAACATAACCTGAAGGAGTGTGTTAAAGAAATCCGAAAATTTTTAATAATAACATTTTTAATAATAAACAAAATGAAAATAAATGACAGAAAGACTGAAATGTTAGCATGTTATGATGAGCATAAATATGATTAGAGTAGGTGACTCACACATATCACCCTCCTCTTATGTAACTGATCTTGGCATCATATTTGATGAGAAAATGGATATGAAGGCTCAGATAAAGAAAATATGCGAGAAAGGCTATTAATATATTAGAAATCTCTCTTCCATCAGAAAATGTCTAGATGAAAAAACAGCCTTAACCTTGACCCATGCCTTTGTGACCTCTGGCCTAGACTATGGAAACTAGGCTGCAGGAGTTGTAAGGATACGGTCTTACTGTGGCTATTAGAGCACAACGCTGGATATAATTTTGAAGCAATGCAAAGTTAAAAGTGACACAAGTAATATAAGATTTAAAGAGGTAAAACACATTTGAACTTCCAGTCAGAAAGTCAACGTTAAATGGTAAGTTTTTAGAATAATTAATATATGAGTTTTCAAAGAATGGGTCAAGCATTGAAGGGTTGAATTAGCAGCTCAAACATTAAGAAAAATGAAAAAAAACTAACAATTCTTTTATATGAGGGTAATTTCAATGTTGTTTTCTTTTTTAACGAACCATCTGTAGGGTAAACAGTACCTCCCTGAATTTTTCATTAATTGAGCAATTTTAAAAAAAAAAGACTTTGTGCAAAAAAACATTAAAATTGTGAGATTTTTTCATTTTTAGTTAAGTTTGAGCTCCTAATTCAACCTCTCAATTAGTGAAAAATTCAGGGAAGCACTTTGAAATGACCCTCATATAAAAAAGTATATGTGCAAAAAACCATTAAAATTCTGAGAATTTTTATTTTTTTAAGTTTTTGAGCTCCTAATTGAACCCATTATATTAATTGGTCAATTAGTGAAAGATTCAGGTAGGTACAAGACACCGTGAACATGATATCCTGTAAATGACAACACAAATTCAACCTTTTTTTTCACCTTTAAATTTATTTTTTTGCATTGGGATTTTTTGTGGCAATATATATATCCCCTGGTAGTAATCCCTGAAAATTTGAGAATTGAAGCATTGCGTCATATGTTTTTAAATTAAAATGTAATGCAAAGTCAAATTTTTAAATTTTTTTTTCGAAAAATGAACTGTGAACTGTGAAATATCTTCCCGCACTTATGTCCTTCACTGTGTGTCAAGGGTGTTGTGATCTTCGAAACCTTTGTACTATACATTGGTATAACAGGGATAGAGATGTGATTGGTGATGAGATGTCATCATATAAGAGTTATATTTACAATTACTATATACAGGTAGAATACGCACACAAAAATAATCTTCCAATATAGGAACATACATCACCAGCCTTGCAGGACAAGGTCTTCTATACCTGTCCAATGAATGACCTCAACAATATAGAACAAAATATCATTTCATTTCTATTTAATGGTGAGATCTCATGCTTGAAAGATTATGTTGGTTGGCAGAATGTTATAGAAAATAGATATTTGATTTTATAAAGCTTATCTCGACCACAATCATACTTAAGTTTTATCTCCAAAACTGAACAGAAGCCTAAATGTTTAAGGACACAGACCATGTAAAACCATTCAAAACAAATGGCCCATTTTATTACACTTTTGAATGATGACAATCCTTGAAATCAATTTGATTCCAATATATTACCTCACATTATATTTATCTCTTACAATCAAATAGTATAAATTGGCACTTTTGCATACAATCCCTGTGAGAGTCTTGGTCTTGATAAAGGTTTGTATGAGCAATTGTGACAAATAGGTAACTTAAAGATTTACACATTTCAAAGAAATGACATAAATATACACAAGAAAGCATATTTCTTTCTTTACAGCATCTGATGCAACATGTCTTCGATCAATTCAAGTATGTCTGCATTCAATGCTACATTTCAAGGACAGTGGCCTCCTAGAGCAAAGTTTGAAGGTTGGCCAGAATGCTTTGACGTCTATATGCAGACTTGTGATCAGATGCCACAGATGATGCTGAAGCTCAATGATGCTACATTGTTCAGACAGTGGATGAAAGATTGCTTTAAAGTGAGTCATTGGTGATTGTATTATATAATATGGATGTATCAGTCATATGTAATTATGCAGAAGATTTTACTCTCTTCTAGTGTTATTGAAAGCTAGTATTTAATCAAAAAGATATATTTGAGATTTGTAATTTACAGCTGCACGAGCAATATGAGGTGAGGGGGGCTATTACGGAATACTTGCAAGAGGACAAATCACTCATTTGGGGATTCTATACCTGTCTTGCCCACCTTGTACAGGGCTACAGAATTGGAACTGTACCTGTAAGAATTGAGGAGAAAAATCGGACTACATTACAATTTCCAGATGTGATATGGTTACCATTTACACAGGTATTTCTCATTGTTTGATTGTTCTGAATTTGATGTTTGTAAACATGTAAAATATTGCCATGTTCTTTGTTCAAATACATCAATATTAATATTTACACTATACATTGATATTAATATTTCAACCATCAAAAATTATTATAATGAATAATATTTAATTCTTTACATGAATTACTACTTGTTTTTTATTTAAGATCTGTAATGAACTGGGAGTGGATCATCAGATTTCAATAATGAATTGCTTCTTCATCAACTGCATTTAGGAAAACGACGGCCTCATACCAAAAGATATAAGATTTTTCATGAATGCAACGTCTCACATACAATTTACAGAAAATAATATGGTATTACTTTTCATACATATCGAGAACTTATTCAAGCCTGTTATGGATATGATGGTTGAATATTTACAATTATCTGAATTGGCATCACAATCCAATGAAAATATTGAGTTCATACACAAAAGGAGAGTAAACATTTTAGTCAAGATCAAACAGGTTGTAGTAATTATGTCTCAAACATTCTCAGAGTATAGCTCAGGGCACTTAATTGAAAAGGATTATTTTTCTAAATACATTCAAGACGTGTTTTCATGGGGGCTAAATGGCAAAGGAGGTGTTAGTGGGATGCAGGTGCTGAGTTTCACATTTTTTGATGTCTTTTTAGGAATCAAGGGACAGTGTCTGATGTATGCACATTGTATAAAGAGTATGAGCACTCTTCCAAAGGTTGCCCTGAAGATTTTACAAGATATAAAAATTAACCAGGCTGGCATGTTCAACAGCAATTGGTGTGAAAACAAAACAGCTGAACTGATAGAGGCTAAAAATGATATCATAAGAAACTTGTATCTGTTCAGATTGAGTCATGCCAAAACAGCTGGAAAGTTTTCATATGCCAGTTCCAGTACGGCTGGTGGTAGTATGAAGACATTCTGTAAAGCAGATGATAAAAGTATCATTGATACGCAAATTGAATCTGAATTAAGGAAAAGAGCAAGAGAAACAAAAGAGGCAATGATGTAATCTTACATGTTGTAGATTATTCTTGTCCAAATATGTTGTAATGTTGACCTGGTAGCTAAGGTTGATTCCTAATATGATGTGGATCTTAGACAGGCTGTATGTTTGACAAAAGTGGACTTTAATAAAAGAATTGTTTATTTTTGTAAGCAGTTCCCCGTAATACTGGTGGTAATAGAAAACCAGGATTTTGTGTTATAAATACTCTTATTAACCTGATGATATGTGGATGTAATGTGAATGGTCCACTAAGTAGATAATTACAAGAATGATTCTAAGCTATTATAATATCTTCATATCATCCAGGTATTATTATTTTACATGGAGATTTGCATTTAGAGATTTGCCAATAAGAAGGTGTTGTGCTTATCCAGGCATGTTTATATTTGTTTTATAATATATATTCAGGAATAACTATATCAAGGTACATTTATTAGGGTATTATGGGGGTTACATGTATTATCCCTTCACACAGCTTTGCTGAAATCGTAAGGTATGATAGTTAGGTTCATTATTATTGTTTATTGCCTTTTCTAACCCACATTGAAAATACATCTATGGAACTAAATTTGTTTTATCTATGCTTTAATTGAGGATGATACTACAGTATATTGAATGTTATGTTGATGTATATTTTTGGTCTATTACCATAATCTGAATACACCTATATTTATTTGCTCAATTATATATTATATAATTAACCTCTTAGAGGTTATTAGGGTCCACTAAGAGCCCCAGAACTTGAATAATGCTAATTGTAAAGAACCTGAAAATTTTAATGCACAATTTGTATGTTTCCTTCACATACAGGTACTATTTGTCACATTGTGTGCAGGAACATAATATACAATAATATACAATGTGGTCAACACCTAAGTGTTGACCTAAATGGAAAAGATTTGGAAATAAAAGACAGCAGATGCTGTAAGAAATCTTGTAACTTTTTATTTCTTACTTGTTTATTGCACATAAACACGTTTGTGCCAAATAGCTTGTATATTGATATTTAACGTGTATTGATACTTATTCAGTTCTAAGACACAAAAAATAATAAGCATATATGTTTATATTATAAACGTATATAGACAATCATAGTGTAGAATATGGGTCTGTGTTATTCTGATGTAATGTCTGGGAGTTATAACAGAGATGATGGTTACTGTTCACTCCCAGTCTCCAGACTGCCCCGGAGTGGGATGGTATCTTTATTTTCTGCTGCTGGTTCTGTGGTTGCTATGGGAACCAGTTACCATAGATACAGGGCAGGCTCATATGCATGCTGCCTGCTGCATATAAGTTACACTGGCTATACTACATGGCTCGGTTTTAAGCAAAACAATATATGGTAAAATGATGGTAATGTTAAACCATTATTGAGCCGATGTTGATTTTGCCTAAACAA
This sequence comes from Amphiduros pacificus, assembly GCA_949316495.1. NCBI lineage: Eukaryota > Metazoa > Annelida > Polychaeta > Phyllodocida > Hesionidae > Amphiduros > Amphiduros pacificus. Next base: position 5,648,850 of record OX439011.1, read on the forward strand.
TAATATATACTACATGGCTTGGTTTTAACTACATTTATGTAGAGTGAACAATAGAAGTTACATATAAAAGCCATTAGGTAATATTTAAACATATACCTGAATTGTATAATTAGTTACACTATGAGTGTATAATTAGTTCAAGGAATCATGTGTATTCCTTGGTAGGCTTTGTAACTATTTACTTTTTTAGTTTTTTAATTTTTAAAACATACTAACTACTAAAATACATAGTATAAATAGAATAAATACAATTGAGTTAACATTGACAAATTATTATTCATTACTCCATAATAAACTGGTGATTAGTCATTTCTTCATCAACAAAGCAATGAAGTGGATCGGTGTCCACAGACATTCATGCGACAATGTAAGTTGCATTACCTTACATGACATAGTCCTGTTAATCATTATAAATACAAGTGTTTCATTGTAATGAAGTTCAATCAAATTACAATAAATAAAGACAATATATAAAGTTATGGTTAGCATCAATGTACAAAGTAGAAATATATATGCATAACAATTTGCAACAATTATAACCAAGTTGACCAAATGTCACAATAATATAGAATCATTATTGTCTTATGTGCATAACTGTAGTATGTCTAGCCTAAGAATAGACATTATGTTGGTGTCTTATCTACTTCCATATCAAATCAAACAATACAATCAATAAACATAAACATGATGTTATATACATCCATCAAATACAATTCATTTTGAACAGAGCTTCCCAATTTAACACTTTGATTCAAACATTCTTAGTCATGCAAATTTAATGATGTTGTATAGTGAAAATTATGTGATTGTCAAATGTCATAGTGATGCTATCTTTTAAGGATTAGAGAAAAATGTTTCAAGACAATAAAATTGTTTGATCAAATTAATGTAAAATCAAAAGTGAATTGACATAAGTTTTTTAATGTAAATCAGACTGTTTATTGGCAGAAAGTCATTTGTACAGACTGTTTGTCAGGAAAATTTCAGCCTAACTGCAACTAAGTGAGTCTAAGTGACTATTATTTTACTGTGCCTGTCATGTACTAGTCATTCTGAATATTCTGTACCATGTTCTGGAGATTATTTCCTACTTTTGCATCTATTTTTCGCTCAGGTAACATTCTGGGTTCTGCTAATGCTTCCCTGGCACATGTCTAATTGCCACTTCAGTTCTAGCATCTTCTGCAGGACTGCCACTCTGCCTATCTCTGTTGCAAACATCTGTTCTGTTCTGATTAATAGTTAGTTTTAACTCAGGGGATATACAGGATACACTGTATAGTGTTCATTCTAGACCACTGAATATATGCAGGTCAATAATGGTTTTCACTGTTTTTGTGAATGCATGTAACAGTAACTTTAACATTTTAGTAAAAACAATTTAAGCATTGTAAGTTAAAATGTCTAAATCATCATCAATAATAATACATATATGTTATATAGCAATATTTGACATCTTTCTGATCAGTTCATGTACAATAAACAAATGTAAGCAGTCACTGCCTGATACTGCAGCTGACTATGTCATGCATATGTCTCACATTTGTTGATCCTGTTGCTAAACTCGGCTGCTCGCCCTATCCTTAATGACCATTAGGCACACCTGGCCACTTGAGATAACGTTACACAGTTATAAGTTTTAACTTTTGGATCCTCTGTAGTGATCCTGATGCTGTAGAGGGCATATAATCATGCTTACAATCATGCCTCTCTGCAAAAGAAAACTACACTCTCAACAATATAGCAACTAATACACTCTAAATATATGAGTAAATAAGTTCAATACATTTAAATAAAATAAGCAAATCAATAGATAAATACAATTAAATAAGTGCATATAAAACAGGTTGGTCTGTGTAATAGTAACTTGGTGTTTTTAGGTGAATGATCAATATACATGTGATCAAGAAGTCATGACCTTTTTGCACCAATCTTAGTTACCTTACACTCATGATACAATTCTCTAGTTCAAAAATCATATTTATTTATAATCAAGTATCCACAGAGCTGAATGTAATGTCCAGAACCTAAATTGTTAGGGGAAAAATGAGATGTGTGCGCCATCTATTGACCCTATAATGGCCCTTTAATATTCAAGTCTGGGTTTATGTTATTCAGGTAGGCAGGTGGGAAGAGTATAGCACAATTGGCTATTATGTAAGTTTATCCCTACTCTGCATACAGTTGACCAAACTGTATCCTGTATAACACAATATAACATCAGCAATACCTAGGCAATTTGTGGATAACTGTCTCCTCTATCTAATATAGACATTTCTCAAATTTTCCTTCAGAGCCTTGCACTTTTAAGCCTTTGAGAAGACATTCTTCTGACATTTGCTTGACCTCTTTGTGAAACATTGGGTAGTCATCTGTGCTTACCCAGAATGAAGTCTTTGGATCCTTTCCTTGCATAACAGCTAATTGTAGGCTTCCATTGCGATATCTAGCTTTGTGCAATGTAACATGACAGAACTGTCTCTTGGAATCATTTCCATACATATCATATGCAGTCATTTGCTGTCCTGCAGGCTCTGCTAGATTGGAATTTTGTCTCAATTCCTCCATTGTTTTTGACACTTTTCCTTCATTATTTTTAATGAATGCCGACTTCAACTGATTGGCATGAAAAGTGCGTTGAATGATTTGTCCTTGCAGTGTCTGTAGCAAGAACAGATTGTTTGTCAAACAAGTCCTGATTGCCAAAGGTCCTACATAGGAAAACTTTAGTTTTTTCGACCTTGTGACAGAAGGTGGCAATAATGTGGAGTCTGGTGACAACACATAGACTAGGTCATTTTCCCTATACCTCTTTGAGTGGGTGTTGCCTAATCCTTGCTTCTTTTGCTGCACCAATTGCTGCTCATTATGCCTTTTGAGGACTATTGTTGACACATGTTTGAGTTTGTCTCTCAACTTTTCCACATAGCTTCTGTATGTATAGCTGATCTCATGTGTTGGCTCAAAGTCCATTTCAACCAATGATTGTGGCTGCCTCAAATACATCAAATAGAATGGGCTAAACCCTAGACTGGGGCTTTCAAATGTATTAAAAGCATATATAGTTCCCTGGACATATGCTGGCCAATCACTGCCACAACCTGAAAGTTGACTAACCAGAAGGTCACCTACACTCCTAATTGACCTTTCTACTGCATTTGATGCATGGTTCTCAACCGATACAAACTTTTGCTGTATTTTCAATGTTTTACAGAGGTAGTCTACTACCTGGTTGGCAAATGCTGGATCTTTGTCTGTAATCCACTTTTTAAATATGCCATATTTGCAAATCACTCTTTGTAGAATCACTTCGGCAAGTGTCACTGCACTCCTGTCTTTCAGACATTCCCCAATGAGATACCTGGTGACTGAGCACCTGATCAGTAAAAGATACCTATAGTTTTCCTTGCTTGGTGGCAAAACTTTAAGGTCTGCTGAGATTTCCATAAAGGGTTTAAACTCTTCGAGGTTGCGTAATTCAAATTCCTTTGGGTATGCCTGGCTAACTGGTGATTTTCTGGCCTGACATATTCTACAAGATGTTATGTATTGCCTGATTCTTTCATACAGCCTTTCTATGTAAAATAGCTTTCTGATCGTGTAATAGGTCCTAGTGATTCCATTGTGTGAAGCTAGTAGACTCCCATGATATCTGGATAATATATGGTCTACCATGGAATCTGGAATGACAAGAGCAAGCTTGAAGTCTTCTGGTGTTGCCTTAGATGTTGAAAACCTAAACAATAGTTCATCACAGATTAGGTAATTCTCAGATAGATGCATGATTTTCCTTGCTGCCTTCTTGTTTGTGGGTAGGTATTGTTTCTTAATGTACTCATAGATAGGTTTGTACACTGGGTCTGTGAGCAACTTGTCTCTCAGCTCTATCTTTTCAATGGTCATAGAGTAATTGTTCAGAACCTTTTTCTCTATCAGTTTCAATATTTTGTCTATCTCATCCTGCTTGGGCAAATGTTGTCTAAGTATTGTGTTCCTATCTAATGATGTAATGATAGGTTTGTTTTCTCTCAGGTAGTGTGGAGGAATATTATCATATGAGTCTTCATATTCTGTTTCTATATCACCCCTGGGAATTGACCTTTGAATGTCTTGCCCTCCAGATGGCTTGGATCTAGGATCCACCAGCATACTTCTGTTATCTGATCCTGACTGTCTACGAACACGAGTTGGTGTGGGGCTGGTGTCATTAATCACCGGAGTAGAGCTACGAGATCTGGTCTGCCTTGCAGGCATGTATTCATGGCTGCTCACCGGAGGTGTGGTGCCTGGCTGACCAGAGTGACCAGAGGTCTGTTTAGATTTTGTACTGTTTGACCTCTTTCTACCCCTACCTATCTCACCTGGCTTGGCCAATGTAATCTTGTTGCTTTTTGCATAACTTCTTGTTACTGGTCTGCTGCCAGCTGACGGATTGGCTGGTAAAGCAACATCTAATGCTGAATTGTATACAAAGTCTTCCCTGCTATTATCATATCCTAGACTTTGGATCTGGTCTAAGGTCATGTCTTGCTGCCCTATTTCATGGCTAGTCATGCCTATAGGTGTGTCCTCCAATGGGTCCTGTGACATATCAGAATACCTAGATAACATGTCTGAGATGTGAAGAGATTTCCCTTTTACATAAGTGAGGTTGAATGAGTACTGTAGGAGATGTTCTACTAGTTTACTTATCCTCCTAGTGGGTGGCTGATTTTTTGACTTCCAAATGTGTACCAAAGCACTGTGGTCCATTCTGACTTCAAAAGTGATGTTCTTAAGCAGATATCTGTATGCTTTCAAACACTGATATAACCCATACATCTCAAGTTCACTACTTGAATAGCGAGTACAGCTGTTAGGTAACACCTTGCTGTAATATCCTATCAACCGTTCTTTGTCACCATGTTCCTGAAAAATTGAGCATCCAGTGGCCAATTTACTACTGTCACAAAAGACAATTATCTTTCCTTCTCTTCTTGGTAAAGCAAGCACAGGGGGGCTGACCAACAATTTCTTTATCTTCTGAAAGGCTAATTCACATTCTTGATTCCATTGTATCACCCTAGATTTTTTCACTCTCTTTCTTGAGGGTTTGTACTCATCTTGTGGTAATGACTCATCTACCTTTTCTCCTTCTTTAGGTTTTTTCATACATTTTCTGATGGGAATCAGTAGTTCCTGTAACCTGGGCAGGAATTGGCTGAGATAATTCACACACCCTATGAATGATTGACAAGCTCTGAGTGTTTTTGGCGTTGGCAGTTTTTGAATGGCTTCAGTCCTAGAATTTAGAGTTTCTACATGTGGTATGTTATTGATTGTTCTTATTATGTGACCCAAATACTTCACAAATGTCCTAAAAAATTGGCATTTCTGAGGGCTTATTTTGAGCCCAAATTTCTCTAGAGCTTCCAACACCAATTTGATATGTTCATAATGACTTTTCAGGTCTTTGGAATGGATTAAGAGATCATCCATTTGACAGATGAGAAATTTTCTCCTTTCTGGGATGGTTGACATAACCTTATCCATATAATCTTGCCATATTGCGGGTGAGATACAGAGTCCTTGTGCCAAACGAGCATAGCACATTGTTCTCTGTCCAAAATAGCTGCCTATACAGGTATACTTCTTGCAATTTTCATCCAATCTGAGAGAGTAAAATGCATGTTTCAAATCAATCACCGAAAAATAGGTACTATTGTTTTCACCAATATTCTGACAAATGTCCCGGAAAAGTACAAAAGGGTAATTTTGTTTTGCAATTTTGGAATTCAGAAATCTGAAATCTGCAAGAACTCTGTAGCTTGGTGGTTTCCCAGCTACTGTAGGCTTTTTATGGACTAAAATTGGACTCAAATACTCACTCTTTCCATATTCCAAGATGCCCATGAGTCTAAGTTTTTCTAGTTCCTTGTCAACTATGTCTTTTTGGTCTCAACTGAGTACATATGGTCTTATGTAAAACCCTGAATCATCCTTCAGTTTGAACTTTACCTTCAGATCAGGACAGTCACCTGGCTCTCCATGCAAGCTAAAAGCATTCTCATGATTTTGTAACAGCTTTCTGAAATACTTTTGTCACTACTGTTCAATACACAGTTGTCATGCAAATTGATTTCTTTTTCTAGAATTTCACTATTTGTCATGTTAAGCCTTTCATCATCATCATCCAAAAACGGATACAACCTTTTCTTCTCCTCATACAATGTCCCTTTATTGGACTCACCACTGGCACACGAATGTTCAACCTTATTCTGCTTTGAACCATTCTGACATTCCTGGACACTGTCCTCTCTTGCTAAATATGTGTTGTCACAACTCACTGAAGGCCTAGTACATATACATGTGGTGTTTTGTTCAACATGCACATGATGCACAGTCATAAAGCACTCATTGTTCATACTGAGATCAACACTTCCAACATGCTTAGATGGATCGAATTTCACAGGTTTATCTGAAGTATTGTTTACTTCTACAACAGCAATTCCATTTTTAAATTGAACCAAACTATGGCTGGCTGTGTAGTTTGCCATAAACTTGTTGCTTTTTAAGATCAAACAACTATTTCTGCAATGTTTTGGTAAATTTGACTGAACAGAAATTTCCTTTTTCTCTCCAGGTTGGAGACCAATCTTTGCCAAAGGTGTTACCAGAAATGATTTGTGTTTCAGTTTCACAGTATTTCTCTCAATATCAATGCTTGCTTTGAGCCTTGCTAGCATATCATGTCCAATCAACATGTCAACATAACCAAAGTTGTTTACAATGTGACATTCAACCTGAAATTTGTAACCTTGCATATTAATTTCTACATTCATGCTGTACATAGGTTTTATCTGAGTACCACTAGCTGTATTTAGAGTGATGTTTGGAGGAGCCCTTTTTGACAATGATGACAAATACTTATTATTCTTCACTGTGCTTTCTGATAACAATGTATATGTAGCACCTGAATCAATAACACACAAGATTGTCTTTTTATCTGGCAACTTAGCTTGTACCATACTTGTATCATGGAGTTTGATTGTTACCTGCTCTTCTGATGGTGTGGGGTTTTGTTTCTCTGCATTTGACATCATGGCATTGTTCTCATTAGTAGTCTTTTTCTTCTTACCTTGCACATTTTTCTTTGGTCTCACTTTAGGGTCATGTCCATTTTTCTCGTCACCTCCGACATTGGCGCTGTTGACGGGGCGACTCACTGAAAATTCTGCTTCTGGCAGGTGTGGCTCACATTCTCACTGGCATTGTGGCATGTCACCTGGGGCTTCTGGCTGCAACAACAATAGCTGTTGTAGTTGTCTCGGCGCGGTTGGCTCCACGAGCCACGACGGAATCCACCTCGGAAACGACCTCTTCCACGTCCTTGTGGGTGTCCTCTTCTCCTGCTCCTTCCACGGTCAGGCATCCACGCTTTCTGTCGATCTTCTCTTCTTCCATACCATTTGGCATTTCGTCCATGGTCCATCGATGACCACCTATCACAGCTCGTACTCCTGTACCGGTTGGGACTTCTTCCACGATCGGTCCACTCCTTTTCCCGGCTCTCACTTCTGCCGTACCGACTCGGACTCCTACTTTGTTCACGGTCTCCGCCTCGTGCTGCATTGCTTAGGGATGGTCTATCTCCACTGTAGGATCTTCTTGGGCGGTGTTTTTTGACAAGACCATCTGTCAAGTCTTTCTTCAAGGACTTACATTCTTCAGTGCTATGCCTACCATCACAGTAAGCACAAGGTCCTTCATTAAGGTCCATGGCTGCCAGTTCAAACACGACCTTCTTGTCATCAGATTCTGTAAGGTCAAGGTAAGTGTGTGCCCTTTCCGCTGCATCGTCTATTGTGGCACAGACAGCACTATATACAAAAGTTTTCATCTCTGTGGGTAGTGCTCTTTTGAAGGCATCCTGCTGCCTTCCAGCGTCCATACCCAGCTCCTTGCATAGGCGCTTGATTTGGCGTACCAGAGAATCTATACTTGTTCCAGGTTTATATTTTAGACTTTCCAGCACATTCAACTTTGCGTCTCTAGATTGCCTTTTGTCAAAATTTCGCAGGAATAGCTTCTTTATTTCTTCCCATTTTTGTCCGTCTCCAATGTTAGTGTACCATAGCAATGCTTCATCTTTTAAAGTCCGTTTGAAGAGTATCCTCTTGTCTGCATCAGTAGTCTTTTCTTGGTGCTCAAAATACACTTCACATTCAAGCAGATGAGCCTTTGCATTCTCTGTTGACCCCTTACCGCCTGAAAACTTATCAGGTAGGAGTTCATCTGCCTTTGGGGCCATGTTGAATATAATTTCCTGATCTTCTTCTTCAGGCTCTGTATCTGACATAATCCATAGTAAGTGGGATCGATTTTGGATTCTCCACCATGTAGAATATGGGTCTGTGTTATTCTGATGTAATGTCTGGGAGTTATAACAGAGATGATGGTTACTGTTCACTCCCAGTCTCCAGACTGCCCCGGAGTGGGATGGTATCTTTATTTTCTGCTGCTGGTTCTGTGGTTGCTATGGGAACCAGTTACCATAGATACAGGGCAGGCTCATATGCATGCTGCCTGCTGCATATAAGTTACACTGGCTATACTACAATAGACAATCACGATCTTTGGCAAAATACGATAAGGGTTACTGAGTGCAACATGAGGCCATCAAGTGCAGGCTGATGCAATGCTCCACTTGCCGCAAATAGACAATGACGTTATCCTCCCAGCTACGCAGGCAGGACATGCGCAGCCTCGAAGCAGGAGAAGATGCCACGTAGGCAGCCCCTCACACAGATGCTCAGTTCTCCTTAAAAAGGCCCCGCAATCGGTACTCGAGGCAACTCACATAGGTAGATAGGGTAGCTAGGTTAAGAGCCCTGTTCACAGCCAGCGAGTATAGCGAGTGGAGTATCATATCTGAGATCCCCGTCCATGACCCCCAACGACGGATATCCCCTGCACCCACTCAGTTCTACCAGTGGTAGGTAACATTGATACATCTCTTACCCTACACCCCTTGGAGAGTGCAATCACATCAGATCCTATGACGGATCTGACTGATTGTTCATCAGAACAGTCTACGCTTTCCTAACACTTGTCTGTGCTTTCCTGGTCTCTTCTTGATATGGTATCAGAGAATTTCCCTATCCTTTTGGCTTCTGTCAAATTGTTCGCATGATAGGAAATGTGCTCACTGGGTTCTTGCTTCCTGTTTTTTGGAGCCAGTCCCACATTTCATCCAGGATCAACCACAACAATTATTAAATCCAATCCACAATAGTCGGAGAAAATTCATACAAATTTTAGAGTCTCCATTACTTTCCAGACTCAGAATAAATTGGAAAGATTCTTTTTATTTTTATCCATATACTGTGAATAAGCAATATCATTCACTTCATAGATTGTTTTGATTCATCCATCCCTTGCTTTCCAGTTAATGATTGATCCCTTTGGAAGAGACTCAATCTCTTTTCAGACAGAATATTACTGTTTGATCTTACACGCTTTGGCGTAACCCCTTACTTTCTTTTACCATGTCAGCTGGATATGTTCCAGTTTTCCCCTTGCGGTTACAACTGTTGCTGCAGTTGAAACTGTGGTGTCTATTACGGCATACCACATGCTGTCAGGTTTATGATACGTATATCATTGACAGTAAGCTATAATATTCCTATTTTCTATATTCAATAAATATCTTACATGTCAATTTCATATATATATATATATATATATATATATATATGAAATGGAACAAATGTGAATGGAACAAATGTGAGATCGACGCCTGAAGCCTAGGGAACAATGACATAAATCTTTCTTTTTAATTACTGAGTATGTATGTCCATGCACGACTTTACTTATCTCCCGTCCATCGCAATCCAGTCGCCATTCTGATTGCAAGTTAGCTAACAGGAGTTCACCACTAGACTCAATGACTTTAGCATCCACATGAATTTCATGGTAGTAATTAAATTTGCAAACATTTGAGATAGTTGAGAAGGGTAATTTCCAGAAAATTGAAGCGATACATGATGGTTGCCTGTTTGAAGTTAGCAATATATTTCTGTCACATAGGAATAAATCTTTGTGCTTTTGGCATGTATCAAGAAAGCTAAAATCTAATTCAACAAAATGTTCATTGTTTATTGCCAAAAACATAGCGTCTGCGTTCAACTTTGTGTAAGGTCCTTTAGGGTTTTTCACAGGGTTGGTTATATTGTATGGAACATGTACAACTGCTAATCGATATACATCAAGTACTGGGAGTCCTTGTAACCTTAAAGGTATAGGTATAGTAATGATTAGGTTGTCTCCATATATTATAGCTGTATTTCCCTGGAGTCTGCAGTATTCTGTGATGTCAGTGAATAACAGTTCATACTCTGGGTGGTTTGACCTTAGTGTGATTGACACATTGTTATGCAGTTGTTGCATGACTGCGGGGGAAATCAGATCACTGGATACTCTGGAACTAAATAGTAAGAAAGATTTTTCAAGAGTGTTCAGTGTTTCTTTGACAGTGTTGACTTCAGTGTTAAAGTGGTTTGTGATCCGCTGTGATTGGGTAATTAGCCTTGTCAGGAAAATAATAGAGTCCGAAAGTCTGTTATTTGTATTGGCGGTAACTGCTGTATGCCTTGAAACCAAATCCTATCACTGGTAGTAAACTAGAAAGAGCTGTGAGAATCATCCTTTTCGTCCGAGGGCTTGTAGACATATATGGTATCAAAGATTTAACTGAGTCCACTTTCTTTTTCATTTCTGCCACGGAGTTGTCCACATGGTCGTTGAAATCTGACCAAAAGTTATAGTCATTACAAATCCTGATGTCAAGTGGGTGAATGACGCTCCTATTGGAGTGCCATCCAATCCAGTCAATTTCCTCAATTGCAGGGCAGTCAACATCCCACTTTAGGTCTTGCAGTTCATTGACTAAATCAAGGATTTCCAAATTGATGACTACATCAACATAAAACTTTTGATGTACTGCATCCAGTTTTCCTACATGTTGATATCCAATACCAAAACTTGGATGTAAATCCGCAGAAGACAAAGCCAATATTTGGCAAATCAAGAGAGCATTCTCTAGCATCCACATCTTCTCAGATCAGGATTTCACCTAGGTCTCCAAAGACTAAGGGCTTTGGCATAATAATCCTAGAGCTTTGGTGGCTAGGCCTATTGATTTTAGCCTCACAGATGGCTTGTCTTACATGTCTTTGAAAGTGTAGGAGTTTATTTTGTGTTCCAAGATAAATAGTAATGGTACTTTGGACCTAACACAGACTTGAACCAGGTGGGCACCTGATAAACAAATGGTTTTCTATGTTGCCTTGATGGGCATTAGGGCATCTGTTCTTCATACTATATAACTTACTGCATATACAGTATCAACAAATTGTTTGTAAGAGCCTATTGACCTTCACCAAGTGCTTTTCGCTGATGATGAGTGTGATTGGTGAGGGCTTGAGGTCTTTATTTTAACTTTCCAAAGTACAAGCGATGTACAAGTCAACATAAATATTTCTAAATGTCTAGTGTGCACATCTGGCAGGATATATTCCTCGCAATCCATGGCACAGAACATAGTTGTGCAAATAAATTGCTACTTAAGATTAGGTGTCCACTTAATAGTCTCACTTATACTGCTCTGGTATATACACCAAACTAAACTGGGTGTACAATCTGTACAGCATGTTAACATGAATTGGTTTAAAAGTCCAATCAATAATATATATATATATATATATATATATATATATATATATATAACTATAATTGATAGTTACGGACCCATCTCATATTAGAAAAGTGATAGTTACGGAGCCACCTAAGTTACGGAGCCATTTTCGTGGCTCCGTAACTTTTAGCCCCCATCTATTTCTAAAATAAGGAAATCTGGTAGCATCTTGGCTTTTAAAATCTAAACTGGATGGCAATAGCTTTATTTTGGAGAAATTTAAAGTTGAAAAACTGCTATGGAAACACAACAAAAATCTAAGTGAAATTTAGGCATGTATATATCATGTATATATATATAATCTAAAACAGGTAGTTACGGTGCCATCCAGTTTTTTGTCCATATCTTTTTAATTTCATATATATATATTTATTTCCTTGCCAGGAAAATATTTTCCAAACTGTTTTACACTGTTCCTCTTATTTTTAAGGCAATCTGTTTAGTAGTTATAAAAATATAGGATTTTATAGGTTTTGATGGCACAGTTTTTCAAAAGTCAACAAAAATACAGTGCCCCCTGGTGAAAAAATCTTGTATATGTGCAACTGGATGGAAGAGAGAAGAGAGGACATGAAAAAAAATGATTATCATTATCATTATTATTATATTTTATAATTAAAATATTTTCCTGCCAAGGAAATAAATAAATATATATATATATATATATATATAAATATATATGAAATTAAAAAACTGGGAGTGTCAGGTGATCATCGTACAGAGCCTCAGACAGATTTGCTGAGTCAGTGGTGAGGAGGCACTTCCAAGGTTGCCTGTGCCGGTTGACGAAATGGCCCCAGAGGTTTTGAAATATGTAAGTATCAGTGTTTATAAGTTCTATGTACATTATTTATGAATGTTATTTATCCAAATGTGACATGAAATTGAGATATCAAAACCAGTTACTGTTTGATTACATGTTGACCTACTCTTAGATACGTATCGATCGTTTTCATATTACGATGTCCACGAGTTGTTTGTCATGCACGCAATGCTCTTCTGCAGTACATGGGGAGTCTGTAGGTTTTTAAATTTTGAAAATCCATCCATTATTGGCCGAGTTAGTTGAGTTTGCAATATATATTTCATTTTCTGTGGCCTGAGTGGTGAGTACATGAACACGGTAGTTGCCACTGACCTCATTTGAGTGAGAAAGGCCGTATCAGCTCACACACGGTATTCATATGCTGATTAATCTTTGTGCCTTTCACTTGTGCTGCTATATCTCACTGCTATCACTGTCTCTCACTGTTGTAATAATTTCTTATTTATGCACTTAGTTTTCTCAAAGATAATTATTATTAATTTATGTTTGATTATCTTTGAGAAAACTGACATTTTGGGTGCCCTGCAGATTGTCACTGTTTTGTATTAAAATGTAAGATGAACAGTTTCCTGCCCCAAATCATGAAAATTATTAAATATTTCTGACCGAAACCAACAAATGTGATTAATATTACATGCCGTTATCATTCTTTCTTGCTAATTATCATTTATGATTGCATTATCTTTGAGAAAACTGACATTTTGGGTGCTCTGTAGATTTCATATATTGTCACTGTTTTGTATTGAAATGTAAGATGAACAGTTTCTTGCCCCAAATCATGAAAATTATTAAATATTTTTGCACAAAACCAACAAATGTGATTAATATTACATGCCGTTATCATCCATTCTTGCTAATTATCATTTATGATTGCATTATGTTTGATAAAACTGACATTTTGGGTGCTCTGTAGATTTCATATATTGTCACTTTTTTTATATTGAAATGTAAGATGAACAGATTCTTGCCCCAAATCATGAAAATTATTAAATATTTCTTACCGAAAGCAACAAATATGAATAATATAACATGCCGTTAGATAATGCAATCATAAATGATAATTATCAACAATGAATGATAACGGCATGTAATATTATTCATATTGTTGCTTTCGGTCAGAAATATTTAATAATTTTCAAGATATGGGGCAAGAATCTGTTCATCTTACATTTCTATACAAAACAGTGACAATATAAGAAATCTACGGAGCACCCAAAATGTCAGTTTTCTCAAAGATAGTGCAATCATAAATGATAATTAACAAGAAAGAATGATAACGGCATGTAATATTATTCATATTTGTTGCTTTCGGTCAGAAATATTTAATAATTTTCATGATTTGGGGCAAGAATCTGTTCATCTTACATTTCAATACAAAACAGTGACAATATATGAAATCTACAGGGTGCCCAAAATGACAGTTTTCTCAGAGATAATGCAATCATAAATGATAATTATCAACATTGAATGATAACGGCTTGTTATATTATTCACATTTGTTGGTTTCGGTCAGAAATATTCAATAATTTTCATGATTTGGGGCAAGAATCTGTTCATCTTACATTTCAATATAAAACAGTGACAATATAAGAAATCTACGGAGCACCCAAAATGTCAGTTTTCTCAAAGATAGTGCAATCATAAATGATAATTAACAAGAATGAATGATAACGGCATGTAATATTATTCATATTTGTTGCTTTCAGTCAGAAATATTTAATAATTTTCATGATTTGAGGCAAGAATCTGTTCATCTTACATTTCAATACAAAACAGTGACAATATATGAAATCTACAGGGTGCCCAAAATGACAGTTTTCTCAAAGATAATGCAATCATAAATGATAATTATCAACATTGAATGATAACGGCTTGTTATATTATTCATATTTGTTTGTTTCGGTTCAGAAATATTTAATAATTTTCATGATTTGGGACAAGAATCTGTTCATCTTACATTTCAATATAAAATAGTGACAATATAAGAAATCTACGGAGCACCCAAAATGTCAGTTTTCTCAAAGATAGTGCAATCATAAATGATAATTATCAACAATGAATGATAACGGCATGTAATATTATTCATATTTGTTGCTTTCGGTCAGAAATATTTAATAATTTTCATGATTTGGGGCAAGAATATGTTCATCTTACATTTCAATACTAAACAGTGACAATATATGAAATCTACAGGGTGCCCAAAATGACAGTTTTCTCAAAGATATTGCAATCATAAATGATAATTATCAACAATGAATGATAACAGCATGTAATATTATTCATATTTGTTGCTTTCGGTCAGAAATATAAAAAAATTATCATGACTTGGGGCAGGAAACTGTGCATCTTATATTTCTATACAAAACAGTGACAACAATATAAGAAATCTACAGGGCACCCAAAATGTCAGTTTTCTCAAAGATCATGCAATCATAAATGATAATTAACAAGAATGAATGATAATGGCATGTAATATTATTCATATTTGTTGCTTTCGGTCAGAAATATTTAATAATTTTCATGATTTGGGGCAAGAATCTGTTCATCTTACATTTCAATACAAAACAGTGACAATATATGAAATCTACAGGGTGCCCAAAATGACAGTTTTCTCAAAGATAATGCAATCATAAATGATAATTATTAACATTGAATGATAACGGCTTGTTATATTATTCATATTTGTTGGTTTCGGTCAGAAATATTTAATAATTTTCATGATTTGGGACAAGAATCTGTTCATCTTACATTTCAATATAAAACAGTGACAATATAAGAAATCTACGGAGCACCCAAAATGTCAGTTTTCTCAAAGATAGTGCAATCATAAATGATAATTATCAACAATGAATGATAACGGCATGTAATATTATTCATATTTGTTGCTTTCGGTCAGAAATATTTAATAATTTTCATGATTTGGGGCAAGAATATGTTCATCTTACATTTCAATACAAAACAGTGACAATATATGAAATCTACAGGGTGCCCAAAATGACAGTTTTCTCAAAGATAGTGCAATCATAAATGATAATTATCAACAATGAATGATAACGGCATGTACCGTATCCGCTCGGGTTAGCGCCCATTCTTGGCTTAACGCCCACCCCCCTTTTTAGGAAGAAATCATTAAACACCCACCTTCCCTGGATGTCCGCCATCATGTCATATTGGTCTCTACAGATCTGACTTTTAACATCTTCCTACAGTATGAACAAGTGAAATCTTTGAAGCTTACCCCAATATTCTGTTAAATCATGTCCTATCACAGTGTTCACGTGTATTTATTTGTGAAAGTTGTGTAGAGTTTCGTGAAAATTGACAGAAATGTGCTTGCAAAGCTGCAAAGTTTGCATCTTCTCCAGCATTGTGTTGTGTACTCGTCATCCCTTGGAGCGCTCTTATTCAATTTCTGCACTGAAACCGATGACGTCACAGGTGTCACTGTATTATCGCTCACAATGGCACCCCATGTTATCGATGAAAGAGGCAAGTTTGTGTACATTTTACAAAGATTTATGATTGTGTAAGAGCCCACCCATCTTTATAAACGCCCATGCTTGGGTAAACGCCCACCCCCCTCTTTTACTGTGTCCCCAATTAGCCGCCCATGGGCGCTAATCCGAGCGGATACGGTAATATTATTCATATTTGTTGCTTTCGGTCAGAAATATAAAAAAATTATCATGACTTGGGGCAGGAAACTGTGCATCTTATATTTATATACAAAACAGTGACAACAATATAAGAAATCTACAGGGCACCCAAAATGTCAGTTTTCTCAAAGATCATGCAATCATAAATGATAATTAACAAGAAAGAATGATAACGGCATCTTATATTATTCATATTTGTTGCTTTCGGTCAGAAATATTTAATAATTTTCATGATTTGGGGCAAGAATCTGTTCATCTTACATTTCAATACAAAACAGTGACAATATATGAAATCTACAGGGTGCCCAAAATGACAGTTTTCTCAGAGATAATGCAATCATAAATGATAATTATCAACATTGAATGATAACGGCTTGTTATATTATTCACATTTGTTGGTTTCGGTCAGAAATATTCAATAATTTTCATGATTTGGGGCAAGAATCTGTTCATCTTACATTTCAATATAAAACAGTGACAATATAAGAAATCTACAGGGCACCCAAAATGTCAGTTTTCTCAAAGATAATGCAATCATAAATGATCATTATCAACATTGAATGATAACGGCATGTAATATTATTCATATTGTTGCTTTCGGTCAGAAATATTTAATAATTTTCAAGATATGGGGCAAGAATCTGTTCATCTTACATTTCTATACAAAACAGTGACAATATAAGAAATCTACAGGGCACCCAAAATGTCAGTTTTCTCAAAGATCATGCAATCATAAATGATAATTAACAAGAATGAATGATAACGGCATGTAATATTATTCATATTTGTTGCTTTCGGTCAGAAATATTTAATAATTATCATGATTTGGGGCAGGAAACTGTTCATCTTATATCTTAATATAAAACAGTGACAATATAAGAAATCTACAGAGCACCCAAAATGTCAGTTTTCTCAAAGATAATGCAATCATAAATAATAATTAACAAGAATAAATGATAACCGCATGTAATATTATTCATATTTGTTGCTTTCGGTCAGAAATATTTAATAATTTTCATGATTTGGGACAGGAAACTGTTCATCTTATATCTTAATATAAAACAGTGACAATATAAGAAATCTACAGAGCACCCAAAATGTCAGTTTTCTCAAAGATAATGCAATCATAAATAATAATTAACAAGAATAAATGATAACGGCATGTAATATTATTCATATTTGTTGCTTTCGGTCAGAAATATTTAATAATTATCATGATTTGGGGCAGGAAACTGTTCATCTTATACCTTAATATAAAACAGTGACAATATAAGAAATCTACAGAGCACCCAAAATGTCAGTTTTCTCAAAGATAATGCAATCATAAATAATAATTAACAAGAATAAATGATAACGGCATGTAATATTATTCATATTTGTTGCTTTGGGTCAGAAATATTTAATAATTATCATGATTTGGGGCAGGAAACTGTTCATCTTATATCTTAATATAAAACAGTGACAATATAAGAAATCTACAGAGCACCCAAAATGTCAGTTTTCTCAAAGATAATGCAATCATAAATAATAATTAACAAGACTAAATGATAACGGCATGTAATATTATTCATATTTGTTGCTTTCGTTCAGAAATATTTAATAATTATCATGATTTGGGGCAGGAAACTGTTCATCTTATATCTTAATATAAAACAGTGACAATATAAGAAATCTACAGAGCACCCAAAATGTCAGTTTTCTCAAAGATAATACAATCATGAATAATAATTAACAAGAATAAATGATAACGGCATGTGATATTATTCACATTTGTTGGTTTCGGTCAGAATTATTTAATAATTTTCATGATTTGGGGCAGGAAACTGTTCATGTCAGATTTCAATACAAAACAGTAAGAATGTATGAAACCTGCAGGGCATCCAAGATATCAGTTTTCTCAAAGATAATGCAATCATAAATGATAATAAGCAAGAATGGATGATAACGGCATGTAACATAATTCATATTTATTGGTTTCGGATAGAAATATTTAATAATTTTCATGATTTGGGGCAGGAAACTGTTCATCTTATATCTTAATATAAAACAGTGACAATATATGCAATCTACTGGGCACCCAAAATGTCAGTTTTCTCAAAGATAATGCAATCATAAATAATAATTACCGGTAGCAAGAATAAATGATAACGGCATGTAATATTATTTATATTTGTTGGTTTTGTGCAAAAATATTAAGAAATTATCAAGATTTGGGACAGGAAACTGTTCATCTTATATCTTAATATAAAACAGTGACAATATAAGAAATCTACAGAGCACCCAAAATGTCAGTTTTCTCAAAGATAATGCAATCATAAATGATAATTAGCAAGAATGAATGAAAACTGCTTGTCATATTATTCACATTTGTTGGTTCAGAATATTTAATAATTTTCATGATTTGGGCCGTGGCGCAGTTGGTTAGAGCGCCAGCTTATTAGCACCAGTTCCTCTGTGGTGATCCAAAGGTCGTGGGTTCGAATCCCTGCCGTGCCGAGATTGAACTCATGATACAATTTCACACATGAGCTGAGGCCCGTGCCTAAAGGGTTAACCCGTTATCCTTGTAAATCTGTGACCGGGTGGGTTGTCATGTCAAGGACCTGCGACATGACAATTCAGTGAGGCAGCACTATATCTGCTACAAGTTGGTCTCATCACGAAATGACTGAAATAATGTTGAAAGTGATGTAAAACCCCAAACAAACAAACAAAGCAGGAAACTGTGCATCTCAGATTTCTATAAAAAACAGTGACAATATATGAAATCTACAGGGCACCCAAAATGTCAGTTTTCTCAAAGATAATGCAATCATAAATGATAATTATCATCAATGAATGATAGCAACATGTTATATTATTCACAATTCTTGGTTTTGGTCAGAAATATTAAAATACTATCAAGATATGGGGCAGGAAACTGTGCATCTTACATTTCTTTACAAAAAGGTGACAATATATGAAATCTACAGGGCACCCAAAATGTCAGTTTTCTCAAAGATAATACAATAATAAATGATAATTATCATCAATGAATGATAACAACATGTTATATTGTTCACATTTCTTGGTTTCGATCAGAAATATTAAAATACTATCAAGATATGGGGCAGGAAACTGTCCTTTTACATTTTAATACAAAACAGAGACAAAATATGAAATGTACAGGGCACCCAAAATGTCAGTTTTCTCAAAGATAATGCAATCATAAATGATAATTAGCAAGAATGAATGATAACGGCATGTTACATTATTCACATTTGTTGGTTTCGGTCAGAGATATTTAATAATTTTCATGATTTTGGGCAGGAAACTGTGCATCTCAGATTTCTATACAAAACAGTGACAATATATGAAATCTACTGGGCACCCAAAATGTCAGTTTTCTCAAAGATAATGCAATCATAAATGATAATTAGCAAGAATGAATGATAAAGGCTTGTCATATTATTCACATTTGTTGGTTTCGGTCCGAAATATTTAATAATTTTCAAGATTTGGGGCAGGAAATTGTTCATCTTACATTTTAATACAAAACAGTGACAACATATGAAATCTACAGGGCACCCAAAATGTCAGTTTTCTCAAAGATAATGCAATCATAAATGATAATTAGCAAGAATGAATAATAAAAACATGTTATATTGTTCATATTTCTTGGTTTCGGTCAGAAATATTAAAATACTATCAAGATATGGGGCAGGAAACTGTCCATCTCAGATTTCTATACAAAACAGTGACAATATATGAAATCTACAGGGCACCCAAAATGTCAGTTTTCTCAAAGATAATGCAATCATAAATGATAATTAGCAAGAATGATTGATAACGTCATGTAATATTAATCACATTTGTTGGTTTTGGGAACAAACATTAAAAAATTATCATGATTTGGGGCAGGAAAACCACTTCTCAGATATTATGTAAAATTTTTGTCATATTACAGGTGAGGAAAATGCTGTACACCCAGATACTGACAAGGACTTTGCTGAGGTCAAGGCTAGGAAGTTGAAGGGGTGTGGCTGCAAGAAGCAGGTCTGCTTCTCTTCCTTCACCGAAGATGTCTATGAGCATAGACTCTGCATGTAGCAACCCCCCATAAGAGCCTTATATATATGTGGCTCTGTAACTCTTCATTTTAATATACATTTAGCCAATTGGTTCATTTGGTCAATTGGCTCAATTACCTAAATCTTGTCAATGTTCATGAATCCCACTGATTGGCACTGTAAAGAGTTACGGAGCCACATATATATATATATATATATATTTATAGATGTGGCTCTGTAACTCTATAAAATATATATATATATTTGAAAACTATTTGCTATTTATATACCTGGCCTCGTGAGACTAACATCAGGTTCATCCTGGATTTGTCATAATATTGTCTGGACCTGTGTAATATCTGGTATTTGATCATTGATATATTTCTATAAAAGATTTTCCCACCAACTTACCATAACCTGATAAATGAGAACTGATTACCATCAATTTTGATCTGTATATACTTCTATAAATCGGCAATAAAATTATTTATATTTACAATGACTACTTTGTTATTAATCATTTTGAGTCGTATAGCTATAGACTGCCCATTAGGGCCCACTATCCATAAACCTAACACATATATATATATTGGCTCCGTAACTTTCACTTTTCTAATATGAGATGGGTCCGTAACTATCAATTATAGATATATATATATATATATATATGGCTCCGTAACTCTTTGCATTTTAATATACATTTAGCCAATTGGTTCATTTGGTCAATTGGCTCCATTACCTAAATCTTGTTAATGTTCATTAATCTCACTTTTGATGGCTATTTTATTGTCTTACCCATATATATATAGGGCCCATTACCCATAAACCTAACACATATATATATATATATATATATATCGGCTCCGTAACTTTCACTTTTCTAATATGAGATGGCTCCGTAACTATCACTTTTCTAATATGAGATGGGTCTGTAACTATCAATTATAGATATATATATATATGTGGCTCTGTAACTCTTCATTTTAATATACATTTAGCCAATTGTTTCCTTTGGTCAATTGGCTCCATTACCTAAATCTTGTTAATGTTCATGAATCCCACTAAGTGGCACTTTTGATGGCTATTTTATTGTCTTACCCATACATATAGGACCCATTACCCATAATTAAACCTAACACATATATATATATTGGCTCCGTAACTATCACTTTTCTAATATGAGATGGGTCCGTAACTATCAATTATAGTTATAGCTAAATGTATATTAAAATGTAAAGAGTTACTGAGCCACATATATATATATATAACTATGATTGATATTTACGGACCCATCTCATATTAGAAAAGTGATAGTTACGGAGCCATCTCATATTAGAAAAGTGATAGTTACGGAGCCATCTCATATTAGAAAAGTGATAGTTACGGAGCCAATATATATATATATGTTAGGTTTATGGGTAATGGGCCCTATATATATGTATATATATCTGTATATATCTGTATATAACTATGATTGATAGTTGCGGAGCCATCTCATATTAGAAAAGTGATAGTCACGGAGCCATCTCATATTAGAAAAGTGATAGTTATGGAGCCATCTCATATTAGAAAAGTGATAGTTACGGAGCCGATATATATATGTGTTAGGTTTGTCGGTAATGGGTCCTATATGTATGGGTAAGATATGTATATATATATATGGCTCTGTAACTCTTTACATTTTAATATACAGCCAATTGGTTCATTTGGTCAATTGGCTCCATTACCTAAATCTTGTTAATGTTCATTAATCCCACTTTGGATGGCTATTTTATTGTCTTACTGATATATATAGGGCCTATTACCCATAAACCTAACACACATATATATATATATATATATAAATATATATATTGGCTCCGTAACTATCAATTTTCTAATATGAGATGGGTCTGTAACTATTAATTATAGATATATATATATATATATATGTTGCTCCGTAACTCTTTACATTTTAATATACATTTAGCAAATTGGTTCATTTGGTCATTTGGCTCCATTACCTAAATCTTGTTTATGTTCATAAATCTCACTTTTGATGGCTATTTTATTGTCTTACCCATACATATAGGACCCATTACCCATAATTAAACCTAACACATATATATATATATATATATATATTGGCTCCGTAACTATCACTTTTCTAATATGAGATGGGTCCGTAACTATCAATTATAGTTATAGCTAAATGTATATTAAAATTTAAAGAGTTACTGAGCCACATATATATATATATATCTATATATAACTATGATTGATAGTTACGGAGCCATCTCATATTAGAAAAGTGATAGTTACGGAGCCATCTCATATTAGAAAAGTGATAGTTACGGAGCCATCTCATATTAGAAAAGTGATAGTTACGGAGCCATCTCATATTAGAAAAGTGATAGTTACGGAGCCAATATATATAAATATATATATGTTAAGTTTATGGGTAATGGGCCCTATATATATGTATATATATCTGTATATATCTGTATATAACTATGATTGATAGTTGCGGAGCCATCTCATATTAGAAAAGTGATAGTTACGGAGCCAATATATATATATATGTGTTAGGTTTATGGGTATTGGGCCCTATATATATGTATATATATCTGTATATATCTGTATATAACTATGATTGATAGTTGCGGAGCCATCTCATATTAGAAAAGTGATAGTCACGGAGCCATCTCATATTAGAAAAGTGATAGTTATGGAGCCATCTCATATTAGAAAAGTGATAGTTACGGAGCCGATATATATATATATGTGTTAGGTTTGTCGGTAATGGGTCCTATATGTATGGGTAAGATATGTATATATATATATGTGGCTCCGTAACTCTTTACATTTAAATATACATTTAGCAAATTGGTTCATTTGGTCAATTGGCTCCATTACATAAAAGTAGTTGGCACTTTTGATTTCTATTATATTGTCTTACCCATATATACAGGGCCCATTACCCATAAATATATTGGCTCCGTAACTATCAATTTTCTAATATGAGATGGGTCTGTAACTTTTAATTATAGATATATATATATATGTATATATATGTTGCTCCGTAACTCTTTACATTTTAATATACATTTAGCAAATTGGTTTATTTGGTCATTTGGCTCCATTACCTAAATCTTGTAAATGTTCATTAATCTCACTTTTGATGGCTATTTTATTGTCTTACCCATATATATAGGGCCCATTACCCATAAACCTAACACATATATATATATATATATCGGCTCCGTAACTATCACTTTTCTAATATGAGATGGCTCCGTAACTATCACTTTTCTAATATGAGATGGCTCCGTAACTATCACTTTTCTAATATGAGATGGCTATTTTATTGTCTTACCCATACATATAGGACCCATTACCCATAATTAAACCTAACACATATATATATATATTTATATATTGGCTCCGTAACTATCACTTTTCTAATATGAGATGGGTCCGTAACTATCAATTATAGTTATAGCTAAATGTATATTAAAATGTAAAGAGTTACTGAGCCACATATATATATATATCTATATATGACTATGATTGATAGTTACGGAGCCATCTCATATTAGAAAAGTGATAGTTACGGAGCCATCTCATATTAGAAAAGTGATAGTTACGGAGCCATCTCATATTAGAAAAGCGATAGTTACGGAGCCATCTCATATTAGAAAAGTGATAGTTACGGAGCCATCTCATATTAGAAAAGTGATAGTTACGGAGCCAATATATATATATATGTTAGGTTTATGGGTAATGGGCCCTATATATATGTATATATATCTGTATATATCTGTATATAACTATGATTGATAGTTGCGGAGCCATCTCATATTAGAAAAGTGATAGTTACGGAGCCAATATATATATATATGTGTTAGGTTTATGGGTATTGGGCCCTATATATATGTATATATATCTGTATATATCTGTATATAACTATGATTGATAGTTGCGGAGCCATCTCATATTAGAAAAGTGATAGTCACGGAGCCATCTCATATTAGAAAAGTGATAGTTATGGAGCCATCTCATATTAGAAAAGTGATAGTTACGGAGCCGATATATATATATGTGTTAGGTTTGTCGGTAATGGGTCCTATATGTATGGATAAGACAATAAAATAGCCATCCAAAGTGGGATTAATGAACATTAACAAGATTTAGGTAATGGAGCCAATTGACCAAATGAAACAATTGGCTAAGTGTATATTAAAATGTAAAGAGTTACGGAGCCACATATATATATATATATTTATATATGTGGCTCCGTAACTACCTGTTTTTGATAGTGGCTCCGTAACTATCACTCTGTACTTGAAAAAAGTTACGGAGCCACATATATATTAAAAAATCAAGAGTTACGGAGCCACCAAAATATATATATTTTATTAATGGACAGAATTAATTCATATCCATAAAGTAAATAGAATATGTTTCCTGTGACCTTTTCAGTCAAAAGAGGATATATGCCAGATGAGAGTTTTCTGAATAAATCCACTTTAAACATGTGGCTCCGTAACTATCACTTTTATAACGTGGCTCCGTAACATACAATCCATATATATATATATATATATATATATATATATATATATATATATATATATATATATATATATATATATATATATATATATATATATATATATATATATATATATATATATACATGATATATCAGTAAATAATAAGTAATATATAAGTAATAAATAATGACTAAAACTATACACAAAATATGTGTTTGGAGTAACATTTGGCCATAGCACACAAGTGAAGCAGTTTGTGTGGCAACATGGTAGCACCATGCCACTGAGCAATAAATCTCCTTCAATTAGAATGCTGTAAATTGTTACTCATGGTTTCATGTGTTGTATGTGAGATAATTCACAGAGCTGATATAGTTTTAAGCTGCAATCAAAACAGATATAGGGATCAGATTGATGGTGGTAGTACGCCTAATATAAATGTGGGCCCTAAAATGTTCCATTGCAGGTTTGTACTAGGACACTCATCTACTTGGTAGGATATGGCTTGCTATATGCCATACATTTGTAACATGTTTCTACCTGAGATACTGCAAGTATTTGGCCTATTTGCAGTGTGTCCAGTACAATAACTATTCAGCACATATACATTTGTGAATTACCGATGAGGGTATTAGTATAGGTTTTTCTCAAATTTCTTTATAGAACCTTGTATATTTAGACCTCTCATCCAATTGCCATTGTCTTCTAGCACCTTTTTCTAGTAATAATAATAATAATAATAATAATAATAATAATAAAATTTGTATACTTTTTAACAAAGCAGTTTCAGTGCTGTGATATTCCTTATAGGCAGACTGGAACTTGTCAGTAAGGCCATTCCTTACAAGATGAGGGACTAATTGGTTGGCTACTGCCCTTTCAGTTAACTTTGAGATAAAAGTCAGGTTTGAAACAGGCCTGTAGTTCTTCTCAATTAGTTCAAGACCAAGTTTCTTCAGCAGAGGTGTTATAATGGCTATCTTCATATTTTCTGATACTTCCGATTCCATCAGTGATTTATTTATAATGGAAGTAATTAATGGAAGAAGATCATCTAGGAGGTCAAGCAGGAGCCAGGTTGGGATAGGATCCAGCTCACATATTTTCTTTGCAGACATCTTGATTAATTTACGCACGTCATCTATGGTCAAAGGTATGAACCTATTCAGACATGCTGTACTATTGTTCGTAGTGTCACCTGGTGGCAGATACTGGCTAACTGGCGCCATATCAATTTCCCGGCGTATCCTTTCAATTTTTTCTAGAAAGAATGTGTTAAACTTCTCAGCTTGAGAGACATCATAGTCAGTTTGGGGCATTGGTGTGTCCTTTTTCTTGTGCATGACTGTGTCTATGACTCTAAAAAGTTTTTTTGGGTCATGTTTATTTTCCTCAACCAGGTTGGAAAAATATATAGATTGAGCCGATTTCAGCAAGGAATTATACTTATTTCTCTGAGACTTGTATAATTCTTTATCAATCTGAGAATCAGTCTTGTTCATTTTCCTCTCTAGTTTCCTCTTGAGAGACCTTTCCTGCTTTAATTGATCACTCATCCAAGGAACAGGTTTTGCGCTGGGTGACTTTGGCATGTTTGGTGGGAGCATGTTTATCCATGAGTGATGTGAGTTTCTTGTCATAGTAATCCACCATGTCACTCAATGATAGGTGTTCCCATCTTCCAGTTGTACTAGTTAGGGATCTGATGTCATCTCTTATGGATTGGAGATCCAGTCCCTTAAAATTCCTGTACTTGATCCATTTTTTGGTTGGTTTGGGGGGTGAGATACCCAGGTATAGCTTAATCATTTTATGATCAGATATGTACTCATCAACCAGGTGGCTCTTAAGAAACTTGTTCCCCTTGAAAGTGATGATGAGATCAAGAGTGTTCCCTAACCTATGGTTTGGTTCATGCACCCATTAGTTCATGTCAAAGGTGGAGAGAATGTCATTGAACTTTATGACGTCAGGTTTATTAGGTTTGTTGACGTGGAAATTGTAGTCACCTAAAAAGATGACTTCATGACTAAAAGAACCATAATGTGCCACCAGCTGAGTAAACTCATCATACCTATTCCCATCTGATGGTGTACCTATTCCCATCTGATGGTTCAGGTCTGTAAATCATTACAAAGGTGAATTTCTTTCCTTTGATTAGCAGGGATGCTTCCAGAAGCTCCATGGTCCTAACATTAGGTTGGGTCAACCTATTGGTTTTGAAGGGGAGTTCCGCACGATGCAACACACCCAGTCCTCCTCCCAGGCGTCCAATTCGTGGGAATGACTGAAACTTGAGAGCTCCCTCCTCAAGTTCATTCCTCACCCTCTCTTCATTGATATCATGTAACCATGACCAAAAAGGGCATCCAGGTTATGCTCAGAGAAGTAGTCTTTCACTAGAAGAACTTTCCCTTGGATGCTTTGGACATTACAGGATCCAATTATGAGTTTATTAGCAGAGGCAAGCGAAATTGATTTGGCCCCAATACCATTAGCTCGTGCGCCCTTCCAGCGAGTTGTGTCAGACGCGCAAGCTGAAGGCAGACTTTCAATGGACGTACGTGACCTGGAACGCGTATTACGACGTCTATCAAGACTAGAGACAGAATTTTCACAGGTAATCCCCGGAAGAACAACTTTATTCTTACGAGAATGCAGTGGCAGTTTAATTGAGTGGGTATTGGCAGAGAAGGGTTTTCTACTTGTGGCCGGTGCTCCAATTAAGCACGTTGTGTGAGAACAGCAAGATTGAGTTTGACCTACAATACACATCTGTGACCAAGAATGTGTATTGCACATTTTTGTACCACAAGAACACGTGTTTGCACAGTTGGGCATTAGATTTTTACAGTAATACATTGGTAATTTACTTGTGTGTATAGTAGGAGAAGCTAGGCTACGAAGTGAAGCAGGTAGGTTGTAATGTAGGTCAAAACGGGGGAATGGCAGGCAGGAATGGTTGCTCATTATTAAAATCCTAAAGTTTTTAGTGGCGCCATCTAGCCACCATTAAATGCGCCGGGGAATCGCTTCATAAATAACATCATGGGACCCCCCTTAACGCACATACAAATTTAGTGACCTTTGAATTGACCTGTGCCAGTCATTTTTTATTTGGGAAAATAGGATTTATTTTATTTAAATCTTAAAATACTAAAAGTTTTGAGTGGCGCCATCTAGCCACCGTTAAATGCGCCATGGAATCGCTTCATTAATAACATCAAGGGACCCCCCTTAACCCACATACAAAATTTGGTGACCTTTGAATTGACCTGTGCAAGTCATTTTTTACTTGGATTTGTTTGTTTGGGGTTTTACATCACTTTCAACATTATTTCAGTTATTTCGTGATGAGACCTACTCACTGAATTGTCATGTCGCAGGTCCTTGACATGACAACCAACCCGGTCACAGATTTACAAGGACAACGGGTTAACCCTTTAGGCACGGGCCTCAGCTCATGTGTGAAATTGTGTCATGAGTTCAATCTCGGCACGGCCGGGGTTCGAACCCACAACCTTTGGATCACCACAGAGGAACTGGTGCTAATAAGCTGGCGCCCTAACCAACTGCGCCACGGCCCGTGGCCTATTTTTTACTTGGAAAAATAGGATTTATTTTATATAAATCTTAAAATACTAAAAATTTTGAGTGGCGCCATGTAGCCACCGTTAAATGTGCCGGGGAATCGCTTTCTAAAAACCATCATGGGACTTCCCTTAACACACATACAAAATCTGGTGACCTTTGAATTGACCTGCGCCAGTCATTTTTTAGTTGGAATATTATGTTTCATTTTTATCTCATTATTAAAATCCTAAAGTTTTGAGTGGCGCCATCAAGCCACCGTTAAATCTGCCGGGGAATCGTTTCATAAATAACATCATGGGACCACCCTTATTGCACCTATACAATTTCGTGACCTTTGAATTGACCTGCGGCAGTCATTTTTTACTTGGAAAAATAAGATTTATTTGATTTAAATCTTAAAATTCTAAAAGTTTTGAGTGGCGCCATCTAACCACCGTTGAAAGCGCCGGGGAATCGCTTCATAAATAACATCAAGGGACCCCCATTAACAAACATACAAAATTTGGTAACCTTTAAATTGACCTGCACAAGTCATTTTTTACTTGGAAAAATAGGATTTATTTAATATAAATCTTAAAATACTAACAATTTTGAGTGGCGCCATCTAGCCACCGTTTCATGTGCCAGGGAAGAGCTCCATAAATACCATCATGGGACCCCCCTTAACCCACATACAAAATTTGGTGACCTTTGAATTGACCTGTGAAAGTCATTTTTTACTTGGAAAAATAGGATTTATTTAATATAAATCTTAAAATACTAACAATTTTGAGTGGCGCCATCTAGCCACCGTTTAATGTGCCGGGGAAGCGCTCCATAAATACCATCATGGGAAACCCCCTTAACCCACATACAAAATTTGGTGACCTTTGAATTGACCTGTGAAAGTCATTTTTTACTTGGAAAAATAGGATTTATTTTATATAAATCTTAAAATACTTAAAATTTTGAGTGGCGCCATGTAGCCACTGTTAAATGCGCCGGGGAATCGCTTTCTAAAAACTATCATAGGACTTCCCTTAACCCACATACAAAATTTGGTGACCTTTGAATTGACCTGCGCCAGTCATTTTTTAGTTGGAATATTATGTTTCATTTTTATCTCATTATTAAAATCCTAAAGTTTTGAGTGGCGCCATCTAGCAACTGTTAAATACGCCGGGGAATCGCTTCATAAATAACATCATGGAACCCCCCTCAACGCACATACAAATTTGGTGACCTTTGAATTGACTTGCGGCAGTCATTTTTTACTTGGAAAAATAGGATTTATTTTATTTAAATCTTAAAATACTAAAAGTTTTGAGTGGCGCCAACTAGCAACCGTTAAATGCGCCTGGGAATGGCTTTCTAAATAACGTCATGGGACCTCCCTTAACCCACATAAAAAAATTGGTGACCTTTGAATTGACCTGTGCCAGTCATTTTTTAGTTGAAATATTATGTTTCATTTTTATCTCATTATTAAAATCCTAAAGTTTTGAGTGGCGCCATCTAGCCAGCGTTGAATGCGCCGGTAAATCACTTCATAAATAACATCATGGGACCCCCCTTAAACCACATACAAAATTTGGTGACCTTTGAATTGACCTGCGGCTGTCATTTTTTACTTGGAAAAATAGGATTTATTTTTTTTAAATCTTAAAATACTAAAAGTTTTGAGTGGCACCATCTAGCCACCGTTAAATGCACATACAAATTTGGTGACCTTTGAATTGACTTGCGCCAGTCATTTCCTACTTGGAAAAATAGGATTTATTTTATTTAAATCTTAAAATACTAAAAGTTTTGAGTGGCGCCTGGAAGGTCGTCAAAGTCAAGTCAGAAGTCAATGTATAATCAGAGACACAAGTATTACTATAACAAAAGAAGGATCCACTGTATAAAATGAAAATACTCACGATAATGTGCAGTGGGACACAACTTTAAGAACTGGCCAGTCAGTAACACAAAAGTCGATCTGATAAACGAAGTGCGGAGACCACAACGATGGAACGAAGCACGTAGGCAGGATGAAGCTACTTGAAGGCGCGGATGCTGAAAGTGTCTGAGATGTCAGCGGAACCGCTATATCATCCAGCAGCATCGCGCACACAGCGTCCAATCCTGCGTACGCAGGTAACAAAGTGGTAGGCAGCCTGTCATGAGTCATGCGGGGAACAGAGGGAAACACACTAACGAGGAGAGAAGCCAATTTTGCAAGGTCAATTAGTAAGGGTCTGATGGGCACAGATCAGAGTGTCACCAACAACAGACAAAGGCCACATGGAAATGTGGGAAAACAGATGTCAATCAAATCATCATGAAGAACAAGGCTAAACATAAATAAATTCTAATAAGCTGGTATAAACGGGGCCATATGAAGGTCATCAGAGTAAAGTACCCGAAAGGTTGCTTTTGAGACAAAAGTGGGTTAGGATGTCTAAATTGGCAACATCGTGTACCAATAGATTTTCGGCAAAAGGCAATTATAGCAGGCTGTTCGTAGGATACAAGAAGCGAGTCAACAAAGAATAAGGAGACAATTATGTGTGGCTGAAGCAACAACTAAACACAACGAACAAGGGAAGGGATTTGTAAGAAACGACAAAATCTACAACAATACAACACCTAACAAACTAATCAATTCACTTTTTTCGTTCCCGGACAGTAGGGGGAGGGGTGGCAAGTACATCTGCCTGAGTCTTTTTTCCCAAGAAGGAAAACGGTTCCCATGTATTGTCTTTGGAACTATAATTCTTCCATTTAATCAAGTATTCCATTTCTTGTGAGCCTTTACGCTGTTTCAGAATACGCTCAATTTCATACTGTGTATCAGACTCGTCATCCGCGTCGTCAGCATCAGAGTCGGGTGGGACGGCAGCTTGTGCCGGTACATCACTATCACCGGGGTCTGGTGGGTCATTTTCCGGTAAAAGGTCCGAGGGTGGGATTGCATCTGCCGGGAGGTCGTCACCCGGTGGGTTGCCGTCTTCGAATTGCAGTGGGGAAACAGGGCGATCGATACGCGTGATGCAAGGGCGAAATCTGGTAACATGAATAGAGGACTTGGGCTCTATATGGGTGTCACAGGCACGTACTTTGAAGTTGAGTGGAGCAGTTTGCTCGATTAAGTAATATGGGCCACTGTAGGGGGATTTAAGCTTACGGCCAGGGACTTTGGTGGCGGGGGAGTAAATCCATACTTTATCACCAACTTGAAACTTCCACCCTTTATTCCGGGAATCATGATAAGACTTCATTTTAGCTTGCATGACTTCGTTATTTTCCTTCGCCCATTTGCGCGCAGTCTCAACACGTTCAAACATGTTGCGCACATAGTGCCTGACAGAGGGACTGGGGTGCGTAGGGTCGGGCAGGGACGTCTCAAACGGGTGTTTGGCGTCACGACCAGTCATTAAGAATAACGGGCTATACATCGTGGCTTGATGAACCGACAATCGCATGGCAAACAATGCAGAGGGCAAGAACAAATCCCAAGAAGTAGGCTTATCATGACAAAGTCGTGTCAGATTTTTTTAGATAGACTGAACACTCCGCTCGGCCATTCCATTGCTACGAGGGCAGTAAGGCGTAGTCATGACCTTTCGAGCCTGCATTAATTTACACAATTCCTCTGCGATAACGCTAGCGTAACACCCGCCACGATCGCTTACAATAGATTCAACATTTCCCCAGCGGCACCAAATATCTTCAAAGAGGCGTTCTGCCACCGAGACGGCTGACTGATCAGGGAGGGGAAAGGCTTCAGGGAAACGTGTGAGAGCGTCTTGAAAAACAAGAATATATTTGTTACCACGGTCTGTTTTGGGGAGTGGGCCGATAAGATCAGTGTGAACCCGCTGGAAGGGGCGTGAAACAGGAATAGGGCGCAGAGAACCCTGTCTATTTTTTGGGAGTTTACTAGTTTTGCTACAAACTGAGCAGGACTGGACCCAGTTCATGATATCACTATGCATGCCGGGCCAATAATATTTCTGGCGAATTGTAAAATACAATTTGTCAGTTCCCAAATGAGCACCCATTGAGCTATTATGAAAAGCCTCGAGTAAATCATGGCGGAGGGTGGGCGGGATAACCAGTTGAGTTTTGCAGTGGTCCTTGGCCGGGCCTTTACCTGGGGTCACGTACAAATGAAATAAAACATCTTCTTGTAAGTAATAATCGTCTACTTGCGCGAGGAGTTTGCGGGCCTCACGCTGGGTAGAAGGGAGGTGGGCTGATTTGAAATACTTGATGAAGGACTGAAGGGAGGGATCAGCAGATTGTTTCACACCAATGTCACTGAAGGTGTACAAAGTGCCGGATGACTGGTTAAGATCAGACAAGCATTGGGCAGCCTCATCGGGGAGGACTGGTTGAGGGTCAATATCGTGGGGCAAGTCAGAGACAGCAGCTAATTTAAGCTCTAGCTCCGGGGTGGGGTCCGGTTCCAACGGATACGTGCGAAGACTGAGGCTGTCAGCGTGCGGGATCGATTTCCCTTGTTTGTGGACAATCTCATAACGAAATTGTTGGAGGGTCAACATCCACCTTCCCAGGCGGCCTTTAGGTTCAGAACGAAATAGCCACTGTAGGGCAGAATGGTCAGTCACGATAGTGAATTTCTCGTACTTAAGATACGGCTCATGTTGTTTACAAGCGGCAATGATGCTGAGGCATTCCCGCTCGGTGCAGGTATAATTTTGTTCAGCAGCGTTTAGGGCTCGGCCACCATAAGCAATGACACGTTCGGAACCATCCTGTAATTGACTTAAAACGTTCCCGATCGCAAAAAGACTGGCATCTGTTGTAATAATGAATGGGTTATCGGGTTCAATGCGAGGGAAAGCCAGTATCGGAGCCGATACCAATTTCGCCTTGAGAGAGTCAAAGGCAGCCTGTTTTATTTTATCCCATTCAAACGTGCTCTTTTTACTGGTGAGAACATTAAGCGGCTGAGCAATTTTCGCATATCCCTCCACAAACCGACGATATTAACCTGACAGACCCAGAAAGGCTCGTACGTCTTTGCAAGAGGTGGGCACAGGGTATTCATCAACAGCCGTAGTTTTCGAGGGATCCACTTCTATACCGTTTTTAGATATGATGTGGCCGAGGTATTTAACCTGCTTTTTTGCGAAAAAACATTTGTCAGTGCGGAGCTTCAATTTAGCCTTGCGGAAACGCGTGAAAACTCGTGTAAGATTGGTCAAATGACGCTCAAAAGAGGGGCTGTGGACCAGGACATCGTCTAAATATATGAGGCAGAGGTCAGAGAGGCCCTGTAACACAGTTTCCATGAGACGTTGGAATGTTGGGGGTCCGTTGATGACACCAAACGGGAGACGTTTATATTCATAAAGACCACGATGGGTGATGAAAGCGGTCAGGGGTCGGGAGTTGGGGTGAACGCTCACTTGGTGGAACCCGCCCATGAGGTCAAGTGTGCTTATGTGTGTTAATCTACGAGCTCCCAAGCTGTCCAGGGTGTCCTGAATATGCGGCAACGGAAAAGAGTCAGGCACGGTGACTTCATTAAGTTTCCGAAAATCTATGCACATACGGTACGAGACAGTGCCATCTTGGGCTGGCTTCTCAACTAGAACGGCTGGGAAAGCCCACGGACTGTTGGAGGGTCGAATAATGTCCTTGTCTAGGAGGCGTTGTACCTCTTTGTCTATAATACCCCGTTGCTTATAACCGGCACGGTATGGCCATAGCTTAATGGGACTAACCGACCCTCTGAGATAAATAGTATGTTGTACAACATTTGTGTCACTGAATTCGCCATCACGGGTCGTGAATATGTCACTTAAAGAAGAAATGAGACGTTTCAGGGAATCTCTCTGGGTAGATGACAGATCAGAATTTGTAAGGTCAATTTTGTGATGGGGGTCTGGGTCGGCAGGAGATGCCCAAATGGGAGCTAATTCTATATCATTTGCGGTGTCACCGGCAGGAGTTCCCCATATGAGGTCCAAAGTGGGGAGCTCTTGCGGCTCAGAACCAAGGGGAATGGGGTCGAAATAGCCGACTGCAACGCCCTTTGGTAAGGTGACAGCATTATCGGCCATATTCATTAAACGTACGGGCACCCTCTGATCGTCGTGGACAGTAGCAAAAACTCTTGCCATGGCAACCTCAGGGTAGGAGGGTAATTCACCATCCATAGTGCAAACACCTAAAAGGCCGGACAGATTACTAGGTTTGAGGCGAGCATGAGTTGTAAATTCAGACTTGGCAGGGATTCTGATTGTCTCAGACAGACCTAATTTCGGGGACAATTTAAAGGCAACACCGCGTTGAGCGAAGTCAAGGACTACGCCATAAGCTGTAAAAAAATCGCGCCCCAGTATAACGGGATATTGTAAGTCAGGGACCACCTGAAAACAGATAAGACACTCTTGATCTCCGATGAGTAGGTGAAGATGGGTTTGAAAGTGGATAGGGACTGAGCTGCCCTCTGCAACCACAACAATCTTGCTGGCCGAGGCTTGTCGTGGGAATGAGTCGTCAGGACAGAAAGCATGTACGGAGGCATGCGTGATGATGCTACGTTGAGCTCCAGAGTCGAATAAGTCATCTATGGTGCTAAACTTGGTTTTTGTCGCGATGCGGCCATCAGGAGAGAGGGGGAAGAATTTTATATCATTGTTCAAAAGGACAGGGGAATCTAGTGGTACAGAGGCGGGGCAGGCGGAGACCAAGGGATTGTCATGTGAGTCAAGGGAATGAGGGGACATCTTTGCAAAGTAACAGTGAACCTCGTTCAATATGTCTGATTTACTATGGTTTATTGCGATATTAAACGAATTAATACTCCTATCACGTGGCTCACGGATCTTCCGTGGCAAGTGGTCGTTGATCTCCTTCTTGGCTCCTAGACTGGGGTCTGACTCTGTGCTCTGCGTGACTACCAACAACGACCCGGATTCGCGGTTGCGCATCTCTTTTAAGGGGCCACTCCGCGTCATCTGTGTGTGGTTGCCTACGTGGCTTCCTTACGCGTCATCAAATGGACTCGTCCTGCCTGCATATCCAACTTCGGCTCGTCCATCTTACACGTGACTTTCACGGAGTGGTGGTTATGGTGACTCATCAACCATCAGTATCGTGTTATTGTCTATGAATGTCTATATATTTCCAAGAGTCTCTGGGTGTGTATTCTATATCCTTGATGTTGTCTGTAACGTGTTCTATAATACCACTGTGTATCCTTAATTTTTGTGCTTAAACCTCATGTACTTGGGCGTAGTATTTTTATCTCGATGTACACTACGTTCATTACAATGGGTTATTGATGTATCTTAGATAAATTGTACGTCTGGTCTAGGTTGGGATTTGGCATGAGCGCTTGGCAATTTAATCACATCTTGAGTAAGTGTTTTCTATAGGTGATTTTGCTTTTAATTATAAGTATATACTCTCGCCTGAAACACGAGGACGTGTTTAGTGGAAGGAGGGCCGAGTGTAGGATCTTATAGGCCCTCTCCCGAAAAAAAAATTGTGAAAACAAGTACATTCTAGTTTTTCAAGATGCCCTTACTCGTTTTCCAGTGGCTTTTCCCTTACCAGATTCATCGGCCCTGTCCGTGGCCGAATGTCTTTTTGAAGATATTTGGTGTAGATGGGGAAATGTTGAATCTATTGTTAGTGATCGTGGTGGTTGTTATGCTAGTGTAACTGCTGAAGAGCTTTGCAAGTTAATGGCCGCAAGAAAGGTCATGACAAAGCCATACTGCCCTGGCAGTAACAGCATGGCAGAACATAGTGTGCAGTCCATTTATAAAAACTTGACACTTCTCTGTCATGACAAACCTACATCATTGGATTTATTCCTCCCGTCCGCTCTATTTGCTATGCATGCTTCCGTACATCAGGCTACACTGTATAGCCCTCCCTTCTTGATGACAGGTAGAGATGCCAAGCATCCTTTTGATACAGCACTCCCTGACCCTACCCACCCTAGTCATTCTGTCCGCCACTACGTGAAGAACATGTTCGAACGTGTCGAGACAGCACGTAAATGGGCCAAAGAAAACAATGAGGTCATGCAGTCTAAGATGAAATCTTATCATGACATGAAAAACAAAGGCTGGCATTTTCAGGTCGATGATAAAATGTGGATTTATTCTCCTGCTACTAAAGTCCCTGGGAGAAAGCTTAAATCACCATACAGTGGTCCATATTATTTGATCGAGCAAACTGCTCCTTTGAATTTAAAGTTCATGCTTGTGATACGCACGTTGAGCCAAATTCTTCAATACATGTTAACTGATTTCATCCTTGTATTACACGCTTCGACCGCCCTGTCTCCCCGCTTCAATTAGAAGACGGTGTTCCACCGGGAAATGACTTCACAAGTGATGTTCTTCCACCCACAGACCTTTTACCAGAAACTGACCCAGCAGATTCTCAAAATTCTGTGGATGAGACACATGTTGTAGACCCCCATAGTTCTAACACTGAAAATGATGACAATGATTCTGTTATAGTGCGAAGCATAATTCGTGGGAACCTTTCTCTTTTCTGAATAAACAGGCTCAAAAAGATGTTCTTGCCGACCCCCCTCTTTCAACTCATGAACAAAAGAAGTAATATTCTTTACCTGCCGATATAGTGTTCATATATATGTTATTCCTTATTACACAATTTCCTTTATACTGAGACTTCACATTTGGATTGTTAGAAAACTGCACTCACAGTAGGGTTATAATGAATATTCAATTTCCATTTCATGTCAGGGTTGCATCTGGTGACTAACTCATATTTGATGACTCATACCCTCTCCCTGACCCGGTCATCCTCTATATAGGACAACATTAATTTCAACTAAGCGCAGATTGATGCAGATTTGACCTTTTACACAGTAGTTCTTATTTAAAACGTGTTTATAGAATATGAATTGCAGTAATAACTCTTTATCCCTGTGTTCGAATGCTCTCAGAGCGGCCTTATTTGAAAAGGCCTGTGTTCCCTAAGTGACAATGTCCAAGGCTAATATCGCTTTTGAAGTGCCAATTGACCCTGTGACCTACATCAGCTAATTTACACCCTGCAGCTGTGTTAGGGCTGTGTGCTTTGGATGTGTGGTGTATGTGTGACAGAGTAGTGAAGTTGACTTCAATTGTCTTCTTACTTCATTTGTCTCCTGCACTCCTCTGCGCTGACATCTACACTTTATCCTGCGTACTTCGTTCCTCAACTTTGGTTGACAACAATTTCATACAACAAATTATCTTGTGTATTGCCAACTGGCCAGTAATTTGAGTTGAAACCTTCTGAAGATTAACCGTGAGTATTCTCAATTCTTTGATAATCATTGTTTCCGCATTTATGATGGTACCAATATTTTTTGTTTTTTTCTGGCTTCCCCTCACCATGATTTCATGACTTGACGAACTATGGCACAATGATTACTTACGAATATAGATATTTTATGCTTGTACAAGCTTATTTGAAAGATAGATGAATTTTCCTACCATATTGCCGCAACAGTAATAAGTTGCGATGCACTGCATTCCACAGACTTGTAGGATTGACTGTTCTGGCATAATCCTGTAATGATTTCGGCATGACAACCGAGAAAGCAGGTGACACTGACGATGATTGTATTTCTTATATTTTATATCATACATGGTTAGGACTTGAAGATTGATTTTGAAATACATGGGCTATGTATATTTATATATATATTCCGTAACAGTAAATAAGTTACGATGACGGTTACGATGACCGTTCTGGCATAATCCTGATAGATTTCGGCACTATGACCGTGAAAAGCAGGTGACTGTTATAGATTAATTTGTATGGTACAAGATGATTTAATTTGATTCCGTAACTAGTCACAAGTTACAAAGACAGTGTAGCCACAGAGTAGATTAACTGTTCTAGGATAATCCTGAAAGATTTCAGCTTTACCTCCCTGAAAGCAGGTGACACAATTGATATTATTGACACAATTGACAATTGATATTATACACAATTAATATTGCTGAGATACTGATATTATAGAGACAACTGATATTACTGATAGCAATGAGAGAGTACTGTTATTTACAAAATGGATGACTTTTTTTAATTAACGATCTATCACTGACACTCATTACTCTGAGTATGTTGAATCCTAGTACTATTTGAGATTCGTAAGTTTTGACCTATGGACACGTTTTGCTGACTGAAAACATTGAACGAATTAGGATTAAGTTGCGTTTGTACGGCGTAGAATACGTCCCGCATGTATAAATATTGCCTATATGCTGATATTGGAAACCCACTCTACATTATCGTGTAGTGTATAACATTCATTAATTAATCTGAGTTTTGATAAGATTGCTATAGAATATAAGATTATAATATTGTATAAGGTTAAGACGCTGTTTGATATTTTCCACAATACGCAAGTTGCATAAACCGCAGTATTACCCACTATTAAACTCATGATTCACCCT
Source organism: Amphiduros pacificus (assembly GCA_949316495.1). NCBI lineage: Eukaryota > Metazoa > Annelida > Polychaeta > Phyllodocida > Hesionidae > Amphiduros > Amphiduros pacificus. Next base: position 5,687,677 of record OX439011.1, read on the forward strand.
TCTACTTGTTGTATAACCAAGTGCAAAATACGCTATACCAGGTGTCACAGCCCTCAGCAGTGACTCACATCTTTATTTAGATGTTAGTTTACCTCTTGCTGTAAAGGACAATGCATTCACTATTTATTAAGTATCCTCTTTTCCGATATACTACGATGCAACCTCGGCTTATGCAGATGAGTACATATATGCAAACACTACAAGGGACCACTGCCCTTCAATCAATGTCCTACAGCATACCAGTTAATGACACAAATCCCTTTAGGCATGGAGCATAAGCCTCTGGGACTGCAAGGAATAGCCTTGGCCCGTAAGTTTTGGAAAAGTGAACTATCAGACTATCCAGACCAGAATTTAGCAAAACAGCTTATTAAAAGTGCCCATGACAGGGTCAGGATTGGATTCCAAATGGCCAAATGATACAGTGTTAGGAAATTGCTGGCAATCCTCAGTGAAACACAGTAAAGTAGTGGACAAATACAAATAACAAAACCAAGCACTAGGCAGAATTTAGATTTAGATTTTAGCCAAACAGCTTCTTAAAAGTGTCCATGATGATGTCAGGATCGATTCCATGTGCCAAATAATCCTCAGTGGAACACAGTTAAGCAGTGGACAAATTCAAATGAGAAAACCAAGCACTAGGCAGAAATGAGGGCCTTTTCAGTCATGAGGACCTCCCCCTAGGATATAGTGCATCCCCGCTGGGAGCCTTCCACAAAATCACCAATAACAAGACCAGGGTAATACATGACTTATCAGTGAATGATAACATCAACCCCAAGTATTGCTCTATTAAATATGTGACAATATATGATGTTGTTAAGCTAGTGGACAACTATTCATCACCTTGGGCCGCTAAATGCAATTTTAGCTCAGCCTTCCAAGCAGTGAACTTTCACCCTAATGATCACAAATTAGCGGGCTTCAGTTAAGTTGACAAAATGGGGAAAACAGAATTTTTCAACATGGCAGTTTTACCATTCGGCCTAAGATCGGCTCCCAGATTATTCAAAGACTATTCTAATTGTCTTGAGTACATATATAAAAAATTAGGGGTATCACCTGATACCACCCATTACCATGATGACATTATTTCATAGCCAGAAGTCATGTGATAAGAGCCTCAATATCATACTAAACACTTGCACACCCACTAAGACAGTACCAGCTACACAGAAAAAGTGACTTCCAGGGAATAATGATTGACATGAAGGATCAAACTCTTCCTATTTCTCCTGCTCGCATTGCAGAAATCAAAGATCTAACACTACAATGGATAAACAAAAAACCTGCTTCAAAAAGGGAAATACTTTTTTTCTCTTATTGGAAAGTTAATCTTTTGTGCTTGAGTAGTCCACCAAGGTGCCACTTTCACAAGGAGACTGATCCGTCTTGCCTAAAGATCTTCACCATAAAATGACACTCCCACGATAGCTTAGCCTCCAAGGCTGCACTCATATTGGGTTTGTTTGGTTGCCTCTGGGGGGAGAGTATTGTGCGTTATTCCATTCTAAAAATCCCCACATACCCATAACACAGCCTCCACAAATAGATGACCTGGCATTTGGCACTCATTAAGGTATCAGATATTTTACTACCAAGATCCAAGTCCAAAATAAACAGGTTTGGATTAAAGAAATATGTCGAGAATTTGGACACAAGTGTTTGTGCAAATTGTGCGATGAGAAGATTTCTGTTATCGTGTACTAGCAACAGCTGCCTACCCTGCTCATCTTATTTTCTTACATTGTCTAATACTATGGAAGATAAAAATCAATCAAAAGGTTCAGAAGTTGGCCAGGTCCCTCGCTTTAAAGGCATCTGACTACTCCACTCTTTCTCTCCATTCAGGGAAAGCAACACAATCGGCCGCAAATAACTTCAACTCAGACGAGATACGTGCCGCAGGTTTATGGCTTTCACAAGTGTATCTACAGTGCATTAGACAATCTCCTTTCTTACACATCTTCCACGCTTCATGTTTAGTCACTCCTAGATAACCATATCATGGCCCTCAACACATACATGTATTGAATCAGGCTATTGCAATGATATCTAACTCATAATCTACTATAAGTCAATAACCAATGAGTGATGTTATGATGTTATTGATGTTAAATTGTATTGAGTGCTAATTGTTACTTTATCTATGATGGTTTGTGTGTAGTGTGGTTTAATGAGCGCCTGTCAGGCTTTATTAATAAAGCTCCTCTCCAAACTTTATTAGATATCTCAAAATGCATAACACCCAGGGACAAATTGATATCAGGTGGCATCAGTGTAATGTCCCTTAAATAATTACATGTATTGTTACCCACTAATGGAGAGTATCCGTCGTTGGGGGGACGTGGACGGGGGATCAATACTCTACCAACGCAGGTTGGTTAATGCAGGGTAGTCATTTTTTTCTCACCTGAGGGAGCTGCAACTGCATTACACTGTGCATGTGACTTGCAAGCACGTGACCTGCTACAATTTGCCGCCATAACAGTTGCAAGAAGGAGTTGAAATGTATGTAATAAAAAAAATGCGCAGTTGGCTCCATCTAGTGGACAAATGTGGCATAACTGGTAAAATGTGATCGAGTAATGAAGGTAAGCACATTGCCGTGGCACACAAAGAACACATGACGAATCACCTTGATGAGGTTGGGACCTGTTTAGGCTTGACACAGGTCTTAATTAACCGCACTTACTCAGTTGATATTTCCTTATGGGTCTCAACAATAGGGAAATAATAGAATGTCATGGAGCTCAGATCCACACCTTCCATCATATCCAGGGGTCCCATAGAGTAAATTATTTAGATATCAAAAACGTGTTTTGGGTTGTAGATACAGGACATATACAACATCATAAAAATAGCCTGCATAGATATTTAAAAATATAAAATAATCTGTGCAATGGCTTGTCTTGACCTAAATAGTCCATTTTTTTCAATTGCCTGACCTTTAAATGACCTTGAAATAAATTTTTGACCTCAGTGTGACCATTCATGATGAATATATCAACAATGAAGCTTCTTTAACATACATATAAAATATTATTGTTAAATATACATAAACAAGGCAGATATAGGAATGAACATATTATTACATAATCGTAGTTATATCATTAAAACCAGATCATCTAAATAGCCAGAAATAGTGCCATTAAGTGACCTGCGAATTAGATAGATACTCTAACCTGTCTTACTCTATCGTACTGTACTGTACTGTTAACCATAGCTCGCTGACTCGCTGGCTGTGAGTTTGGGGCACGGATCCTAGCTATCATGTCATACCCTCATATAAATGACGGGAAGTAAGGACTGCAGACACAGGATATACACAGTGTAATAGTTACCTTTATTAAGTGCTGTGATCCCTGCTTGTCTGGCTAGGCCGACAAGCGTCATCCGTGGGGGGTTGCCTACGTGGCTTCCTCACGCGTCATCAGATGGACTCGTCCTGCCTGCGTATCTAACTTCGGCTCGTCCGTCTTATACGTGACTTTCACGGAGTGGTGGTTATGGTGACTCATCAACCATCAGTATCGTGCGTTATTGTCTATGAATGTTTATGCATTTCTGAGAGTCTCTGGGTGTGTATTCCATATCCTACAGTATCACATAACATTAAGGACCTTAAAATGCAGTGCTTGAAAACTAATTCTAGGTCAACTGATGACTTTATTGCCCATATTTATTGCTGTATTTTAATAATTTGACTTCCTTTATATTGCAGGTAAAGTCTCATATTCAAGCAATAATATTCATTTATCTAAATTTAATTTATTTCAATAGTAATTTCAAAACTATATATACTGTTTTTAACCCTTATGAAAAACCTTAATGACTGACATATTTCTGCATTTCTAACCATGATCGGGAGCAGAAATTGCAATTTTTGTAAGATAACAGACACCTTTAGGGCTGACCTGGACAGTAATATTAAAACTGTATACTGATTATCAAATGTAACATTTTTGTTTTTGGCCTACAGGGAAAACAGACGTTTCATGAGAGAGCAAAACACTTAACAGCTGACCTATTTCTGCATTTCTAACCATGATAGGGAACAGAATGTGTAATGCGTACAAGGAAGCCCTTTATGGCTGACCTATTTCAGCATTTTGCATCAGACAATGAGTACTGATTGACTGGTTAATATAGGCTTGGGTTTAATCATCTTTATTTGTCAAAATTCATAGTTTGTAGCCATATTACACTATAGTAATTCAGCAAATATTTCTATTAAATTATAGACTTTATGAAAAGGTAGATTAAGTTTAAGTCAGTTAGTTCAACAAAGAAATAGAACAGGTGATAACTTAGGTATTATCCATTATGTGGACTAAAATATCCACAAAAATTACTGTACATTTGTTGCCGTTAAACCATATCCATGCAGTTGAAAATGTAGAACAAACCCCTATGTGACATAACAATGAACTGATGTTATCACAAAGGTTATCACAAAGGTTAATAATGATTAAATCTTTTCAAATTTTGTTTCAGGTCAACATGCTCTCAAATTTTCCAGGTGAGTTAATTGGGGTTGACTGCCTCAGGACGCAAAAGGGGGCGTTCTTGCATGGACATAACAGCTTACTATGAACTTGTTTCAGGTAATGATGAAGGAGACAATGATCATGCTTTATGTTTGTATGCATCCTTTATCATTGACAACTGCGAGACTGGGGGAGAAAATGGAGATCCTAAGCTAATCTCGTGGAACTTACTTGCAGTGATTTGCACATTTCCTTGAAAGCTCATGTCAATAAACTTTTTATAGGAGAAACAAACAACATATTAGCAAAAGGAATAGTCAAAAGGACGCCTCCAGCTCTAACTAGAAGTGATTGCATTCTCCAATCTTGTTGAAAGAAGCATTTTGAAACCATATAACACCCAAAACCACAACTAAAGTATACACATATTACACCCTTACTTGTCATATTCAATACCATTAGAATCGGTGTGTAGTATGGTATGTAGGTACGCGTGTATAACACAAGGCGGAATTGGTGTTATCTCTCTTTTTAGTGCTTTTTACTATAAACAATCCTTACATCATAGATTTTAACAATATCAGTTATGTTTTGTAATAAATGTGAATTGTATAAATTGTTTAAATGACTTTAACTACCTTTTGATGTTTTGTGGTTCTTGATAAATAGGCCAATGACATAAGTAAATAGGCCAATGACCTAAGCCAATGACATATGCAGGCAGGCAGGCAGGCAGGCAGGCAGGATTTATTTGGCAGCCATGTTTGATAGGCAGGCAGGCACGCAGGCAGGAATGGTTGCTTAGAGGCACATCAACCACTAAGGTTATTCAGTGCTTAAAATGGTAAAAACATATACATTTATAAAATCAACATGTTTCATGATTCTTGATAAATAGGTCAATGACTTAAGTAAACAAGAGCTCAACAGGCAGGCAGGATTTATTGGGCAGACATGTTTGCTGCAGTTGCAGCACATAGTGATTCCAGTGCTCCGCAAGGGGAACTGACTGGACCTAATAAAAGCAAACCAGTCAGCAGAAGACCTGATGGAGGAAGACCTGTACGATCCAGTGAGGAGATCAAACAGCGATACAGAGACAGTGCAGGCTTCATTCCACAGAGAGACAGCTACAGACAACAGGAGAGAAATGACAAAGCAAAGGAGAGAAAGATTGTTGGGAACAAGGATGCAAAAGACAGCAAATTAAGAGGTGGGACTCAGAAGGTTGAAATATGTGTAAAAAATGTGGAAAAAGACTGCACGGAGGATGACATCTTTGACCACTTTGTCAATGAAGAGATCGGGGTGTGGCCAGAGGATATATCATTAATTTCTCACCAAGATCATTCCACAAACACATTCAGGATTAAGATAGACAAAAATGATCTGGACACTGTGCTAAATGAGGACTTTTGGTACAGTGGAATAGAATCAGTGAATGGGTGTACAGGTCAAGGGGAATATTTGGTGGATATAAAAGCTCTTAGTAATCAACATGGATGTACAACATATATGTATGATATTTTTACTCATGATGGCTCAATTCTCAATTGCAACATACAACTGCACAGGACTTGGTACTGATAGAATTGAGTTTATTAAAGATTGTCTGAGTAGTGACAATATTTACAAGAAACATGGCTGCATCCTACACAATTACATGTGGTGAACAATATACACTTAGAGTATAGCAGTACAAATGTCTCAGGAATTAAAGATGATAAAATTGTTAGAGGTAGAATGTATGGGGGAGTAATTATTCTGTATAGAAAAAGCCTATCACATAGAGTTAGACCAGTCAAGACTGAGAGCAAACGATTGTGTGCAGTAACCTCTAAAATGAATGATACATGTAATATTTTAATTGTTAATGCTTATATGCCTGGTGACGAATACAGTCAAATAGAGGTTGACAGTGATTTTCAAGAGACAGCTGACCAGATAGAGCAGCTGATTGTAAAACATAACGAAGTGCAAGGTGTCCTACTGGTAGGTGATCTTAACATAGACCTTAGTAGGGACAATGCACACTCCAGGTATATGAAAGGTGTTGCAAATAATTATGGTCTATTATTTGGTGAAGACAGTGACAAAGCTGATTATCCTATACCTTTGCATCTCATAGACTAGGTAATGTGTATCAGTCTCGGACAGATCACTTTGTCATGCCTAAAGTGTTATTCAACCGCATAGATGAGATACAGTGGGTCGGTGATCATACCCCGAAGGGGCAAATGGCACTGTGTGCAAGGTTCAGTGGACATGTTGATCATATGAATGTGCTGGATAAAACAAACATCAACAATAATATAGCCTGGCACCGGGTTGGTGAAACTGAGAAATCCAGATATAGAAGTGTATTGCTGGGTAAGCTTAATAACATTGACATTCCTCATGAAACAATCCTATGTAGAGATGTCATGTGCCAAAATGTGAATCATAAGCAAGCATTATCTCATTATTGTTCAAACATCATAAATGCATGTATTGAAAGTGGTAAACAGTGTTTCCCTAAAGTCAAAGCAAAAAAGAAAAACATTCCTTTTTGGAATGAAATGGTCCAGACCCTGAAGGAGGAAGCTCTTTCCTGGTGTGGCATATGGAAAGACTGTGGAAAGCCCAGATCTGGTGTGGTAGCAGACATAATGAGAAGAACCAAAAATAAGTACCATTACATGATTCGCAGATTACAAAAGGATGAAGATGATCTGAGAAAAGCAAAAATGGCAGAATCAGTGGTTAATGGCAAAAAACATAGAAAATTCAGGTCGGAAGTCCACAAAATGGATGGTAAACACAGAGTACTTCCTACCCACATAAACAACAAAACAACACCTTCTGATATTGCATGTGTGTGTACCATTTACAAAAACAGGTGATCCAGATCAGCTGCCAAGCAGTAGTCAGCTGCAGTTGGATGGGAAAATACTGGTATGTTGCAAATATGTTAAGCATCTTGGCAATACAGTCGAGAGCACCCTGTCAGAGAGAGACGAGGTTGCGCAGAAAATGAGGCGTCATATCGGCAGCTTCAATGGCCTTTTGGCGCGATATAAAAAGGTGTCCCCAGACGTGATGATGCGCCTTTTTAGCTCTTATGTGTGTCACCTCTATGGTTCACAATGTTGGAATTTTTCAGACAAGCACTTGAACAACATGTATGTAATGTGGAATAAGATGATGAGGAGAATATGGCAATTGCCCTATGACAGTTATAAAATCGTATTGAGTATTTTGAATGATGGTAAACATATTAAGGATATGGTTTACACAAGATTTTGTAATGTATTTTTGTTAAATGAGCTTGCTGACAGTGGAATGGGTTGTTTCATTTGTGGCATATTTGCAGGTGCATCAGGTTATGCGGATGACCTGAAACTGCTCACCCCTAGTGTCAAAGCTATGAAAACACTGTCCAACATATGTGAGAATTATGCCAAGAAATATGATGTGACTTTTAATGGAGTTTACTAATAATTTATAAATGTACCAGAAAGAGACCTCCAGATCCATGCATATATATAAACAATGCAAAGGTGCCTCGTGTAGAGGAAGTAGTGCATGTGGGCCACCACATGAGTGAAGATATCTACAAATTTAGTGCATCTAAATGTATAGCTGATTTTAACAAGCAATGTAATATGTTTTTTGCCTCATTTAAGCATGCCAACTCATCCATGAGAAGTGTATTGTTTAAAAAGTATTGTACTGCATTTTATGGTAGTCAGGTACTGCCCTTGTTTAATAACTGTATGATTGAATTGTATACTGCATGGAGAATAGCCATCCGTAGAGTATGGAGAGTGCCATGGACAACTCATTGTAAATTACTGCCTCATTTGGCTGATTGTATGTCTATTGAATTGTGGTTGTCAAAGAGATGTATTAACTTTATAAAAATGGCTCTTGAGTCCAAAAATGTGGTAGTGAAAACTATAACTAATTTAGGTATGTCTGGCCTGCATTCAGTTATGGGCGGTAATCAGAGATTTTTAATGTCAAAGTATAATATGGATGTAAATGTTTTATATGATGTTTGGAGTAAAAGACGAAACTCCGAAGAACAAGACTGCAGGGTTTCTGCTCAAATCAAAGAGCTCTGCAGGTGGAGAGATGGCACACACTCGCCATTTCTTAATAGGTCAATGTGCAAGTGTATAATTGATCATTTATGTACCAATTGACCACCTTGTTTTTTAACCTGTATATATAGATGTCTATTGTTTTTTATACTGTGCCATATTTCAATGTGCGAATGAAGAATTTCAAACAAACAAAACATAAACAAGGCAGATATAGGAATGAACATATTATTACATAATCATAGTTATATCATTAAAACCAGATCATCTAAACAGCCAGAAATAGTGCCATTAAGTGACCTGCGTTTGAATTGACCTGCGCAAGTCATTTTTTACAGGATTTATTTTATATAAATCTTAAAATACTAAAAATTTTGAATGGCGCCATCTAGCCACCGTTTAATGCGCCGGGAAATTGTTTTTTTAATTACATCATGGGACCTCCCTTAACCCACATAAAAAATTTGGTGACCTTTGAATTGACCTGCGCCAGTCATTTTTTAGTTGAAATATTATGTTTCATTTTTATCTCATTATTAAAATCCTAAAGTTTTGAGTGGCGCCATCTAGCCACCGTTAAATGCGCCGGGGATGCGCTTCATAAATAACATAATGGGACCCCCCTTAACCGACATACAAAATTTGGTGACCTTTGAATTGACCTGTGCAAGTCATTTTATACTTGGGAAAATAGGATTTATTTTATATAAATCTTAAAATACTAACAATTTTGAGTGGCGCCATCTAGCCACCATTGAATGCGCCGGGGAATTGCTTTCTGAATAACATCATGGGACCTCCTTTAACCCACATACAAAATCATGTGACCTTTGAATTGACCTGCGCCAGTCATTTTTTACTTGGAAAAACAGGATTTATTTTATATAAATCTTAAAATACTAAAAGTTTTGAGTGGCGCCATCTAGCCACCGTTAAATGCGCCGGGGATGCACTTCATTAATAACATCATGGGACCCCCCTTAACCCACATACAAAATTTGGTGACCTTTGAATTGACCTGTGCAAGTCATTTTTTACTTGGAAAAACAGGATTTATTTTATATAAATCTTAAAATACTAAAAATTTTGAGTGGCTCCATCTAGCCACCGTTTAATGCGCCGGGGAATTGTTTTCTTATTAACATCATGGGACCTCCCTTAACCCACATAAAAAATTTGGTGACCTTTGAATTGACCTGCGCCAGTCATTTTTTAGTTGAAATATTATGTTTCATTTTTATCTCATTATTAAAATCCTAAAGTTTTGAGTGGCGCCATCTAGCCACCGTTTAATTGCTCCGGGGATGCGCTTCATAAATAACATAATGGGACCCCCCTTAACCCACATACAAAATTTGGTGACCTTTGAATTGACCTGTGCAAGTCATTAATTACTTGGAAAAATAGGATTTATTTTATATAAATCTTAAAATACTAACAATTTTGAGTGGCGCCATCTAGCCACCATTAAATGCGCCGGGGAATCGCTTTCTAAATAACATCATGGGACCTCCCTTAACCCACATACAAAATTTGGTGACCTTTGAATTGACCTGTGCAAGTCATTTTTTACTTGGAAAAATAGGATTTATTTTATATAAATCTTAAAATACTAACAATTTTGAGTGGCGCCATCTAGCCACCATTTAATGCGCCGGGGAATCGCTTTCTAAATAACATCATGGGACCTCCCTTAACCCACACACAAAATCGTGTGACCTTTGAATTGACCTGCGCAAGTCATTTTTTACTTGGAAAAACAGGATTTATTTCATATAAATCTTAAAATCCTAAAGTTTTGAGTGGCGCCATCTAGCCACCGTTAAATCCGCCGGGGAATCGTTACATAAATAACATCATGGGACCACCCTTAATGCACATACACAATTTCGTGACCTTTGAATTGACCTGCGCTAGTCATTTTTTACTTGGAAAAGTAGGATTTATTTTATTTAAACCTTAAAATACTAAAAGTTTTGAGTGGCGCCATCTAGCCACCGTTAAATGCACCGGGGAATCGCTTCATACATTACATTATGGGACCCCCCTTAACCCACATACAAAAATGGTGACCTTTGAATTGACCTGCGCAAGTCATTTTTTACTTGGAAAAATAGGATTTATTTAATATAAATATTAAAATACTAAAAATTTTGAGTGGCGCCAGCTAGCCACCGTTAAATGCGCCTGGGAATCGCTTTCTAAATAACGTCATGGGACCTCCCTTAACCCACATAAAAAATTTGGTGACCTTTGAATTGACCTGCGCCAGTCATTTTTTACTTGGAAAAATAAGATTTATTTTATCTAAATCTTAAAATTCTAAAAGTTTTGAGTGCTGCCATCTAACCACCGTTAAATGCACCGGGGAATCACTTCATAAATAACATCATGGGACCCTTTTTAACCCAGATACAAAATTTGGTGACCTTTGAATTGACCTGCGTAAGTCATTTTTTACTTGGAAAAACAGGATTTATTTTATATAAATCTTAAAATACTAAAAGTTTTGAGTGGCGCCATCTAGCCACATACAAAATTTGGTGACATTTAAATTAACCTGCGCCAGTAATTTTTTAGTTGAAGTATTATGTTTCATTTTTATCTCATTATTGAAATCCTAAAGTTTTGAGTGGCGCCATCTAGCCACCATTAAATGCGCCGGGGAATCGCTTTCTAAATAACATCAAGGGACCCCCCTTAACCCACATACAAAATTTGGTGACCTTTGAATTGACCTGCGCAAGTCATTTTTTACTTGGAAAAATAGGATTTATTTTATATAAATCTTAAAATACTAAAAGTTTTGAGTGGCGCCATCTAGCCACCGTTAAATGTGCCGGGGAATACTTTCTAAAAACCATCATGGGACTTCCCTTAACCCACATACAAAATTTGGTGACCTTTGAATTGACCTGCGCCAGTCATTTTTTAGTTGGAATATTATGTTTCATTTTTATCTCATTATTAAAATCCTAAAGTTCTGAGTGGCTCCATCTAGCCACCGTTAAATGAGCCGGGGAATCGCTTCATAAATAACATCATGGGACTCCCCTTAACCCACATACAAAATTTGGTAACCTTTGAATTGACCTGAGCAAGTAATTTTTTACTTGGAAAAATAGGATTTATTTAATATAAATCTTAGAATACTAAAAGTTTTGAGTGGCGCCATCTAGCCACCGTTAAATCCGCCGGGGAATCGTTTCATAAAAAACATCATGGGACCCTATAACACATTCGCCCCTCGTTGTGGGTGAGGCAAATGTAGATATATTTATATATTTTTACGTGTTCCGCTTCCAGTGAACAAATCAATTAAGACCCATGTTCACTTTAGAATCCATTTTATTCCAGTAATGTAATACAATATGTATCTTAGGTATTTTCCTGTTGTTTCTCCCAACTCCAAACAGACTTCAGACTGACTCCCTACTGACTGCAGACTGACTGCCTGTGATGTGGATCACACATATATATATATATACCAGCTCTTGTACATGTACATGTACATGTACATGTACATGTACATGTACATGTACATAGTTCGTGTGCTCAACACCAGAGGCATCACTAAATACAAAAACATAAACTTCATTCAACTCTCACATTCACCACAAGAGGACAGCACTGGAGCGTGAATGCTACATACAAAAACATAAACTTGTACTTTATGATTTCATTTACCCTTCATTCAACTCTCACATTCACCACAAGAGGACAGCACTGGAGAGTGAATGCTACATTTCCTCCCTTCCTTAAGTTTGACACATGGATGACATGTTCAAACTGTCAATGTTATCGTCCCAAGTTTGTCTCAACATCATCTCAGATTACTAGGCATACATTTGTTAGGATACAAAGTGTGTTGCTATATTTAACACAATGGGTAAAGTTGGACACATTTACTAAGTACAATGGCTTCCATTAAAGTTACATGCCAATTTTGTCAGGGAGATTTTGGTGGGACCTTTCTTGGGGAGCACATCTCAGCATGTTCAAAAAATCCTAACAAGCTGGACACTATGTGTCCAATTTGTAGGAAGACTTTTTCGGTCCCCGAGAGGATTGGGGCACCATATGCTCATTTTGAGACATTTTCCACCCACGGTGGATTATGTCCCATCAGCAGTGGTGATAACCAGAGACAATAAGTCTCAGACTGAGGCAGGTAAGGTTAATTTTACATTAATTTTACAATGTATATGTAAATCTTTATGGTTGTTATTTCTTTGTTGCATTTCGATTCCAAAACCCCTGTCATTTTTTTTTTGGACTGGATGACCATTCATTGTCGTTTTCAAATCATGTTTAAAACAAAATAGTCACCTTAAATGGTTTTAAAGCACAGTTTCCAGGATACAGTGTTCCGTCCATGTATATTATTAATTAAATTGTCTTATTGCATTTATAATTGATTAAATATGACATCATATATATATTGGAGTTATAATTGATATACACAATACAGTGTCTATTATATGTCTCTGCATCTGCATTTTACGTCACTGCACAGAGGGCGTCCTCATATTCCACAAACTTGTCGTTGATGAAGATGGTTTGGTCTTCACGAAGTGTTGCTTCTCCGAGGATGAATGTTCTTCTCTCATATGATGCATAAAGTGTCTGTCAAGTTATTCCAATATTGTCTATAATATATTCCTTATTAGACACAAAAGTCAGACAACACATCTTTGGTGCTACAATGTTATAATGCAGCAATATAATAAATGTTTATATAGTAATATGATTATGTTTGTATCATTTCTTATTTTTTATAATAAATGTTTATATAGAAACATGATTATGTTGTATCAATTTTACTCTTCTTCCGGCATATCCACCTGTACAATAGCCGTTTCAGCATGTGCATCATATAACACTTTAGTAGTATCTTTTGGATTCCTACCTTCAGTATATACTCTCCTACCTAGCTTTGAATAAATCATATACCTAGAGTAAACAAAGCAAATCAGAACAATAAAAACAACCACTAGAGCAATGGCCAGAATCAACCACAGCCACCAAGGCAGTTGAGTTTTACCAATTTTAGCCTGAATTCTGTCAATTTCAGTGGCAATCTTACTAACAGGGGGTTTCTTGATTGCCTCGTAATTTGGGAAATTGAGCTTGAGAACTCTTGGTGGGAGGTCAATAGTATGGTTTTGAAAAGGGATGTGGTTCAGATTTAACCAAGTCACATCAATGGGTCTTGGTGGTGGGATGCTCTGTGTTCAATTGAAGTTAACAACAGGTAATCCATGTAATATCCATGGAGTGGCATCCAGAACACATCTAGGTTCCACATCAATAATGTAGATTCCCGCTGACAAAGTCCCAACAGTAATATCTGCTGAAGGACATCGAAAATGATAAAGGGTGGTTTCAGTCTCTAATATGTATCTATTAATAGTGGCAGTGATAATTTCTGAGGGCCGAGGTCTTACAGAATACAAGGTCACTGGACATTGGGCTTGTTGGGTTATATCTCCATTTACTAGACCATGTAAACAAAGTTGCTGCCGCTTGTCATATTTTACTCCTGGACGACAAGCTTTGGGTGTTGGTCCTTGACACTCATCAGGAAAATATAAATCCTCTGTTGCTAAGTCAATGAAAAAAGGTTCTGGCTGGTTTAGTTTGATACATCCATCACCTTTGCACATCACAAAACTGTGAACTGTGACTTCCTTCTCAACATGGACAGAGAAAAGAGGGGCTCTCAAAACACAAATCTTGTCATCATTAACTTCAATAATCCTTTGCACCTGGACATAGGCATAATACTCAACAGCTTTAATGTCTGCATGATTCTCACCTGCAGCCAAAATTTGCTGAACAAAAGAAATAGGCAGCATTTGCTCCGTTACGAGGCGACCTTCACAAGCAACACAGACAGCCTGAGCCTGCCCCAAGGTCTCCTCATATTGAGCCAAATGGTCTTCAATTGTAGGATATGGAATGCACACCCAGAGACTCTTAGAAATATATAAACATTCATAGACAATAACGCACGATACTGATGGTTGATGAGTCACCATAACCACCACTCTGTGAGGTCACGTGTAAGACGGACGAGCCGAAGTTAGATACGCAGGCAGGACGAGTCCATCTGATGACGAGTGAGGAAGCCAAGTAGGCAACTCCCCATAGATGACGCGGAGTGGCCCCTTAAAAGGGATGCGCAACCGTGGATCAGGGGCAGTAGCTAGCAGTTAGAAGTTCCGAGTTTCAGAAGAGCCAAAAAGGAGATCAACGACCACTTGCCACCGAAGATCCTCGGCTACCAGTATAGTGATTCTATAGACTTGGGTGTTTTGCACATAGTCAGGGTTTCATAAGTATCATGCATAGTTGGTAGTTCATATGCCTCGCTCATTGCCATGCCGGCCTAGCCAGACAAGAAGGGATCACAGCACTGAATAAAGGTAACTATTGCACTGTGTATATCCTGTGTCTGCAGTCCTTATTTCCCGTCATTTATATGAGGGTATGACATGATAGCTAGGATCCGTGCCCAAACTCACAGCCAGCGAGTTAGCGAGCTATGGTTACAGTACAGTACAGTATGGTAGAGTAGAACAGGTTAGAGTATCTATCTATTTGGTAGAGTATTGATCCCCCGTCCACGTCCCCCAACGACAGATACTCTCCATTTGTGGGTAACAATATGATGGAGAATATCCGAATCGATCCATGGCTTTGAGCGTTGCTGATACTGTATGGAGATCCTGACTGCCGTCCTGTTACTTGAATATAAGTCTATGTTGCTCCGATCTTCGAAAAAGCTTTCCACCAAGCTGCAAGTGGCGCGTGATCCTCCGCTAGCTGAAGACGATTCTACATCTCCAGGTGAGTTTGATTTATTTTTTCAAGATTCCCCCGAGAAGAAAAATGACCATGTGAGTGGTTCTGTGAGCGTGGAACCCCCCTCTAGTCCTTCCTTGTCAGATCTCAACTCTTCCTCTGGTGTGCACACCTTCCCCTCTTTCAGTGGTAGCAAGGCTCCCTTGTCTCTAACGTCTGCCAGTACAGGCAGCACTTCTCTGTTTCGCCCTCGCGCTTCTACCTTGTCTGACTCCGACTCGGACGTTCAATTTGGCCCCTTCCTCGTTGCAGAGAGCGACCTAGAGGCCTTCCCCATACCAAAAGTGCGTATTAACCTTGCTAACTCTGATAACTCGAGTCCTGATCGCTCACGATCCCCTTCGGTAGAGATGGCTGAAGACCAGAATGTACAGGGGATGCTACACCAAATTATAGACCACTTGCGCAGCGTTGATATTGCCGGTGTTCAGACTGGCATTGTAGACATGTTGAATGCACAATCTAAAGATAACAAAATCCACCAACAGAGACAAGGTTCCAAATCGCTCCTCCCGCCCCCATTTTATGGTAGATCCACGGATGATCCCCTCCGTTTCATGAACAATTTCCTTACTTACACCCAACTTTCCCGTACCCCCGCAGATTTGAAAGTGCCCGCTTGTCGCATGTTGCTACATGGCGCAGCAGATGTTTGGTACCTTTCCCTGCCCACAGATGTCACTAGCTCTTGGGATTCCTTCTATGCAGCTTTTGTTAAGTTTTTCGGTAGTGAGACAAACGCTTGGCTGCTCGAGCAATCATTGGATGCTAGAAGTCAAAAAAAGAAAGAATCTGCTGAAACGTACATTAATGATGTCCTCAGCCAGTGCCAGAGATTGCAGAAGGATGACATGGAGACCAAGAAAATATTGGTTAGGGGTCTCCTCCCTAATCTCAAAGCTTTTGTGGTGGGGAAGTCGCCTAAAACGCTCGATGACACCATTGAACAGATTAAATTAGCTGAGACGGTTTGTACAATGACTAGTGATTCCTCAATCACTTTAAATGGGTTGGATTCACCATCCGACTCCACGTCTCAGTTTTTGGCACAACAGTCTTCCACTCTTGCTGCCCTCCGTGAAGAGGTCGCAGATATCGGGAAAGGGTTACATAGGCTTGGCAACCGTCCTGAAGAGGGCGATTCCTTCTGCTTTTTTCTGCAGAAATTCCGGTCATTGGATCAGAGATTGCAAGGCTCGCCATGACTGTAGCTTCTGTGGACGGGATTCTCTATCTTCTGCCCCGATAAATTCTGTGCTTCCCGTGACCAGGCCCCCCGTGCTTCCCCGAGGTCAGACAACCGTTCCAACCGCCCCACTGGTCGATTCAAGTCTGGGTATGGCCGGGACCGTTATGAACAAAATAATGGTAGAAACAGTCTGCGTCCATCCCAAAATAGACCTTATTCGAGTAACAGGCAGGCAAATGATGGCAGATATAATTCAAGCCGCCCCCCCTTCAATGACCAACGCCGCTCTGGGCGAAGACAGGACAGTAGGCCTCAATATCGGCAGGAAAACTATTAACTCCTGTCCCGCCCCGTGAGCCACGTGATAGGAGTAGTAATTCGTTTAATATCGCAATAAACCATAGTAAATCAGACATATTGAACGAGGTTCACTGTTACTTTGCAAAGATGTCCTCTCATTCCCATAACTCTGAGGACGATTCTCTGGTATCTGCCTGCCCCGCTACTGTACCACTAGATCCCCCTACTATTTTGAACAATGATATAAAATTTTTCCCCCTCTCCTCTGATGGTCGCATCATAGATGCGTTATTAGACTCTGGAGCGCAACGTAGTATCATCACGCTTTCCTCCGTACGTGCATTCTGTCCTGACGACTCATTCCCGAGACAAGCCTCGGCCAGCAAGATTGTTGTAGTTGCAGAAGGCAGCTCGGTCCTATCCACTTTCAAACCCATCTTGACCTACTTATTGGAGATCAACAGTGCCGTGTCTGCTTCCAGGTGGTCCCTGACTTACAATATCCCGTTATATTGGGGCGCGATTTTTTCACGGCTTACGCCGTAGTCCTTGACTTCGCTCAACGCAGAGTTGCCTTTGAATTATCAACTAGATTACGTCTGTCGGAAACGATCAGAATTCCTGCCAAGTCTGAATTTATAACTCATGCTTGCCTCAAACCTAGCAACCTGTCTGGTCTTTTGGGTGTCTGTACTATGGATGGTGAATTACCCTCCTACCCTGAGGTTGCCATGGCGAGGGTTTTTGCTACTGTCCATGACGACCAGAGGGTGCCCGTACGTTTAATGAATATGGCTGATAATGCCATCACCTTACCAAAAGGCGTTGCGGTCGGTTACTTCGATCCCATCCCCCTTGGTTCTGAGCCGCAAGAACTTCCCACTTTAGACCTTACATGGGGATCTCCCTCCGCTGAGGTTGCAAATGACATAGAATTAGCCCCTATTTCGGCATCCACTGCCGATCCAGACCCCCATCACAAAATTGACCTTACAAATTCTGATCTGTCATCCACCCAGAAAGACTCCCTGAAACGTCTCATTTCGTCTTTTAGTGACATTTTCACAACCCGCTATGGCGAGTTCGGCGACACGAATGTTGTGCAGCATACCATTTATCTCAAAGGGTCGGTTAGTCCCATTAAGCTACGGCCTTATCGTGCCGGATATAAACAAAGGGGTATTATAGACAAAGAGGTACAACGCCTCCTGGATAAAGACATTATTCGACCCTCCAACAGTCCGTGGGCTTTCCCAGCCGTCCTAGTTGAGAAGCCAGCCCAGGACGGTACTGCATAGACTTTCAGAAGCTGAATGAGGTCACCGTGCCTGACTCTTTTCCGTTGCCGCATATTCAAGACACTTTAGACAGCTTAGGGGCTCGTAGGTTAACACATATAAGCACACTTGACCTCATGGGCGGGTTCCACCAAGTGAGCGTTCACCCCGACTCTCGACCCCTGACCGCCTTCATCACCCACCGTGGTCTTTATGAATATAAACATCTCCCGTTTGGTGTCATCAATGGACCCCTAACGTTCCAACGTCTCATGGAGACTGTGTTGCAGGGCCTCTCTGACCTCTGTCTCATATATTTGGACGATGTCCTAGTCCACAGTCCTTCTTTCGAGCATCATTTGACCAATCTTACGCGAGTTTTTACACGTTTCCGTAAAGCTAAATTGAAACTCCGCACTGATAAATGTTTCTTCGCCATGAAACAGGTTAAATACCTCGGTCACATCATATCTAAAAATGGCATAGAAGTAGATCCCTCAAAGACTACCGCTGTTGACGAATACCCTGTACCCACCTCCTGCAAAGATGTACGAGCCTTTCTGGGATTGTCAGGATATTACCGTCGGTTTGTTGAGGGATATGCGAAAATTGCACAGCCGCTCAATGTCCTTACCAGTAAAAAGAGCACATTCGCGTGGGATAAAATAAAACAGGCTGCCTTCGACTCTCTTAAGGCGAAGTTGGTATCGGCTCCGATACTGGCTTTCCCTCGCATTGAACCCGACAACCCATTCATCATTACGACTGATGCCAGCCTTTTTGCGATCGGTAACGTTTTGAGCCAATTACAGGATGGTTCTGAGCGAGTCATTGCTTATGGAGGCCGAGCCCTAAATTCCGTTCTGAACCTAAAGGACGCCTGGGAAGGTGGATGCTGACCCTTCAACAGTTTCGTTATGAGATTGTCCACAAACAAGGGAAATCAATTCCGCACGCTGACAGCCTTAGTCGCTGCACGTATCCGTTGGAACCGGGCCCCACCCCGGAGTTAGAGCTCAAATTGGTTGCTGCCTCTGACCTGCCCTGCGATATTGACCCTCACCTGGTCTGCCCCACGGAGGCTGCCCGATGTTTGTCACATCTCAATCAGTCATCCGGCACTTTGTACACCTTCAATGACATTAGTGTGAAACAATCTGCCGATCCCTCTCTTCAATCCTTCATCAAGTATTTTAAGTCAGCACACCTCCCTTCAACCCAGCGCGAAGCCCGCAAACTCCTCGCCCAGGTAGATGACTATTACTTGAAAGAAGACGTGTTATTTCATTTGTATGTGACCCCAGGTAAAGGACCGGCCAAAGACCGTTGCAAAACTCAACTGGTTATCCCACCCACCCTTCGCCATGATTTGCTCGAGGCTTTTCATGATAGCTCGATGGGTGCTCATTTGGGAACTGACAAACTATATTCTACAATACGCCAGAAATATTATTGGCCTGGTATGCATAGTGATATCATGAACTGGGTTCAGTCCTACCAAGTTTGTAGTAAAACTAGTAAACTCCCGAAAAATAGACAAGGTTCCCTACGACCTATTCCTGTTTCACGCCCCTTCCAGCGGGTTCACACTGATCTTATCGGCCCACTCCCCAAAACCGACCGCGGTAACAAATATATCCTTGTTTTTCAAGACGCTCTCACACGTTTCCCTGAAGCTTTTCCCCTTCCTGATCAGTCAGCCGTCTCGGTGGCAGAACGCCTCTTTGTAGATATTTGGTGCCGCTGGGGAAATGTTGAATCTATTGTAAGCGATCGCGGTGGGTGTTACGCTAGCGTAATCGCTGAAGAGTTGTGTAAATTGATGCAGGCTCGAAAGGTCATGACTACGCCTTACTGCCCTCGTAGCAATGGGATGGCCGAACGCAGTGTTCAGTCAATCTCTAAGAATCTGACGCGTCTTTGCCATGACAAGCCCACCTCTTGGGATTTGTTCTTGCCCTCTGCCTTGTTTGCCATGCAATCGTCAGTACACCGAGCCACGATGTATAGCCCGTTATTTTTAATGACTGGCCGTGACGCCAAACACCCGTTTGAGACATCCCTGCCCGACCCAACTCACCCCAGTCCCTCTGTCCGCCATTATGTACGGAATATGTTTGAACGTGTTGAAACTGCGCGCAAATGGGCTAAGGAAAATAACGAAGTCATGCAGGCTAAAATGAAGTCTTATCATGATTCTCGGAATAAAGGTTGGAAGTTTCAAGTTGGTGATAAAGTGTGGATTTACTCCCCCGCCACGAAAGTCCCTGGCCGTAAACTTAAATCCCCCTACAGTGGCTCATATTACTTGATTGAGCAAACTACTCCGCTCAATTTTAAAGTGCGTGCGTGCGATACCCACGTGGAACCCAAGTCTTCTATTCATGTCAACAGATTTCGCCCTTGCGTCACGCGTTTCGATCGCCCCGTTTCTCCATTACAATTCGAAGACGGCACTTCACCGGGTGACGACCTCCCGGCCGATGCAATCCCACTCTCGGACCTTTTGCCGGAGAATGACCTTCCATACCCTGGTGGTGGTGATGTGCCCGCTCAGGCCAACGTTTCACCCGACTCTGATGCTGAATACGCGGATGATGAGTCTGATATGCAGTATGAGATTGAACGTGTTCTGAAACAGCGTAAGGGCTCACGAGAAATGGAATACCTAATTAAATGGAAAGATTATGGTACTAAAGACAATACATGGGAACCGTTTTCCTTCTTGGGCAAAAAGACTCAGGCAGATGTACTTGCCAACCCTCCCCCTACTGTTAGGGAACGAAAGAAATGAACTGAGTAGTTTTGTTAAGTGTTGTACTATTGTAGATGTTGTCATTCCTTTTCCCTTACAAATCCTCTTATTCGTTGTGTTTAGTTGTTGCTTCAGCCGCACATAATTGTCTGTGTATTCTATGTTGACCCGCTTCCTGTACCCTGCAAACAGCCTGCTATAATTGTCTTCGCCGAATATTGATTTATACACGAGGTCTCTATGCAAAAAGGTCACTACGTACACTTACCCATACATCAATACTACCCCTGTGGGTTGGGGAATTAGAATATACCCACTGCATCCCCTGCATGTTGTAAGAGGCTAACTATTAGGGGGTTGTTCTGTGCCAGTCTCAGAGCAACTAAAAGATCCCATTTGCAAGTTGGATTTGTTTTATAATTTTCGTCACTGTCCCTTGCAGGTGGTCTTCCTGCTTATCTACATGGCTTCTCCTTTTACTGCCCAGTCTTCCTATCAGTGGTGTACAGTGCTTGAGCTTTGATTGCAAGCAACTCCACCCCACTGAGTGGAAGTACTGACCATTTGTGTGGAGTAACCTGTGTTTTTGCTTCATGACAGGTTGTCCTCTGGTTGCCTGATTGCTTCTGACCCCTCAACACTGTGGCAGGTGTGACAGATTCCGATACTTACTGTATACACATCGACCTCAGTGTGGAGGAACTTGCATGCAATATGTCTATGTTTACCATGCTTATTCCATTTAACGTTCACATTATCATTGGGCATCTATGTTGTCCAATCTCAACTAATAGTCCCACTGTTATTGCAGTCAGTTTCCTTTTCGGACGCAATCACTTTGACCTCACGATGCCTTAACTGTTTCAAACTTCTTCTTCTTCTTTTTTTCCTTCCCTTTTTCTTTGTTGTTGCAGTCAGTTTCCTTTTCGGACGCAATTACTTTGATCAAGTGACCCTCTTACAGCGTTTTCTTCCCTCCCTCTTCTGTTTTAGACCAGCCCCACAACTGCCACGTTGCTTCGTTCAAGCGCTGGTCTCCTCCTCATCTTCTTCCTCTTTCTCCTTTTTCTTGAGTCTGCCACGTCTAGGTGGTATTTTCTTTTCATACTTTCTCTAAATTTAATGCTGGATATTGGCTATTTTAGCAAGCCCCAGCACCCATGGCCATAACTTATATATTTTTGTCACATGACAGGGACATGTCTATACTTAATTCTCCCTAGATTAAATAGAAACATTTTGTTTAAGTCATACTCACATGAATGTGTATTTACATGTTGCAATCTTCCTCCATGGGCGCACAGGCATTAGGCCATTCCCTTATTCCAGGGCAACATATCCTTTTCTGTACCATGCCAATATTAAACAAATAAAATTTTGTTGTATTTTCGATTGAATATGAACTTATCCGCTTCGAATAATGTATATTTTTCGTCTAAACATGCTTGATACTTACGAGATTGTATTTTATATTTTGATTCGAAATAAACAGGTTACGAAACCGCTAGCTTCGATTGGAGAGTGCAATCACCAGCCCTCAGAGTGCTGGTTCACGTTTCACGTGTCCTATCCGCCCGTTCATCTTGTCTGTCCTTCTCAGTCATTCGTGCTTTCCTAGAACCTCCTGTCAGTCAGGCGTGCTGTACGGGGTATGCCCTTCAGTTTTGTCAATCTAGCCATACAACCGTGTATTGATACACGTTACTGGCTATTGCCGCCTGCGGCCAAAAGTACCAAGGCCCTGTGCTTGGTCTGAGGAGTTTTAATTATTTTCTAGGATCAACCATGTATGACCATGCCATCTGTAGTCATCTTCGCAACTTCTACCTACTGATGTGCGCAAACTGAGCATGTGGTTTGAAATCTTCACTCCCCTGCCTCGAGATATGTGACGTTTTTTCGGTTGACGACATGAATAATATGAGATGACTGGTTACTGTGCCCGTGTTAACTACATGCACACTACGGACAGTGACTTTAACAATTTCTGCCTGAACTGACGATGGAACGTTGTGTTTGGTAAAATTGTTTTAGCTCACTTTGGAGACTAATCAATAAAATCTTCACATTACCTGGTCCTGATTGGGTTTCACACTGCTTTCTCTTCGCCTCCTCCTTGTGTCTTCCCACTCGGGTGTTCTTTTAGCCTGCGAAATGAAGCATTGTTACGTTATTATATTAATCTTAAAATACTAAAAGTTTTGAGTGGCGCCATCTAGCCACCGTTAAATGCGCCGGGGAATCGCTTCATGGGACCCCCCTTAACCTAAATACAAAATTTGTTGACCTTTGAATTGACCTGCGCCAGTCATTTTTTACCTGGAAAAATAGGATTTATTTTATTTAAATCTTAAAATACTAAAAGTTTTGAGTGGCGCCATCTAGCCACCGTTGAATGCGCCGGGGAATCGCTTCACAAACAACTTCATGGGACCCCCCTTAACGCACATACAAATTTGGTGACCTTTGAATTGACCTGCGCCAGTCATTTTTTACTTGAAAAAATAGGATTTATTTTATTTAAATCTTAAAATACTAAAAGTTTTGAGTGGCGCCATCTAGCCACCGTTTAATGCGCTGGGGAATCGCTTCATAAATAACATCATGGGACCCCCTCAACACACATACAAAATTTGGTGACCTTTGAATTGACCTGCGCCAGTCATTTTTTACTTGGAAAAACAGGATTAATTTTATATAAATCTTAAAATACTAAAAGTTTTGAGTGGCGCCATCTAGCCACCGTTAAATGCGCCGAGGAATCGCTTCATAAATAACATTAAGGGACCCCCCTTAACCCACATACAAAATTTGGTAACCTTTGAATTGACTTGCGCAAGTCATTTTTTACTTGGAAAAATAGGATTTATTTTATATAAATCTTAAAATACTAAAAGTTTTGAGTAGCGCTATCTAGCCACCGTTAAGTGCCAGAGAATTGCTTCATAAAATATACATAATGGGACCCCTCTTAACCCACATACAAAATTTGGTGACCTTTGAATTGACCTGCGCCTACCATTTTTTACTTGGAAAAATAGGATTTATTTTATTTAAATCTTAAAATACTAAAAGTTTTGAGTGGCGCCACTCAAAACTTTAGGATTTTAATAATGAGATAAAAATGAAACATAATATTCCAACTAAAAAATGACTGAAGCCTTTTAAGATGTTTTTTTTTTATTATGATTCTGATTCTGATTATATGATTTAATCAGATCATATATAAGTGGCCAATATGTTTGTTTCAAAATATCAGTCTACAACATTGTATATTAAACAATCTCAGGGAATGTTCACTATTATGTAACCATTTTGAGTTCACATTGACATTCTTTATTTGATCAAAAGGCAATTAAAGACAGTTGACAACATCATTAATCATAAGCAGATTCATGTATAGCGCAAACTTTTGTTTCTCAGATATTTACATTTTCTAAATGTTGTATATACTATAGATCATTTTTTTAGGCAACAGATTGAAAAAAGATATCACATAGACGTCTTTATGATGTCCTTCAGACGTCTATCAAATTATCTATACGTCTTTAGGATATCCTACAGACGTATACGTCTCTGCCATTCAGTCTTGCACATGCTGTGTGGCACCCGGAGCAAATGTCACATTTTCGCCGATTTCAGTAAAGAAGCCTGGCCGATGCGTCAAAGATTGTTTGCATATATTGGTCACAACTTTTGAATATTATTGCATATGAGATATTCTTTTTCTTGGCCATGAACCAATTTCTGAAACAAAATCTCTCAAAACTTGATCTCTGATCTCTATTGCTCTGATCACTTATATTAAAAAATATCTGATCATGCTACTTTCAGAAATTTCCATGCAAACTTGATCTCAGGTGACATCATCTTGCATCCACTGATCCCTTCTGTGACTTAAAGTGTAATAAAAATTCATTCCTTCAAATAATTACAATTGCTTATAATATTTCAAATTGTTACTTATGACATTCAAATTCAAAATGACATAGGTCACATTTTTGTGTGACGCAACATTATGATGTGAAAGCTCCATAGTTTATTTTCAGTGTGGCACAAATTTTAAGATTGTAACATATATGTTTTTATTGTGACGATACAATGTCTCTGTTACCCTGCAGAGACCTGGTGGGCATTATCTCTGTTTGGAAGAGGTGGTATGAGTGATGTGTGTGGAGGTCCCATACTTTTTCGGTCCGACTAAACATATCCCCCTAATTCTTCATAAAAGGCATTTTTCCTGTATTCTGACAACCATACGTTTGGTGGGCCCTTTTCAACGTGGTAGGGATGTCACCTATTATAAAGATATTTATCAAATCCTGGACGATATGGCTTACTGGCTGTTCTCCCCACACATGCATCAGTTAGTGTATGATAAACTAGCTGACTGTGCATGTTGAGGTGATATTGTATGTTCCTAAAGCCAAATACAGGGACTTGTGTGGGACATTCCTCCTTTCCATCCCTCCTTTCCCCTTTCCTTTTCCCCTGCCCATTCCTGATGTTTTCCTATACTGTGATTCCTGACCTTAAATTATCAGTTCCTACATGACTGTCACATTTGTGGTTGTTTCCCATATGTTTAACACCTTGACCTAACTCTCTCACCTGCATGACTATCATATGTATTGTTGTCTCTTATATGTTTAACAACTTTATATAACTCTGTCACTTGCATGACCGTCATGTGTATGGTTGTCTCCCATGTTTAACACCTGTACCTACCTCTGTCATTTGTATGACCGTCACATGTATGGTTGTCTGCCATATGCGTAACACCTATATACCTACTTCTGTCTTATGAATGACCATCACATGTATGGTTGTCTCCCTTTTGTTTAACACCTGCACCTAACTCTGTCACCTGAATGACCTTCACATGTATGGTCATCACTTGAAAGAATCTTCATCTGATAAAAGTCATCATTTGATAAAGTCATATATTTAACATCTGCACCTAACTCTGTCACCTGAATGACCGTCACATGTATGGTTGTCTCCTATATGTTTAACACCTGCACCTAACTCTGTCACCTGAATGACCGTCACATGTATGGTTGTCTCCCATATGTTTAACACCTGCACCTAACTCTGTCACCTGAATGACCGTCACATGTATGGTTGTCTCCCATAGGTTTAACACCTGCACCTAACTCTGTCACCTGGATGACCGTCACCTGTATGGTTGTCTACCATATGTTTAACACCTGCACCTAACCCTGTCACCTGAATGACCGTCACATGTATGGTTGTCTCCCATATGTTTATCCACACAGTGACGTCACAACAACTTTGGACCACTACTGTTCTGTGTTAGAGGTGCTATGACGTCACTAAAGATAAACATCCTGTTTGAATTTGTGCCAGCCCAATCATGGCCAAAGTTTTTCTCGGCAGTGAATTATTTGCTCTAAAAGCCATACAATGTGGGTGGGATGCCAAAAAGTTGAGTACTGATCTCAAACACAAACTCAGGCAGGCTGGGCATGAGTACTTGAAAGCAACAGCTGTGGGGGACAACAGGAGCTTATAGAGGCCGTATCGGCAGTGACAACGGATCTGTGCCACCTGACTGACTCAGTTGTCTCGGCAAACAACATCGCACGGAGGCCTCTTGACAGGGCACAACATCAACAAGTTGAGGTAATTGATTCCAATATATAGTCAAAAACAAAAATCAATTCTAAACAGCCCAGCCTTTAAGGTGGATTCCATACAGCCTTTGATGTCTTCTCATTCAGTCCGGGTGTGAAAAACCCAAAATTTCAGTAAAGGATGTCACATAGTAAAATTTCACTGATGCCAATGATCCGCATTCACAGTATTTCTCTTCAAAATCCTTATGTTGTAAGTCAAACCTGTGATCAAAGGGCATTTCGTCATTATTTCCACAGTTTTGAGTCATGTCTTCCCCTTTTGACAGAAATATATGTATTTTGTAGATTTTACTTTGTTTTGGCCCCGAAAATGACTGCCGTAATTGTGAACAGTATAAGATGTCAATGATGGTTCTAAAGATTTCATATTAATATCTCAGCTAATAATACACTTACAGAAATTATTTATATATGTCTGAAATCGTGAGAACAAGAGGAAGACAGTTATACATTATTTACTTTGTTTTGGCCCCGATATGTCTGCGGTAATTGTGAATATTATTAGAAGACCCCTATTTCCTCATCTGCAAAACTCAAGGATCTCTAGCAATGAATTTGCCCTTTGTTCATTTTGGACCATTTCACATGTACAGAGAGCAATTGACAGTGGCATCGGCATCCTGCAGAGCTGTGTATGGTAAACACACACTGCAGGTGTCAAAATTATGTACTCATGGAGTCCATGGCCTTATTTTATACAAATTTAATATATTTTCTTTATCCTGAAGAAAAACCAGAATATCCAGTTTCAAAACTTTTGTTTTATCCAGTTTTAAGCCAGTTATCACATTTTGTCCAAGAATTTCAGTGTGGCTTATCTATCCTGTTTCGTCATTTCAGATTTATTCTATGGTTCATGATGAACTTCAACACTGGTGTCAGTTCCTGAACAAGATGAAACCTGAGGGAGGGAGGGGCAGAGAACCATTCTTAATCAGATGCAACAGAGATATACCTACTCTTGTAAATAAAAAATAAATTCTGTTCTTCAAATAGAATATTTATTTCATAAAAATCATTAATACATGATATATACCATGAGAATAACATTATGTAACTGTTATCATTCAAGTAAAATTCATAGTAATAGTGAAACCTCTTGTTATAAATTATATTCCATCAAAATATGTTGAATAATTGTGAGACTAGATAATGAAAATTGCTAAAAAAGAACAATGTATATAATCTTGAAATGCATAATTTGCATTACATTTATGACTTGACTATTTGCAGATATTCCAGCAGATCACTGTCCTGTGTACTAGAACAAATGTAGGAGTGCTGACAAAATCAACCCCTGCCACAGAAACAATACTTATAACATCTTTGAAAAAATTGCAATTCATTCTGAACCACGGGAGATCATGCAGATTGCCTTCGCTTGAGAAGACCTTTACCAGACCTTTTAGAATTTTTTACAATAAAGGCAAACAACATGCATCAATAACATTTATGTACATGGCCTACAACAAACATGGTGTGCCACTCTCCATTTGAAATTGATTATCCCAAAAAGGCTAACATATTCCTCACCATTGTATTTATTTGTGGTATGTTACTCAATTGTATATTATAAATTGAAATATGGCATTGTAAATAAGGCAAAAATATCTAATTGTACATAGGTATGCAGAAAATGCTTCATAATAAATGTGAATAACATAAATATATAAACTCCGACTCAATTTTATATTTTCAAAATCTATGATAAACATGATAAGAATGAAGCAATAAATATAAATGATTAAATATAATGAGTGTACAATTAGCTGAATAACAACAATCCTACACATTAATTCATCCACTTAATATCTTCTGACTTTATAAAGCTCATTTTACCAATGAGAGAGAACCCTGCATGTTCAGTATGATATTTTTTATAGTAAGATGTCATTGTCTGTCCGTCCGTCTGTCCGTCAATATTTAGGGCCAAAATTGATATCAGTGCTGCCACTGTTTGAATTTACACTCTAATTCTGGGACAATTCGAGACTGCATGCAAGAAGTATTTATTAAGTCATACATCCTTGTCTCCATAATCTTCATCTCAGGCGTACTGTCAATTTCCTGCCCTTCTATTTTCTCTCTGTCAGGAATGTCATCAGAGTCTCTTCTACGATAGCTGTCACTTTCCCCATAGGAGGGGAGCAGAATCTGCTCTGCATATTCATGTTTGAATACAATTTTCCACTTGGTTGTGGCCTGACGTGGGGGAGTATGGGTAAGATAACCTTTGATTTGCTTGTGCTTGCTTTCTCGTCCTTGCATGGAATTCATCCCCAGTCCATGACCCAATGTCTTCATGAATGTTTCTGTGTGATAGGGAACAACAAATCCAATCGTCCAAACAGTTAGATTGCATATATTTATTATTTATGGCAACTTTCCTTCAGAATTTCTAAATCATCCTGAGTAATTGTGATCCGCAAAAAGCGAGACACAATTTTCCTCAGTTGAATTGCTATGTACACCAGCAATATGAAAACAAAATCATTTTTCTCCTGGTCCTCTCCACCAGCTATAAGTGCATTGGCTAGTGAGGAGAAGTGTTGACACATTAATTTTGAATCTTTGCCAGTGAACCGAACATTTATATTTGGACATTTCTCATTGAGCTGTTTCTCTATTCTTTTCGATATTTTGCCAAGCCTAAAACACTTCATCATTTCCAGATGCTGAGTAAGAGCACAGTCAGCCATTTTACACACCGCTTTCCCAGATTTCATTTCATTTTCACTCTTTGTAAGAACATGTTTCAAAAGTTTCTGGTGCAAATGTCCCCATGCGAGATTCGTGAGATGTAGGGGTTCAACCTTTGCTTTATCAACATACAATCCCATAGGTGGGGGAAACTCTTGGCGGGACTTCAGATCCGCTATGAACTTTGTGATTTTTGGTCTTGAATTTTGCTGCTTCATTTTGAACTTTTTCACTTTCTCAGCAACCTGCAAACGTTTTGTCAATGTCCAAGGCCTCCATGAGCTTGGCACATCCTCAGCAAAGGTTCCAAACTTGCCTTTTTTATGTCATCTTGACAGACATCTCCAAAGGATGAGGGGTATGTCGCAGCATTTGAAAGCTCTCCTGATGCTGTAGCTATCCATTTTTGGTCTGCACTGAGCAATTCAAATTTGAATGTGACAGTTTGGCCTTTTACATTGTACTTCTTCTTCTCTATTTCTGACATTTCATGGACAAATGAGCGTACATGCCCAAGGAAAACTGCATCATCTTCTGCACAATATCCTGCCATGTAGAGATAATTATGTTTGGGTGAACATAACCTGTGTAAAACATTAAGAAAAGTCAACAAAAAAGCTGTTGCCTGGGTATCACTGCCCATGGGTGCTGCATCTGCACCCCCTACAACCAGAAATGATCCAGGCTCTTTGCTGAACCAGTCTATGTACTCTTTGTCGATGTACATTTCATCCAACACAAGCAACAAGGGTTCCAATTCCCTTTTCTGCCAGTGGTGTCACCTTTAATGCAGTAACATGTCTCCTGTTGACCTCATTCATGAGTGTTCTATAAGGGACACTTTGCTGATGAGTAGGAAGACTAATCTTTTCCTCATTCCGAATTTTTTGGTATTTGTCCACACCCATTAATCCGCCAAGGTAAAGTCTGGACAAGCTGTGTTTCATACGTCTCTCATGCTCATCAGCTGTATCTTCAGGTTGTATTTTTTTCAAGGCTTGTTTGTTTTTTTTAGATGTTCTGCAGTATTCGGCTATCTCATCCACAGAACATTTAGTCATAAGGGTAGACCAAATGCCATCCTTTATGCTTCGTAGCGCAGATGGATTGTCAGATTCTTTGCTGCTGTGGACTGGTTTTAAGACCTCTATAGTTTTTTTTATTCTGTTATTTCTTTGTGATTTGGAAATTCCCTCTAATTTGTCTGAGTTGTCAGCA
The DNA here is from genome assembly GCA_949316495.1 of Amphiduros pacificus. NCBI lineage: Eukaryota > Metazoa > Annelida > Polychaeta > Phyllodocida > Hesionidae > Amphiduros > Amphiduros pacificus. The sequence goes on from OX439011.1 coordinate 5,718,221, forward strand.
TCATATTTACTGTCTTTTGCAACATGCTGCACATTCCTCACAAACATTTCCTTCTTTGAATTTTCAAAGTCTGTGATCATTTTTTGTTTTTTCAAAACTAGTCCTGACAACTCATGTCTTTCCCTCTCAATTGATCTTTTCAGATATTTATGTTCAAATTCCAAGGGAGAGGCTTCATATCCACTTGCAGTGGTGCTTTGCTTGTGAAGTGGCTGTTTGGGGATGATTTTACCACTTGGTGTACCTGCAGTAACACTTGCTGGTATCAAGCTGTAATTATGCTCCAAGCCTAGCATGATGGCTAATCTGAAAGCAGAATAAAAAACATAATTATAACATACAGGTCACAAAATGTCTTTATATGTATAGTTGGAAATCATTAAATAATATTATGTACCAAAAGAATGCAATGATAGACATTTAGCTTTAAAAAGTGGCATGCCCAGGTGTTAATATGTTGTGTTTGTGTGCAGATCAATACATAAACAAGATCAATACATATACAAAACTTTTTATGGATTTGTTCTAATATGACTGCTATGCAGCTTAAATAAACCAAAAAAATTAGCCTAATTTTGACTAAATCGGACCATTATTGACAGAGATATGACACTTTTTCTGTTGAGATATACCAGCAGACAAGAAGACTCCACAAGATGAGTTGCAAAAAGACCTGTTGATACCATATTTTTTTTAATGTAAGCTGAGGGGCTAATAGGTAAAATAAAAACTGATAATAGACTCAGAGAAAATACAAAAGAATAAAAAAAGAATACCAACTCTCATTGTGAAATATAAATATTAATTTGAAGAAGATTTGAGATAATATCATTTAAAACTATGTGGAATCATATCTATAATATAAGTCTGACTATTCAGCGAAAATTACTGTAATGTGTGTCATGGTTCAGAATGGCCACCAGTGTTTTAATCCTATATATATTTTAAGACCAAGCAACATGAAGCATGGAGGGGCTCCATTTCAAGTACTCAGCTTAGTATGAATTGACTAAGCCTTTTGTATCTATAGATTACCAAGCTGTTATAATACCAAACAACTTGGCCTGCACCTGGTCATGCCTGGTGACCACAGCCTGTCTGACATTTTCAGTGCCCTGTAGATTTCATATATTGTCACTGTTTTGTATTGAAATGTAAGATGAACAGATTCTTGCACCAAATCATGAAATTTTTTAATATATCTGACCGAAACCAACAAATATGATTAATATTACATGCCGTCATCATTCATTCTTGCTAATTATCATTTATGATTGCATTATCTTTGAGAAAAGGGACATTTTGGGTGCTCTGTAGATTTCTTATATTGTCACTGTTTTGTGTAGAAATATAGGATGAACAGTTTCCTGCCCCAAATCATGATAATTTTTTACTACTACTATGATGGCTATTTACAGTGCATGTAACTCACCTTCTTGAAGAAGGGTTTGCATTTCTCCTTGGCTGGTTCTAGAGTTTCCTAGACTTTCACTGTCTTCTCCCACATTACTGTCTAGTCCATTCTGGTCAATTTCCACACCTGAAATCAAACATCATTATGTAAAGTATACGTGAAATAGACCATGAAATAGGCCCATGAAAGAATGCTAGACGATCCACCTCACGCTACCAGCGACTCACTACCTGTCCACCTCACTGGCCCATGGATTCATATTACTATCATTTATGATTGCATTATATTTGAGATAAATGACATTTTGGGTGCCCTGTAGATTTCTTATATTGTCACTGTTTTGTATTGGAATGTAAGATGAACAGTTTCTTGCCCCAAATCATGAAAATTATTAAATATTTTTGCACAAAACCAACAAATATGATTAATATTACATGCCGTTATCATTCATTCTTGCTAATTTTCATTTATGATTGCATTATCTTTGAGATAACTGACATTTTGGGTGCCCTGTAGATTTCCTATGTTGTCACTGTTTTGTATTGAAATATAAGGTGAACAGTTTCTTGCCCAAAATCATGAAAATTATTAAATATTTTTGCACAAAACCAACAAATATGATTAATATTATATGCCGTTATCATTTATTCTTGCTAATTTTCATTTATGATTGCATTATCTTTGAGAAAACTGACATTTTGGGTGCCCTGTAGATTTCTTTTATTGTCACTGTTTTGTATTGGAATGTAAGATGAACAGTTTCTTGCCCCAAATCATGAAAATTATTTAATATTTTTGCACAAAACCAACAAATATGATTAATATTACATGCCGTTATCATTTATTCTTGCTAATTTTCATTTATGATTGCATTATCTTTGAGAAAACTGACATTTTGGGTGCCCTGTAGATTTCTTTTATTGTCACTGTTTTGTATTGGAATGTAAGATGAACAGTTTCTTGCCCCAAATCATGAAAATTATTAAATATTTTTGCACAAAACCAACAAATATGATTAATATTACATGCCGTTATCATTTATTCTTGCTAATTTTCATTTATGATTGCATTATCTTTGAGAAAACTGACATTTTGGGTGCTCTGTAGATTTCTTTTATTGTCACTGTTTTGTATTGGAATGTGAGATGAACAGTTTCTGGCCCAAATCATGAAAATTATTAAATATTTTTGCACAAAACCAACAAATATGATTAATATTACATGCCGTTATCATTTATTCTTGCTAATTTTCATTTATGATTGCATTATCTTTGAGAAAACTGACATTTTGGGTGCCCTGTAGATTTCTTATAATGTCACTGTTTTGTATTAAAATATAAGGTGAACAGTTTCCTGCCCCATATCTTGATAATTTTTTAATATTTCTGACCGAAATCAACAAATATGATTAATATTACATGCCGTTATCATTTATTCTTGCTAATTTTCATTTATGATTGCATTATCTTTGAGAAAACTGACATTTTGGGTGCTCTGTAGATTTCTTTTATTGTCACTGTTTTGTATTGGAATGTAAGATGAACAGTTTCTTGCCCCAAATCATGAAAATTATTAAATATTTTTGCACAAAACCAACAAATATGATTAATATTACATGCCGTTATCATTTATTCTTGCTAATTTTTATATATGATTGCATTAATTTTGAGAAAACTGACATTTTGTGTGCCCTGTAGATTTCTTAAATTGTCACTGTTTTGTATTAAAATATCTGGTGAACAGTTTCCTGCCCCATATCTTGATAATTTTTTAATATTTCTGACCGAAATCAACAAATATGATTAATATTACATGCCGTTATCATTTATTCTTGCTAATTTTCATTTATGATTGCATTATCTTTGAGAAAACTGACATTTTGGGTGCTCTGTAGATTTCTTTTATTGTCACTGTTTTGTATTGGAATGTAAGATGAACAGTTTCTTGCCTCTAATCATAAAAATTATTAAATATTTTTGCACAAAACCAACAAATATGATTAATATTATATGCCGTTATCATTTATTCTTGCTAATTTTCATTTATGATTGCATTATCTTTGAGAAAACTGACATTTTGGGTGCCCTGTAGATTTCTTATATTGTCACTGTTTTGTATTAAAATATAAGGTGAACAGTTTCCTGCCCCATATCTTGATAATTTTTTAATATTTCTGACCGAAATCAACAAATATGATTAATATTACATGCCGTTATCATTTATTCTTGCTAATTTTCATTTATGATTGCATTATCTTTGAGAAAACTGACATTTTGGGTGCCCTGTAGATTTCTTATATTGTCACTGTTTTGTATTGGAATGAACAGTCAGAAATATTAAAAAATTAATAGACATTAATATGCGAATAACGATGTTTTACAAACCCCTAGTTGCAAATACAGCTTTATCAACCATTTATCCATATTCCTTGTAACATGTAGATGTGTTTAAAAAAAAAGTGAGTTCAAATATGTCAATTCTAACCAGGATGAGATCAGAATATATGTAAACAATAACAGTTTGACAGTTCACTCGCGATATACGATTAACGATGTTTTACTAACCTCTTGTTGCAAATACAGCTTTATTAGCCATATATTCATATTCCTTATACAAGGATGTCCAATTCGGTCAATTACAAGCAATGTGAGTCAGACAGGTAGTGAGTCGGAACGTCCTGCACCCCAATAGGTGCATGAAATAGCCTGAGTTCTTCCCTTGAAATACACACAGATTAATGTTTGTTTGGTCATGACATAAATATGGGATTAATTTTTCCAATAACATGAAATGTACTATATCTAAGGCTAAATGTTTAATGGTGCATGTCTAAGTACTAATGTGAAATGATGACAGGCCGGTGTTTGGAGGGAAGTATAACACGACTACATGCTTTCGTGGCAAACTCTAAACTGATCATTTATTCGTCACATTCTCGCCTTGCTGATAGCGTGGCGTGATACATTGCTGATAACAAGGCATGGATAGAGATAAAGTCCAGCCAGCTTGTTATGTAACTAGCATATGATAAAATCATCATATAACATGCCCCGATTTAAATAAAGGTTTTATCATATGAAATTTAAATTATAATTACATTGAATAATAAAATCTTTAGAATACATCATACAATAGAATAATACATTATTCTTACATCATATAACATGCCCTGAGTTAAGGCATATAAAACAAATTCAAGATCTTCTCTGATCACAGTAAAAGTAAATAAAATCATACATATATTATATATTCAAATTAAAGTGGGAAATTAGGAAATTAACTCATGGTATAAGTGGGAGAGGTTACTAGCACTTCACCACTGGCAAGAACTCTCAGTGTTCTGCCTAAATGGATTACAGTAATCATTGTCGTCATGTTCATTTATACCTTTGTGATCAATTCTTGATTAAGCAATGTACAATAACATAGAAATTTGTGACTAAATGACATAATATATATTTATTACCATATTTATATGGTCGTATACACACAATTTTTAATTTATAACAATTGGTCCTGTAGTATCCTGATCTTTATCTATTTCTCCAAGTTGCACATTGAAATCTGTTGTTTTTACTGGTTTATAAAACAATCTCCTGCAACTTGCTAACTTCAATAATATTGACATTCTAGATTTAATGGCCAACAACACTAGGACACAAAGTGACAAAGTGCCCAAAATAGCTAACAAAAATAAAATTCCGAATCCATAATTATTTTGTTGAAACCAATATTCAAAGCTTGTCTGTTCTTTCAATCTATCTTGTTTGGACCAGTAAGCGTGATCATATTTATGCATTATCTTAGAAAACCTAGAAAGATCCACCCCCATCTCACTTGTGTCATATAGGACATCATCATATTGGTCCATTTTCAAAGAAAGCTTTGGCAATGGTACATCAGGAATGGATTGGTACAAAGAACTTATATTTAGTTTTTCTGAATTAGTTGATTCAGTCATATTACCAAAATGTAGTAACATTGCACCATTAAGGCTGTACTTAAGTTGAATCTTAAATGGAGAATTTAAACATCCTGTTACTTTCTGAGCAATAAAATGGCTTTCACTTGTTATTGAACAGCCGCACAAGGTCTCATGGCTTATTACTGCATATGGATGACCATCATGGCGGTCAGGTGTGGAGCTATGCTCGCAATTTACTGTCCATGGTATGTCAAAGTTCGCAAGTAGGATTTTGTCATCAGCCTCTAAAATTTCTGCTGTTGGTTTGATATTATGTTAATATTTGAAATGACATAGGGCTTTAATTAAGTCTAGATTTGTGTTGTAAAATATAGCAGTAAAACAAGTCATTTTTGATGAATGGATTTGTAGGAGCGTATCATCACTTAGAAAGCGGTCTGCAAAACTTGAACACAAATTTAATTGGTCAGTTCTCAATTGAATAAAATTTTCTTTAAATGTGGCCAAGCACCTTGTTTCTGATTCCAATTTGGTGTATGATGTGGTGATTCCACTGTTGTTTGTAGGGACATAGACTGTTTCTATTTTATACAGGTCAAAAGGTTCCTGGTACGTGTGAATTATGGGGATTGCCAAATTGACAATTAATCGGTTGTCTGTGAAGGTATACCCTACATTGTTTAGACGGTAGAAATCCTCAATATTATCAAATGCAAACTTATAATTTGGATTTTCAGTATACATCACTTGTGAAGCATGATCTAAAATTCCTTTTAACTTATTAGGAGGTAATATTGAAGCTGGCACTTTAGCACTCATTAAATCTGTCACAGTCTCCAAAATACCATCTACATGGGAGACCATGTCTTCCAAAAGGTACAGTCGTTCTGTGATGTAATTGAAAATTCTGGCGTTCAAAACACTTACTATTCTTACTGCCTTAAGACGTTTAGAAATGAAATCCAAAGTTTTATTAATACTTCTGAATTGTTCCTCTACTGCTTTTGTGATATGCCAAACATCATATGATAAGTCGGCAATTTTTACAGCATTATTTCGTGTCCTATCTGTATTGATACTAGTTAATGTGAGCATATCATCCTTGAAGTCAAAATAATCCTGTTTTAAGTGAAAGTGGGAGTCCTTCAAAAATGCTATTGATTTCCTTAGTGATGATGTACGTTTGTACTGTAGAAAAGAATTCAGTGCATTAATACCTGCTGAAAAGAATCCAGCTAAAGCTACCAAAGGAATAGCCCTTTTCTTGCTCGATATGTCGAATGGTGAGGTAATACTCCCAATCTTGTCCTTAAGTCTGTCTTCCAGAATCTTTGTTCATGCTGCATAAGAGTCAAATACTGGGACATAGTTTTCACAAATATTATACGTGTAGTCATCTAAATCATTTGGGCAATTCAGCTCCAATTCCTCGGCTATCTTTAAGTTATACTTGGGTAACTCCATGAAAAGTATTACTTGGTAAATGTCTGAGGCTGGTTCCAGTAAACCAACCTTCTTATAGTTAACCCCATATTCAGGCCTCAGGATATCTCCCCTGATGTATAGAATATGTGATAGAATGATCCAGTAAAAGAATTGGAACATGTTGTTGGTCCCATTCATATGAATAATAATTTAAGCTTTGTGGGAAAATATATATATATATAAAGATGGAAAATTATTTAAGAGACTCATGTCTTGACTTGTCAAGGTCATATCAATGTGAATGACATGATAATCTATATTTTTATGATTGGTACGTGTTGGAATCAAAGTATATCATGCCGCGATTGTAAAACTGTGAGTGCCATAATCATATCAAGTGCAATAGTTTTACCACAATATGTGTCTGATAACTACATCTAACTAGTCTAACTAGTCTTAACTAATTCCACAAAAGTGGATAAAATAAGTTTTATTTAAATTGGTTATTCCATGAACTATGGAATTATATAGTAAAATAATAACGATTTTGAATACAACCAACATGTCTTCCCAAAAACTCTCAAAATTCTAAATTACATATTCAAACACTTAAATTAAGTGTGTTCACATCATGACCCCTCCTGAGAAATGTCACAGAGTGCACCCTACTGCTCACCTGTTTTTAACTGAGTATCTCTCATGGAGTTTTATGACATCCTTATTAAGCATACTCAAGTAGCTGTATCTGGACACTTAGAGTGGATATACCATGGTTAAACTGTTATGTTGTAATCCACTTACAAAGTGTCGGTTATTTCGTTTGAAATAATCATGAATCCATCCTTGAATGCAATGTACTATGGTACTTGTAAAAGTATAGCTTTAAAGCTATGTAACTTACAACATCCTGTGTAAATATGGATTACATACCAAATGACTGGCAAGCCATGTTCACATTACAAAATGATAAATTCATTAAAGGAGTGTCATAATGGTCAAATGTTATTAACTATTATCCTAGCTATCGGTCCAAATCATATTCAAATTCATAGTCCTTTATATCATCACATGAAACTTAAAGCTCAGTTACTTGTGGTATTTTTGCACATTTCCAAAAATCCTTACATTATTTAGTATAAAGTCAACTAAAGCTATGCACCATGGGTGTTGTTCTAACCGAATCCATAATCTGTCTGATTTTTCCTTTGGGTTTTCAACAAGGATTTCTATGGATTGTTGTTTATATCTACCTCTTATGATGGTCCATGTCTCTCTTTCTGCTGGTTCGGTGCAAATGATGACTGCATCCTGTAAGTGAATATTATTATCCTCAACTGCATATTTTAATGATTCTACATATTCCTTACCTGGTATCGCATTGTTGTTCTGTTTGTTCAATTCGTCCTTTATTTCTTCAATTCTACTTGTGCTGCCTGTGTCTGTTCTTATAAACCCTTCTTTTAGACGTCTGATATTATACACACCTGTTAGTCTTCTGCCTGTTAGGTCCTCCAACATGCAATGTATTCTATCAAACATTTCAGCTATGACAAGAGGGCCAATATATGACATTTTGATTTTTGCACTGTTGGTGTTGTTAAGGGTAGTGTTAGAAGGTGAAAGTAGGTATACAATAGTACCTTTCTTCCAAATGGTCTTATTATTTACCCTCTTACTTTGACTTTCAGCCTGTTTCTTCTGATTCCTTTCTTGTAGACCCAATACTACTTTCTGTAAATGCTTACCTCTCTTCTGTAATGTTTCAGCATAGTCACGATATGTTGTATTGACACCTTCCAAATGGTCAAATTTTAGTCCTGTAAGGTCATCTGGTTGTCTTCCATACATTAATTCAAAAGGTGACAGTGAATCTAATGAAGGCATTGCATAGGTGTTGTAAGCATATTCACATGCTTCTACAAATAGGTCCCAATCTGCTCCATTGTCAGTCAAATGTGAGGTGATAAATGTGGCAATTGTACCACAAAACCTCTCACTCACATTGCTTTGGTGATTACCTGGTGAAATGAAAACTTGTTTTATCTTCAGTGTTTTGTGGATGTGATCTAAAATGTTGTTAAGAAAACAACTATCTTCATCCATAATGATTCTCTGTGGTCTACCTGTCTTGAAGATTATCTTCCTTAAGATAATCTCAGCCACAGTGGTAGCTGATCTAGTTTTCATTGGGTAACACTTGAGATATCTTGTCATTGGACAAACAATGACAAGTAGATATTGGAAACCCCTATTTGAAGGTATCATATGTTTCACATCCATATGTAACTCCTGGAAAGGTTTGTAACTTACTGGAATTCTGAGATTGAAATCTACTTCCTGATTGTACTTTCGCTTCATAGATTGGCAAACTTGACATGATCTAATATATGCTATAAGTTTGTTGTACAATCGAGGTATATAGTACTTCTGTCTGATTGTCTGGTAAAGTCTCAGGATTCCCTGATGTGCGGATGTAAGTCCATCATGATATAATTCGATAATGGCCTTACTGAACTCATCTGGAATACAGAGTGCGATCTTGCAATCTGTCTTGTCTGGTGTTGGATCAGCTTTGACTAAAATGCTTCTTTGATCTTTAGATGCCCCCTGTGGGTGCGGGGATTAAAGAATAGCCCCACTGCCCCCCAGCATGTCGTAAAAGGCGACTAAAGGGGCGTCCTGTTTGCCGTGGGATGCGACCTGTGTCAGGGAGGATATGGAATCCTGACGGGCTGAGCACTGGGCTGGTTTGGCAGTAATACCGGTCCAGTTGCAACACGCCTGTCTTGGATCCAAATGTTCACCAGACAGGCAGATCAGATTAGGCCTGGATCTGATTTAACCGGCTTGTGGTATATTTCCTTTAATATATTCTGGCTATTTGATTTTTATTTATGACAATTTTAATGTTTAAAATTTAGGAACAATTGATAAATTTTTGATAGATATTTCTTGAAAGGAGATTACTGCTGATTGGGTCAATCGAGGGATATAAATAAAATCCGAAAGGGTGGAGTTTTTATTCTAAGAGTATGTCATGTTGGGTATCCTCATGTCGTCAGGGCTTGGAGTTACCGGCCCAGAAAGGCGTCCCCTTGTTGGGCTCTGTGGTGGGTAGGGGACCTAACTGATGAAATTTAAAATAACACACAAGGCGCAAAACAAACAAAAACGACCAAGGAATGACATAGACAGCGACGATGATTCAAACAAAATAGAAAAATGGCCTAGATTTTTAATAGCAGAAAGTTCTGACGCTGAACATACCTTGGCAAAAATGTCCCCCTTTGCAATTGCAAAGGGGATACAAGGCATTGCCGGGGTACCAAAAACTGTTAAAAAGATGGGAAATAAACTATTGATTGAGGTTGAGCGGAAAAGCCATGCGGATAATCTACTACGATGCCGAATGTTGGCCACAGTTCCTGTTATTATAACGGCTCACAAAACTCTCAACAATAAAAAAGGAATAATCAGATGCCCAGATTTAGCAGGAGTTTCTGAGGAGGAGATAGTGGATGAACTCAAAGACCAGGATGTCGTGCAATGTAAGCGGATATTTATAAAAAAGGATGGGGTCAAAATTCCTATCAATACGTTTATTCTGACATTTGAAGCAGCGCAGCTCCCAACATCTATTAAGGTTGGATATTTGAACGTTAGAGTTGATGTATTTATTCCAAACCCTCTGCGCTGCTTCAAGTGTCAGAGGTATGGACATGGATCTGATCGATGTAAAGGTGATGTAACATGTCCAAAATGTACCGCTCAGCACAGTGGAGACGATTGTTCTTCAAATATGATTAAATGTGTCAATTGCCAAGGAAATCATCCATCGTATTCGCGGAATTGTCCTTCCTTTTTAAAAGAGAAGGAAATTCAGCGAATACGACACACTGAAAATATACCTTTTCCAGAGGCACGGAAGCGAGTAGAAAGTTATAACACAACAAAGACATTTTATGCCAGCTCTGTAAAACCTAAAGAAACAAAATCAATAGCAATTCAGACCGAAATTACATGGCCAATCACTGACAAAAATTATTCCTTTTTTACAAAATCTTCTAAATCTTCAGCAACATCTACTCAGACTCAGACACCCACTATCCCAGTAGTACCTCAACCAACAACAACATCCACTAAACCCTCTTCACAAACTCCTTCTACATTATCCAATAATAAAAGTATCAATAGTAATAGACCAGTACATAAATCAGACAAAAAAGAAATCAAAGAACAAGTTAAAAGTAAAATAAATAGAACTAAATCCTTAGAAAGGATGGACACAGGTGATCCTCCGGATATGTATTTTACACCTGTGCACTCGAAGCATAATCGTAAAATTAACAAGTGATTATGTTAGATCATATATTTTTTCTCATTATTCTTAATATGGCTATCGGCAATATCATACAATGGAATTGTAGAGGATTTGAGGCTTACAGGCCAGAACTGGAGTTATTAGTCCAAAAATATAATGCATCTGTTATTTGTTTACAGGAAACTAATTTTAAAGATAACTCAACAACATTTAAGGGATATGTACCTTATATTAAAGTTGGTTCAATAGATGCAATGGACCGAGCACATGGCGGAGTTTCTATTTTTGTTAAATCCTGTATACCCCAGAGTAAAATAACTTTAAATACTAACTTACAAGCTTCTGCAGTCAGGGTTACCCTGCACAATACATTAACTATATGTTCAATATATCTACCACCTAGTGAGCCAGTTAATATTACATAATTAAATAATTTGGTAACCCAGCTGCCACAGCCATATATGTTGGTTGGTGACTTTAATGCACACAACTATCTTTGGGGTGGCAGAAATAATACTGATGCCAAAGGACGTATAATAGAAGATTTTTTAAATAATAAAAGTTTGTGCCTTTGGAATGACGATTCTCCGACATATTTACACCCTGCTACAGGCTCTTTAACATCAATAGATCTCTCCATGTGCACTCCAAATTTATTTTTAGATTATTCCTGGGAAGTAGAGGAAGATCAATGGGGTAGTGATCATTACCCCATTATTTTAAATAACCATTTTCCTCCACCAGATGAAAGAATCCCCAAGTGGAAATTTCATAAAGCCAATTGGGCAAAATTTCAAACATCCTGTTTCAATAGAATAACTCCAGAACTTTTTAACAATGTAGATGATCCTCTTCAAGTTTTTACAGATACATTGTATGATATTGCTGATGGGTGTATTCCCAAATCAAAGCCAAATTCTAAAATTAAAGAAAAACCCTGGTTTAATGATGAGTGCAAAAAAGCTGTCAAGGAGCGCAAAAAAGCTCTGAAAAAATTTAATCGACAGCCAACTCAATATAATTTGCACCAATTTCGAGTAAAAAGAGCTAAAGCCCGTTATATTATTAAAATAAGCAAAAGAAAAAGTTGGAAGGATTATGTTTCCAAATTAAATACGCGTACACCGATTAAAAAATGCTGGGATATGGTGCGTAAAATTACGGGGAAGGGAGGTGGAGCAAGGATCAAACATCTAAATTATAATGGCCAATTAATTACAAATCCCACTGAAATAGGTAACACAATAGGTCAAACAATTTCCAAGAATTCCTCATCCAATAATTATTCTGCCAAATTTCAACAAATAAAAAATAGAAAAGAAAGAAACCAACTAAATTTTATATCTCATAACTTGGAACAATATAATAAATCATTTACAATAGAAGATTTGAAACTTGCTTTGGATAAATCTCATGATACCGCCCCTGGGCCTGATCAAATTCACTACCAAATCCTTAAACACCTCCCTGATCAATCACTTGGGCATCTTTTAAATATTTTTAATAACATTTGGGAAAGTGGTGATTTTCCTCCTTCATGGAATGAAGCCACTATTATTCCCATTCCTAAGCCTGGCAAAGACTCCTCAGATTCAAATAATTATCGCCCCATTGCTTTAACCAGTTGTATCTGTAAAACAATGGAGCGAATGATTAATGAGCGTTTAGTTTGGTATTTAGAAACTGCAACTTATATTTCTGTTGCACAGAGTGGCTTTAGAAAAACTCGAAGTACCATTGACCACCTGGTACGTTTAGAGACATTTATAAGAGAGGGTTTTTTAAAAGGTGAGCATGTGGTTAGCATTTTCTTTGATTTAGAGAAAGCGTACAATACTACATGGAAATTTGGAATAATGAGCGATTTATATGATATGGGATTAAGGGGTCGTTTACCCCTTTTTATTCAAAATTTTTGTCAAATAGACAATTCAGGGTCCGAGTTGGTTCATCACTTTCTGATGCTTTTGATCAGGAAATGGGTGTTCCACAGGGAAGTATATTATCAGTCACCCTTTTTATTATTAAAATTAACAGCATTGTTGATTGTATGAGGCCTGGAGCAGATTGCTCACTTTTTGTTGATGATTTCAACTTAAGCTACAGGTCCACAAGCATGCATACAATAGAACGACAGCTCCAACAACACTTAAATAGATTACAAGAATGGGCTGATCATAACGGATTTAAATTTTCTTTAAAGAAAACTATGTGTATGCACTTTTGTAAAAAATGGAAGGTTCACCCAGATCCTGATCTTTATTTAGGCCAAACTCGGATACCTGTTGTCGAAGAAACCAAGTTTCTTGGACTTATTTTTGACAGAAAATTATCTTTTATCCCCCACATTAAATACGTTAAGAAGAAATGCCAGAAGGCATTAGATTTATTACGGGTTCTTGACCATACCGATTGGGGAGGGGACCGTAATATTTTATTACAATTGTATAGAGCATTGGTACGTTCTAAGCTTGATTATGGGTGTATGGTATATGGATCAGCACGTCCATCTTATATAAAAATGCTTGATCCTATACAAAATCAAGGTTTACGACTTTGCCTAGGTGCATTTCGTACATCGCCTGCAGATAGCTTGGCAGTTGAGGCAGATGAGCTGCCTCTTGATTTAAGAAGAGAAAAGCTTGCCCTTCAATATGCTGCAAAAATTGCAGCTTGTCCAGACAATCCTGCCCATGATACTATATTTAATCCAAATTATGTTGACATTTTTGAAAGTAAACCAAATACAATACCAACTTTTGGCATTCGCATCAAGGAATCTTTACAATCCTTAAATTTAAATCCCAATCAAATAGCTAAATTTCAATATCCAGAAACACCTCCATGGACCTATGAAACTTTAAATATTAATTTAGCCATGACGGAATTAAAGAAATACTCAACCGATCCATCCCTGTATATAAATAGATATAATGAAATAAAATCTATCTTCACTGGATATCAGTGTATATACACTGATGGATCGTTTAATGATGACAAGGCTGCTGCAGCTGCTGTTAAGGGCAATCATATTTATTCAGAACGTCTGCCAAATAAATCATCTATTTATTCTGCAGAACTTCATGCTTTATACCTAGCTTTAGATCATGTGGAGACTTCTCCACATCAGAAATTTTTAATATTTTCTGATTCTTTGTCTTGTTTACAAGCATTGAAAGCCAAGGATTGGAAAAATCCATTTATTTTAAATATCCTTGAACGGTATCATAAACTCTGTACTGAGGAAAATAAAGAGATTCGTTTTTACTGGATTCCCAGTCATATTGGAATCCTTGGAAATGAGGCTGCGGACCAAGCTGCCAAGGCAGCATTGGATAAGCGGCCAATAAATATGTTTATACCTTATACAGAATTTAAGAAATATATTACTGTTTTTTACGTTCTAAGTGGCAATCACGCTGGAACGAAGCTATTTTTAATAAACTACATGAAATTAAGCCCGTTCTAGGCAAAACTAAAGGTGCTATTAGAATTAACCGTAGAGAAGAGTCAGTTTTAACCCATATAAGAATAGGTCATAGTCATTTGACTCACTGTTATCTGCTTAAAGGTGAAGATCAACAGGAATGTACTGGTTGTCAAAGGGCTTTGACTATTAAACATATTTTAATTGAGTGTATCTATTTTGATATTATAAGAACTCAATATTTTAATGTACAAGATTTACATACGTTATTTGATACTGTAGATACTTCTGTGATAGTATCGTTTTTAACTCACATAGGACTTTATAATCAGTTTTAAGGGCAGAGCTTTTGTTTATTTATGTCATTGACTTATTTATCAAGAACTGCAAAACATCATACTGATAAAGTCTTTTAAACAAATTATACATATTTATTATATTTGATTGATAGTATATAAATGCTGTTCACAGTTGATAAATTCTTGTGTTATCTACATATTGTATTAACATTTACATTTAATTTCTAGTCAATATTACGTTTCTATTTTTACTGTTTTGGCACTTTATTGTGTCAATGTGAAAACATTCATTCATTCATTCATTTTTACCATTTTTAGGCACTAAATAACCTTAGTGGTTGATGTGCCTCTAAGCACCATTCATTCATTCATTCATCTTTAGATTTTGAAGGTAACCTACCTGTCTTTAAGTATGTGTAGATGTCCTTGAAGTCCGGGGAGTTCATTTGTGCATCTCTAATTTCTCTGGACTCAATTGGCAGGTGGTAGTCAGATAGTACTCTTCTTTTAATAATTGATAGCATTTTATCGATTTCTTTTTGTTTGGGAACCCTACTTCTTAAAATTTGATCTTCACTTACCTCTGGTATCAATTGTTTTCTTTGTCTGAAAAGTCTTTCTGGTGGATTTTCAACTTCTGCTGTTATTTCTTCTTGGTCTAAAGGTAGTAGGGATCTTATTCTTACCTCTGCGGGATCCTTGCTGCATTTATCAACTAATGTTTGTCCCATAGGTCGTGTCACTGTAGGTCTGGGGCGTTCTTCATTGGCATTATATGGGTTGACAGCATTCGTCACTGCAATTGGGATAGGATCTTGGATGTGAGTGCTTACCTCCTGAGATGGTCTCTGTGGTGTAGTAGTAATTGGTGACTTACTTCTTGTCCTACTAGCCACTGGCAGTGTCGGTCCTATCTCTGGTACTGTAATGTTGTGCTTCCTGGCATAAGATCTTGTTACTGCTCTATCTGTAACAGGCATCAGTATATCAAAGTTGTCACTTATCTGATGTTCTTGGTTCATAAATGATAGTGGTTCCAGGTAATGTGGATCATCTCCCTCAATTGGGCTGCGACTCAACCAGTCGGTCACTATCAATTCTTTTCCTTTCATGTAACCTAGCTTGAAAGTGAAATCTGAAAGTTTTTCCAATAATCTTTTTATTCGCATTGTGGCTGGTTCCCTCTTTGAATTAAAGATCTGAACCAGTGCTGAATGGTCTGTGAAGCATTCAAAATATGTTCCGTTCAAGATGTGTTTGTGAGCCAAAATGTTAATTAAAATTCCTGTTAATTCCAGTTCAGATACCGAATAATGATTTGCTGATACTGGTAGGACCTTTGAATGGAAAGATAAGAGTCTTAATTTACCATCTTGTTCTTGCCACAAGGAGGAACCTGTTGCCTTCTTTGAAGTGTCACAGTACAATTGTAAGAGACCTTCTTTTCTAGGCATTGCTAAAATGGGTGGTTCCGTCAACAATTGCTTGATCTTGTCGAAGTTCTCTTGATGCTCTTCATTCCATACAAATTTCTGATTTTTCTTGGTTAATTTATAAATTGGGCCTAAAAGCGTTTGTAATCTTGGAACATACATTGAAAGATAATTCACTGCTCCTGCAAACCGTTTCACTTCTGTTGCCGTTCTTGGTGGTGGCATTTTCCTTATAGCTAATGTTTTGTCTCCCATTGGTGTAATGCTAGGAACCCCAACGTGCACTAAGATCTCATGTCCCATGTAAGTTGTTTTGTTCTTAAAGAGATCTGTTTTTCTGGGTGCAACCTTTAATCCCTTTTTACTTAAATGGTCGAGGACTAATCTAAGGTGCCTAAAATGTTCATCAATGGTCTTTGAATAGATAATGACATCATCTGCTATTGCTTCACAAAATTCCCTCTGACTTGGGATTTCACTAAGAAAAGTGTTGATGGTGTCTTGCCATATGCTAGGACTCACGTTCAATCCCATTCCTAGGCGTTTTAGATAGTAACTGTCGCCTCCTGGGTATGTACTAACCCCACAATATTTCTGACTTTCTTTATCTAGTACTAAACTAAAGAAAGCTGATTTAAGATCTAACTTTGAGAATATTGTTGCCTTAGAATTTCCAATTGTTTGTAACACATGTTTTACAAGAGGTATTGCTAGATTTTTCTTTCTAATTCTGCTACTTAATACTCTCATGTCAATCACACATCGTTTTTCTGTGGATCCTGGCTTATTGAGTAACATTACTGGGCTGGTGTAATCAGTCATCCCCTTCTCTAATATACCAAGCTTACATAATTTGTGCATCTCCTTATCAATAGTAGCATGGTGGTTGGGTGCAATAGTGAATGGTCTTAACATAAATGGTGTGTCATCTTCAAGTTCAATTTTTACTTCTATATCTGGACAAGTACCAATCTCTCCATAAAGGCTAAAGGCGTCTTTCATTTCTGTCAACAGGTCAAAACATTTTTCTCTCATTTTTGGTGTCAAAATCTCATCCCCAATTTTTACATCTTGTTTTAATATAGCTTTGGGTGTCATTTTCAGCTTTGGGTCATCTGGGTCTAAATGTTGATAATTCTGCACATTATGCTTGTACAGATCATCACTGATAACACATCTGCAGTTATCTATGGTCGTAAAACTGGCTCCCTCTCCGCAAAGCTTGAAGGGTCTGATAGCCCCTGCTTGTGCATACATGACTGTTTGATCTTTACCGATATGCACTTTGGAAACTTCACTGTAGGTGTATTGTGTGCTTTTAAGGTCCAAATATGCAATGACTTTGTCTGGCTTAATTGTGACAATTTTCTTTGCATTATTGTTAACCTTGATGACAATTTTTCCTTTATGTGCCCTTGCTAATATGTCTGAACTAGTCAAATTTTTCAGGAATCCTGTGCTTCTAATCAATACATCACAATTTCTAATAAATGGTGGTAATTTTCCACATAATGTAATGTCTTTTGTTTCCCCTGGTAATAATTTGTACTTTTTGTTTGTTTTCAAAATAACTGATTTAGATTTAAAACTTAGGATATTGTGTTCAAAATCAATGTTTGCATTTAGTTCCTGAAGAGTCTTTGACCCAACAATCATATCAATACTCCCAAGGGAGGGTACTGTTATGAATGTTATATTTGGTTCAGTTCCCTGTATGACAACTGGCAATTTGATTGCATATTCGCCCTTGATGTGATTACCATCAGCACATTCAAACTGTATTGATGGAACTGAAAGCTTGTCTAACTGACTTAGGTAAATAGAATTGTTGATGCAACTTTTTGAAATTAAAGATCTTGTGGCCCCACTATCTATAAGCATTGTTACTTTCTGCCTGTTCTTTAAGGTACCACTTACCATACATCTTTTTGACAAAGGAATATCTTTAAAGTCTGTGGTGGTAATGTTTGCTGTTGTTTCTTGTGACTGTTCATTTGTAACTCTTACTTGGTCTGTGAGCCTTTTACTGTCCTCTGGGCGGGTGCGTTCCATTGGACGGGCTAAAAATGTTTAGCCTTGAGTTAATCCTCAAGAGCAAAACAATTGCGCCAGCTATGGCCACTTTTACCACAGTGCCAGCATGAGTCCATGGTCTTTCCAGGTGTTACTGATCTGCCCCGTGATACGCTGCGACTTTGGCTGCGGCTTTGTTCTGAAAAGCGTGGCCACGGCTGCGACTCCTGCTCTGCTTTTCCATGTTGCGCTGACCCTTTTGACTCCTCCGTTCCTGGCTTCTGCCTCTGCTTGGCCTCGGCGTTGTCCACTCTGACAATTTCTTTTCCATCCGCTCCTGTGAGATTGCAAGGCGGTCCATCATGTCAGATAGTAGCACTTGTTTCTCCTCTTGTACACCCTTCGGTACCTCTTCGGTGCGGAAGGTCACCTCCCTTGCTGCCGTTGTACGCATCTTTTTCAAGTCAATGGCTCTTTGCATAAGATTTGAGGCTATCTGCAATTCCCCATTTGACATTATTGAGATGTGATCTGCACTGGCCTCAGACAATGTCTTTTCTGCAATCTCGACCAATTTGTCGAGCTTGTCTTGGTCGTTCTTTCCGAGCCTCGTTGCCAATGGCCGGATCCGACTGAGAAAGGTGTCGACTGCCACTTCTTGATTGAGAGTGACACACTTCCACTGATTTTTCTCTGCTTCTCTGGTGTGTAACCCAGAAAAGTGTCTGAGAAAGCTCGTTCTCAGCTCATCAAGCGTCGCGAACACTTTACCCGAGATCCAGTCTCTGGCTGTGCCGGATAAGCAAAGTTTAAATCGTGAGATCTGCTCACCTTCATTTAACGTGTGCATCTCACAATATTCTTCATAAGATGCCCAATGGCTGCTGACAAGGTCTTTCCTCGAGCCATCAAACCTTTGGGGCAGGAATGCCTCAGGTCTCAGGCTTGGTGCATCTCTCCCTGCTCCATTATTCTGTGCCATCTTTCTGTTTCACCTGTGCCGGATCTTGTTGGCTTCTCCACCATGTGAAATGATGACAGGCCGGTGTTTGGAGGGAAGTATAACACGACTACATGCTTTCGTGGCAAACTCTAAACTGATCATTTATTCGTCACATTCTCGCCTTGCTGATAGCGTGGCGTGATACATTGCTGATAACAAGGCATGGATAGAGATAAAGTCCAGCCAGCTTGTTATGTAACTAGCATATGATAAAATCATCATATAACACTAAGAATAATCACACTTACAGTGTTATGCTTCCATCGGCCCACCTGTCAACTGAGTAATCTTTGCCGCGCACACAGGGCCAGGCAGACGACAGGTGGGCCGATGGAACTGTAACACTGCAAGTATGTTTATTCCTCAGATATCAGTCAAATCTTTATTTTATCTCGTGATTACAACATAAAAGATCTATTCTTACACTGTTGTTATACATAATTACCTGTTTGCACTGTCCAAGTCCGCTTCCAAGTGATGAGATTGAAGAGATGTAAACAAAGTTTTGTTTTGACCGGAAGTTGATTAGTGACCTTTATTTGATGGTCATTTCCAATTCTCCAACGCAGAAGAGTGATGATCCAAATTTCGCGCCAAAACCACAGTGTGATCACCTGCACCTAACTCTGTCACCTGAATGACCGTCACATGTATGGTTGTCTCCCATATGTTTAACATCTGCACCTAACTCTGTCACCTGCATGAACGTTACATGTATGGCTGTCTCCCATATGTTTAACACTTACTTCTAACTGTCACCTGCATGACCGTCACATGTATGGTTGTCTCCAATATGTTTAACACCTTGTTTTATCCCTGTCACTTGCATGACCATCACATGTATGGTTGTCTAGCATATGTTTAACATCTGCACCTATCTCTGTCACCTTCATGACCATCACATGTATGTATTTTTTACACATGTTTCACACTTATACCTATTTCTCTCACCTGCATGTCTGTCACATATATGGTTGTCTACCATTTAACATCTTTTAACACCTTAACACCGTGACAATTATAGCATTATCGTCTAATGGTTTTATGACATAATTTTATACTGCATTTTTGTGAAACAACATGCTTTAAGATGTTGTACAAGGATGATTGGAAAGTTCATCAAGATTTTTTGACTTACAACACAAATAGGACAAAACATTTAGAAACAGAGAACAATAACAATATACTGACATCATTCATGATGAGTATGTTTTACAAATCTCAAAGTAAATCATTTTCATTTTACTATCTAGACTTGGTAACAATTGTCCTTAAATACATATACTTAATGTGTAATAAATTATCTCAGAAACTGCACCGTATTTTTAATGGCCTTTTCCTAAGCATTGTAGCAGTATGTAAATCATGATATATTCAGTATGTAATCAAGATTCTTATCCACTGAAAGGGGTTGCATGTATACCTGTGAGTTGAGGGTTATCTATGGGAAGGGGTAAATGCCTATACCATGCAGACTAACATTTTCAGAAATGTACAACAGTAATATTTGACAATTATATTTATAATATAAAATCTACACATGCAGAGATCGAATGTCTTGGTTAGACAGGATACACATATTTTAAGATGACAGTTATATACCAACCTGGATGACATTTAAAGGATTACTTTTGGTTTGCACAATACCAATCTATTTATAGCCACAGTCTGATTCATGTGAATGGCAAATAAATGTATCCAACCTGGAACCAACCTAACATTCAGAGACGATATTCAAAATGCAAATGCTTTTTTGTATAGCAAAACAACACAGCACACCTCCCTTGTAAAATAATAGCACAGTGATCAGAACAACCTGTAAGGTGTCCTCACCCAATATGGGTCTATGGTTCACTGACTTAACCGATAATGATATGTTAAGAATGTTCTGAGGTGCATTGACACTCCACCAAGGCTTGATGCTGACTCAGTGCATATATACGTGCCACACAGGGCAAGGTAGTCATGGGCATCTGAACCTGTTGTAATGTTGCAGGTTTAATTTCCAATGGATTTTATTTCTTTCAAAAGTACCTCTACAATATTATTTCACCTCCGTTGCTACACATTCACTCCCCAACCGGTCTCTCTCACTGTCTTAGCCCAACTCTCTTAACACAAGTATATGCCTGCTTGTTATCCCCCACTGCTGCCCAAATCTTGCTGTATAGCTGTCACCACTATGGGCCTGGTACGTATCCCAGATGCTGGCAGTCAGACATTGAGGATGAAAAGTCCATTAGCCTATATTGCTACTTTCACAGTGATCAGAACAACCTGTAAGGTGTCCTCACCCAATATTGATTAACTTTTTATTGAGTGCAGACTTCTGTGTCCTAAATGGTCGGAATACCACACAAAATGATTATACATGTAAGGAATCCTCAGTAGTTGATTATTCCCTGGTGCCATATGAACAGTTAAACATGCATAGCAACTTCAGGGTGCAAAAAGCCAGAGACCTATACAATGAAGCTGGGTGTCTTGGTGAAGCTGATCCCCATTTCATCCCAGATCACAACTTACTGAGCTGGTCACTGGATCTTTCCACATTTGTGATTGAACCCAGCAGGCATAAACCCCAGTCAGTGGTGTCTGCATCAGTGATCAAGTATGACCTAGAACAAGTGCCCAATGATATTCTAGCTGACCCAGCCATTGTGGAGCAGATAAATGTGTGCATACAACATCTGCAGGAAAGACAGCAAACTCAAGCAGTGTTAAATAAAACATATGATTCCTTCTGTGATATTGTACATGATGTAATGAAAAACAAGCTGAACCATAAGACTATTAATGTGAGACCAGGTATGTCACGCAAGCGTTGCCGCGTAAAGAAACCATGGTGGAACTCTGAGTTGGATGGTCTTTGGGCAGCTTGGAATGAATCGGATAGTCTGATCAGCAGAAAACAGGGCAGAGAGAGACAAAAGCAAAAGGCAACTGCCAGAGTACACAGGAAGGTTCTAGATAGAGCAGTACAAAGCAGAAAGAGGAGGTACTTGAAGGAGATGCAGCAGGAGATATTGACTCTCCAGAGTGAGAACCCAAAGGAGTACTGGAGGTACGTGGGCAAAATAGGCATGGGCAAACAGAGGTCAGCTCATATACCTTGGGAAGTTATGCGGGAGGATGGTACTGTGTCATCAGACCCCCAAGAGGTGCTGGACCGCTGGAGAGGAGACTTTGCCCAACTACTAAACCCAGGCTCTGAGGCTGAGTCACAGCAAGAGATACCCTCCGAGCAGGATAACCTCACCCACCAAGGAGACCCCCTAGTAGTGGATACAGGGCTGGAGGAGCCAATCTCACTGCTGGAAGTGCGACGTGCTCTTGCACGCGCAAAAAATGGAAAGGCTCAAGGGTTTGACAACTTGCCAGTTGAAGTCATGAGGAATGATGAGGCAGTGAATTTCCTTCACCATATGTTTGATGTGTGCTTCGAAACAGGATGTGTGCCGGACATATGGAATAAAGGAGTGATAAACCCCATCCCAAAGTCAAACACAGCAGACCCCCGCCAGCCTCTCAATTATCGTGGTATCACCATGGCATCCTGCATCTACAAGCTGTATTGTGGAATTCTAAATGCCAGACTGGCCACATGGTCAGAGGTGAACAAAAAGATCAGTGATAACCAAAATGGTTTTAGAAAGGGACGTGGATGTGTGGACCACCTCTCCACACTATGCGAAATTGTGAACAGCCAAAAGGCCCAGAATCTCCCCACTTTGGTGACATTCATAGACTTTAGTAAAGCGTATGACCGAGTGCAAAGAGACAAATTGTGGTGGAAACTCTCTAGACCTGGTGTCACCTCAAAGTTCCTAGGTGCACTAAAGTCATTATACCATGATGTGAAATGCAGTGTTCGCATAAATGGCATTATGTCTGACTGGTTCCATGTGAAAATTGGCCTAAAACAAGGATGTATCCTCAGCCCCGTGCTTTTTAACTTGTATATAAATGACCTGGTAGAAGTAATAGCAGACTTGAATTTAGGAATCAAGATTGATGAAGATTTGGTATCAATTCTTTTGTTTGCCGATGATATAGCCCTTTTGGCAGGTTCATAAGAGGATTTGCAGGCTATGTTAAATAAAACCATGGAATGGCGTGAGCAGTGGAGCATGATGGTAAACAGCAAGAAACCCCAGGTAGTTCACTTTAGAAGAAAAGGGACACCCAGAACTGACTTTACATTCAGGTGTGGTGAAGAGGAAATCAGTGTTGTGGACAAATATCGGTACCTAGGGCTTGTTCTGAATGAGTATATGAACATGGAAGACACAGCCAAAGTAGTGGCCCAAGCAGCCAACTGTGCCCTGGGGTGTTTGATAGCCAAGTACAAAGCACATGGAGGATTGCCATATGATGTGTATACCAGGCTATATGATGCCCTGGTGCAGCCCATCCTCGATTATGGAGCTGCAGTGTGGGGTAACACAGAATACTCTTGTATCATGGCAGTACAGCACAGAGCATGTAAAGTGTTCATGGGGCTCTGTAAATCCTCACCCTCACCAGCAGTGGAAGGTGATATGGGCTGGGAGTTCCCACAAGTGAGGAGATGGATGGCCGTGGGCAGGCAGTGGTGCCGCTTAGCCAGCATGTCACCGGACAGAGTGAACTACAGAGTATTCAGCTGGGCTCGACGCCTGGCTCTGGTTGGGCGGAAGAACAGCGCCAATAAATTTATTGCCAAGTTACGCTCCCTTGGGCTGGAGAGGCCTATCATGGATCGAGATAGTCATGCTTTAGATGAACTGAAGAGCGCTCTCCAGACTCAGTACCTAGAAATATGGAACAATGACCTCCAGAGGGAAAAGGCCAAACATGGAGCAGGCCGAAATAAGTTGAGGACCTATAGAGCCTTTAAATCTGAATTCAGGATGGAACCTTATTTATATATTTTAAACAGACAGCATAGAAGTGCTCTTGCTAAATTCCGGTCTGGTACAGCACCAATTAGAATTGAAACAGGACGGTATGAAAGGATTCCTGACGAAAATCGCATTTGTTCTGTTTGCAGTAGTGGGTAGGTGGAGTCTGAGGAACATGTCATTATTCGGTGCTCACTCTATGATGATATAAGACAGAATCTATACAGTGTTGTTTTTAACCCAGAATTTCTAGAAATGAATGACAACCAGAAACTGTTATTTTTATTATCTGATTATACTTGTATGCGTGATATAGCCAAAACCTGCCATATAATCTTACAAAGACGATATCATGTAACACACACCTAGTCACTAGCTAATTTATTTATTGAGAGACCTGATGGACTAAACAGTCTCTTATAATTCTATACAGAATGGCCTAGATTTTAATATGTGTTGGTTTTTAATGTTTTAGTAGATAAGGATGAGACTCAAATAAAATTATCTATCTATCTATCTATCTATCTATCTATCTACTTTCTCAACATGTACAAAGTTGTTTATCCGGTTGGGGTGTAGCATGGTCATATCTCCACTCAGAGTGGACAATTTTACATTGTGACACTGTGTTGTTGTGGAATGTTGGTGTTAGAATAGGAATACTCTGATGATATGTTGAGAATGGTACTCTTGTACCAAATGACTAAATGTGACATATATTATAATAATTTTACCCTCCATCACATGACTTCTTTCTCATATCAGTCCCTGTCGTCATTGAAGAAAATGTGCGTCATTATTGGATGCAAGACATAACTAAACACATAAATCATGTTGTGGATTGATTGGTGAAAGATGAATATTCGTACAGATTTGGCTTTGTTCTGACAGAAATCCTTATTGGTTAGCTGGGCAAGACAATTTCAAGTGTTTGGTGACTAAAGGAATTCATAATTGTAATTGATATCAAATCTAGCGATTTGTGTAAATTACAACTTTTTGACCCCAGCCCTATATATGCTGACTGTGATCTTGTGACAAATTATTTGGATTTTACTTAAGAAAGACATTACATTCTATCTTCAAAATTGATGTGGATATTTGTGAATAATCATGGAGTTTGGTAGATAAGTCAAACTAGAGATCACTTCTGTGAATTTTGTAAATTTTGAAGTGACTTTGTGTGACAGAGTGGTAGACTGTTTGTTCCACTTGAGCGACCGGCCACTGGCCAGTAGTGGATCAATAATCTGGGGGTGTAGTGGACTGGGGCTTGTCAGGTGTGCCTATTCCTAAACCGTAACATACAAAATGGTAGCCAGCTGTGTGGTGTGTGGTGTGCAGAAGGATGATGCCCTGCCAAGGATGGATAATCAAATTCGCTGTGATGAATGTGAATCCAAGCAGACCACTGCAAAATCTGTAGATGGGACTAATGGTCACAAGGCAAGTGATGCAATAGTGATAAATGAATTGCTGTGCTTAGTGCAATGCCATCTAAGCAGAACAACAAAGGAAAATATTGTCCAGTGTGTTGGGAGATTCTATTCTCTTGATGCTGTGACTGAGGCAAAGGATGTGATAAGTGGGATGTATGATGATATCCTTACCACTAAGATGAAAAACAGGAGAAATACTTCAGCCAAGATGAAGCTGGATATGATGATTGATGATATTGTCTCAGCAATGGTTGAATTAGATCAGAAAAGTGTGAAAACAAATTATGTTGCAAAGGATATATTAAAACTTCCTAAATGTGATCCAAAGGATGTAGATCCATATACTACCTTGCAACGGCTCCTGATGCTGGAGACGAGGATGAGTGCTCTGGAGACTGATGTGGGAGAAAATAAGGCAGGGATGATTATTCAGAATGATATGGTGAAGAAGCTTAAGGAGTCAGTGGATACGCATGAGACACTGATCAGTGGCAACATTCCTGATGAGCCTACTTTTGCGGCAATTGTTGCTTCGGATCAGAGATCTACTATGTCAAGTGATGTTGCGGAACCTGCTTCGGGTGGCATGGTGCCGCCCCCAGCAGGTGATGGGCTGAATGTGCCCCCCAGCGGTGATCAGCAGGGGTCTGCTGGTGGTAGAGTGGCGACACCTACAGGCCCGGGTCAACCTAGACCCAAGCCACCAAACCCACGCCAGGGTCGTCAGTCTGTATCCACAAATGGTCAGAGAGGGGTGCAGGCTGCTGGTGTGACACAGGATGATGGTGCCTTCATTGTTGTAGGGAGGAATGGTAAACCCCTGTCTCGACAGAAGCCTCTGTCTCGACAGAAGCCTCAGGCCTCCAGACAGAGAGTTCATGGATGTGCTGCAAATGGTGACATTCGTGGAGCCCCGCCCCCAAAGCGGGACTTTTTTGTTTCTCGTGTGCACAGAGACACTGATGATGAGCATTTCAAGCAATATATCACCGGAAAAAGAGTGAATGATGTGGAACTGACTTTGATGTCAAATGTGAATGCTGCTTTCAAATCATACAAACTATCTGTGCCTGTTAGTGAAAGACCAAAAGTACTGTCGGCTGAACTGTGGCCATGTGGCATTTGTGTACAGAAGTGGAGAGATAGAACCGGTTGTAGGAATGTAGCAGCCAACCCACAAAGCTAAACTATGGATACCAAGGAATCCCAAGGCTTCAAACTAACTTTTATATCTTATAATTGTGAGCATGCTGATGACTGTAGACTGCCTTTTATTAAAGAGCTTTTTGACTCATGTGACTTTTTACTATTACAAGAGCATGGTTTATACAAGACACAGTTTCACTGGTGGGATAAACTGTGTTCTACTGGGGTAGGAAAACATGGAGTTAGTGCTATGAATGAAGATGTGCTACTCTCTGGTAGACCACATGGTGGCTCTGCTATAATCTGGAACTTGAATATTAACGCAAAGGTAGAACCTGTTATGTACAAGTCTGATAGGGTATGTGCTGTCACATATGTGCTGTCAAGTTTTTATTGATATGTGTATATATGCCATGTGATGACAGGCGTATGAATGGTAATTTAAATGAGTACATCAGAGTGCTAAATGATATTGATACATTGTGTCATAGTGTAGATGTTGATTTTGTGTGTGTGGGTGGTGATTTAAACACTGCCTTGTGTAGAGACAGTCACCAAACTAAACGACTGATTGATTTTACCAGTGACCAAATGTTTGATTTGTGTGTAAATGATCCATGTAGTTCTGTTGAATTCACCTATTGTCACAAAGGAACTGGAATCAGATCATTGATTGATCATTTTATGTTAAGTGAAAATGTAATAGATTTGCTTTTATCTTATGATACTGTAGATGGGGCTAAGAATTTCTCTGATCATTGTGCTGTAAAATGTGTCATAGATGTTGATATGCACTATAATGTGACTATTCAACCAAATAGAGTACATAATAGTAAGCCAAGCTGGCATAAGGCAACAGACATGGACATTGCTTGTTATCAGGAAAAACTGTCTGTGCTATTAGATGTAATTGACATTCCACAGAATGCATTGTTGTGCCAAGATAAGCATTGTAAGTGTCATTATGAGAATATAGAGACATTCCACAATGATATAATTGATGCAATGATTACTGCTGCTGATGATGCCATACCTAAGACTAAATCAACCTGTAGTAAGGTTATTCCTGGGTGGAATGAATATGTAGAAAAGTTTTTTAAATCATCACTTTTTTGGCATAATATATGGGTTGATATTGGGCGTCCAGCAACTGGTGCAATTGCTGATATCAGAAGACATGCTAGAGCAAAATATCTCAAAGTATGTAAGATGGTTATTAGATATGAATCTGAAATGAGAAGTGATAAGATGGCAGAGGCACTCTCAGAAATGAAACAGAGGCCGAGGTGTTTTTGGAGAGAGGTTAAAAGAAATCGACCTCGAAAAAGTGTTTTGCCTTGTCGTGTTGATGGTTTGCAAGGAGAAGAGAATATTGCTGGTATTTGTTGATAAGTTTAAGACATTGTATAACAGTGTGCCATATGACAATGATGAGATGTGTGAGTTAGTGAATGAGATAAATGTTAATATGAATGATAAATGTATTCATGGAACCCACTGTATTGATGTAAATGATGTACATGGTGCTATTAATAAGCTGCGGCATTCGAAAAGTGATGGTGTTACGAATGTTATGTCAGATCATATAATTAATGCTTGTAAAAAGTTATCTTATTATTTACATGTATGCTACGGCATGGTATGTCTCCTGATGACATGTTAAAAGGGACCATGGTGCCTATACCAAAAGGAAGATGGGCAAACATGGCGGTATCAGATAATTTTAGAGCAATTACACTGAGTAGTATTTTTAGCAAAATGGTGGACTCAATTATTTTAGTGAAAGAAAATGAAAACCTGTGCACAAGTGGTCTACAGTTTAGCTTTAAATCTGATTCTTCACCTAGTTAATGTTCAGCCATGGTGCAGGAAACAGTGTCTTACTTTGCTCATGGTGGTAGCAATGTGTATGGCCTCTTGTTAGACGCAAGTAAGGCTTTTGACAGAGTTAATTATTGCAAATTATTTCAAGTACTTATAAAACGAGGTGTATGCCCTATGTACTGTAGGTTGTTATTCAATATGTATCTACAACAAAAACTAAGAGTTAAATGGAATAATACATACTCTGATTATTTTAATATTTGTAATGGGGTGAAACAGGGTGGAGTTATTTCGCCTGTTCTGTTTTGTGTGTATATTGATGGTTTACTGCTAGAATTGGAGAACAGTGGTGTTGGTTGTTATATGGGAAGTGTTTTTGCCGGTGGCTTTGGGTTTGCAGATGATCTCAAATTATTAACACCCACTGTCACGGCTCTAGTCCAAATGGTTAAAATTTGTGAGGATTACGCTGACAGATATGATGTATTGTTCAATGGCAAGAAGAGTATGTTAATCATATACTGCTGTAGTGGTAGAAAACCACCTGATCCCATGATTTATGTAAATGGTATGAAAGTAAATATAGTTGAGAAAGTTGTTCATCTTGGGCATCTTATGTCTGAGAATATTTATGACTTTAACTTATCAAAATGTATTGGTGATTTTAACCGTCAATGTAACATGTTTCTAGCTGATTTTAAGTATACTAGTTCTCATATTAGAAATGTATTGTTTCACAAATATTGTACAAGTTTTTATAGCACACAGATCGTGCCACTATTTGATAAATGTGTAAATGATCTATACAAAGCTTGGAGAATAGCTGTCAGGCGAGTGTGGCGCATTCCATGGCAAACGCATTGTAATTTATTGCCATACATTGCTGGTGTTATGGATCCTAAATATTGGTTTGCCAAAAGATGTATTAATTTTATCAATATGGCTATGCAATCTTCTAGTCAAAATGTAAAAGTGATAAGTAATATGGGCAGATTCGGTATGTATTCTATAATGGGTGGAAATTTCCGAATGCTAAATGAACTATATGGTATGGATGTGACAAATGTGAATGATAGATGGAAAAGAGAGATGGCCCAAAATGATGAAGTGTTAAGATTATCAGAACAGATAAAGGAGGTGGTGCGAATGAGAGACACATGTTTGGAAGGAATTCTAACTAGGAGTGAATGTGATGATATAATTACATATTTGTGTACAGAGTAGGTGGAGTTTTTCTTTTTTTACTATTGTATATATGAATGTATTTATTTTTAAATGTGCAATTATTTTTGCGAATAAAGAATGTCAAACAAACAAACTAGTGATTGGAGAACAAAGTATTTGTTTTCTTTAAATAATAACTCAATGATGGGATTTTTCAATATCTGCATATATGACAACAGCAATAGATTGCTAATTTTACAGTATGTGATATATTTCAAATTACCAGTAGAATATAATACATGGATCATATGGCATAAGGACAACATATCAACCATGAATCATTACACAAATATCCACTGTATTTTGCGTGTAAAATCCAGGCTAAGTGGGCCTGGACCAGAGAAAGGGCATATTAGCCTTGGATCCAGGACATGTATCCGGTACAGATACAGCTTGTTTGCAGTATCCGTGGACCATCAGCAATCCAGCACCCCAGAGTCTGAGGCCTTCAGGAATGCCAAGCCCTTCTCAGATATCCCAGGTCCCTCAGGACTTCCCCTACTTGGCACACTCCTCCAATACACCAGAGGTTAGATGAGTGATTTCTTTTTTCTATAAAAACCTGTTTTGCCTAAATGAACCTTTTTGCACTTAGGCACAAGTCATTCTGTGAGATAAGGATTAGAAAATCAAGCACTGTTTTTTGAGTTAGAAATAATTAATCAGGTCCACAGAGACTCTGGAGGATGACTATTTTCAACAACATGTATAATCTTTTGGTTCCTGATACCTGAATGAATGCATCACTACATTTGAATGGAGGTTGAACACATATTGATTTAACTTAAGGGTATTTATGGGTGTTGATAGTGAGTGTCCTATGGTGACAGATTTTCTGAGGGAACTGCTTTCTTTTCATGCCAAAATGGAATGTTTTCAAAAAAGTAAAAACGCTCAAAAAGCGTTCCTTTTTTATTAAAACTTTCAAGTCATGAAATTACATTTTATGGTATTCATTTTTGTACGAATATTATTGATTTATTATTTGAAAATTACAATGGAATTTCTTTGATTATATTGAAAGCTTCATATCTTTTTTAACGCAAAAAGTTTACTGTTTTTTTTTTGTTTCCCAGAAAAACCACGGCAGTGGGACCTTAAATAACTGGGTTCCATGAAAATTGAAAAATGTTTATCATGAATTACTATTATTATTATTGTTGTTGTTGTTGTTAAAAATGGCATAAATTTGTTATCAAATTCATACTTTTAAAAGTGATCAGCCCATAGCTTTTTCAATGCTTGAATAAATGCTTTAAAATGCTTCTTTCAAGAATGAAGATACTAGCTCTTAGAATTGGCAATGTTGATGGTAAAATCTTTTGATATCCAGCACTAGATTGGTGTTAATGATGACTGTTAGACATATTTGTTCTATATTCTGTCAAGAGGAGAAATTGTAATAAATGTTTCAGATATATATCAGACTGAATATTTCTATAATTAGGTATTTCTTAAAACCACAATTACATGTATTATTGACCTTGCTTAATTAGTTAAGTTTGTATATTTCAAAATACTCAATGTGTGCTTAAACAGAGTTGCAATATACAATTTACATTTTATCTTATATAGCTTTATTTTGTGTGCCTTGAAATGGAGAAAATGTCAATTTTATTTCATACCATGAATGTAATAGATTGCAGATGTACCATGAAAAATTGGGGAATAATCACAATAAATTGTATATTATATTAAATTGTGATGTATATATAGAACAGACATATAAAAGAAAATATATAATCCAGCTTATGTTTGATTTATCTATTTACTGATATATTTTTATTTGCATATAGTAGAGAATCCTGTAATGTAAAATGTCCTCCTTTTCGATCCTGACAACATTTTGACATGAAAGCAGTAATTAGATATATTTTGTTTTTCTCAATTTTGGTCATACTTTTGCAAAGCAGGAGCAAGATCTGTCTACTATCACTGACAGGGTAAATGATTCTATTTCAATGCATCACCTAGCATAGGTCTAGTAACCAGAATAAAAAAACATGGATTGTTCCTGAGAAGGAAAATCTACTATCCCTGAATGGTAGTTACCTCATGGATGCCGCTATGGTCAGTTTTGCCGCAGGCCTCAGCTGCCTGCTTAGAACTCACGAAGTGTGGTTGCAAGAAAGGATGCCTGAGGAATTGCAAGTGCCATAAGGTTCAGCTGAAATGCACACCACTTTGCTACTGCAAAGGGCTGTGTGGCAGCCAAACATCATAGAACTGTGCAGCTCTGGACAATTTGATATTGGACTTAAATGAATCACTACATTAAAATCATATTGACTGTAAAATGATTCATTGAAATGATTTGAGATAATCAGTGCCCATTGTTTTATCATTGCATGTTCCCAACACAATTGGCAATTTCTATAACTGTTTTATATACACGCATGATCATTACTGACAACCTTGCTTTTCTTCAATGATGATTTTATGTTGGTATATCAGAAGCATGTATATAAAATCATGACTCTGTACAATGCTTTTGTATTACTTATTGTAAGATAATGGTAAGACAATTGTATGTTCCTAAATGGCCCATAATGACCCAATGGCAATACACAAGAAAGTTAATATAGTTCAATCAAGTTGTCTAATTTAAACATGTTGTCCATTAAAGAAAAAGGTGAACATTAAAAACATAAAACGGACTGTTTCTCTTTTATGTTAAAGTTATCCTGCCATTGAAAGTAACCATTATGTAAAATGACCCATAATGGGTCAATATTTCATGAAAAATATTGTTCTAAATTTTCTTTTTATGTGTAGTGGTGCAATTTGGCAACCCTTGTCAGTTTACATTGCGCAAAAACTGAGGAAAAAAATGTACACGCATTTTGGGTCATTTTTACAGGTCGTGAGTCGGTCATCTTGTAAATGACCCATGATTGGTAAATAATTTCCCCCAAAAAATTCTAAATGTTACATTTATGACTAGTGGTACAATTTCATTACTCATGTGAGTTTTAAAGTGTCATACAGCTGAAGAAAAAAAAATTACATCAATTTTAGGTCATTTTAAGAGGTCGTGAGGCGGCCATCTTGAAAAAGACCTTAAACGGGACCACTCAACGTGGCTCTCGCTTGATATCTTATTAGTAACCCCTAAGCTACTCCTGTGCCAAATTTCACGCTTTTAACACAAAGTGCACGATTCGGGACTGATATAGCTGGACTAATAGGGTTTTGTTCAAAATGCATGGATATGGTAAAACTGCAACAAATGTAGTCATATTTGTTAAGATATTTTAGTCTAGATAATTGATAATTACATGTGTTATTTTTTTGTTGAACTAACTGACTTAAATTATAAATCTACCTTATCTTATGTCTGTGAAATATTAGAAAGATATGTTGAATAATTATAGGGTAATATGGCTATGAACTATGGTTTTTAACAAATAATTTTGGTTAAACCCAAGCCAATATTAACCAGTCAAACAGTACATATTATTTGATTCTAAATAAAGAAATAGGTCAGCCATGAAGTTCTCCCTTATAAGCATCATACATTCTGTTCCCTATCATGGTTAGAAATGCAGAAATAGGTCAGCTGTAAAGTTTGTGTGCTCTCTCATGAAAAGGTTACATTTGGAAAATCGGTATACAGTTTTGAAATTACTTTCAGGTCAGCCCTAAAGGTGTCTGCTATTTTCTAAAAAAATCACTTTTTGCTCCCGATCATGGTAAGAAATGAAGAAATATGTCAGTAAATAAGGTTTTTGCTCTTTTATGAAAAATCTGTTTTCCATGAGGGTTAAAAACAAAAAGGTAACATTTGCAAAATTACTATTGAAATAAAATCAAATTTAGATAAATGATTATAATTGTTTCAATACTAAACTTTACCTGCAATATAAAGGAAGACAAATCAAATCATTAAATTACAGAGAGTGCGTGTGTATCTCAAACCTTCCAAGGGAGTATTTAACATACTGGCATTATTAGTTAGTAATGTGTCACATGCTGTCTATCTTGTCCAATTTCCACGAATGGCCAAATGCCCAAGCAATTCATCATCAAACCCATTTTTCCAACAATATGTATATCTATCCCATCAATTGAATGTGGATTGACTTACATCTACAGAACACATGTTGCTGAATGGGGCAATCAAGTCATCAGTTGATGAATTCATTATCTAGAATTAGTTATCAAGCATTGCATTCTAAGGTCCTTAATGTTATGTGTTACATGTTATTTAAACTGACACTACACTGATGCCACCTGATATTGTTACCCACTAATGGAGAGTATCCGTCGTTGGGGGACGTGGACGGGGGATCAATACTCTACCAATTAGATAGATACTCTAACCTGATCTACTCTATCGTACTGTACTGTACTGTTAACCATAGCTCGCTGACTCGCTGGCTGTGAGTTTGGGGCACGGATCCTAGCTATCATGTCATACCCTCATATAAATGACGGGAAGTAAGGACTGCAGACACAGGATATACAGTGTAATAGTTACCTTTATTCAGTGCTGTGATCCCTGCTTGTCTGGCTAGGCCGGCATGGCAATGAGCGAGGCATATAAACTACCAACTTTGCATGATACTTATAAAACCCTGACTATATGCTAAACACCCAAGTCTATGTAGTCACGATACTGAGAGTCATGGATCTTCTGTGGCAAGTGGTCGTTGATCTCCTTCTTGGCTCCTAAACTGTGGTCTGACTGCGGATTCACAGTTGCGCATCTCTTTTAAGGGGCAACTTCGCGTCATCTGTGGGGGGTTGCCTACGTGGCTTCCTCACGCGTCATCAGATGGACTCGTCCTGCCTGCGTATCTAACTTCGGCTCGTCCGTCTTACACGTGACTTTCATGGAGTGGTGGTTATGGTGACTCATCAACCATCAGTATCGTGCGTTATTGTCTATGAATGTTTATGAATTTCTGAGAGTCTCTGGGTGTGTATTCCATATCCTACAATATCACTTTGTCACTGGGTGATATTCACTTAGAGATAACACTACTATCTTATAAAGTTTGAATAAAAGCTTTATTAATAAAGCGGAGCAACAGGCGCTCAGGAAACCACACTAGACACAGAGCAAACCATCATAGATACAATATCGTTTAACACTCATTACAATTTAGCATCAAAAACATCATAACATCACTCATTGGTAATTGACTTATATAGTAGATTATGAGATAACATGGTTATCGCCAGATTCAATACATGTATGTATTGAGGGCCATGATATGGTTATTAAGTAGTGGCTAAACGTGAAGCTTGGAAGATGTGTCAGAAAGGAGGTTGTCTAATGTACTGTAGATACTCCTGTGAACGCCATAAACCGGCACATATCTCATCTGAGCTGAAGTTATTTGTGACCGATTGTGTTGCATTCCTTTAGTAGAGGGAATTAGTGGAGTAGTTGGATGCCTTTAGACCGAGGGACTTTCTGGATCTTTTGGTTGAATTATTTCTTGCATTAGCCAATGTAAGAACATTCCATGAGAGGGGAAGGCAGCTGTTGCTTGTACAAGATAACAGAAATCTTCTCATCGCACAATATGCATAAACAAATGTGCCAAATTATCGACATATTTCGTTGATCCAAACCTGTTTATTTTGGACTTGTGAATCTTAGTCGTAAAATAGCTGATACCTTGATGCCAGCTCACCTATTTGTGGAGGCTGTTATTGGTATGTGTTATTTGGCATGGAATAAAGCAACGTACTCTCCCCCCCTCAAAAATAGCAAGAGTTTGAGTTGTCATGTCCATCATAATGTCCTGGAATTCAGTGGTCTGTGCAGCAGGTACTGTCTTAGTGGGAAGAATGGTGAACCCTACCTCTGTGCAGGTGTTAAGTATGATATCTCGGTTCTTATCACATGAATCCTGGCTATTACTCAGTGATATAATGTCATCAAGATAATGGGGTGGTATCAGGTGATGCCCCTCATTTTTTATATATGTACTCAAGACAATTGGAATAGTCTTTGAATAATCTGGGAGCCGATCTTAGACCAAATGGTAAAACTGCCATGTTGAAAAATTCTGTTTTCCCAATTTTGTCATCCCAACTGAAGCCCAGTAATTTGTGATCATTAGGTTGAATGTTCGCTGAATTGAAGGCTGGTCTAAAATTGCATTTAGCAGCCCATTATCAGCATTTAGGTGATGAATAGTTGTCCACTAGTTTAACAGCATCGTATACTGTCACATGTTTCAGAGAGCGATACTTGGGGTTAATGTTATCATTCACTGATAAGTAATGTATTGCTCTGGTCTTGTTATTGGTGATTTTGTGGAAGGCTCCCAGCGGGTATGCACTATTGTAGGATATAGTGTAGGATATAGATTACACACCCAGAGACTCTTGAAAACATATAGACAGTCATAGACAATCACAAACGCTATTGTAGGTTGATGCGTCACCATAACCACCACACTGAGAGATCACGTGCAGGCAGACAAGCCCATGTCGGATACGCAGGCAAGACAAGTCCATTCGGTGTCGCGTGAGGGAGCCACGTAGGCAAACTCCACACATGACGCAGGGTGATCCCTCAAAGTATCTCAGTATCGTGACTGCATAGACTTGGGTGTTTTGTGTATAGATAGGATCTCATAATTATCATGCATTTGGGTAGTTCACATGCCTCACTCATTGCCATGCCGGCCTAGCCAGACAAGGAAGATTCACAGCACCGAATAAAGGTGACTTTTGTGTCGTGTACATCCTGTGTCTGCAGTCCTTATTACCTGCCATTTTCACCTGGGTATATAGGGTAGCTAGGATCCGTGCCCCAACTCACAGCCAGCAAGTTAGCGAGCTATGCTTATTGTACAGTACAGTACGGTAGATTAGAGTAGAGTATCTATCTATGGTAGAGTATTGACTCCCCATCCACGTCCCCCAACGAAGGATACTCTCCATTAGTGGGTAACAATAGATTACCTACTTACAGACTCTTATTGTAAACATATATAGACAATCATAGACAATCACGATCTTTGGCAAGAAACGA
This sequence comes from Amphiduros pacificus, assembly GCA_949316495.1. Taxonomy (NCBI): domain Eukaryota; kingdom Metazoa; phylum Annelida; class Polychaeta; order Phyllodocida; family Hesionidae; genus Amphiduros; species Amphiduros pacificus. The sequence goes on from OX439011.1 coordinate 5,754,994, forward strand.
TAAGGGTTGCTACGTGAGGCCAACAAGTGCAGGCTGATGCAATGCACCACTCGCCGCAAATAGAGATGACGTTATCCTCCCAGCTACACAGGCAGGACATGCGCTGTGTCAAACAAAGGCAAGAAGCCACAATGACCACAAGGATTCGCTCCAAGAGATTGAACAATTGGATACAGTTGAAATGACAGATGAGAGTGGAAGTGCAGAAAAATCCGACTTGGGGTCGGACAACAACTTTGACCAGGACTATTTGATACGCAACAACCTTGACCAGGAAGATCTGATGAAAGAGATAGAAAACTTAAGGTAAGGAAGATTACATTATAGCCACAGGTTGCAGGGCAACCATGGAAAAAGGTGACCAGGGCACACCTCATGTCAGCCAGGAACTGACCAACAAGCTCAATCCTAAGGGAAGCTAATAAGGCAAGAAAGATATGCAATTTATAATCAAAAACAAAAATCACCAAACATAGTAAACAATCAAACATTTACATTTCAGCTTAGAAAGAAAAATAAAGAGAGGGAACTCAACAAAAATGTGAAGAGAGAAAAAAAAGAACAAAGTGGCATGAGGTAAGGGCTCCCGAGGGTTGAGTTGGAACTAGGTCTGAAAAATTATTAAACAGGGATGCTGGAATCTGAGATGAGCTGAAAACAAACTTGGAGAATTAGTCTCCACACAAGTACTGAGCATATATAGAAAGAACATTAAAATTACAAGGTACTGCAAAATACAAATTGAGCCATTTGGCCAGAATAAAGATATGCATCAGGTAAAAGAATCTATAAGTGTACATAAACATCATCACACAAAAATGATACAACAGTGCAAATGCAAGTTGCAGGTGGGAAAAGAAAGAGGAGTAATTGAATTATAAAGTTCCAACTGATCAAAGGAGTCCAGAGAATAAGTCTGAAATACACTCTGGATAGAGACAGAAAGATCTCGGCCCTCTCGACATTGTCATGAGTGTATTGTAATAATTAAAACAGTTACTACACTGATGCCCTTGTGGAGAAGTCGGAACATTTAAAAGCAAGTTTACGGACATAATGACAGAATAACTATAAAACATCATTGAGTCACAACAGCATGGAATCTCCGCTCTCTCATCATCGTTATGGTTGTATTATAGTAATCATAAAAATTATGTACAACCATAACTTTGGAGGGAAGTCAGAACCTGCAAAAGGAATTGGATCATCACATATGTAGGAGGACAGCTAACATCATGAGACACATCAGGTGAGGTTAAGGGTGTAGATATGGAGCTGAATGGGTGGGTGGCTGATTCAACGCCACTCTAGTGACAGGCATGGGTATATGTAGCTGAAAAAATTGGAGTGAGCTATTGGATCTGAAGAAGTAGGGAGTCCATTTGCATATGGGTAGACTCTGGTACAAAAAGGGCTGAAAAATCTATCATGCAAATGGGGTCTTTTAGTTGCTTTGGGACAGAAACAGATACAACCCCCTATCAGTTAGCCTCTTACAACATGCAGGGGACACAGTGGGTATACTCTATTGCCCCAACCCACAGGGGTTATTATTATTATTATTATTATTATTAAGAAAAACATACAAAAGAGGGTTAACACATTGCTATATAAGCACAAAATGAGGGAATGTTTGGGATCTTTCATCAAGGCAATCAATCTTGATGTCAGTACAAAGAAGGTCAGACTCGAGGGGTCGTCATGGGGTCTTGTTGCAAAAACAAAACAGCAAATCTGAACTCCCGGTTCAGAGAAAACCAAATTCTCTAATGGGAATGAGAGAAGATGGGGCCCACAGAATTTTTCTGGAAGAGCCTAGGGAAATAGGGAGTGTTTAACCTGTAAAGGATAAATAACAAAATTAAACGACGTGGCATCGTCTTAGTGGAACACCCTGAACGTCAATGTGTCTGCAAAAGAGAAAGGGAAGGCAGATGAAAATGTATATATACGTGTAAAGAAATATTCCATCTTATAAAACATCTGGAGTAGCCGTCGAGGAAATCAAATTTGGTCGGTGTGGGGCCGAGAACGACAACCCGGGGGGTGAGACAAGTGGTCGTATTTTAACGGTACACAAAACAAGCAGAGGGAGAGTGGGAACGGGCAAGAAAGGAAATTCTGATGTCGTAAAACAACAAATAAAAATATACAGAATAGGTCAAGACAAAAGGAAAAGAGAACAATCTGACGTGTATAAAGGCAAATGCAACCATTAAACAAGAAAAGAAGGATATCACGGGCTGAAATGCAGAGCGCCGCCAAGGGGCGAGGACACGCGCACTGCGCAGGTGTGGAATCAATCATGGATAGAATACCACAGTTAGATGACGTGTTCCGTCGAGCCCGCATCCTCCTCCATCTGTATATGGACGGAGGATGGTCGTGGGCGGAATTCGCACACCTCATGGTGGATGCAGTAGTGGTGGGAGTCCACGTAAGTACAAATTTCATACCTCAAACCATTTGTCAGAGAGATATAGCGAACACAAAGTCAGGTGTGCATGAGCGCAGAGGGAGAAAATATGGCGCCGGCACAAGATCATCAGTGCAAGGTAGCAACGGAGGCAGGGATATTTCAAAATTACATTACGGCAATCAGAATTCTAAATAAAGTAGGTAGGCAGATAGAGAATTGTACAAGGAGTGTTTAGTGACAAAGACATGGGTGACAGAACACAAGATGGAGCAGGATGGAGCAGGATGGAACATGGAGCAGGATGGAGAACAAAACGGAGCAGTTTGAAATTACCGGGTCGGGAAATTGTGATGAAAGTTTCCGACGAAGGTGGGGGGCGGGGCTTAGCAAACAAGCAGCTGATCGAGAAAGTAGGTCGAGTAGAAAGGATTGAGCAAATCTGAAAAGTGGGTATTTGCACTGGACATAGAAATATTGTAGACAGGGGGGAAAGACTGTAGCGGACAAAAACGTGAGGAATATGTGCAAGGGTGGGCGGAGGAGTCGAGGGAAAGTAAGGAGCAAAGGAAAATTCCACAGTTAATTTGAGGCCGAAAAAGACGATAAGATATCTCAAAAGCACGTAATCAGTTAGTGACGTTCAAGGAACCAGGGAAATAGATTAGCACACGCAGCGGAGGGAAAGGCAGGGAAGGGTAATAAAATGATAACCACAGAGATAACTGGAAGAATATTTATGTGTCCATTGTCTTTCAGCTCTACCACGAGTGGAAGGACCGCTGGGCTGCGAGGAGGGCAGTCGAGAGGGAGGAGGTGCTGGCGGTCGGGATGGAGGAGGGATTCAGGGGGGAGGAGGCATAGGTTAGGATTGGGTGGGGCTAGGCAGTAAGTGGGAAGGGAATAGTGTAATTGTATATTTTTTTTCACTTTCAGCTTTTTTCTTTTTGATTTCAGGGGGTTCTAAATTTCCTCATGTGAGCGGGGTAGGCAGCACTGTGATTAGTGCAGCACTGTGATTAGTGCTTAATCAATATATATTTATTCAGGAAAGTTTTGATATTGTTAGAGGTAATGATTTTAAAGTAGGCAGTTTTGATGTACATATGTTTTTAAAGTAGGGATTTTATTGTGATTATGCATGCATGAAAATGATTTGCCTGTTTCGCTCACATGGGATGTCATGTTTTAGTTTTAGTTTTTTAGTTTTTTTTCTATGTAAGGGCTTAAATCTAAATTGGGGATTCCAAATTCTAGTTTAAAATTCATCAAAAAAAGGAAATTATTCTTCAAAATTAGGGTCATATGTTTATAAAGATTTTCTGAACTTTGGTGTCACATATTTTCGGATCTCGTCACCAATTTTACGTAAGGGACGGATGATTGGTTAAAGGTACACCAACCTTCAAACAATTTCTTAAAAAAAGAAATAAATGAGATAGAGTAGATAGACATGGGTCAGTGGGAAGGGCCTCTAAGAAGACTAGTGCAGCACACTGTCCACCAGTGCACAACACCAGCCGGCAATCCAAGGCCGAGAGACTATAACCATCCTGAGTGGCGACAGGAGGAGAACTGCTGCAGGCAGCAGTGGGTTGTGAACAGTCGTTCCTGCAATTAAGTCCACTAATGTAAAAAGTGGAGTGTCAAACCCAGCCGTAAAAAGAAAATGACTTAGCAGAACTGTAAACAGTGTGAACCGTAAAGTTAAATATCAACTCGAATGTGGTCATAAACACAATACGTCCGATGAAAGGACGTGTGAATAGATACCGTGGAGTGATAAGGACACGGGATGATGCGAGTCCAGGCATCGTCTCAGATAAGTGATGGCAATCAAGGACCCCAGTATAACAGAACAACCCGAATGCAATTAGCCTGGACAGCCAGTGTGATGAAAACTGAGATAATACTCGAGAACTGTGAATGGAGCATATGTGATATCTGTGAGGACAATGTGCCATAAAAGCTGAACAGAGACTGGTGCCAAAACAAACCTGTGATATTATCATGATTGTAATTTAGTATATGATCGTAAAGCACAAAGTGATAAGGTGGACACTTATGACGTGGACTTATGGTGAACACCTGTTACATTAAAGGGTCATGAATCAATTATGGGCTGTGAGGAACCTTATGGAACACTGCAAAAATAACTGTGATAAACAAAAGAGGGTAAATGAATAAAAGGTACAAAGTCCAAGAGGTTTTAATGGGGGGAGGGGGCGGTGAAAATGGTCGAAACACACATTCAAAACATAATGGTTTACGGGAAGCGTGAAATGGCCAGGAACGCTGTGGAGGTGATAAACACAAGGGCCAAGTCTTCGGGGGGCGTATACTACTAGTTCTGTGCGAACATAATTATAAACGTGGTTCTGGGTATGGTGGAGGGGTGTGCAGAAAAGAAAGGGGCGTGTCTGCATGAGCTGAAGGAAAAACAGGGGTATGATGAAGGGAAGCTGCCATAAATATTATGCAGAACACAGCCTCTTTCAGGTATGCAATCTAACTGTTTGGACGATTGGATTTGTTGTTCCCTATCACACAGAAACATTCATGAAGACATTGGGGTATGGACTGGGGATGAATTCCATGCAAGGACGAGAAAGCAAGCACAAGCAAATCAAAGGTTATCTTACCCATACTCCCCCACGTCAGGCCACAACCAAGTGGGAAATTGTATTCAAACATGAATATGCAGAGCAGATTCTGCTCCCCTCCTATGGGGTAAGTGACAGCTATCGTAGAAGAGACTCTGATGACATTCCTGACAGAGAGAAAATAGAAGGGCAGAAAATTGACAGTACGCCTGAGATTATGGAGACAAGGATGTATGACTTAATAAATACTTCTTGCATGCAGTCTCGAATTGTCCCAGAATTAGAGTGTAAATTCAAACAGTGGCAGCACTGATATTAATTTTGGGCATAAATACTGACTAACAGACGGACGGACAGACAATGACATCTTACTATAAAAAATATCATACTGAACATGCAGGGTTCTCTCTCATTGGTAAAATGAGCTTTATAAAGTCAGAAGATATTAAGTAGATGAATTAATGTGTAGGATTGTTGTTATTCAGCTAATTGTACACTCATAATATTTAATCATTTATATTTATTGCTTCATTCTTATCATGTTTATCATAGATTTTGAAAATATAAAATTGAGTCGGAGTTTATATATTCATGTTATTCACATTTATTATGAAGCATTTTCTGCATACTTATGTACAATTAGATATTATTGCCTTATTTACAATGCCATATTTCAATTTATAATGTACAATTGAGTCACATACCACAAATAAATACAATGGTGAGGCATATTTTAGCCTTTTTGGGATAATCAATTTCAAATGGAGAGTGGCACACCATGTTTGTTGTAGGCAATGTACATAAATGTTATTGATGCATGTTGTTTGCCTTTATTGTAAAAAATTCTAAAAGGTCTCTCTAAGGTTGCGATAAGGGTTGCATATCCATTGGTAAAGGTCTTCTCAAGCGAAGGCAATCTCATGATCTCCCGTAGTTCAGAATGAATTGCAATTTTTTCAAAGATGTTATAAGTATTGTTTCTGTGGCAGGGGTTGATTTTGTCAGCACTCATACATTTGTTCTGGTGCACAGGACAGTGATCTGCTGGAATATCTGCAAATAGTCAAGTCATAAATGTAATGTAAATTATGCATTTCAAGATTATATACATTGTTCTTTTTGAGCAATTTTCTTTATCTAGTCTCACAATTATTCAACATATTTTGATGGAATATAATTTATAACAAGAGGTTTCACTATTACTATGCATTTTACTTGAATGATAACAGTTACATAATGTTATTCTCATGGTATATATCATGTATTAATGATTTTTATGAAATAAATATTCTATTTGAAGAACAGAATTTATTTTTTATTTACAAGAGTAGGTATATCTCTGTTGCATCTGATTAAGAATGGTTCTCTGCCCCTCCCTCCCTCAGGTTTCATCTTGTTCAGGAACTGACACCAGTGTTGAAGTTCAAAATGAATCATAGAATAAATCTGAAATGACGAAACAGGATAGATAAGCCACACTGAAATTCTTGGACAAAATGTGATAACTGGCTTAAAACTGGATAAAACAGAAGTTTTGAAACTGGATATTCTTATTTTTCTTCAGGATAAAGAAAATATATTAAATTTGTATAAAATAAGGCCATGGACTCCATGAGTACATAATTTTGACACCTGCAGTGTGTGTTTACCATTGATTTTTGTTTTTTGCAAAGATATATAATATATGACAACCATGACACCGAGGGCAGCGAGAACAACCCAATCTACATCCGAGGCAGAGGCCGAGGACGTGGTAGCCCCCGTGGCAGGCAACACCGGGAAACCGCCCCCCGCCCATCACAGAATGAACGATTCAGGGACAGATACGCAGACTCACAGGATAGTGAAGGTGAATCTGTAGCTTAGGACAGACCCCAGCCCACCCCCTCTCTAAAACTTCTTAGCTGGAATGTAGGTGGATGGACTAACGAAAATCAAAATATTAGAAAATCAGTTATAGATAATTTTGATGCAGATATTATTTGCATCTGTGAAACACATGCCATGAATGGACAGCCAAAAATTTCTATTGGAACCTCATATGAAACATTTAACCATAATAGACAGAACTTGAATGTGAGAGCAAGGAAAGGATCAGGAGGAGTGTGCTGTTTCATCAGGAAAACACTATTTCAGGACTACAATATTAAGTGTGTAGATAAACAGTATGATGGTATACAAGCTATAAAGTTTAGTCATAAAGTATCATGTTATACATTTGTGATAATTAATGGATACCTACCACCAAGCAACTCAATTTGGGGAAGAGATGCAACATCCTTCATGAGTCATTTACTGAGTATTGTGTATAGTAACTGTGAATGTGATGCAATCTACTTTGTAGGAGATGTTAACTCTAGGATGGGCAACAAACAAGATTTTGTCATGAATATTGATGATATTACTGAGAGACAGATTACTGACACAACTTGTAACTCACATGGTGATGTTTTTCTAGATTTCCTGTTGGAGAGTAAAATGTGTGTTCTAAATGGAAGAGTATGCCCTGAGAATAATAATTTCACACGAATACATACCACTGGCAGTTGTTGACTATGCATGTACCTTTCATGATAACTTGAAAAATTGCAGCTATTTCAATGTACATTTGGTGAGGCCATTACTTGATAGGATAGAGGTACACACAAATAAAATCCCAGATCACTCAATATTGGAACTTTGCATTGTACCTCACTGTATAAATGATGAATATGTGAGAGATAATGTTGTTGAAAATACACATGTTGATAAAAACAATGATATGTATGGTAATGTTGATAATATGTATGACACAGAAAATGCTGACCAAAGGTATTTCAGACGATACAATGTAAGGAATATTCCAGTAGATTTTATGAAATCAGATTTTGCAGCACAAGCACTTGTAAAATGTATTGATAATATCTTATTATGTCAGAATACACAAAATGATATTGACTCAGTATATACTAAAGCCTGCAATGTTTATTACAATGAAATGGATAGATGGTTCAAATACCATGATGTAAATAAGATGGGCAGAAAGAAGTTTAGAAACTCATCAAAGCCCTTTTGGTCTGATGAATTATCACAGCTTTTGAAAGATATGTGCAAGGCAGAAACCGAATATCTCAGAGCCACACAACACACAGATAGGTGAAAGGCACTACGACTAGTTTTTATAGACAAACAACATCTGTTTGATAAATGTTACCGAAAAGCTGAGCGTAAATTTAACAGAGACAAATGCATCAGTATAGAACAGATGAATACAAACAATCCACGTGAATTTTGGAAAGAGTTACATAACTTAGGCCCACGTAAGAAAACTGATATACCTATTGAAGTGTATGATGAAATTGGAAATATTGTCTATGATAAGAAATCAGTACTGGGAAAATGGTGTTCCGAATATCAAAAGCTATATAAAGGTTTTGAAAATGCCAATTTTGATGAAGAATTTTATATGAATATACAGGCACAGGTTGAACAGTTGGAAGCAGACAATGATGATTTAAATGAGTTATACAATGTGTATATTGATAAACAAGAGATTTTAAAGTGTTTATTTAATAGGTCAAATAATAAGGCTGTTGGTATAGATAATCTCCCTTATGAAGTCTTGAAAAATGATGAGACATGTAATTTGATGGAGATGTTGTTTAACAAGATTTTTACATCACACATTATACCTTCTGTCTGGAGAAAAGCTGATATTAAGCCAATACCAAAAAATTCCACATTTGATCCTAGACTACCATTACAGTATAGGGGTATTGCCTTACTGTCTACTGTTTACAAAATATATGCCAGTGTGTTGAATAATAGAATTGTACATTATCTAGATGAGAATGGTCTTTATGCTGAAGAGCAAAATGGCTTTAGAAAGAAACGCTCATGTGCTGAACATGTATTTACGGCAACTTCAATAATTAGGAATAGACAGTCACAAGGTAAATCAACTTTTGTTGCTTTTCTTGATGCAGAGAAAGCCTTCGATAGGATAGATAGAAAGCTTTTGTTGTATAAATTACTGACTATTGGTATCAAAGGTCATATGTATGAGAATGTAAAGACAATATATAGTGATGCTTTATGCTCTGTTAATGTGAATAATATGCTGACAGAATGGTTCCAAACTGATTGTGGGGTTAAACAAGGTGATACATTATCCCCTACGTTGTTTAACATTTTCATTAATGATATTGTAACAGATGTAAACTCACTGAATCTTGGAGTACAATGTGGTGATGTTAGAATAAGTATCCTACTGTATGCAGATGATATAATTATTTTTGGCGAAAGTGAGACTGATCTACAAAAAATGCTTGACTGTGTGTATGAATGGAGCAGGAAAAATAGAATTAGATTTAACATTAAGAAATCAAATATTGTACATTTTAGTATTTTAGTGTAAAAAGGTAAATCTCAGTGAGGCCAAACAAATTAATATTATGTGTTTGCACTTATATCCACGCCAAATTATGAAAATGCATTGTCAAATTATTTAAACATAAATAAAATCAAATAAAATGGAATCAAATATTCTGTGCCACACAAACACCTTTTGAGGAGAAACCTATATTTTGGAAGGAAATGACAGATGGGCAACAGCAACAATATTATCTGCTGTTGGAATAATAGAACTTCATAAAGTAGTGATATTATGTTTTGCAATGAGGGACCTGTCAGTGATGGGTTATGAAGATTTCATTTCATAAGAGGTAATATGGAGACCACAGGAACTAGCATAAGTTAAACCAAAATATTTGTCACTAAATATTTTGGGAAGAGTGTGTAAATAAAAGTTTGACGTGGAAAGAACAAACACAACCTTTTTTGTTTCTTTGGCCTGAGCTGTTTTGATGACTTGTGAAGCATATAATGAGATGAGAACATTTTGGTTATATATCAAAAGAACTTCACTCTTCAGGGTACAAAAAGGTTCACCTTCAGCTCATATCACATCAAACAAGGCACAATGTCTGACGAATGTCCTCATGTCCCAGTCCGCTCCTTTATGAGTGATCCCAGCATAGAATGGCGGCATGGAAAAGCTCCAGATTTCAGTAACGTAGATGCCTCTTACATGGCTGAGAGATCCAGGTGCCATGTCCCAGGATCACTAGAAAAAACAGTAGAAGATCTAGTTAAAACATGGGAAATGGAGTCCACACATAAAACTAATCCAAAGGTATGATTTTAGATTTTTGAATTAAGTCCGTATATTTGTGAAGTATACTTTTGAAGAACAAATATAATAATATCATTAAAGACTCTAGAAACAATTATTACTCGGACATAATAAATTCAAATAAATCGGATCCAAAAAAATTGTTTAAAATACTAAACAACTTATTACACACAAAAGAGGATACTCCCTTCCCTAAACATAACGACAAAAAGGAGTTAGCCTCAGAATTTAATAATTGTTTTCTGGAAAAAATTGCAAATCTTAGAGAAACTATGGACAAAAATAATAAAAACTCTGAACAATTAAATGAAGAAACTAAATTCAATACACAGTTGGAAAATTTTAAATTGCTCAATGACTCTGAGGTTAAGAAAATAATTAAAGAATCTGCAAAGAAGTCATGTGAGCTGGATCCCATTCCGACATGGCTTCTTAATGAATGTATGGGGAACTTATTGCCATTAATAAAGGCTATTATAAATAAGTCTATCTCATTGGGAAACATGCCTGATGATCTGAAAATGGCCATCATTAGACCCTTAATTAAGAAAATAGGTCTTGAATTGATAAAGAAAAATTATAGACCAGTCTCGAATCTAGCCTATTTATCAAAATGAATAGAAAGGGCTGTGGCTACACAATTTGTAGGTCATCTGGTAAGAAATGATATTCAAGGTCTATTTCATTCAGCATACAAGGAGTTCCATAGTACTGAAACCGCATTGCTCAAGGTTCAAAATGACATCTTAATAGATATTGATGATGGTAAAACGGTAATGCTGGTACTACTTGACCTATCAGCGGCTTTTGACACTATTGATCATGATATATTATAGAATAGATTGGAAAAAAGATGTGGTATTAAAGGTACTGCCCTAAAATGGTTTAGATCGTACTTATCAAATAGAAAGCAATGTGTTACAATAGATGGTAAAAGATCTGAAAATATGAATATTAAATATGGCGTCCCACAGGGCTCAGTTTTGGGACCATTATTATTTACAGCATATATGGAGCCATTATCAGACATTATTGGCATCAATGGTCTCAAGCATCATATTTATGCTGATGACACGCAATTATACATCACCATCAATCTCAAATCTGATGAAACTAGAGATAAGGCTTGTAAAGAGATGGAAAATGTAAAAAAATTCCTTATAGAGAATAAAATGAAGATAAATGATGAAAAGACAGAAATGCTTTTATGTGGTAAAAGCTGTGAATTTAGAAGAAACAATGTACCTAATGAAATTTTAGTAGGTGAAACCATAATCTCTAGATCAAATACTGTTAAGGACCTTGGGGTTATTCTAGATCAAGAACTATCTATGATGTCACAAATCAAAAAAATGTGTAAAAACGGTTTCTTTCATGTAAAAAACCTAGCACGCATAAGAAATTGTTTAGATGAAAAAACTTCTAACACTTTAGCTCATGTATTTGTCACCTCTACCCTTGACTATGGAAATGCGCTTCTAGCTGGCTTACCTGGGTGTGAATTAGCCAAACTGCAAAAATTGCAGAATGCTGCAGCCAGGGTAGTAGGTAAACTTAAAAAGAGAGATCATATCACACAAAAACTTATGGAACTGCATTGGTTGCCTGTTAAGGCTAGAATTGATTTCAAAATATCTTTATTGACATGGAAGGTGCAAAATGGCTTTGCCCCAAAATACCTTTCTCAGTTATTAGAGTACAAACAGCTAGGTATGGGACTGCGATCTAATGACAAAAATGAATATGTAGTACCTATGACTAATATGAAATCATATGGGGACAGGGCCTTCATGGTGTATGCGCCAAGGAATTGGAATGCCCTTCCCCTTGAAGTGAAAAACAGTAAAACTGTGGACACTTTCAAGAAGAAACTTAAGACATATCTATTTAGAAAGCACTATCTTGGTAAAGTGCCTTGAGCAGACCTAGTCTGATAAAGCGCTATACAAATTGTTATTATTATTATTATTATTATTATTATTATTATTATTATTATTATTATTATTATTATTAAGTGTGATCTGTAAAATTTTACAGGAATGTTATATAATGTTCGAAACTCCATTACCCTCTGTCAAATGTTTTCTGTTGATCTAACAATAGAATAATCTTATCCTCATTACACATATCTATAACATCTTCCATCAATCAATCTGACTAGTTAACCTACCCTCTAGACACTGCTATGTATCCTTTCTGATCTGTATGTATAATGGATGGTGAGACTTTTTTTCAAATGTCTCCAGTTTCTACCCTTTGAGTAACAATTCTCAACTAAATATTGAGAATATGGCAATTCCTTCAAAACTATTCTGAGAAATACTTAATAACTCTGGACCTACTTCTTTCCGATACATTTTATACTACAGTGACCAGCAGCCAAATCCGGACATTTTCATGTTTTTCACTCCCGATTTTCACAAATCCTTCAAAACCTTGTAAAATCTGCTCACATCGATAGAAGATCGTCTACTTTAAAGGCATGTGAAGTAAAACTAATATCACGTCACCACTTCTGACGTCATTTGACAGTGACACACTCACTCATGCCGTGAAAACAAATAAACACTTTTAACGTTTTGAAAAGCAGTGGGAATACAAGAAAACATGTGAGAGACAATATTCAACTTAATTGCAATTACTACAGATCAGTTTTACTCGATATTTGACTGAGTTAAAAATGTCCGAGTTTAATTTGCCGGTTTCGGACAGTTGCCGGTCACTGTATATCATGAGGCTACTATATCATGAGGCCCAGGAATCTTATAGCAGTAAGGTTTTCCATGCATATATCTCCTTTCCATGCATACTTTTATCAGCATTATTTGTACATTTTATTTTTCTGTACAATAAAAATACATTATTTTTTCTGGTCCAGTAACCATGTTACCCTCTCTATCCAATAGTTTGATGATAAGCCTCATCTTTGGCATTTGTTTTAAACATATTTATTGTTCACCAAATAGCAATACACGCTAGCAAGTGGTTCACATTTTTATACATAAGATATATCACGAAAATAGAGGCTGCTGTCAAGTAAGTAGAGTAAACAAGAGTAAACTGGGTTGAGCTATGCAAATTGTGTTTAGGATGTAGTATACTTCTTACAGTAAAATAAATAGTGCTTGACGTCCTCCTTGCGAGTTCCACAGGTACATTCTCTCACATCAGAGCCACACTTTAGAAAGGGATCATTATTTAGATTAGAAAATCCTTATCTAATTTGCATAAAAGCAACTTGATTTGAATGTCATAATGTATCATGGTTAAAAGGCAAAGGCAAATGATGGGTTAATTTCTTTTTAAAAGCCAAAACATGTGGTCATTCTTTTAAATTATTATCTAAGTTATTCCAGAGTGATATCGAGTTGGCAAATGAATTTATATAAAGTTGAGTCTTATACTTTAGTATGGCAAAGTCACCATGTTTGTCCTCTAGTAATCTGGCTGTCAGTTAATTAAAATTATTTAGTAATTTCTCTTAAATATGAGGGGGCTAAATATGTATAACAATTCATGTAAGGTTTTCCTTATAGCTCCTGTAACAGTTCTAGCAGCATTAAGTATAAGAGCTTCAATTTTGAAACTATCTGCTTGAGTGCAGGAATCATAAGTAACATATTACCATATTCAATGACAGGTCTTACACAATGTTTGTAACATAGCTCTAATGCTGCTCTTGACCATCTATATTTAAATCTTTTTAATAAACCTAGAGTTCTGTTGCATATTGAAACTACACTTCCAATGTGCACAGTCCAAGTAAGATTAGATTGGAACTCCTAATAAATTGCTTTCTGAATAAGGTTAATATTCATAAAATCTCAATTGTCTTCCAGGATTTTGGAACCATAGATCCTGAGAAATATACAATCTGTGCCAACAATGGCCACAAATACAAGCTGGCTGAGGCACTTGAACGTGGTACCTATAACATGCTGTTGCGGGATTCACCATTCTATAATGCTGCTGAACAAACATTCAACAGCTCGCATGATCTCTTTAAGACATGCTTTGATCAGGGATTCCCTTGGGAACTTCTTGAAATTATATCAGGTAGATATTTCTATTAAACATATTATGACATACGGCCATTATTACATAATAAATGTAGACTAAATGAGTAATCGAATAAACGCACATTAACACTATGGGGTCATTGAGTGCCTAAATTGTAAAAATAACTAAAAACAATAAGGTAAGTAAACCCCAAGAGCACATTTAATGTTAACATCCAGTTGAAATATTTTGTATTCAATGCTATTTGATAAGTGTCAAATGACTATATCCTATTCTAATACAACTTAGAACTGACTCTACTCAACTGTCCTTTCTACAAGCATATTAGTCTTCAACAGGCTTATTTTTATGTAACTGTAATTGCCATTTAGATTGCACAAATACAGTGTTTTTTATAAACTCTGTATAATTAATAAACATTCTGCTAATCTAATGATAGTTTCCTAAAAAAAGCCTTTGATGCCGTGTAAGAATTATGCAAATAAAACGACTTTGTCCAATCCTGAAAATTTGATTGTAAACAAGATAAAGCAAAATAATTCTTGTAAACACGATGAAGAATAAAAATATATTACCCTACATATATAAGTCCTACACAATTTATGATCTCCCAAAACTACTCACAGTCGCAATTTCTGCTTAACATGGGAAAAGACATTCTAAGCCAGTCCCAGGGATAAATTCTGGGGGTTTCCCTGTCCCAAAAGGACATTCTGGCAGACAATGCAAAAAGGAATGGACAAAATAATCTAGGGAAAATACTAAAGGCTGTGTGAGACAACCTGAAAAAATGATAATTTAGGATTGTGCAGGTGAAGATAAAAAATGCATGTAAAGCAGTGTTTGTTTCTATAAAAACATTCAGCCAGTGAAGGTGCATGTTTACAATGAATAGAATTGCAGATAGTATAATACCTTGAGGAACACATATTTCCTAATCACAGGTGCCTTTCGCACTTCACCTGTGGATAAACATGTTGCTGTGAAGGCAAATGTGTTACCACTTGGATGTAAAAAGCTACCTCTTCAATATGCAACAAAAACGGAATCGGATGCAAATTCAGAGAATCCAATAAATGATATTATTTTCACCCTAAGCATGCTGGTCTTTTCATCAATACACCAAGTACTATTCCAACCTTTGGCATTTCTATAAAAGAATCATTGTTTTGCTTCCCGCTATGAAGGACAAGCTACAGTGGCTGCAGGACATCTATTGCGAATGACTGTCTGACAAGTCCTCAATTTTTCTGCAGAGCTTTTTGTTATTTATTTAGCCTTAGTCTCACGCATATTTAAGCATCCCACATACTTAATTAAAAAATACATTCACTCATTAATGAAATAGACATTGGATGAAACTGTGTAACAATCTTATGATTTAACACCTATATTAGGTATGAGTTAATTCATGCCGTTAGAGATGTCATGAAGTGGTATTAACACTATTAATAATATGACAATATAGAATGAATGTCTCATATTGAGGCACTAACACAAAAATATATGAATTATAAAATGGTATAATGATGGAACTGCAGGAATTTGTAAAATGCTTTCGATTAAACTGAAACATCATTTTCACAATTGTTGATTCTTCACAGATTGGTACATATTCTAAACATTGAATTGTGCAACATTAGAAACAAATTGTTATCATAATAAATGCAGATTGGACTCAATGTACAAAATAAGCAATGAAGTAACTGATATCTATTCCTCGATTTGTTCTTCAATTATGTCCATTTTGCAGGTCCTCCACAGGTGACTTTCAAGTGGCGTCACTGGGCGAAATGGACTGGTCCATACAAAAATCAGAAGCCAACTGGTGAATTTCTGGAGATGTTTGGACTTTGTGTGGTTAAAGTCAATGAGAATATTAAGATAGAAAGTATTGATGTATATTATGATCCAAATCCTCTCATGGCCAAACTTGTCGGAGCTGATAAAGGCAATTGTCCATTTGCTCACTGAAAAAGGTGTCACGACATTGTGTTTTACTGCAGTATACAACATTGCTGAATTATGATTGATTGATAATCATATACATTCTTTAAAATAAAATTATCACACCTCATCTCTCTTCTTTAAACAAATATACCTCTGATCATGAGGTATTATCCTGATATGGCCATTTTTTGCAAAAAAAGGTTGTAGAAACGATTTAGGTTTTAAACATATTACAAATTATTGCATGTTAACCAAATAATAAGATATTATTAAGTTTCTACAAGTTGAAAATAGGATTAAATGAGCAATGTCTGCTGTTTATTAACAGAGAATTATTAACATATCATATGTTGAAATAACATTTTAACGTTATGGGGAAAAATGTCTTCTAAAGTTCTTTTCTCCCACCAAAAAAGTCATTTGAACCACAAAAAATGACATGGTGCAAGATAATTGCTTTGATGCTTTGTATGAAAATAACTACAAAACGGATTTCAGCCTTTAATGTATCAAATGCTTAGGGATGGATTATTCTTTTGATTTGATTTTTAATTTGTTTTTAAAATTTTATCATTTTTAAACATTTTAGATTTAAAGTTGACGCAAAAATCAGAAAAAGAAGCATTTTTTAACAATTAAATATGGATAGAGCTTACTGGAAAAACATTTTTGGGAATAACTATTGTGACACTAACAATTTGCAGAACTAAAACATCAATCTTTATCTAGAATGATGGAATTTAGCTTAAAAAGACAGAATTTTAAAAGGTGTCTTATAATTTAAGTAATTCAAGTTTTTGTAAATAAAATGATTCAAATAAATGTACATTTTTGACACCATTTGGTAATTTTTGACTTGAATTTGAAGAATCTTAGGTATCTCAAAATATAGACCGTTAATCAAAATTCCTTCTATTTAAACTAAATAGAATAATATTGGGCGTAAACCAGTTCTTAAATTTTGGTAATTAAACTTGCAAAACTTTTCAATTATGTCATAAAAAGCATGGGAAATTTTGAGAAATATGATATTTTGTAAACTTCTTTTTTTGTATCACTGGGCAGTGATGAGGTCAAATGCAGCAGCTACTGGCGATTGGATTAGTCATAAAGATCACTAAATGATGTTTCCATATGTCTATAAAAAAACATTGATCCTTTTTCAACAGAAATATGTTATCTATTTAGTTAGCTTTAGTGGGTTATAATGGTGCACACTTTCATGTAGTTGAAGGAGCAATGACGTCATAATGGTGCTTTGATTATTTATCAATTAAATAGTGACGTCTTACTTGTTGATATCTAAGCAACCGTCAACAACACATTTCATACAGCTGTGATCCTATGTATGAAGTGTCCCTGTTTACCCTAACGTTAAAAAATTTAAATTAAAATAAATGAATTTCTATGAAAAAACGCTATAAAAGAGTTTTTGTTTAAGGTCATGATAAATTCTTAAGTCATGTTTTATATTTGTGTTGCTCAAGGCTGCTGCTGGTAATACATATAGCCAAAAGTTTGCATTTGTGACAAATCTGTATGCTTCAAACTCAAATAGACACATTAAAAAGCAACACGAATACACCAAAATTAAATTTCATTACTAATTTTGTAATTACTAATGGTGCATCTCTATGCAGTGAAATTGCTATTTTATTAAAATTGATTCTTGTAATGCTAGCAGCAAAATGTACCAGTGAATGATCATTCAGTGCCCTCAGAAAAGTGAAAACATACCTTCAGGTAGCATAACACAAACGAGGCTAAATGGTCTAATGAAACTTCATTCTCATAAAGATCACATAGATGATGTTAACCAAATTCATGCCAATGATTTTGTATCTGGTCATGAACATATGAGCATTTCTGTATATGGCACTTTTATGGAATCTGATATGCAATCTGTCATTCGATCCTTGATAATTTAATGCACAAAATAACTAAAATCTTGAAACAAATTTCAAATTATGTATGTGTGAATAGGAAGTATCAAATGATGTATCTGTTGATTTAAGATACTAACTTTATGTTATATGTGTCTATATCCACAGCATTATTTTACATAAATGTGTTAGTTATTTACACATTTATGTAAAATATTAATATATTATTTAATATATATCTAAAGGTAATGAAGGAAGGTGGTAATTGCATGTGGAAAGTTTGACTTGCAAAAGTTCCACTGCTTGACATGCCACAGCCCTCAACAATTATTGTGAACACTACTTGTAATTTTTACATGGACAATTATTCGAGCAATAATCATGATATGGACAATTACATGACATTGTGTACTGCTCATAATTGTCGTTGGTTGAATAATGATCCTACCATTTGTTGAGTTTCTAACACTAATAAAAACTGCTGTATTTTGTCCATCAAACAATGCAATGAATCTCTGACTGCCAGCACTAATGTACTGCTTGATATGATGCGTAATACATGGTCTCTCACTGAATTCATGATGTCATTTTTGTGTCAGGTTCCTGATAACTCACTTCTTTTAATTTTACTCTACATACATTTAAAGTTGACGATTTACTATCCATGTGAGCAGTTTTGACTCAGTTCTGAAAGGTTTTGTAAACATCGGATGTGAAAACATGAAAATATTCAGATTTAACTGCCGGTCACTGCAGCATACTTGGCTGTACTAATTGCAATTGACCTGTATGTGCACGTCACCTTGTAATACCTTCTTGACAACATCATTGTCTCCCATGGTATAACTCATCTCTCCACCAATAAAGTATTACTGATGTGAACCTTATCCCTGGAATGATCAGCGTCATCCTATGCCCCGAATGGACAATAGGTCACCATACCGGCAGGAAAACTATTATCTCCTGTCCCGACACGTGAGCCACGTGATAGGAGTAGTGATTCGTTTAATATAGCAATAAATCAGACATATTGAATGAGGTTCACTGTTATTTCGCAGAGATGTCCTCTAGTTCGCCTTGCCCACAGGACACTCCACAAGTGCTTGTTTGCCATATACTGACACCGGAGGAAATCCCTGCTGTTTCAGAAAATGATATTTATTTTCTCCCTCTTTCCCAAGATGGTCGAATCACGACTAGAATGAAATTTAGCTCTATTAATGCCTTATTGGACACTGGTGCACAATGTAGCATTATTACTCTTGCCTCTAGATCAGCTATGTAACGTTTGTTTTCAAGTAGTTCCTGACTTACAATACCCCGTATTATTGGGACGAGATTTCTTTACCACTTATGGCGTAGTCCTAGATTTCGCGCAAAGTGGTATTGCTTTCAAGCTGACGCCTGAGTTGCGTCTGTCTAAAACTATATGAATCCCGGCTAAATCCGAATATATCACCCACACTCGAGTTAGACCAAGTAACATGTCTGGCATTCTAGGAGTCTGCACCATGGAGAGCGAATTGCCCTCATATCCTGAGATTGCCATGGCGAGAGTTTTCGCACCCGTTCATGACGATAAGAGGGTTCCTGTTAGATTAATGAATATGGGGGAAAATGCTGTTACACTACCAAAAGGTGTCTCAGTCGGCTATTTTGACCCCATCCCTCTGGGTTCCGAGCCGCAAGAGCTTCCCACCTTAGACTTTAACTGGGATGCCATTAAAACTGCGGGTGCAGACGATATAGAAGTAGCTCCTATTACCACCACCCCCACTGACCTCGACTCTCATCATAAGATAGATCTTATGATTCAGACTTGACTTCCAGTCAGAAAGATTCTCTAAAACGTCTCATTTCTTCGTTTAGTTACATATTTACAACTAGAGATGGCGAGTTTGGGGACACGAATGTTGTGCAACATACAATCTATCTCAAGGGTTCTGTTAGTCCTATCAAATTAAAACCTTATCGTGCAGAGTATAAACAACGAGGTATTATAGATAAGGAGGTTCAACGCCTTTTGGACAAAGATATTATTCGACCTTCCAATAGTCTGTGGGCTTTCCCCGCAGTTTTGGTAGAGAAACCGGCTCATGGGCGGTTTTCATCAAGTAAGTGTTCACCCCTGATTCTGGACCGCTTACTGCTTTTATTACTCACCGTGGGCTTTACGAATACAAACATCTCCCGTTTGGTGTCATCAATGGACCCCCAACATTTCAAAGGCTCATGGAAACTGTGTTGCAAGGCATCTCTGATCTCTGCCTCATATTTTTGGACGATGTTCTCGTCCACAGCCCTTCTTTCGAACGCCATCTGGCTGACCTCACTCAAGTCTTTACGCGCTTCCGCAAGGCTAAACTGAAGCTCTGTACTGATAAGTGTTTCTTTGCGAGGAAACAGGTTAAATACCTGGGGCACATCATTTCTAAAAATGGAATAGAGGTTGACCCCTCTAAAACGAAAGCTGTCGATGATTACCCTGTCCCCACTTCTTGCAAAGATGTTAGAGCATTTTTTGGATTGTCAGGTTATTATCGACGATTTGTTGAGGGATACGCAAAGATTTCACAACCACTCAATATTCTCACTAGCAAAAAGAGTACTTTCGAATGGGATGATGCGAAACAGACAGCTTTTGAGTCTATAGGAATAAATAAAATCAAATAAAATGGAATCAAATATTCTGTGCCACACAAACACCTTTTGAGGAGAAAGTTATATTTTGGAAGGAAATGACAGATGGGCAACAGCAACAATATTATCTGCTGTTGGAATAATAGAACTTCATAAAGTAGTGATATTATGTTTTGCAATGAGGGACCTGTCAGTGATGGGTTATGAAGATTTCATTTCATAAGAGGTAATATGGAGACCACAGGAACTAGCATAAGTTAAACAAAACTATTTGTCACTAAATATTTTGGGAAGAGTGTGTGTTCATTTATAGGAAGTTTAGGGAAATAAAATAATCAGGAAAGACAGGCATTTAAGATAATAAGGTATAAAAGGTAAGGTAGGTAATCGTTAAATAATAATAAGAAAATATCAAGAAAAGTATTAATGTAATATATTGATGTATAAAATATGAAAGTCAGAACCAAAGCACCAAATGCACTGATCAAAAAACAATGGAAAATATTTATGACTATCACAAAATAGTCAAAACACTGAGTGCAATTAAACAATTAATGATTCAAAAAAATCACAATGGTCTATGATAAGGTGTCTCGCAGACATTGAAGAATGGCTACGTGGCACTGACGTAGACCATGAGGTGATCAGGAACCGGTCAAATTTTATACCATAGTGTGCAAATGAACTAACAGATTTCTATACAGACCCATGGTAAATATACCATTTTAAATCAACCCTATGTTTAAAAGAAATGGTCAGTCTAATAGTGCTCCTTGCCACATAGGCAAGGTCAATACTATAAAAGCAATGTGGTGTGGTGACTGAAGAGAGACCAGCACCAGGCATTGTGAGTATGATGTACTATTATTGGTATTTGTGTTCTGACTTTATCAACTATTATCCATTGTCTTGCCTTAGAGTTTAAAGTAGGGACAAAGAATAATTTATTGGGAACAACTGTGATTTACTTGCATATTTGATTTGTTAGTAATGAAATAAATATTTTACATAAATTACATCACATCTTTGTTATGTCACCAGAATAGATTAACATCCTGGTACTGAAATAACTCTACCAAAGTTATATTCCCCAAATTTGCCCTCAACCGGATAGGGAGGGGGCATTCATGTTAGAAATGTGCTCAAACATAGTTTGAGCATCATTTCTTTCGTTTTACATGGTGCAGATAGCGGTAATATCTATTCTGGTGATAAAACTTGGACATATAGAGTTTCATTTTAATATGTCATATCATGTATGTTAAATGTACACACGCAGTGGGAAGTACATCGATACAACCCGCAAATTGATAAGAAAGCCTAACATTCGCACACTTAGGAAAACCCAACAAGGTAAGGATGAACTTTTGAAAAATGATGATGAAACTATTGGTGCAACAGGAGGGACAGAAACACCAGACGACAAACTGCAAGCAGGTAAGAAAAGATTAAAAATATTACTTGAAGATTGGTTGGACACAGATGAGAATAGATTGATTGACTTTAACATCCTCATTCAGGATGAGATTCTGTTAAAACATGACAATGAGATAGGTGAGGATTGGTTTGTGATTGATGAAAATAGACTGATTGATTTTTACAACCTTGTTATTAAATCACACATAAAGATGGCTGACCAGGATAACCAAAGGCATCAGGTATTATTAGGTCTCAGACCCCAACCATATGCAGGTTTTTCAAATGAAAATCCCACATCATTTCTTGAAAAGTTCAATACATTTTGTCAGTTGAGTCATGTTGAAGAAGATGCACAAACAATTGCATTCTTTAAATTGAACCTTACTTCAGCTGCTGAAACATGGTTCAATGCCCTACCAGATGCACAGAAAGATACCTGGGCACACTTAACTGCACAGTTTAGAAGGCAGTATATTGAGAATGCTAACCAATGGGGATTAATATCTAGTCTGCAGGATAGGAAACAAGGAGAATCAGAACCTGTTGAGTTGTATATGCATGATATATTGACCCTGACCAGTAGAATGAACCTTCCTGAAGCTCAGATAACTACCACAATGATAGCCGGTCTCAGGCCTAGCATAAGAAAGTTTGTAATCAGCAAGGCACCTACTAACCTCCAAACAGCTATCACTGAAGCAAAACTTGGAGAAACATTGGAAAATATGGGTAAAACTGCTAAGGTTCAAGCCATTCACCAGGGTCTAGATGAGCCATGCACTGCTGATGGTGTATTAGCATCGGAGATACAAAGTTTTAAGTCAGAACTACTTCAAGAAGTGAGAAAAGAGTTATCAGGAAAGAACCAGATAAACCAACTGAAGGCTTTTAAGCAGGAACAGCATCCTGGACCTGTAAATGGACTTGCTTATGGACAGGGACCAGCACAACAGTATCATATGGTTCAAGGTCATAACATGGTTGAATCAACCCCCATGTATTATCAGCCTCACAGCCAATATTTTCCAGGTCCCCAATATTTTGGCCAGGATTACATCCACCAATATCCAAGCACAGGGAGAGGACGAGGACCGCCAATGAATAGAGGCAGAAGTGGACAATGTTGGACATGTGGACAGTTTGGTCATTTTGCTAGGGACAGAATGTGCAGGAGTAGAGGATTCACACAGACACAAGGAAGAGGTCAGTTTAACAGGTATGACAACAGAGGAAACAGTAGGTATATGCGGGGGAGAGGCAGGAGTTTAAACTATTAAAGCCTATATCAGATTTTGGCCACTCTCGGTATAGGCACCACAATCTGAGGTCAAATGGCACAAAGATAAATGGCATATGTGGTTACAGAACCGATGAGGGAGATAAGTGTGCTATATACAAAGATAACCTGATTCAAGTGCATTTAGGTCCCTTATCTTTACCAGCTTTGGTTGATTCTGGCAGTAATATCACGGCTGTCAGTGAAAGTTTGTTTAAAAACATTAGATCCAAAATAACAATCCCCAAGAGGGTATCGGGCATACAAAATGCAAAATCTGTCAGTGGGAAAGAACTTACATTGATAGGGGAAACTACTATTAGTATCATACTTAATGGAAAAAAATATTCGGCAACAGCTCAAATCATTAGAGATTTAGCTCAAGATCTGATATTAGGTACAGATTTCCTGAAACAAAACAATGTGGTCTTAGATTTTCAGCATCAAACAATGTCAGTTAAAGCAAGGATTCCAGTATGTGTCTCGAAAAAGGTATGGATTCCAGCCCACTCTGAGAAAGTAATTCAGGTAAGTCCAAAAAGTCATGTGAGCCCACACCTGTTAGGAATTATAACAGGATGTGATCAATTAGAGAGACAATTCGTCAAAGGGCCAAGAGCTGTGATACAGTCTCCATCTAAAGATAGGTCCTGGTGTTACAGAGTTTTAAATATTGATGATAAAGCTAGATCTTTAAAGAAAGGAAAAGTCATAGGCTATTTTGAACCACTGACCTCTGACACTGAAATAAGATGTGAAGATGAGGACCTTCTGAGGAGCGATTCTCAATCAGTTTTAGATACCGATATTATGGATAACAGCGGATCCCCTTGGAAGGACATGCCTCGGCCAACTAGTCATACTACATGGAACAAACGGATCAATGCCATAAAATGTAAAACGCCTTATCAAAAAGGGAAGGATGCCGTTCGTAAACAGATTGAAAAAAATCAAGACAAAAGAACCAAGGAGGAGAAACTCTATGCCTAAGCAATGGAATCTGACTTGTGTCCAGATGACAAAAAGAGGTTAGCAAAGCTTCTTATTGACAATAAAGATGTTTTTGCAGAATGTTTGGCTGATTTGGGAGAGGCAAAAGGGTTTGAACACAAGATCACTTTGAAACCAGGCAGCAAGTCATACAGACGTGGACCTTATAGAGCCAGCCCCAGGGAAAGAGATATTATCTCCGGACAAGTGCAGGAAATGCTCAAAAATGGAGTGATAGAGCCTTCACAGAGTGAGTACAGTTCAGGAGTTGTCCTTGTAACCAAAGCAAATACAAATAAACCTAGAATCTGTCTGGATCTTAGAGGGAAAAACAGTATGTCAGTTGGTGATGTATATCCCTTGCCTAATCTTGAAGATAGCTTATTTTATCTTGGTCAAAATGGTGGCGCCACCACCTATTCAAAATTAGACCTTCAAAATGGCTATTGGCAAATTCTGATGGAGGAGTCCTCAAAGGACAAGACCGCATTTGCAACTCATGATGACCTTTTTCAGTGCATCAGAATGCCATTTGGATTAAGTTATGCTAGCGCTACATTCCAAAGAATGGTAAATACCATTTTCAGCAAAATGATGTATAAGACCTTGCTAGCTTATCTTGATGACCTGATTTTGTTTGGGCCATCAAAACTACAGACTATAAGAGAAACATTTGACCTACTGAGAAAATTTAACTTAAAATTAAACTTGCCAAAATGTGAATTTTGCAAACAAAAAATCAAGTTTCTTGGTCACTGGGTCACAAAAGAGGGCTTGGCTCCGGATGAATCATTAGTTGAGGCTGTCACATCATTTCCAACACCAGAAAATAGCACTGAGGTACACTCATTTACTGCATTAGCTGGGTATTACAGAAAATTCATTGCAGAATTCAGTAAAATAGCAGCGTGTTTGTATGAACTGACCAAGGATGATTCCAAGGATGATTCCAAGACAAAGTTCAAGTGGGAAAAGAAACATCAAGAAGCCTTTGACACCTTGAAACAGAAACTTGTCACAGCACCTATTCTTTCTTTCCCAAGGTATTCATCTGAAGGGGAGGAGTTTATAATTGAGGCTGATGCCAGCTCATTTGCCTTGGGGGCAATACTGAGTCAAATTCAGGATGGGGTCAAGAAAGTGATTGCTTATGCAGGTCGTCAAATGACCCCAGGTGAGAAGAATTATACTTCTGTGACAAAGTGGGAACTAGCAGCAATATGCATGGCCATAAAGAAATTTGATCCACTGATAAGACTTTCCAAAATAAAGATATTCACTGACCATGCCCCCTTGAAGTACATATTTAAGAACACACCTGTTGACAACAGAAAAGCAAAATGGGTTTTCTTTATGTCACAATATGACTATGAAATCTTCTACAAGTCAGGAAATAAGAACCAAAACTGTGATGCTTTATCACGAAGGAGGTATCCTGAGGAACCTTCAGAAGAAGTTACTGAACCTCCAAGGGCTCCTTACATTGATTCAATTAGGACAGCCCGAGAAATGATCAAGGATCAAGCAAATCAATACAAGAAGGAGCAAATGAGGAACTCCCCAGCTTATTAAGAATAGCGGATGAACAGAGGAAAGACAAAGACTTACAACTCATATTCAATTATCTGGAAAAAGGTATACTACCTGAGAACAAAAATGAAGCCAGGCAAGTAAAAGTACAAAGTGATGAGCACTATATCAAGGAAGGTATACTTTATCACAGATGGTACCGCAGAGGCAGAATGCTACCAGAATTCAAGTGCATTGAACAGCTTGTAGTCCCAAAATCAATGCAGCTTCAAATTATCAGAATGCACCATGACAACCCTCTGATGGGCCACAATGGCATTGCAGCAACAATGCTAGCTGTCAGAAGGAAATTCTATTTTCAGGGATTACATGGTAAAATTGATAATTATGTCAGAAGCTGCATTATTTGTAGTAAGCATGCTCCTAGGCCCAAGGTAACAGAGAGAGCTGAGCTACAACCATTGGAAGTGGAGGAACCATTTCATAGACTACAGATGGATATAGGAGGATCATATCCAGTAACCAGTAGGGGAAACCGTGGGGTACTAGCCATCATTGACCCCTGCACAAAATATGTCATCTTGGAAGCTCTGAGGAGTTTAGATGCCTACAGTGTAGCCAGAGTACTATTTGAAATAGTCATTTGTGCTGGCTTACCTGTGAGAATATTGCAGTCTGATAATGCCACTCATTTTGTGAATGCTGTGATCAAAGAACTGTGCAAAATGTGTCAAATTAAACATGTATTGTCTACTCCATATCACAGCCAAACACAAGGCTCAGTAGAGCGTGAGATTCAGGAGATGTTGAAGCATGTGAAAAAGCTAGCAGATGAAGATCAAAGTAACTGGGATCTTCATCTTCACACTGCTGCCTATGCAAGAAATATTCCAGAACATGAGGCAACAGGATATCCTCCATTCTTACTGGCTTTCTCCAGAGATGTGCAGACACGTGTTGATGTGAATCTAGCAACTAAAGATGTCAAGAGCAAAAGCTTGCAAAAACAACTTGAGGAACAGTTAGGTAGATTAGCCACTCTGCAAAATGAGGTTAGATGTAAACTGAAGGAAAGCAAGGAAAACATGAAAAGGAAATATGACAAGAAGTGTACACCAACCAAGATATATATCGGTTGTAAAGCTTGGTTGTATGTAGAAACTGTTCCTGTAGGTTTGAGCAGAAAATTGAGACATAAATGGGTTGGTCCGTTACGAGTAATGGAACAAACTGCTGAGCATAATTATAGGATAAAGTCAATGGAAAATAATAGAATCCTCCCAAACAGTGTACATTCAAATCGCCTCAAGCTTTATATTGATAGGAATATGCGTCCTTATGAAGAGATCAATGATGATATTCCAGAAACCACATTGGTTGTCGATGATTTATCAGAAGATGAATTCATTGACATAAAGACACCTGACTCAAATGACAATGTAGCTGTAACTTCAGAGAAGCAGGTGAAGCCTCCAAGTCAGGAAGATCTTCTGAAGATGGCAGCAGAAATGGTAAGTAAACAATCCACTCATACATCTCAACAAAAAGGGCATGAAAAAGATCAGGTAAGTGAATCACAACAGCAAGATTCAAATGAGATAAATGTTGAGAATGTTGAAGATGACCCCCAGGTGAGCAATGGTTATGGACAAACTCAGATGCAAAGTGTTAATTATGAACTTGGCTACAGACCAGGTGCTCAGGTTGTCCCAACTTTTATACCTGTACTGGCACCTGAAAATGTGAGAGAGATGTAGAGAAAATATGAAATATTATGTCATTTTTAAAGGGCAAGAAAATCCAAAGGTAGGGCAATGGGATGCCAGAAGACCAGTTGGGCACATCTGGTCAACAATATCTTAAAAACAATGATGTCAGGATTTTGCGACATGTTCCATTTAAGTACAATTAAACAGTGTTTGGTCGGTCTCAAACTTAGGGTTCACATTTTTTTTCTATTGAAAGACTTTTCTATTTCTATAACACTTTTCTATTATTTTGAGTGAAGTGAGACATTACCAGATTTGACTATTGGCAATTTGCTGATCTCATAAGTTTCCACAATAATTGAGCTCAAACTAGGTTATATAATGCAGGTCATGTTTTACCCTAGATATGTGGAGGTCAGAAAAGGTACCTATCAAGTTGCCCAAAGTCTCCTCTGGTTAATGTGCACTACTACTAAATTAATTCCTATTGTTCCTTTTGGTTACAATCTATTATTGTCATGAACCCTATGAGTCATTTAATACTCTATACCAATTTATGCTCTTTCATTCTACACAGTATAATAATGTTCACACTAGAATATATAATGCTAATAACTCTGTTTTATATGTTCTTGTAGTGAGAATAGTTTTATGTTTTCTAATATAATTTCCTATAACACATTCATACAAACATGCTGCTATTTTATTTCATATTCCCCAATAGATCTTTCTTACCTTTCAGTATTTTCTCTACCTCTCTCTCACATTTCAGCTCAGTTTCAGGTGCCAGTTCAGGTATAAAAGTTGGGACAACCTGAGCACCTGGTCTATAGCCAAGTTCATCATCAACACATTTCATCTGAGTTTGTCCATAACCATTACTCACCTGGGGGTCATCTTCAATATTCTCAACATTTATCTCATTTGAATCTTGCTGTTGTGATTGACTTACCTGATCTTTTTCATGCACTTTTTGTTGAGATGTATGGGTGGATTGTTTACTTACCATTTCTGCTGCCATCTTCAGAAGATCTTCCTGACTTGGAGGCTTCACCTGCTTCTCTGAAGTTACAGCTACATTGTCATTTGAGTCAGGTGTCTCTATGTCAATGAATTCATCTTCTGATAAATCATCAACAACCAATGTGGTTTCTGGAATATCATCATTGATCTCTTCATAAGGACGCATATTCCTATCAATATAAAGCTTGAGGCGATTTGAATGTACACTGTTTGGGAGGATTCTATTATTTTCCATTGACTTTATCCTATAATTATGCTCAGCAGTTTGTTCCATTACTCTGAATGGACCAACCCATTTATGTCTCAATTTTCTGCTCAAACCTACAGGAACAGTTTCTACATACAACCAAGCTTTACAACCAATATATATCTTGGTTGGTGTACACTTCTTGTCATATTTCCTTTTCATGTTTTCCTTGCTTTCCTTCAGTTTACATCTTACCTCATTTTGCAGAGTGGCTAATCTACCTAACTGTTCCTCAAGTTGTTTTTGCAAGCTTTTGCTTTTGACATCTTTAGTTGCCAGATTCACATCAACACGTGTCTGCACATCTCTTGAGAAAGCCAGTAAGAATGGAGGATATCCTGTTGCCTCATGTTCTGGAATATTTCTTGCATAGGCAGCAGTGTGAAGATGAAGATCCCAGTTACTTTGATCTTCATCTGCTAGCTTTTTCACATGCTTCAACATCTCCTGAATCTCACGCTCTACTGAGCCTTGTGTTTGGCTGTGATATGGAGTAGACAATACATGTTTAATTTGACACATTTTGCACAGTTCTTTGATCACAGCATTCACAAAATGAGTGGCATTATCAGACTGCAATATTCTCACAGGTAAGCCAGCACAAATGACTCTTTCAAATAGTACTCTGGCTACACTGTAGGCATCTAAACTCCTCAGAGCTTCTAAGATGACATATTTTGTGCAGGGGTCCATGATGGCTAGTACTCCACGGTTTCCCCTACTGGTTACTGGATATGGTCCTCCTATATCCATCTGTAGTCTATGAAATGGTTCCTCCACTTCCAATGGTTGTAGCTCAGCTCTCTCTGTTACCTTGGGCCTAGGAACATGCTTACTACAAATAATGCAGCTTCTGACATAATTATCAATTTTACTATGTAATCCCTGAAAATAGAATTTCCTTCTGACAGCTAGCATTGTTGCTGCAATGCCATTGTGGCCCATCAGAGGGTTGTCATGGTGCATTCTGATAATTTGAAGCTGCATTGATTTTGGGACTACAAGCTGTTCAATGCACTTGAATTCTGGTAGCATTCTGCCTCTGCGGTACCATCTGTGATAAAGTATACCTTCCCTGATATAGTGCTCATCACTTTGTACTTTTACTTGCCTGGCTTCATTTTTGTTCTCAGGTAGTATACCTTTTTCCAGATAATTGAATATGAGTTGTAAGTCTTTGTCTTTCCTCTGTTAATCAGCTATTTTTAGTAAGCTGGGGAGTTCCTCATTTGCTCCTTCTGGTATTGACTTGCTTGACCCTTGATCACTTCTCGGGGCTGTCCTAATTGAATCAATGTAAGGAGCCCTTGGAGGTTCAGTAACTTCTTCTGAAGGTTCCTCAGGATACCTCCTTCGTGATAAAGCATCACAGTTTTGGTTCTTATTTCCTGACTTGTAGAAGATTTCATAGTCATATTGTGACATAAAGAAAATCCATTTTGCTATTCTGTTGTCAACAGGTGTGTTCTTAAATATGTACTTCAAGGGGGCATGGTCAGTGAATATCTTTATTTTGGAGCGTCTTATCAGTGGATCAAATTTCTTTATGGCCATGCATATTGCCGCTAGTTCCCACTTTGTCAAAGAAGTATAATTCTTCTCACCTGGGGTCATTTGACGACCTGCATAAGCAACCATTTTCTTGACCCCATCTTGAATTTGACTCAGTATTGCCCCCAAGGCAAATGAGCTGGCATCAGCCTCAATTATAAACTCCTCCCCTTCAGATGAATACCTTGGGAAAGAAAGAATAGGTGCTGTGACAAGTTTCTGTTTCAAGGTGTCAAAGGCTTCTTGATGTTTCTTTTCCCACTTGAACTTTGTCTTCTTATCCTTGGAATCATCCTTGGTCAGTTCATACAAACATGCTGCTATTTTACTGAATCCTGCAATGAATTTTCTGTAATACCCAGCTAATGCAGTAAATGAGCGTACCTCAGTGCTATTTTCCGGTGTTGGAAATGATGTGACAGCCTCAACTAATGATTCATCTGGGGCCAAGCCCTCTTTTGTGACCCAGTGACCAAGAAACTTGATTTTTTGTTTGCAAAATTCACATTTTGGCAAGTTTAATTTCAAGTTAAATTTTCTCAGTAGGTCAAATGTTTCTCTTATAGTCTGTAGTTTTGAGTCAATTGTTGGCCCAAACAAAATCAGGTCATCAAGATAAGCTAGCAAGGTCTTATACATCATTTTGCTGAAAATGGTATTTACCATTCTTTGGAATGTAGCGCCAGCATAACTTAATCCAAACGGCATTCTGATGCACTGAAAAAGGCCATCATGAGTTGCAAATGCGGTCTTGTCCTTTGAGGACTCCTCCATCGGAATTTGCCAATAGCCATTTTGAAGGTCTAATTTTGAATAGGTGGTGGCGCCACCGTTTTGACCAAGAGAAAATAAGCTATCTTCAAGATTAGGCAAGGGATATACATCACCAACTGACATACTGTTTATCCCTCTAAGATCCAGACAGATTCTAGGTTTATTTGTATTTGCTTTGGTTACAAGTACAACTCCTGAACTGTACTCACTCTGTGAAGGCTCTATCACTCCATGTTTGAGCATTTCCTGCACTTGTCCGGAGATAATATCTCTTTCCCTGGGGCTGGCTCTATAAGGTCCACGTCTGAATGACTTGCTGCCTGGTTTCAAAGTGATCTTGTGTTCAAACCCTTTTGCCTCTCCCAAATCAGCCAAACATTCTGCAAAAACATCTTTATTGTCAATAAGAAGCTTTGCTAACCTCTTTTTGTCATCTGGACACAAGTCAGATTCCATTGCTTTTGCATAGAGTTTCTCCTCCTTGGTTCTTTTGTCTTGATTTGTTTCAATCTGTTTACGAACGGCATCCTTCCCTTTTTGATAAGGCGTCTTACATTTTATGGCATTGATCCGTTTGTTCCATGTAGTATGACTAGTTGGCCGAGGCATGTCCTTCCAAGGGGATCTGCTGTTATCCATAATCTCGGTATCTAAAACTGATTGAGAATCGCTCCTCAGAAGGTCCTCATCTTCACATCTTATTTCAGTGTCAGAGGTCAGTGGTTCAAAATAGCCTATGACTTTCCTTTCTTTAAAGATCTAGCTTTATCATCAATATTTAAAACTCTGTAACACCAGGACCTATCTTTAGATGGAGACTGTATCACAGCTCTTGGCCCTTTGACGAATTGTCTCTCTAATTGATCACATCCTGTTATAATTCCTAACAGGTGTGGGCTCACATGACTTTTTGGACTTACCTGAATTACTTTCTCAGAGTGGGCTGGAATCCATACCTTTTTCGAGACACATACTGGAATCCTTGCTTTAACTGACATTGTTTGATGCTGAAAATCTAAGACCACATTGTTTTGTTTCAGGAAATCTGTACCTAATATCAGATCTTGAGCTAAATCTCTAATGATTTGAGCTGTTGCCGAATATTTTTTTCCATTAAGTATGATACTAATAGTAGTTTCCCCTATCAATGTAAGTTCTTTCCCACTGACAGATTTTGCATTTTGTATGCCCGATACCCTCTTGGGGATTGTTATTTTGGATCTAATGTTATTAAACAAACTTTCACTGACAGCCGAGATATTACTGCCAGAATCAACCAAAGCTGGTAAAGATAAGGGACCTAAATGCACTTGAATCAGGTTATCTTTGTATATAGCACACTTATCTCCCTCATCGGTTCTGTAACCACATATGCCATTTATCTTTGTGCCATTTGACCTCAGATTGTGGTGCCTATACTGAGAGTGGCCAAAATCTGATATAGGCTTTAATAGTTTAAACTCCTGCCTCTCCCCCGCATATACCTACTGTTTCCTCTGTTGTCATACCTGTTAAACTGACCTCTTCCTTGTGTCTGTGTGAATCCTCTACTCCTGCACATTCTGTCCCTAGCAAAATGACTAAACTGTCCACATGTCCAACATTGTCCACTTCTGCCTCTATTCATTGGCGGTCCTCATCCTCTCCCTGTGCTTGGATATTGGTGGATGTTATCATTAACATTTCACCCTCCACTTTTTGTTTATTGTAGGAAATTATTTGTCACTGTCCTAATAGTGTCTTAATCTGGTGATGTTTCCTGGAAGTTTTACTATTACAAACTTAATGTTAGTTCACTTCATTATGTCACCCTAAATACAATTGAATATTGAAGCAATATTTCCGTGTTTATAAGGTCCATTTCGTCAAGATCAAATGAAAGTCAAAATAGAATAATATTTTCCTTACATCAACAACAACAAAACTTTGACCCATATGTAGTGTTATGACACTTTTAATTTAATAAAATAAAAAAACTGCCACAATTTTGGTAATTTTTGAAAGAAAATGAAAATAGTCAGTGTCACCAAGGCAACTCTACCTTAAAAAATAAGGCATTGTGTAATGAGATCTGCTAATCATAAGGATTCTGATTTATGATTACTGTATATATTGGTAAGACACAATGATATGAGGTTAACACCATTTTCATGTACAAAATGTAATATTCTGTTTTCATGGTAACCATGTGTCTGATGTTTTTCGATTTAGCATGTCCATCTGTTTTATATTATTAACTTTGGACAAGAACATTGTAAAATTACCATGCAACCTCATTAATAGTCATTGGTTTCCATGGAAACAGCTGTACCTTTTTAATGACCTTACATTTGGAAACAAACCATCTGCTACATCTGCTTTCCGTTGAACAAACAAAATTGTCTTTTTGCATGTTGGCTCCTCGTCTGGCATATTTGTGGATAGAGTGTAATTATTCCCTGATGTGCTAACCACCTTTGTCTGTGTCTTTGGATATTTAGGACATATGCCATGATGATTTTATATGGGTATCCCAAATGCACAGTTTGTGAGTTTTACAATATAAGAATACTGATGCTTACTATAATAGTGAGGTGCATATCAAACGCCAGTTCTACATCTAATGCCTAGTATCCCAAGTAAATCTATTCATAATACAAACTGAAATAAGAGCAGTGGATTTAATTATTTCAAAAGTTTAAATAAGGTAGTAATACTTTGAAAAGGAACATGCAGAACTCTGATAATAAATAGGAATACAGTAGGAAGTAGTTCATACATAATCTTACTAAACATTTTATTATGCAATGCAATAGAAGAGCTAGAAAAAATGCAATTGGTTGGAGAAATCCTGCAGTCACCACACAAAATATAAATCCTGTATAGACCATAATATAAAACAAGTTATTTTCACTTGGGTAACTTGGGTTTGTCATATTACATGAGGACGCATTCAGTCTGCCATTTTTGATGTAGAAAAATTGTGTCTTATATAAGTCTTAAATTCTTTCAACTTAACTCACTGCAAAATTGCTCACTCAATTCTCCTTTTGAATCCATTTTCAGAAAAGACTTAGACTGCCCTGATACTACATTTTATTACACCTCATGAATTCTGAATAGATACCACTGTGCGAATATCCTCATATAAGCACACTGTTTATTAATATAAAGCACCAGGAAAATACACCAATACAGTGCCATACGTAAAAAAACTGACAGCAGTATATATACAACTTACTTAAAATTTACTCTCCTGTTTATGCTTGGATAAGCTCGTTTACTTCGATAAACATTTTACTGATAGCTGATATTTAATGGCTACACATTCAACTGATATACATGTTTAAACAGATAAACACTCATAAACTTGAACAGTATATATGGAGAACATTGCCTAACTAACATACACGCCACTGTTTATGTAAGGTTATATGAACTATCCTTCAACGTATATATCAGTTTACATGATATATAGAAGAGCTATCCTCCACTGAATATGTCAGTTTAAGTGATGTATACAGGGCTTAATTATACTGTTTATATGATATTTAAGGACCCTATCCTCTGTTGTATATACCAGTTTAAATGATATTAAAGCAAAAACTGATAAACAAGCCAGCTATCCTGAAAATATGCATATCGAAGGTTATATATTAGGCCCTTTTCAGATTTTAAGACAAACTGGTTCCTGTCTGAAAAGAAGCTTTCCTGAAAGTGAATAAAATGCATGGGATATTTAGTTATTTAATCTTTAATTGGTACACATACAATATTTTCTATCAGGCTCTGTTAGAATATTCCAGACTGGTGAACTCCCCTGTGGGTGCGGGGATTAAAGAATAGCCCCACTGCCCCCCAGCATGTCGTAAAAGGCGACTAAAGGGGCGTCCTGTTTGCCGTGGGATGCGACCTGTGTCGGGGAGGATATGGAATCCTGACGGGCTGAGCACTGGGCTGGTTTGGCAGTAATACCGGTCCAGTTGCAACACGCCTGTCTTGGATCCAAATGTTCACCAGACAGGCAGATCAGATTAGGCCTGGATCTGATTTAACCGGCTTGTAGTATATTTCCTTATATTCTGGATATTTGATTTTTATTAATGATAATTTATATGTTTGAAATTTAGGAATAATTTACAAAAAAAAATTCATAAATATTTGCTGAAAGGAGATTACTGCTGATTGGGTCAATTGAGGGATAAAAATAAGATTCGAAAGGATGGAGTTTTTATTCTAAGAGTATGTCATGTTGGGTATCCTCAAGGCGTCAGGGCTTGGAGTTACCGGCCCAGAAAGGCGTCCCCTTGTTGGGCTCCGTGGTGGGTAGGGGACCTAGCTGATGAAAAATAACAAAACACATATGGCACAAAAACAAAAAAGACCAAGGAATGAAACTGACAGCGATGATGATTCAATTAAAGAAAAATGGCCCAGATTTTTGGTGGCAGAAAGTTTAGACAGTGAACATACCCTGGCAAAAATGTCCCCCTTTGCAATTGCAAAGGGGATACAAGGCATTGCCGGGGTGCCCAAAACAGTGAAAAAAATGGGAAGTCGTCTGTTGATTGAGGTGGAAAGAAAAAGCCATGCGGAAAATCTCCTAAGATGCCGAATGTTGGCCACAGTCCCAGTTTCAATAACGGCCCATAAAACCCTAAATAACAAGAAAGGTGTTATCAGATGCCCCGACTTAGCGGGAGTTTCCGAAGAAGAAATAGCCAATGAATTGAAAGATCAGGATGTCGTCCATTGCAAGAGAATTTATATTAAAAAGGATGGCACAAAAGTTCCAATAAATACATTCATCCTGACATTTGAAGCGGCGCAGCTTCCAACATCTATTAAGGTTGGATATTTGAACGTCAGAGTTGATGTTTTTATTCCAAACCCTCTGCGCTGCTTCAAGTGTCAGAGATATGGACATGGATCTGACAGATGTAAAGGGAATGTAACATGCCCAAAGTGTACTGCCCAACATAATGGAGAAGATTGTTTATCAAAAAATGTCAAATGTGTGAATTGTGAAGGCGATCACCCATCATATTCGCGGAATTGTCCTTCTTTTTTAAAAGAGAAGGAAATTCAGCGAATACGACACACAGAAAACATATCTTTTCCAGAGGCACGTAAGCGTGTAGAATCATTCAACACAACAAAATCATCCTATGCTAGCACTTTAAAGAACAAAGAGACTAAATCAATAGCAATTCAGACTGAAATTACATGGCCAATTAATGACAAAAATTATTCCTTTTTCACAAAAACTTCCAAATCTTCGGCAACATCTACTCAGACTCCTGCATCCACTACCCCAGCAATAGCTCTACCAACAATAACACCAACAATAACATCGACTAAAACCTCTTCACAGACTCCCTCCACATCATCTAGTAATAAAAACGTAAATACCAATAGACCAGTTAATAAATCAGACAAAAAAGAAATCAAAGACCAAAGCAAAAGTAAAATAAATAGAACTAAATCCTTAGAAAGGATGGATACAGGTGATCCTTCTGATATACATTTTACACCTGTTCAGTCAAAACATAATCGTAAACCTAACAAATGATTATGTTAAATCCTATATTTATACTCATTATTTTTAATATGGCTATCAGCAATATCATACAATGGAATTGTAGAGGATTTGAGGCAAACAGGCCAGAACTGCAGTTATTAGCCCAGAAATATAATGCATCTGTAATTTGTTTACAAGAAACTAAATTCAAAGATGATTCCACAACATTTAAGGGATATGTGATTTATAATAAAGTCGGTTCAATTGACATTATGGACCGAGCACATGGTGGAGTTTCTGTTTTTGTTAAATCCTGTATACCCCAAAGTAAAGTAACATTAAATACTAATTTACAAGCTTCTGCAGTCAGAGTTACCCTGCACAATACATTAACTATATGTTCAATATATTTACCACCTAGTGAGCCAGTTAATATTGCAGATTTAAATAATTTAATAACCCAGCTGCCACAACCATATATGTTAGTTGGTGATTTTAATGCTCACAACTATCTTTGGGGTGGCAGAAATAATACTGATGCCAAAGGACGTATAATAGAAGATTTCTTAAATAACAATAGTTTGTGCCTTTGGAATAACAATTCTCCAACATATTTACATCCTGCTACAGGCTCTTTAACATCAATAGATCTCTCCATGTGCACTCCAAATTTATTTTTAGACTATTCCTGGGAAGTAGAGGAAGATCAATGGGGTAGTGATCATTACCCCATTATTTTAAATAACCATTTTCCTCCACTAGACGAACGAATCCCTAAGTGGAAATTTCATCAAGCCGATTGGGCAAAATTTCAGTCATCCTGTTTTAATAAAATAACTCCAGAAATTTTTAACAACGTAAATGATCCTCTTCAAGTTTTTACGGATACATTGTATGATATTGCTGATGGGTGTATTCCCAAATCAAAGCCAAATTCTAAAATTAAAGAAAAACCCTGGTTTAATGATGAGTGCAAAAAAGCTGTCAAGGAGCGGAAAAAAGCTTTAAAAATATTTAATCGACAGCCAACTCAGTATAATTTGCACCAATTTCGTATAAAAAGAGCTAAAGCCCGTTATATTATTAAAATAAGCAAAAGAAAAAGTTGGAAAGATTACGTTTCTAAATTAAATACACGTTCACCAATTAAAAAATGCTGGGAGATGGTGCGTAAAATTACTAGGAAGGGAGGTGGAGCAAGGATCAAACATCTAAATCATAATGGCCAATTAATTACAAATCCCACCGAAATAGGCAACACAATAGGTCAAACAATTTCCAAGAATTCCTCATCCAATAATTATTCTGCCAAATTTCAACAAATAAAAAATAGAAAAGAAAGAAACCAACTAAATTTCATATCTAATAACTTGGAACAATATAATAAGCCATTCACAATATCAGATTTAAAACTTGCTTTAGATAAATCCCATGATACCGC
Source organism: Amphiduros pacificus (assembly GCA_949316495.1). Taxonomy (NCBI): domain Eukaryota; kingdom Metazoa; phylum Annelida; class Polychaeta; order Phyllodocida; family Hesionidae; genus Amphiduros; species Amphiduros pacificus. Next base: position 5,793,139 of record OX439011.1, read on the forward strand.
TCCTGGACCTGATCATATACACTATCAAATCCTCAAACACCTCCCTGACCAAACACTTGGGCATCTTTTGGATATTTTTAATAATATTTGGGAAAGTGGTAATTTTCCTCCTTCATGGAGTGAAGCCACTATCATTCCTATTCCCAAACCTGGCAAAGACTCGTCAGATTCAAATAATTATCGTCCCATTGCGTTAACAAGTTGTATTTGTAAATCAATGGAACGAATGATTAACGAGCGTTTAGTTTGGTTTTTAGAAACTACGGCTTATATTTCTGTTGCACAGAGTGGTTTTAGAGAAACGCGAAGTACTGTTGACCATCTGGTACGTTTAGAAACGTTTATACGAGAGGGTTTTATAAAAGGCGAACATGTGGTAAGTATATTTTTTGATTTAGAGAAAGCATACGACACCACATGGAAATATGGAATAATGAGTGATTTATATGATATGGGATTAAGGGGTCGTTTACCCCTTTTTATTTAAAATTTTCTATCAAACAGACATTTTAAAGTTCGAGTGGGTGCATCACTTTCTGATGCTTTTGATCAGGAAATGGGTGTTCCACAGGGTAGTATATTATCAGTGACCCTTTTTATTATTAAAATTAACAGCATTTTAGATTGTATGAGGCCTGGAGCAGATTGCTCACTTTTTGTTGATGATTTCAACTTAAGCTACAGGTCAGCAAGCATGCATACAATAGAACGACAGCTTCAACAACACCTAAATAGATTACAAGAATGGGCTGATAACAATGGATTTAAGTTTTCTTTGAAAAAGACCGTATGTATGCACTTTTGTAAAAAGTGGAAGGCTCACCCAGATCCTGATCTACACCTTGGCCAAACTCAAATCCCTGTTGTCGAAGAAACCAAGTTTCTTGGACTTATATTTGATAGAAAATTATCTTTTATCCCTCATATTAAATATGTAAAAAAGAAATGCCAGAAGGCATTAGATTTATTACGGGTTCTCGCTCATACCGATTGGGGAGGGGACCGTAATGTTTTATTACAATTATATAGAGCACTGGTACGTTCCAAACTTGATTATGGGTGTATGGTATATGGATCAGCACGTCCATCGTATATTAAAATGCTCGATCCTATACAAAATCAAGGGTTAAGACTATGCCTTGGTGCATTTCGTACCTCGCCTGCAGATAGCTTGGCAGTAGAGGCAGATGAACTGCCTCTTGATTTAAGAAGAGAAAAACTTGCCCTTCAGTATGCTGCAAAAATTGCTGCTTGTCCAGACAATCCTGTACATGATGCTATATTCAATCCAAATTATGTTGATCTTTTTGAAAATAAACCAACTACAATACCGACTTTTGGCATTCGCATTAAAGAATCTTTACAATCTTTAAATTTAAATCCGAATCAGGTAGCTAAATTTCAATATCCAGAAACACCTCCATGGACCTATGCAACTTTAAATATTAATCTAGCCATGTCAGAATTAAAGAAATGCTCAACAGATCCATCCCTTTATATAAATAGATATAAAGAAATTAAATCTATTTTCACTGGCTATCACTGTATATACACTGATGGATCATTTGACGATGAGAAGGCTGCTGCAGCTGCTGTTAAGGGCAATCATATTTATTCAGAACGTCTGCCAAATAAATTATCGATTTTTTCTGCAGAACTACATGCTTTGTACCTTGCTTTGGATCATGTGGAGACTTCTCCACATCAAACATTTTTAATTTTTTCTGATTCTTTGTCTTGTTTACAAGCATTGAAAGCAAAGGATTGGAAAAATCCCTTTATTTACAAAATTCTCGAACGGTATCATAGACTTTGTACATATGAAAATAAAGAAATTCGTTTTTATTGGATCCCCAGTCACATTGGAATCCATGGAAATGAGGCCGCTGACCAAGCTGCCAAAGCAGCATTGGACAAACGCCCAATAGATTTACTTATTCCATATACAGAGTTTAAGAAATATATTACTGTGTTTTTACGTTCTAAATGGCAGTTGCGCTGGAACGAAGCTATTTTTAATAAATTACATGAAATTAAGCCCGTTCTTGGCAAAACTAAAGGTGCTATTAGAATTAACCGTAGAGAAGAGTCAGTTTTAACCCGTATAAGAATAGGTCATAGTCATTTGACGCACTGTTATCTGCTTAAAGGTGAAGATCAACCGGAATGTATTGGTTGTCAAAGGGCTTTGACTATTAAACATATTTTAATTGAGTGTATCGATTTTGATATTATAAGAACTCAATATTTTAATGTACAAGATTTACATACGTTATTTGATACTGTAGATACTTCTGTGATAGTATCGTTTTTAACTCACATAGGACTTTATAATCAGTTTTAAGGGCAGAGCTTTTGTTTATTTATGTCATTGACTTATTTATCAAGAACTGCAAAACATCATACTGATAAAGTCTTTTAAACAAATTATACATATTTATTATATTTGATTGATATTATATAAATGCTGTTGATAAATTCTTGTGTTATCTACATATTATATTAACATTTACATTTTGTTTCTAGTCAATATTACGTTTCTATTTTTACTGTTTTGGCACTTTATTGTGTCAATGTGAAACCATTCATTCATTCATTTTTACCATTTTAAGGCACTAAATAACCTTAGTGGTTGATGTGCCTCTAAGCAACCATTCATTCATTCATTCCAGACTGGTGAAAGGTCATTGACCTTGTCTGACAAAACGCCATTGGCATTTTGCTTGACAAACGGTCATTGCCCTTGCCTAAAATGTATAAAAAGTATTAAAAAATTAATTTCTATATTTCCTAATGGTATACAATCATCCTAATCCCATCCCATATAAGAAAGGGTCATTGACCTTACTTATTAACAAACTCTTCTGAAAGAAACAGTAATTGACACTTTAGAACTATCTGGGGTTTCATATCAAACCTCTTGTAAGAACAGACCATGCAAAGACTTGTAAAAGGTCATTGACCTTGCTTGTAATCAATTTGTGCTGAAAAGAAACAAAAAATGAAAGGGTCACTTGAAGTATTATAATAGTGAGTTTGTCCTTGCTTAATGCGTCTTTTGTCACTGGCTCCCTTCTGAAAACAGTCACTGGCTCCCTTCTGAAAACAGTACAAAAACTGTTAAAAAGGTCATTGACCTTTCCTTTTAATTGATAATTGACCTTACCTGGAAGGTCATTGACCTTCCCTTTTTATAAATTATTGGCCTTTCCTGGAAACAAACAGTCCTGAAATCTTAAAGAACAGGAATGATTTTAGTACATATATATCCTTGAACGGTAGATGAAAAGGTCATTGATAACTGGTAAAAGGTCATCGACCTTGTTTAGTCCTGAAAGAAAAAAAATGAAAGGGACATTTCTTTCATTTGCATGTGATGTGTTTTATCAGGATCCTGATATGAATGGTGCCCAGCCTGGTAACTTGGTAAAAGGTCATTGACCTTGCTTGGAAACAAGCAGCCCTGAAATGAAAGAAAATACTGGTAGAATATAGTGCATTTATCCTGAATGGATGTCTCTTTGTTCAAACATTGTCCAAATCATGATGCTGAAAATTCCAAGTAGATGGCATCTGGGTTAGGATAAAGTCTGAAAAAATATATATCCAAAATAACAGTTTGAATGTCTTTCCTTGGCAAAAACCTGTAACAGAGTGAGGCTTGTATTACACGTGTCAGCCTCTTGCTGGATGGTGGTTAGCATCCTGTGTAAGCATTTTGTAAGCAACATGTCCTAACAGCTCGGGACACAAAGGAAGAATAGCTATTTTCCCGCCACCAAGCTTGTCACCCCTCATTAGTTCTTCTAGGTCACTGCCACTAAGGGGCAATTAATCTTAGAGTAATAGTCAAAAGTTTGGGAAGCAGGGATAATCTCAGGCGGCAAGCAAGCTTGGACACAAAGTTATCTCTGATCAGGTGTTATCCCTGTGTTGTGGTTAGCGGCTCTCTCTGTTCTCTGTGGGGTATTTTTCCAACCTCTCCAACTTGTCATAAAGATTTTATAATTGGTCCAAAATTCTCACTTTAACCTACTTAAAATCATCAATTCAGATTTTCCAAGTATAGTGATGATCAAGAATGACCCAATTTTCAAAAGTCCAGCTACTAATTCACATTTGAAGATTTCAAAACAGGGATGAAGGCCCATAGATGAGAAACCCACACCAGGACATAAAGGCCAGAGGGTCTGGCAAGGCTAAAAGACGGCACCTGTGATTTTGATATTTTTCACTATTCCCTGACATACAATCCAAGATTTGTCAATATTTTTGTTTCTAATGCATGTATGTCCACTCTAAAAAGTCCTATCAGTATCTAACAACAGAACAATCATGAAATAAGAGATATATAAGAGATTTGAATGTTATATAGTACCATGAAAGTGTAAAAAGCGTCAGGCGCGATTTAGACATTTTATACTCTTTTTGTGACTTACTGTCCAAGATTTGCTAATATCTTGGCTTGTAGTGAACATTTTTTCAATCTGAAAATTCCTATCAGTATCTAAACATCATAACAATTATGAAATAAGAGATATCCAAGAGATTTTAATGTTATATAGTACCATAAATGTGTAAAAAACGTCAGGAGCGATTTAGACATTTTATAGTCTTTTTGTGACTTACTATCCAAGATTTGCTCATGTCTTGGCTTGTAGTGAACATTTTTTTTTCAATCTGAAAAGTCCTATCAGTATCTAAACATCATAAGGATCATGGAATAAGAGATATCTAAGAGATCTAAACAGAAACCTTGTTTTGCTCAGATGACACAATTAATAAAGCTCCTGCTTACACATGTTTGCCCTACAATTGAGAGTGCCCGATACATATATTCAAAGCATGAAGAATGTTATAAACTTCATGTTTACACAAGGGGTTTGTGGCAGGAAACACTTAATTATTACCAGATAACAATCCCCCACTGGTTCACCATTTCAAATTTTAAGGAGTGGCAACATGCATATCATGCTTCAGTTATCTACAGTGCAAGTAAACATACAGTATTGTAGTGTATCGGCCTGGCAACAAGCAGGCAAGATCTCCCTGCATGCTTGTTGCTAGGGTGGTTGCTATGGAAACCAGCAGCACTCTCACTGCCTGTAATATAGTATCAATAAATGTGCAGCGACTCCGTTGCTCGAGAGAGTTGATGATTGGTGCTAGACCAGAACTGTATGCATCATGTTTTCCCTCTCACACCACAATCATATACTCTGTATCGGGGAATAAGATCATGGCAAAGCCCGATATAACATGGTGGAGAAATCCTCCAAAGATCCTGTGCAATGTGGATTAAATATTTGACATCAGTGACATCAACTGTAAGGGAGACCACAGCTATAATGATTGCAGTTCCCTAAGAGAAGACCTTAAGTCCAGAAAGGTCACCATCGAGAGGACACGTGACAGAAGACCACGATCACCCTCCTGCTCCAGAAGCGGTTCAATGAGCAGGGACAGACCAAGAAATGGGTATAACTCTCAAAGCCGAGACCATGGACAAAGCTACGATTCACCAAGTCATGACCGGAGAAAACGGTTCGATTCACCAAGTCTAGACCGGAGGAGACGGTATGAGTCACCAAGCAGAGACCGCTATGACTACCGTGACGATTATGATGGGAGATATGAGAGACGTTGCAGTTGGTCAACAGATCGCAGACAGGACCCATACAGATCTGGGTCACGCTCAGAGGATCACAGCCGTGGACCGAGCCGTGGACCGAGCCGTGGACGACCATGGAACAGAGGCGGACGTCATCGCTTCAATGGCAGAGGCCAATCATATTGGAGACATGGAAGAGGACGTCAAAGCTACTGTGCCTGTGCTTGCAACAATGGTGAGGCGATGGTTTGTAATGCCAACTCTGGTACAAGACCAAGAGCAAACCAAGCGGGAAGATGCTGCCATGAAAACCATGGAAATCAACAGGATTTTCAGAATGCCGCCCCCAATTAAACGCCACAATTGGAGGTGCACTGAAAGAAGACCCCAAAAGACTGAAGAAGACCAAACCAAAGTACAAGAATAAGAAGAAGGTATGTGCATATAAGACTATCAAGAAAAAGATCCAAACCAACAACATATCCCAAGGACAATGCATGACAGCCCAAAGCTTTGAAGATCTAAAACAAGGCAAGTACATTGAATCTGAAGATCTCCAGAAGGATGAGGTAACTATTCATCTCCATGATACCAGCATGGTTCTAGGCAAATTGCCAGATAAAAAGAACATTTTGATTGTTGCAGATTCAGGTGCTACTTATTGTCTACTTTCTATAACAGCTGTTAACAACAGCAAATATTTGTCATCATTACCTAAGCAGACACCACCTAACATTACCCTGAACACTGCTAGTGGTACACAAATAAGTCCTATGTACTGTTTAACCATAGAATTGAGTATGCAAGGTCACAAATTTCAGTTCTTGTGTTTAGTGGTTAACAACTTTGGTTATGTGGACATGTTACTAGGACAGAGAGCTTTGTCTGATATCAAGGCATGCATTGATTTGGAAAGGAATGTGCTTAAGTTGAAACACAAATCATTTTTGGTCAAGCCAATGGCAAAAGTTTGTTTACAACCTAATGAGAAAAAGGTACTCATGGTAAAAAGTCTATTGCCAAGACACTGTAGAAATAGTGCATTTGTGGTGAAAAGCAACAAATTCCTATCCAGGTTAACTGCATACCATTGCATGGTACAATTTAGGAATGGTGTAGGTGCAGTGGAAGTACAGAATTTCACAAATAAACCAGTGAAATTTGATCCTACAAAATTTGTTGGTACTATAGATCTGAGTCTTAACAATGAGTGTTACCAAACATTACATCATGCTCATATGGAAAATGATTCTACTTGCTTGTGTTGCAGACCATCTGCAATGTGTGAGAACAGCTATATTGTTAACAGTGACTGTAGTAGCATGAATGACACAAATGAGTTTTCATATCACACAGGTGTAACGAAACCTGATACGTCACATACTTCTGAAATATACCAAACAAAAAGGAAAACTTATCCATTTTTAGAACCAGAAGATCCAAAACTATCCATGACTGATGAAGAAATTATTAGGCAAGAAATTGATTTAGATACAAACTGCATTTTGGATGACAAAGAAAAAGATGAATTTTATAAAATGTTAGACACACACAAAAAAGCATTTTCACTTCATGGTGAACCTGGAAATTGCCAAGATTTATCAGTAAAATTCAAGTTGAAGGATGACTCAGGTTTCTATATTAGACCTTATATTCTTACTTCAGATCAAAAAGATATTGTGGACAAAGAACTCAAAAAGCTACAACAAATGGATATCATAGGGTATGGAAGAAGCCAATATCTTAGTCCTATTTTGGTACACAAAAAACCTAATGTGGCAGGTAAACCACCAAATTACCGCGTTCTGGCTGATTTTCGACATCTGAACAGTTTGATTGACAAACAAAACTATCCGTTTGTATTGTTTAGAGAAATATGTCAATCTATTGGTGAAAATTCTTCACAGTATTTCTCAGTCATTGACCTGAAACAAGCATTTTTCAGTCTGAAAATACATCCTGACTGCCAGAAGTACACATGCATTGGAAGCTATTTTGGTGGAACAACATATTGCTTCAAAAGATTAGCTCAGGGTTTGTGTATTAGTCCTGCAGTATTCCAAGACTACATGGATAAAGTATTGAGAACAATACCAGAACACAGAAAGTTCATTGTTAATCTTATGGACGATCTTTTGATTCACTCTAGTGATCTGAAATCTCATCACACAAATGTTCAAGCCGTTTTGGAAGCACTCGAGAAATTTGGTCTCAAAATTAGCCCACAAAAATGTCAATTTTTCAGGAAATCAGTGAAATACCTTGGTTACATCATAAAGGTCATTGATGGCATTCCTCACATTGAAACATTGAAATCAAGAACAGAGGCTATTCAAAAACTGCCAGCTCCAAAAACATTAAGAGCTTGTCAAAGTTTCATTGGTTGTGTCAATTATCTATCCAGTTTCTTACCAAAATTACAGGAATTGCTTATACCAATCAGGCAATGTATGAAAAAGACCGACAATGAAAATGATGAAAACAAAGAAATGCCACAATCGGAATATCGACCGAATCGGAAAAAGGCGAAAAAATCGCGAGTTATTGTCTGGACAAATGAATGCCAACATGCTTTTGAGAACATAAAAGCATTGTTATCGGCACCACCTATCCTTGCATTGCCAAAGAAAGAAGGTAAGTACATTCTATACTGTGATTCTAGCAAAAAATGTACAGGCTCAAGCTTATTTCAGGAGCATGGCACAAAGGAAAGGTTGATTGGTTACTATTCAAAAAGATTCCATAATGCAGTGGAAAGGTACTCAAGTTCACATAGCTCAGAACATTCATGTGACATTGAATCTGTCATTAATAACATACCTGAGGATGACAGAGATACATTCTTGTATAATTCTGCTATTGCTTTGCCAGCAACAGAAGGAAGCAGACCAGTTACTAGAAGATTTGCAAAGGACAAAAAGTTAACTTTACAAAAGCCATTAGATTTTGGTAAAAACAAATCTAAGGGTAAGGCAGTGACAAAGAGAAAGGCATTAAGTACAGATACAAGGCAAAGGTCAAACAGCCCTAACACCAGAGCCAAATCACCAGCAGCCACAGAGAGGCAACAAACAATGACTATTAATAGGTCATTAGTGAGGTCAAGCAGTAGTACTGGGAATGCAGGAAGATCCACTATCAGCCCTGCAAGAGAGATTGATGATCAACATGTGAAAAAAAATAGCTCAGTAAGCCATCCTAGGCAAACACCCAGAGACCAGCAAGATATACAGAGATCTATAACAAGAGGTCAGCATGACATTGAATATGAAGACGATTACAGTGATGAAATACCACCCCACATGAAACGGGAAAACTCACCACTACTCAAGAAACTTGATAAAAACACTATCTTGAGAAGACACCTACCACGTCAAAGTGAAATTGATTCTATTTTGAAATTAATTGAAAAGAAAGTACTCACCAACTATTCTCTGAATATTGATAAAATAGAGTTGATAGAAAAGCAAAGAAAAGACCCAACATTCAAATACATCTATGAATACATAGACAAGCAATACCTGCCTGGAAACAAAAAAGCAGCAAGAAAGGTCATGACTTTGGCAGAAAATTACATCATATGTGATGGAGTCTTGTTTAGATTAGTGAGAAACAAGTCCAAACCTGACCAATTTAAGCTATCTCTAGTCATACCAGCAGAATTGTCAGAGGTAATTATATCAAAATACCATGACAGTTTGCTGAGCTCACACAATGGCATCACAAGATGTTATTTGACTGTGAGAAATCATTTCTACATAGAAAAACTTTATGACAAGATAAAAGCTTATGTAACGTCATGTAGAGTTTGCCAAGCCAGGAAAACACCAACAATGGCATCAAAATCACCTGAATTAGAATTCAGAGTTCTAGAACACTTCTCACCTTTTTATGAAGTGTCAGCTGATTTGAAAGTCATGCCAACCAACAGGGATGGCCACAAGTACCAGCAGGGATGGCCACAAGTACATACTTCTTGTTAGATGCTCAACAACAAGATACTTAGTAGGTGCAAGTTTGAAAGACAGACAGGCCACAACTATTGCAGAATGCATTCTTCAAAATCTGATATGCCGATTTGGAACTTTCAAAATTCTGCGTACAGATTTTGATACATGTTTCTCAAATCAAATTGTGGACTTGCTGTGTCAAGCTCTGAAAATTGAGCAGAAATTCTGCTCCGTGGAGAACCACAAATCCCTTCCGGTGGAACGTTCTATTAGGACACTAGGTGATCTCCTAGTAAGCCACCTCACTAGTAAAGGAGACAATTGGAATGCATATTTGCAGCCAACTTTGTTCGCATACAATTCCTTTGTTTCTCCTACATTGGGACACTCTCCTTATTACCCTACTTGAGAGAGCCACCATCATTGCTGAACCTAGATATTAAACCATCTGAAGAGGTATCCTACAATTACCGTTCATATGTTGACAAGTTGAGAGATAAATTGAGACACATCTCACGTACTGTAGTACAACACCACAACGACCTACAAAGGAAACAACAAAAGGACAAGGCATTGCCAAACACACATTCCAAACTGTACAAAGTTGGAGATCTAGTGTTTGTACTGAAACCAGATTGTACTAACTTACCACCTACCATTACCAGATCAAAGAAGATCAAATTTTCATGGTTAGGACCTTTGGTGATAAGGGAATGCCTTACCAATAGTCTGTTTCTCCTACAGACCCTACAGGGAGAAATCATTGAAAATACATTCCACTCTAATAGACTAAAACCAGGCTATATTAGAAGTGGAGATGGGAATGTTTCACAGACTATGGATCAATTGAGAGATAATAGTGCTGTCAAATCAGCAAGTGAACAACTAACAGCCTACGCAGGTCACTTAATGGCACTATTTCTGGCTATTTAGATGATCTGGTTTTAATGATATAACTATGATTATGTAATAATATGTTCATTCCTATATCTGCCTTGTTTATGTATATTTAACAATAATATTCTATATGTATGTTAAAGAAGCTTCATTGTTGATATATTCATCATGAAAGGTCACACTGAGGTCAAAAATTTATTTCAAGGTCATTTAAAGTTCAGGCAATTGAAAAAAATGGACTATTTAGGTCAAGACAAGCCATTGCACAGATTATTTTATATTTTTAAATATCTATGCAGGCTATTTTTATGATGTTGTATATGTCCTGTATCTACAACCCAAAACACGTTTTTGATATCTAAATAATTTACTCTATGGGACCCCTGGATATGATGGAAGGTGTGGATCTGAGCTCCATGACATTCTATTATTTCCCTATTGTTGAGACCCATAAGGAAATATCAACTGAGTAAGTGCGGTTAATTAAGACCTGTGTCAAGCCTAAACAGGTCCCAACCTCATCAAGGTGATTCGTCATGTGTTCTTTGTGTGCCACGGCAATCTGTGTTTACCTTCATTACTCGATCACATTTTACCAGTTATGCCACATTTGTCCACTAGATGGAGCCAACTGCGCATTTTTATTTATTACTCACATTTCAACTACTTCTTGCAACTGTTATGGTGGCAAATTGCAGCAGGTCACGTGGTTGCAAGTCACATGCACAGTGTAATGCAGTTGCAGCTCCCTCAGGTGAAAAAAAAATTACTACCCTGCATTAACCAACCTGCGTATGATATATATGGTAATAGCACATCAACAAAGCAATGTAGGCTTAGGCTACACAAAGCAAGGTACCATAATGGTACACTCCAGCTAGCCTTCATGCACAACAGAAATGTAAATACATCTTTCTGGATTGATACACACGAATACCCTATACTAGAAAAGGTGCTAGAAGACAATGGCAATTGGATGAGAGGTATAAATATACAAGGTTCTATAAAGAAATTTGAGAAAAACCTATACTAATACCCTCATCAGTAATTCACAAATGCATATGTGCTGAATAGTTATTGTACTGGACACACTGCAAATAGGCCAAATACTTGCAGTATCTCAGGTAGAAACATGTTACAAATGTATGGCATATAGCAAGCCATATCCTACTAAGTAGATGAGTGTCCTAGTACAAACCTGCAATGGAACATTTTAGGGCCCACATTTATATTAAGGGTCTATAAGTTGGCGTACTACCACCATCAATCTGATCCCTATATCTGTTTTGATTGCAGCTAAAAACTAAATCAGCTCTGTGAATTATCACACATACAACACATGAAACCATGAGTAACAATTTACAGCATTCTAATTGAAGGAGATTTATTGCTCAGTGGCATGGTGCTACCATGTTGCCACACAAACTGCTTCACTTGTGTGTTATGGCCAAATGTTACTCCAAACACATATTTTGTGTATAGTTTTAGTCATTATATATTACTTATATATTACTTATTATTTACTGATAAAAATAATATTTGACTTTTAAACCAATTCATTTGACTTTTAAACCAATTCATGTTAACATACTGTGCTGGACAGATTGTACACCCAGTTTAGTTTGGTGTATATACCAGAGCAGTATAAGTGAGACTTTTAAGTGGACACCTAATCTTAAGTAGCAATTTATTTGCACAACTATGTTCTGTGCCATGGATTGCGAGGAATATATCCTGCCAGATGTGCACACTAGACATTTAGAAATATTTATGTTTACTTGTACATCGCTTGTACTTAGGAAAGTTAAAATAAAGACCTCAAGCCCTTACCAATCACACTCATCATCAGCGAGAAGCACTTTGTGAAGGTCAATAGGTTCTTACAAACAATTTGTTGATACTGTATATGCAGTAAGTATGGAGAACGGATGCCCTAATGCCCATCAAGGCAACAGAGAATACATTTGTTTATCAGGTGCCCACCTGGTTCAAGTCTGTGTTAGGTCCAAAGTACCATTACTATTTATCTTGAAACATAAAATAAACTCCTACACTTTCGATTGCGGTAAGACAAGTATACAATTTGTAGGCCAAGTCCGCTATGCTCTAGGATTATTATGCCAAGGCCCTCAGTCCTTGGAGTTATAGAAGGAATCCTGAGCAGTAAAGATGTGGATGGTAAAAAATGCCCTCTTGGTCACACAGTTGTTATCTCTGTGTCTTGCCAACCTACACCCAAGTTTTGGTATAAGTTATCAGAAAGTTGGTAAAAGAGAAATTTCTTCCTAGACTTCTGTTGAGAAAGGACAATTATTACTATGCTATGTAAGTCTTATCAAAAACTCAAACTTGATTTCAATGCTGCTAATATATATCTAATATATTTGTCACATATATATCTAAGCAGTGTATTGTACCAAACAATATACTTCATGAAGACAACACATAATGACAAGCACAAAGTATTCAAATTTCATCATGTATGTACACACGAGACATTATGTGCTCATATATTATTATGGTTTTATTTTTCATTCACTATTTATATTGTATTTTATATGCTATTGAGTTATACACATTTGTTTGTATGTTTTACACATTTATATTTGACCACAAATAACACTCTATGATAACCAGTACAAATGTATATATCTCCATACTGTGTAAGTGTAAGGTTCTGAAGGGATAGAGTATTAGCCCAACTAGTAGATTGCAAGGTCAAGTACTATGATAACCCTACTGGGGTACGCTATATGGTTTCAGAGGGGCGCAGTATGTTATGACCCCCATGTGTGTATGTTGATATATTGTAATGAATTGAGACAGACCATTGATGCACCATGGCTCAACCCCACATTTTCACTAGTTAAGTTATGTAACACAACACATAATACTAACTCTGAGGTGAGCCAAGCAAGGTAAAAAGATATGATGGATATCATTATATATGCACTAAGTCATGTAATATTGTATTTGTATACATACACTGTAATTTATAATTTGCTCATATATCATATAATTATATAATTTTAAATACTATGATTTCTTAACAAATCATTTATGTCTTTAAATATTTGCTTATGTGTTAATGAAACATATTATATCATTATATAACTGTTAGTTAGTAAACTATAAAAACCTAAAAAAGTTAGTCACAGAAGCCAGCCAAGGAATAAACATGGTTCCTTGTAATAATTGTGCATTCAATTATGTAATTAAGGTATAGAAAACCTAATGGCTCTTATATGTGACACTCTGGTTTACATATTGTTACTTTAATTTTAACCAAGGCATGTAGTATATGTTATGGACAAAACATCATTGGTTCAATAATGGTTTATTAACCACCAATATCTCACTGTATGATGTTTTGCCTAAAACCGAGGCATGTAGTATATCGGCCTGGCAACAAGCAGGCAAGATCTCCCTGCATGCTTGTTGCTAGGGTGGTTGCTATGGAAACCAGCAGCACTCTCACTGCCTGTAATATAGTATCAATAAATGTGCAGCGACTCCGTTGCTCGAGAGAGTTGGAGATTGGTGCTAGACCAGAACTGTATGCATCATGTTTTCCCTCTCACACCACAATCATATACTCTGTATCGGGGAATAAGATCATGGCAAAGCCCGATATAACAGTATATGTAGTTTTACTTACATCATATATAACCATAAGTAAACTTAGAAAGTATAAAAATGTTTACATTCACAGTTCATAAACAAGACTAAACATATGCAGTATACAAAGGTTTCCAATATCGTACCTAATCAGAGGTAAACAAATTTCTGGTGTTACTTTCACCCTTGTTCAAAGGGTGGAACGTCTATATCATATGGCTATTGAAAAGGTTGCAACAAATTGAAAACGAAATGAGGACAAAATCAACATATTGTAACATTAAGTCTTCAAGAGACATTATAGATAATTTAACGTTTGATTGGAATTTCGAGAAAAGGTTCTTGTATTTACTATGATCATTTCTAATGTGAGCATTTCTATGCTGATGTGAGGAAGATTGCTAAAACAATCAATGTGAGCATGTTGATATCAGTAGAGAATTTGTGTTAATGTGAGCCATGGTTTGCTTAATAAGAGCAAGTTGCCTGTTGAATCATTAGTGTTGTTGGCTTGTTGATTCAAACAATGTGTTTTGCTTGTCGATATGAGCAGTGTTTTTTATGATTAATGTGAGCTTATTAAGGCAAGCAGTTTTTTATTGATAGTGTGGGCATGTTAATGTGGGAAATATTCTTGACAGGTGATGAAGTGAGCATGTTGAGTGGGAACATGGCAGCTATTCTATCAGGGGGTGTCATCTGCATCCTGGTCAGTCTGTTTGGCACATGGGGCCAGAAGTTCTCTGACAGCGAGGTCTGGGAGTGCACTCGGGACATCGACAGCCCTCTACGGGCATGGACAGAACTATATGCAAGGTGCGTTAAATTATACCACAGGAGAGAAATTGGTGAGAAACAATAATATATTCAATGTCTATTTGTCAAACAACAATGTGTTGTTTTTGGGAGAATCAATTGCAAATAATCAGAGCGAAATCTTCATCATTGATCATGAATGTCTGTGTTTAAGCCAACTATTTTGATTATATATTTTAAAGGATTCTAAGACTTATAGAAATATTATATATTATTCTTAACATCACCATGAAACATACAAATGACCTGTTTAATGCTAATACATAATGGTCCACGTAATACGACTGGTAATGGTCCATATAATGCTACTGCTAGCAGTCCATCCAGTTCTCCACACAATACATCATCCTCGGGAAAATCCATTCTAACATATACTGCTCTAAACAATGCTCCATCTAATTCTCCACAAAATGCACCAACTGATCATCCATAAGGTACACCCCCAATGTTCCTGTCAATGTTACACTTTTCATCAAGCATAGCTTATTTGATTCAATAGGGATATGAACCTAGTGGGAGCAGATGAGCTGGATAGCCGGCCCCCTCTGGAGGAAGTACGTTACACATTCCGGTGGGCAACTTTAGTGGCCAATGGTGGAGCTCTCTTTCTCAGCATCTGTCTGATCATAATATGGCCTGCTGCCACCGCTGCCGTTGGTGTTTTCAGCCTCAACAACTTCAAACATTGGGTACACTGGTGTGTCTTGTGTCTTGTGAATTTAATGGTAAAAACACTAGTGAATATAACAGAATATGTAAATATGTGTTTGTTTATTTATCAGCTGAACATATCGCAGTCATGGGGGATCATTGCCACCGTATTCATCATCATCATGCCGCTGGTCAATGAGGTCCTAGAGATAAGAGGGGTCATCAAAAAAAACAATGAAATGCCGGCACCAAACATCAAACTAGATGATATAAACAATACGAACAATCTGTTATTGCACAATAACACCTTGCAACATGCATGATATTTGAATGTTCTTGATTTTTGTTACATTATACTTGGTTACATAATATTTTGTGATAAAAAATATCTTCAAATATTTTCCAAATTCATATAGAAAAAGCTCCGTTCTTCTGTGATAGACCAGAATGTCTTGAAATTGACTTGAGAAAGATTGAATTCCAACTAGATTGAATTGTAAATAAAGAAAGAATTTAGAACATGCTATCAGTCATTTTGTTATGTTTGTCAAGATAGCCATGGAAACTTTGTGACATACCAGTATTGGGACATATTATCTTCCAGTAGTATCACCCTTGATGTTTTTCAGTTCCTTTGATATGAAATAATATCCCTGTGGGAATAAGGTTTTGTATAAACACATGCACAAATAACCCTCAATACTTATACCCAGGATTATCAATGTTCAGAATCTACTTCCTGTTTCTTAACATTATTTATCATAATTTCTCAAATAATTGGCCTATCAACATGCACAATACATAAACATCAACCTTAAAATATTCCAGATTCAAAATTATTTATTTTAAATTTTATCACATGACCTAATTACAAAAAAATACATAATGAATAAAAAACACTGCGTGAAAAATTAGATTTACAAGAGGCCAATATGTATATATTGTTGAAGTAAATTTGAAATTAACATGACCTTTCAGACATATTTACAAACTGTAAATTGGCAATTTACAAGACCTTTAATGTATGCATCAAAGACAGTAGAGACCGGAATTTGCAAGCCTTTACAAAATCAGAAAAGATGTTAAATTTCAAATAAACAAGACAAATTCAAGATACTATATGCTTGTAAAGATGAACAAGATGCATGTGAAAAGCTTGTCAAATATGATCTTTACTTGATCTTTATAAAATCAGAAAAGATGTTAAATTTCAAATAAACAAGACAAATACAAGATACTATATGCATGTAAAGATGAACAAGATGCATGTGAAAAGCTTGTCAAATATGATCTTTACTTGGACACAAAATATGCTTAAATGTATTATTTTGACATTTACAATATTTAGCTAAGATGCTTATATATAAAGACAGCATATTTACAAGAGAGATATTTATTTGAAGGATATACCTCAGGGCATTTGGATAATTGACAATAAAGGGCATTTGGATTTTTGCACTGATGGCCATTGTTAGGAAAATAACAATTAAAAAGGTCTTTGAAATAAAATTGCTGAAACAATCTGTCTGAAATGAAAATAATTTATAGAAATAAGAATAACATACACATTTGAAAGACATTTCCAAAAATGGCAAAAGGTCATTGACCATTTCTGCACAAAAGTTTTCTAAAATACAGATTCATTGTCCTTGAAAGGAAACAAGGAGCCTAACTACAAAACATAAATATCCTGAAACTATATGTGACCTTCTCAATCAAGTCCCTTGTTAGAGATGTATCATTACTTGTAAAAGGTCAATGACCTTGCCTGAAAATAAGCAGCCCTGAAACATAATTAAAATCAAGATATTTATCCTTGGATAGGTTGCGACCTTTTCAACCAGGGCTCTTATTATAATAATGCACAAACAGCAAAAGTTTATTAACATAGAAAAGGTCAATGCCCTAACATGGGAATAATCAATAGTGAAACAGTACAAGGCACATCATAATATTGAATTGTGTGTCATCTTTTCAATCAAGGACCTTTTTCAGTAGTTGGCATCATTGAATTTTATAAGACCTTGTCAATCAAGGTCTTTGTTAGTGCAAAGAATAGTGATAGGTCATTGACCTTTCATGTCAAAAAAAAATAAAATAAAAAAGGTGAAACAAAATGACAGTTTATAAGATATTGAATAATTTGTGACTCTCTCGATTAAGGCCCATGATAGAACAGTGCACAAAACAGAAAAAGGTCATTGACCTTGCATCAAAACAAGCAGTCCTGGAAGAAGACAAAATGCAATGTATATCAATCCTTGATATATGTGAACCTTTTAACTGAGTCCTTGTACGAACATTGCATAAACTGTTGGAAGGTCATTGACCTTTATTTGAAACCAGCAATCCTGAAACAAAACAAACTGTACATCAAAGTATGTTTCTTGTCAATGACCTTGCATCAAAATAAGTAGATATGAAACAAAACAAAAGGAAAGGTTGTGTAATGTATGGTTGTCATTGAATAACCATTCAAATCAAGGCCCTTGTGAGAACAGTATGTGGACTTGTCATTGACCCTGTCTGAAAATTAGCACCTCTGAAACAAAACAAAAGACAATGTATGTTATATATTATATTTGACCTTGATGGTTTGATCTTTTCACTCAGCTCCCTTGTCAAAACAGTGCATAAACTCATAAAAGCTCATTGACCTTGCCTGGAGATATGCAGTCCTGAAACAGAGTAAAATCAAATTATATTGTTACAGTAAAAAGTATATCCTTGGAGGTAGTGTTTTCTGGAAGAAAATGCCCTGCAAAACAATATTTCTTTTTCTACCGTCTAAATTCATACTGTTAAATGAATCATGATATGTAAATGGCATGTGGAGGTTTCAGCCTGTCACTGCTCCTGTATGTTAAAATCAAGTCTGTTAAAATAATGTTTTGTGAGGCACACAAGTATCCTAGTCCTGCCTGCTCATCTGCTGTGTGAGTGTTTTCTGCCAAATGGTAATTTTCCAGGAAGTTAAACAAGATTTATAGGTCACCATTGATGTAATGAGGGGGTGAATGAATGCCCCTTGTCCCAGATGAAAGAAGATAAATTATATGACCGGATGACCCAGACTGATTAACCCCAAAACATCTGGACATTTGCAAGAGTGGGAAAAAAGGGAAAACTATTGACAATGATAATGTGTTCATGTCTCACATGCTGTCTGCAGTGTAAAACCAAACACCAACTGAATTTCTATCAGTATCTAATTTATAACTCAGCGAATAAAAATGTCAACCAGAATTTGTCAAGAATTGTCAAGAAATGGATCTCTTCCCCAATGTAACTTACAAACCAACATTGGCTGATACCTTGGCTTGTAGTGAACATATTTTCACTCTGAAAAGTCCTAACAGTATCTAAACAACCTCAGGATCATGAAAATAGAGATATCTAAGAGATCTGTATGATTAATAGTACCATAAAGGTGTAAAAAAACGGCAAGCGCAATTTTAATGTTTTATACCATTCTTGTCACTTCCCATCCATGATTTGCTAATATCTTGGCTTGTAGTGAACATATTTTCACTCTGAAAAGTCCTAACAGTATCTAAATAACCTCAGGATCATGGCAATAGAGATATCTAAGAGATCTGAATGTTAAATAGTACCATGAAAGTATAAAAAACGGCAGGCGCAATTTTAATGTTTTATATCTTTCTTGGCACTTCAAATCCAAGATTTGCTAATATTTTGGCTTGTAGTGAACATATTTTCACTCTGAAAAGTCCTAACAGTATCTAAACAACCTTAGGATCATGGAAATATAGATATCTAAGAGATCTGAATGTTAAATAGTACCATAAAGGTGTAAAAAACGGCAGGCGCGATTTTAATGTTTTATACCATTCTTGTCATTCTTGTCACTTCCCATCCAAGCTAATATCTTGGCTTGTAGTGAACATATTTTCACTTTGAAAAGCCCTACCAGTATCTGAATAACCTGAGGAACATGCAAATAGAGATATCTTGTCACTTACAATGCAATATATAATATCCTGATGTAGTAATTTATCAATTTTAAGTCCTCAAATAAAGTCCTCAAATGCACATTTTCCAATGTTGTATGCATATGTGGATATATGCAATTCCAAGAGCTATTGATTAAAGGTGATATGAATGTATACTGATATTAACAACACAAATACAATATTGTAAAGACATTCAACAATCTTTACAACATTGTTTATGAACTGATATGTGCAATTTGATATATTTGGTAAAATACAACATATTTAAGAATTGTAAATAAGTAAATGGTATTTACAAAATTGTTTATTAGCTGAAAGATCTTCATTGGTCTTTACAATGGAAAAACAATACATGTTTATTTTTGTAAATCTTATTTTTCGGGCAGTGAAAGAAAATTTACTTTTGAAGAAAAGTAAGAAATGATATAATATTCTGATAGTGCATAAATTCTAGGTTATTTTGATATTTCCAAAATGCTAATCGGGCAATTATTAAATGCATAAAAGTCAAAGGGGGCGAGGCCTAAAACCACATTAAGGGGGTTAATAGGGTTGATGATGGGGATATTGAAGAGGATATTGATGGGGATAATGAAGGTGGATGGTGATGGGCTATTACATCATTTGTCTATGTCTCAAATGTGTACATTCGGTGATTCTAGTGAGGTACAATAATGGCTATTAACATTACTAAATTTGATCTCACCTGAGACACTATCTTTGTTTAATGTAGGCTCCTAAAGTTACATCAAAGTAACATGTGTAGAAATGTTATGAAAATATTTAATTGACAAAAATTGATAAATATTCTTTTTGCTAGCCATGGTTTTCACTTTACTTGACTTTGATGTATTGTGGGATAAGGTGATGCATTAATCAGTGAGAGATAGGTCTTGTATGTGTATCTATAGTGCTATCCTGCTGAAGGAACTGGAAATTAAAGCCTGAAGATACTACAATCTATCCATGGTGAGTTTGAATACCCCTCAGTGGATAACATCAGTCAATTACAAATGGGTGACATTATTAGTTTAGTGAAACTCTTACATAGTGACTTGTACAGAAACCCTGGGGGGGAAATAAACAAAGTGATTAATGCAATAATATCCCAGTACAGTATAAAGAGAAAATATCAGTCCCTGTCCATACGCAATGACTCTCACGGCCCCACGGCACTGGTGATGTCCCCTGATGATAGGTGGCAGCAGTTAATCTGCAGTGAAGGGCAAGTTTTCATGGATTTAAGTTGTTCATCATGGATTTAAGTGGTTTATCACAGAGTCTTATTACTATTTCAGTACAGCGGGTAATGTGACAAACATATTAAACCAGGGAGCCACCATGCACCCCTTAGGATTCACCACCACCCTACTTTATTAAGCCTTTTTATTAAAGTTAATAGTTCTTACACTGTGCGAATATCTTGATATTAGCACACTGTTTATTAATATAAAGCACCAGGAAAAACACCAATACAGTGCCATACTTAACTAAACTGACACCAGTATATTTACAATTTACTTAAAATTTACTCTCCTGTTTATGCTTGGATAAGCTTGTTTACCTTTATAAACATTTTTGCTGATAGATGATATTTAGAGGCTATCCTTAATACTGATACATATGTATAGATAGCTAAACACACCTAAACAGAAGAAGTATAAAGGTTGATAAAATGAGGTACCCTTGATGACACTTCACTGTTTATGTCAGTTTATGTGATATATACTCAATTGTTTATGTTAATCTATGTCATTTTTACAAGACATACTTTGTTCTGTATTTGTCAGTTTATGTCACTTTTACCAGACCTATCCTCCACTGTATATATAAGTTTATGTCTCTTAAACAGTTTTCATCTGCCATTATTTTTGTCAGTATATTCAAAATTTAAACATCCTACCCTTCACTTTGTACATCAGTTTATTTGGTATTTACAAGACCTATCCGCCACTGTTTATGCCAGTTTAGGTGAACTTTAGAGGGCCTATCCTCCAACGTATACATCAGTTTATTTGGTATTTACAAGACCTATCCGCCACTGTTTATGCCAGTTTAGGTGAACTTTAGAGGGCCTATCCTCCAACGTATACATCAGTTTATTTGGTATTTACAAGACCGATCCACTACTGCTTTTGTCAGTTTATGTCATTTTACCAGGCCCTATCCTTTAATGTATATGTCAGATTTTTGGTATTTACAAGACCTATCCGCCACTGTTATGCCAGTTTAGGTGAACTTTAGAGGTGCTATCCTCCAACGTATACATCAGTTTATTTTGTATTTACAAGACCTATCTCTCACTGTTTTTGTCAGTTTATGTAGATCTTACAGGCCCTATCCTTTAATATGTCTGTCAGTTTATGTGGTATGTATAAAGCCTATCCTCCAATTTAATTGTTAGGTTATGCAAACTGTGCTTGTCTAATCCTCCAATGTATATATCAGTTTATATGAATTTTATATGAGATCTATGCTGAATTCATAAGACATAACAACACTATATGAAAAGAAAACATATCATTTATATGCATTACTTTTTTATTATAAAAGAAGAGGTTTTTACAATTATCGTCATCACATTTGACAGATATGTGAAAATAATTACCTGCAAAACTGAAAGATGCAATGTCACTCATATATCACAAAAGAAATTGTTGAATTGAATTTCAATAGCATATTTTTGCTCTTATTTACATATTCCAAAAAGTGAAATTGTAGGATATAGAATACACACCCAGAGACTCTTGGAAATATATAGACATTCATAGACAATAACACGATACTGATGGTTGATGAGTCACCATAACCACCACTCCGTGAAAGTCACGTGTAGGACGGACGAGCCGAAGTTGGATACGCAGGCAGGACGAGTCCATTTGATGACGCGTGAGGAAGCCACGTAGGCAACCACACACAGATGATGCGGAGTAGCCCCTTAAAAGAGATGCGCAACCGCGAGTCCGGGTCGTTGTTGGTAGTCACGCAGAGCACAGAGTCAGACCCCAGTTTAGGAGCCAAGAAGGAGATCAACGACCACTTGCGACTGAAGATCCATGACTCTCAGTATCATGACTACATAGACTCGGGTGTTTAGCACATAGTCAGGGTTTCATAAGTATCATGCAAAGTTGGTAGTTTATATGCCTCGCTCATTGCCATGCCGGCCTAGCCAGACAAGCAGGGATCACAGCACTGAATAAAGGTAACTATTACACTGTGTATATCCTGTGTCTGCAGTCCTTACTTCCCGTCATTCTTATGAGGGTATGATATGGTAGCTAGGATCCGTGCCCGAACTCACAGCCAGCGAGTAAGCGAGCTATGGTTAACAAGTACAGTACAGTACAATAGAGTAGGACAGATAAGAGTATCTATCTATTTGGTAGAGTATTGATCCCCCGTCCACGTCCCCCAACGACGGATACTCTCCAGTAGTGGGTAACAATATGGTGGAGAATATCCGAATCGATCTATGGCTTTGAGCGTTGCTGATACTGTATGGAGATCCTGACTGCTGCCCTGTTGCTTGAATATAAGTCTATGTTGCTCCGGTCTTCTAAAAAGCTTTCCACCAAGCTGCAAGTGGCTCGTGATCCTCCGTTAGCTGAAGACGATTCTACCTCTACAGGTGAGTTTGATTTGCTTTTTCAAGATTCCCCTGAGAGGCAAAATGATCTCGTGAGTGGTTCCGTACGCGTGGAACCCCCATCTAGCCCCTCCTTGCCAGATCTAGACTCATCTTCAGGTGTGCACACCTCCCCGTCTTTTAGTGGTAGCAAGGCCCCTTTGTCTCCCACATCCGCCAGTACGGGCAGCACTTCTCCGCTTCACCCCCGCGCTTCTACCCCATCTGACTCCGACTCAGGTTCGGACGTTCAATTCGGCCCTTTCCTCGTCGCAGAAAACGCCCGAAAGGCTCTCCCCATACCAAAGGCGCCTATCCAGTTTGTTAACCCTGACATTGCCGGCCCTGATCGTTCCCGAACCCCGTCTGTAGAGATGGCTGAGGATGAGAATGTACAAGAGATGCTACATCAAATCATAGACCATTTGCGTAGTGTTGATATTGCCGGTGCTCAAACTGACATTGTAGACATGCTAAATGCACAATCGAAAGATAACAAGATCCACCAACAGAGACAAGGTTCTAAATCACTTCTCCCCCCTCCATTTCATGGTAGGTCCACAGATGATCCCCTCCGCTTTATGAACAAATTCCTTACTTACACCCAGCTTTCCCATACCCCCGCAGATTTGAAAGTACCCGCTTGTCGCATGTTACTACATGGCGCAGCAAACGTTTGGTACCTTTCCCTGCCCCCAGATGTCACTAGCTCTTGGGACTCCTTCTATGCTGCTTTTGTCAAGTTTTTCGGCAGTGAGACTAATGCTTGGCTGCTCGAGCAATCTTTGGACGCTAGAAGTCAAAGAAAGAAAGAATCTGCTGAAACGTACATCAATGATGTCCTCAGTCAGTGTCAGAGGTTACAGAAAGATGATATGGAGACTAAGAAAATATTGGTTAGGGGTCTCCTTCCTAGTCTAAAAGCTTTTGTGGTGGGAAAATCGCCTAAAACACTTGATGACACCATTGAACAAATTAAGTTAGCTGAAACCGTTTGCACAATGACGGGTGATTCCTCCATCACTCTAAATGGGTTAGCTTCACCACCCGACTCTACGTCCCAGTTTTTGGCACAGCAATCCTCCACTTTGGCTGCCCTCCGTGAAGAGGTCGCAGACGTTGGAAAAGGGTTACATAGGCTGGGCAATCGTCCAGAGGAGGGCGACTCCTTCTGTTTTTTTTGCAGAAATTCCGGCCATTGGATCCGAGATTGCAAGGCGCGCCATGACTGCAGTTTCTGTGGACGAGATTCTCACCTCTCTATCTTCTGTCCCGATAAATTCCGCGCTTCCCGCGACCAAGCTCCCCGTACCCCCCCGAGGCCAGACAATCGTTCTAACCGTTCTACTGGCCGTTTTGAGACGGGGTATAGCCGAGACCGTTATGAACAAAATAGCGTAGAAACAGTCTGCGCCCATCCCAAAATAGACCTTATCCAAACAACAGGCAGGGAAACGATGGTAGATACAATTCAAGCCGCCCCCCTTTCAATGACCAGCGCCGTTCGGGGTCAAGACCGGACAATAGGCCTCAATATCGGCAGGAAAACTACTAACTCCTGTCCCGCCCTGTGAGCCACGTGATAGGAGTAGTGATTCGTTTAATATCGCAATAAACCATAGTAAATCAGACATATTGAACGAGGTTCACTGTTATTTTGCAAAGATGTCCCCTCACTCCCTTGACTCACATGTCGACCCCTTGGTCTCCGTCTGCCCTGCTTCTGTACCACTAGATCACCCTGCCCATTTGGCCAATGATATAAAAGCCCATTTGCCCAATGATATAAATTTTTTCCCCTCTCTTCTGACGGCCGCATTGCGACGAAAACGAAGTTTAGTACCATAGATGCCTTATTAGACTCCGGAGAACAACGTAGCATCATCACACTTGCCTCCGTACATGCATTCTGCCCTGACGACTCATTCCCCCGACAAGTCTCAGCCAGCAAGATTGTTGTGGTTGCGGAAGGCAGCTCAGTCCCTATCCACTTCCAAACCCATCTTAACCTACTTATCGGAGACCAAGAGTGCCTTGTCTGTTTCCAGGTAGTCCCTGACTTACAATATCCCGTTATATTGGGGCGCGATTGTTTTACAACTTACGGGGTAGTCCTTGACTTCGCTCAACGCGGTGTTACCTTTAAATTATCCCCGAAATTGCGCCTGTCAGAAACAATCAGAATCCCTGCCAGGTCTGAATTTATAACTCATGCTCTCCTCAAACCTAGTAATTTGTCTGGCCTTTTGGGTGTTTGCACTATGGATGGTGAATTACCCTCCTACTGTCCATGACGACCAGAGAGTCCCCGTACGTTTATTGAATATGGCCGATAATGCTGTTACTCTACCATAGGGCGTTACAGTCGGTTATTTCGACCCCATTCCCCTCGGTTCTGAGCCACAAGAACTTCCCACTTTGGACCTCACATGGGGAACGCCTGCCGCAGACACCGCAAATGATATAGAATTGGCTCCCATTTCGGCATCTTCTGCTGACCCAGATTCTCACCACAAAATTGACCTTACAGATTCTGATTTGTCCTCTTCTCAAAAGGACTCTCTGAAACGTCTCATTTCATCTTTTAGTGACATATTCACAACCCGTGATGGCGAGTTCGGTGACACAGATGTTGTGCAACATACCATCTATCTCAAAGAGTCGGTTAGTCCCATTAAGCTACGGCCATATCGCGCCGGGTATAAACAAAGGGGCATTATAGACAAAGAGGTACAACGCCTCCTAGACAAAGACATTATTCGACCATCCAACAGTCCGTGGGCTTTTCCAGCCGTTCTAGTTGAGAAGCCGGCCCAAAACGGCACTGTCTCGTATCGTATGTGCATAGACTTTCGTAAGCTTAACGAAGTCACCGTGCCTGACTCTTTTCCGTTGCCACATATTCAAGACACCCTGGACAGCCTGGGGGCTCGTAGATTAACACACATAAGCACACTTGACCTCATGGGCGGGTTCCACCAAGTGAGCGTTCACCCCGACTCCCGACCCCTGACCGCTTTCATCACTCATCGTGGTCTTTACGAATATAAACGTCTTCCGTTTGGTGTCATCAACGGACCCCCAACATTCCAACGTCTCATGGAAACTGTGTTGCAGGGCCTCTCTGACCTCTGCCTCATATATCTAGACGATGTCCTGGTCCACAGTCCTTCTTTTGAGCGTCATTTGACCGATCTTACACGAGTTTTTATGCGTTTCCGCAAGGCTAAACTGAAGCTCCGCACCGACAAATGCTTTTTCGCGAGAAAACAGGTTAAGTACCTTGGCCACATCATATCTAAAAACGGTATAGAGGTGGATCCCTCAAAAACTACGGCTGTCGACGAATATCCTGTGCCCATCTCTTGCAAGGACGTGAGAGCCTTTCTGGGTCTGTCAGGATATTATCGTCGGTTTGTGGAGGGCTATGCGAAAATTGCTCAGCCGCTTAATGTTCTCACCAGCAAAAAGAGCACATTCGAATGGGATAAAACGAAACAAGCTGCCTTTGACTCTCTCATAGCGAAATTGGTGTCGGCTCCGATATTAGCTTTCCCTCGCATTGAACCCGATAACCCATTCATTATTACAACAGATGCCAGTCTTTTTGCGTTAGGGAACGTTTTAAGTCAATTACAGGACGGTTCCGAGCGTGTCATTGCTTATGGTGGCCGAGCCCTAAACGCAGCTGAGCAAAATTATACATGCACCGAGCGAGAATGCCTCAGCATCATTGCTGCGTGTAAACAACATGAGCCATATCTTAAATACGAGAAATTCACTATAGTGACTGACCACTCTGCCCTACAGTGGCTATTCCGTTCCGAACCTAAAGGCCGCCTGGGACGATGGATGTTGACCCTGCAACAATTTCGTTATGAAATTGTCCACAAACAAGGGAAATCGATCCCGCACGCTGACAGCCTCAGCCGCCGTACGTATCCGTTGGAACCAGGCCCCACCCCAGAGCTAGAGCTTAAATTAGCTGTGTCTCTGACTCCCCCCGATGAGGCTGCCCAGTGTTTGTCCGATCTCAACCAGTCATCCGGCACTTTGTACACCTTCAGTGACATTGGTGTGAAACAATCGGCTGATCCCTCCCTTTATTCCTTCATCAAGTATTTCAAATCAGCCCACCTCCCTTCTACCCAGCGCGAAGCCCGCAAACTCCTCGCTCAGATAGACGACTATTACTTGCAAGAAGATGTTTTGTTTCACTTGTATGTCACCCCAGGTAAGGGCCCAGCCAAAGACCGTTGCAAGACTCAATTAGTTATCCCACCCACCCTCCGCCATGATTTACTTGAGGCTTTTCATGATAGCTCAATGGGTGCTCATTTGGGAACTGATAAATTGTACTCTACAATTCGCCAGAAGTATTATTGGCCCGGTATGCATAGTGATATCATGAACTGGGTTCAGTCCTGTCCAGTTTGTAGTAAAACTAGTAAACTACCGAAAAATAGACAAGGTTCCTTACGCCCTATTCCTGTCTCACGCCCCTTCCAGCGGGTTCACACTGATCTTATCGGCCCACTACCTAAGATGGACCGCGTTAACAAATATATTCTTGTTTTTCAAGACGCTCTCACACGTTTCCCTGAAGCTTTTCCCCTCCCTGATCAGTCAGCCGTCTCGGTGGCAGAACGCCTCTTTGAAGACATTTGGTGCCGCTGGGGAAATGTTGAATCTATTGTAAGCGATCGTGGTGGGTGTTACGCTAGCGTTATCGCAGAAGAGTTGTGTAAGTTGATGCAGGCTCGTAAAGTCATGACTACGCCTTACTGCCCTCGCAGCAATGGAATGGCCGAACGCAGCGTTCAGTCCATCTCTAAAAATCTGACACGACTTTGCCATGATAAGCCTACTTCGTGGGATCTGTTCTTGCCCTCTGCATTGTATGCCATGCGATCGACAGTTCACCAAGCCACGATGTATAGCCCGCTATTCTTAATGACTGGTCGTGACACCAAACACCCGTTTGAGACGTCCCTGCCCGACCCTACACACCCCAGTCCCTCTGTCAGACACTATGTGCGCGACATGTTTGAACGTGTTGAGACCGCACGCAAATGGGCGAAGGAAAATAACGAAGTCATGCAAGCCAAAATGAAGTCTTATCACGATTCCCGGAATAAAGGTTGGAAATTCCAAGTTGGTGATAAAGTATGGATTTACTCCCCCGCTACCAAAGTCCCAGGCCTTAAACTTAAGTCCCCCTACAGCGGCCCATACTACTTAATCGAGCAAACTGCTCCACTCAACTTCAAAGTACGTGCATGTGACACCCACGTAGAACCCAAGTCCTCTATTCATGTTAACAGATTCCGCCCTTGCATTACGCGTTTCGATCGCCCCGTTTCCCCACTACAATTCGAAGACGGCAATCCGCCAGGCAACGACCTTCCGGCAGATGCAATCCCACCCTCGGACCTTTTGCCCGAGAATGACCCGCCAGACCCCGGTGGTAGTGATGAGCCGGCCCAAGCTGATGCCCCACCCGACTCTGATGCTGATGACGCGGATGGCGAGTCTGATACACAATATGGGATTGAGCGTATTCTAAAACAGCGTAAGGGCCCGCAAGAGATGGAATACTTGATTAAATGGAAAAATTACAGTACCAAAGACAATACATGGGAACCGTTTTCCTTTCTAGGAAAAAAGACTCAGGCAGATGTACTTGCCACCCCTCCCCCTACTGTGCGGGAGCGGAAAAAGTGAATTGATTAGTTTAGTTAGGTGTTGTATTGTTGTGATTTTGTAGTTCTTTCGAATCTTTTTCCCCTTTTCGTTGTGTTTAGTTGTCTCTTCAGCCACATGTAATTGTCTCAATATTCTCTGTTGATCCGCTTCTCGTATCCTACAAACAGCCTGCTATAATTGCCTTAGCCGAAAATTCAATTGGTACACGAAGTTGCCAATTTAGACATCCTGTCCCACATTATCTCACAAGCATCCTTTCGGGTACTTTACTCTCATGACCTTCATATGGCCCCGTTTATGTCAGCTACCAGAATTTATTTGTGTATAGCCTTGTTCTTCGTGATGATTCGATTGACATCTGTTTTCCCACATTTCCATGTGGCCTTTTGTCCATTGTTGGTGACACTCTGATCTGTGCCCATCGGACCCTTACTAATTGACCCTGTGAAATTTGGCTTCTCTCCTCGTTAGTGTGCCTCCCTCTGTTCCCTGCATGACTCATGACAATTGCCTACCACTTTGTTACTTGCGTGCGCAGGGTTAGAGGCTGTGTGTGCGATGCTGCTGGATGATATAGCGGTTCCGCTGACATCTCAGGCACTTTCAGCATCCGCGCCTTCAAGTAGCTTCCTCCTGCCTACGTGTTTCGTTCCATCGTTGTAGCCTCCACGCTTCGTATATCAGATTGACTTTTGTGTTACTGACTGGCCAGTTCCTAAAGTTGTGTCCCGCTGCACATTGCCGTGAGTATTCTCATTTTATACAGTGGATCCTTCTTTTGTTATAGTAATACTTGTGTCTCTGATTATACATTGACTTCTGACTTGACTTTGACGGCCCTCCAGCGTTGTAGCCTAAAACGTGAGTGTTTCCTCCGGTCCTCTTGCGAACGAATATGTTGATTGAGCCTACTTCACCGCAAACAGTAAATATATAATGTGAAAGTGACGCATAGCACTGAGTATTTGATGACTACCTTGAGATTTCTTATTCTTTATATATACCGCAACTAGTAGTAAAGTTTGCGAAGGCAACGCATCACATGGGATGTTCGATGGTTGCATCGTGTTTTCTTATTCTTTATATATACCGCAACTAGTAATAAAGTTTGCGAAGGCAACGCATCACATGGGATGTTCGATGGTTGCATCGTGTTTTCTTATTCTTTATATATACCGCAACTAGTAGTAAAATTTGCGAAGGCAACGCATCACATGGGATGTTCGATGGTTGCATCGTGTTTTCTTATTCTTCAAATATACCGCAACAAGTAGTAAAGTTTGCGAAGGCAACGCATCACACAGGGTGTTCGATGGTTGCATCGGGTTTTCTTATTCTTCACTTATTCCGCAATCAGTAGAGAGATTTGCGAAGGCGACACATTGCACGGGTTGTTATTTTGTTGCATTTTGGCTCCTTCCCTTCACTAAATTCCGTAAACGAAGAAACTAAGTTTACGAAGGCAACGCATCACACGGGGTGTTCGATGGTTGCATCGGGCTTCCTTATTCTCAACTCATACCGCAATACAGTAATAAAGTTTGCGAAGGTAACGCATCACATAGTGCGCTTTGTAGTTTGCATCGAGGTTTATATTTTTTCACTTGTACCACAGGCAGTAATAGAGCTTGTGCAGGCAACACATTACACGGGGTGTTCAATGGTTGCGTTTTGGCTTCTTTTCCCATTTCATTCCGTAAACTAATAAACATAGTTTATGTAGACAACGCATTACACGGGGTGTTCAATGGTTGTATTTTGGTTTCCGCTTCGTCACTACGCCGTAAACCAAGACTGAAAGGTTTACGAAGACAGTGCATTCCACGGGGTGTTGGTTGGCTGTATTACTTAAACTGTCCCTCTCTGTACCACAACAGTAATGGAGTTGTGAAGACGGCGCATTCCACGGCGTTGGGTGGCTGTATCTTATATATATTCCGCGCGATCGGGTGTAAGACGCGATGTAATGATTTATATTTTCCGCGCCTCGGGACATAGGCTGCGATGTTTTTAGCACTCCTCCACTAATGATGGAAGGATTGCATTATGTGTACCGGTACATGGACAATTTTTTTTTAAGGCTCATGAGTATTTACGCAGAGAGACGGTTACAACGGCTGTTTTGTTAGCATTTTTCTGACGACATACTACGACTGGTAGCCAAATCCGGATGTTTGATTTCACTTTTACGCAACTCATCACTATTATCACTGTGTTTATTGATTGCTCCAACGCGCACCGTGCTGATTATTGTCAAGATGACTGCTTATTGCCGATGCCGTTTCACACCAACCCTGTAATTTACCTTGTGTTGATTATACGTCCAAGTTTCAAATCTATTTGAAGTAACGACTGCCTTTTTAATGCTGATATTTGACCGTACGTTGACACCCGGCTATTAGCTGTTTGATGTTTATTCTTATCTTATGATGTAGATTGTGTTCTTGTATCTTAAACCTTGTTATTATCTCACCTCTAATACTCGGTTACGTTGTCAGGCCATGTATTATTCAATTTACATTGACTTCAATGGCATGCTTCCCTACCAGTTTCTCATTCTCCTCTCTTCTCATCCACGCCTGAATAACATAACTAATCATTGAATCGTTCACCTCCAGGTGAGACGACTATGTTCCTGTCATGACTCCTGCAGACACTTCTATCACCCTTCCTGATGCTCCACCACTAGCCTTTCTTTCGGACGAGGAAGTTAACGACATTTTGGACGCACTCCCCAGTGATAAAACTTTATGGGCTAACGTTTTTGATACAGAAGACCCGTCATTCCCTATCCCCTCTGTCCCTTTACATACGCCGCCAGCTTCTGTCTCTTCCGATCCTTCCGTACCCCTCCCTCGTTTCGCCTCCGTAAACGGCAGACCTCACCTCCTTCCCATTACTCCACAAATCCCGCCTGCCCTGCATCCACCACTCATTCCACCACCACCTCCCACCCCACTACAACCGGACCCTAGTGCCACGCGTCCCGTTCTCTACGTTCCCCGCGACCAGCCCGCTTTCGCCTCTGTAATACAGGCGTGCCCCAAGTGTAACGCTAGTGTCCGCGTCCAGGAATTCACTCTTGTCCCTTTTCATTGTTTGACTCATTTGGGCCGGAGTACTCGCTTCTAGAAGCATCATGTACGCCATTTGTGCCCTTCTGTTGCTTGCGCCCACGATAACTGCTGTCAGTGTTTTAGGCCGACCTAATGTCGGTGCCCTCCTGACCAAGCAAGGTTACGTTGCAAACAGTGCAGCAACATGGCAGGTCACGTTTGCCGTCCCACATCTTGAGCAACCGGCTTCTATGCCTCCTTTCAGCATGTGTGATGAGGAAGTTCCGTTAGTGCTTTCCCCCCGCCGAAGGCGAGATGTTTCTATCGCCCACGGATTTTGCTCCACCTTTGGTTCCATAACTGCTGCTTATCGAAATCTTAACGATTCTCTCACTAACCATATTCATCGCTATTGGCGATCCATCAAGAAATTGTGGCCAATCACGCAACCCCCTCCCCGCAAAACCGGACGACAGAAACGTTCGTTTCTACCATTTGTGGGTTCCTTCCTCGGTTCTGCTTTCGGGTTAGTCACTGACAAGCAACGAAATAAACTAATGAAGAGAGTCAGCGTGGTAGAAGGTAACTCTAAGCGTTTGCAAACAAATCTCAATACATTACATGCCCAAACCTCTACACTGGTAAGAGTTACGAACGAACGCTTGGACATTGTTTCTGATGGGGTGGTAAATAATACCTTGAACATTGCCAGACTTATACACAATAGCGAGTCACTTGTTCACAGACTCGAAGTTGTACAGGTCCAGACAGATGCCCAACGGCTCCTTCTGAGGTCTTTATCTGATTTCACATACGCCAGTGTTTCTGAAATCGGTCACATTCAGGCTTTGACATTATTAGAATCCGAGGCCCGGGCAACCCTTCTTGCTCTGGAGACGATCGCTGCAAACAAATTATCTCCCATTCTAGTCCCCCCCGATGTTTTACATAAATCCATGAGACAGGTTGCCAGATTGCTACGTGTGCAGTACCCGAATTTCAAGTTGATGTATGACCAACCAAGTGCTATTTACGCCATCCCAGGCGTAACGGCCCTCAACAGCGATTCCCATTTGTATATTGATGTTAGCCTGCCACTTGTGGTGAAAGATAATGCCTTCACAATATATGAGGTATCGTCTTTCCCGATACCGACGGGTGGCAAGAAGCCAAATCAATTTACCCGTCTCTCGGGGTTCTCTGATTTCATCGGTATATCCCGTGACGAGAGATTCTATATAGAGTTATCTAGGGCTGACTTGGCGGAATGTTTTGGGACGGGAGTTCGCCATTGTTACAGGACTTTCCCGGAATTTCCGGTCGACATCCCGTCTTGTGCTTTGTCCATTTATACAGGCGAAGTTCGTAATATTATGTCATATTGTCAGGTAGACCTCATAGAACGTAAAGCACCGTTGCGAGTTGTCAGGGATTTACAGAACCCATCCTTCTTAGTCATTGGCCACAGTGAACCCTGGTTGGTCACGTGTCAGTTAGATGTCACCCCCACTGAAGTTGAACCCTGCACTTTTTGTACATTGACTCTGGGTTGCGGGTGTAGTATGCGATCTAGTTCGGGCGTATACATACCACCGAGCCTGGTCCATTGTGACAATAATGTCATGACTAGAGTGGCTAAGTCCTACATTGCAAACTTATTATTTATTTCCCTGTTCCACAATGACAATGAACGTTGGGCGTTGATGAGTTCGTAGACAGACAGGGTATGGTCATTGCCGACCTAAATCGCACTGCTTCTGCGTGGAAAGATTCGCAGATTCCGTACATTGATCCCCCATGGACCTTGCCCGGTAGCCTTACTACGCGAGATAGCCCGGGTTGGCTTAGCCTCCTGAATACTGTAGGTACTGGATTATCCATAGCATGCGCAATTTGCCTGTTTGTCCTACACGGTAAATACGCACACCTTCAAAGGATAGTCTTATTATATCAACTCAGCCAGGTCCCCGCTTCAGATGCCGCACCCGTTTTTCCCGATACCCGTCCCCTACACCTATTTGACCTCATTGGCCTCGCCACCCTGTCCTTTGTCGCCACAGTCCTTATATCCCAGAAAATGTGTTGTATCTATCGTCGTCGACACGACCTGTCCTCGGTCATGCGCATGTTTGACCGAGACACCAAATGCCCTAAGTCGAGCATTTTCTTGGAACTTTTCTCTGGCACATCAAGGGTAGTTCTCTTTGTCACAGAGATCCTGACGTTCCCTGGTTGTATTAAGGTTGCCCCTGGCGAGGCAATGCCACACGCAGAACTTTCAGGTGGATGCCTTAATCGCCACCTCATAATTGACTGGGATATGACTATGTTACGCGACACACATCGCGAACTCAAGTTTCACATGCCCTCTGTTATCAAAGTACCCTTGCACCTCAGGATGCTCACTAGGTCTGTCATATCTTCCTCCCACGCCCTAAATTTACTTATTGGTTGCGACAGCTACTATATACTCCACGCACTGCCCTCTGACTTGCCCTTGCGCCCACGTGGCAACGTTCTGACCCCCCTCAGCCGAAAGGCCCTATCATCACCTGATGATCCCCGCAAAAATGATAAGAGACGTTGCATTAGACATTTCAACTCTGTTTTCCCCACATTTGACCAATTGCATGACGATCCCCAGGATAACAATCGCTCCGCACGTAAAGGCGTGCTCTCCCCCGCTAAATCATCACCTTGTCTGACTTTCCATGAACCCCCCCCAAAGAAGGTTCGGTGGGGCAATCATACTACCACGAAGAATACACCCGGGGATACATCGGACACATCGGGTGATCGCCTGTAAACATTCCCAGAAAAAAAAAAAAAAAAAAAAACAACAAAAGACAATTCATATACTAACAGAAAGATAGATGGCGCCTGCTCCTGGGTGCGATATTCACTCACCAGTTTCCCTTTCAGACGTTTTTTCACCCCTTTCCTTTGCGGACTCTCACTCGGTAAGTATGGCTGACCCCTCATCCCAGCCTCAGGTAAGTTCTCCTTCACACGATAACCATATGGTACCCATGGAGTCACAGAAATTCAAAGCAGATGTGTTTGAGTTACACCTACTGGCTTCATTTGTCACAAATTCTGCCACGCCAACCTTGCCTCTTCATTTTACCTCACAAATCCTAATCAAAATCAGGACTAATGCGGCATTAGCCGGCGTTTTGGCCTACTATGTTCTTTACCGTGACAATGCTAGTTGTCATAATTGTTTTGAAATAGACAGACCTTGCAGCTCCAAATGCCTTGAAAAATTAGCACTCCGCTTCTTAAAGCTATTCTTCGGATCCAACCCCATGACATGGGCCATGGCCGAGCGCGTTGTACGTCGAGCTCTTTCATACTTTCGCATGGAAGGCAGAGACATTTTTTCTCCTAAATATTTCATGGCTTTGGGATCTTTGGACCCATGGCTGTCATTTATTTCCGTTCACGCCCCTGGTGTTCCAGACTCTGTGGGTACTCGTCCTCCCTCAGTGGAGTGAAAACGCTCTACTAAAACCTTTTAATTCAGTTGCTTATACTTTTTGGTGCGGTGATTTTGCTTATTTCTTTTCTCACACCTCTCTATGATTGTCTAACACAACTAACGTTTAGAATCCCAAAGATTTGGTTTTTAACCCTGACATATGTATTACTCGCAAAAGGCCAACATTTTTGTGAGAGGTTTTATTTTTTTTTCCGTCTAATACTTTTATTATCACATGTTGTCTTTGATGTTTTACTTCCAGATGGTTCACCTTGAAGACCCTGATGAATTCACATCTCGCCAGGCCTCGCGGCGCGAGATTTTCTTCACTGAGGTATGTTGCACCCCTATGAGAAACCTCCCTATGGAACAATGTTTAACCTTAGAGTCGATAATCTCTCATAGGGATGGTAACGTTGCGCTGGCGGGAACCGCCAGGTGTCTCCCTCGGTTCATAGATATTCCGAGAGAGCGCGCCCCAGACAGAAGAGTGCTTTTTCTCCATAGCTTCAGTGCCTTTTGGTTTGTGGTTATGGAGATACACACTTCTTGTGGGTTGGGATTTTATGATATTCCCCGTGGCACCCACAAGTCATTTATTATGACCCTCTCAGAAGTATGCCATTTCGCATACTTCCCTAACCCTGCTATATGGGTGCATAGAATATTATCCGACTGTGCCTGTTGTAAGACAACCCCACTGCCTGACATATACAGCATCCCTTTACTAACCCCCCCTGAGCTTTACTTTGACTTACTTGGCCCCCCCCTGAAATACCGTAACCTCAACCCCGTGTCTGACTTACTCCCACCTACCACCGAACCTCAGGTGGTTGTCCTCTCAGATTACATGTTGCCACATTCACCCTTATCTCAGATCTTCTCCCCAAACCCACGTTTTAGGACTGCTCGCCCTGACCCCTCATATGGTGGCTACGGGATTTTTTATTTGCCTTTCGTCCCTTCAGGACCCCTTCCTCAAGCTGTCTGCCACGACCGTTTGTCGCCTTCCCCCTTTAGTACCTCTTGTGCCCAATTCATCAGAAATGCTGTACATTCCGTTTCGGGTTGTTTTAACCAAACCCCTGTCCTAATTCCTTCTCCCACGGACGCCGATTGCGTCCCCCCACCTGACTCTCCCGATCCTTTCGCCACTTCCTGCAATTTCCCAGTTTCCTGGCCCTTGTGTTTGGACCCCCCGATACGTTCTTGGCCATCCCACGGTACAGCCAAACCATTGTGCTTTGACTGCACATCTAGACCAAAATTACCCCCTTCCCCTGATTTTTAGGCACACTTCCTTGCCCTTCATCTTTAAGACAAACATTTGACACCTTTGTTGATTCAACTTCAATAATTCTCTTTTTTTTCACATACTTTACACATCTCTTTTTTATTACTCCACGACTTTCATTACATCATTATCACACTTTGATACTCGTTTGGTTGCATCACTCCTTCCCCCATTACCCAGTACCCTTTGGCATCTGGCCATTTAATTTACCCGTTTACCCCTTGTCCCCTTCACCCCATACCCGTTTAACATCTTTTGTTAAAATATCACAGTCACTCTACATTGTCCTTATGTCAAGTTTTGTTTGCTGATTGTTTTATGGTCCCTCCATAATCACACATTTTCGCCATAGTCCATTTTGTAGGAGTCCTGCTTCTCACCCCATTGTCGCCCCGTCTCCCTATTTCAAGTGCCCTGACCGTATCACAGATTGTTTCAGCACCAGTTCCTGGTTATTTTATATCGCAGCACTGTTACCAGCTATCACAGTTGTCCTTTAATTATCACAACAGTTCACACCTCGTTCTTCTGATATTTTTGCCCAACACCGCAGTTTCACACTGCGCCGTTTACGTTGGTCGGGTATTCTTCTCCACCGGCAACTACTGACCGTCACTCGACCTTGACGATGCTACACTTGCATTGTCCTGTGTTCATTGCTCCGCGGCACATACTTGCACGTTCTCTTTTCTGAACGTGTTGTGTTTTGGCCGTTGTGGCATTACATTCTTGCCTCCCGGTCCGCGCTGTCTGTTTTTAATAGTGTATGCAAATTGCATTACCACACAGCGGTGCAGTCACTTACAGTCACTTGTGACGGCCCGGTGGTTTCATTATTTGGCGCCTGCTCACAGTCCTTGCTATCGGCAGTGCCGCCCCACCTGTGCCACGCAGGCTCATTACAGTCTCACGGCCCCTTTTCCGGCTGGTGCGTTGCACTCGCAGACTGTTCAGAGAAGCGGTCTTCTTGGAAGCCCTTCCCCTATCTTCTGTCTATCTAATCATCCCTATGCACTCCATCATGTGATCTGTCTGAAAGGTTGGAGTACCTTTCAAACGGCCGACCGCCCTGTTCAGAAAGGACGGGGTGACGGGTTCCGAAAGTACGTGACGCCGAAGTGCCGAAAACCATGTTAAACTTAGTGGCCCTTTTTTTTGGAATATTAATTTCTCTAAATTTGGATATAATTTTGGACTAGAATTTGGAATCCCCTTTTCAGACAACCCTTTACATATAAAAAAAAAAAATAGCCATGGCATTCCTTGTGAGCGACGTGAGCAAATCATCAGATAAAATCATTTAATAATCCCTACTTTATTAGAACAAAACTATTAACTACCTACTTTACTTGATTTAAAACACTCTAGAATAAAACGATATAATTGATTACGACACCAATCACTGTGTCTCCCAGCACTAATCACAGTGCTGCCCACCCCGCTCACAAGGAGAATTTTAAGGATAACCCCCAATAAAAACTAGAAAAATCCGAATACAAAAAATTTAAACCTTTTTAACCACCCTACCCGCTTAACTACCTATCCCTCCCAAACCTAATCCACCTCCCCCCCAAGTCCCTCCTCCGCCCTCACCTCCCCCTGCCGCTGCCGCTGCCTCATATGCCGTTCCCGGTAGATCTGAAACAAGAAAATAAAAACGAATATGTTCATATTACTTTCATCATAATCTTTGTGTAATGTTACGTATACCAGCTTCACGTTTTTTGTTTACCCTTCCCGTTAGGTCGACCTGACACTAGCTTTTGTCCATCCCCCGCCTCCCTCTGTTTTGCCCCCCCTTCTACGTAACAACCCCCCCCTCTTATCCGTACTACCATATAGGTCGATGTTTGACCTTTGTCAACTACGTTAGTGTTTCGCCATGACCGCTTCATCCCGTTTTATCTCCATTTTACCCCTTTCCGATCATACCACACGTATGTTACCCCCCCCTCAAATGTTGCTAACCATATTTTCCCACGCTATCGTGGATGACAACTTTTAAGTCCTGCACGAATCTGTCTGTTCGTCTCACTAGCCAGACGTCTGGAGCTGGCTGGAAGCTGCTAAGCCCCGCCCTTCACGACGTCGCAAAACTTTTCACCACTAGTTCCTACCCCGGCAGTTTCAAATTGATCCTTCCGGTGCTGGATCCTACCCACGATACCGTCATTTTTATCTTCACCCGACCACTTCTAACTCTGCCTGTGTTGCGGTTCGAGTCTTGACATGTTTTCCCGTCTACCTACGTATTTTGTTAGGCTATTTGACCAAGTGGCCACCCCAACCCATCCCTGTAACTCTTGCTGATCCATGCCGGTGATCTAATGCCGGCGCCATTTTCTCCATCAGCCTTCATACGCACCCCACTTTGTTATCGCTATTTCTCCCTGACAAACTACGTCCGGGATTAAAAATTACACTTACCTTGTATCCTAGGAACATAGCGTCCACT
Organism: Amphiduros pacificus; assembly: GCA_949316495.1. Lineage (NCBI taxonomy): Eukaryota > Metazoa > Annelida > Polychaeta > Phyllodocida > Hesionidae > Amphiduros > Amphiduros pacificus. The sequence continues at coordinate 5,832,276 of OX439011.1, forward strand.
ACCAAATGGGCCACGTCGGCCCACGACCATTGTCCATCAATAAATTGATGGACAAGGCCACGGGCTCGACGTTCCACGTCTGTAATTAACACTGACACTTCCATGACTGACCTTGCACCTGCGCGGTGTGTCTGTCCTCGCCGCTCGACGGCGCTCCATATGCTGGCCCGATTGCCCTTCCTTACAAATACGTGGTGATATTTCTTTTATACCGCCACTTTATTTCTCACAGTTTTCTTTCGACTTCTGTACCTCTGTTTGTGGGTTTTAGGCCTGGACAAATTTCTTTGCCCATCGCCCCTGCCCCCCGAATATGGTCCGTGTGCCTCGCACAAAAATAACAAAAACACTTTTTTTTCAATTCAGGATACCTGTTAAAATTACTCGAGAGCTGTCCAAAAGTCGTGGAATGATTAATATTTTCTTTTTTTCGCTCACCCACGATGTGACTTTCAATTCCTACGTCAATCCTCAGTTTTGTATCCACACATTTCTTTTTGCCTATTCCGGTTATTATTGTTTTTTTAAGGGCACCTAGTTCCCTCGTTCTCATGGCTGAGTTTGTTGCTATATATATTTTTTTCGTGACCCCCCCTGACCCCTTTCATCTTACCCGACCTTGAACCGTCCTGCTGACACATAGCAACGTTAACAGCCCTCTCCCATTTCCCCACTCTTTTCCCTTCGACTCTGAACATTGATTTGCCTCCCTTCTCTTTATCTAGTTCCTGGTGCAGCACTTGTGGATTTACCTTGTAGGGACACCCCATCCAGATACGGTTAATACATACACTTAACCGTGGATCCGGAGCACCCCTGTGGGTTGGGCTATTAGAATATACCCACTGCATCCCCTGCATGTTGTAAGAGGCAAACTATTAGGGGGTTGCTCTGTGCTTATCTCAGGGCAACTAAAAGACCCCATCTACAAGTGCATTATCTTATCCACATTCATAATTTCCATATGTCCCTTACAAATAAGTCTCTATGTTCTCTATTGTCCTATGTTTTATTACCCAGTCTTCTTATCGGTGGTGTGTGACCCCACTTCACTAAGTAGAGGCACTGACCATTCACATGTTAATCCCCTTCTCTTGCAGTCAATTTCCTTTTCGGACTCAAGTTGATTTTTTTCCAGCCTCAAACAACATTTTTCCCCTCTTTTCCTCATCTTTACCCTCATCCATATTTTCAAACTCAGGCAAATCTGATGGGAATATCACATTTACAGCTTCACTTACAGGAATGTCCTCGACCATATGTCACATTTGCACTTTTCCCCTTTTTCTTTTTGTGTTGATTAATTAATGATGTTTGAATCGGAGCCTTTGTTGTCGTAGTATGACATGTTTTATATTGCTTGATTCTTACGCTGATCACCTCTTCCATTTCCTCCCTTTCTTCTCCCCTTTCCTAGTCCGTCACATCTAAGTGGTTCTTTTTCCTTCTTCTCCCTTTCCTCTTGTTGCTGCCTCGAGCTACTTTGGCATGCCACGACATGATGGGCCAGTACTCCCATTATGTTGTATGATAATGGCTTTGTTTTTTTCTCATCCCTTTCCTTTGTAGAGCGACATATTGGTTGAGACATATCACACTAAGTGTTTATTGCAGCAATTCTTCCCCTGTCCTTTCTGACAGAATCACATCAGATCAATACAATGGCGTTCATTGTCTTTTACCCACAAACGAGACCTTTGAAAGAAAAGAAAAAAAAAAAAAAAGAAGAATCTAATAATTGGACTCCCTTTCGAATTATGGTGGGAGCACTTTAACTTCATTATTCCCTCAATATCTTTTCTCCCATTCCTGCCCAGGGAGCTGTGAGTGGCAGATTCAAACATCTCTCTCCATCAATTGAAACAAACTTATCAATAATGCTAGAAATAGGCCAATTACATTGCAGATGGTACTTTCTCAACACCCATTCGTATGTCTGGCCGTACGGGTAAAGGTCCAGTTAACATTATTTTTCCGGACAAATTTGTAGCCCTGATCCCACAGGTTACACATTGCCTGCAGTTCAGATTGAGCGATTGCCTCAAGTGACGTGGGTAATACATATCTAGCTTCTCCTGTTCTACTTCATTTGATCTGACTTTGGTTTGATTCTCCTCCCCTCCCTCCTTACTATTAGTAAAATGTTCCCTTTTCCTGCAGCTGCAACCAAGTTGGCAGGCTCCTCCCTAGCCTAGGTTCAGTTTTGAACCTCTCATCCATATTCATATCTTGGGTTTCCTCTTGCATATTTCTTTTGAGTCTGTTGACTACCTCCACATTTTCTGACGGATGTAGTGTTTTGCTTCACCTACACTGTCGTGGTCGTGGTGTAGAGTAACTTACAGCCTGCGTTGCACGCAGCCCCTTGGCAAAACACAAGAAACCATATAGCTGCCCTATGAGTTCCCCCTAATGAGCCCACCACAATCCTGCACGTATCAAGTCATCGTGCATTGTTTGAGATGGGTTCCTGGGAGGCCCTCTTTGTAGCACTCCACCTCCTCAGTTGCTTTCAATATTCCTTCCTTGTTCTCCATGGTGTCATCTCAGTGACACATCCATGTATAGAGACAATCCTTTTAATACGACTGCACCCTGCACGTACAATGGAAATTTCAAACTCTCCTTCAATGAGTAGCAGATTAATTTTCCCTCAGGACAAATGGGACACAACCATCATCAAAGGACATATTAACCTGCCTGACACTTTCCAGCCACCCTTCATCATGATCTTAACTTCTCCGATACTTGCCTTTTCTGTAATCTGCATTCATTCACCTGGCCTGTCAATTGATCACCATGTCCTGCTTCCCCACTGCATCACAAACTAGCAAACACTGTCATGATCCACAAACCGTCATCTCCGCTGGTTCCATTTTTTGTAACTTCACCTCACACAAGGCTTATACAGAATCAATACCTATAATTAGAAGGGGATATCAATTAAATTGTTAACCCTGAACTTCATTTCAAACAATATTTTGTTAGGATAACACTCCACCAATCTATACTGCCCATACAGACACAAATACTTATTTCATTTTTGCTTAAGTTAGAAAAATTGTCTCATATCACAAGCTTGAAGTAACGAAGTAACATTATAGTAATATTTTATAGTAATTATTAGTGTATGACTCCTCAGGTATGTAGTTTGGCTGTAAAATGACTCTATTAGTGTTGTGGGTGGTACCCATACACAAAGTGTTGTAACCATAACTAACACAGTTATATAGAAAACAAAATGGGTTTATAAATTACTAAAACATCTAAAACGGGCTCAAAGTCATGATTTCCTTAGAAACAATTTACCCTTTTAAAGCAACTATAGTGGCTATTCACATAATGCTTGGTTCACGTCATTGAACAACCAAAACTACTATACAAAGACACCTATTCCCTTAAGTGTTGTATTTTAATACCTTAAATATTGTGCTTTTATACTTTTAAGTGTTGTATTTTAATATCTTAAATATTGTACTTTTATAATTCAAAGGTTGTGTTTTAATACCATAAATGTTGTGCTTTTTATGATTTTAAGTGTTGTATTTTAACATCTTTAATATTGTGCTTTTACAATTCTAAATGTTGTACTTTAATATCTTGAATGTTCTGCTTCTATAATTTTAGAACATTGCCTTTCTAATGTCTTAGATGTTGTGCTTTTATAATTCTAAGTGTTTTTTTTATAATCTTAATTGTTAGAAATGTTGTGCTTTGTATTATTTTACTGCAAGCACCACGGGCTGATGAATATGCATAACATTTTTCAATGTTAAACACTACATTCCACATGGGGCGCTTCTGTACTGCTTGTATTACCCAGGCACCGCGTCCGCGTGTAAGGTTTTATACGAAAGGTAGGCCTGCATGGATTTCTCCTGGCTCCACCTGGTTAGTTACCTGCTCGCTATATGAGGACTCTATGAACGTACATATTGTAATGTAAGATTACTTATTTGTTTTATCACACATGGTTGTAGTAGTCATATCACTAAATACTCTAAGCATGTAAGGCTAAGTAGTGAGGAGAAAATCTTTATTTTTCATATATGTAATCATAATTATAATGCTGACTTATGTGTTATTCTAATTCATACCTACTGTATTGAATCATGCCAATTCTACAGAAATACAGGTCGGGTATCTCGACATCTGATGTAAACCTCTGTTCTCTCTTTACACTCCTTCTCTTCCCTCTTCCTCTTTTGTTCTTTCTTCTCCATATACTACAATATACAAAGTAATAACATAGGAGACACGAAGAAATTCTCACCGTGAGTGGTAAATGCATATGCGAAATTATAATTCGTACATACCTCTGACTAAATTCGTTTAAAACAAACCACACTTCGCAATTTGATTCTTTTTTTTCCAAAACTATACTTCTCCTATATTTCATGCTACCATGCCGTCTCGATTAAATATGACCTCAGTAACACTTCACATACAGTATGCCTTCACCGTATAAGTTCCATTCTTTGAGATTTTACTTATACTTTCGAGAATCTTACGCTACGAAACAGCTGTTTCGATTTGGAGAGTGCAATCACCAGTTCTCAGAGTGCTGGTTCACGCTTCGTGTTCTATACGCTCGTTCAACTTGACTGTCTTTTCTCAGTCATCCATGCTTTCCTAGAACCTCCTGTCAGTCAGACGTACTGTATGGGGTATGCCCCTCAGTTTTGTCAATCTAGCCGCATAGTTCAAATCGATATACATTTACCGGCTATTGCCGTCTGTGTCCAAAAGTACCTAAGCTCTGTGCTCGGTCTGAGGAGTTTTAATTATTTTCTAGGATCAACCATGCATGACATGCCGTCTGTAACAAGTAAACCCTTATCTACTGATGTGCATCCCTTGAGCATGTGGTTTGAATCTTTTCACTCCCTTGCCCCGAGATATGTGACAATACTTTAGTTGACAACATGGTAATGTGAAACACCCGGTCATTGTACTGCGCTAAAACTGCACGTACGCTATAAACGGTGACTTTACTTTTACCAGAATTGACGATAGAACGTTGCGTTTGGTAAAAAAAAATGACTTTGCTCGTTTCCTAAAATTACCAACAAGAAAAACCAATCTTCAAATTACCTGGGTTTGATCAGGTTCCACATCGTTGCTCTCTCTTCGCCTCCTCCTTTTGTCTTCTGCTGCTGTCCTTGTAGCCAAAAAGGGAATTCACCCACGCCGTATTTGTGTCACAGTTCCGCTGACCTCATTCGTGACCTCATTCTCCTTATCCAACTTTATTCTTCTAATTTCTCTCCTATCCACTTTTAATCCGTGATTGTACACCTTTACCATCCTTACACCAATTTTAATTTTTATCCACGTCCCGCATAAGTACCTTTGTTGCGTCACTTGTGTAGGTTGTAATCCGTCAGCCACCTGATTCCTCTCGCATTCTTGCATAATTAACTTTTGGCGGGTAACCAAATATGTCGTTGCGGCGTAACTCCACTGCGCCGCCCACCAATCTTTCTTCTTTCACACACTACGCGGCGTGGATCCACCCATAAAATTGATACAATTCTTAAAGGTCACCTAAACCTTGTGCTAAGTATTAACATATATCTTGGCATGTCGCTCCGTAATAAGACATATAGATCTTCGCTAGGTCCATTCTTCCTGTCATAATGGATCAATTTTCCTGTTGTTTTTTTTACCTTTCTCTTCTTCTTCTTCTTTTTCTTTCCTGCCTTTGCCTCAAATTATGCCCGCACCTGATATGTCGTCTTCCTCTGACCTAATTATCTAGTATCACACTGGTTCCTACCATTACTTATTCTGTTAAATTAAACCCTCTTTGTATGTATTATGCAATTACCTTACGTTTGCCATTAGAAGGTCTAAAAGCCTCAGTGAAAAGTCTTCTCCCTTCCTTTATGTTCTCTTACGATAATTGCTGCTGGAATGAAATCTGGAACCCAAATTCACCTTTTGCCACTTTCCAAGATTATGTAATGTTTTGTTTCTTTTTCTTCGCTCCTGGTTGAGCCCTATCACACCGTCGGTGCCCTGGACGAGGATCAGACAGCCAGTTAACCCGGTAACGTTTCAACCCGGTAACGTTTAACTCCTCGCAAATACAGACCTTTACTATTCTCTTAAGAGAAAAACAATATTTATTTCAAGTTCTTTCCCCACTGTACAAAGGGATTTTGAATCCATCAGTTTTTATCTCTTTTCCTCCCTCTCTTTCTCCCCGATTCTCTAAGTACATAAAATATTGCTGGTTAATGCTCTCTGCCCTTCGTCTCAGGTGAGTGTGTGTTAACTGTTTGATATATATATAAAATAAATACTTCTTTCCATCATTCCTATTATTGTATAATTTATGATTTGTCCCACCTAGTGATTGTCCACCACTTCAACTATTTCACTTAATGATTAATTCATTTAATTTTAGGGCGATGTTGTCCTTTACCTATAATGTACAATCCTTGGTTTACACTGTGTTCAATACTTCTTTTATTTATTATCTTGTGTTTGTATTTTGTTTTGTAATGTTTATTGTACATTGCTTTGGGTCATCCATTACCTGCCAATTGCTTCCCACCAGCTTTGTATTTCTATACTTCAATGTGTATTATTTTTTTCTTAGTTTGATATCTTTAATTTCTCTCAATGGTTGTCTCATATAATGTATTGTTCTAACTCAGATTTATTTGTTAAGAAATAGAAGTAATAGCCCATTTATCAATAGTAATTAAATGTCTACTCTGTTTTAGACTATGGATGATCATCGGATTTCACCTTGCGCTTGAACACCCGGAGATCAGCCTTGCATGCCAACATGCTCGGTTACTGCCCATTGTAACATTGCTTTATCAATTTTTTTTCTAATTTCTTGCCGCTTTTGAAATTCTTATTACTTTGGAAATTCGTCCAAAAATAAGATTTAATATTCTTTCGCCATGGGCAACTCCTGGTTTTCTAAATGTATGGTTTTACATCCGATTTTTCACCCATCCCCTCTGGCTTGGGGATATGCTCGCTTGTTGTGAGGTTTCTGGCCAATATGCTAATTGCCTACTCCTATCCCGGGTGATCAAGGAGATCTGCACCCTTGGATATAATGTCATCTTTATTCAGAGTGTTAACTCTGCATACAATTGAATACATATTGAATACATATACTTTTATATATTTTTACAACCTACCCATATCCACGCCATAATATCAGCTCCTATCCCTCCCTGTAGGATTGTCTTATCGTCCTTTCTGTACTGATCGGACAACTTTTAACTCTTACGCCAAGCCTTGTGGTTGTGATGATACATCACTCCATCCTGTGCTTATATGCCTGTTTTTTGTGCTGCATCCGGAGTAAGTGGATTCCCCGTGTGCCAGCCTACTCTTAAAATGTTTTCTCTGCTGCATCCAGAGCAAGTGGATTCTTTGTGTGCCAGCCCACTCTTAATATTTCATAGTTACGTATCGATATGTTATTTTTTTATTGTATAACTTCTAATTTGTATTTTTTTTTACAAAAGAAAACAAACCTATAAGCATGTATTGTGCACGTCGTGCGTAATGATTTTCCTTAGCAATTTCTTTATGTATGTTACTTCATGTTCAAGTTTAATTATTATACAGTTTAATGGTCATTTGTATTGTACGCCTAAAATCGTTCATTTCGTCTTAACTATTTGAACCTTTATGGTATTTAAGTATCTTACACATATGTAGTGTCCTTGATGTTCTTTATATTTTGGTAATGGGTTTTTCTTATTCTTGATGTTGTAATCTTGATGTTGTTTGTAACGTGTTCTATAATACACTGTGTATCCTTAAAATTTTGTGCTTAAACCTCATATACTTGGGCGTGGTATTTTTATCTCGATGTACACCACGTTCATTACAATGGGTTATTGATGTATCTTAGATAAATTGTACGTCTGGTCTAGCTTGGATATTGGCATGAGCGCTTGGCAATTTAATCGCATCTTGAGTGAGTGTTCGGGTTACTTTGCTTTAGTTATAAGTATATATATTCTCGGCTGAAACACGAGGACGTGTTTAGTCGAAGGAGGGCCGAGTGTAGGATATAGAATACACACCCAGAGACTCTTGGAAATATATAGACATTCATAGACAATAACACGATACTGATGGTTGATGAGTCACCATAACCACCACTCCGTGAAAGTCACGTGTAGGACGGACGAGCCGAAGTTGGATACGCAGGCAGGACGAGTCCATTTGATGACGCGTGAGGAAGCCACGTAGGCAACCGCACACAGATGATGCGGAGTAGCCCCTTAAAAGAGATGCGCAACCGCGAGTCCGGGTCGTTGTTGGTAGTCACGCAGAGCACAGAGTCAGACCCCAGTTTAGGAGCCAAGAAGGAGATCAACGACCACTTGCGACTGAAGATCCATGACTCTCAGTATCATGACTACATAGACTCGGGTGTTTAGCACATAGTCAGGGTTTCATAAGTATCATGCAAAGTTGGTAGTTTATATGCCTCGCTCATTGCCATGCCGGCCTAGCCAGACAAGCAGGGATCACAGCACTGAATAAAGGTAACTATTACACTGTGTATATCCTGTGTCTGCAGTCCTTACTTCCCGTCATTCTTATGAGGGTATGATATGGTAGCTAGGATCCGTGCCCGAACTCACAGCCAGCGAGTAAGCGAGCTATGGTTAACAAGTACAGTACAGTACAATAGAGTAGGACAGATAAGAGTATCTATCTATTTGGTAGAGTATTGATCCCCCGTCCACGTCCCCCAACGACGGATACTCTCCAGTAGTGGGTAACAATATGGTGGAGAATATCCGAATCGATCTATGGCTTTGAGCGTTGCTGATTCTGTATGGAGATCCTGACTGCCGCCCTGTTGCTTGAATATAAGTCTATGTTGCTCCGGTCTTCTAAAAAGCTTTCCACCAAGCTGCAAGTGGCTCGTGATCCTCCGTTAGCTGAAGACGATTCTACATCTACAGTTTGAGTTTGATTTGAGTTTGATTTGCTTTTTCAAGATTCCCCTGAGAGGCAAAATGATCTCGTGAGTGGTTCCGTACGCGTGGAACCCCCATCTAGCCCCTCCTTGCCAGATTTAGACTCATCTTCAGGTGTGCACACCTCCCCGTCTTTCAGTGGTAGTAAGGCCCCTTTGTCTCCTACATTTGCCAGTACAGGCAGCACTTCTCCGCTGCACCCCCGCGCTTCTACCCCATCTGACTCCGACTCAGATTCAGACGTTCAATTCGGCCCTTTCCTCGTCGCAGAGAACGACCGAAAGGCTTTCCCCATACCAGAGGCGCCTATCAAGTTTGTTAACTCTGACAATTCAGGTCCTGATCGTTCCCGATCCCCGTCTGTAGAGATGGCTGAAGATGAGAATGTACAAGATATGCTACATCAAATTATAGACCATTTGCGTAGTGTTGATATTGCCGGTGCTCAAACTGACATTGTAGACATGCTAAATGCACAATCGAAAGATAACAAGATCCACCAACAGAGACAAGGTTCTAAGTCACTTCTCCCCCCTCCATTTCACGGTAGGTCCACAGATGATCCCCTCCGCTTTATGAACAAATTCCTTACTTACACCCAGCTTTCCCATACCCCCGCAGATTTGAAAGTACCCGCTTGTCGCATGTTACTACATGGCGTAGCAGACGTTTGGTACCTTTCCCTGCCCCCAGATGTCACTAGCTCTTGGGACTCCTTCTATGCTGCTTTTGTCAAGTTTTTCGGCAGTGAGACTAATGCTTGGCTGCTCGAGCAATCTTTGGACGCTAGAAGTCAAAGAAAGAAAGAATCTGCTGAAACGTACATCAATGATGTCCTCAGTCAGTGCCAGAGGCTACAGAAAGATGATATGGAGACTAAGAAAATATTGGTTAGGGGTCTCCTTCCTAATCTAAAAGCTTTTGTGGTGGGAAAATCGCCTAAAACACTTGATGACACCATTGAACAAATTAAGTTAGCTGAAACAGTTTGCACAATGACGGGTGATTCCTCCATCACTCTAAATGGGTTAGCTTCACCACCCGACTCTACGTCCCAGTTTTTGGCACAGCATTCCTCCACTTTGGCTGCCCTCCGTGAAGAGGTCGCAGACGTTGGAAAAGGGTTACATAGGCTTGGCAATCGTCCAGAGGAGGGCGACTCCTTCTGTTTTTTTTGCAGAAATTCCGGCCATTGGATCCGAGATTGCAAGGCGCGCCATGACTGCAGTTTCTGTGGACGAGATTCTCACCTCTCTATCTTCTGTCCCGATAAATTCCGCGCTTCCCGCGACCAGGCTCCCCGTACCCCCCCGAGGCCAGACAATCGTTCTAACCGTTCTACTGGCCGTTTTGAGACGGGGTATAGCCGAGACCGTTATGAACAAAATAGCGGTAGAAACAGTCTGCGCCCATCCCAAAATAGACCTTATCCAAACAACAGGCAGGGAAACGATGGTAGATACAATTCAAGCCGCCCCCCTTTCAATGACCAGCGCCGTTCAGGGTCAAGACCGGACAATAGGCCTCAATATCGGCAGGAAAACTACTAACTCCTGTCCCGCCCTGTGAGCCACGTGATAGGAGTAGTGATTCGTTTAATATCGCAATAAACCATAGTAAATCAGACATATTGAACGAGGTTCACTGTTATTTTGCAAAGATGTCCCCTCACTCCCTTGACTCACATGTTGACCCCTTGGTCTCCGTCTGCCCTGCTTCTGTACCACTAGATCACCCTGCCCATTTGCCCAATGATATAAAAAATTTTCCCCTCTCTTCTGACGGCCGCATTGCGACAAAAACGAAGTTTAGTACCATAGATGCCTTATTAGACTCCGGAGCACAACGTAGCATCATCACACTTGCCTCCGTACATGCATTCTGTCCTGACTACTCATTCCCCCGACAAGTCTCAGCCAGCAAGATTGTTGTGGTTGCGGAAGGCAGCTCAGTCCCTATCCACTTCCAAACCCATCTTAACCTACTTATCGGAGACCAAGAGTGCCTTGTCTGTTTCCAGGTAGTCCCTGACTTACAATATCCCGTTATATTGGGGCGCGATTTTTTTACAACTTACGGGGTAGTCCTTGACTTCGCTCAACGCGGTGTTGCCTTTAAATTATCCCCGAAATTACGCCTGTCAGAAACAATCAGAATCCCTGCCAGGTCTGAATTTATAACTCATGCTCTCCTCAAACCTAGTAATTTGTCTGGCCTTTTGGGTGTTTGCACTATGGATGGTGAATTACCCTCCTACCCTGAAGTTGCCATGGCGAGAGTTTTTGCTACTGTCCATGACGACCAGAGAGTCCCCGTACGTTTAATGAATATGGCCGATAATGCTGTTACTCTACCAAAGGGCGTTACAGTCGGTTATTTCGACCCCATTCCTCTCGGTTCTGAGCCACAAGAACTTCCCACTTTGGACCTCACATGGGGAACGCCTGCCGCAGACACCGCAAATGATATAGAATTGGCTCCCATTTCGGCATCTTCTGCTGACCCAGATTCTCACCACAAAATTGACCTTACAGATTCTGATTTGTCCTCTTCTCAAAAGGACTCTCTGAAACGTCTCATTTCATCTTTTAGTGACATATTCACAACCCGTGATGGCGAGTTCGGTGACACAGACGTTGTGCAACATACCATCTATCTCAAAGAGTCGGTTAGTCCCATTAAGCTACGGCCATATCGCGCCGGGTATAAACAAAGGGGCATTATAGACAAAGAGGTACAACGCCTCCTAGACAAAGACATTATTCGACCATCCAACAGTCCGTGGGCTTTTCCAGCCGTTCTAGTTGAGAAGCCGGCCCAAAACGGCACTGTCTCGTATCGTATGTGCATAGACTTTCGTAAGCTTAACGAAGTCACCGTGCCTGACTCTTTTCCGTTGCCACATATTCAAGACACCCTGGACAGCCTGGGGGCTCGTAGATTAACACACATAAGCACACTTGACCTCATGGGCGGGTTCCACCAAGTGAGCGTTCACCCCGACTCCCAACCCCTGACCGCTTTCATCACTCATCGTGGTCTTTACGAATATAAACGTCTTCCGTTTGGTGTCATCAACGGACCCCCAACATTCCAACGTCTCATGGAAACTGTGTTGCAGGGCCTCTCTGACCTCTGCCTCATATATCTGGACGATGTCCTGGTCCACAGTCCTTCTTTTGAGCGTCATTTGACCGATCTTACACGAGTTTTTACGCGTTTCCGCAAGGCTAAACTGAAGCTCCGCACCGACAAATGCTTTTTCGCGAGAAAACAGGTTAAGTACCTTGGCCACATCATATCTAAAAACGGTATAGAGGTGGATCCCTCAAAAACTACGGCTGTCGACGAATATCCTGTGCCCACCTCTTGCAAGGACGTGAGAGCCTTTCTGGGTCTGTCAGGATATTATCGTCGGTTTGTAGAGGGCTATGCGAAAATTGCTCAGCCGCTTAATGTTCTCACCAGCAAAAAGAGCACATTCGAATGGGATAAAACGAAACAAGCTGCTTTTGACTCTCTCAAGGCGAAATTGGTGTCGGCTCCGATATTAGCTTTCCCTCGCATTGAACCCGATAACCCATTCATTATTACAACAGATGCCAGTCTTTTTGCGTTAGGGAACGTTTTAAGTCAATTACAGGACGGTTCCGAGCGTGTCATTGCCTATGGTGGCCGAGCCCTAAACGCAGCTGAACAAAATTATACATGCACCGAGCGAGAATGCCTCAGCATCATTGCTGCGTGTAAACAACATGAGCCATATCTTAAATACGAGAAATTCACTATAGTGACTGACCACTCTGCCCTACAGTGGCTATTTCGTTCCGAACCTAAAGGCCGCCTGGGACGATGGATGTTGACCCTGCAACAATTTCGTTATGAAATTGTCCACAAACAAGGGAAATCGATCCCGCACGCTGACAGCCTCAGCCGCCGTACGTATCCGTTGGAACCAGGCCCCACCCCAGAGCTAGAGCTTAAATTAGCTGCTGTCTCTGACTTGCCTGATGATATTAACCCTCAAACGCCTCCCCCCGATGAGGCTGCCCAGTGTTTGTCCGATCTCAACCAGTCATCCGGCACTTTGTACACCTTCAGTGACATTGGTGTGAAACAATCGGCTGATCCCTCCCTTCATTCCTTCATCAAGTATTTCAAAGCAGCCCACCTCCCTTCTACCCAGCGCGAAGCCCGCAAACTCCTCGCTCAGATAGACGACTATTACTTGCAAGAAGATGTTTTGTTTCACTTATATGTCACCCCAGGTAAGGGCCCAGCCAAAGACCGTTGCAAGACTCAATTAGTTATCCCACCCACCCTCCGCCATGATTTACTCGAGGCTTTTCATGATAGCTCAATGGGTGCTCATTTGGGAACTGATAAATTGTACTCTACAATTCGCCAGAAGTATTATTGGCCCGGTATGCACAGTGATATCATGAACTGGGTTCAGTCCTGTCCAGTTTGTAGTAAAACTAGTAAACTACCGAAAAATAGACAAGGTTCCTTACGCCCTATTCCTGTCTCACGCCCCTTTCAGCGGGTTCACACTGATCTTATCGGTCCACTACCTAAGACGGACCGCGGTAACAAATATATTCTTGTTTTTCAAGACGCTCTCACACGTTTCCCTGAAGCTTTTCCCCTCCCTGATCAGTCAGCCGTCTTGGTGGCAGAACGCCTCTTTGAAGACATTTGGTGCCGCTGGGGAAATGTTGAATCTATTGTAAGTGATCGTGGTGGGTGTTACGCTAGCGTTATCGCAGAGGAGTTGTGTAAGTTGATGCAGGCTCGTAAGGTCATGACTACGCCTTACTGCCCTCGCAGCAATGGAATGGCCGAACGCAGCGTCCAGTCCATCTCTAAAAATCTGACACGACTTTGCCATGATAAGCCTACTTCGTGGGATCTGTTCTTGCCCTCTGCGTTGTATGTTCACCAAGCCACGATGTATAGCCCGCTATTCTTAATGACTGGTCGTGACACCAAACACCCGTTTGAGACGTCCCTGCCCGACCCTACACACCCCAGTCCCTCTGTCAGACACTATGTGCGCGACATGTTTGAACGTGTTGAGACCGCACGCAAATGGGCTAAGGAAAATAACGAAGTCATGCAAGCTAAAATGAAGTCTTATCACGATTCCCGGAATAGAGGTTGGAAATTCCAAGTTGGTGATAAAGTATGGATTTACTCCCCCGCTACCAAAGTCCCAGGCCGTAAACTTAAGTCCCCCTACAGTGGCCCATATTACTTAATCGAGCAAACTGCTCCACTCAACTTCAAAGTACGTGCATGTGACACCCATGTAGAACCCAAGTCCTCTATTCATGTTAACAGATTTCGCCCTTGCATTACGCGTTTCGATCGCCCCGTTTCCCCACTACAATTCGAAGACGGCAATCCACCAGGCAACGACCTTCCGGCAGATGCAATCCCACCCTCGGACCTTTTGCCCGAGAATGACCCGCCAGACCCCGGTGGTAGTGATGAGCCGGCCCAAGCTGATGCCCCACCCGACTCTGATGCTGATGACGCGGATGGCGAGTCTGATACACAATATGAGATTGAGCGTATTCTAAAACAGCGTAAGGGCCCGCAGGAAATGGAATACTTGATTAAATGGAAAAATTACAGTACCAAAGACAATACATGGGAACCGTTTTCCTTTCTAGGAAAAAAGACTCAGGCAGATGTACTTGCCACCCCTCCCCCTACTGTGCGGGAGCGGAAAAAGTGAATTGATTAGTTTAGTTAGGTGTTGTATTGTTGTGATTTTGTAGTTCTTTCGAAACTTTTTCCCCTTCTTGTTGTGTTTAGTTGTTCTTCAGCCACATGTAATTGTCTTGATATTCTTTGTTGATCCGCTTCTCGTACCCTACAAACAGCCTGCTATAATTGCCTTAGCCGAAAATTCAATTGGTACACGAAGTTGCCAATTTAGACATCCTGTCCCACATTATCGCACAAGCATCCTTTCGGGTACTTTACTCTCATGACCTTCATATGGCCCCGTTTATGCCAGCTACCAGAATTTATTTGTGTATAGCCTTGTTCTTCGTGATGATTCGATTGACATCTGTTTTCCCACATTTCCATGTGGCCTTTTGTCCGTTGTTGGTGACACTCTGATCTGTGCCCATCAGACCCTTACTAATTGACCCTGTGAAATTTGGCTTCTCTCCTCGTTAGTGTGCCCCCTCTGTTCCCTGCATGACTCATGACAACTGCCTACCACTTTGTTACTTGCGTGCGCAGGGTTAGAGGCTGTGTGTGCGATGCTGCTGGATGATATAGCGGTTCCGCTGACATCTCAGGCACTTTCAGCATCCGCGCCTTCAAGTAGCTTCCTCCTGCCTACGTGTTTCGTTCCATCGTTGTAGCCTCCACGCTTCGTACATCAGATTGACTTTTGTGTTACTGACTGGCCAGTTCCTAAAGTTGTGTTCCGCTGCACATTGCCGTGAGTATTCTCATTTTATACAGTGGATCCTTCTTTTGTTATAGTAATACTTGTGTCTCTGATTATACATTGACTTCTGACTTGACTTTGACGGCCCTCCAGCGTTGTAGCCTAAAACGTGAGTGTTTCCTCCGGTCCTCTTGCGAACGAATATGTTGATTGAGCCATGACTACTTCACCGCAAACAGTAAATATATAATGTGAAAGTGACGCATAGCACTGAGTATTTGATGACTACCTTGAGATTTCTTATTCTTTATATATACCGCAACTAGTAGTAAAGTTTGCGAAGGCAACGCATCACATGGGATGTTCGATGGTTGCATCGTGTTTCCTTATTTCTTCATATATACCGCAACTAGTAGTAAAGTTTGCGAAGGCAACGCATCACATGGGATGTTCGATGGTTGCATCGTGTTTTCTTATTCTTTATATATACCGCAACTAGTAGTAAAGTTTGCGAAGGCAACGCATCACATGGGATGTTCGATGGTTGCATCGTGTTTTCTTATTTCTTCATATATACCGCAACAAGTAGTAAAGTTGCGAAGGCAACGCATCACATGGGATGTTCGATGGTTGCATCGGGTTTTTCTTATTCTTCACTTATTCCGCAATCAGTAGAGAGATTTGCGAAGGCGGCACATTGCACGGGTTGTTATTTTGTTGCATTTTGGCTCCTTCCCTTCACTAAATTCCGTAAACGAAGAAACTAAGTTTACGAAGGCAACGCATCACACGGGGTGTTCGATGGTTGCATCGGGCTTCCTTATTCTCAACTCATACCGCAATACAGTAATAAAGTTTGCGAAGGTAACGCATCACATAGTGCGCTTTGTAGTTTGCATCGAGATTTATATTTTTTCACTTATACCACAGGCAGTAATAGAGCTTGTGCAGGCAACACATTACACGGGGTGTTCAATGGTTGCGTTTTGGCTTCTTTTCCCATTTCATTCCGTAAACTAGTAAACATAGTTTATGTAGACAACGCATTACACGGGGTGTTCAATGGTTGTATTTTGGTTTCCGCTTCGTCACTTCGCCGTAAACTAAGACTGAAAGGTTTACGAAGACAGTGCATTCCACGGGGTGTTGGTTGGCTGTATTACTTAAACTGTCCCTCTCTGTACCACAACAGTAATGGAGTTGTGAAGACGGCGCATTCCACGGCGTTGGGTGGCTGTATCTTATATATATTCCGCGCGATCGGGTGTAAGACGCGATGTAATGATTTATATTTTCCGCGCCTCGGGACATAGGCTGCGATGTTTTTAGCACTCCTCCACTAATGATGGAAGGATTGCATTATGTGTACCGGTACATGGACAATTTTTTTTTAAGGCTCATGAGTATTTACGCAGAGAGACGGTTACAACGGCTGTTTTGTTAGCATTTTTCTGACGACATACTACGACTGATAGCCAAATCCGGATGTTTGATTTCACTTTTACGCAACTCACCACTATTATCACTGTGTTTATTGATTGCTCCAGCGCGCACCGTGCTGATTATTGTCAAGATAACTGCTTATTGCCGATGCCGTTTCACACCACCCCTGTAATTTATCTTGTGTTGATTATACGTCCAAGTTTCAAATCTATTTGAAGTAACGACTGCCTTTTAATGCTGACATTTGACCGTACGTTGACACCCGGCTATTAGCTGTTTGATGTTTGTTCTTATCTTATGATGTAGATTGTGTTCTTGTATCTTAAACCTTGTTATTATCTCACCTCTAATACTCGGTTACGTTGTCAGGCCATGTATTATTCAATTTACATTGACTTCAATGGCATGCTTCCCTACCAGTTTTTCATTCTCCTCTCTTCTCATCCACGCCTGAATAACATAACTAATCATTGAATCGTTCACCTCCAGGTGAGACGACTATGTTCCTGTCATGACTCCTGCAGACACTTCTATCACCCTTCCTGATGCTCCACCACTAGCCTTTCTTTCGGATGAGGAAGTAAACGACATTTTGGACGCACTCCCCAGTGATAAAACTTTATGGACAAACGTTTTTGATACGGAAGACCCGTCGTTTCCAATCCCTTCTGTCCCTTTACATACACCACCAGTTTCTGTCTCTCCCGATCCTTCTGTACCCTTTCCTCGTTTTGCCTCAATAAACGGTAGACCTCACCTCCTTCCCATTACTTCTCGAATCCAGCCTGCCCTACACCCACCACCCATTCCACCACCACCTCCCACCCCACTACAACCGGACCTTGGTGCTACGTGTCCCGTTCTCTACGTTCCCCGCGACCAGCCTGCATTCGCCTCTGTAATACAGGCGTGTCCCAAGTGTAACGCTAGTGTCCGCGTCCAAGAATTCACTCTTGTCCCTTTTCATTGTTTGACTCATTTGGGCCGAAGTGCTCGCTTCTAGACGCATCATGTACTACGCCATTTGTACCCTTCTGTTGCTGACGCCCACGATTACTGCTGCCAGTGTTTTAGGCCGCCCGAATGTCGGTGCCCTCCTGACCAAGCAAGGTTATGTTGCAGACAGCGCGGCATCGTGGCAAGTCACGTTTGCCGTCCCACATCTTGAGCTACCGGCTTCTACGCCTCCCTTCAGCATGTGTGATGAAGAAATCCCTTTGGTTCTCTCCCCTCGACGAAGGCGAGATGTTTCTATTGCACACGGGTTTTGCTCCACTTTTGGTTCCCTAACTGCTGCTTATCGGAATCTTAACGATTCCCTCACTAACCATATCCATCGCTATTGGCGATCCATCAAGAAATTATGGCCAATCACGCAACCGCCCCCCCGCAAAACTGGACGACAGAAACGTTCGTTTCTGCCATTTGTGGGTTCCTTCCTCGGTTCTGCTTTTGGGTTAGTCACTGACAAGCAGCGAAATAAACTGATGAAGAGAGTCAGCGTGGTAGAAGGCAACTCTAAACGTTTGCAAACAAATCTCAACACATTACATGCCCAAACCTCTACATTAGTAAGAGTTACAAACGAACGCTTAGACATTGTTTCTGATGGGGTAGTTAATAATACTTTGAACATTGCCAGACTTCTCCACAACAGCGAGTCCCTTGTTCACAGGCTCGAGGTTGTACAGGTCCAGACAGATGCCCAACGGCTCCTTCTGAGGTCTTTATCTGATTTCACATACGCCAGTGTTTCTGAAATCGGTCACATTCAGGCTTTGACATTATTAGAATCCGAGGCCCGGGCAACCCTTCTTGCTCTGGAGACGATCGCTGCAAACAAATTATCTCCCATTCTAGTCCCCCCCGATGTTTTATATAAATCCATGAGACAGGTTGCCAGATTGCTACTTGTGCAGTACCCGAATTTCAAGTTGATGTATGACCAACCGAGTGCTATTTACGCCATCCCAGGCGTAACGGCCCTCAACAGTGATTCCCATTTGTATATTGATGTTAGCCTGCCACTTGTGGTGAATGATAATGCCTTCACAATATATGAGGTATCGTCTTTCCCGATACCGACGGGTGGCAAGAAGCCAAATCAATTTACCCGTCTCTCGGGGTTCTCTGATTTCATCGGTATATCCCGTGACGAGAGATTCTATATAGAGTTATCTAGGGCTGACTTGGCGGAATGTTTTGGGACGGGAGTTCGCCATTGTTACAGGACTTTCCCGGAATTTCCGGTCAACATCCCGTCTTGTGCTTTGTCCATTTATACAGGCGAAGTTCGTAATATTATGTCATATTGTCAGGTAGACCTCATAGAACGTAAAGCACCGTTGCGAGTTGTCAGGGATTTACAGAACTCATCCTTCTTAGTCATTGGCCACAGTGAACCCTGGTTGGTCACGTGTCAGTTAGATGTCACCCCCACTGAAGTTGAACCCTGCACTTTTTGTACATTGACTCTGGGTTGCGGGTGTAGTATGCGATCTAGTTCGGGCGTATACATACCACCGAGCCTGGTCCATTGTGACAATAATGTCATGACTAGAGTGGCTAAGTCCTACATTGCAAACTTATTATTTATTTCCCTGTTCCACAATGACACCGCCATGCATGGCATGACAGCTGACACATTGTTCCCTGAGCCGCCTGGTTTAGAGGTACCAGATTTAGACTTATTAACGTTGGGCGTTGATGAGTTCGTAGACAGACAGGGTATGGTCATTGCCGACCTAAATCGCACTGCTTCTGCGTGGAAAGATTCGCAGATTCCGTACATTGATCCCCCATGGACCTTGCCCGGTAGTCTTACTACGCAAGATAGCCCGGGTTGGCTTAGCCTCCTGAATACTGTAGGTACTGGATTATCCATAGCATGCGCAATTTGCTTGTTTGTCCTACACGGTAAATACACGGTAAATACGCACACCTTCAAAGGATAGTCTTATTATATCAACTCAGCCAGGTCCCCGCTTCAGATGCCGCACCTGTTTTTCCCGATACCCGTCCCCTACACCTATTTGACCTCATTGGCCTCGCCACCTTGTCCTTTGTCACCACAGTCCTTATATCCCAGAAAATGTGTTGTATCTATCGCCGTCGACACGACCTGTCCTCGGTCATGCGCATGTTTGACAGAGACACCAAATGCCCTAAGTCGAGCATTTTCTTGGAACTTTTCTCTGGCACATCAAGGGTAGTTCTCTTTGTCACAGAGATCCTGACGTTCCCTGGTTGTATTAAGGTTGCCCCTGGCGAGGCAATGCCACACGCAGAACTTTCAGGTGGATGCCTTAATCGCCACCTCATAATTGACTGGGATATGACCATGTTACGTGACACACACCGCAAACTCAAGTTTCACATGCCCTCTGTTATCAAAGTTCCCCTGCACCTCAGGATGCTCACTAGGTCTGTCATATCTTCCTCCCACGCCCTAAATTTACTTATTGGTTGCGACAGCTACTATATACTCCATGCACTGCCCTCTGACTTGCCCTTGCTCCCACGTGGCAACGTTCTTACCCCCCTCAGCCGAAAGGCCCTATCATCACCTGATGAGAGGTCATTTTTCATAGACTCAATAAGATAATCGAGGTCATTATCACTATTGTCAAGTGCTGACTCAAGCAGGCTATCCCACTTCAAATTAAGACTGTCGGGCAAATCTGGGAGTGTCTCTATTGTAGGCAGGAGGGTCAAAGCATCACCCCTCCATATCTTAGGGACCCTGTCATAAAATTTATTTATGAAGCCGAGATTATGACCAAAATACACTTGCGGTGTAGTAAAGTTCGGGTCACACAGAAGGTTGTTCTGTGTCAGTATGTGATAGGAGTCCTGGATCTGACATGCACAAGGCATCTCAAGTAAACAGAATTCACAAGGTGGAATATACTGTATGGAAGAAAACGGGCATTGCATTGTCAGTTTATGTGAGGCTCCTGATATTATCACAAATTTATCATATTTCATCAAAATAGGGCTCGGGGGCTTCTGAACTATGGAGAATTTACATGCCTTTTTCACCATGGTGCTATCATCTAAGAATATTGCATCAAGACACTGTTGCCCATTCAGAAAATGAACAGACATTGGACTCGTACAATGTCGTAACGAATCGCCTCTGCAACTCAACCATGTCTTCACATCCAGCTTGATAGCAAGACTATTATTAAGGGTGACCCCATAGAAATCAGGAATATCATTAACTCGGGACATGGATCTATTGTGAGGGATTGGCATTGGGAGGATGATTGTTTGATACACCTGAAAGATGAGCGGTTTGTCAATAGGTCTCAAAGGAATGGTCAATTGAATATATAGGGCCTTATCAGTGTAAGTGGCATGGGTCAGGCCATGTTTGTAATAGAAGTTCAAATCACTTGATTCCAATTCAACACCTATTCTACTTTTTAGCAAAATATCAGAAACATGTGCCAGGGCAAAAGATAAATCAGGTGGTGTAATTAGAGCAATAGGTAATTTAGAGTTTAGTAGCATCTCTCCTGCAAGTAGCCATGTTTCTAGCATACCCTCAACCGACAACGACAATCTAAAATTAAACTGGAAGTGCTGCATTGCTGTCAGAAATATGTGTGACAATTGGAGTTGAAACCCCCTCCAAATTTGCCAATTGCTCAATAGCTTCCTAAAATCTGTTCTAATAATGTCAACAACATTTTGCAATCTGCTGTGGAGTTTGACATTATTTTTCCGCAGTCTTTGAATCATATTATTGATCTTGTGGTCATTTAACTTCATGTAGGCAACCATATCTTTACCCATCTGATTAATAGACCTTCCCATTTGATTGTAGTGTGTTTCAAGGTCTTCCACTGAATTCCGGAGTCTGTGGAATGAGGTCTCACTTGGACTGCCAGTGAGGCCTTCCCACATATCACCCACGAAGGAAAACATCTTCCTCTTAAAGCATTGGTGAAACCTGGAAAGTTGCAGGCAATTTTACAGTGGTTTAAGGTATCTGAAAACAATATATGATCTTAAAATTGACATACATATAGGCTATCTATCTGAAATCCACTAAAGAACATCTGCCCTGAGAATTATGACTTTTTGTGACCACCAAGTACTGCCAGGACTAAACAGGAAGTGTGTTGTGTGACCTTGACCTTTGAACTGTCAGGGGGCTCCGTAAGTCATAGGAGGTGTTGTTTACCAATTGTCAAAATTGGAGCAACACATTTTTGGCCATTTTTTTCCACTATAGGAGGGCGCAGTCATACGGGCACTTTCACACATACGGGGCTTTCACGCCCTGGCAACCCCAATTGGCGTTGAAAACAAATCCCTGTCAGCCATTGAAATAGTACAGTCAAATGGAACCCAAATATAAAGATTTCATCTTTAAAGTCATTTTCTCTTATATATTCTGCTTATGCAAAAAAAAAATGTTATGATGTGTATATCGCTCAAATAGAACCGCAATATGAAGAATTCACCTTTGTTTTTGCTTGGAGAATAATTATTATACTCCAAGGTTTTTGTATAAAGTCGCTTTTCTTAATATTTTAGGGTTAACAACCGTCAATTTCGCGCATTTTGGGCTTTGTCAATTATTATATTATCCAACAAAACACGGCCAATAAATTATATGCGTGCTCACAATCAACAATTGACATTAATTATTCTTATGAAGCGATGATCGTATGTTATATTCTTGGCAGCTTTACAAGTCAAAATCATACATTTGCGCATACAATCTTAGCCTTCGCGCACTGACCTTTCTCCAATGCCAAAAGATGAAAATTAATATATCGACCATCTGACATAAATATTTGAAGAGAAGAGCTCAGTAGCTCAGTGCCCATTTGTGTGTTCTTGTAACAAAATTCTTCTTCCGCGTATTGTCACATTGGCGCCACTGGGTGCAATTTTCATAACAATTGATTTATATGAATCATATTATTTATTCTTTGACAAAAAATATAATGTTTCATTTGTTATGCGTTTACAAGACAATTTCATAATTATCAGCCAATCCTATGATTGCGCGAATCCTATGGTTGTTAGCTCTATACAGTACGTTTGCAAAATATTCTGATGTGCATTTCTCTCAAATAGAACCCCATTATGAACATTTCATCTTTGTTGTCTGTACAAAATCATTATTATTTTTTTTTAATTTGCAAAAAACAAAAACAAAAAACAATTCAATTCTACAGGTCTACAGCCCTTTGATGTCTTCCCATTCAGTGGTGTGAAAAACCCAAATTCAAGTTTTCATCAAAGAGGGTCAAATCATAAATTTCACTGATGCCAATTACCAGCATTCACAGTTTTGCCATTCAAAGTCCTTGTGATTTAACCAGTGATCAAAAGGTTTAGTGTCACTTTTCACACAAGTGACATTAAGGGGGATTCCATGCAGCTTTTGATGTCTTCTCATTCAGTGGTGTGAACAACCCAAAATTTAAGTAAAGGATGTCACAGAGTAAAATTTCACTGATGCCAATTATCTGCATTCACAGTATTGCTCTTCAAAATCCTTATGATGTAAGGTCACAACCTGTGATCAAAGGGCATTTCGTCATTGTTTCCCCAGCTTTGAGTCATGTCTTCCCTTTTTGACAGAAATGCTTTCACATGCATAAGACATTTTTTTTATAAGATATTTTTCACATAAGTAGGATATTTTTCACATAAGTAGGATATTTTTCACATAAGTAGGATATTTTTTACATCCTTAGTTTTGGCTCCGAAAATGACTGCCGTAATTGTGTACATAAAACCAGAAGTTAAAGGTACATGTAGTTTTAAGTATTTCATATTCATATCTCGGCTCATAATATATGTACAGAAATGATTTATATATATCTGAAATCATGAGAACAAGAGGAAGACAGTTATATATGTATTTTGTATATTTTACTTTGTTTTGGCCCCGAAAATGACTGCCGTAATTGCGAATAGTATAAGAAGATGTTAATTATTGCTAGTGTATGTGTGCACTGATTTGTTTTCAACGTATCCAACGTGGTCACCGTGTTGTCAACCGGAAGTGACGTCAGCTCGCCCTCTCCTATTTAGAGAATGAATTGGAAGATAATACTTATCATGATGATAGTGCCTTTTCTTGGCTTTCTTTTGGTGGTAAATTTATTAAAAACGGATGAATATTTATGAAGTTATAAATGAAGAAATCATTATTTTTTATATTATATATGTTTGCAAAAAAAAGTTTAAAAAAATTCTATACAGCCCAGCTTTTAAGGTGGAATCCATGCAGCCTTTGATGTCTTCCCATTCAATGGTGTGAAAAACCCCAAATTTCATCAAAGAGGGTCATATCATAAATTTTACTGATGCCAATTATCAGCATTTACAGTTTTGCCTTTCAAAGTCATTGTGATTTAAGGCCAAACCAGTGATCAAAGGGTTTAATGTCACTTTTTCAATATCACGGCCTTCAAGTTAAGGGGGATTCCATGCAACCTGAGGCCACGGGCCGTGGCGCAGTTGGTTAGAGCGCCAGCTTATTAGCACCAGTTCCTCTGTGGTGATCCAAAGGTCGTGGGTTCGAACCCCGGCCGTGCCGGGATTGAACTCATGATACAATTTCCTACATGAGCTGAGGCCCGTGCCTAAAGGGTTAACCCGTTGTCCTTGTAAATCTGTGACCGGGTGAGTTGTCATGTCAAGGACCTGCGACATGACAATTCAGTGAGGCAGCACTATATCTGCTACAAGTAGGTCTCATCACGAAATGACTGAAATAATGTTGAAAGTGATGTAAAACCCCCCAAAAAAAAAACAAATCCATGCAACCTTTGAGTCATGTCCTCCCTTTTTGACAGAAAGGTTTTCATATGCATAAGATACTTTTCAAATAAATAGTATACTTTTCCCATAAATGATATATCTTTCACAACCATAAGATACTTGTCACAACCATAAAATATTTTTCACGGCCATGAGTTATTTCATTGATTCAAATAATATTAAAATAATCTTATGTTGTTCTGAAGTATACTCCTGGCAATAAATTGATAAATTGTACAAAACATCTTCACCCTGTTTCCCAAGCTGGACAGGTGCACAACTGGTAACTCATTAAGTGTTTACACAAGATCACATACCAGCTAAACAAAGCTTGTTGACAAAGTGTTCAATTGCTGGTGTAGGTTTTAGCAGACAACTGATCAACTTTCAAGTGCCACAGAAATTTGTTAACAGAGAATATTTTGGGTACTACTACATAAAAGCACTGTTTAGGGTATAAACATTCATGTTATGTAAAGAAAATGTGTCTGAAAGTCAGGTTTCACCAATGCTTTAACTCTAGTTGCTAACTTATGTCTGGGTATGAGGGAAGTGAAACCACTCAAGAT
Organism: Amphiduros pacificus; assembly: GCA_949316495.1. NCBI lineage: Eukaryota > Metazoa > Annelida > Polychaeta > Phyllodocida > Hesionidae > Amphiduros > Amphiduros pacificus. The sequence goes on from OX439011.1 coordinate 5,857,472, forward strand.
AAACTGTTGTTTTCTCCAACTTTCATGCATCCCAATCAATATGTCAACATCCGGTTTCATGCTGCTTTCTGATTGGTTGACTCCATTCTCAAACCATGACTTTTCATGGTACACTTCAGTCGTGTCAGTTTTGACAGCTACAAGAGACTGTGAATGTTCCAGACTTTGGATGGATTATTTAGAATTCTTACTCGAGCAGACATCACAGCTGTCACAAGGAAAATGTTTGCAAAAAATCACGATTTGAAAGCTGGTTTTTGTTTATGTTTTGAATGAATGTTCTTTCCAACTCCTCAAACATTCAGTGTCTCTACTAAGTCAAGAATGATACAATGGCAGACGCTTTGAAGGGCTGTAGAAGAGTCAACCAATCAGAATGAAGCTAAACAGGAAGTGGGTTGATTGTTTACAAAAGTTGCACAGTTGAGATGTGAGAAATACCCGAGACAAGAACAGCTCAAACATCTTTATTTTACAATGTTTTGAACAATCTGTTCACCAGAAAGGATGATAAAACCTCCAAGATCATAACTCACCACAGTAAACCATTTAAAAATCATTAAAAACACAATTTCGAGGCACTTTTTATTGGACAGAATTTAGCCATTTTTTGTTTCACCTCATCCTTTATTATATATATATATACATTGACGATTGACACGGCGCATGCCATCTGGCTGCATCTAGACTCAGTGCTCAAGAACTGTCAATGTGTTGTAAATGTGATTGATGTATGAAATATGAAGTTGGCTTGAGATGTATTTGAGTTCATTTGTTAACATTTGAACATTTTTGGTTGGTTAGATTATTCAGAATTATAAAAGATTAAAAGAATTCAAATTATAAACAAAGCGGCCATCTTTGTTGTGTTTCCGCCTTATCACTACCCCAGGAAATGGCTCCTCCAGTTGAGAAAGTAGTTCCAAGTTTTATTTCTCTTAATAGTTGTTTCTATATGCACAAACTTTTGTATCAAGGGTGAAATATATCATGATTTACCAATCTGAGTACAATTTAAGGAAAAAAAAATAAGTAAGACGGACAGTTACATGAAAATTGGTGGATGTGGTGAGCCAGCACAAAAAGGCACCTTGTACAGAGGTAATAGGTTCACCACGTCGCCCTCTGGTGGAGTTTGATAGGTGATCTGGAGGGGTTTGTCGAACGTCCAAGGTCTTTACCAATTTCAACCAAAGAAAGGTTTGGTGGAGTTGTTAGAGCTCTAGTGAAGTAAAAAATCAGTTTTTACAGCTGGCGACTTATATCAAGTATTTACATTTTCTTTGTTTAATGCCATCCAAAGAATAATCAAGCTTTTTTGGGACTTTTTTGGGACATTTTAGATATGAATATGAATTATTACTAAAAGAGTTGAGTATTTAAAAATCTCATGCAAATGAGATTATACAGAAAAAGCAATAATATAACAACATACCGAGTCGGGAAGCTGGGTGAGCGGATTCAGTGAGTTGGTGAAGGCGAAGGGTATCCATCCGCCATCACCAACGAACTGAATCCGCTCACACAGCTGACCGACGAGGCATGTTTTGTTTTTATACCTCAGACAACTACTGTATTTTTAAAAAATGATACATGAAACAAGATATTTATCGTTCAAAACATTTGTAAACAAAGCGCACCTCATTTGACCCCGTCACGTGACCCGAAAATGGCGCGTACAGCCATAGACTGGTTGCCACCATCTGTGGAATGGCCACGGGCCGTGGCGCAGTTGGTTAGAGTGCCAGCTTATTAGCACCAGTTCCTCTGTGGTGATCCAAAGGTCGTGGGTTCGAACCCCGGCACGGGATTGAACTCATGACACAATTTCCCACATGAGCTGAGGCCCGTGCCTAAAGGGTTAACCCGTTGTCCTTGTAAATCTGTGACTGGGTGGGTTGTCATGTCAAGGACCTGCGACATGACAATTCGGTGAGGCAGCACTATATCTGCTACAAGTAGGTCTCATCACGAAATGACTGAAATACTGTTGAAAGTGATGTAAAACCCCAAACAAACAAAAAAAACCATCTGTGGATATACACGATGTTCTTGACACTCGATGGGGGACCAGTCTAAAGATGGCCGACGCAAAATAGTTCCAACTAATCAATGGCTGTACACGATTGGGTCCGGCAAGTTAGCCCGGGTTATCCCGTTTCTCCACGATTGAGCCGGCGGGTTTCCGGCGGCGGAAGGCGGCGGACGCCGACCTCCGCCCTGTGAATACCCTCGGCGAATTCAGCGGAAAAAAATGGAGGATCCGGCGATCTGCCGCTCTCGCCGCCGGCTAGACGGCGGATGCCAATCGTGTACAGCCTTTATTTTACAAATAATCGGCATGCGCGTATTCATTCGAAATCGCATCAATACGCGCATCACTGAGGTATAAACTCAAACCTCTCCAGATGACCTATCTGGGCTTTGCCGATGGGTGATCTGAGAACACTACCTTTTGACAATATGTTGAAGCATTGTAGTTCTCTGTATCTGTCCCTGGTTTAACTACATTGGAATCTGGAAACTCAGCATCTTTCAGGAACTCCCTTGCCTAATAATAATAATAATAATAATAAAATTTGTATAGCGCTGATACCAGACAAGTCTGTTCATAGCGCTGACCTCAGGACATGCATCCTGAAGAGATGAGTCTTCAGCCTATTCTTAAACGAGGAGACTGAAGTACTTGTCCTAATATTAGTAGGCAAGGAATTCCATAGCCTTGGACCCACAGATGAGAAGGCCCTGTCACCTACTGTCCTTAGCCTAGTATTAGGTACTTGTAGGTGGGTGCCATCATTGGATCTTAGACAGCGTTCACCTTCTTTAATCAGGAGTAGATCCCGCAAGTAAGGCGGAGCCTTACCATTAAGGGCTTTCCAGGTTAATAGAAGAATTTTAAAATCTATTCTCGCATGAACAGGAAGCCAGTGCAGTTCCTGTAATTTTCCTGAAATGTGATCAAATTTCCTGATTTTTCCTACTACCCGTGCTGCAGAGTTTTGGAGGTATTGCAGTTTCCTGATGTCAGTTTTAGGAAGACCTGCTAGAAGACCATTACCATAGTCAATGGTAGATGTAACGAAAGCATGGGTAAGTGTTACCGCAGTCTTCTCGTCTAGACAATGTCTGATGGTCGCCAAGTTCCTAATATGATAATAGCCTTTCTTACACATTTTCTTGATCTGGGCCTTCATGTCCATGTTGGAATCAAATGTGATACCAAGGTCAACTACTGACTGGCTAGGAGCAATATCAGAGTCACCCACTTTGATTGTGGTTGGGATACTGCTATGGGCGGTAGTTCTGTACCTGTCAGTACATATGAGCATCTCAGTTTTTCCATCATTTATCTTCATCTTATTTGATATGAGGAAATTTCTGACCTCACTGACACACTCCTCCAGTTTGTGTCTGCTCATATCCACATGATGGGGAGAGGCATGGTCATCAGGGATGTAAATCTGAGTATCATCTGCATAAATGTGATAGCTCAGACCATATTTGGCAAGTATATCAGATAGGGGTGTCATGTAGATGGTGAAAAGTATAGGACCCAGGACTGAGCCTTGGGGTACCCCATATTTTATGGATTTCAGACAGGATCTATGGATCCCTACCTTCACACATTGCTTCCTGTCCATTAGGTATGACCGAATCCAGGAGAGTGCATGACCTTTGACGTTGCATCTATCCCTCAGTCTGTCCAAAAGGATTTGATGGTCAATAGTGTCAAAGGCAGCGGAAAGGTCAAGCAACAGCAAGATAACTGACTTTCTACTGTCTAGAGCACCCAAGATATCATTTTGCACTTTTAACAAAGCGGTTTCAGTGCTGTGATATTCTTTGTAGGCTGATTGAAACTTGTCAGTAAGACCATTCCTTACAAGATGGGGGACTAGTTGGTCTGCAACCGCCCTCTCCGTTAGTTTAGAGACAAATGTTAAGTTGGATACAGGCCTGTAATTTTTTTCAACCAGTTCTAGACCAAGTTTCTTCAGCAGGGGTTTTATGATGGCTATTTTCATATTTTCCGATACTGCTGATTCCATCAATGATTTATTTATGATGGAAGTAATTATTGGTAGGAGGTCATCTAAGAGGTAAAGTAAGAGCCAGGTTGGAATTGGATCCAGCTCACATGACTTCTTAGCAGACCTTTTGACCAATTTCCGTACGTCGTCAATGGTTAAGGGTGTGAACCTTTCCAGACATGTAGTACAATTGTTCGCAGTGTCACCTGGTGGCGATGTTTGGCAAGATGGAGCATTATCAATGTCCAGGCGGATTCTTTCTATTTTTTCAAGAAAGAATGTGTTAAACTTCTCAGCTTGAGTGATCTCACAGTCAGATTGAGGCATAGGTGTGTCCTTTCTCTTGTGCATGACCATGTCTATGACTCTAAAGAGCTTTTTAGGGTTTGTTTTCTTCAACCAGGTTGGAGAAATATGCTGATTGAGCAGATTTAAGCATTGAGTTGTATTTGTTCCTTTGAGAGTTATACAGCTCCTTGTCAATGTGAGAGCCAGTCTTGCTCATCTTTCTCTCAAGCCTCCTCTTGAGAGATCTTTCCAGCTTTAATTGGTCACTCATCCAGGGAACTGGTTTACGCTGAGTTACCTTGGCAAACTTGGTGGGATAATGTTTATCCATGAGTGATGTTAGCCCCTTGTCATAGTAACCCACCATATAACATAATGGTAAATGTTCCCATGTTTCAGTTGACATTGTTAGGGATTTGATGTCATCCCTTAGAGCCTGGAGATCCAGGCCCTTATAGCAATTTTTTGGGGGGTTTGGGGGGTGAGATACCCAGATATAGTTTAATCATCTTATGGTCAGATATGTACTCATCTACTAGATGGCTCTTGAGAAACTTGTTCCCTTTGAAAGTGATGATTAGATCAAGGGTATTCCCTAGCTTATGGGTTGGTTCCTGAACCCACTGGTTCATGTCGAAGGTTGATAGAATGTGATTGAATTTTATGACATCAGGTTTGTTTGGTTTATTGACATGAAAGTTGTAGTCACCCAGGAAGATGACTTCATGACTAAATGACCCATAGTGTGCTACTGTTGGAAAGGTTTTGCAACCTCTCTGGCTTGGGGATATACTCGCTTGTTGTGAGGTCGGGCCAATATGCTAAGTGCCTACTCCTATCTCGGGTGATCAAGGAGAACTGCAGACTCGGATATAATGTCATCTTTATTCGGGGTATAAACTGTACATATACATAAATACATATACACAAATATAACCCCGAATTAGCATATGGCATGGCAATGGGCGATCAGCCTGAGTGGTTATCCGTGTGGAGGCGACAGAGAGTGGCGGCCTGTGGCCCATATCCCCGCACTCCTGCTCCCTCCTTGTCCCGAGTGTCGCTGCCCGGCTCCCTGCTTTTCTTGGTCCAAACTGCCCATTTGTCGTGTGTGAGTATATTTATACCCACGCGTCATCTGTGGGGGGTCGCCTACGTGGCTTCCTCACACGTCATCAAATGGACTCGTCCTGCCTGTGTATTCAACTTCGGCTCGTCTGTCTTACACGTGATCTCACAGAGTGGTGGTTATGGTGACTCATCAACCATCAGTATCGTGTGTTATTGTCTATGAATGTCTATATATTTCCAAGAGTCTCTGGATGTGTATTCTATATCCTACACTCGGCCCTCCTTCGACTAAACACGTCCTCGTGTTTCAGACGAGAGTATATAACTATATTTTTTCTAAAAATACTTATTTTGCAAATTTGCCAATCGCCAATGCCACATGCCAAATGCCAAATCGGTATAAATTCTTCACAGTTTACATAATTATCATACCAAAAGTTGATCTGTTGAGTTTTTTTCTTTTAATACAAATGGAGGTGAAATTCTCATTAAAACGATCGCCTCAAATCACATAAGTAATTATAAATGGTGAACTATGGTCCCTATACATACCAACCTAAAATGCACAAAAACCGCAAACACACTTTGCCTATAACCCATGTCAATAGCACATGTATGCGCACATAATACGGCACCCCTAGCCTTAAAAATTTATGGAAGAATTGTAGAAACCACCATTACGCTAGGCTTGCTTATACTCTATTCACTTCACATCCATTACTCGGGCAGGTAAAAAAAAATAGGAGTCTCCATTACTTTCCAGACTCAGAAAAAATTGAAAAGCCTCTATTCATTCCAGGCATATTTATGCATATATATTATTCCATTTCCATTTATATTCTGCGACCTTTAAACCCTAGGCATACAAAATCAATAGTCTTCCATTTTAGACTTATTTACCGGCCTACGCCTGCACATCATACCAGGTCAATTGGTCATAATTAACTTGCACAAGGGCAAAGTGTGGCTGTGGATGCACATCCCAAGCTAATAATACAAGATACCACAAATCAGCTAATGTTAACTTTCCTCATAAATTCTTACATAAGTTTAGCAATTTGAACAACAACGTATTCTATGAAATATGATACTTGGAAACTGAGGAGGAGTAATACAAATAATTGTTATTGATTTAATCACTGCAGCTCTCAGCAATGAAGCCAATATGGAATACACTGGCCGAATGAATATTGGGCCGGCTGCAGTAACCATGGTAACTACTACCTAATTGCACTGCGAGCACTGAACCGCTTCGCTGACGACAATTACATGATTGCAGCTCGAGCGCTGAACCGCGGCAACTAGGCAACTTAAGGCACAATTAAACAGACAAATATAATACATACAAAAAATTAAACCGATAAAAGCATGTCAATATATTTTGGTCCTTTTTGTTTCCTCTTTAGATATATAGTCCTTGTCTCCTCTGGAGATATATATAGTCCTTGTTTTCTCTGATTTCCTCGGATAGTTTGTCCATAATGTCATAATGTAGAATTTCACCCCTATTAGGATGTTCACAGGGCGGAACAGAAGTTACACTGTCCACGGGGTCGCCTGTTGTAATGGCCTTTGTCACTTATCTTATGGTCTTTCCTCAGCTTCACACTCATTGCCATAGATCGATTCGGATCTCCACCACTTGTTTGAAAGGTTTTGCAACCTCTCTGGCTTGGGGATATACTCGCTTGTTGTGAGGTCGGGCCAATATGCTAAGTGCCTACTCCTATCTCGGGTGATCAAGGAGAACTGCAGACTCGGATATAATGTCATCTTTTTTCGGGGTATAAACTGTACATATACATAAATACATATACATAAATATAACCCCGAATTAGCATATGGCATGGCAATGGGCGATCAGCCTGAGTGGTTATCCGTGTGGAGGCGACAGAGAGTGGCGGCCTGCGGCCCATATCCCCGCACTCCTGCTCCCTCCTTGTCCCGAGTGTCGCGGCCCGGCTCCCTGCTTTTCTTGGTCCAAACTGCCCATTTGTCGTGTGTGAGTATATTTATACCCACGCGTCATCTGTGGGGGGTCGCCTATGTGGCTTCCTCACACGTCATCAAATGGACTCGTCCTGCCTGTGTATTCAACTTCGGCTCGTCCGTCTTACACGTGATCTCACAGAGTGGTGGTTATGGTGACTCATCAACCATCAGTATCGTGTGTTATTGTCTATGAATGTCTATATATTTCCAAGAGTCTCTGGGTGTGTATTCTATATCCTACACTACCAGTTCAGTGAACTCATCATAGAACTCAGAGTAGGTGTACCTATTCTTGTCAGATGGTTCAAGTCTATATATGGTGACAAATGTGAACTTCTTCCCCTTGATTAGAAGGGATGCCTCAAGGAGTTCCATTGTTGTCACCACCGGTTGGTTATACCTGTTGGTTTTAAAGGGGAGTTCAGCACGATGCAGTAGACCCAGGCCTCCTCCAGAGCGTCCCCTGCGAGGGAAATATTGAAATTTAAGGGAACCATCCTCCAGTTCCGTTTTCACTTTTTCATTGTTTGAGTCTTGTAACCATGTTTCAGTTACAAAAAGAGCATCTAGGTTATGCTCTGTGAAGTACTCTTTCACAAGTAGAACCTTGCCAGATATGCTTTGGGCATTGCATGAACCAATTAGGAGTTGGTTGCCTGGTTTGTATTGCACTGACTGAGTCCCAGTGTTCAGGGCGCCGTCTATATTAGTATTGTGTACTGGAGCACGTGTTGAGCCGGCCGGCGGAAAATGATGGAATAATGTTCGGAGCAGGTTGGAGTTCCTGCAAATTGATATTTTCCATCTTCAAAATGCTAATTTTGGCTGTTCTGATAGAGTTTTTGAGATGCTCGCCGGCACCATGCACAGATAGCAGCGTATCGTAGCTGACAGACTAAAGTTTCAAGTGTGAGTTTGTGCTGGCATGGAAATAGTTCAATATTTCTATCTAAAATTACCTTAGCTGCGTTCTGAAAAGGTGAACTGCAGAGAAGTTTTATTTGAGATGGGGCGATAAGATAGAAATTTATGTCAGCTAACGACCCACGTGTTTTTAGACTATGTTCATGCATATTGCAAAGGATAAGATAGTTTGAGATAAAACCCATAGGGGGCGGTTTAAGCCGTCCTTCAATATTCTTATCATTTTTGACAATGTTTTTATAACACGAACATATACAAAGTTATGATTGTGAAAAATCTCTTTATTCATATTTACACATAGACAAGGTGCCGGCACGCACCATCATTTGCAAGAATTAATAATCTTGAACTCTTCTTTGCGTGCTTTCCTTGTGGCATCATTTCCACCACTAATATTTACAAAGTTCAATGTCTCTCCCTTTGTAGTTTTCTCCTTGACGATCCCGATGGATGCCCCGGTTGTTGCCTTGAGGCGGCGGATGGTGGCACCACCTTTGCCAATGATGGCCCCGGCTGCATCCTTGGAGATGAAGATGCGATTGTCTTTATTTCCCCTTGTTCTCTTCAAGGAAGAGGAAGATGCGGCAGAGGAGGAGGTGCCTGAAGAGGACGACCTGGACGTGGATGCCCTACTCATCTCCTCTGCCGCTGAGGAACTGTCACCATCTTCATCAGACAGTAACGTTGCTGAAGATGGTTTGTCCGTCGCCGGAACTTTCATCGGGATCGTCAGGTCGTTGATGCATGTGGTAATCGTGGATATTGTCGTATCCAGAAGGGTGCCGTCTGCTTCGAGAGTAGCGTTTAGGGAGCCATCAAAAGAAGAAATGGCGTGGTAGCTGTACCCACTCAGGGTGAAATTCCTGAGCCGGCTGCAGAAAACGATCCAGTTTCGCCGACAAGTAGCATCAATGAGAGGCGGCGAGGAGAGCACTGTAACCGTGGGACCCTTTGATCGGATGATTCCCACAAGATGTATGAAGTGGTTGTAGGCAGCCTCTCCATCGCCGCCGCCTCTCAGCTCGGACGTGTCCGGCAGGATCACCACGTGGTCGGCAATCGGGACACGGTCCGAGCGGTGCGCCAAGAAGTGAAGACTCTCTGCCGAGGATTTCACTCGGCAGTCTGCACGGGCAAGCCCGGAGGAGATGTCGCCCTGGCGGCCGTCCTTCGGGAGCACCACTAACATGTATGGTAGCACTGAATCGGATGCAGCCGGCTCAGCAGCGGCTGCAGTTCTTTTGGACGAGGGCTGGTCTACAAAGGACTGCATCACCTCATCCCGCTCACGGATTGTCTGCAACGGCCAGCTCGGTCGCCATCACCTGGTAATCGGCTTGGGCGGTGGCTAGGTCAGCTTGCAGCCCCTCGATCACGGAGATCAATCTCGTCACCTCAGCATTCGTGGCGTTGGACGTCACCAGGAGACGATCATACGAGGACTGGAGCACATCGTATGCTGCATCAACAGTCCTCGTAACTGGAACAGAGCGTTCAGCATCAGCAGAAGAGACACTAACGTCGCCGGATCTGCGGCTACGAGTCTGCTTAGCCGGACCATTGGAATCACGTGATGCCATGTTATCAACGTAGTAGTTGTCGTTAGACGTAGGAAAATGACTTCTTCACGGTCTAGGTTCAATCAGAGACTGAATGCCTGTGAACAGTTGTGTGCGCTATTCAAGCAATACGTCTGACATGGATTATTGGTCAATGCTGGTAGGTAATCCACCACTTTGTGGATTATTTGTTAAGTTTTGTTAAGATTTTATACTTTCAAACGCTCAAAGAGCACTGTGTATATGCGGGTCAGATTAACTGAAAGTTTGATATTAGCTGAAAGTTTGATATTTGTCTTGTTAATTAATGTTTAGTATTATTGAACAAGATTTTGATTTTATTTTCCTCAGTCGTTAGATAAGGAAGAAAATAGAGAACATATACAATGATATGCAAATTTTTTCTGTTAGGGGGCACTGAGGCCAGCTAACTTAGAGATTTAACGGTAGAGGCGCTGTGAGCCGCCCGTCAAAAAATTTGTTTTTTCTGTTAGGGGGCGCTGAGGCCAGCTAACTTAGAGATTTAACGGTAGAGGCGCTGTGAGCCGCCCGTCAACGATGATATATAGTAGCTATTTATAGCACTAATATTAGAAATTTTAGCAGAGTTTTGGGTAGATTTAGCTAAGATTTTATTTGGCAATAAATACCTGGGGATAAAATGCAAGAAAGGGGCCAGTTATGTAGCCACTTGCACTTTAGTTTGTTTGAACAGCGGGTGGAGCAGGCAGCGAGTACTCTGTTCTACCACCGTCGCAACAAGTCCGAAAAACACTGTAAATTAGTTTTATATACCGAATTTGCTTCTAGAAGCGTCTGAAAAAGTGTCCAGACACGAATAGCGTGCAAATTAGATTGGTATATGTTCCTATAAATAGGTATATCGCAAGAAATAACTACTTATGTAGTTGCTTGCTAATGTGTATTGGACAGCGGGTGGTGCGTCACAACAAGAAAAAATGGCTGGTAGTAGCCCCTTGTTTGTGTATCAACAACCACCGTCGGAACAAGTCTGAAAAACACTGTAATTTCAAAATATGCTGCTGATGGCTCTGAAGGTGATTCTAGGCACCAGGAGCAACAAGTTTTATGAATACAGAGGGTATAAGGTATCAGACCAAGCACTCGACACTGGCAGCAAAGAGTGGATACTCGTGAACGCGGTGCCTCGCAAAACAACACAGTATGATCCCGCCCTCGCGAGCGGTTTTCCAATCAAAACTGCCGTCAGAGCTTGCAATAAGTCCGATATCAGATAGACCTTTGTATAGACCGGGTTCTCTGCGAGAAAGTGTGGCGATAGACGAGCAATAGACTCCAGAAAATTGACCAAGAAGGACGATTTTATCGGAGCTCAAATGAAAGCCGCCATTCCACTCTCAACGCATGCGCAGAACTTCAGCTGGTTTTACACATCTGGTATTGACCAGCTGAACCCCAAATGCAAGGTTGCTCTCTCGGCGGGAAGCCAATTGGTTTTGCCAAGCAAACTTATAGATGGACTCGAGAAGATGAAGATGAGATTCAGTGAGCTTCTTTTGACAGTGCCCGATTGTGTGCATTGTTTACATCTACATGTACTGGATGACATGATCTGTAGTTACATACACAGTTGCTTGATGATGTATTCATTTGAACGGCAGCCAAAAGGAATTTTTCTTTCCTTGAAAACTAGGTGAATTTTATGAATATATTACGGGTTTATCAACTCGGATGAAACATGATGCCATTTTTGTCGTAATTAGGTCAAAGTAAAACATCCTGTCCTAATGCGCATGCGCACTCAAAGCTGGTTGGATTCTGTGCAGCAAGGGTGGTCCAAACGCTCTGTTTAATAAGATTCAACACAAGGATTGGGGCCTTGGAGCAAATGCTTTTTATGCTCGCTATGAGCGCTAGATACTTCCACATAATGCAGACCGCACAGATCTTTTGCCTGGAGCACCCAATCTTTTTCCTGAATCTGTGGGGGGAAGATTTTGAAATAGAAACTTGGAAGGTCATAAACTTAGTGCCCTTGTGGAAGCCAAATTTGACCGAAGAGACAGGGATAGGGGGGAAATGGGGATGCCCGGTAGGTAATGAGTTACAGATGTGTATTCAGCCCCCCGTAAGCAACCAAAGAAACCTAGTCAGAGGGTGGCCGACCATGCTATGCCGTCCAGGCTAGGGGGAGCAGGTTTTTCATTAGCTGATGTAGGTGAAACTTGATGGGGGCTTTCTGCATTTGGGGGAATTAGAAAATACGGCTTTAAGAGCTAACTGGACCCTGGGGGTATTGGTGGGTGAGGGGGCAAGCTGTTGGCTATATGCATTGACCTGATGGCTGCTAAATAAACATGAATTGTACTGTGAGCCAAGCCCTGCCTACCTTTGCAGGCCAAATGTACCAGTAAATACTATGAACCTTAAGACCGTTAGCTCATCTGCTGTCATGGGATGCAGGCCATAGTTAACGCCAAACTTGCAGAAGATTGACTTTGGCCATTGTTGACTAATGTCTCTACCCTCTTGTCAAGATCTACAACAACAACATATATAGGAAAATGGTGAACAATTGTTGTTCAGTGAGTTGGTGCAGTCTGTTAATAATCATATAAAATCTCCTCGGCTGGGGTGTCTAGCCTGTCACCACCAGGCATTAGACTTCTGAACTGTGGCACATCCAGTCTACTGAGGGCGTCGGCTGGAGCGTTTTACATGGAATCCTCAGTAATCAACGTGGTATACACTGGTATAATAGTACAAGGGGTGAATCAGGTTCTTCATGCTTGGATCCCTTATTCTCATTCCTTATCATTGATGCAATAGCAGACTGCTATTATTTCCCATGGTTTGTGAGTATCCGTTGTTGGGGGACGTGGATGGGGGATCGATACTCTACTCTGACTCTACTTTACTCGCTGGCTGTGAGGCGGGGCACGGAACCTAGCAACCCTATCTACCCATGTGAGGTGTGAGGTAATAAGGACTGCAGACACAGGATATACACTGCACAATAGTTACCTTTATTTAGTGCTATGAATCCTTGTCTGGCTAGGCCGGCATGGCAATGAGCGAGGCATGTGAACTACCCAAATGCATGATACTTATAGAGTCCTGAGAATACATAAAACACCCAAGTCTATGCGGTCACAATGCTGAGAGTCGTGGATCTTTAGAGGCAAGTGGACGCTGGTTCTCTGCTTTCCGGTCTCCGGATTCTGGTCTGCTGCTCTCTGCTCTCCGAGGATCCAACAGTTGCGGGCCCTTTAAAAGGATCGTTGCGCGTCATGTGTGTGGGGTTTGCCTGCATGGCTTCCTTTTGCGACACTGGGTTTCACATGAACTCGTCTTGCCTGCATGGCTTCCTTTTGCGACACGGGGGTTTTGCATGGGCTCGTTTGCCTGCACGTGATCTCTTATGCCCAATGAGTCATCTCCAGGTGCGGTGGTTAAGGCGATGCATCAACCTGCACTCGTTGACTTCACGCGGCACACAATATCTATGCATGATGTTCTGCCAGAGACCGTGATTGTCCATGATTGTCTATAGATATATATTCTTAAGAGTCTCTGGGTAGGTAATCTATATCCTACAGTGATCTCATACCTGTAGTTCTGGCATTTATAGCTAAACAGCATGAATCTCATAAATACAATGGTATAAATACAATGCAAGGACGTGAGAGTAAACACAAAACCATAAAACATTATTTGGAAATAAAAGTAGAGAACAGAATTCTGTGAATGCCTTGTGGTTTTATCAGTTTTTATCTTGGTTTTATACAATAGAGTGTTTTTTAATCAGATTTTAACCTGAAACATCCAAGGCAAGCATCGCATACAATGGAACTGGGCATGAATCTGCCTTTCCATGCATCCGAAAACGTAAGTTGTATATATATTTTATTTTCATTATTATTTTATTTTGAATCAAACCAAAGCTATTTATTTATACAGCTATATATATATAACCATCTGCTAACGGGCCTATCTGCCAAAGGGCTTGAGGTTACTACACACACAAAAAAATATCTAAATAAATAACTTTCATGTGGAAGTTATTTCATTGTGTAAAGTACCACAACTTAAAATTTCGTAACAAACAAATTTTATATATTTGAAAATTTCAGCAAAGCAAAGCTCAATTCTAAATAGGTTTTTTTCCCTATGCTGGAAAATATCTCGAGCTAATCTGTCTCAAAACAGCTAATCCTCTTGACTACTGGCAGCGAGTCTAAAAATATTCATCAACTCGGGCAGAAATACACATATTGATTGTCAACTCTTAAACAAGGGCAAAAGGGCATAAGGAATATCAAACTCTAAATAAATATTTCTTGTGCGGGAAATATTTCATGTATTCCTTATACTAAGCCAACATAAGCACATTGAACTTATACTCTTCCACTATTGAATATTTTTGTAGATCTTACATATGGAATGGCTACACCAAACACAACCTATGGATCTGAAAATGACACAACTATCCATATGACATTGCCAACGTAAAGAAAGCAACATCGCTCACAAAAGATAAGTTGAAACTTGAATTGGACAATCTAAAACTAGAAATAGAATAAAAGAATATTCAAATCAAAGAACTTTTAAAGTCTAAAAATAAGTGTAACAACATTTGACAACAGGAAATTGATTTTTGTAGAAGTAAGATTGCACAAATGAAACTTGAAATAGATAGTAAGGATAAAGAGATATCCAGAATAAATGAAAAAAATGATTTTTGAGAAAAAAAACAAATGAGGAACTTTCGAAATTAGACAGAAGTATAAAAAATGTGAATCCTGCTATTGTTCCGCTGGTACCTGTACGGCCTAAATACCTGATGGCAGAACATGTAAATAGTAGAAATATTGCTGATAATAATCAATGTGAAGATTTTGAACTAGCCATGCAGGCTGACACAGTGTTATGCCTATGCTTATGTACAAGATAAGTCAAGATAAGTCAAGAAATAAAATATTATTTAATGGTTGATGGTAAAAGTGATATGAATATCTGTGATAGCCAAAAATATTTGGTAATACAATGGATGACAAAATGTTATATAAGGATATATGGAAAGAAAGGAAACATATATCAATCTATGTATGAATACTGGTTTTAAGATGCATGAAAATAAATTTTAAACAAAATAATAATTATGAATTTGGTGCTTTACCTACCTCTAGCATAAGGTTAAAGAGTTCATGTTCCTGTAGTCTCAAATATAACATACATCTTTCCCCAACAAGTAAAATAAAAAATTATTTATATCAAAATAAAAATAATATGCCCAAATTGTAAAAGAAAACAGGCTGAATCCTAATCGTCCCATAGATGGTTCAATTATGAATATTAATAATGATAACAAGATAAGGCCTAATGAAATAAAAAATGCATTCTCAATTTCTTTTAAAATTTCAGAAAGGAAAAATATAAAAGTAAACCATT
This sequence comes from Amphiduros pacificus, assembly GCA_949316495.1. Classification (NCBI taxonomy): domain Eukaryota; kingdom Metazoa; phylum Annelida; class Polychaeta; order Phyllodocida; family Hesionidae; genus Amphiduros; species Amphiduros pacificus. Next base: position 5,872,773 of record OX439011.1, read on the forward strand.
ATTATGATTCACGAAGAAAATGTGAAGCAATCTTGTGATAATGAAACATTGAGCACGGGCTGGAAACAAAAGTTTGCAGTGGGATTGACAATAGACAACTTGGCAATTTGCCATTGTGTGAAGTCTGGATGATCTAAATACCCAAAGCTCATGGGCCTTATTTGTGTTTTATACTTTTTCATCACCTTATATGCCATAGACTTTAAGGCAATACACCTCTATTCATAAGAAGATGCTACATCTGATGCTCTAAGCAGACTGGACCTTACACAATGTATTAGTCTCAATCCAATGCAAGGTACAACACAACAAGCAATTACAACTCAATACTTCACCTTTTGTAACCAAAGTATGCTTGGAGTAGCAGCAGAGATGAAAAGCATCCGCCAGACATGCATGAAGCAGCTGGCTGATCTGCAGAAGCAGCTGGACAATAAGACCCAGGAATGCACCCAGCTGTCCAAGGACAATGCAGAGTTGAGGATTAAAGTTCGAGCTAATCTGTCTCAAAACAGCTAATCCTCTTGACTACTGGCAGCAAGTCTAAAAATATTCATCAACTCGGGCAGAAATACACATATTGATTGTCAACTCTTAAACAAGGGCAAAAGGGCATAAGGAATATCAAACTCTAAATAAATATTTCTTGTGCGGGAAATATTTCATGTATTCCTTATACTAAGCCAACATAAGCACATTGAACTTATACTCTTCCACTATTGAATATTTTTGTAGATCTTACATATGGAATGGCTACACCAAACACAACCTATGGATCTGAAAATGACACAACTATCCATATGACATTGCCAACGTAAAGAAAGCAACATCGCTCACAAAAGATAAGTTGAAACTTGAATTGGACAATCTAAAACTAGAAATAGAATAAAAGAATATTCAAATCAAAGAACTTTTAAAGTCTAAAAATAAGTGTAACAACATTTGACAACAGGAAATTGATTTTTGTAGAAGTAAGATTGCACAAATGAAACTTGAAATAGATAGTAAGGATAAAGAGATATCCAGAATAAATGAAAAAAATGATTTTTGAGAAAAAAAACAAATGAGGAACTTTCGAAATTAGACAGAAGTATAAAAAATGTGAATCCTGCTATTGTTCCGCTGGTACCTGTACGGCCTAAATACCTGATGGCAGAACATGTAAATAGTAGAAATATTGCTGATAATAATCAATGTGAAGATTTTGAACTAGCCATGCAGGCTGACACAGTGTTATGCCTATGCTTATGTACAAGATAAGTCAAGATAAGTCAAGAAATAAAATATTATTTAATGGTTGATGGTAAAAGTGATATGAATATCTGTGATAGCCAAAAATATTTGGTAATACAATGGATGACAAAATGTTATATAAGGATATATGGAAAGAAAGGAAACATATATCAATCTATGTATGAATACTGGTTTTAAGATGCATGAAAATAAATTTTAAACAAAATAATAATTATGAATTTGGTGCTTTACCTACCTCTAGCATAAGGTTAAAGAGTTCATGTTCCTGTAGTCTCAAATATAACATACATCTTTCCCCAACAAGTAAAATAAAAAATTATTTATATCAAAATAAAAATAATATGCCCAAATTGTAAAAGAAAACAGGCTGAATCCTAATCGTCCCATAGATGGTTCAATTATGAATATTAATAATGATAACAAGATAAGGCCTAATGAAATAAAAAATGCATTCTCAATTTCTTTTAAAATTTCAGAAAGGAAAAATATAAAAGTAAACCATTATTATGATTCACGAAGAAAATGTGAAGCAATCTTGTGATAATGAAACATTGAGCACGGGCTGGAAACAAAAGTTTGCAGTGGGATTGACAATAGACAACTTGGCAATTTGCCATTGTGTGAAGTCTGGATGATCTAAATACCCAAAGCTCATGGGCCTTATTTGTGTTTTATACTTTTTCATCACCTTATATGCCATAGACTTTAAGGCAATACACCTCTATTCATAAGAAGATGCTACATCTGATGCTCTAAGCAGACTGGACCTTACACAATGTATTAGTCTCAATCCAATGCAAGGTACAACACAACAAGCAATTACAACTCAATACTTCACCTTTTGTAACCAAAGTATGCTTGGAGTAGCAGCAGAGATGAAAAGCATCCGCCAGACATGCATGAAGCAGCTGGCTGATCTGCAGAAGCAGCTGGACAATAAGACCCAGGAATGCACCCAGCTGTCCAAGGACAATGCAGAGTTGAGGATTAAAGTTCGAGCTAATCTGTCTCAAAACAGCTAATCCTCTTGACTACTGGCAGCAAGTCTAAAAATATTCATCAACTCGGGCAGAAATACACATATTGATTGTCAACTCTTAAACAAGGGCAAAAGGGCATAAGGAATATCAAACTCTAAATAAATATTTCTTGTGCGGGAAATATTTCATGTATTCCTTATACTAAGCCAACATAAGCACATTGAACTTATACTCTTCCACTATTGAATATTTTTGTAGATCTTACATATGGAATGGCTACACCAAACACAACCTATGGATCTGAAAATGACACAACTATCCATATGACATTGCCAACGTAAAGAAAGCAACATCGCTCACAAAAGATAAGTTGAAACTTGAATTGGACAATCTAAAACTAGAAATAGAATAAAAGAATATTCAAATCAAAGAACTTTTAAAGTCTAAAAATAAGTGTAACAACATTTGACAACAGGAAATTGATTTTTGTAGAAGTAAGATTGCACAAATGAAACTTGAAATAGATAGTAAGGATAAAGAGATATCCAGAATAAATGAAAAAAATGATTTTTGAGAAAAAAAACAAATGAGGAACTTTCGAAATTAGACAGAAGTATAAAAAATGTGAATCCTGCTATTGTTCCGCTGGTACCTGTACGGCCTAAATACCTGATGGCAGAACATGTAAATAGTAGAAATATTGCTGATAATAATCAATGTGAAGATTTTGAACTAGCCATGCAGGCTGACACAGTGTTATGCCTATGCTTATGTACAAGATAAGTCAAGATAAGTCAAGAAATAAAATATTATTTAATGGTTGATGGTAAAAGTGATATGAATATCTGTGATAGCCAAAAATATTTGGTAATACAATGGATGACAAAATGTTATATAAGGATATATGGAAAGAAAGGAAACATATATCAATCTATGTATGAATACTGGTTTTAAGATGCATGAAAATAAATTTTAAACAAAATAATAATTATGAATTTGGTGCTTTACCTACCTCTAGCATAAGGTTAAAGAGTTCATGTTCCTGTAGTCTCAAATATAACATACATCTTTCCCCAACAAGTAAAATAAAAAATTATTTATATCAAAATAAAAATAATATGCCCAAATTGTAAAAGAAAACAGGCTGAATCCTAATCGTCCCATAGATGGTTCAATTATGAATATTAATAATGATAACAAGATAAGGCCTAATGAAATAAAAAATGCATTCTCAATTTCTTTTAAAATTTCAGAAAGGAAAAATATAAAAGTAAACCATTATTATGATTCACGAAGAAAATGTGAAGCAATCTTGTGATAATGAAACATTGAGCACGGGCTGGAAACAAAAGTTTGCAGTGGGATTGACAATAGACAACTTGGCAATTTGCCATTGTGTGAAGTCTGGATGATCTAAATACCCAAAGCACATGGGCCTTATTTGTGTTTTATACTTTTTCATCACCTTATATGCCATAGACTTTAAGGCAATACACCTCTATTCATAAGAAGATGCTACATCTGATGCTCTAAGCAGACTGGACCTTACACAATGTATTAGTCTCAATCCAATGCAAGGTACAACACAACAAGCAATTACAACTCAATACTTCACCTTTTGTAACCAAAGTATGCTTGGAGTAGCAGCAGAGATGAAAAGCATCCGCCAGACATGCATGAAGCAGCTGGCTGATCTGCAGAAGCAGCTGGACAATAAGACCCAGGAATGCACCCAGCTGTCCAAGGACAATGCAGAGTTGAGGATTAAAGTTCGAGCTAATCTGTCTCAAAACAGCTAATCCTCTTGACTACTGGCAGCAAGTCTAAAAATATTCATCAACTCGGGCAGAAATACACATATTGATTGTCAACTCTTAAACAAGGGCAAAAGGGCATAAGGAATATCAAACTCTAAATAAATATTTCTTGTGCGGGAAATATTTCATGTATTCCTTATACTAAGCCAACATAAGCACATTGAACTTATACTCTTCCACTATTGAATATTTTTGTAGATCTTACATATGGAATGGCTACACCAAACACAACCTATGGATCTGAAAATGACACAACTATCCATATGACATTGCCAACGTAAAGAAAGCAACATCGCTCACAAAAGATAAGTTGAAACTTGAATTGGACAATCTAAAACTAGAAATAGAATAAAAGAATATTCAAATCAAAGAACTTTTAAAGTCTAAAAATAAGTGTAACAACATTTGACAACAGGAAATTGATTTTTGTAGAAGTAAGATTGCACAAATGAAACTTGAAATAGATAGTAAGGATAAAGAGATATCCAGAATAAATGAAAAAAATGATTTTTGAGAAAAAAAACTAATGAGGAACTTTCGAAATTAGACAGAAGTATAAAAAATGTGAATCCTGCTATTGTTCCGCTGGTACCTGTACGGCCTAAATACCTGATGGCAGAACATGTAAATAGTAGAAATATTGCTGATAATAATCAATGTGAAGATTTTGAACTAGCCATGCAGGCTGACACAGTGTTATGCCTATGCTTATGTACAAGATAAGTCAAGATAAGTCAAGAAATAAAATATTATTTAATGGTTGATGGTAAAAGTGATATGAATATCTGTGATAGCCAAAAATATTTGGTAATACAATGGATGACAAAATGTTATATAAGGATATATGGAAAGAAAGGAAACATATATCAATCTATGTATGAATACTGGTTTTAAGATGCATGAAAATAAATTTTAAACAAAATAATAATTATGAATTTGGTGCTTTACCTACCTCTAGCATAAGGTTAAAGAGTTCATGTTCCTGTAGTCTCAAATATAACATACATCTTTCCCCAACAAGTAAAATAAAAAATTATTTATATCAAAATAAAAATAATATGCCCAAATTGTAAAAGAAAACAGGCTGAATCCTAATCGTCCCATAGATGGTTCAATTATGAATATTAATAATGATAACAAGATAAGGCCTAATGAAATAAAAAATGCATTCTCAATTTCTTTTAAAATTTCAGAAAGGAAAAATATAAAAGTAAACCATTATTATGATTCACGAAGAAAATGTGAAGCAATCTTGTGATAATGAAACATTGAGCACGGGCTGGAAACAAAAGTTTGCAGTGGGATTGACAATAGACAACTTGGCAATTTGCCATTGTGTGAAGTCTGGATGATCTAAATACCCAAAGCTCATGGGCCTTATTTGTGTTTTATACTTTTTCATCACCTTATATGCCATAGACTTTAAGGCAATACACCTCTATTCATAAGAAGATGCTACATCTGATGCTCTAAGCAGACTGGACCTTACACAATGTATTAGTCTCAATCCAATGCAAGGTACAACACAACAAGCAATTACAACTCAATACTTCACCTTTTGTAACCAAAGTATGCTTGGAGTAGCAGCAGAGATGAAAAGCATCCGCCAGACATGCATGAAGCAGCTGGCTGATCTGCAGAAGCAGCTGGACAATAAGACCCAGGAATGCACCCAGCTGTCCAAGGACAATGCAGAGTTGAGGATTAAAGTTCGAGCTAATCTGTCTCAAAACAGCTAATCCTCTTGACTACTGGCAGCAAGTCTAAAAATATTCATCAACTCGGGCAGAAATACACATATTGATTGTCAACTCTTAAACAAGGGCAAAAGGGCATAAGGAATATCAAACTCTAAATAAATATTTCTTGTGCGGGAAATATTTCATGTATTCCTTATACTAAGCCAACATAAGCACATTGAACTTATACTCTTCCACTATTGAATATTTTTGTAGATCTTACATATGGAATGGCTACACCAAACACAACCTATGGATCTGAAAATGACACAACTATCCATATGACATTGCCAACGTAAAGAAAGCAACATCGCTCACAAAAGATAAGTTGAAACTTGAATTGGACAATCTAAAACTAGAAATAGAATAAAAGAATATTCAAATCAAAGAACTTTTAAAGTCTAAAAATAAGTGTAACAACATTTGACAACAGGAAATTGATTTTTGTAGAAGTAAGATTGCACAAATGAAACTTGAAATAGATAGTAAGGATAAAGAGATATCCAGAATAAATGAAAAAAATGATTTTTGAGAAAAAAAACAAATGAGGAACTTTCGAAATTAGACAGAAGTATAAAAAATGTGAATCCTGCTATTGTTCCGCTGGTACCTGTACGGCCTAAATACCTGATGGCAGAACATGTAAATAGTAGAAATATTGCTGATAATAATCAATGTGAAGATTTTGAACTAGCCATGCAGGCTGACACAGTGTTATGCCTATGCTTATGTACAAGATAAGTCAAGATAAGTCAAGAAATAAAATATTATTTAATGGTTGATGGTAAAAGTGATATGAATATCTGTGATAGCCAAAAATATTTGGTAATACAATGGATGACAAAATGTTATATAAGGATATATGGAAAGAAAGGAAACATATATCAATCTATGTATGAATACTGGTTTTAAGATGCATGAAAATAAATTTTAAACAAAATAATAATTATGAATTTGGTGCTTTACCTACCTCTAGCATAAGGTTAAAGAGTTCATGTTCCTGTAGTCTCAAATATAACATACATCTTTCCCCAACAAGTAAAATAAAAAATTATTTATATCAAAATAAAAATAATATGCCCAAATTGTAAAAGAAAACAGGCTGAATCCTAATCGTCCCATAGATGGTTCAATTATGAATATTAATAATGATAACAAGATAAGGCCTAATGAAATAAAAAATGCATTCTCAATTTCTTTTAAAATTTCAGAAAGGAAAAATATAAAAGTAAACCATTATTATGATTCACGAAGAAAATGTGAAGCAATCTTGTGATAATGAAACATTGAGCACGGGCTGGAAACAAAAGTTTGCAGTGGGATTGACAATAGACAACTTGGCAATTTGCCATTGTGTGAAGTCTGGATGATCTAAATACCCAAAGCTCATGGGCCTTATTTGTGTTTTATACTTTTTCATCACCTTATATGCCATAGACTTTAAGGCAATACACCTCTATTCATAAGAAGATGCTACATCTGATGCTCTAAGCAGACTGGACCTTACACAATGTATTAGTCTCAATCCAATGCAAGGTACAACACAACAAGCAATTACAACTCAATACTTCACCTTTTGTAACCAAAGTATGCTTGGAGTAGCAGCAGAGATGAAAAGCATCCGCCAGACATGCATGAAGCAGCTGGCTGATCTGCAGAAGCAGCTGGACAATAAGACCCAGGAATGCACCCAGCTGTCCAAGGACAATGCAGAGTTGAGGATTAAAGTTCGAGCTAATCTGTCTCAAAACAGCTAATCCTCTTGACTACTGGCAGCAAGTCTAAAAATATTCATCAACTCGGGCAGAAATACACATATTGATTGTCAACTCTTAAACAAGGGCAAAAGGGCATAAGGAATATCAAACTCTAAATAAATATTTCTTGTGCGGGAAATATTTCATGTATTCCTTATACTAAGCCAACATAAGCACATTGAACTTATACTCTTCCACTATTGAATATTTTTGTAGATCTTACATATGGAATGGCTACACCAAACACAACCTATGGATCTGAAAATGACACAACTATCCATATGACATTGCCAACGTAAAGAAAGCAACATCGCTCACAAAAGATAAGTTGAAACTTGAATTGGACAATCTAAAACTAGAAATAGAATAAAAGAATATTCAAATCAAAGAACTTTTAAAGTCTAAAAATAAGTGTAACAACATTTGACAACAGGAAATTGATTTTTGTAGAAGTAAGATTGCACAAATGAAACTTGAAATAGATAGTAAGGATAAAGAGATATCCAGAATAAATGAAAAAAATGATTTTTGAGAAAAAAAACAAATGAGGAACTTTCGAAATTAGACAGAAGTATAAAAAATGTGAATCCTGCTATTGTTCCGCTGGTACCTGTACGGCCTAAATACCTGATGGCAGAACATGTAAATAGTAGAAATATTGCTGATAATAATCAATGTGAAGATTTTGAACTAGCCATGCAGGCTGACACAGTGTTATGCCTATGCTTATGTACAAGATAAGTCAAGATAAGTCAAGAAATAAAATATTATTTAATGGTTGATGGTAAAAGTGATATGAATATCTGTGATAGCCAAAAATATTTGGTAATACAATGGATGACAAAATGTTATATAAGGATATATGGAAAGAAAGGAAACATATATCAATCTATGTATGAATACTGGTTTTAAGATGCATGAAAATAAATTTTAAACAAAATAATAATTATGAATTTGGTGCTTTACCTACCTCTAGCATAAGGTTAAAGAGTTCATGTTCCTGTAGTCTCAAATATAACATACATCTTTCCCCAACAAGTAAAATAAAAAATTATTTATATCAAAATAAAAATAATATGCCCAAATTGTAAAAGAAAACAGGCTGAATCCTAATCGTCCCATAGATGGTTCAATTATGAATATTAATAATGATAACAAGATAAGGCCTAATGAAATAAAAAATGCATTCTCAATTTCTTTTAAAATTTCAGAAAGGAAAAATATAAAAGTAAACCATTATTATGATTCACGAAGAAAATGTGAAGCAATCTTGTGATAATGAAACATTGAGCACGGGCTGGAAACAAAAGTTTGCAGTGGGATTGACAATAGACAACTTGGCAATTTGCCATTGTGTGAAGTCTGGATGATCTAAATACCCAAAGCACATGGGCCTTATTTGTGTTTTATACTTTTTCATCACCTTATATGCCATAGACTTTAAGGCAATACACCTCTATTCATAAGAAGATGCTACATCTGATGCTCTAAGCAGACTGGACCTTACACAATGTATTAGTCTCAATCCAATGCAAGGTACAACACAACAAGCAATTACAACTCAATACTTCACCTTTTGTAACCAAAGTATGCTTGGAGTAGCAGCAGAGATGAAAAGCATCCGCCAGACATGCATGAAGCAGCTGGCTGATCTGCAGAAGCAGCTGGACAATAAGACCCAGGAATGCACCCAGCTGTCCAAGGACAATGCAGAGTTGAGGATTAAAGTTCGAGCTAATCTGTCTCAAAACAGCTAATCCTCTTGACTACTGGCAGCAAGTCTAAAAATATTCATCAACTCGGGCAGAAATACACATATTGATTGTCAACTCTTAAACAAGGGCAAAAGGGCATAAGGAATATCAAACTCTAAATAAATATTTCTTGTGCGGGAAATATTTCATGTATTCCTTATACTAAGCCAACATAAGCACATTGAACTTATACTCTTCCACTATTGAATATTTTTGTAGATCTTACATATGGAATGGCTACACCAAACACAACCTATGGATCTGAAAATGACACAACTATCCATATGACATTGCCAACGTAAAGAAAGCAACATCGCTCACAAAAGATAAGTTGAAACTTGAATTGGACAATCTAAAACTAGAAATAGAATAAAAGAATATTCAAATCAAAGAACTTTTAAAGTCTAAAAATAAGTGTAACAACATTTGACAACAGGAAATTGATTTTTGTAGAAGTAAGATTGCACAAATGAAACTTGAAATAGATAGTAAGGATAAAGAGATATCCAGAATAAATGAAAAAAATGATTTTTGAGAAAAAAAACTAATGAGGAACTTTCGAAATTAGACAGAAGTATAAAAAATGTGAATCCTGCTATTGTTCCGCTGGTACCTGTACGGCCTAAATACCTGATGGCAGAACATGTAAATAGTAGAAATATTGCTGATAATAATCAATGTGAAGATTTTGAACTAGCCATGCAGGCTGACACAGTGTTATGCCTATGCTTATGTACAAGATAAGTCAAGATAAGTCAAGAAATAAAATATTATTTAATGGTTGATGGTAAAAGTGATATGAATATCTGTGATAGCCAAAAATATTTGGTAATACAATGGATGACAAAATGTTATATAAGGATATATGGAAAGAAAGGAAACATATATCAATCTATGTATGAATACTGGTTTTAAGATGCATGAAAATAAATTTTAAACAAAATAATAATTATGAATTTGGTGCTTTACCTACCTCTAGCATAAGGTTAAAGAGTTCATGTTCCTGTAGTCTCAAATATAACATACATCTTTCCCCAACAAGTAAAATAAAAAATTATTTATATCAAAATAAAAATAATATGCCCAAATTGTAAAAGAAAACAGGCTGAATCCTAATCGTCCCATAGATGGTTCAATTATGAATATTAATAATGATAACAAGATAAGGCCTAATGAAATAAAAAATGCATTCTCAATTTCTTTTAAAATTTCAGAAAGGAAAAATATAAAAGTAAACCATTATTATGATTCACGAAGAAAATGTGAAGCAATCTTGTGATAATGAAACATTGAGCACGGGCTGGAAACAAAAGTTTGCAGTGGGATTGACAATAGACAACTTGGCAATTTGCCATTGTGTGAAGTCTGGATGATCTAAATACCCAAAGCTCATGGGCCTTATTTGTGTTTTATACTTTTTCATCACCTTATATGCCATAGACTTTAAGGCAATACACCTCTATTCATAAGAAGATGCTACATCTGATGCTCTAAGCAGACTGGACCTTACACAATGTATTAGTCTCAATCCAATGCAAGGTACAACACAACAAGCAATTACAACTCAATACTTCACCTTTTGTAACCAAAGTATGCTTGGAGTAGCAGCAGAGATGAAAAGCATCCGCCAGACATGCATGAAGCAGCTGGCTGATCTGCAGAAGCAGCTGGACAATAAGACCCAGGAATGCACCCAGCTGTCCAAGGACAATGCAGAGTTGAGGATTAAAGTTGCCACTCTGACTACAGAGGCCCAGCAGGCCAAATGGAAATCATTCACTGAGGGACCGAAGGAATAAGTAGTGAGTGATTCCATGTTGTCAAATGTTGACCAACAAAAGCTGCAGAATACTAAAGTGGTATCCCTGTCTGGAGCCCGGGTGGAGAAGGTCCAGGATGAGCTCCGTAAGCCACAGTACCACGGATCCAAATATGATCGTATTGTGCTCATGGCAGGGACAAATAATCTGAAGGATGCTAAAGACAAGCCGGAATCAATACCAGAAGCCATCAAAAAGTATTCTGACCTCATTGATGATGCTAAAGCAATCACAGAAAATGTGACAGTATCCAGTGTGTGCCCCAGGATAGATGAGGTGTCTCAATTTGTTGAACCCTTCAACAGCAATCTTCAAGTGTTGTGTGATGAAAAGGAGTGTGAATTTGTGAATCATACTCCCTCCTTCACTCTCGGAGATGGCACACCTAATGATGGCTACCTGATACAGGGAAAGGGACCTCACCTCACAAAGACAGGACTAAACAAGGTAACAAAGAACCTGAAGCTCAAGGTGAGAGATGGAGTTACGGATGTAACCAAGTCATACCACACAAAGCCACACACACCAAGTGGCAGCACTCCTGGTAGGAACAGAGGACCAAGACAAGCAAATGGCAATCATTCCCAGCGCCCCAAATTCACAAACAGGAGCAATAATACTGCCAATGGGGCAGTGCGCTCTGGATACAACATGCACCAGGATGATTATCAATGGGATGATTCTACTGGAGTAATGTACAACAACAGCGGATGTGTCCTCTGCAACGAGGGGGGACACAGCTCTTCGGAGTGTAGACACAGATACCGCGGACCAGTTATATGTAATCTGTGTCAGGCTGAAGGCCACAAGGCCAAGCACCATGTCTCCTACAATAGCCACTAGGGGGCAGGCCAAGAAGTGCTGCTGGCCGCTACAGCTGAGCAAGTAACTACTTAGTACAAAAATACCAGGATGTACCACATATGTGACTCAATAATTGCCCAATGTGACAAACAATTGGAATACTCACCTCGATCTCATAGTGTACAAATAGCTGAAACATGCATTTCTGGGAACACAAATGTAAGTGTTCAAGCATCAAATGCTGACAAAAGGAGACAGTGTGATTCACAGCATCATGATGATATATGGTATGAACTGAGGCAGCTTAGGATGAGAAATGCAAAGAATCTCATTATAGGATGCTTAAACATTAATAGTATAAGAAACAAATATGTGCATATGACTGATGTTTTTAATGATGATTTACTGGATGTTTTTACGATTTGTGAGAGCAAACTTGATGCCAGCTTTTATGCAGTTTTTAAACCAAATGGCTACTCAATATATAGACAGGATGATACTTCAACTAGTGGAGGAGTACTTACCTGGATAAGATGTGACATACCCCATAGACGCAGAGAAGAGATAGAGGAGATGAATGATGGAGTACAGAGTTTATGCATGGAAATACATATCAGGAAGGAAAAGTGGATTATTGTGTCCATATACAGGAAACCTGATGCCTCATTAGAAGTGTTCACAAATAGCATGAATAGAATAATAGATAAAGTACAGACTGAAACAGACATGATAATTGTGATTGGAGATTTTAATATGGATCCGAAGAAAGGGGATCTCAAGTCCAGAGTTGTATGTGATTTCCTGGATATTCATGATCTGAAAAACATCATTAAGGGACCCACATGTTTCAAAGGAGATCCACCCGGTATGGTAGACCTGTGTGTAGTCTCGAAACCTAAACGTTTTGGAGCCATAGTTAACTACAACTGTGGCCTCAGTGACTGGCACAATCTGATCGCTGTGCCAACCAAAATATCAGTCAACAGGAGAAAACCTAAGAAAATTATATACCGTACCTACAAACACTTTGAGGAAGCCACATTTGTAAAAGACATAGAGTGTATACCATATCATATAGCAGAGCTTACAGCACATTGCTGCTGGATGTTGTGAATAGTCATGCACCCATTAAGAAATGCATCATAACCAAGCCAAGAGCCCCTCAAATGAATAGCCAGCTACGGAAGACTATATATAGAAAGCAGATGGCACAAAATAAATATTGGAGGAACAAAAACAATAACAGAAACTGAGAAGACTTTAGGATTAAAAGAAACCTGTCTGTGAGCTTAAGTCGCACATCATTAATAAAGAATCTGAATGATAGATGTGAGGAAGGACCACAAAGTAGAACTTTCTGGCAAACAGTTAAGCCTTTTATGAGCTCCAAAGTAGAGGAACACAATGAAATTATGCTAAGAGAAGGTGACAAAATTATAACAGAACCACAAAGTGTGTGTGAAATTTTCAATGAATTTTTCATCACTTCAGTTGAAGGCATAGAAATAGATGAGAATACTGCTGGCATGGACATCCCGGAGATATTAGAAAGATATGATAATCATTCCTCAGTATGCAACATCAGAAACAATCATGATGGAAGAACTTTTAGTCTACAACCCATTACTCTCAGTGAAATGGAAAAATTTATCTCACATATAAATCCAAGGAAAGCCACAGGTTTTGACCAATTCCCACCCAAATTGCTAAAGATAGCAGGAACAGCCATTGCTCCACTCCGCACATCAGCAGTAAACCACACTATTACGTCAAGTCATTTTCCATCAGACCTCAATGTGCTGAACTATCACCTGTGTTTAAAAAAGAGGATAAATTGGATAAATCAAAATATCGCCCATTGAGCATATTACCATGTGTGTCCAAAATAATGGAACAAGTAATTGACAACCAAATTGGAATATATTTCAGGGATATACTAGATGTTAGTATATCTGCATACAGGAAAAGGTACAATACTCAGTCCATACTATTGAAGGCCTTGGAAGACTGGAGGAAAGCCCTAGATGAGGGTAAATATGTAGGCGCAATACTCATGGACCTGAGTAAGGCTTTTGATGTGATCCCTCATGGCCTTTTATTAGCCAAGTTAGGTGCTTATGGTTGTGATGACAACACTTTGTCACTGATGCATAGCTACCTTACCAATAGACAGCAAAGGACAAAAATTGGATGTGCCAAAAGTGAATGGAAACAGCTGACAAAGGGTGTCCCGCAGGGCTCCATATTGGGCCCGGCGCTTCTCAACATTTTTATGAACGATATGTTTACAGTACTAGAATTGTGTGAGGATTATAACTTTGCTGATGACAACACCCTCGGTGATGCACAGGAGACACCAGAAGAATTAAAAGTCTCACTGGAATGTGATGCAAACAATGTGACAGATTGGTTCACAGATAATGGCATGAAGGCAAATACAGGAAAATATCAAGGCATAGCTTTCGGCACAAAACCAGACAGACCAATCTCATTCACTGTGAAAGACACCATCATTGAATGCCAGGATGAAGTAAAACTATTAGGCATATATATAGATTCAGGACTAACATTCAACAGACAGATTGCTGCAATGTGTCAAAAGGCAGGACAGCAGACTGGTGCTCTCATGAGACTCAGTAAGATCCTTACACTGGAGGTTAAGCTAGCCATGTATAGAGCATTTATAACCAGTAATTTTAACTACTGTTCAGTTATTTGGATGCTGTGTGAACAGGCCAATATTAAGAAAATGGAGTCCGTACAATTGAAGGCATTACGTTTTATTTTTAATGACTTCGTCTCCACCTATGAGGAGCTGCTGGAGAGAAGCAATCAGCCCTCTATATCTGTACATCTCATCAGATCCATGGCTGTAGAAGTTTTTAAATGTTTAAATGATATGTCTCCTGATTATCTATGTAGCTTACTCACCAAACATAATGTGCCATATGAGCTCAGAGATGAGAACAGACTGGTCTTAAAAAAGTTTAGGACTGTGAGATATGGCAAAAAGTCTTTTGTGTTCCTCGGGTCCAAACTATGGAACTGTATGCCTATGTTAATTAAAAATGCAATTTCATTCCATCAGTTCAAGGAGAGACTCAAGGAATGGGATGGACCATGTGGTTGCTCCGACTGGAGATAGGGCAACAGTAACTATTGCCCTTGCTGCATTTGAGGCTATCACATGATTGTGATTTTAAATTCTATTTTTAATCACCATACGATGTAAATATTGTACATTATTCTTAGTCATTCAATAGCTTTGAGCTAATGTTTTATTGTTGACCAAAATGACTTGAAATAAAATTTTGTATTTGTATTTGTATTTGTATAACCATTACCGAATGTGAAGATCAATAACTGAGATATGTAGCCTTCCTTACATTATCAAAGAGAGATAAGTTGCTATCTGCCAATTTCATTTCTGAACATTTGGCTGCAGTAAGATACACACATGTTATGAATGTTATCAAGCCAAATTGTATTAGAGGTCTGTATCATCAGAGGCGGGATGCCTGTATCAGAGGTTAGATGCCTGTATCAGAGGCGGGATGCCTATATCAGAGGCTGGATGCCTGTATTAGAGGCGGGATGCCTATATCAGAGGCTGGATGCCTGTATTAGAGGTGGGATGCCTGTATCAGAGGTTAGATGCCTCTATTAGAGGCTGGATACCTGTATTAGAGGCTAGGTGCTTGTATTAGAGGTTAGATGCCTCTATTAGATGCTGGATGCCTGTATTAGAGGCGGGATGCCTATATCTGAGGCTGGATGCATGTATTAGAGGCAGGATGCCTGTATCAGAGGTTAGATGCCTGTATTAGAGGCTGGATGCCTGTATTAGAGGCGGGATGCCTGTATCAGAGGTTAGATGCCTGTATCAGAGGCGGGATGCCTATATCAGAGGCTGGATGCCTGTATTAGAGGCGGGATGCCTATATCAGAGGCTGGATGCCTGTATTAGAGGTGGGATGCCTGTATTAGATGCCTGTATCACGTTTAACCACCACTAAATAACTATATATTTGTTAAGATATTTTAGTCTAGATTATTGATAATTACCTGTGTTATTACCTGTGTTATCTTTTTGTCGAACTAACTGAAATATTAGAAAGATATGCTGAATAACTTAATATGGCTAAGAACTATGACTTTTGACAAATAAAGTTGGTTAAACCCAAGCCAATATTAATCAGTCAATCAGTACATATTATTTTATACTAAATGCAGAAATAGGTCAACCATATAGTGCTCCCTTGTAAGCATTGCACGTTCTGTTCCTTATCATGGTTAGAAATGTAGAAATAGGTCAGCTGTTAAGTTGTATGCTCTCTCATGAAATGTTTGTTTTCAAATGTAGGTTAAAAACATAAAGGTGGAAATCAGTATACAGTTTTGAAATTATTGTTCTGATCAGCCCTAAACCTGCCTGCTATCTTATAAAAAATTCACTTTCTTCTCCCGATCACTTTGAAAACTTGAGTTAATGGGTGTGTTAAAGAACCAGACTAGTGATTACACCTCACTTGTCTCAGTGGTTACCAAGAAAGACGGTTATTGCCCAAGGGTCTGTGTTGATTTTAGTTTAGTTTTCTATTAGTTAGGGATGCCATACAAATGATAGGAGAATCAGGTGCCACAGTATGTCACTAGCATTTTATTTGATTTAGAGAAAGCGTATGATACGACTTGGAAATTTAGGATAATGAGTGATTTATATGATATGGGTTTAAATGGTCGTTAAACCGTTTTTATTCAAAATTTCTTGTCAAATAGACAATTCAGGGTCCAAGTTGTTTCATCAGTTTCTGATGTACTTGATGAGAAAATAGGTGTTCCTCAGGGTATTCAATTATTTCTAATCCTATTTATTATAAATATGAAAAGCATAAAAAATTGTGTGAGACCTGGATTAAATTGTTCATTATTTGTTACTGATACTAATTAATCTTACAGGTCCACAAGCATGCATACTATAGACAGACAGCTCCAATGACATCTTGATAGAATACAAGTATAGGATGATAATAACGGATTTAAGTTTTCTTTAAATAAAACTGTATGTCATATGCACTTTTGAAAAAAATGGAAGGTTCACCCAGATCCTGATCTTAATTTAGGCCAAACTCAGATACCTGTTGTTGAAGAAACCAGGTTTCTTGGACTTATTTTTCACAAAAAATCATCTTTTATACCTCTCATTAAACATGCCAGAAGGCATTAGATTTACTGTGGATTCTTGCCAAAACCGATTGGGGAGGGGATCACAATGTTTTATTGCAATTATATACAGCACTGGTATGTGCTAAACTTGATAATGGGTGTATGGTATAAGGGTCAGCACATCCATTTTATAATGCCTTGATACCATGGAATCATCTTGAAATATAGAATGAGATAGAGAGACATCAATATCTGGGGACACAGCCGTCCCAGGATGTTGGGCAGTCGGTAGGTTCACCTAGTTCCGGTGGACAGCCCTCCAGACTGTCATCAAATGTCACCATTTTGATGAGGAGACTGACGATCTTCAGTTACCTGACCCAGGGCTACATTAGGCTAACAAGTGCAGGCTGATGCAATGCCCCACTCGCCGCAAATAGAGATGACGTGATTCCCTATGCTACGCAGGCAGGACATGCACAACCCTGAAGCAGGAGAAGATGCCACGTAGGCAATCCCTCACACAGATGCTCAGCTTTCCTTTAAAAGGCCCCGTATAAAGTATTGAACTAGGAGATGCGAGGCCGTTGGGATCGTTTCCTGGTCTGACTATTTATTTCGGTATACATAGGTAAAAACGTATGCGCTGGCTGGTGTAGAGGTTCTGAGGGGTTTTCCTTAATAATTATTTCTGACAGTCCACCCCCACCTTGTGAGTTTCTTAACATAATCTATTGAAGAGAAAAAGAAAAGGTTGAGAATTAAAAATAATAAATTGAAAAAACTTAGGTGCTTAGTAAATTTACAGTCATTTGACATAGAAAATACAATAGGTAGCACCTCTAAAGAATACTTTGAAAGAAACATGAATAATATGATAAACAATATATAGATCCAGAAGATGTGTTTCAGTTGTAGGTCTTGATGGGTGCAGGTCATAGGATATATACAAGTGAAGCTGCTGGAGGTTGAAGAGATAGTCATGCAGCAGGCTCACATAGTTTCTGAAGTGGGTCAGCAGGCAATAACACATGTATGTACAGCAACAGGAACCAGTATATTCCTGCATCAAGTTCAATTACAGATGTCCAGGAAAGTAGAGCAGGTAGGAAATAAAGTTACAGACTACTGTAGTTCATATATATGTATATATATAAAGCAAAGACCAGGTGATCCAATAATATAACATTATAGTATCTTCAATATATAAGTGTTCATCACTGTGAAGAAGGTAATTCATTATATCCTTGTCAGCCTCACATTGCTCCATTCAGGTTAGTATCATATTGATATATGCTTTAATACCTATGGAGGTATTTTCAAGAAGATAATGATGGTTGCCATGTATATATGTTCATATCTAGGTAGCATAAGCATGATAAGCCTCATAGGTAACACATAGGTATAGAAATGTTCTCTGCCATTGATATAAAAGTCACTTCCACAGATCGCAAATGTTCAATATTCTAGGATGTGGATGGTATCATATCTGTGCTGGGCGACATATCTTCTTCAGGAGTAGGTAGTTCAGCTTGAGGTGATGGTGTGGTTCTGCGGCGTGGCATGGAGCGTCGCGTTGATTGGCTCTGTCTGTTTCTGTCCAGGTTAGTGGTTTGGGGTCTAAAGGTCATGCCACGATATTGAATACCATCGGTCACAGTAACATCAGGAATATGTACACCTTCTCTTACCAGACCGATATATCCCACTATCAACTGTTGGGTCTTTAGTAGGATTAGGGTACTAGGGTTCTTATTAATTACCCGCTTCAATCGGTAATAGGCTAATGGTGTCAATGTAATTTTGTCAGGGAGTACTATTGTAACATCACTAATTGTGAGCATCAAGTCACCCCAATTAATGATTAGGTATGGAAAGGATAGAATCAAATCTTGAATGATATGGGATCCAAATAATCTGGTATCATGCAATGGAGCATCTATTTTGAAAATTTCCTGTATTTCAAAGGAGGTATCAGTATATATCAGTAGGCACACAGACAGTTTAGAGGTGTGTTTCTTATACAGATAATATATTGCAAGAGACAATATAAGGAGCCAACACAAAACCGCCATACCTAGAAGGGTTGTATATGAAATGTGAAAACTCTCATCAAAACCCTGTCCCCCATTTGCCCTAGTTGAACCAGGTATTCCTGATTGGGTCTCAGAGTGCCAGGGTAAGTGTGTTCCTGTTGCAAGTTCAACAGCATCTGCAACCCCTCCCCTGCCCAACAGAGACAAGAGGGAAAACCGTGATCGACACAAGAGGAAAACAGACAAGGCCAAAGCCAGTAAAGCGAGAACACTTGAGACAATTGAAAAGAGATGGGCAATGCCCAGATTAGGAAATATGCCAGTGGCCAAGGGTTTGTATAGGAGAGAAATCAGTGTCCTGTTTAATTCGAGACATAAGAATTGACAAATTTGAGTGAAATGTAGAGTCCAATGAACAGAGGGTATCACGGAAGTGATGAATGTCATCTAAATGAATTTTGTGCAAATGAGGCAAAAGGTGTTTGTCAAAAAGTAAACTACTATTCCAGGACTGGGGCAGAGCAGATGGAGTGAAATAAGCTGCCATATAAGCCAGATTTTCACCATAGAAATAGTGGGATTCTGAAATGTTCATGTCACAGTGCAGTCCAGAAGAAGGAGCTGACACAAGTGTGCGAGAGGTCAAACTACAATCACATGGCAGATGAACCAAACAGATACGCCCAGGACAATTTCCAAGTGAATGGGATAAATTAACATTTGGGCAGAACAGAATGGAATCATCCAATAGACCAGTCACAATAGCCTGACCTTCATATTGAAAGATTACAGGGTATGATGGCAGAGCCCTCACAGAGAAAGAACAGTGTGACATAATGTGGTCGAGATCATCTAAATAAAGGGAATTAACACAATTATTCGGCTGTAATAATGTGATTGACTGAGGGGAGAAACAACGTTTTATCTTAGTTCCCCGACACCCAAGTGCCAAGTGTCATAGAAATGGAGTACCTACCATCAACTGATACTGCAAAGATGTCAGATACCCCAGTTATCTCAGTTAGACTGAAGTTGTCAGGGCTTGCTACAGGGTGCACATATACCTGATATACATCGTAGGGTTGTAAAACATCCCATCTGTGTAGTGACAAGGCCACAGTGACTGCCAAGAACTTCTCACTATAAGATGCTAAGGTATCAGCTGACTGATAATAGTATGAGGGGTGTGTAAACATCAGCTGATGGCCAGAGCCTCCTAGCAGGTGAGAAACATGATTAATGACTTCAGTAAGAGTATCAAGTGGAACTAGGCCAACAGGTAAATGGGACCCCAACAAGGTCTCAACAGCTGTTAGCCATGTGGAAAGTACTGGCTGTACATGAAGTAATAACTGTAAGTTTGACGCGGTAATGTCATGAGCTAAAAGTATGGCATGAAATAGTTGAATCTCAATTTCTCTGAACGCAACTAAGGTGGAAATATATTTCAATATACCCCGATCAACAACATCAACAATTTAGTTGTACTTGTCAGTAAAAGCCTCTGATTTGTCAAAGTTTTATATCAGTTCTATTAACATTAAAAAACGAGCAATCCAATTGAGTATAATTGAATACAGACAATTGGTGAGGCCAAGGAATAGCAAACGTATAGTGGTAATTGTCATTTGTCAAAGTCACAGAACCCACAGGGTGGAATACGACTCCAAGCGATGGCAATATTCGGGGTTGTACCTCTGCAGTTGTCAGCCCCCATAAACTGACAACAACCAAGACTAGCGTCTGCAATATAATAAAGCATAATAATATAGAACCAATGTAGCAATGTATGTTCAGAACATACGTATGTTTTAATTTTATCATTTATTTAATAGATGTTATATTTTTAGGTACCTTTGAATAAAGTGAACAATAGTGTTACCAAGGTTCTATTCAGAGGTTCATTAGAGTCATAATATAATGTTGACACCCCATTGGTCTGGCAAGATATGAGCGCTACCGAAGAGTCCTTAGTCTCCGCCTTTTAGCGAAAAAAGAAGCTATGGAATGGAAGGCCTTTCTTACCTCAGGAGTCAAATCCTCAGCCTTTACCCAGGATTTCATACCCTTGGGTTCCTTCCATAAAACTTGGTAAATTCGGGATCTGGTTTTGGGAACATAACAGCTTTTTATTATTTTCTTGATAGCATACCACCCTGGTGGTAATGCATCTTCTGATGGGTTGTCCTCCATATTACCATCAGACTGGCCAGTATCCCCTGTCATATCATTCAAGACATCCTTTCCCTTAGGTGTCTCCTCTTCCACATTGGGTTTGTCAAGGTGAACAAATACTGGTTTTAGCATATTGGATTGAAATGTTGAGGGTTGTAGTAGCCCCGACCTAGCATCACGCAGTTTAAAATCAACACCTGAGGGAAGTTTGGATGAAATGAAACATGGACCTTTCCATCATGGCAATAATTTTGCCATACCCCTAGTGGTCCTGCCATGTCCCCTATTTCCAACGTATGCAAAAACCATGTCACCAGGTTTGAACTCGATAAGGTCCTTGGTTCCACCAGCACGATCATACTGGTGTTTTTTCCTGGTTTCATACTTTGCAACATTTTCAGTTACAAATTTGAGAGCTTCATCAAGGTTATGAGCAGTCTCTTCAGCATAATTTGCTGGATTTGGAGTTCCATCTGGTGCCACTCCAAAGTTGAATTGTATAGGGATAGTAGGTGGACGGCCAAAGGTTAAGTACCAGGGTGAAAAGTTTGTTGTAGTAGGGCTAATAGACACATTCATTGCCCATGTCAAGCAAGGCAATATTGATGGCCAGGAGTGCTTATTCTTGCAAATCATTGCTATAGAATCTTTCACTATTCTGATGTATCGTTCAGCAGCATCTGGGTTTGGATGAAATGGAGCTGTGGTCATGTGTCTAGTACCCCAAAGTTCATGGAAATTTCTCATCATTTCTGTCTGGAAACTAAGAGCATTGTCAGTCACCAATGTTTCAATTGGTCCATATGTAGAGGTATACAGTAGAAGACATCTAGCTACTGTTTTTGCTTGTTGATCATGGGTAGGATAGGCTGTTACCCTGTGGGTATAAGCATCTACAAGGATCAATACTGAAGTGTATTTCTCTGGGTAGGACTCTGGTAGTGTTGCAAAGTCCATACAAACTCTTTCCTGAGGATGGGTCACAACTGGCATACTGACCATTTTTGCTCTTCTCTTTGGAGAGCCTTTCCTTTCTTGGCATATCTCACATGCCTTACAGATTGTCTGTGTCTTTGATGCCATACATGTAAAGTAATAAGTTGTTCTGAGACTCTGGTAAGTTTTCTCAAATCCAAAGTGTAACCCTCCAGAACTCAGATCTGAATGAACAGCTTTTATGAGCTGATTTTGGACACAGAGTGGTACACAAACCACTTTTATGACCCCTCGTGTTTGTTCAGATGGTATCAACCTATGCAATATACCATCAAAGACTTCATAATTTGTACCTTCTAATATGATCTTGCGGGCAACTTTGTCATCATCAGGAAGTTTTCCTGTCATGATGTAGTCAATGTATGGCTGACAAAACCCATCTTTCATTTGAAGGTCAGCAAGTTTAGTTGGTGTAATGCCATCAATAGGAAGATCACATACAAGGAGACTTTCCTCATCAATGATCTCCTCTTGATCTGGTCTTGGTTGTTCAATGTCCATTTCTTCCAATGGAAAGCGGCTAATTGCATCGCAATTCTCATGGCTGGAAGCTTTACGGTGGCGTATGGTACAATTGTATGAACTTATTTTCATAGCCCATCTGGCAAGTTTACCAGTATGGTCATGTGCATTCAAAAGGTATCTCAGACTTGCATGGTCTGTGAGGATCTCAAAACGTGCATGTGAGAGGTAAGTATGAAAAGCTTTGAGCCCGTGGATTATAGCAATCGTCTCTTTTTCTGAGACAGAGAATTTACGTTCTCGGTCACTGAGGGTTCGACCTGAATAGCCAATTACTCGCTCCAGTCCATTCTGGTTCTGACTGAGTACTACACCCACACTGTGACAACTCGCATCGGTCTGCATAATGAATGGTTCTGTGAATATCGGAAATGCTAAAACTGGGCTACTGGTTAATCGTCTTTTGAGTTCTGAAAAGGCTTCATTCCTTTTTTTGGTCCATTCCCACTTCACACCTTTCTTGAAAAGTTCCCACAGACAGGATGTTAGCTCAGCATACTGAGGAATATAGCGAGCATAGTAATTTGCTAAACCTAGGAATGATCTTAAAAAACCAGCTTCTGATACATATTGGCCCAGAAATGGAACCTCCCTTCTGCCAAAGAAACATTTGAATGGATTGAGGCGAAGGTCATGTTGAGAATATCGGCTCAGAACCCTTTTCAAATTACTCAGCATTTCCTGAAATGTCTGACCCGTTATGATACAGTCATCCAAGTATATTAAGGCTATAGAACTGGGAATGTCCTCTAGGACCTTATTCATCATAGCCGAAAACATGCTTGGTGCGTTTGTGACTCCAAATGGAAGACGTATTGGTTGGTACAGCCCCATATGGGTGGTGAAAGCAGCTTTCTCACTAGCTTCCTCTGTAAGTTCCATGCAGCTATAACCAGACTTTCCATCAATAAATCCCCTGTGGGTGCGGGGATTAAAGAATAGCCCCACTGCCCCCCAGCATGTCGTAAAAGGCGACTAAAGGGGCGTTCTGTTTGCCGTGGGATGCAACCTGTGTCGGGGAGGATATGGAATCCTGACGGGCTGAGCACTGGGCTGGTTTGGCAGTAATACCGGTCCAGTTGCAACACGCCTGTCTTGGATCCAAATGTTCACCAGACAGGCAGATCAGATTAGGCCTGGATCTGATTTAACCGGCTTGTGGTATATTTCCTTTAATGTATTCTGGCTATTTTATTTTTATTTATGACAATTTTAATGTTTGAAATTTAGGAACAATTGATAAATTTTTGATAAATATTTCTCAAAAGGAGATTACTGCTGATTGGGTCAATCGAGGGATATAAATAAAATCCGAAAGGGTGGAGTTTTTATTCTTAGAGTATGTCATGTTGGGTATCCTCATGGCGTCAGGGCTTGGAGTTACCGGCCCAGAAAGGCGTCCCCTTGTTGGGCTCCGTGGTGGGTAGGGGACCTAACTGATGAAATTTAAAATAACACACATGGCGCAAAACAAACAAAAACGACCTAGGAATGACATAGATAGTGATGACGACTCAAATAAAACAGAAAAATGTCCGAGATTTTTAATTGCGGAAAGTTCCGATGCTGAACATACCCTGGCAAAAATGTCCCCCTTTGCAATTGCAAAGGGGATTCAAGGCATTGCCGGGGTGCCGAAAACAGTTAAAAAGATGGGAAGTAAGTTATTGATTGAGGTTGAGCGGAAAAGCCATGCGGACAATCTACTAAGATGCCGAATGTTGGCCACAGTTCCTGTTATTATAACGGCTCACAAAACTCTTAACAATAAAAAAGGAGTAATCAGATGCCCAGATTTAGTGGGAGTTTCTGAGGAGGAGATAGTGGATGAACTCAAAGACCAGGATGTTGTGCAATGTAAGCGGATATTTATAAAAAAGGATGGTGTCAAAATTCCTATCAATACGTTTATTCTGACATTTGAAGCAGCGCAGCTCCCAACATCTATTAAGGTTGGATATTTGAACGTTAGAGTTGATGTATTTATTCCAAACCCTCTGCGCTGCTTCAAGTGTCAGAGGTATGGACATGGATCTGATCGATGTAAAGGTGATGTAACATGTCCAAAATGTACCGCTCAGCACAGTGGAGACGATTGTTCTTCAAATATGATTAAATGTGTCAATTGCCAAGGAAATCATCCATCGTATTCGCGGAATTGTCCTTCCTTTTTGAAAGAGAAGGAAATTCAGCGAATACGACACACTGAAAATATACCTTTTCCAGAGGCACGGAAGCGAGTAGAAAGTTATAACACAACAAAGACATCTTATGCCAGCTCTGTAAAACCTAAAGAAACAAAATCAATAGCAATTCAGACCGAAATTACATGGCCAATCACTGACAAAAATTATTCCTTTTTTACAAAATCTTCTAAATCTTCAGCAACATCTACTCAGACTCAGACACCCACTATCCCAGTAGTACCTCAACCAACAACAACATCCACTGAGTGGATTCTTTCTGACCAACTTTTATGGGTCATGAACTGGTAGGTTAAATCTATGAACATTCATTCTTTTTTGAGATTTTGTACACTTCTATAGCCCAATTTGGTTCACCTTGTCTTTATCAGAAATCATTGATATGAATGTAGGCCTAAATATTAACTTTTATTTCTATATGGTAGGGTCGAGATTAAAAGCAAAGTGCAGCAAGAGACTTTGTGTAACACCGGATTTTTCCAATCCTTTGCTTTCAATGCTTGTAAACAAGACAAAGAATCAGAAAAAATTAAAAATGTTTGATGTGGAGAAGTCTCCACATGATCCAAAGCAAGGTACAAAGCATGTAGTTCTGCAGAAAAAATCGATGATTTATTTGGCAGACGTTCTGAATAAATATGATTGCCCTTAACAGCAGCTGCAGCAGCCTTCTCATCGTCAAATGATCCATCAGTGTATATACACTGATAGCCAGTGAAAATAGATTTAATTTCTTTATATCTATTTATATAAAGGGATGGATCTGTTGAGCATTTCTTTAATTCTGACATGGCTAGATTAATATTTAAAGTTGCATAGGTCCATGGAGGTGTTTCTGGATATTGAAATTTAGCTATTTGATTCGGATTTAAATTTAAGGATTGTAAAGATTCCTTGAGTTATTGAGTTCGTATAATATCAAAATCGATACACTCAATTAAAATATGTTTAATAGTCAAAGCCCTTTGACAACCAATACATTCAGGTTGATCTTCACCTTTAAGAAGATAACAGTGCGTCAAATGACTATGTCCTATCCTAATACGACTTAAAATTGATTCTTCTCTTTGGTTCTTTCTAGAAACACCTTTAGATTTACCAAGAACTGGCTTGATTTCATGTAACTTATTAAAAACAGCTTCATCCCATTGCAATTGCCATTTAGAATGAACAAAAGTTGTAATGTGCTTCTTAAACTCTGTATAGGGAATATCCATATGAATTGAACGCTTTTCCAATGCTGCTTTGGCAGCTTGGTCAGCAGACTCATTTCCCCGAATACCAATGTGGCTGGGAATCCAGTCAAAATGAATATCTTTATTATCCTGAGTACAGAGTTTATGATATCGTTCCAGGATTTTATAAATAAAAGGATTTTTCCAATCCTTTGCTTTTAAAGCTTGTAAAGAAGACAAAGAGTCAGAAAATATTAAAAAACCATGACCTGGAGATGTCTCTACGTGATCTAATGCTAGATATAGTGCATAAGGTTCTGCTGAATAAATTGATGACTTCCTTGGCAGACGTTCAGAATAAATATGATTGCCCTTAACAGCAGCTGCGGCTGCATTGTCTTTGCTGAAAGATCCATCAGTATATATACACTGATATTCAGCAAAAATAGATTTAATTTCTTTATATCTATTTATATAGAGGGATGGATCTGTTGAGTATTTCTTTAATTCGGACATGGCTACATTAATATTTAAAGTTGCATAGGTCCATGGAGGTGTTTCTGGATATTGAAATCTGGCTATTTGATTTGGATTTATATTTAAAGATTGTAGAGATTCTTTGATGCGAATGCCAAAAGTCGGTATTGTATTAGATTTACTTTCAAAAATGTCAACATAATTTGGATTAAATATGGTCTCATGTGCAGGATTGTCTGGACAAGCAGCAATTTTTGCAGCATACTGAAGGGCAAGCTTTTCTCTTCTTAAATCAAGAGGCAGTTCATCTGCCTCTACTGCCAAGCTATCTGCAGGCGTTGTACGAAATGCGCCAAGGCATAGTCGTAAACCTTGATTTTGTATAGGATCAAGCATTTTAATATACGATGGACGTGCTGATCCATATACCATACACCCATAATCAAGCTTTGAACGTACCAGTGCTCTGTATAATTGTAATAATACGTTACGGTCTCCTCCCCAGTCGGTATGGGCAAGAACTCGCAATAAATCTAAAGCCTTCTGGCATTTCTTTTTGACATATTTAATGTGAGGGATAAAAGATAATTTCTTATCAAAAATAAGTCCAAGAAACTTAGTTTCTTCTACAACAGGTATCCGAGTTTGGCCTAAATAAAGATCAGGATCTGGGTGAATTTTCAATTTTTTACAAATGTGCATACATACGGTTTTCTTTAGAGAAAATTTGAATCCATTATTTTCAGCCCATTCTTGTATTCTATTAAGGTGTTGTTGGAGCTGTCGTTCTATTGTATGCATGCTTGTAGACCTGTAACTCAAGTTGAAATCATCAACAAAAGTGAGCAATCTGTTCCAGGTCTAACACATTTTACAATGCTGTTGATTTTTATAATAAATAGGGTAACAGATAATATACTACCCTGTGGAACACCCATTTCCTGATCAAATACATCAGAAAGTGATGAGCCAACTCGGACCCTGAATTGTCTATTTGACAAGAAATTTTGAATAAAAAGGGGTAAATGACCCCTTAATCCCATATCATATAAATCACTCATTATTCCATATTTCCATGTAGTATCATAGGCTTTCTCCAAATCAAAGAAAATACTTACAACATGTTTGCCTTTAATAAAGCCCTCTCTTATAAATGTTTCTAAACGTACCAGATGGTCAATAGTACTTCTAGTTTATCTAAAGCCACTCTGTGCAACAGAAATATAAGCTGCAGTTTCTAAAAACCAAACAAGACGTTCATTTATCATTCGTTCCATTGTTTTACAGATACAACTGGTCAAAGCAATGGGACGATAATTATTTGAGTCTGATGAGTCTTTGCCAGGCTTAGGAATGCGAATAATAGTAGCTTCACTCCACGAAGGAGAAAAATCACCACTTTCCCAAATTTTATTAAAGATATCCAAAAGATGTCCAAGTGTCTGGTCAGGAAGGTGTTTAAGGATTTGATAGTGAATTTCATCAGGTCCAGGAGCTGTATCATGAGATTTTTCTAAGGCAAGTTTTAAATCTGATATTGTAAATGACCTATTATATTGTTCTAAATTATTAGAAATGAAATTCAGTTGTTTTCTTTCTTTCCTTTTTTTAATTTGTTGGAATTTTGCAGTATAGTTGTCAGAGGAGGAATTGTTCGAAATTGTTTGACCTATTGTTTTAGCTATTTCTGTGGGGTCTGTGATGGACTGACCATTTTTATTGAGGTGTTTAATCCTCAAACCACCTCCCTTCCCAGTAATCTTACGTACCATGTCCCAGCATTTTTTAATTGGCATTTGTGAGTTTAATCTAGAAACATAATCTTTCCAGCTTTTCTTTTTACTTATTTTGATAACATAGCGGGCCTTAGCTCTTTTAATTCTAAACTGATGCAAATTGTATTGAGTAGGTTGTCTATTAAATTTCTTTAGAGCTTTTTTACGCTCTTTGACAGCCTGTTTGCATTGGTCATTAAACCATGGTTTTTCTTTGATTTTGGAATTAGGCTTAGATTTAAGAATACAGCTATTGGCAATATCATAAAGAACGTCAGTGAATATTTTAAGGGGATCATCAACATCTTCAAATATTTCAAGAGTTATTTGGTTATAACAAGAGGTTTGAAATTTGCTCCAATCAGCTTTATGAAATTGCCATTTAATGGTTCTTTCATTGGGAGGGGGAAAGTGATTATTCAAAACAATGGGGTAATGATCACTACCCCAAAGATCCTCCTCAACTTCCCATGTATAATCTAGTAAAAGGTTTGGAGAGCACATGGAGAGGTCAATAGATGTCAGGGAACCTGTGGCTGGATGAAGATAAGTGGGACTATCATCATTCCACAAACATAAATGATTGTTATTTAAAAAATCTTCGAGTATCCGACCTTTGGCATCTGTGTTATCCTTTCCTCCCCAAAGATAATTGTGAGCATTGAAGTCACCAACAATTATACAAGGTTGGGGTAATTGAAGGAATAAATTATTAATTTCAATATTGTTAATTGGTTTATTTGGAGGTAAATATATAGAACAAATTGTAAATGTAGTGTGAAGTGTTACCTGAACAGCTATGGCCTGTAAATTTGTATTCAAAGTTAATGAACTTTGTGGTACAGAATTCCTGACAAAAATTGAAACTCCACCATGTGCTCTATCCATGGCATCTACAGTTCCATCTTTATGATACGGTTCAAATCCTTTTAAAGTCATGGTATTACCTTTAATTTTAGTTTCCTGAAGACATATAATATTTGCATTATACTTTTGGATCAAGAGGTCTAATTCTGACCTATTAGCTTGAAGTCCCCTACAATTCCACTGTAAAATACTTCCAATAGCCATCAATACTATTATAGAAATATAAAATAAATTTATGAAAATAAGACAGGGTTATTTGTTTCGATTGCGTTGGAGCTTAATGACTTGGGGTTCAGATAATTGGTTTGTTTCCATTCTTTCAATAGATTGTGATCGCTGAGGTACAGAGGCAGTAACACTACTGATTTTTCCATGTTTGATGGTTTTTGATTGCTGGTTATGATCTTTACCTTTTTTGTTTGGTTTATTTGATTTATTTGAAATAAATTCTC
This sequence comes from Amphiduros pacificus, assembly GCA_949316495.1. Classification (NCBI taxonomy): domain Eukaryota; kingdom Metazoa; phylum Annelida; class Polychaeta; order Phyllodocida; family Hesionidae; genus Amphiduros; species Amphiduros pacificus. The sequence goes on from OX439011.1 coordinate 5,902,543, forward strand.
CTGTAGGAAAATCTATCACTGTAGGAAAATCTATCACTGTAGGAGAGGATACAGGAGTCTGTGTAGATATATGAATTGGGGTATTTGTAATAGAACTATAATCCTTTTCATTAATTGGCCATGTAATATCTGTTTGAATTGAAATTGATTTCATCTCTTTTTTCTTTACAGTGGAAGCATATGAATTCACATTAGTGCTACTTTGAGTTTCAATACGTTTTCTTGCCTCTGGAAATGAAATATTTTCTGTATAACGTATTCTCTGAATTTCTTTTTCTTGTAAATACAAAGGACATTTTCTAGAATAAGTTGGATGATCATCCTGACAATTCACACATTTAAAAGATGGGGATTCACAGTGTTCACTGTCATGTTGACCAGCACATTTAGGACATGTTAAGTTGCCTTTACATCTGTCTGAGCCATGACCATATTTCTGACATTTGAAACAACGCAGTGGACTTGGAATGTATACATTCACTCTTACATTTAAATATCCAACTTTGATTGATTGTGGTAGTTGCGTTACCTCAAAAGTGAGAATATATGTATTGATAGGAGTTCTGATGCCATCTTTATTAATGATAATACGACGGCAGGCCACAACATTCTGATCATTTAACTCCTCAACAATATCTTGCTCAGATATTCCAGAAAGTTCTGGACATCTAATAACTCCTTTTCTGGTGTTCAGAGTTTTATGAGGTGTAATTTTGACAGGGATAGTTGCCAGTAAAGTGCATTTCAATAAATTATTGGAATGGCTCTTTCTGTCAACTTCAATCAATAATTTGTCCCTTATCTTCTTTATGTCCTTCACCTTTCCTGCTATTCCTTGAATTCCTTTCTCAATAGCAAAAGGAGACATTTTTTCAATTGTGCGTTCTTGATCAGTACTCTCAACAATTAAAAATCTTGGCCATCTGTTCTCATTCACATTCAAGTCATTATCCGAGTCCGTTTCCGTATCAGCCCTTTGTCTTTTTTGTTTGTTGGATGCCATATGTGTTTTGTTAATCATTCATTGCCCATGTTCCTAAGCCTTACTCTGACTCCTATTTTAATAATAGGGAGTTATAGATATGGGGCAGAGCCATCAGCACACCTATAAAACTCGGCTACATTAGACAATATACTCAAGAATACATAAAATGTACCCCGGATTGACCCGTTCGAGCAGTCAAGCTCCACACATCTGTCAAGCTAAACTTGTTGAAACTGCCATTAATTGTTTTGATAAATTTCTTTATATTACCATACATTTTCTCTTAAAAACATGTAGAATTAATCATTGATAATGTATCAAAATTATAAGAAATCTAAACTTTATTTTACTTTAGTTTTTAGATATGGGAAAATAAGTGGAGCTATATTCCACAAGCCGGTTGGACAATATCGGGCCCTAAAGTCCTCACCGTCTAGGGTGAATATTTGGGTTCAAACAGGTGTGTTGCAACTGGACCGGTATTACTGCCAAACCAGTCCAGTGCTCAACCTGCAGAACTCCATATCCTCCCCTTACGTGTCGCACCTCACGGCAAACAAGGCGCCATGGTTATTTTTTTCGTTCGCCTCTTACGAACTGACAAAAAAACCAGGGAGTAAAAAAATCAGAGGACCATTCTAACCCCAGGCCCACATGGGGGCTGTGAAATAGTCAGGACTGGTAAATGGACCAGGCAGCACACCAACCTTCCACTCATTGCTGTACAATGGAATAAGATCTTCATCTAGCTTTAAATCAACAGTAATATCAGCATTGCTACTGTTTCTGATTGGGAGTGTATCCCCTATTTGCAACACTCTCCCTTGATATCCACCAAACCCACCACTCACAAATGTAGATCTGCTACCAAAATACTCTGGCATGTCTATACTACCAAGAATACTGAGATATGACCGACAACCAGCTGTGGTAGAAGTATTTGGATTCACACAGACAACACTACCTGTTCGAACTTTTATGGCCTGCCATTGACTCTTGGCCTCTCTTTTCACCAAAATGCCCATGGGAGCTCCAGTCACTGCAAATGTGCTGTCACAATGGTAGAGAAGAGTTGGCCCTGTCATATGAATCTCGAGAACTGCTTCTGTCTCTCTGTTACCAACTAATACATTACTCAATCTACATGCAAGATGGTCCATAGCACCAGATGGAGAAATCCCAACCCTCCAAAGACCCTGCTTAGTACGGCCAGGCCAGTTTTGGACAGTAGTCATAAAACCTGGAGTTGAAACCTCAATACATGCTGGCCTAAATTTAAAATTATTTAACATGTGAGTACTCAAGGCAGCTGACTCAAATGTATCTGATTCAAGAAACAATCATAGGATCATAGACAGAGGAAATCTCACTGCCTTAATGTACCCCTGTGTCTACCCTAGTGTTCTCATCTCTAGTAATTTCAAATTTCAAAAATAATTTAGCCCATTTCTTCTCCCGGTGCAGCAGCCTCTCCTGCACTTGTTAAGGCATCACTCCCTGGTAGTATTTCAATATCTAACTTTCTTGCAATGCTTCTCGCTGAGATTTTATCAGTGAGTTGTATCATGTTAAGAGCTGTAGGACCATTGAATTTGATATAATTTTGGAAACATTTTTCTGGAAACTGTGAATCCTCAGATAAGAATCCCCATCCTGGATGAATAGCTGATCCTCCATGTTTTATTGCCTCTTCAACCAGATTGTCCACATCCGTATATGAGCCAATCATCTTCATCTGACATGCAAGGACGACTTGTCATGTTGAGTATACATGGTTATGACAGGGATTCCTAATTGCTTGCATGTTTTTATTATTCTGCAAGCACACTCTCCTCTGTTGGCAACTAGAATTTTTTTGTTACTCATTGTTAAGCTTTTGAGTTTAAGCAGGCGACTCCTGTCACAATAGTTATATACTGGTTGTTAAGTCTCAGATGTCATGCATTAAGTTGTGTATCTTATGTGACCCAAATCTAGTCTTGAGTAACCTACAGTAATGTTGAGTTTATAAATGTATATGTTTCTCCTTTGTTGGGTGATGGACTTATTTTGTAGACTCAGGAAACAAAAATTTCTTAGTTAAACTTTGAGAGATATATCTTTTAAATACACGGGTGAGACAGTCAAAACCATAATGTGATGGTGCAAGTATTGTTTATATGCAATGATTTGTTATGAAATAATTCAACTGTTACAGCATTATTCACAAAGCTGTGGCACAGTTGGTTAGAATGCCAGCTTATTACCACCAGTTCCTCTGTGGTGAATCAAAGATTATGGGTTTGATCCCTTCCACATATTGGGACAATTTTTATTTTGCTGAATTGATTATTTCATGACTTTGGATATCCTAACCTGACATTTCAGCCTTTATTACCAATTTACTAATTTTCCTTCCCCTTAATCTAGTAATGGCTAATGGAATTATTTGTTTTCATTCTGTATCCTGCTCCCCTGTGGGTAAGGGGATTAAAGAATAGCCCCACTGCCCCCCAGCATGTCGTAAAATGCGCCTAAAGGGGCGTCCTGTTTGCCGTGGGATGCGACCTGTGTCGGGGAAGATATGGAATCCTGACATCAACATGATTAAAAATGCACCTTTCAAAAAGTCAAAAGTAACTCGAGGTGGGGTTAGAGAGGACTTACCATACACATGGGCAGCCAAAAGATCTGAGCTTTTTAAAAAGTTCATTATACCTGCCAGACAGGACCAAGACATCCCGGGCCACGGGCCACGGGCCATGGCACTGTAGATTAGAGCGCCAGCTTATTAGCACCAATTCCTCTGTGGTAATTCAAAGGTCGTGGGTTCGAACCCCGGCCGTGCCTGGATTGAATTCAAGAAACAATTTCCCATATGAGCTGAGATCCGTGCCAAAAGGGTTAACCCGTTGTCCTTGTAAATCTGTGACCGGGTGGGTTGTCATGTCAAGGACCTGCGATATGACAATTCAGTGAGGCAGCACTATATCTGCTACAAGTAGGTCTCATCACGAAATGACTGAAATAATGTTGAAAGTGATGTTAAACCCCAAACAAACAAACAAACCAAGACATCTCTAATAATAATAATAATAATAATAATAACGATTTATATAGCGCTTTATCAGACCAGGTCTGCTCAAAGCGCTTCATTAAGATAGTGCTTTCTCTATAAAAAAAATGGTTTAAGTTTCTTTTTGAATGTTTCAACAGTTTTGCAGTTTTTCACTTCAAGGGGCAGGGCATTCCAATTCTTTGGCGCATATACCATGAAAGCCCTATCGCCATACGATTTCATATTAGTCATAGGTACTACGTATTCATTCTTATCATTAGATCGCAGTCCCATGCCTAGCTGTTTGTACTCTAATAACTTAGATAGGTATTTTGGGGCAAAGCCATTTTGCACCTTCCATGTCAGTAAAGATATTTTGAAATCAATCCTAGCCTTTACAGGCAACCAGTGGAGTTCCATAAGTTTTTGTGTGATATGATCTCTCTTTTTAAGTTTCCCCACTACCCTGGCTGCAGCGTTCTGTAATTTTTGTAGTTTAGCTAATTCACACTCAGGTAAACTTGCTAAAAGAGAATTTCCATAGTCAAGGGTAGAGGTAACAAATGCATGAGCAAGAGTGTTGGCAGTTTTTTCATCCAAACAATTTCTTATTCTTGATAAATTTTTTACATGAAAGAAACCATTTTAACACATTTTTTTGATTTGTGATTTCATAGATAGTTCTTGATCTAGAATAACCCCTAGATCCTTAACAGTATTTGATCTAGGAATTTTTGTTTCTCCTACTAGAATTTCATTAGGTACATTTTTTCTTCTGAATTCACAGCTTTTACCACTAAAAAGCATTTCTGTTTTTCCATCATTTATCTTCATCTTATTCTCTATTAGGAATTTTTTAACCTGTATAATACAATTTTCCATCTCTTTGCAAGACTTATCTCTAGTTTCTTCAGATTTGGGATCAATGGTGATGTACAATTGTGTGTCATCAGCATAGATATGATGCTTGAGACCATAGTTACCAATAATATCTGATAAAGGTTCCATATATGCTGTAAATAGTAAAGGTCCCAGAACCGAGCCTTGCGGGACGCCATATTTAATATTCATATTATCAGATCTTTTACCATCAATTATGACACAGTTTTCTATTTGATAAGTATGATCTAAACCATTTAAGGGCAATCCCTGTAATACCACATCTTTTTTCCAATCTATTCAGTAATATATCATGATCAATAGTGTCGAAGGCCGCTGATAGATCGAGTAGTACCAGCATTACCGTTTTACCATCATCAATATCCATTAAGATGTCGTTCTGAACTTTGAGCAATGCAGTTTCTGTACTATGGTACTCCTTATATGCTGATTGAAATAGACCCTGAATATAATTTCTTACTAGATGTCCTACAAATTGTGTAGCTACAGCCCTTTCTATTAATTTTGATAAGTAGGCCAGATTCGAGACTGGTCTATAATTTTTCTTTATCAATTCCAGGCCCGATTTCTTAATTAAGGGTCTAATGATGGCCATTTTCAGGTCATCAGGTACGTTTCCCAATGAAATTGACTTATTTATGATAGGCTTTATTAATGGCAATAAATTCCCCATACATTCATTAAGAAGCCATGTTGGGATGGGATCCAGTTCACATGACTTCTATGCAGATTCTTTAATTATATTTATGACTTCTGAGTCACTTAACAATGTGAACTTTTCCAACTGTGTATCAAATCTGACTTCCTCATTTAGTTGTTCGTTATTTTTATCATTTTTGTCTATAGATTCTCTAAGATTTGCAATTTTTTCTAGAAAATAATTATTAAATTCTGAGGCTAACTCCTTTTTGTCATTATGTTTAGGGAAAGGAGTGTCCTCTTTTGTGTGCAATAATTTGTTTAATATTTTAAATAATTTTTTTGGATCCGATTTATTTGAATTTATTATTTCCGAAAAATAATTGTTTCTCGAGTCTTTAATGATATTATTATATTTGTTCCTCTGTATTTTAAATTGTATTTTATCTGAAGAAAGACCAGTTTCATTATGTTTTCTTTCAAGTTTTCTTTTATTCCTTTTTTCTCTCTGTATATCATCAGATAACCATGGAGCCGGTTTCCTATTATTTATGGTTTTCTCAGCATTAGGAGCATGTTTATCTAGTACAATTGTCAGTTTGTTATATTTATCCAGTAAGTCATTGAGATCTGCATCTTTAAACCTGTCAAGATCAGATGTAACGAAGCAAACCTTGAGCTGAATGGAGAAAAGATCAACTCAGAAAAATCATTTGATGCCTTCAAACAACACTTTAAAAACACCTAGAGACGCTTAGCCAAAGACAACATATTCTCCAGTCTTCAATGTGACCACACTAAGACTGTGACATTATTTACTTTTTATAGAATGGTGACATTTCAATCAAAAATGCTTACTAGTAAATTGCTAACCATTAAATTGTCCTCAAATCAATTAGAGGCAAATCTAGAGATCCCAAAGAATAATCATAATGCTAATGTTTTGCAACATTTCATACTTCTTTTTATATACTACAAAACTTCACTTCACTGTGTCAGATATTGTTTTATATTTTTCTTTTTCACTTTTTCAAGCAAATGTATATAGATGTATGATGAATGAGACGGATCGCACGGGTATTATGTACAAACCAATCATATAGTGTGAATAGCACAGACACTGATTTCCTTCAGTTCTATGGTGGAATTGAATGTAATTCTCTTAGCCATGTACTAAATTTTGATGAAGAAGGATCTGATGTAAATGAAATACAGGTGATAAATCACTCTGCTTATTATGATAATGAAACACTTCACAATTGTTTACAATCAAAAAGTAGCCAATTTTGTATTCTATGTACCAACATTGAATCTGTTAAATCAATGTTTAATGAACTTGAAATATTCATTAATGTTCTTACTGATATGAATTTTTCCTTTGATGTTATATGTCTTCAGGAAGCAAGATTAGAGGATCACGATGACATGTCAAATATTCAATTGGAATGTACTTTTCAAGGTAAATCCTGCAGAAAGGTGGTCTTCTTAATATATACTTACACACTAGATACAAGCATCATGTTAGGCTATCTGTAAATAAGTCTAGTGTGTGGGAAGGCCAATTTGTAGAAATATATGGTGGGCGTTTAACAAAAAATGTCATTTTAGGAAACATCTACAGGCCACCAAGAGATCTTATTGAAAACTATAGAGTGTTTAATAATGAATTATCAGATTTGATAAACATGTATGAATATGAAAATAAGGAACTGATATTGAGCTACTCAAAGTAAATGAAAAAGATTCATACATTGAATTCTTTGATACAATCACAGGTTTTGGTCTTTTTCCAAAGATCACGATGCCAACAAGGCTTCAAAATAGACCCGGTACACTGATTGACAATTTCTTTTGTAAATATAGTGAAGGTACTATTGAGGCACAGCAGGTATAATGATCAAGACATTTTCTGATCACCAGCCTTATTTTATGTGTATGAATATGTTAAAACAAAAAGCTAAAGAAACAATCCATGTAGTTACCAAACACACTGATCATGACATCAATAGGTTTACTTCTGAGATATCAAAATGTAATGTTATGCACAATTTAGATTGTGATCCGTTGGCAATGATAATTATACCTTACTTAGCAATGCACTAGTTAATGCAAAAAACCAACATCTACTATAAACTAGTCAAATTCAATAAACATAAACATAAAAAAACTAAATGGGTAACACATGGCATTATAAAATCTATTTCATTTAGAGATAAAATGTATCACAAGTACAGAAAAACATCACCAGATTCAACAATGCATAACACTTTAAAAGTAAATCTTGCCACATATAATACAATCTTAAAAAAAATGTATTATGAATCATGTCTCAACACATATTACCTGCGCAAAACCTGGTCCACCATAAATTATGTTTTAAATAAAAATAATAATAAAAGAAAATTTCCGAATAGTTCAAATGTGATGACCCAAAAAAAAGCGATAAATTAGAAATTACGAATAAATTTAACCATTTTTTCACAAATATTGGCCCCAAACTTTCAAAAAAAATTAAAACTGTACAAAATATCAGCTTTAAAGATTACTTAAAATGCAAATATAAGACAAAATTTCAATTTAGACAAGTAGGTGCAGACACAGTAAACAAAATAATTGACAAACTAAAGCCTAAAACAAGCAGTGGATAGGATGGACTTTCCATGAAATTGATCAATATAATTAAAGCTAAAATAACTAATCCTCTTACAGTTATTATAAACCAAATGCTAAACACTGGTATTTTTCCAGATAAACTAAAAACAGTCAAAGTGATACCACTATTTAAAAAAGATGATGACAGCATCTTTGACAACTTCCGTCCCATCTCTCTCTTACGTGCACTGTCAAAAGTTTTTGAGAAAGTAATCTTTGACCAGTTGTACACCTTTTTTCAAGAACAAAAGCTATTGTACTCCAGCCAATGTGGTTTTCGTTCAGAGCATTCAACCGAATTAGCTGCCTTAGAGTTAGTAGATCATGTTATACAAGAAATAGACAAGGGAGATGTTCCTATAACTGTTTTTCTTGACCTCTCAAAAGAATTCGACACCGTGGATCACAAAATATGACCGAGAAACTTAGATACTATGGCATCCAGGGTGTCTCACTTGATCTGTTCAAAAACTATTTGTCAGACCGTATGTCGAATTTAAAGGCACACAATCTGAAACATTAAACATAACCACTGATGTCCCACAGGGATCAGTCCTAGGACCTTTGCTCTTTATAATCTATGTCAATGACATTGAATGTGTCAGCAAAATATTTCAAATGATTATTTATGCTGATGACACCACTTTGAACACCACGCTTAAACCGTGTAAAATTGACAAAGACCATGATTAAAACTGTATTTTCATACATGATGAGTTAGGAAAGGTTAGTGAATGGCTAAAACAAAATAAACTATCACTCAATGTTCCAAAATCAAAGTACATGATTTTCTATAGTCCCCAAAAACAAGTTGAATCAGTACAAATAAAAATAGACGGTGTTAAAATTGAACATGTACATGATTTCAATTTCCTTGGGATAGTTTTAAATGAACACTTGAACTGGAGAGGCATGGCCAATGCCCCCCTCTATTTTCCAACAATCCCATCAATTCCAACAACACATATATCAATTCCAACAATTGATTGAAGTGTACTGAAGAAATTTGATAAATCAGATCTATCTTATATGTTATATTTATCTAGAAATATGGTTGTATTCTATAAAGGAGAAGACTTTGATCAATTTGAACAAACTATCTGTGTGTGTCCATCAATTCCAACAATTCCAACTATCCCATGAACCAATATAATTCAATATTGATCATACCTTCAGTAAGTATTCTATGTACAGACCTGCACAGTCCACAAGCTCTGTACATTTTACTACAGCTATCTGGTCAACCCCATATTTCTAGAAATGAGAAGAATCTGATGTATCTGAACAATTCCATCTTTGGCAACTTCTTATAAATTCCAACAATTCTATCAATCCCATCTATAGCATGTCCTGTCCTTCTGTCTTGATAAACTGGAAGAAATCCATCTATCTGACTTTCCTTACCCACTAATCTATTGATGGTGTGGATGAGGCCCACCTATGGTGAGTTGTGTAATTAATGACTTTATTGTTTCTATCAACCATTTCAATCAGCCCCCTTGTACTTGTTATAATCAGAATCAGATAAATCAGAACTAATGCATGTCTATTTGTAATCTACCCCTTGACTCTTACCATCCTTTATGAACCTTTTAATGCTTTGGGGGTCTGTCAGGAAGGGGGATGAAGCTCAGTCAAATCTACTCCATACACTTATCAGAAACGCATGAATGACTTAATGGATTCCTTCATGTCTGCATGTTTCCCTATAAAAAAATGGGATATGTCTGGACAATACACTCTAAGCATATTTTCTATAAATTTATTTTCATAAACAGTTACCAATGATGTTAAGATGAATCATATTTTATCCAATATCTAAGTCGACAAACTCATATTGCTCAAAAGATCAAGAATGCATTTGTGGAATGATAATCCTGTCCTCTGTATGTGTTAATTGGTATTATGTCATGCCACCTGGGGTACCCACATCTACCCTCTGGCCTTCCCTCTGCTATTACATACACCACCCAACTTGTGGTCAATGGTCTGTCAGAGCAAGATATATTCCTGCACTTTGAGGACTTGGTGCCACATCAAAGCATAACAGTGTGAACATTATGTAATAGTAAACATAGGACAGGGTGTTCCTCTGACTATGATGGCACAGATATAATCCTTTCATGTTAGCTAGAAATCTGCACATCCCTACAGCACACTAATTGATGTCTGCAGAGTTGTACCTCTTCAGTTTTTGTTCAAATTGTCCATGACTGACTAGCTTTACTGTATGTTGTCAAGACATAAACTAATGATCCTGGTAATATGTCAGATGTGCAGAGCAGATTTAGAGTCTGTCACCAGCAGGTCAATTGTGTGGCCCTGTATGAGGCTCTCTTTGTGGGATGCACGTTAGTACTACAATGACTACAAGAAGTAGTTACCCACATCATTATCTTGCATGGGAAATTTAGACAAAAGCTTGTAGGTGGATTTATTAAAAGCTAGATGTGTTTTGTTTGCCCTCACAGTAGGGTGGTTTCATGCCCCTGTGCCAGCAGATATGACAATCAGCCCCTTGTCCGATATTATCAACGCCCCATGAGGTATTGCTATCATGTTTACCCACTTCCAGAATTTGCCACCTCCAGATATATATTACTCTCAACTCTCAACCATCTTTTCTGCCAACATCCCAGTATAATTTTGTGACAATTAGAATTTTGATGAAAGCATGAAAGATCGTTATCATTTTTTCATGGATTTACCATTTTCAAAAGAAAGAAACTTAAAGATGTATTAATAGATATGCTAATAATTATATGATTTCTAGAGGTAGTTTTCCAGCAAAGATTTGTATATTGCAAAATATTATGTCAAAGAAATAAAGTAAAAATCATCTTGATGAGATGATGTATAACAGTAACATTCTAAGATCAAAATGTGTACAAAATATCACCAAGTTACAAAGCAATCTGATATCATGTGGCATCAGTGGAGTGTCCATGGTGGTGGAGCATCTGTCACACCTCGCAACTTTATCAATTATATAGGGTCTTTTCTGAATGTTAATCACAACATTTGACAAGGTGGTGTGCTTGATAACTAATTCTGGGTGATGAACCCTGATGACTTTATTGCCCCATTTAGCCACATGTGTTCTGTAGAATGTAAGTCAATCCACATTCAATTGATGGGATAGATATACATATTGTTGGAAAGATGGGATTGATGGTGAATTGCTTGGGCCTTTGGCCATGGATGGAACTGGAAAAGTCATATTAACTATATAGGAAACAAAATGAGCAAAGCAATAGTAGGTATCTTAAATAGACTAAAGCACTTCATGCCACTAAACATTAAACTCAACTTTTACTACTTGTTGATCTACTCACATATAAATTATGGTATTTTAGCATGGGGATTTAACAGTGAAAGAATTGTTAAACTTCAAAAGAAAGCTGTTCGCATAGTTTCAATAAGTAAATATAATGCTCATACTGAACCCATTCTAAAAAATCTAGGATTACTTTAAATTAAAAATGCCTTTAAATTAAGCCAACTTAAATTTTATCATAAACTTGTAAATAACAGATTGCCCACTTATTTTTCATCTCTTCAAATTAATCCAAATCAAACATTATATGATCATAATACTAGGCGACAGAACAACCTACATATAAATAGAGTCAATCATGAGTTTGCCAAAAAATGTATTTGAAGCAGTGTACCTTTACTTGTAAATGATACTGAAAGTGTAATTATAGACAAGGTGTATACACATAGTTTACCAGGTTTCTCCACATATGTTAAGAAAATGTTCATAAATAGATATATAGAATCTTGCTCAGTAATAGATTGTTATATATGGAAGAGAAATGGATAGTATTATTTATGTGAAACTATTCACCAATGTACTTCAATCAAACATATACTTGAAACCACCATAGACTGAAGCTCAAACATATCATGAAAATATTATAGTGTTTATTTTCCACAAGAATTGTTTCTTGTCAATGATTCCCATTCCTAAGCCTGGGAAAGACTCGTCAGATTCAAATAATTATCGTCCCATTGCTTTAACCAGTTGTATCTGTAAAAAAATGGAAGGAATGATTAACGAGCGTTTAGTTTGGTTTTTAGAAACTGCAGCTTATATTTCTGTTGCACAAAGTGGCTTTAGAAAAACTTGAAGTACCATTGACCACCTGTTACGTTTAGAGACACTTATAAGAGAGGGTTTTATAAAAGGTGAGCATGTGGTTAGTATTTTCTTTGATTAAGAGAAGGCATACGACATCACATGGAAATATGGGATAATGAATGATTTATATGATATTGGATTAAGGGGTCATTTACCCCTTTTTATTCAAAATTTCATCACTTCTGATGCATTTGATCAGAAAATGGGTGTTCCACAGGGTAGTAAAATATCTGTAACCCTATCTATTATAAAAATCAACAGCATAGTAAATTGTGTAAGACCTGGAACAGATTGTTCATTATTTGTTGATGATTTTAATTTATGTTACAGGTCCACAAGCATGCATACTAAAGAAAGACAGCTCCAACAACATCTTAATAGAATACAAGAATGGACTGATCATAACGGGTTTAAATTTTCTTTAAAGAAAACTATGTGTATGCACTTTTGTAAAAAATGGAAGGTTCATCCAGATCCTGATCTTTATTTAAGCCAAACTGGGATACCTGTTGTCGAAGAAACCAAGTTTCTTGGACTTATTTTTGACAAGAAATTATCTTTTATTCCTCACATTAAATACGTTAAAAAGAAATGCCAGAAAGCATTAGATTTATTATTGGTTCTTGCCCATACCGATTGGGGAGGGGACTGTAATGTTTTATTACAATTATATAAAGTGCTGGTACGTTCCAAACTTGATTATGGGTGTATGGTATATGGATCAGCACGTCCATCATATATTAAAATTCTGGATCTTGTACAAAATCAAGGTTGAAGACTATGCCTTGGTGCATTTCTTGGCAGTAGAGGCAGATGAACTGCCTCTTGATTTAAGAAGAGAAAAACTTGCCCTTCAGTATGCTGCAAAATTTGCAGCTTGTTCAGACAATCCTGCACATGATACTATATTCAATCCAAATTATGTTGATCTTTTTAAAAATAAACCAAATACAATACCAAATTTTGGCATTCGCTTCAAAGAATCTTTACAATCTTTGAATATAAATCCAAATCAAATAGCAAAATTTCAATACCCAGAAACACCTCCATGGACCTATGCAACTTTTAATATTAATGTAGCCATGTCAGAATTAAAGAAATGCTCAACAGATCCATTCCTTCATATAAATAGATATAAAGAAATTAAATCTATTTTCACTGGATATCAGTGTATATACACTGATGAATCATTTGACGATGAGAAGGCTGCTGCAGCTGCTGTAAAGAGCAATTACCTCGAATGGTGGACGACTTTTTTTCTTGAACGTCTCGTTAATTTTAGAATCGACTTGTGACATTGGTGTTTAATCGGCAAAGTTCTCGAAAGTTCTAGTATTACAATCAATAGAGGTGTGCAAAACTATCTGAAAAGCTAAATCAGCATATTTTATCTTCTTCTGGCGAAACTTAGTGAGTATTGACTTACCTGGTGAATCCTCGCTCAGTCTCAACCTGAAATTCATAACAACGCTTATAGCAAAATAACAACGTTCCTTAAAACCTCGGAAAAATTTCTGACCTTGAATCTCCAACTTGAATTACATCACTCGGGCAGGCGTGTAGATTAAACTCTACTCTGGTGACAAAACTCGCTACAAACTCGCTCCAGGCACTGAACTCCTCACAAACGATTAACTTTTTAAAACTAACGGCCATACTCGTTCAATTGAACTTCTGCCGCCGGGCGTACAACAAGCTCAGTGAAATTTCTCTTGTGGAATAGCAACAAAGTACTGCAAAACCTGAACAATGGAAGGTCGGAATACACTTATAACGTAATCGAAAATTAACGGTAAGAATTAGTTATAGTCATTAACTAATTTTTTTCTCTTCTCTGAGGTGCGCAAAATAGGAAGGAACTTAATCTATGAACAAAATAACACTGCTCCAATATCAACAAAATCTTTTTGATACTGAATCTTCATGGCAGTAGAAACAAAAGTGAAATACACAAACAATCGATTACTACAATATCAACAACATTTTTTGATATTGAACAAACATAGTAATTGAATCTAATTTGAATCTCTACTAGCAAGGTAGCATTATCCATTACCGGTAAGGTAACGTGATAAAACAACTGAACCTCTGAACAAAACTAACACTGCTCCAACATCAACGAAATCTTATCTTCATAGCAGTAGAAACAAAAGTGAAATACACAAAAAAATCAATTACTACAATATAAACGAAACTTTTTGATATTAAACCAACACTGTAATTGAAACAAACTGAATCTCCGCTGGTAAGGTGACATTACCGGCAAGGCAACAAGTTAAAACAAACAATATTGAAAACAACAAGCCACGTTATCAAACAAAACAAATAAAAAAAAAAAAAAAAAAAAATATATATGAACAGCAATTGCTACGATATCAACAAAATACTTTGATATTGACATATAAAAGAAATTGAAAAATATAAAATAAACGTGTTATCTTTGTACATTGTAATCTTTGTATATTTTGCAGAATAGCGACAATCACTGTGATAAGCAGGAGAAAAGCATATACATCTAGCCAACAGCAAAATAAAACAAAGTAAGGTGAGAAAATTGATAGTACTAAATCATAACAATATGAATTCAAAAACAGATTGCGCCACTGGACAAAAATACATTATATACAATAAAAGTGATTACTGCAGATTTCTATTCCAGGAAAAATAAGACAAAATATAACAAAATCTGGTGGGAGGGCTACCTAAAGTCTGAAAGTACCTATGAACCAGAAAGAAATATACCATCAGAATTAGTAAGGGATTATTTAACGTTGAAATATAAAAACAATCCTAACTCAAACAAACAATTCAATTTGCAGATGGCAGCTAAACCACAAAAGAAAACACGATCAGCCCAGAACACCAAGAACTGGGCCGATGAGGCTGAAGGGAAAGAGGTACTTGATTGGGAAACTAGTCCACCCTCATCACCACTCAGGTTGATTTTTTCCTCTGACACTGAAAACCCTGCTAGTGAGCAAGACGTTGGAACCCACATAAACGAAGAACTAGATGGGATGACGAAAGCAGAACTGAAAAAAGCACTGAAAAATGAAAAGGAAGAACTGGAAAAAATTAGGAATGAACTCAGAAACCTAAAACTGGAAAAGGACACTCTAGTAAGGAAAAACAATCACCAATTACAGAAACTAGATGAGTATAAAGTAAATGAACAAGATCTGCAGACAAAACTAGTAGAATTAGAGAAGATGAATAGAATTCAGAGCTCAGAGATGAGAGATCAAAATGAGAAACTAGTAGAAAATGAGAAGAAAATCAATGCTATAGCAAAAGAACGATCATCCATAATTTGTGAACCAGAAATGACTAAGAGTAAGGTACTGTACATAATGGGTGAAATGTACATAGGCATAACAACAGGTCCTAGGTATGATGATCGCATAGGTGACGCCAAAAATAAAATACACAGTATTCATGCTCTTAGAGAAACATTGAAGGATAGTGATTTCAAAAATGACTTGAGTAGTTATGCGGCAGTAGTTATCTACCTAGGTCTGCAGGAGATAGTAGATGGGGGAGATGGAAGCACGGTGTTGAGTACACTTATGACGGAGATACATGACATGGCGAAATATGTATCATGTCAGATCTTTGTATGTCAGCTTCCCCCCATCTCTATGAACAGCACTGACAAACTCATCTATTCACACACTATGTATAACATTGATATTCAAAATGCAAAATGTACTTCAAAAATCCTATTCCTAGCCAATCCTCCATCAATCACAAAACCATCGGCTTCAAAGGTTGTTACATCCTCCACAAATCACTCCCTACTTCCTGAAATGTACAAAACATGGTGCGACAGCATCAATAGTAGGATAAAAATGAGCCACGGGTAATTTCCCATAGATGTAGACACCCATGATGTGACCTCAGAACAAGAGTCTAGCTCAGATGATGGTGACGCTGAACTTTTGTAGATTTCTCAGACGCAGACTATCCGGATGAAAAAGTTGAAACAGAAGTCCCAACTGATGCAGCATCAATGCTCATAGGTAGGGGAGGTGAGAGTATCTAGAAAATGGAGACTGATAGCAACACTAAGATTAGGAAAATAGAAAAATACAAAAAAAAAAGAAAAAACCTCACACATGGTCATCAGGGGCACCCCCCTGGGGATAGCTAAGGTCCTCGTCAGCATTAGGGATAAATTGCAAAAGTATGAGGAACAAAAAAAGACACCCTGTCAACAACAGGCAGAAAACCACCAGCAGCCCCAAGGCCAATCCCAAAGGTCATAAAAGGCACCGAAAAAAATGACGGTGTCCCAGTGAAGCTAGAAATGGGCAAAACCTTAACCTTATTGTAAAACATAACATCATACAATGTTGCATATGCAAAATGTCAATGAGAAGCAAAATAAAATGTGTGAATATGAAAAATGTGAAATCAATTGTTGCAAACATTAAAAGTAAAGTGAAAACCACAGTAAACATGTTTCAACACTGTATAGATGAGAACAGAAATAAAAATGAAGAATGCTATTCAATTAGTGATGTGTTATATATTACTGAAAAACTGGCATGTAATTGTGTAAATGCCCATAAAAAAAATTTAAAATAAGAAATAAAATGATCAGATTAATTCCTCACCCAAGAAAAATAAAACCAGGGCCTCATAGTCTAGTTTCACGAAATGGGCAATTGGTCATAAAAAATCTCAACAAAATAAAACTTTTAATGAATGAATGAATGGTTGCTTAGAGGCACATCAACCACTAAGGTTATTTAGTGCCTAAAAATGGTAAAAATGAATGAATGAATGGTTTCACATTGACACAATAAAGTGCCAAAACAGTAAAAATAGAAACGTAATATTGACTAGAAACAAAATTTAAAATGTTAATACAATATGTAGATAACACAAGAATTGATCAACTGTGAACAGCATTTATATAATATCAATCAAATATAATAAATATGTATAATTTGTTTAAAAGACTTTATCAGTATGATGTTTTGCAGTTCTTGATAAATAAGTCAATGACATAAATAAACAAAAGCTCTGCCCTTAAAACTGATTATAAAGTCCTACGTGAGTTAAAAACGATACTATTACAGAATTATCTACAGTATCAAATAACGTACGAAATTTTGTACACCTTTAGTTTTGCCTAGAATGGGCTTAATTTCATGTAATTTATTAAAAATAGCTTCGTTCCAGCGCAACTGCCATTTAGAACGTAAAAAAACAGTAATATATTTCTTAAACTCTGTATATGGAATAAGTAAATCTATTGGGCGTTTGTCCAATGCTGCTTTGGCAGCTTGGTCAGCGGCCTCATTTCCATGGATTCCAATGTGACTGGGGATCCAATAAAAACGTATTTCTTTATTTTCATCTGTACAGAGTCTATGATACCGTTCAAGAATTTTGTAAATAAAGGGATTTTTCCAATCCTTTGCTTTCAATGCTTGTAAACTAGACAAAGAATCAGAAAAAATTAAAAATGTTTGGTGTGGAGAAGTCTCCACATGATCCAAAGCAAGGTACAAAGCATGTAGTTCTGCAGAAAAAATCGATGATTTATTTGGCAGACGTTCTGAATAAATATGATTGCCCTTAACAGCAGCTGCAGCAGCCTTCTCATCGTCAAATGATCCATCAGTGTATATACACTGATAGCCAGTGAAAATAGATTTAATTTCTTTATATCTATTTATATAAAGGGATGGATCGGTTGAGTATTTCTTTAATTCTGACATGGCTACATTAATATTTAAAGTTTCATAGGTCCATGGAGGTGTTTCAGGATATTGAAATTTAGCTACATGATTCGGATTTAAATTTAAAGATTGTAAAGATTCTTTAATGCGAATGCCAAAAGTCGGTATTGTATTTGGTTTATTTTCAAAAAGATCAACATAATTTGGATTGAATATAGCGTCATGTGCAGGGTTGTATGGGCAAGCAGCAATTTTTGCAGCATACTGAAGGGCAAGCTTTTCTCTTCTTAAATCAAGAGGCAGTTCATCTGCCTCTACTGCCAAGCTATCTGCAGGCGAGGTACGAAATGCACCAAGGCATAGTCTTAACCCTTGATTTTGTACAGGATCGAGCATTTTAATATATGATGGACGTGCTGATCCATATACCATACATCCATAATCAAGTTTGGAACGTACCAGTGCTCTATATAATTGTAATAAAATATTACGGTCCCCTCCCCAATCAGTATGGGCGAGAACCCGTGATAAATCTAATGCCTTCTGGCATTTCTTTTTTACATATTTAATATGAGGGATAAAAGATAGTTTTCTATCAAATATAAGTCCAAGAAACTTGGTTTCTTCGACAACAGGGATTCGAGTTTGGCCAAGGTGTAGATCAGGATCTGGGTGAGCCTTCCACTTTTTACAAAAGTGCATACATACTGTCTTTTTCAAAGAAAACTTAAATCCATTGTTATCAGCCCATTGCTGTAATCTATTTAGGTGTTGTTGGAGCTGCCGTTCTATTGTATGCATGCTTGTTGACCTGTAGCTTAAGTTGAAATCATCAACAAAAAGTGAGCAATCTGCTCCAGGCCTCAAACAATCAACAATGCTGTTAATTTTAATAATAAAAAGGGTGACTGATAATATACTACCCTGTGGAACACCCATTTCCTGATCAAAAATATCAGAAAGTGATGCACCCACTCGAACTTTAAAATGTCTGTTTGATAGAAAATTTTGAATAAAAAGGGGTAAACGACCCCTTAATCCCATATCATATAAATCGCTCATTATCCCATATTTCCATATGGTGTCATATGCCTTTTCTAAATCAAAGAAAATACTCACCACATGCTCACCTTTTATAAAACCCTCTCTTATAAATGTTTCTAAACGTACCAGGTGGTCAATGGTACTTCGAGTTTTTCTAAAGCCACTTTGTGCAACAGAAATATAAGCTGCAGTTTCCAAAAACCAAACTAAACGCTCGTTAATCATTCGTTCCATTGATTTACAAATACAACTTGTTAAAGCAATGGGACGATAATTATTTGAATCTGATGAATCTTTGCCAGGTTTGGGAATGGGAATGATAGTGGCTTCCCTCCATGAAGGAGGAAAATCACCGCTTTCCCAAATTGTATTAAAAATATCTAAAAGATGCCCAAGTGATTGGTCAGGGAGATGTTTGAGGATTTGGTAGTGAATTTGATCAGGTCCAGGAGCAGTATCATGAGATTTATCCAAAGCAAGTTTCAAATCTTCTATTGTAAATGATTTATTATATACTTCCAAGTTATGGGATATAAAATTTAGTTGGTTTCTTTCTTTTCTAGTTTTTATTTGTTGAAATTTGGCAGAATAATTATTGGATGAGGAATTTTTGGAAATGGTTTGACCTATTGTGTTACCTATTTCGGTGGGATTTGTAATTAATTGGCCATTATGATTTAGATGTTTGATCCTTGCTCCACCTCCCTTCCCAGTAATTTTACGCACCATATCCCAGCATTTCTTAATTGGTGAACGTGTATTTAATTTAGAAACATAATCTTTCTAGCTTTTTCTTTTGCTTATTTTAATAATGTAACGGGCTTTAGCTCTCTTTATACGAAACTGGTGCAAATTATATTGAGTTGGCTGTCGATTAAATTTTTTCAGAGCTTTTTTGCGCTCCTTGACAGCTTTTTTGCACTCATCATTAAACCAGGGTTTTTCTTTAATTTTGGAATTTGACTTTGATTTGGGAATACACCCATCAGCAATATCATACAATGTGTCTGTAAAAACTTGAAGAGGATCATCTACATTTATTAAAATTTCTGGAGTTATTCTATTAAAACAGGATGTTTGAAATTTTGCCCAATCGGCTTTATGAAACTTCCACTTGGGGATTCGTTCGTCTGGTGGAGGAAAATGGTTATTTAGAATAATGGGGTAATGATCACTACCCCATTGATCTTCCTCTACTTCCCAGGAATAATCTAAAAATAAATTTGGAGTGCACATGGAGAGATCTATTGATGTTAAAGAGCCTGTAGCAGGATGTAAATATGTCGGGGAATCGTCATTCCAAAGACACAAACTATTATCATTTAAAAAATCTTCTATTATACGTCCTTTGGCATCTGTATTATTTCTGCCACCCCAAAGATAGTTGTGAGCATTAAAGTCACCAACTAACATATATGGCTGTGGCAGCTGGGTTATCAAATTATTTAAATCTGTAATATTAACTGGCTCACTAGGTGGTAAATATATTGAACATATAGTTAATGTATTGTGCAGGGTAACCCTAACAGCAGAAGCCTGTAGATGAGTATTTAATGTTACTTTACTTTGGGGGATACAGGATTTAACAAAAATAGAAACTCCGCCATGTGCTCGGTCCATAATATCAATTGAACCGACTTTATTATAAATCACATATCCCTTAAATGTTGTGGAATTATCTTTGAATTTAGTTTCTTGTAAACAAATTACCGATGCATTATATTTTTGGGCTAATAACTCCAGTTCTGGCCTGTTTGTATCAAATCCTCTACAATTCCATTGTATGATATTGCCGATAGCCATTTTAAGTATAATGAGAAAAATTATATGATTCAGCATAATGACTTATTAAGTTTACGATTATGCTTTGAGTGCACAGGAGTAAAATTCACATCTGAAGGATCACCTGTGTCCATCCTTTCCAAGGATTTACTTCTATTTATCTTACTTTTCACTTGATCTTTGCTTTCTTTTTTGTCTGATTTATGTATTGGTCTATTATTATTGATACTTTTATTATTGGATGATGTTGAGGGAGTTTGTGAAGAGGGTTTAGTGGATGTTGCTGTTGGTTGAGGTATTACTGGGATAGTGGATGTCGTGGTCTGAGTAGATGTAGCTGAAGATTTTGAGGTTTTTGTGAAAAAGGAATAATTTTTGTCATCGATTGGCCATGTAATTTCGGTTTGAATTGCTATTGATTTTGTTTCTTTAGTTTTTACAGAGCTGGCATAAGATGCCTTTGTTGTGTTATAACTTTCTACTCGCTTCCGTGCCTCTGGAAAAGATATATTTTCAGTGTGTCGTATTCGCTGAATTTCCTTCTCTTTTAAAAAGGAAGGACAATTCCGCGAATACGATGGATGATTGCCTTGGCAATTGACACCTTTTTATTATATTTGAAGAACAATCGTCTCCACTGTGCTGAGCGGTACATTTTGGACATGTTTCATTACCTTTACATCGATCAGATCCATGTCCATACCTCTGACACTTGAAGCAGCGCAGAGGGTTTGGAATAAATACATCAACTCTAACGTTCAAATATCCAACTTTAATAGATGTTGGAAGCTGCGCTGCTTCAAATGTCAGAATAAACGTATTGATAGGAATTTTGACACCGTCCTTTTTTATAAATATCCGCTTGCATTGAACAACATCCTGGTCTTTGAGCTCATCCACTATCTCCTCCTCAGAAACTCTGACTAAATCTGGGCATCTGATTACTCCTTTTTTATTGTTGAGAGTTTTGTGAGCTGTTATAATAACAGGAACTGTGGCCAACATTCGGCATCGTAGTAGATTGTCCGCATGGCTTTTCCGCTCAACCTCAATCAATAATTTATTTCCCATCTTTTTAACGGTTTTTGGTACCCCGGCAATGCCTTGTATCCCCTTTGCAATTGCAAAGGGGGACATTTTTGCCAGGGTATGTTCAGCATCAGAACTTTCCGCAATTAAAAATCTAGGCCATTTTTCTATTTTGTTTGAATCATCGTCGCTGTCTATGTCATTCCTTGGTCGTTTTTGTTTGTTTTGCGCCATGTGTGTTTTTTTATATTTCATCAGTTAGGTCCCCTACCCACCACGGAGCCCAACAAGGGGACGCCTTTCTGGGCCGGTTACTCCAAGCCCTGACGCCATTAGGATACCCAACATGACATACTCTAAGAATAAAAACTCCACCCTTTCGGATTTTATTTATATCCCTCGATTGACCCAATCAGCAGTAATCTCCTTTCAGCAAATATTTATCAAAAATTTTAAAATTATTCCTAAATTTCAAACACTGAAATTATCATTAATAAAAATCAAATAGCCAGAATATATTAAAGGAAATATACCACAAGCCGGTTAAATCAGATCCAGGCCTAATCTGATCTGCCTGTCTGGTGAACATTTGGATCCAAGACAGGCGTGTTGCAACTGGACCGGTATTACTGCCAAACCAGCCCAGTGCTCAGCCCGTCAGGATTCCATAACCTCCCCGACACAGGTCGCATCCCACGGCAAACAGGACGCCCCTTTAGTCGCCTTTTACGACATGCTGGGGGGCAGTGGGGCTATTCTTTAATCCCCGCACCCACAGGGGAGTAAAACTTTTAAACCTAGAAATATTAAATAAAAACAAATTTCATATAAACCCTGAACTTCTATATAATAATGAAGATGAAAACACATTGACATTAAACTTTGAAGGTGTTCCCCAAGTAGACACTCTTAATGGAAACAGTCTAAAAATAGCCAGACGATCACGTGGTACAAGCAGTTTCTTCTGTAAGGGGATTCCCGCCAGGATGTCAAGAAGTAAAACGCTGATTTTGAACTCAACACATAACATAATCCCTTGCTCAATCGCAATACACCGAAAGTATAACATTAAAAAGGTGAGGCAAGGAAATGCAAACACATATCCGTAAACAAATGGCAGCTACGCTGGATCAAAAAATCGAATCGATCGAAGCGTGGCCACTGATTGGACGCCCGAGAATGCGTGTCTATGAACACCTGAGGGATACCGAGCCAAATGACGTCACCAGTGAGCTGAGTGGAATTTCGCAAACAGGACATCTTAATGCAATCAGTCGCAAATTAACGCAAATGAATAATAAAAACAGTTATAATAAAAATGAGAGAATTGAATATAAAGGTAAAAATCTAAATGCTTGTCTACATATTGGTTCGTGTAATATTCAAAGCATTTCACATAAAATACTAATAGTAAAAGATTTTTTTGAAGAAAACAACTTACATGCCCTTTTTTTATAACGGAAACGTGGTTGCATGAACTGGTAGATGAGAGGATTCAAAATGAACTAGAAAAGGGTGGCCTAGAATTCATCTCACGTCTTAGGATAGGTCGCAGGGGTGGTGGGATTGCTCTACTGAGTAGACAGGAGCTCATTTTTGTGGTAAATAAAATAAACCCCCCAACCGTTGACACTATGGAATTAATGGAAACCTCATTAAACCTGCGTAGAAAAAAACTAACTTTTGTCACCATCTACAGGCCAGAGCCATCTGGTGGAAATAAATATACCTACTCTGAATTCTATGATGAATTCACACAACTGGTGGCCCATTATGGGTCCTTTAATCATGAAGTCATTTTTTTGGGATTATAATTTTCATATGAATAAGCCCTGCAAGCCCGATGTCATAAATTCAATGATATACTATCAACATTTGATATGAAACAATGGATAGATGAACCAACCCACAGACTGGGAAATACATTAGACCTCATAATCACTTTCAAGGGAAATAGGTTCATTTCCAGACACTCTGTTGATGAGTATGTATCGGACCATAAGCTGATACTAATGGACTTAGACATAAACCCCCCAAACCGGCAAAGAAATTGATAAACTACAGGAATTACAAAAATATAAATTTAGTCAATCTAAGGGATGATATAAAAATGTCTATGTGTGAAGAAAAAAAACTGGGAGAACCTACCTCTAATCGACATGGTAAATTACTATTATGAAAAACTTACATCCTTAATGGATAAACATGCCCCTATCAAGGTTGCAAATGTATCCAGACGTAAACCGGCACCTTGGATGATTGAGTCCGTTAAGAAGGAAAGGACGATGAAAAGAAAATATGAAAGAAAAATGGAAAAAACTGGCTTGGAGATTGACAAGGAAATGTACAATGCCCATAGAAATAAATATAATTCTATGCTGAAATCTGCACAATCTGAATATTTCTCAAACCTGGTTGCAGAAAACAAACATGACCCCAACAATGTTTTTCAAGGTCCTGGATAAAGTCATGCACAAAAAGGATGACACCCCCATGCCAGTGTCAAACAGTGAGATTACACAAGCAGAAAAACTTAACGAATTCTTTATTGATAAAATAGAAACCATTCGCAAAAATATTGATGAAAACTCAAGAACTGCAAGTTTGCCACCAGATGTCACTGCACAAGACAATGATGGAATACCCCCACCTACGGATAGGCCACCAGATGGCACTGCACAACACAGACACGGCAATTTTTAATAAATTTATGCCTCTGACAGTAAATGATGTGCGTAAATTGTTGAAAAGTTCACCAAAGAAGTCATGTGAACTGGACCCTTTTCCAACATGGCTACTACATGAGCTCATGGATGTCCTTCTACCAATCATAACACCTATAGAAGTATTAGAAAATTTGAAAATTGCTATAATCAAACCTCTACTGAAAAAACTGGGTCTGGAACTCATTGAGAAGAACTACAGACCGGTCTCTAAGTTGAGCTATGTCTCCAAACTCACAGAAAGGGCTGCGGCGAACCAATTGATATCACATCTAGAAAAAAATGGCCTTTCTGACAAATTTCAGTCTGCCTACAAAAAGTATCATAGCACTGAAACAACACTACTTAGAGTCCAAAATGACATCTTGCAAGATCTTGATAAGAGAAAAATGGTAATTCTCTTATCTGCTGCATTTGACACTATTGACCATCAAATGCTATTGGACAGACTTGAAACCAGATACAAAATTACGGAAAATGCACTCAAATGGATCAGATCTTACCTACAAAATAAACAACAATGTGTTAAGGTAGGATGCAAGAGATCCTCAGCTAAAACAATTAATTACGGGGTACCTCAAGGGTCAGTCTTGGGGCCTATCCTCTTTACACTATATATGTCACCTCTGACAGATATACTATCCAAGTAAACTACCATATTTATGCAGATGACACGCAAATTTACATCCCCATTGACCACACTTCAAATCACAATGCTGAATTAAGTATGAACAACCTGGAGAGATGTAGACAGGAAGTCCGAGCTTTCCTCATATCAAATAAAATGAAAATAAATGATGGTAAGATTGAAATGTTGGTATGCCAACAGGATACCCAAAAATACCCTATCTACTCCTCACTAAATCTGGGCGACTCCATTATAAGGCCCTCAAATAAGGTAACTGACCTTGGCATCATCTTTGATAAAAAAATGGATTTGAAGGCGCAAATAAGAAAAATGTGTAAAAATGGGTACTATCATATGAGAAATCTATCTTCAATCAGACACTGTCTAGACGAGAAGACTGCAATAACTCTGACGCATGCATTCATCACATCTACTCTGGACTATGGAAATGGCCTGCTTGCTGGACTCTCTAAATCTGAAATCAAAAAATTGCAATATATACAAAATGCGGCAGCAAGAGTTGTGACAAAAACTCGGAAGTTTGATCATATCTCACAAAAACTAAAAGACTTACACTGGCTGCCTATACATGCCAGAATTGAATTTAAAATACTTCTGATTACCTTGAAGGCGTTAAATGGTAAGGCGCCATCTTACCTAACTGACCTCCTGGAGGTGAAGACCGGAGAACGTTTTCTAAGATCAAATGATTGGACTTACCTCTGTGTGCCAAAAATGCACCTGAAAACAGTGGGGAATAGGGCCTTTTCCTACATCGGCCCCAAATTATGGAATGACCTTCCCACTGACCTCAGAACATGTTTATCAGCTGACCTCTTTAAGAGGAAACTGAAAACACACCTTTTCAGAACTCATGTTCTGGAAAAAGCGCTATGAACAGACTTGTCTGGTATCAGCGCTCTATAAATTACTTATTATTATTATTATTATTATTATTATTATTATTATATAATTCAGAACGTCTGCCAAATAAATCATAATTTTTTTCTGCAGAACTACATGCTTTGTACCTTGCTTTGGATCATGTGGAGACTTCTCCACATCAAACATTTTTAATTTTTTCTGATTCTTTGTCTTGTTTACAAGCATTGAAAGCAAAGGATTGGAAAAATCCCTTTATTTACAAAATTCTCGTACGGTATCATAGACTCTGTACAGATGAAAATAAAGAAATTTGTTTTATTGGATCCCCAGTCACATTGGAATCCATGGAAATGAGGCTGCTGACCAAGCTGCCAAAGCAGCATTGAACAAACACCTAATACTTTTACTTATTCCATATACAGAGTTTAAGAAATATATTTCTGTTTTTTACGTTCTAAATGGCAGTTGCGCTGGAACGAAGCTATTTTTAATAAATTACATGAAATTAAGCCCGTTCTAGCCATAACTAAAGGTGCTATTAGATTTAACCGAAGAGAAGAGTCTGTTTTAACCCGTATAAAAATAGGACATAGTCATTTGACGCACTGTTATCTGCTTAAAGGTGAAGATCAACCTGAATGTATTGGTTGTCACAGGGCTTTGACTATTAAACATATTTTAATTGAGTGTATCGATTTTGATAATATACAAACTCAATATTTTAATGTGCAAGGTTTACATACATTATATGTAGGTACTTCTGTGATAGTATCGTTTTTAACTCACATAGTAATCAGTTTTAAGGGCAGAGCTTTTGTTTATTTATGTCATTGACTTATTTATCAAGAACTGCAAAACATCATACTGATAAAGTCTTTTAAACAAATTTTACATATTTATTATATTTGATTGATATTATATAAACGCTGTTGATAATTCTTGTGTTATCTACATATTGTATTAACATTTACATTTTGTTTCTAGTCAATATTACGTTTCTATTTTTATTGTTTTGGCACTTTAATGTGTTGATGTGCCGTAAATAAACCAATCATTCATTCATTCATTTTACCATTTTTAGGCACTAAATAACCTCAGTGGTTGATGTGCCTCTAAGCAACCATTCATTCATTCATGTCTAATAGTAGTGGGCTCTGTGTTGTTATTTTGTATTGGTATTTGATGTTTCCAGTTTTCTATTGTGCTATATTTATTCAACTCTACTAGAGTTTGTGGTCTTGACAAATCAATGAAAGGTAACTGTGGTCTTGTTTGAACATCCTTTGTCTGTGATGTTGATGGCTGGGTTTTTTCTGTTTGTTTATTTTTTAAACCATCTGGAAAAATATCTGGAATTCCATATTGTGTTCTTGTGCATAAGCTCTTGTCACTCTACGTGTGGGATTTGGTGCAGATCCTACTGGGTATGCTATTCTAATTCTGAGATAGAATACCTTGCACATTGTGGTCCTAAAACCCTACTTGTGAAAGATATTGGAACTTCTTTCCCATTTTTGGATCTGGAAAAGTGCTCCTCCTCCACCTGTTATTGTGGTGTCACTGTTAAATATGAATTTGCCTGATCACTTTTGAGTCTGTTTTTGATTTTGTGGAAATTTGAATGGTTTCTTATCCTTGTTCACCATATCTCATGTCCTATGAATATAATTCTTGACTTAAATAACTGCACTTTGGATGGGCTGATTTTCAAATAATACTTTTATAATGCTTGCAAGATAGATGCTCTTTTATGGATTTGGAATAAATGCACAAATCGTCTGCAATACCCAAACAAAACTTGTCTGATTCCCATTCGAAAGTACTCTTTTTGCTGAAATATTGAGTGGTTGTGAAATTTTTGCGTATCCCTCTACAAATTGACGGTAATAACCTGACAAACCCAAAAACGCTCTAACATCTTTGCAAGAAGCGGGGACGGGGTAATCATCAACAGCCTTTGTTTTAGAGGGATCGACCTCTATTCCATTTACAGATATGATGTGACCCAAGTATTTAACCTGTTTCCTAGTAGTAAGCTTCAGCTTAGCCTTACGGAAGCGCGTAAAGACTTGAGTGAGGTCAGCTAGATGGCGTTCGAAGGAAGGGCTGTGGACGAGGACATCGTCCAAATATATGAGACAGAGATCAGAGAGGCCTTGTAACACAGTCTCCATGAGTCTTTGAAATGTCGGGGGTCCATTCGTAATGTATTCGTAAAGCCCACGATGTGTGATGAAGGCAGTGAGTGGTCGGGAGTCAGGGTGGACACTCACTTGATGAAAACCGCCCATGAGGTCAAGTGTACTGATGTGAGTTAATTTACGAGCTTCCAAACTGTCTAAAGTGTCCTGGATATGTGGCAGCGGGAAGGAATCAGGGACAGTGACCTCGTTTAACTTCCTAAAGTCTATGCACATGCGATATGAAACGGTACC
This sequence comes from Amphiduros pacificus, assembly GCA_949316495.1. Classification (NCBI taxonomy): domain Eukaryota; kingdom Metazoa; phylum Annelida; class Polychaeta; order Phyllodocida; family Hesionidae; genus Amphiduros; species Amphiduros pacificus. Next base: position 5,931,116 of record OX439011.1, read on the forward strand.
ATCCTGAGCTGGTTTTTCTGCCAAAACAGCGGGGAAAGCCCACAGACTATTGGAAAGTCGGATGATATCTTTGTCCAAAAGGCATTGCACCTCTTTGTCTATAATGCCACGTAGTTTGTACCTGGCATGATAAGGCCTTAATTTGATGGGACTAACAGAACCCTTGAGATAAATAGTATGCTGTACAACATTTGTGTCCCCAAACTCACCATCTCTAGTCGTAAATATGTCACTAAACGAAGAAATGAGACGTTTCAAGGAATCTTTCTGGCTAGAAGACAATTCTGAATTCGTGAGGTCTTTTTTATGATGAGGGTTAGGGTCAGCGGGGGTAGTGGAAATAGGGGCCACTCCTAGATCGTCTGCACCCTCAGTCGGAACGGCACCCCAAGTAAGATCAAAGGTGGGAAGCTCTTGTAGCTCAGAACCCAGGGGAATCGGGTCAAAATATCCGACTGAGACACCTTTTGGTAAAGTGACAGCGTTTTCCCCCCTGTTCATCAATCGCACAGGAACCCTCTGGTCATCATGAACGGTGGCGAAAACTCTCGCCATGGCAATCGCAGGGTAGGAGGGCAATTCACTCTCCATAGTGCAAACTCCTAGAATGCCGGACATGTTACTAGACTTAAGTCGAGCATGAGTTATGTATTCTGACTTAGCTGGGATTCTGATGGTTTCGGACAGGCGCAACTCACGCTTCAACTTGAAAGCAATACCACGTTGCGCGAAATCAAGGACTACGCCATAAGCAGTAAAAAAATCTCGGCCCAATATTACGGGGTATTGCAAATCAGGGACTACTTGAAAGCAAACATTACATAGCTGATCTCCAATAAATAAATCAAGATGAGTCTGAAAATAGATGGGAACAGAACTACCTTCCGCAACAACCACTATTCTGCTGTCTGACACTTGTTGTGAGAAGGAATTATCAGGGCATAATTCATGTAGGGAGGCAAGAGTAATAATACTATGATGTGCGCCCGTATCTAATAATGCATCAATGGAGCTCAATTTTGTTCTAGTCGTGATTCGACCATCCTGGGAAAGAGGGAAATATTTAATATCATTGTCTGAAACAGCAGGGATTTCCTCTGGTGTAAATATGGGGCAAACAGGCACTTGAGCATCTTCCTGTGGGCCAGGAGGACTAGAGGACATCTCTGCGAAATAATAGTGAACCTTGTTCAATACGTCTGATTTGCTCTGATTTATTTCTACATTAAACGAATCACTACTCCTATCACTTGGCTCACGGGTCGAGACAGGAGTTAATAGTTTTCCTGCCGATATGGTGACCTATCGTCCGGTCGGGGCCCAGAACGACGCTGGTCATTATAGGGAGGGCGTCCGAAAGCGTTCCTCCCGTCACGGCCTGATCTGTTACCCTGATAAGGCCTATTCTGGAATGGACGTTGTCCATATCGGCCATTATTGGGCTCATAGCGGCCACGACCATCACCGGGCTCAAAGCGACCGTTAGGCCGGTAAGGCCGGTTGTCAAACCGCGGCGGGCCACGGGGGAATTGATCGCGGGAGCCACGGGGCCTTACAGGACAATTGACAGGCATGTGTGAATCTCGACCGCAATACCTGCAATCATGGCGTGCTTTACACTCTTTTATCCAATGGCCAGGATTCTTACAGTAAAAGCAGAAAGAATCGCCCCCTTCGTGATGACCTTTAAGACCATGAACCTCTTTAGATACATCCGCGACCTCCTCGGGAATGGCAGCAAGGGTGGAAGTTTGCTGGGATAAGAATTGAGACGTCGCATCAGGGTGTAAATCTAGGCCGTTCAGAGTGACAGATGAATCGCTGGACATCGTGCAAATGGTCTCAGCAAGTTTGATCTGTTCAATAGTATCATCAAGTGTTTTAGGTGATTTCCCCACTACAAAAGCCTTAAGATTAGGGAGGAAACCTCTGACCAATATTTTCTTTGTCTCCATATCCTTCTTCTGTAACCTCTGGCACTGGCTCAAAACATCATTAATATAGGTCTCAGCAGATTCTGTCTTTTTCTGAATCCTAGCGTCTAGCGATTGCCCGAGCAGCCAAGCATTTGTCTCACTACCGAAAAATTTAATGAAAGCTGCATAGAATGAACCCCAGGAGCTAGTGACGTCTGCCGGCAGAGAGGTGTACCAAACATCTGCCGCACCATGCAACAACATACGACAAGCGGGAACCTTCAAGTCTTCAGAAGTGTGTGAAAGCTGTGTGTAAGTGAGAAATTTGTTCATGAAACGAAGGGGATCATCCGTGGATCTGCCAAAAAATGGGGGTAGGAGAAGCGATTTAGAGCCCTGCCTCTGGTGATGGATTCTGTTATCTCTAGACTGTGCTTGCAGCATATCTACAATGTCGGTTCGAGTGCCTCCCAAGTCAATTTTGCGCAGGTGGCCCAGTACTTGCTGGAGCATATCTTGCACATTCTCAGCCTCAGCCATCTCTACTTCTGGAGAATTTGCACGATCAGAGCCCGACTGATCAGAGTCAATATGTTGAGCAGACACCTCAGAAAAGGTGAAAGACTCCTGGTCACTATCTGCAAGGTGGAAAGGACCGAATTGGACGTCCGAATCAGAATCGGATGAGTTAGAAGCTTCTGGCTGTAACGTACGAGGCTCAGATGAATTAGGGCTACCTGTACTGACAGACGTATGAGACAACGGGGCTTGATCACTGCTCGTAGGAGGAGAAGTGGCCGCACCCGATGAGACGGTGAGATCCGACAAGGGAGGACTAGATGGAGGCGCAACTCGTACAGAATCACTCACTTGGTCATTTTGCTGCTCAAGAAAGGCTGGAAAAAGTAAATCTAACTCACCTTGTAATGTAGAATCGTCATCTGCTACCAAAGAGTTGTGCGCCACTTGCAGCTTGGTGGAAAGCTTCTTCGAAGATCTGAGCCACAAAGACTTAAAATCGAGTAACAGGGTGGTGATCAGGAACTCCATATAGTATCAGCAACGCTCAAAGCCATGGATCGATTCAGATTTCTCTACCAAATTGTTAGCCATGAATGGAGAGTATCCGTCGTTGGGGGGACATGGACGGGGGATCGATACTCTACTCTGACCCAACCGTACTGTACTGTACTGTACTCGCTGGCTGTGAGGCGGGGCACGGAACCTAGCAACCCTATCTACCCATATGAAGGTGTGAGGTAATAAGGACTGCAGACACAGGATATACACTGCACAATAGTTACCTTTTATTCGGTGCTGTGAATCTTCCTTGTCTGGCTAGGCCGGCATGGATATGAGCGAGGCATATGAACTACCCAAATGCATGATACTTATAGAGTCCTAACAATACACAAAACACCCAAGTCTATGCAGTTACGACACTGAGATTCGTGGATCTTCCGTGGCAAGTGGTCGCTGTAGCTCGGTGTCTTCGGTCTCCAAGTTCTGCTCTCCGAGGATCCAATGGTTGTGGGCCGTTTTAAAGGATCACTCTGCGTCATGTGTGGAGCTTGCATGCGTGGCTTCCTTACGCGACACCGAATGGACTCATCTTGCCTGCGTGGCTGGCATGGGCTCGTCTGCCTGCACGTGATCTCTCAGTGTGGTGGTTAAGGCGATGCATCAACCTGCACGCAACACACAATCTATGTACATGACATTCTGCCAGAGATCGCGATTGTCCATGATTGTCTATATATTCTCAAGAGTCTCTGGATGTACAATCCATATCCTATATTATCTCTAAGTGAATATCAACAGGCGGCATCAGTGTTATGTCAGTTTAAATAACATGTATCACATAATATTAAGGACCTTAGAGTGCAGTGCTTGATAACTAATTCTAGGTAGTGAAATCATCAACTAATGACTTTATTGCCACATTTTGCCATATGTGTTCTGTAAATGTAAGTCAATCCACATACATATTGTTGGAAAAATGGAATAGATGATGGACAAGATAGACAGCATTTGACACATTACTAATGCCAGTATGTTAAATACTCCCTTGGAAGGTTTGAGATACACACGCACTCTCTGTATTTTAATGATTTGATTTATCTTCCTTTATATTGCAGGTATAAAGTTTAGTATTGAAACAATAATAATCATTTATCTAAATTTGATTTTATTTCAATAGTAATTTTGCAAATGTTACCTTTTTGTATTTAACCATCATGGAAAACAGATTTTCATAAAAGAGCAGAAACCTTAATTACTGACATATTTCTGCATTTCTTACCATGATCGGGAGCAGAAATTGAAATTTTTAGAAAAAGCAGACACCTTTAGGGCTGACTTGAACAGTAATTTCATAACTGTATACTGATTTTCTAAATGTAACCTTTTCATGAGAGAGCACACAAACTTTACAGCTGACCTATTTCTGCATTTCTAACCATGATAGGGAACAGAATGTATGATGCTTACAAGGGAGAACTTCATGACTGACCTATTTCTTTATTTAGAATTAAATAATATGTACTTGTTGACTGGTTAATATTGGCTTGGGTTTCACCAACTTTATTTGTCAAAATCATAGTTTATAGCCATATTACCCTATAATTATTCAGCATATCTTTCTAATATTTCACAGACATAAGATAAGGTAGATTTATGTTTTAAGTCAGTTAGTTCAACAAAGAAATAGCACAGGTAATTATCATTTATCTAGACTAAAATATCTTAACAAATATGACTACATTTGTTGCAGTTTTACCATATCCATGCAATTGAGAATTTTGAACAAAACCCTATGTAAAAAAAGAACTGACATTATCACAAAGGTATATGAAATACAATTACAATTTTGACCTTTTCAATTATTTTATAAACACTTAAAACACGTGAAATGGTTGTGATAATTTAATACACTATTTCATGTATCTGTTCTATTTTTATCTGATATTTTTTCTCAATTTTTAGAACTATTCATTTCTTTTATTTTGTTAAAGGATATTTTCTCATTTAATATGAATTTGATTTGAAAACATAAGATTGAATCAGAATACCTATCATATAAACCACACCCTTCTCAAAAATATGTTTAATAGTTAAAAGCCCTTTGACAGCAAATACATTCCGGCTAACCTTCACCTTTAAAAAGGTAGCTGTGAGTTATTAAAAGATATCTAAAAGATGCCCAAGTGATTGATCAGGGAGGTGTTTAAGGATTTGGTAGTGAATTTGGTCAGGCCCAGGAGCGGTATCATGAGATTTATCCAAAGCAAGTTTGAAATCTTCTATTGACAATGATTTGAACAAGATTTTTAATTGCAGAAAGCTCTGATGCTAAACATTGCCTTGCAAAGATGTCCCCTTGTGTAATTACAAAGGGGATAAAGGCATTGCTGGGGTACCAAAAACTGTTAAAAGGATGGGAAATAAATCATTGATTAAGGTTGAGTGGAAAAGCCATGCAGACAATCCTTAAAGATGCCAAATGTTTCAGTTTTAATAATAAAGACCCTGAATAATAAAAAAGGAGTGATAAGATGCCCAGATCTGATGGGAGTTTCTAAAGAGGAAATTGTAGATGAGCTCAAAGACCAGGATGTAGTTCAATGTATTAAAAAGGATGCTACAAAAGTTCTGATCAATACGTTTATTCTTTTGAAGCAACGCAGCTTCGAATTAAACTTGCAGATGTTCTCAATTTTGTCATACAAATCATGGGAAATTAGAAGAAATATGATATTTTGTTTACTTCTAATTGTGTTTCACTGGGCAGTGATGAGGTATAATGTGGCAGCAACTGAATAATGGATAGTCATAAAAGATCAATACATGATGTTTTCATGTGTGTTGATAAACATCGATCCCCTCTGAACTGATATATGGTTTTTTATTTAATTTGTTTTGGTGAGTTATAATGGTGAATTATTTCATGTAGTTCAAGTAGCAATGACATCATAATAGTGCTGTGGTTATTTATTATCAAAATAGTGACATCCTACATGTTGGTATCTTAGCAACTGTCAACAGCACATTTCATCTAGTTGTGAGCCGCTGTATGAAGTGTCCCTGTTCTCCCTAACGTGAATGAATACACACAAATATAGCCTAGGGATTCCTTGGTTGGGCAAGAGAAGGATGGGATATATGAAGTGTCAAATAAAAGGAAAAAGTCTGCTGTATAATTTATAGAAGTGAACAAACAAATGGGTATTTTAAAAGATAAGTGGTAATAGTTGAGTGTCAAAGTTTCAGTTGACTTGTAACTGGTTAATTAAGATAAATGATAGCAGTATGGAATAAAGGCTGAATACAGTGCAACATAGGACATTTGTTAATACGCTGTTAATAAGCTGCCTGTACAAATTATAAATAAAATTAAGTGGATTAAGAAGCAAGATGCCAGTAGATATCAATGAATGAATGGTTGCTTAGAGGCACATCAACCACTAAGGTTATTCAGTGCCTAAAAGTGGTAAAAATTTAGTGCCTAAAATCAATATGAAATGTAAATAGTCTTAACAACACAAAATATCAACAAAATCCTTTCAATATATCAGTTGTAGACATAACAAATTTGTATAAATAAATTCAATTTAAAAGACGTTAAATACCATCTGATGTTTCACGGTTCTTGATAAATAGGCCAATGACCTAGGTAAACAAGAGCTCCACACTTAAAATTGGCTATAAAGTCCTATTTGGTTTAAAAACGATAATATCACAGAAGTATCTACAGTATCAAATAACAAATGTAAATCTTGCACATTGAAATATTGAGTCCTAATTATATCAAAATCGAAACATTCAATTAAAACATGCTTGATAGTCAAAGCCCTTTGACATCCAATGCACTGAGGCTGATCTTCGCCTTTAAGAAGAGTCAGTGAGACAAATGACTATGTCCAATTCTTATACTTGATAAAACAGACTCTTCTCTTTGGTAAATTCTACAAGCACCTTTAGTTTTACAGGCTTAATTTTGTGTAGTTTATTAAAAATAGCTTCATTCCAGCGCAATTGCCATTTGGAACTCTGTATAAGGTATAAGCATATTTATTGGGCGCTTATCCAATGCTGCTTTGGCAGCTTGGTCAGCAGCCTCATTTCCAAGGATTCCAATATGACTGGGAATCCAATAAAAACGAATCTCTTTATTTTCCTCAGTACAGAGTCTATGGTGGCGCTCAAGTTTTTTGTAAATAAAAGGATTTTTCCAATCCTTTGCTTTCAATGCTTGTAAACAAGACAAAGAATCAGAACATTTTTTAAAATGTCCGATGTGGAGAAGTCTCCACATGATCTAAAGCTAGGTATAAAGTATGAAGTTCTGCAGAATAAATAGACGATTGATGTGGTAGACATTCTGAATAAATATGATTGCCCTTAACAGCAGCTGCAGCAGCCTTGTCATCATCAAATGATCCATCAGTGTAAATACACTGATATCCAGTGAAAACAGATTTTATATCTTTGTATCTATTTATATAAAGGGATGGATCGGTTGAGTATTTCTTTAATTCTGACATGGCTGCATTAATATTTAAAGTTTCGTAGATCCATGGAGGTGTTTATGGATATTGAAATTTAGCTATTTGATTTGGATTTAAATTCAAAGATTGTAAAGATTCTTTGATGCGAATGCCAAAAGTTGGTATTGTATTAGGTTTACTTTCAAAAAGGTCAGCATAATTTGGATTAAATATAGTATCATGTGCAGGATTGTCTGGACAAGCTGCAATTTTTGCAGCATACGGAAGGGCAAGCTTTTCTCTTCTTAAATCAAGAGGCAGCTCATCTGCCTCAACTGCCAAGCTATCTGCAGGCGATGTACGAAATGCACCAAGGCAAAGTCGTAAACCTTGATTTTGTATAGGATCAAGCAATTTAATATAAGATGGACGTGCTGTTGCATATACCATACACCCATATTCAAGCTTAGAATGTACCAATGCTCTATACAATTGTAATAAAATATTATGGTCCCCTCCCCAATCGGTATGGGCAAGAACCTGTAAAAAATGTAATGCCTTCTGGGATTTCTTCTTAACGTATTTAATGTGGGGAATAAAAGATAAATTTCTGTCAAAAATAAGTCCAAGAAACTTGGTTTCTTCGACAACAGGTATCCAAGTTTGGCCTAAATAAAGATCAGGATCTGGGTGAACCTTCCATTTTTTACAAAAGTGCATACACATAGTTTTCTTAAAAGAAAATTTAAATCCGCTATGATCAGCCCCTTCTTGTAATCTATTTAAGTGTTGTTGGAGCTGTCTTTCTATTGTATGCATGCTTGTAGACCTGTAGATTAAGTTGAAATAATCCACAAAAAGTGATCAATCTGCTCCAGGCCACATACAATCAACAATGCTGTTAATTTTAATAATAAAAAGGGTGACTGATAATATACTTCCCTGTGGAACACCCATTTCCTGCTCAAATGCATCAGAAAGTGATGAACCAACTCGGACCCTGATGAGTCTTTGCCATGTTTGGGAATGGGAATGACAGTTGCTTCCCTCCTTGAAGGAGGAAAATCACCACTTTCCCAAATTTTATTAAAAATATCTAAAAGATGCCCAAGTGATTGGTCAGGGAGGTGTTTAAGGATTTGATAGTGAATTTGATCAGGTCCAGGAGCAGTATCATGGGATTTATCCAAAGCAAGTTTCAAATCCTCTATTGACAATGATTTATTATATTCTTCCAAGTTATGGGATATAAAATTCAGTTGATTTCTTTCTTTTCTAACTTTTATTTTTGAAATTTGGCAGAATAATTATTGGATGAGGAATTCTTGGAAACTAATTGACCTATTGTGTTAATACACATTCCTCTTCTCAGCAAACCAATCAGAATTCAGCCCGAGCTAACCGAGCCCCTGTTTGTGGTGGGAATGTAAATAATACATATTCGTCTACTCAACCGGCCAATGACGAGGCAGGATCCACACGAAGCAAGAAGTCTTGCTGCATGCTCTCACTTAATGGAAACAGGCCTGCAAACCGCACCCATATAGGTGGCACCACTCGCCATAGAAACAATGGGGTTTCTATGACAACCATAAAAAAAGGAAAACCTAGTGATTGGTTCATGCAATGCCCAAAGCATCTCTGGCAAGGTTCTACTTGTGAAAGACTACTTCTCTGAACATAACCTAGACGCTCTATTTGTAACTAAAACATGGCTACAGGACTCAAATAATGAAAAAGTGAAAAGGGAACTGGAGGTGGGTTCCCTAAAATTTCATTCTTTCCCTTGTAAGGGACGCTCGGATGGAGGCCTGGGTCTATTGCATCGTGTTGAGCTTCCCTTTGAAACCGATAGGTTAAACCAACTAGTCGTGACAACAATGGAACTCCTAGAAGCGTCCCTTATAATCAAGGGAAAGAAGTTCACCTTTGTCACCATCTATAGACCTGAACCATCAGAAAAGAATAGGTATACCTACTCTGAGTTTTATGATGAGTTCACTCAACTTGTAGCACACTATGGGTCTTTCAGTCATGAAGTCATCTTCCTTGGTGACTACAACTTTCATGTCAATAAACCAAATAAACCTGATATCATGAAGTTCAATGACATTCTATCGACCTTTGACATGAACCAATGGGTACAGGAACCGACCCATACGTTAGGGAACACCCTTGATCTAATCATCACATTCAAAGGGAACAAGTTTCTTAAGAGCCACCTAGTGGATGAGTATATATCTGATCATAAGATGATTAAACTACACCTGGGTATTTCACCAACCAAACCCCCCCAAAAAATTGATCAGGTACAGGAACTATAAGGGACTGGATCTTCAATCCCTGAGGAATGACATCAAATCCCTAACAGTTGCAACTGAAACCTGGGAACATTTTTCATTGAGTGATATGGTCGATTACTATGACAAGGAGCTCACATCACTCATGGATAAACATGCTCCTACCAAGTTTGCCAAGCGTAAACCTGTTCCCTGGATGAGTGACCAATTAAAGCTGGAAAGATCTCTCAAGAGGAGGCTTGAGAGAAAAATGAGCAAGACTGGCTCCCACATTGAAAAGGAGCTGTACAACTCTCAGAGGAACAAATACAACTCAATGCTTAAATCTGCTCAATCAACATATTTTTCCAACCTGGTTGAGGAAAACAAACATGACCTTAAAATGCTCTTTAGAGTCATTGACACAGTCATGCACAAGAAAAAAGACACACCTATGCCCCAATCTGACTGTGAGATCACTCAAGCTGAGAAGTTTAACACATTCTTTCTCGAAAAAATAGAGGGAATCCGCCTAGACATTGATAAGGCTCCATCCTCCCAAACTCCGCCACCAGGTGACACTGCGAACAATAGTACTACATGTCTGGAAAGGTTCACACCCTTAACCATTGACGACGTACGAAAATTGGTCAAAAGGTCTGCAAAGAAGTCATGTGAGCTGGATCCAATTCCAACCTGGCTCTTACTTGACCTCTTAGATGACCTCCTACCAATTATTACTTCCATCATAAATAAATCATTGATGGAATCAGCAGTATCGGAAAATATGAAAATAGCCATCATAACACCCCTGCTGAAGAAACTCTGTCTAGAACTGGTTGAGAAAAATTATAGGCCTGTCTCCAACCTAACATTTATCTCTAAATTAACTGAGAGGGCGGTAGCAGACCAATTAGTCCCCCATCTCGTAAGGAATGGCCTTACTGACAAGTTTCAATCAGCCTACAAAGAATATCATAGTGTAGGATATAGATTACATACCCATAGACTCTCAAGAATATATATAGACAATCATGGACAATCACGGTCTCTGGCAGAATATCATGCATAGTTATTGTGTGCCGCGTGAAGTCAACAAGTGCAGGCTGACGCATTGCCTCACTCACCGGACAAAGAGATGACTCATCGGACATAGAGATGACGTGATTCCCCCAAGCGACGCAGGCAAGATGTTCACAACCCGTGGGCAACCCCGTAGCAGGAGAAGATGCCACGTAGGCAGACCCCACACACATGATGCTCAACGATCCTTTAAAAGGCCCCGCAACTGCAGAAGCAGAGTTCCAGCGTCCACTTGCCTAGAAGATCCACGACACTCAGCCTCGTGACCACATGGACTTGGGTGTTTTATGCGTTCGCAGGACTCTATTTGTATCATGTGTGAGGACTGCCTACGTGGCATCTTCTCTGACTTCGGTGCTGCGCATGTCCTGCCTGCGTAGCTTGGAGGATCACGTCATCTCTATTTAGGGCGAGTAATGCGTTTCATCAGCCTGCACTTGTTGGCCTCACGTAGCACCCAGTAACCCATATCGTTTCTTGCCAAAGATCGTGATTGTCTATAATTGTCTATATATGTTTATAAGAGTCTATAGGTAGGTAATCTATATCCTACATTATAACACAGAATTTTGGAGCGATATGTACTTCTGAGGGGCCTGCAGATCACAAACCCGCCTGTCAGTGTCACAGACTGGCAGACACCTCAACTGCATAATTAAAAATAGAATTTGATTTTTTTTTGCAAATGTAGAATTGTTACCCATGATTTGTGAGTATCCGTCGTTGGGGGACGTGGATGGGGGATCGATACTCTACTCTGACTCTACTTTACTCGCTGGCTGTGAGGCGGGCACGGAACCTAGCTACCCTATCTACCCATATGAAGGTGTGAGGTAATAAGGACTGCAGACACAGGATATACACTGCACAATAATTAACTTTTATTCGGTGCTGTGAATCAGCCCAAGATAGACTTAAGGTGGGGACTTTAACACTAAATAACACCTAACCATTAAGATAGATACAACATACATGAGCATTAATCATACAATTAAAATGGTGTTTTAACGACCCTTTCAGCAACTATGGCCATATCAGGTCGACTTTCGAGACTTTTAACCAGTGTGAAAGTTACACTGCCGTCAGTGGGAATCGAACCCACCACCTCCCACCCTCCACTTATATAACCATTAAAGGCACAGATCCATAACAGTCTGAATTTTAGTGATAGGCGTAACACCACAATTATATGCCTAACTTTAACTTTCCAGGGATAACAGATTAGTGAACGGGGTTACAAAAAGAGCTTTGCGCTCGTGCATTACACTGCAGATGATCATCGTAAGGAAAAATGTCAAAAGAGAATGGAGTAAGCTAATACGTTATACAGAAATAAGGTATCACAATAAATACAACAGGATATTACATCATTAACCAGGAGAGACATGCTCAAAGAACGCCCACGAAACATGTTGTCTTACCAAACAACAAAAGAAGATAATACGCAAAAATAAGAGATTCCCTCGTCTAGAAGGACAAGGTTCACATTCACTGTCAAGTATCCCTTCATGCCATATCAATCCAAAATGCTGTATTGTAATACCGTACTGATCATGCTCATCATATTTTGCCTTATTAGCTTATGGTTATCGTGAAAACCAAGCAATATAATGTAAACTCATTGTATAGTGGAGAAGAAAAGATGTCATTATCATTACTTCTTTATCAATTACGAAGCACACTTAATCACTTAAAGATAACAGGCTCCAACAAATCCAGTTAATGTAAGAGGCAGGGAAGCATAATTATCAGAAGACTATAAGCAATGTAATTTATAATAATCAGAGAAAACGTAACCACTTATATAATAATCAGATACAAGATACATTAATCGAACTGCAATCAGTAAATGGAACGAAAAGTTACTAATAATACACATGGTCAGTATGAGATATTAGTATTAAACCAATCTCAAACAGAAAATTACAGAATAGACTTATATAATAGTAAATTATCACAATACAAGGAAAACAAGGAGGTGCCAACATGATAGGAAATATCCCATAGCCTTAATTTAATATCGATAGCAATTAATCGTTAAATGGAAAAATTAATTTAGGGGAAGCACATGCAAAATGAGCCATGTGTTATAATTTTACATGAAAAACAGAAATGTTGAATCCCACAGAAACACACAACGTAAGGATGGATGAGGGCACAAAAACCTAGCATAGAACATCGAAGGTTCGTCTCCAAGTGTTCGAAGTATTGGTTGAAAAACCCTGTAACCATCCATAACTAAAACAGAGTAGCAAAACAAAGTTTAGTACATCAGCATGTAATGCAAGACAAGAATATTAGGATATACGAATATAAATGACAATACAAAATAATAAAGTTGGAACGAATTAAGGATAACAGTCATACAGATACTTATCGTATCTAACTAGGAGATTCACGATACTCAGCCTCATGACCAACTGTTGTCACATGCGTAGACAGATAGTGTAGGATATAGATTACCTACTTATAGAGTCCTACAATATAACAACAGTTTGAGAAAAGTATTGTAGGATATAGATTACACACCCAGAGACTCTTGAAAACATATAGACATTCATAGACAATCACGAACGCTATTGATGGTTGATGCGTCACCATAACCACCACACCGAGAGATCACGTGCAGGCAGACGAGCCCATGTCGGATACGCAGGCAAGACAAGTCCATTCTGTGTCGCGTAAGGGAGCCACGTAGGCAAACTCCACACATGACGCAGGGTGATCCCTCAAAGAGGCCCGCAACTGTTGGATCCGGGGAGATAGAGATAGGAGAGCAGAACCTGGAGACCGGAGAAGCAGAGATCCAGCGACCACTTGCCACAGAAGATCCACGACTCTCAGTATCGTGACTGCATAGACTTGGGTGTTTTGTGTATCGATAGGATCTCATAAGTATCATGCATTTTGGTAGTTCACATGCCTCGCTCATTGCCATGCCGGCCTAGCCAGACAAGGAAGACTCACAGCACCGAATAAAGGTAACTATTGTGTCGTGTATATCCTGTGTCTGCAGTCCTTATTACCTGCCACTTTCACCTGGGTATATAGGGTAGCTAGGATCCGTGCCCCAACTCACAGCCAGCGAGTTAGCGAGCTATGCTTATTGTACAGTACAGTACGGTAGAGTAGAGTATCTATCTATGGTAGAGTATTGACTCCCCGTCCACGTCCCCCAACGACGGGTACTCTCCATTAGTGGGTAACAATTTGGTGGAGAAATCCGAATCGATCTATGGCTTTGAGTGTTGCTGATACTGTATGGAGATCCTGACTGCCGCCCTGCTACTTGAATATAAGTCTATGTTGCTCAGATCTTCGAAAAAGCTTTCCACCAAGCTGCAAGTGGCGCACGATCCTCCAGTAGCAGAAGACGATTCTACATATCAAGGTGAGTTAGAATTACTTTTCCAAGATCCTCCCGAGAAACGAAATGACCAAGTGAGTGGTTCCGTGAGAGTGGAACCTCCCTCTTGTCCTCCCCTGTCAGATCTCACCACCTCCTCTGGTGTGCACACCTCCCATTCTACGAGTGGTGCTAAAGCCCCGTTGTCTCATACGACTGCCAGTACAGGTAGCACTTCTTCATCTGAGACTCCCACACTACGCCCACAGGCGTCCAATTTGGTCCCTTCCATATTGCAGACAGCGACCAAGAGTCCTTCACCTTTTCTGAGGTGCCTGCTAAAGTTGTTGACTCTGATCAATCGGGCTCTGATCGTGCACGATCCCCATTGGTAGAGATGGCTGAAGACGAGAATATACAGGAGATGTTCCATCAAATTATGGGCCACCTACGCAAAGTTAATTTGGCTGGCGCTCAAACTGACATTGTAGATATGTTACATGCGCAATCTAGAGATAACAGAATTCTCCACCAGAGGCAAGGCTCTAAATCACTTCTCCCTCCCCCATTTTATGGTAGATCTACAGATGATCCCCTCCGTTTTATGAACAAATTCCTTACTTACACCCAACTCTCACATACTTCAGAAGAATTGAAGGTTCCTGCTTGTCGCATGTTGTTACATGGTGCGGCAGACGTTTGGTACACTTCTCTGCCTGCAGATGTCACTGGCTTCTGGGATCCCTTCTATGCAGCTTTTATTAAATTTGTTGGTAGCGAGACAAACGCTTGGCTGCTTGAGCAAATGTGGATGCTAGAATTCAGAAAAAGAAAGAATCTGCTGAAACCTATATAAATGATGTTCTGAGCCAGTGCCAGAGATTGCAAAAGGAGGACATGGAGACAAAGAAAATATTGGTCAGAGGTCTCCTCCCTAATCTTGAGGCTTTTGTAGTGGGAAAGTCACCGAAAACACTTGATGATACTATTGAACAGATTAAATTGGCTGAGACCGTTTTTCGATGACCAGTGATTCATCTGTCACTCTAAATGGCCTAGACTTGCACTCCGATCCTACGTCTCAGTTTTTAGCACAACAGACCTCCACCCTTGCTGCTATTCGCGAAGAGGTCGCGGATGTGAGCAAAGGGGTTCATAGGCTTGGTAGCCATCCCGAAGAAGGCGATTCCTTTTGCTTTTTCTGTAGGAATTCTGGCCACTGGATCAGAGAGTGCAAAGCGCGCCACGATTGTGGCTATTGCGGGCGGGATTCCCACATGTCTACTCATTGCCCTGAGAAATTTCGTGGCTCCCGTGACCAAGTCCCCCTTGGCCCACCACGGGTTGACAATCAGCCTAACCGGCCCAATGGTCGATTTGAGCCTGGGGATGGCCGTGGCTGCTATGATCCCAATATTGGTAGGAATGGCCAACGCTCTTTCCAGAATAGACCCTATTCAGGTACCAGGAAAGGCAACGACGGAAGAAACAATTCCGGCCGCCCTCCCTTCAATGACCAACGTCGTTCTGGGCCCCGGCCAGACAGTAGGCCCCAGTACTGGCAGGAAAACTATTAACTCCTGTCCCGACCCGTGAGCCACGTGATAGGAGTACTGCTTCGTTTAATATAGCAATAAATCAAAGTAGACCAGACATATTGAACGCGGTTCACTGTTATTTTGCAGAGATGTCCTCTAGTCCTCTTAGTCCACAGGACGATTCTCGGGTGCCTGTTCTCCCCGCCTGTACACCAGAGGAAACCCCTACTATTTTAGGCAATGATATTAAATTTTTCCCTCTTTCCCAGGATGGTCGCATCACAACAAGGACAAATTTTAGCTCCATTGATGCATTATTAGATACGGGCGCTCAACGTAGTATTATCACTCTTGCCTCCTTACGTGAATTCTGCCCTGATGACTCCTTCTCACGACAAGTCTCAGCCAGCAAAATAGTGGTTTTTGCAGAAGGTAGCTCCGTTCCAATCCACTTTCAGACTCATCTTGATTTATTTGTGGGAGATCAATTATCACATGTTTGCTTTCAGGTGGTCCCTGATTTGCAATACCCTGTTATATTTGGCCATGACTTTTTCACAGCTTATGGTGTGGTCCTTGATTTTGCACAACGTGGGGTTGCTTTCAAACTAACACCTGAGCTACTTTTGTCAGAAACCATTAGAATTCCAGCCAGGTATGAATACATAACTCATGCCCGCCTCAAACCTAGCAACATGTCTGGTATATTAGGGGTCTGTACTATGGACGGTGAATTACCCTCCTACCCTGAGATTGCCATGGCGAGAGTTTTCGCCACCGTTCATGATGACCAAAGGGTCCCTATACGATTAATGAATATGGCGGATAATGCCGTCACTTTACCCAAAGGTGTTTCGGTCGGATATTTTGATTTTTAATTCCTCTGGGTTCGGAGCCACAAGAACTTCCCACTTTAGACCTTACATGGGGGGCCGCTCCGACGAGAGGTACGGATGATGTAGAACTAGCCCCTGTTTCCACCACTCCCGCTGATTCTAACCCTCATCACAAAATAGACCTTACAAATTCCGACTTGTCTCCTAGTCAGAAAGACTCCCTAATATGTCTCATTTCTTCGTTTAGTGACATTTTCACAACCCGGGATGGTGAGTTTGGTGATACGAATGTCGTTCAGCATACTATTTACCTCAAAGGATCTGTTAGTCCCATCAAATTGCGGCCCTATCGGGCCGGGTACAAACAACGGGGTATTATAGACAAAGAAGTGCAGCGCCTTTTAGACAAAGATATCGTTAGGCCTTCCAATAGTCTGTGGGCTTTTCCCGCCGTTTTGGTAGAGAAGTTAGCCCAGGATGGCACTGTTTCATACCGCATGTGCATAGACTTTCGAAAATTAAACAAGGTCACCGTGCCGGATTCCTTCCCGCTGCCACATATTCAAGACACTTTAGACAGCTAAATTAACACACATAAGTACACTTGACCTCATGGGCGGGTTCCACCAAGTGAGCGTTCACCCTGACTCGCAACCACTCACTGCCTTCATCACTCATCATGGGCTTTACGAATACAAACGCCTCCCGTTTGGTGTCATTAATGGACCTCCAACGTTTCAAAGACTCATGGAAACTGTGTTACAGGGCCTCTCTGATCTCTGCCTCATATATTTGGACGATGTCCTCGTTCACAGTCCTTCTTTCGAACGCCATCTGGCTGACCTTACTCAAGTCTTCACGCGTTTTCGCAAGGCTAAATTGAAGCTTCGTACCGATAAGTGTTTCTTTGCCAGGAAACAGGTTTAATACCTTGGTCACATCATATCTAAGAATGGAAAAGAGGTTGACCCCTCTAAAAGGAAGGCTGTTGACGAATATCCTGTCCCCATTTCTTGCAAGGATGTGAGGGCATTTTTGGGTTCGTCAGGTTACTACCGTAGGTTTGTTGAGGGCTACGCGAAAATTGCACAACCACTCAATATCCTCACTAGCAAACTTTTGACAACTTTTGAGTACTTTTGAATGGGATGACGCGAAAAACATACAAGAAAAACATACAAGAAAAACATACAAGAACATATATTACATTAAAAATAACAAAGCACTGAACAAATTAAACTGGGCAAGCAGTGTCATGATTAAGTAGGCATCAGGTAAAAAGAACTGCAACAAAAATGTTAATATTAAACAATTTAAATGCATGTTATAGGTGGAACAGATCAGCATTTGAATCATAAAGTCCCAAGCCCATATCATCATAACTGCACACAGAGCAGAGGAGGTTCCAGAGAATAAGTCTGAACTACACTCTGGAAGGAGAAGTAAAGATCAGCTGAAGTCATGAGTGAAGTTATGGACATTTCAGTGGACATTGGTAAATAGCTGACAAGACATAAAGTCAACTTAACAAGGTAAAAAAATATGGAAATAGGTCAAGTAATGCTATTTAGAATGGGAAGAAAAGAAACATAAATAAAGTTTATATCAACAGAACTCGACTAAAGGGTAGGTTTTTATTATGGGCAACATGGTAGGAAGGACAGCATATGGCAACAATACATGATTCTAAAAAAACAAGAAAAATATACAATCGAGCGGCAACACATTGCTCTATAAGCACAAAATGAGGGACGGTGGGGTATCCGTCATCAAGGCAATTAATCTTGATGTCAGTACAAAGAAGTTCAGACTCATGATGTCGTCATGGGGTCCTGTTGAAAAAATAAAAACAACAGAGCTGAACCCAGGGACCAAGGAAAACAAAATTCTCTCATGGTATTGAGGGAACATAAGGCTCACAGTATATTCCTGGAAGGGCCTATGGAAATCGGGAGTGCTAAACCTGCAACGGGATTAGACAGGTGCGGCATCGCCACACAAATAAATAAACTAAATGTTATTGCGTCTGCAAAGGAACAGGCAAGATAATTAAAACATATATATATAGAAGACTGATCATATAATAAAATTTCTGGGACAGCCTTAGTAGAAACCTCGGCGAAGTCGGCGTGAGGCCGGGATTGGTGATCGGGGGGGGCGGCAAGTGGGTGTTTTGGAGCGGCACGTGAATCAAAATAGGGTGGAATGGTGGGAACGGGCAAAAGGGGAATACCAATGTCGTGAAGCTGGAAAGAAAAGTTAAACATATAATGTCATTACAATTGAAAAGAGAACAATTTGATGTGAATAAATGTTGTCGCAAAAATTATCTAGGAAAGGTCACCCGTTAAGGGCCCAAATGCAGAGCGCCGCCAAGAGGCGAGGGCACCTGCAGCGCACATGCGGAAAATCAGTCATGAACAGCCCAGCACCTAGAAGAGACATGTTCGATGAGGCTCGCAACCTCCTCCTTGGGATCAACGAGGGGAGGTGGTCGTGGGCCGACGTGGCCCACATTATAATTGACGTGGCTGTTCTCGCCCTAAACGTAAGTACATATTTTCACAAATTATCCCAAATTGCAGGGAGATTAAGAGAAATCAGTGTCAGGTTGGCATGAGTGCAGCGTGAGAAAATATGGCGCCGGTACAAGACCATCAGTGTAGAATAGCGACGAAGGCAGGGAAATTTAGAAAAAATACGTGGTCAGAACGCAAATTTGAATAGGTAGGCAGATAGAGGGATGAACAGAGAATGCATGGTGAAAAATACATGGATGTCAGTGGACAGGATGAGGAGATAATCACAGACGCGTGAACAGAAAGGGGGCGGGGCTGAGCATACAAACAGCTGGCCGAGAAAAAAAAAGTGTGTAGATCGGGAAAGTTGAGTTTACATAGAAGAAAGAGAGAGACAAAGAGTTCATTGATGCATGAAAAATGTTGCGGAGGAGGGTGAACTGACACCTGACATGATGACGTCACAAGCAGCAATAAAAAAACCCATAATCACGAGGGTCAAAGGTCGAATGCTGAAGTGAGTAGCGGACAAGTTTTGGCTTGACAAAAATACGTCTCACAATCGTCGATAGAAACTGCATTGGAGAGGTAGATCTGAAAAGGAAAACAATGTAATACAAAAAACGGAATGGGGGACGGGGAGGGGAAAACTTATAGAAACGGAACTGGGGATCAGAGAGGTCAAGGAGAGAATATGCAGCGGACAAGGATATGAGGAATATGAGTAATAGGGGGAATGGTAAATATGTTTTTATTTTATCAGCAAATGTGTAACATGATGTGGAGCAGTTATAAGAGATAATTTTTTTGTGTTTGTTTGTGGTTTTACATCACTTTCAACATTATTTCAGTCATTTCGTGATGAGACCTACTTGTAGCAGATATAGTGCTGCCTCACTGAATTGTCATGTCGCAGGTCCTTGACATGACAACTCACCCGGTCACAGATTTACAAGGACAACGGGTTAACCCTTTAGGCACGGGCCTCAGCTCATGTGGGAAATTGTTTCACGAGTTCAATCCCGGCACGGCCGGGGTTCGAACCCACACCCTTTGGATCACCACAGAGGAACTGGTGCTAATAAGCTGGCACTCTAACCAACTGCGCCACGGCCCGTGGCTATAAGAGATAATAAAGAAGAATGTGTTTTGTATTTCTTTATAACTATAATACTACTTATTGGTCAATTTAGGTATCCAAGAGGACTTAAATGGGGGAGCAGGCGGGGAAAATGGTTGTGAAACACAGTCAAAACACAATGGCCTACGGGAGGTGTTAAATGGCCAAGTATGTGGGGGAGGTTACAAACACAAGGGCCAAGTCTTGGGGGGACGAATACTACCTGATTAACTAACAGAAACGTGGTTTCGGGGATGATGGAGGGGTCTGCGGGAAAGAAAGGGGTGGGTCCACGTGGTCGGAGGGAAAAACAGGGATATGATGAAGGGATTTTGGAAAGGTGTGAAGAATGGTTTTAATAAATAAAGCATCCGAGTCATCCAAGGAGGAACTGGAAATGCGATTATGGCAAACAGCATCGGGAAGGGGACTCGAAGGGACAAAGGGTAGATGAAAAAATCTGTAGCCACCAAATGAGGGATTAGGGCGGACAGTTCGGAAAGTGGGGCTCGGAGAAAAAACCTTAGACATGGGAAGGTAATCCAACAAATCATTGGACAAAATAATGGTCTGAGACTCTGTGATGGGGGGAAGGGAATCCGAAATATTTCCATGAAATTTTAAAGGAGGTCCACGCAAGTCCCAATGCAATTCGCGGGGAATTATCAGGACTGCTGTGAGGATGTCAGGCAACGGCGCCTGTTTACAACAAATGCAGTGAGATAAAATCCCATGTACTATCCTATTAAGATTGGGGAAGTATGCGAAATGGCACACTTCACTGAGAATTATGAGAAAAGACTTGTGGGTGCCAGGGGGAACATTATAGAACCCCAAACCACAAGAAGTGTGTATCTCTAAAACCACATATTTAAACGAGCTGAAATTGTGGAAAAAGAGTACTCTTCGGTCGGGGGCGTACTCTCTCGGGATATCAATGAAACGCGGGAGATGCCTGGCGGATCCCACCAGTGCTACATTACCATCTCTGTGAGAGATGACAGACTCGAAAGTCAGATATCGTTCCATCGGGAGTTTATCCAGGGGCACAATACATACCTCTGAGAAGAAACGCTCACGCCGGGTGGCGTGGTCAGCTGTGAAATCCGCTGGGTCCTGAAGGTATACCATCTGAAACAGAGTGCAAAACACAACACACATCATGCAGGAAGCCAAGCGCTATAAGCAATCTGACATAGATTGAAAGACAACCTCAGCAAAGCACGGCAGAAGTGCAGGATGCAAGAGTAGGTGTATGCAGGGGATTAATACAGGGAACAGAAAGAAGAAAAAGAAAAGCACATGCAAATAGACATAATAAAGTCACATGTAGATGTTTATAACTGGTAGCCAGGAAGCGAGAAGCGGTCAAGTGCCTAGCCCACGGCAGGTGAGCGAGTACATGTAGGATCCAAATTTCTAGGAGCGTGGAACGCTGTATAAGATAACCATGGGTCTAGGGCAGATAAAGCCATCAAATATTTAGCCGAAAAATGTTCTTTACCCTCTAGTCGAAAATATGACAAAGCTCTAAGAATTACACGTTCAGCATAGCTCCATGACATAGGGTGGGACCAATGAAATAATCTGAGGAATCAAACGGCCAAATTTTCTACGCATGGAGCACCACAAGGTTTGTTAAACTCGAAACAAGTAAGGCATGTGGCATTATCGAAGCACAGGACATAATAAGCTAACACTCCTGTCAGGGCTGAATTAGACCTAACCTTTAGAAAAAATTGTGAAATCATAGGAAGGGGAAGAGTCTGGCTAGGTGTATTACACACATAGGCAGCAAGATGCTGTAGTTCTAACAGGTCAATTTTGAATTTCTGAGACTCCATGGATACAACGTGTCCACTCTGTGAGGGAGAACTCACCTGAGGCTGTGGCGCATTGTCAGCCATACTTACCTAGCAAGGGATTCCTCCGATAAGGAGAAATGGGAGTGATTCTCGGATATTAGGGCGTGTCTAAGTCTGAAAGGGAAACTGGGGGGTGAATTATGCACCCAAGAGGCAGGCGCCATCTATATCATAATGATTCACTACTGTCCTTCAAGAGTGATAGGGAAGTTTTCAGGCATACTTTCGGTTCTAACATGGTCACCCCACCTGACTTTCTTGACAGGGGGTTCGTGAAAGGTCAAACAGGGGGATGATTAAGCAGGGGTGAGAATGCACACAGGGTGAACGACCGTAGGGTCGGAGTGTTCCTCGCGTAGCTGGTCGAGTGATGGGAATTTAGGTCCAACTGATTCAGTGAATTTCTTTTTCAAATGTCCACGGGGGTCTATAGGAGAAGACAAGGCCTTCCGGCTAAGAGGCGTAAGCATGTTGCCACGTGGTCTAAGAGGCAGGTCTGAGGGCAAGGCGTGGAGGACATAGTAGCCATCACATCCAATTAATTGATTCAGTGCATGGGAAGAGGACAGGACTGTTCTGGAAAGGAATTTAAGATGAAACGGGATGCTGATAACAGAAGGCATGTTAAATTTTAATTCACGATGTGTGTCCCGTAACATAGTCATGTCCCAGTCAATAATCAAATGTGTATTGAGGCATCCATTGGAAAGTTCAGCATGAGGCATGGCTTCGCCAGGGAGGACCTTGATACAGCCGGGAAAAGTTAGAATTTCAGTTATGAGGAGGACGACACGAGAAGTGCCAGAGATGAGCTCTAGGAACACCCTCATCTGGGGACACTTAGTCTTCCGATCGAACATACTCATAACAGATGACAGGTCATGTCTATTTTGATATGAAGTGTAAATTTTCTGGGAGATGAATACAATAATAACTAGTGATACGGCCAAAAATATCAAACAAATGGAGTTCGGGAAGGCTAGTGGAAGTGGGTAGTGCATCCGTGGTGGGAACCTGACTGAGTTGGTATAACAGAACCGTTTTCTGAAGGTGTGCATACCTGCCATTAAGAAAAAATAAACAGATCTCACAGCCTATAGATAGACCGGTACCAGCAGTATGCAGAAGGCTAAGCCAGCTTATACTGTCAGACGCAGCGAAACCGTCTGTTAAGGTCCAAGAGGGGTCAACTTAAGGTACCTGAGCGTCTTTCCATGCTGAGGCAGTACGGTTTAGATCAGCGATAACCATACCCTGACGCGCTACAAAGTCATTAACACCCAAAGTAAGTCAAGAGCGGGAACATCTAACCCTGGGGGCTCAGCAAACAGCGTGTCCGCTGTCATGCCACGTGTAATAGACTCATTGTGGAATAAGGAGATGAATAACAGATTTGCTGTATATGACTTCACCACACGCGTCATCAATTTGTTGTCACAATGAGTGAGGCTCGGTGGAATGTAAACACTAGAGCTAGACCGCATGCTACAACCACATCCAAGTGTAAGTGTACAAAATGAACATGGTTCTAATTCAGTGGGGGTAACATCGAGTTGACACGAAACCAGCCAAGGTTCGCTGTGGCCAATAACAAGGAATGAAGAGTTTTGCAAATCCCTAACAACACGGGGTGGAGACTTCATTTCCAAATAGTCTATCTGACAATACAGCATAATGTCACGGACCACGCCCGTAAATATGGATAGATCTTTTCCAGCGCATAGTCAATAGGGAATTCTGGAAAAGATCTGTAACAGTGGCGAACACCAGACCCGAAACACTCGGCTAGTTCAGCCATAGATAATTCAATGTAGAACCTCTCATCATGAGATATTCCAATAAAATCTGAGAAACCTGAAATGCGGGTAAATTGATTAGGCTTCTTGCCTCCTGTCGGTATAGGGAAGGACGATATCTCGTAAATAGTAAAAGCGTTATCCTTCACTACAAGTGGCAAACTGATGTCTACATATAGATGAGAATCACTGCTAAGAGCTGTGACACCAGGTATGGCTTAGATAGCACTAGGTTGATCATACATTAATTTAAAATTTGGATACTGCACATGCAAAAGTCGGGCAACCTGTCTCATGGATTTATGCAAAACATCAGGAGGGACTAAAATGGGAGATAACTTATTGTCAGCAATGGTCTCTAAAGCGAGTAGGGTGGCGCGAGCTTCCGATTCTAATAGGGTCAGAGCCTGAATGTGACCAATCTCAGAGGCACTAGCATAAGTAAAGTCAGCCAAAGATTTCAGCAAAAGTCGTTGTGCATTAGATTGTACTTGAACTATTTCCAATCTGCAAAACATTTCCACACTATTTTGCAAAAGTCTAGCAATATTCAAGGTATTATTCACTACACCATCAGAAACAATGTCCAATCGTTCATTCGTAACCCGAACCAAAGATGAAGTTTGGTCGTGTAAAGCATGAAGATTCAATTGAAGTCGCTTGGAGTTACTCTCCACAATATCTACCCTTTTAACCAACTTATTGCGTTGTTTATCAGTGACCAACCGAAAGGCAGAACCAAGAAAGGAGCCCACAAACGGCAAAAGTGAACGTTTTTTGCCGACTGCTTTTACGGACAGGAGTTGGCGTAACCGGCCAAAGTTTCTTAATGGATCGCCAATAGCGATGAATATGGCCTGTTAGGGAATCGTTCAGATTCCGATACGCAGCCGTAAGTGAACGGAAAGTGTTGCAGAAACCCTGGGCAGTGGATATATCATGTCTGCGCCTTGGGGAAACAACCAGGGGAACTACGTTGTCACACATACTAAATGGGGGTGTGGAGGTCGGTAACTCAAGATGAGGGACAGCAAAAGTAACTTAAAATTGCCAAGTTGCCGCACTATTCGCCACATAACCTTGCTTCGTGAGTAGGGCCCCGACATTTGGGTGGCCCAAGACAGTAACAACAGTTACCGGTGGAGCACTTAGAAGGAGCAACCACAATACATACATGTCAGTGGCGAGAGCCTTTACCCAGCCGTTTTACACCACAAACAGGGATTAAAGTGAATTCTTGTAATCTCATACACTCTTTACACTTGGGGCAAAGTTGGACCACCGAAGTCACAGAAGGAGAGTTGCCCGATATAAAAGCAACAGGGCACCCAAAAGAAATCAAGGAGGTGCAAGCGAAAATGCAAGTTGACTTGCAAAAGGTTATCGGCCAACAACAACAGGAACAGAAAAAGAAAATTGCCATCAACTCAGAGACCAAGGTATGTTGAGACTAAAATACTGAAATTGTAAATTATAGTTGAATCAATATATATTTTTGCATATAGAAATAAAGAATATAGATCATGTCTCAAACCTGTAGCATACTAAAGAATTATAATGGAAGAATGTGTTATGCAGTTATAATTTATGATCCTCAATCAATTTGATGATTGTCAAAGCCCAATAAGTTATAGACATTCATGAAAACAGTTACTCTGTTGATAACAATTATAGTATTACTGAATTGTTGCTTTGATATTTATTGCTGTCAATTTTGTCTCAAGACAGCTGTCCATGATGCTGCTGGTAAGCTGAGAGATGATGGTCTGACATGGGGACTTGGTGCCGGGAGAAAGTAAGTCATTATGAATCACAAATAAATTTATAATGGTTGTTTTAAAAGTTGTTATTTGTTCAAATAACTAAACCAAGGTTAGGAATCCACACCAAATAACATCTTCATAATACGAACTTGCAACATTTAGAAAAAGAAATAAGGTTCACCATTTTAGGATGCTTTCATAATTGACCTCAAATTTTGGATGTGCACTATAAACTTTAATTCTAATTTTGTTCCTCAGATATAATGATACAGAGAACCAGAACGTAACACAGGAAATCATTCGTGGAGTCCAGGGTCTTGCAGGAACTAGGAACTAGGAACTAGGAACTAGGAATCATTTTATTCAGACACATATCATTTACAATATATTTTTTTGCAAGCATTCTATCTTGTTTGTAAGAATAGACTAGATCATTATTATAATATGTGTCAGGGAGATCCTCACAAAGGCATCGCAGTGCCGCTTAAGTGAGGACCACCCTGCAGGGGCAATCTGTTCATATGTAATTAAACATTTATTCTAATCTAATAAGAGATTCTGTTCAGGTCATTGTAGAATACTTTCTAAAATCAATTTAGGATATTAAATAAATGAATTATTATCTGGAGGGAATGATCTAGTTCATTATTTTCAGTGCAGTGCGACGTGAAAATTGTGAAACAGAGGTAAAATGTCATTGTAGTTACATTTTGTGTTACTTTTATATAAAGTTATTCAATGGAGGAAAATATGTCAACTTTGAGTATATTGAATCATGTGCATCAAACCTTTCAGAGAATGAGATACATACTTTTTAAATATAAAGATATATGTCAACTACTAGTGAAAAAGAAGTACAAAACACTTTATCTTGAGCATATATAGCAATTTTCAATTACACAGTGCATTTCATAGGTGGCTAGAATAGTATTTTTCACATAGAGTGAGAAACCATGTTGGCTGTGTGTATGAGATGTGCCCCTTCAAGAAATTACAGGTAAGAATATATCATAATTCACCTCTGTATACATTTTAAATATTTCACATTCCATTTATATGCCATGTGATTTGTCAATTTGTTCCGTAAAAAAAAACATCTTTTAAAAAGGTATTACGGAAATTATGGATGCCATGCTTATGTTCAAGATTGAATATAATTATTTATTAAGTTATTTGTGTGATGAAATTTACACATTCAAAATTACATATCTGATATGTCTTTATGTTTTTAAAGAAATAATTCATTTTGATTAACTTTCATACCCATTTCTGCAAATGTTATTAATATTGGCATTATTATAAGAATCAGTTCAGCATTTATCTCAATCTCTGTACACTGTAAACGCCATGTTATCTCATGTGTGAATACAGATATTATAAAAAATTATATCTTTTTTCCAGCTTCAATTAAGACTTACTTTAAGTCTTGTCAGGAAACGTTTACAAGAGGGCAAAATGAAAAGGCTGCTCAGCATAGGGCCAATATGAAGGCTGCAGCAAGAAAGAGAATGGTAAAGTTTACACTGATATTGATAAAATTGTGGATATTGATAAAACTGTAGATAATCTTCTCTAAAAACGTTTTCCCTGACTTTACATTTGGATTAAAAAACAAATATGTATTTTAATAGGGAATGTATTTTAACACTGTAAATGTACCAATTCCCAAAAGTATAACATTTTGGTTATTTTCTTCTCTGTCACTAGGGGGCACTCATTGAAAAAGACCCATAAATAACCTTAAGATGAGATCTACTTGTAGCAAATATATTGTGCTGCATTACAAAATTCCAATAAAACACTTGTTTTTACATGAAAATTAATGGTTATATTTGCAGAAGGCAGATCGGAGAAAGAATGCTGTAGCATTGATGAAGTGGAGCGAGGAGAAGAAGGCAAAGGTGACAGCAGCCCTCCAAGTCCCCTTCATGTCGTCAGAGGATGATGATGATGAAGATGACCCAATGACCCTCATAATTAGACGAAAGCCGAATGAGTCAGAGAAGTTGAAGAGGTACAAGAAGAAGCTGGATAGGATGGCCAGCCGGCAAGACAGCACCGGTGGCCGTAAAAAGCCCCGATTTACAAGACTGGAAGGCCGTGAATCCAATAAACCCATTGTAACTGACTGTTCGGAGCTAGAATGGACAATGGACACTGAAGAGCAAAACAGTACTCTGCCTGAGATCAGCACCACACATGTACATTTGCCTGAGACCAGCACCATACATGTACATTTGCCTGAGACCAGCATCTCAAATGTGCCTGAGACCAGTGCTAGCATCACCCATTTATCACTAAATCTAAGCCAATCAGTAATAGAGGATGTTGATGATGAGGTTGATAATGTAGAATGATGTTGAAAGGTATGAAGCACACTTTATTGATACAGTCCAATAAGTGTTTTTAAAAGTTTTTCAGTCCAATAAGTGTTTTAAACCTTTTCAGCTTTTTAAAGTTGCTTTTTTAGTTTTTTTAAGTTGCTTTTTGAGCTTTTTTAAGTTGCTTTTCAGCTTTTTTAAATTGCTTTTATCATATAATTTGACACCATATGTAGATGTGAATAATTTTTGGGCAGAAGTTCTAGATAAGTTGCTATGAGATTTAGAAGTTGCACCTTCTGCAGAGATCTGTGACAGCCATTGCCTGCAAATGATGTTGCATTTACATTTTGTGATCCCAGATGAATCTCAATGTATGTTAGCACTGTTTGACATCCTTTTTGCACAATTTAAAGGACAATAATGCTTTTGATGATGCCATAGCATATATCATACAAGTATAAAATGAGGGGGTGGAGCCTATTAAACAGGTCTTGTCCATCAAAACGCCAAGAGCTCAGCCAGTATAAATTTAATACATTCTGATATATTCTGATGTCACTTTGTAATAGAATTGTATGGTACTTGGTACAATGCTGTATGAATGCAAGGGCTACAACATATTTTAATCTGAAATGAAAATGTTTGATATCAGAGCTCTTTCAAAAAATAAATGTGTTCTGAGATTTTAAAAAAAGATTTGAATGACAGTTGACACTGTGTGTGAGATGTGGGTTTAGGTTCGATTATAAATACCAAGGACATGACTGAGTGCATGTGTCCAGCATGTAACAACATATTTTTTGGTTTTACCCCTCTCATGGGCTAGATGTTGCTGTAGCTGGGTGGGGGAGCGGTCAACTTCAGAGACTCATTATATAACTTGTGTAAAGATAAGAATCTGATTTCCTGGTCCTCTTCAGATAAACTTTCCAGTGCTTAATTTATGTTTTCTGAATGACCTGATAAATATGAAGTTCACCTTCCATTCTTCCCCCTCTACTGATGAGATCAAGGAGAAGGGCTGTCACTGAGATCATAGAGAAAGTATAAAATTTTATTTCTCTATGCTGAGATAAACCGGATTATGCAGGGTGGTATGAAGGAACCCCTTTCTTGCCTATGTTTACAAACAGCCTGCCCGGCCACCAGCAGCCTCCGGTGGGCTGTATGTGGACAGTTTGACAAACGGTCAACTTGTGAGGTTGCTGTGTTGTGTAACACTACCAATTAGCATGATCTGACTGTACAGCTTTTCATGGGTCCTGGTCCCCCTGTTTAAAAAGACTTATTGGACTGTATCAATAAAGAGTGCTTCATATAATACTTATTAGCCTGATTTGCCAGAATCCAGAAGTGCTCTTTTGTTTTACATGTCAGATCCAAAGATTTGAGATTCCTAGGGGGACTGATTAAATACCAGTCTGGTCTCTATTTGCCTTGTGTTTTTGATTATTGTAATTAGTACTGAATTGAATATGGAAAGAACGATCATGAAAAAGTGCTCTGTATTTTTAGTTCATTTTTCAATATATTTATAGTTTGATTATTTGCTCAATTGAGGCTGTTATTGAATAAAATATACAAATCCACCAAGATTATAACAAGGTATGAATAAACAATTGTAATTGTTATCTGACTGTAAATCAACATTGCATGATAGAATATGAAATACATCGATTGTTCACCATTACATGTTTCACATTTTTTATATTTTAAGATTATTAGTTAATAATAATAATAATAATAAAATTTGTATAGCGCTGATACCAGACAAGTCTGTTCATAGCGCTGAGTTCAGGACATGCATCCTGAAGAGATGAGTTTTCAGCCTACTCTTAAACGAGGAGACTGACGTGCTTGTCCTAATATTAGTAGGCAAGGAATTCCATAGTCGTGGACCTACAGATGAGAAGGCCCTGTCACCTACTGTCCTTAGCCTGGTATTAGGTACCTGTAGGTGGGTGCCATCATTGGATCTTAGACAGCGTTCACCTTCTTTAATCAGGAGTAGATCCCGTAAGTAAGGCGGAGCCTTACCATTAAGGGCTTTCCAGGTTAATAGAAGAATTTTAAAATCAATTCTCGCATGAACGGGAAGCCAATGCAGTTCCCTTAATTTTCCTGAAATGTGATCAAATTTCCTGATCTTTCCAACTACCCGTGCTGCAGAGTTTTGGAGGTATTGCAGTTTCCTGATGTCAGTTTTAGGAAGACCCGCCAGAAGACCATTACCATAGTCAAGGGTTGATGTAACAAAAGCATGGGTAAGTGTTACCGCGGTCTTCTCGTCTAGACAATGTCTGATGGCCGCCAAGTTCCTGATGTGATAATAGCCTTTCTGACACATTTTCCTGATCTGGGCCTTCATGTCCATGTTGGAGTCAAATGTGATACCAAGGTCAACAACTGACTGACTAGGAGCAATATCAGAGTCACCCACTCTGATTGTGGTTGGGATACTGCTATGGGTGGTAGTATTGTACCTGTCAGTACATATGAGCATCTCTGTTTTTCCATCATTTATCTTCATCTTGTTTGATATGAGGAAGTTTCTGACTTCACTGACACACTCCTCCAGTTTGTGTCTGCTCATATCCACATGATGGGGAGAGGCGTGGTCAACAGGGATATAGATCTGAGTATCATCTGCATAAATGTGATAGCTCAGACCATATTTTGCAAGTATATCAGATAGGGGTGTCATGTAAATGGTGAACAGTATAGGACCCAGGACTGAGCCTTGGGGTACCCCATATTTTAAGGATTTGAGACAGGATCTATGGATCCCCACCTTCACACATTGCTTTCTGTCCATTAGGTATGACCGAATCCAGGAGAGTGCATGACCTGTGACGTTGCATCTATCCCTCAGCCTGTCCAAAAGGATTTGGTGGTCAATAGTGTCAAAGGCAGCGGAAAGGTCAAGCAACAACAAGATAACTGCCTTTCTATTGTCAAGGCAGCCCAAGATATCATTTTGCACTTTTAACAAAGCGGTTTCAGTGCTGTGATATTCTTTGTAGGCTGATTGAAACTTGTCAGTAAGACCATTCCTTACAAGATGGGGGACTAGTTGGTCTGCAACCGCCCTCTCGGTTAGTTTAGAGACAAATGTTAGGTTGGAAACAGGCCTATAGTTTTTTTCAACCAGTTCTAGACCAAGTTTCTTCAGCAGGGGTGTTATGATGGCTATTTTCATATTTTCCGATACTGCTGATTCCATCAGTGATTTATTTATGATGGAAGTAATTATTGGTAGGAGGTCATCTAAGAGGTCAAGTAAGAGCCAGGTTGGAATTGGATCCAGGTCACATGACTTCTTTGCTGACCTTTTGACCAATTTCCGTACGTCATCAATGGTTAAGGGTGTGAACCTTTCCAGACATGTAGTACTATTGTTTGCAGTGTCACCTGGTGGCGAAGTTTGGCCGGATGGAGCATTATCAATGTCCAGGCGGATTCTCTCTATTTTTTCAAGAAAGTATGTGTTGAACTTCTCAGCTTGAGTAATCTAACAGTCAGATTGGGGCATAGGTGTGTCCTTTTTCTTGTGCATGACTGTGTCAATGACTCTAAAAAGCTTTTTAGGGTCATGTTTGTTTTCCTCAACCAGGTTGGAAAAATATGATGATTGAGCAGATTTAAGCATTGAGTTGTATTTGTTCCTCTGAGAGTTATACAGCTCCTTGTCAATTTGAGAGCCAGTCTTGCTCATTTTTCTCTCAAGCCTCCTCTTGAGAGATCTTTCCAGCTTTAATTGGTCACTCATCCAAGGTACAGGTTTGCGTTGGGTGACCATGGCAACCTTGATTGGTGCATGTTTGTCCATGAGTGATGTGAGTTCCCTATCATAATAATTTACCATGTCCTCCAATGATAAATGTTCCCAAGTTGAGTCTCTGTCAGTTAGGGATTTGATGTCCCTTCTTAGGGATTCAAGATCTAATCCCTTGAAATTCCTAAATTTGATAGATTTTTTGGGGGGTTTAGGAGGTACAATATCAAGGTAAATCTTAATCATTTTATGATCAGATAGGTACTCATCTACCAGGTGACTCTTCATGAGCTTATTTCCCCTAAAGGTCATGATTAGATCAAGGGTGTTCCCTAACCTATGGGTTGGTTCCTGAACCCATTGTGTTAGATCAAAGGTAGATAGGATGTCATTAAACTTAATGACATCAGGCTTTAAGGGCAAGTTGACATGGAAGTTGTAGTCACCAAGGAAAATGACCTCATGACTAAAGGAACCATAATGTGCAACCAACTGGGTGAACTCATCATAGAACTCAGAGTAGGTATATCTATTCCGATCAGATGGTTCAGGTCTGTATATCACCACAAATGTTATCTTTTTTCCTTTCAATGTGATGGATGACTCCATGAGCTCCATGGTGGTGACTACTGGTTGGTTGGCCCTATTGGTTGTGAAGGGGAGTTCAGATTTGTATAAAATCCCTAATCCTCCCCCTGTACGACCAATCCTAGGAAAAGACTCAAATTCAAGTGACCCTTCTTTAAGTTCACTTTTGACTTTGTCAGATTTTGAGTCATGCATCCAAGTCTCAGTCATGAACAGGGCATCAAGGTCATGCTCAGTAAAATAATCTTTTACTGGCAGGATCTTGCTAGATATGCTCTGTACATTGCAACATCCAATATTTAATGTTTTCTTCCCGTTTCTATTAGGATTTTTAATACGAGAATGCTGTTTATTTACAATCCGTGGCCGACCACGTGGAGCAGAGCGAGCACGTGTAGTTGGAGCCGGCCCTGAGACGTGATTGGTCGAAGCAGAAGACGGATGTGTATTGCCATTGTTTATGTTTACGTTCGGACCACGTGTTTCCACGAGCCGATGTGATTCGGGTGTTTCCGGATCTGATAGACAATGGTAGCGATTTGTGGTCGTTCGTATGTTAACATTATTAAGCAGAGCACGTGTTGTACCAGCCAGCAGCCTCAAGGATGCATTCCTATTGGTCGGCCGAAAAGAGGAATGTGGATTATTTACATTCCTACCACGGACACGGGCTCGATTAGCTCGGGCTGCCTTTGGGGTATTGTATGCAGCGCCATCTATGTTAATTTTGCCGAAACTGCATATTTTTGATGACTTGCACGGACTTTCAACAGGTTTGTTGTTTAGTTCATTTCTATATGCCCTAGGGGGCAGAATAAATATGTTTTCCAAATGAAGTTGCTTTGGGTGAGATATTTGTGTATATTTAACAAAATTGAACTGACAATTCAGCTTACTTGTCCCATGTACGGATAGTAGTGTGTTCGACTTTATGTATTCACAAGTATCGAGCACCCATCGAAACTGACAGGGGAACAGTTCAATTTCTTTCTCAGACTCGAATATATTAATATTTGAGTTCGCAACAATGTTATGTAATGATTGAAATTGGGAAACTGAGATGATATTAAAATTAATATATCTCAGAGAGGAATTCTTCTTGAACGTGTTCGCATGATCATCACATAACAGTACTTTTCTCGACCCTATACCATTGTGGGGCAAGGATAGAGTCTCAATATTTGTGTTAGAATTCTTGTTGTATATGTTAAAACACGAACATATACAAACAAAGCCATGATTGTGTAGCATTGAACAGGTAGGTAATCTCCTTGTATATATACGGGTCAGTTGCTATATGAGCGATTGACACGTTCTGTATTTTGAACTCCGTATATTGCAGATTATTTACCCAATAATGATCACGGGTCAGCGTATTATGAAAAGCTGACGTGTGGTAGATTCTTACTATCGTAATAGTAAAAATAAATAGAAAAGAAATAATTTTCAATCTTCAGCTCAATGAAGTGTATATATACGGGTCAACTATATGAGCGATTGACACGTTCTGTATTTTGAACTAACGTAATAGTTAATTATATCATTGACTGAAGGGAACAGTACTTTGCTATATGTTTTAATCTTCCAAGATATTAAATTGACAGAAATGCCACTTATTTGTAGCTATTGGTATTTATACCAAAAGGTATTTTGCAAGAGAGGGCTTAGTAGGTAGCCGCTTGCGGTTTTTCTTTGCACAGCGGGTTGAGCAGGCAGCGAGTGCTCTGTTCTTCCACCGTCGGAACAAGTCCGAAAAACACTGTAAATCAGTTCAATATACCGAATTTGCTTCTAGAAGCGTCTGAAAAAGTGTCCAGACACGAATAGCGTGCAAATTAGATTGGTATATATACCTATAAATAGGTATATCGCAAGAAAGAACTACTTACGTAGTTGCTTGCGAAAGTGTATTGGACAGCGGGTGGTGCGTCACAACAAGAAAAAATGGCTGGTAGTAGCCCCTTGTTTGTGTATCTACAACCACCGTCGGAACAAGTCCGAAAATCACTGCAATTTCAAAATATGCTGCTGATGGGTCTGAAGGTGATTCTAGACACCAAGAGCAACAAGTTTTATGAATACAGAGGGTATAAGGTATCAGACCAAGCACTCGACACTGGCAGCAAAGAGTGGATACTCGTGAGCGCGGTGCCTCACAAAGACAACACAGTATGATCCCGCCCTCGCGAGCGGTTTTCCAATCAAAACTGCCGTCAGAGCTTGCAATAAGTCTGGTATCAGATAGACCTTTGTATAGACAGGGTTCTCTGCGAGAAAGTGTGGCGATAGACTAGCAACTGGTGTCAGTTTAGTTAAGTATGGCACTGTATTGGTGTTTTTCCTGGTGCTTTATATTAATAAACAGTGTGCTAATATCAAGATATTCGCACAGTGTAAGAACTATTAACTTTAATAAAAAGGCTTAATAAAGTAGGGTGGTGGTGAATCCTAAGGGGTGCATGGTGGCTCCCTGGTTTAATATGTTTGTCACATTACCCGCTGTACTGAAATAGTAATAAGACTCTGTGATAAACCACTTAAATCCATGATGAACAACTTAAATCCATGAAAACTTGCCCTTCACTGCAGATTAACTGCTGCCACCTATCATCAGGGGACATCACCAGTGCCGTGGGGCCGTGAGAGTCATTGCGTATGGACAGGGACTGATATTTTCTCTTTATACTGTACTGGGATATTATTGCATTAATCACTTTGTTTATTTCCCCCCCAGGGTTTCTGTACAAGTCACTATGTAAGAGTTTCACTAAACTAATAATGTCACCCATTTGTAATTGACTGATGTTATCCACTGAGGGGTATTCAAACTCACCATGGATAGATTGTAGTATCTTCAGGCTTTAATTTCCAGTTCCTTCAGCAGGATAGCACTATAGATACACATACAAGACCTATCTCTCACTGATTAATGCATCACCTTATCCCACAATACATCAGAGTCAAGTAAAGTGAAAACCATGGCTAGCAAAAAGAATATTTATCAATTTTTGTCAATTAAATATTTTCATAACATTTCTACACATGTTACTTTGATGTAACTTTAGTAGCCTACATTTAACAAAGATAGTGTCTCAGGTGAGATCAAATTTAGTAATGTTAATAGCCATTATTGTACCTCACTAGAATCACCGAATGTACACATTTGAGACATAGACAAATGATGTAATAGCCCATCACCATCCACCTTCATTATCCCCATCAATATCCTCTTCAATATCCCCATCATCAACCCTATTAACCCCCTTAATGTGGTTTTAGGCCTCGCCCCCTTTTTCAAGTGACTTTTATGCATTTAATAATTGCCCGATTAGCATTTTGGAAATATCAAAATAACCTAGAATTTATGCACTATCAGAATATTATATCATTTCTTACTTTTCTTCAAAAGTAAATTTTCTTTCACTGCCCGAAAAATAAGATTTACAAAAATAAACATGTATTTTTTTTCCATTGTAAAGACCAATGAAGATCTTTCAGCTAATAAACAATTTTGTAAATACCATTTACTTATTTACAATTCTTAAATATGTTGTATTTTACCAAATATATCAAATTGCACATATCAGTTCATAAACAATGTTGTAAAGATTGTTGAATGTCTTTACAATATTGTATTTGTGTTGTTAATATCAGTATACATTCATATCACCTTTAATCAATAGCTCTTGGATTTGCATATATCCACATATGCATACAACATTGGAAAATGTGCATTTGAGGACTTTATTTGAGGACTTAAAATTGATAAATTACTACATCAGGATATTATATATTGCATTGTAAGTGACAAGATATCTCTATTTGCATGTTCCTCAGGTTATTCAGATACTGGTAGGGCTTTTCAAAGTGAAAATATGTTCACTACAAGCCAAGATATTAGCTTGGATGGGAAGTGACAAGAATGACAAGAATGGTATAAAACATTAAAATCGCGCCTGCCGTTTTTTACACCTTTATGGTACTATTTAACATTCAGATCTCTTAGATATCTATATTTCCATAATCCTAAGGTTGTTTAGATACTGTTAGGACTTTTCAGAGTGAAAATATGTTCACTACAAGCCAAAATATTAGCAAATCTTGGATTTGAAGTGCCAAGAAAGATATAAAACATTAAAATTGCGCCTGCCGTTTTTTATACTTTCATGGTACTATTTAACATTCAGATCTCTTAGATATCTCTATTGCCATGATCCTGAGGTTATTTAGATACTGTTAGGACTTTTCAGAGTGAAAATATGTTCACTACAAGCCAAGATATTAGCAAATCATGGATGGGAAGTGACAAGAAATGTATAAAACATTAAAATCGCGCCTGCCGTTTTTTACACCTTTATGGTACTATTCAACATTCAGATCTCTTAGATATCTATATTTTCATGATCCTGAGGTCGTTTAGATACTATTAGGACTTTTCAGAGTGAAAATATGTTCACTACAAGCCAAGATATTAGCAAATCTTGGATGGGAAGTGACAAGAATGGTATAAAACATTAAAATTGCGCTTGCCGTTTTTTTACACCTTTATGGTACTATTAATCATACAGATCTCTTAGATATCTCTATTTTCATGATCCTGAGGTTGTTTAGATACTGTTAGGACTTTTCAGAGTGAAAATATGTTCACTACAAGCCAAGGTATCAGCCAATGTTGGTTTGTAAGTTACATTGGGGAAGAGATCCATTTCTTGACAATTCTTGACAAATTCTGGTTGACATTTTTATTCGCTGAGTTATAAATTAGATACTGATAGAAATTCAGTTGGTGTTTGGTTTTACACTGCAGACAGCATGTGAGACATGAACACATTATCATTGTCAATAGTTTTCCCTTTTTTCCCACTCTTGCAAATGTCCAGATGTTTTGGGGTTAATCAGTCTGGGTCATCCGGTCATATAATTTATCTTCTTTCATCTGGGACAAGGGGCATTCATTCACCCCCTCATTACATCAATGGTGACCTATAAATCTTGTTTAACTTCCTGGAAAATTACCATTTGGCAGAAAACACTCACACAGCAGATGAGCCGGCAGGACTAGGATACTTGTGTGCCTCACAAAACATTATTTTAACAGACTTGATTTTAACATACAGGAGCAGTGACAGGCTGAAACCTCCACATGCCATTTACATATCATGATTCATTTAACAGTATGAATTTAGACGGTAGAAAAAGAAATATTGTTTTGCAGGGCATTTTCTTCCAGAAAACACTACCTCCAAGGATATACTTTTTACTGTAACAATATAATTTGATTTTACTCTGTTTCAGGACTGCATATCTCCAGGCAAGGTCAATGAGCTTTTATGAGTTTATGCACTGTTTTGACAAGGGAGCTGAGTGAAAAGATCAAACCATCAAGGTCAAATATAATATATAACATACATTGTCTTTTGTTTTGTTTCAGAGGTGCTAATTTTCAGACAGGGTCAATGACAAGTCCACATACTGTTCTCACAAGGGCCTTGATTTGAATGGTTATTCAATGACAACCATACATTACACAACCTTTCCTTTTGTTTTGTTTCATAACTACTTATTTTGATGCAAGGTCATTGACAAGAAACATACTTTGATGTACAGTTTGTTTTGTTTCAGGATTGCTGGTTTCAAATAAAGGTCAATGACCTTCCAACAGTTTATGCAATGTTCGTACAAGGACTCAGTTAAAAGGTTCACATATATCAAGGATTGATATACATTGCATTTTGTCTTCTTCCAGGACTGCTTGTTTTGATGCAAGGTCAATGACCTTTTTCTGTTTTGTGCACTGTTCTATCATGGGCCTTAATCGAGAGAGTCACAAATTATTCAATATCTTATAAACTGTCATTTTGTTTCACCTTTTTTATTTTATTTTTTTTTGACATGAAAGGTCAATGACCTATCACTATTCTTTGCACTAACAAAGACCTTGATTGACAAGGTCTTATAAAATTCAATGATGCCAACTACTGAAAAAGGTCCTTGATTGAAAAGATGACACACAATTCAATATTATGATGTGCCTTGTCCTGTTTCACTATTGATTATTCCCATGTTAGGGCATTGACCTTTTCTATGTTAATAAACTTTTGCTGTTTGTGCATTATTATAATAAGAGCCCTGGTTGAAAAGGTCACAACCTATCCAAGGATAAATATCTTGATTTTAATTATGTTTCAGGGCTGCTTATTTTCAGGCAAGGTCATTGACCTTTTACAAGTAATGATACATCTCTAACAAGGGACTTGATTGAGAAGGTCACATATAGTTTCAGGATATTTATGTTTTGTAGTTAGGCTCCTTGTTTCCTTTCAAGGACAATGAATCTGTATTTTAGAAAACTTTTGTGCAGAAATGGTCAATGACCTTTTGCCATTTTTGGAAATGTCTTTCAAATGTGTATGTTATTCTTATTTCTATAAATTATTTTCATTTCAGACAGATTGTTTCAGCAATTTTATTTCAAAGACCTTTTTAATTGTTATTTTCCTAACAATGGCCATCAGTGCAAAAATCCAAATGCCCTTTATTATCAATTATCCAAATGCCCTGAGGTATATCCTTCAAATAAATATCTCTCTTGTAAATATGCTGTCTTTATATATAAGCATCTTAGCTAAATATTGTAAATGTCAAAATAATACATTTAAGCATATTTTGTGTCCAAGTAAAGATCATATTTGACAAGATTTTCACATGCATCTTGTTCATCTTTACATGCATATAGTATCTTGTATTTGTCTTGTTTATTTGAAATTTAACATCTTTTCTGATTTTATAAAGATCAAGTAAAGATCATATTTGACAAGCTTTTCACATGCATCTTGTTCATCTTTACAAGCATATAGTATCTTGAATTTGTCTTGTTTATTTGAAATTTAACATCTTTTCTGATTTTGTAAAGGCTTGCAAATTCCGGTCTTTACTGTCTTTGATGCATACATTAAAGGTCTTGTAAATTGCCAATTTACAGTTTGTAAATATGTCTGAAAGGTCATGTTAATTTCAAATTTACTTCAACAATATATACATATTGGCCTCTTGTAAATCTAATTTTTCACGCAGTGTTTTTTATTCATTATGTATTTTTTTGTAATTAGGTCATGTGATAAAATTTAAAATAAATAATTTTGAATCTGGAATATTTTAAGGTTGATGTTTATGTATTGTGCATGTTGATAGGCCAATTATTTGAGAAATTATGATAAATAATGTTAAGAAACAGGAAGTAGATTCTGAACATTGATAATCCTGGGTATAAGTATTGAGGGTTATTTGTGCATGTGTTTATACAAAACCTTATTCCCACAGGGATATTATTTCATATCAAAGGAACTGAAAAACATCAAGGGTGATACTACTGGAAGATAATATGTCCCAATACTGGTATGTCACAAAGTTTCCATGGCTAGCTTGACAAACATAACAAAATGACTGATAGCATGTTCTAAATTCTTTCTTTATTTACAATTCAATCTAGTTGGAATTCAATCTTTCTCAAGTCAATTTCAAGACATTCTGGTCTATCACAGAAGAACAGAGCTTTTTCTATATGAATTTGGAAAATATTTGAAGTTATTATTTATCACAAAATATTATGTAACCAAGTATAATGTAACAAAAATCAAGAACATTCAAATATCATGCATGTTGCAAGGTGTTATTGTGCAATAACAGATTGTTCGTATTGTTTATATCATCTAGTTTGATGTTTGGTGCCGGCATTTCATTGTTTTTTTTGATGACCCCTCTTATCTCTAGGACCTCATTGACCAGCGGCATGATGATGATGAATACGGTGGCAATGATCCCCCATGACTGCGATATGTTCAGCTGATAAATAAACAAACACATATTTACATATTCTGTTATATTCACTAGTGTTTTTACCATTAAATTCACAAGACACAAGACACACCAGTGTACCCAATGTTTGAAGTTGTTGAGGCTGAAAACACCAACGGCAGCAGTGGCAGCAGGCCATATTATGATCAGACAGATGCTGAGAAAGAGAGCTCCACCATTGGCCACTAAAGTTGCCCACCGGAATG
This sequence comes from Amphiduros pacificus, assembly GCA_949316495.1. Taxonomy (NCBI): domain Eukaryota; kingdom Metazoa; phylum Annelida; class Polychaeta; order Phyllodocida; family Hesionidae; genus Amphiduros; species Amphiduros pacificus. Next base: position 5,971,410 of record OX439011.1, read on the forward strand.
TGTAACGTACTTCCTCCAGAGGGGGCCGGCTATCCAGCTCATCTGCTCCCACTAGGTTCATATCCCTATTGAATCAAATAAGCTATGCTTGATGAAAAGTGTAACATTGACAGGAACATTGGGGGTGTACCTTATGGATGATCAGTTGGTGCATTTTGTGGAGAATTAGATGGAGCACTGTTTAGAGCAGTATATGTTAGAATGGATTTTCCCGAGGATGATGTATTGTGTGGAGAACTGGATGGACTGCTAGCAGTAGCATTATATGGACCATTACCAGTCGTATTACGTGGACCATTATGTATTAGCATTAAACAGGTCATTTGTATGTTTCATGGTGATGTTAAGAATAATATATAATATTTCTATAAGTCTTAGAATCCTTTAAAATATATAATCAAAATAGTTGGCTTAAACACAGACATTCATGATCAATGATGAAGATTTCGCTCTGATTATTTGCAATTGATTCTCCCAAAAACAACACATTGTTGTTTGACAAATAGACATTGAATATATTATTGTTTCTCACCAAATTCTCTCCTGTGGTATAATTTAACGCACCTTGCATATAGTTCTGTCCATGCCCGTAGAGGGCTGTCGATGTCCCGAGTGCACTCCCAGACCTCGCTGTCAGAGAACTTCTGGCCCCATGTGCCAAACAGACTGACCAGGATGCAGATGACACCCCCTGATAGAATAGCTGCCATGTTCCCACTCAACATGCTCACTTCATCACCTGTCAAGAATATTTCCCACATTAACATGCCCACACTATCAATAAAAAACTGCTTGCCTTAATAAGCTCACATTAATCATAAAAAACACTGCTCATATCGACAAGCAAAACACATTGTTTGAATCAACAAGCCAACAACACTAATGATTCAACAGGCAACTTGCTCTTTTTAAGCAAACCATGACTCACATTAACACAAATTCTCTACTGATATCAACATGCTCACATTGATTGTTTTAGCAATCTTCCTCACATCAGCATAGAAATGCTCACATTAGAAATGATCATAGTAAATACAAGAACCTTTTCTCGAAATTCCAATCAAACGTTAAATTATCTATAATGTCTCTTGAAGACTTAATGTTACAATATGTTGATTTTGTCCTCATTTCGTTTTCAATTTGTTGCAACCAATTCTTTTTTTTTTCCTTAAGCCAACATACCTGACAAAAAGAGGAAAGTCTCAGGTAAGGGTACCGTAGGTAGAGATTAAAAATATGAGCTGGCGTCCTGCTGGGAACACTTGCTTACTGAGATTAGTACTCAGATTAGTGGGGTGTGTAGTCACTTTCACATGTCAAAAATAGTGGGCAAATCACTGTACACACATCTGAGCATTATTACTACACATGTTTCTTATTCAAATTGTGGTTTTATTTGACAATTAAAATAATGATTGCAATATTTGAATTTATTTCAAATATAGAAATTCTAATTCTATATTGTTAGTAGTGTTTAAACAACTGTGAAACTAGAGAACTATTTTAGAGGTATCAACACCATTTCCAAGAGGTGATCTTTGCACATATGAGTACATGCATTGTTGGCTGATCTCACTGGACAACAGAGAAATGCACATACAGGTGACATGTGACCTGTTGATTTCCATCCTGTCAGTGACTGATATGGTCAAATATTGACAACTACACATTTTGAAGATCTTGAAAATTGTTTTGGAATATATAATATACCAATCTGATTGAATGTATTTAAGAATGAGCATTGTTTGCAGGTATGTTTTAAGTGTTGATGAATTGTAACAACACCTTAGATAGGTACAGTCCATGTTTATTTTTAAATGTGGATCCAGGTGAAATGTTGAGTGAGCAATCCTGCCATGAGAAAAGGTCAAAGCATATCATCAGACCTGTGAGACACATAATAATCCATTGGGAAACATTGGGAACTATTGCATCGCACTGGATTTATTCAGAGATGTTTAAGGTTGTCCTCTTGATCAACTTACTCGAAGTTTAAAGTCTATGATAAATTCTTGAAATTGGATCCATCTTATAATTCGTTTTTTTCTAAACGAAATAAAATTGGAATATGAAGATTTCATATTTGTTTTCTGCATGTAATTACTATTTTTTATATTTTGTATGTTGGCAAAAAACATATTCAATTCTATATGTTCTGACATGCATATTGCTCAAATATTACCCCAGTATGAAGATTTTATATTTGTTCACTATATAAAGTGAGTATTATTCATATTGTCTATGTTTGCAAAATAAAATAATAAAAATTATATTCTTCTGATATGCAAATTGCTCAATAAGAACTCCAATATAAAGATTTCATTTTTGGGGGGTATCAAATCATTTCTATTATTTTATATTCTTCTGCATTTGCAATAGACAAATCAATTTATCTTTCCTGAAGCACATATCACTCAAACAGAACCCCAATATTAAGATTTCACCTTCAGCATGAAAATAATACTTTTCCCAACCAGGATTCGAACCCTGGACCTTTAGCATAGAAGACAGACATCTTAACCACTGAGCCATGTATCACCCTGTGTCAGTACTGTAGAAAACTTGGAGTCACAGCATTGTATGAAAATTGAAATTGTTCCATTTCTTTGCTAATAAAGACATTTTATTTTATTTTTTTGTATTTTCTCCATTTGCCAAAAAAAAAAGAAAAAGAAAAAACAAAAGAAAAAACAAAAGAAAAAACAAAAGAAAAAACAAAAGAAAAAACAAAAGAAAAAACAAAAGAAAAAACAAAAGAAAAAACAAAAGAAAAAACAAAAGAAAAAACAAAAGAAAAAACAAAAGAAAAAACAAAAGAAAAAAACACATTTTATGTGTTCTGTCTTTCATTCTGCTCTAAAAAGACCCCAACATGAAGATTTCACCTTTGAAGATTTCACCTTTGTTTATTGTATCGTCATTATTTTTTATAATTTCTATCAAAATAAAAAATGTTTCAATTCTATATGTTCTGATGTGCATGTTGCGAAAATAAAACTTCAAAATGAAGATTTCAGTTTCCGCATGAATAAAAACAAAATATATTGTTCCCGGTGGGAATCGAACCCCAGACCTTTAGCATGGGAGACAGATGTCTTACCCACTGAGCCATGTTGATTAGTATGATTTGACCTTCTCACTGGTAAATCACACAAAATAGTCAACATCAATATCACTTGATCAAGTTATTTTTATAAAGGGATGTTCCGTTATTTCACACAACAGCCTAAATTAAACTTAAAGAGTAAAATTTTCCATAAATATATTTGTCTAAGATGATATCAATAGTAATGCAAATCGATAAAAAGACACAGATATCTATAACTCATCTCTCATTTAAATCTAACCATTTTCTAGTTGATTCTCTGTAGGTAGGTATATAAGGTTAGCATGTAATAATCTATATTGAATATGAGGTGTGTCATATAATAATGTCCATACACATTTTATATATTTAACTCGAACACATAAAACAGAAAATTGAAATAAGCCAAAGAAAATCAGTTACTGGAGTGGTGCACATTTTTCTGGAGAAGTCTTGTGGAAAGTAGTCCGGTAGGATGTTGATTTCATAGGGAGTTAATGTGTTAATATGTACTCAATGAGTTCACTCATAACAGAAATCAAGATGGCCGAATGTTGGTTGAGAAAGTGCTTGATCTCTCTTAAGGGGAGTACACGTCATGCTTTTCAATAGCCATATGATGTAGACGTTCCACCCTTTGGACAAGGGTGAAAGTAACACCAGAAATTTGTTTACCTCTGATTAGGTACGATATTGGAAACCTTTGTATACTGCATATGTTTAGTCTTGTTTATGAACTGTGAATGTAAACATTTTTTATACTTTCTAAGTTTACTTATGGTTATATATGATGTAAGTAAACCTACATATACTGTATGTTTACTTGCACTGTAGATAACTGAAGCATGATATGCATGTTGCCACTCCTTAAAATTTGAAATGGTGAACCAGTGGGGGATTGTTATCTGGTAATAATTAAGTGTTTCCTGCCACAAACCCCTTGTGTAAACATGAAGTTTATAACATTCTTCATGCTTTGAATATATGTATTAGGCACTCTCAATTGTAGGGCAAACATGTGTAAGCAGGAGCTTTATTAATTGTGTCATCTGAGCAAAACAAGGTTTCTGTTTAGATCTCTTAGATATCTCTTATGTCATGATTCTTATGATGTTTAGATACTGATAGGACTTTTCAGATTGAAAAAATGTTCACTACAAGCCAAGATATTAGCAAATCTTGGATAGTAAGTCACAAAAAAACTATAAAATGTCTAAATCGCGCCTGACGTTTTTTACACATTTATGGTACTATATAACATTCAGATCTCTTAGATATCTCTAATTTCATGATCCTTATGATGTTTAGATACTGATAGGATTTTCCAGATTGAAAAAATGTTCACTACAAGTCAAGATATTAGCAAATCTTGGATAGTAAGTCACAAAAAGAGTATAAAATATCTAAATCGCGCCTGACGCTTTTTACACTTTCATGGTACTATATAACATTCAAATCTCTTATATATCTCTTATTTCATGATTGTTCTGTTGTTAGATACTGATAGGACTTTTTAGAGTGGACATACATGCACTAGAAACAAAAATATTGACAAATCTTGGATTGTATGTCAGGGAATAGTGAAAAATATCAAAATCACAGGTGCCGTCTTTTAGCCTTGCCAGACCCTCTGGCCTTTAGGTCCTGGTGTGGGTTTCTCATCTATGGGCCCTCATCCCTGTTTTGAAATCTTCAAATGTGAATTAGTAGCTGGACTTTTGAAAGTTGGTTCATTCTTGATCATCACTATACTTGGAAAATCTGAAGTGATGATTTGAAGTAGGTTAAAGTGAGAATTTTGGACCAATTATAAAATCTTTATGATAGTGTGCTGGCTTGCTCAACAGGAGTTAATTAATTCTTAGAGTAATATAGCTTGAGGTGACAAGTTGGAGAGGTTGGAAAAATACCCCACAGAGAACAGAGAGAGCTGCTAACCACAACACAGGGATAACACCTGATCAGAGATAACTTTGTGTCCAAGATTGGTTGCCGCCTGAGATTATCCCTGCTTCCCAAACTGTTGACTGTTACTCTAAGATTAATTGCCCCTTAGTGCAGTGACCTAGAAGAACTAATGAGGGGTGACAGGCTTGGTGGCGGGAAAATAGCTATTCTTCCTTTGTGTCCCGAGCTGTTAGGACATGTTGCTTACAAAATGCTTACACAGGATGCTAACCACAATCCAGCAAGAGGCTGACACGTGTAATACAAGCCTCACTCTGTTACAGGTTTTTGCCAAGGAAAGACATTCAAACTGTTATTTTGGATATATATTTTTTCAGACTTTATCCTAACCCAGATGCCATCTACTTGGAATTTTCAGCATCATGATTTGGACAATGTTTGAACAAAGAGACATCCATTCAGGATAAATGCACTATAATCTACCAGTATTTTCTTTCATTTCAGGGCTGCTTGTTTCCAAGCAAGGTCAATGACCTTTTACCAAGTTACCAGGCTGGGCACCATTCATATCAGGATCCTGATAAAACACATCACATGCAAATGAAAGAAATGTCCCTTTCATTTTTTTTCTTTCAGGACTAAACATGGTCGATGACCTTTTACCAGTTATCAATGATCTTTTCACCTACCGTTCAAGGATATATATGTACTAAAATCATTCCTGTTCTTTAAGATTTCAGGACTGTTTGTTTCCAGGAAAGGCCAATAATTTATAAAACGGGAAGGTCAATGACCTTCCAGGTAAGGTCAATTATTAATAAAAAGGAAAGGTCAATGACCTTTTTAACAGTTTTTGTACTGTTTTCAGAAGGGAGCCAGTGACTGTTTTCAGAAGGGAGCCAGTGACAAAAGACGCATTAAGCAAGGACAAACTCACTATTATAATACTTCAAGTGACCCTTTCATTTTTTGTTTCTTTTCAGCACAAATTGATTACAAGCAAGGTCAATGACCTTTTACAAGTCTTTGCATGGTCTGTTCTTACAAGAGGTTTGATATGAAACCCCAGATAGTTCTGAAGTGTCAATTACTGTTTCTTTCAGAAGAGTTTGTTAATAAGTAAGGTCAATGACCCTTTCTTATATGGGATGGGATTAGGATGATTGTATACCATTAGGAAATATAGAAATGAATTTTTTAATACTTTTATACATTTTAGGCAAGGGCAATGACTGTTTGTCAAGCAAAATGCCAATGGCGTTTTTTCAGACAAGGTCAATGACCTTTCACCAGTCTGGAATATTCTAACAGAGCCTGATAGAAAATATTGTATGTGTACCAATTAGAGATTAAATAACTAAATATCCCATGCATTTTATTCACTTTCTGGAAAGCTTCTTTTCAGACAGGAACCAGTTTGTCTTAAAATCTATAAAGGGCCTAATATATAACCTTTGATATGCATATTTTCAGGATAGCTGGCTTGTTTATCAGTTTTTGCTTTAATATCATTTAAACTGGTATATACAACAGAGGATAGGGTCCTTAAATATCATATAAACAGTATAATTAAGCCCTGTATACATCACTTAAACTGACATATTCAGTGGAGGATAGCTCTTCTATATATCATGTAAACTGATATATACGTTGAAGGATAGTTCATATAACCTTACATAAACAGTGGCGTGTATGTTAGTTAGGCAATGTTCTCCATATATACTGTTCAAGTTTATGAATGTTTATCTGTTTAAACATGTATATCAGTTGAATGTGTAGCCATTAAATATCAGCTATCAGTAAAATGTTTATCGAAGTAAACGAGCTTATCCAAGCATAAACAGGAGAGTAAATTTTAAGTAAGTTGTATATATACTGCTGTCAGTTTTTTTTACGTATGACACTGTATTGGTGTATTTTCCTGGTGCTTTATATTAATAAACAGTGTGCTTATATGAGGATATTCGCACAGTGGTATCTATTCAGGATTCATGAAGTGTAATAAAATGTAGTATCAGGGCAGTCTAAGTCTTTTCTGAAAAATGGATTCAAAATGAAAATTGAGTGAGCAATTTTGCAGTGAGTTAAGTTGAAAGAATTTAAGACTTATATAAGACACAATTTTTCTGTTACATAATTTGGAAATATTGTCTTATACTGTCAACACTCATGTCAACAATCATATCATTTTAATGTCAATCTAGCTGAATAATTCATTTTTCGCCTTGGGCCTGGTATTACTGCCAAACCAGTACAGTGCAAAGGGGTATTTTGCCTTTGTAATTTTATATTTCCCAACACTTGCAGAATATTTGTCTTGACTTACTGTGGCATGTATCTGTATTACAGTTCTAACATGTTAGTGGAATTTAATACCTAAACTCCATCAAATAATATATAACAACATATTTTAGGGAAAAATGCTTTGAGGTGAAACCTCTTCTGTGGAGGCATGATATTGGATGAACAATGTTTTGTAATTAATAATCTGTCCATGCCAATCTACACACATGATAATCTCTACAAACTCATGATATACAAAGGGGAACTAATTTTAATAACAATTTTACTGTGTGGTGGGGCTTGTTTTCCAATTTGTTGGAGGGGGTGTAATATTTTTAGCAATAAAGAAAACAATATGATGTCAATCTATTTGTTAATAAACAAATCAACAAGCAAACAAATAGGCGAGTACCATTTATCAAAATGTCATTTTACCAACAATCCTTACATCTTCCAGTCAATAGAAACTAAAAGCAAACTATAAATTCACAATTGAAGGAGCAACACACATCATGAATTTATGAAGTTTCCATTAGACCATAAGAATCGGTGTACAACTGGACTGTATGTTGGTTGTTGATTAGACATGACTATTGCATGATATGTTGTTAATTGGAATTAAAAGGTTGACTTGTATAGCTAGCTCTAAATAACCTGGAAACTTTAAATGTACTTAGATAAGGCTTTTGTTAATCATGATATTTTTCCAACAAGACATTATATGATATGTAAGGAGAAGATATGGAGCTCTGCAGGTTGAGCACTGTATTGAGCACTGTACTGGTTTGGCAGTAATACCAGTCCAATTGCAACAGAACTGTCTGAACCTAAATATTCACCCTAGACGGGAGGACTTTAGGGCCTGATATGGTTTCCAAATTTTGAAAACTAATTTGAAAGGAAAAGAAGGTTTAAATTTGTCATATTTTAGACATATTGTCATGATATTCTCCATTAAGATGAAATGTATGGTACACACTTATCAAAACATTATGGCAATTTTCACGAGATTAGATTAACAGATCTGTGGAGCTTGACATGGGTCAATCTTGGGTACCTTTTTGTAATCTTGAGTATATTGTCTAATGTAGCCAGATTTATAGGTCTGCTCCTTATCTATAATTCCGTACTATTAAAATAGAAGTCAGATTAAGGCTTAGGAACATGGGCAATAAATAATACACAAATCACATATGGCACCAAACAAACAAAAAAGGCAAAGGCCAGATACAGAAACAGATAATGATTTGAACGTGAGTGATAATAATAATGATAATAATAATAATAATAATAAAAATAATAATAATAATAATAGTAATAATAATAATAATAATAACAATAATAATAATAATAATAATAATCCATCAGTTTATGAGTAATATGGTCTCTCTTTTTAAGTTAACCAACAACTCTGGCTGCAGCATTCTGCAATTTCTGAAGTTTGGAGTGTCAACACATTGGTAGACCAGTGCATTACCATAATCAAGGGTGGAAGTAATGAAAGCATGAGCCAGAGTATTAGCAATCCTTTCATCTAAGCAGTTCCTGACCTGAGCTAGATATTTTAAAGAAAAAAACCATTTTTACAATTTTTTTTAATTTGTGATTTCATAGATAATTCTTGATCTAGAATATCTCCTAGATACTTAACATTACTTGATCTAAGAATTTTAGTTTCACCCATCAAGATTTCGCTTGGTAATTTATCTTTTCTGAATTCACAGCTTTTACCACATAAAAGCAGTTCAGTTTTTCCATCATTAATTTTCATTTTATTTTCTATCAAGAAGTTTTTACCTTTTTTATGCAATTTTCCATTTCTTTACAAGACCTTACTCTAGCCTCATCAGATTTTGGATCAATAGTGATGTACAACTGTGTATCATCTGCATAAATATGATGTCTAAGCCCATAATTACCAATAATGTTAACCATTTCAAAGCAGTGCCGCTGATACCACATATTTTTTCTAGTCTGTTTAGCGGTATATTATGATGAATGGTATCAAATGCTGCAGATAAATCTAGTAGTACCAGCATTACCAGTTTACCGTCATCGATATCCATTAAAATGTCATTTTGTACTCAAAGTAGTGCAGTTTCAGAACTATGGAACTCTTTATATGCTGATTGAAATATGCCTTGTATATCATTTCTTACCAGATGACCTAAAAATTGTTTAGCTACAGCTCTTTCTATTAATTTAGACAAATATGTTAGATTTGATCCTGGTCTGTAATTTTTCTTTATTAATTCTAGACCCAATTTCTTAATTAATGGTCTAATGATAGCCATCTTAAGGTCATCAGGCATATTGCCCATTGTAATTGATTTATTTATAATTGCTTTTATTAGTGGTAGCAGATGACCCATGCACGCGTTAAGAACCCAGGTTGGGATGGAATCCAACTCACACGACTTCTTTGCTGATTCTTAAATTAACTTCCTTACTTCTAAATTGTTTAATACTTTGAAATTTTCAAGTTGTGTACAAAATTTTGATTCTTCGGCCAGTGGTTCAGTATTTGTATCATTTTTGTCCATGTCTTTTCTAAGATTTGTAATTTTTCCTAGAAAAATATTATTAAATTCTGTTGCTAACTCTTTGTTATCATTATGTTTGGGGAAGGGAGTCTCTTCCTTTGTGTGTAGTAAATGGTTCAATATTTTAGATATTTTTTTGGGATCTGATTTGTTTGAATTTATTATTTCTGAGTAATAATTGTTTCTAGTCGAATTTATGATATTGTTGTATTTATTTTGCTGTATTTGAAATTGTATTTTATCTGAAGAGAGACCTGTTTTGTTATATTTTCTTTCAAGTTTTCTTTTGTTCCTCTTTTCTGTCTTTACATCATCATGTAACCATGGAGCTGGTTTCCTATTATTCATGGTTTTATCAACTATACTTGTCAATTTGTTATATTTATTTAATAACTCATTCAGATCAGTGTTGTTATACAATTGATTTTCCAATTTTTTCTGCAACATCTCTTTTAAAATTATCTATGTTAATTTTTTTGTAATTTCTGTATGACACCTTTTTTTGTTGTTTATTCTAGTCTGAATATTAAAAGTGAACTTAATCATGTCATGATCAGATATTATGTAAATCCAACATATTTCCCATAATATGGGTTGGTACTGTTATATGATTATGTAAATAATATAGGTCAAGAACATCATTAGATTTTATAACATTAGGCCTATTTGGTTTGTTCATATGTCATTGAAAATTATAATCACCTACAAACAGTACTTCATGGGTATATGTACTATAATAGGATAGCACATCAGCGAATTCATCAAAGAATTATGTGTAAGTGTATTTATTTTTATCTGAAGACTCAGGTCTGTATATTGTTGTAAATGTACAGATTTTATTTTTCGTCTTAATATTTATTTCCATCATTTCCATAGTTGATAAATTTTGATTATGATTAATTATCTTAATGAGTATTTTAGGTCTATAGATAACAGCTAGACCTCCACCAGACCTCAGGGCACATGGTATAAGTGAAAATCGAAACATTATTTATCGCTTAAATGGCATTCAAAATCGTGGGCAGAGCTTAAATTCAATACGATTTTAGGCTCCGCCCCTTTTTTCAAATGCTTTTTACGCACTTAATACTTGTGCGCTTAATTTCTTTGAAATATCAAAATATAACCTAACATTTTATGTAGTATCAGAATATCATACCATTTCTTACTTTACTTTAAAAGTATTTTTTTTTTATATATTTATTATGTAAATTTATGCAAATTAGGTCATGTGATAAAATATTTTAAAATAATTTTGAATCTGGAAAATGTTCAGGTTTTGATTGATGTATTACGCATGTTGATAGACCAATTATTTGAGAAATTATGATCAAAAGTATTTAGAAACAGGAAGTGGATCCTGAACATTGACAATCCGCGGTGGATGTATTGAGGGTTATCTGTGCATGTGTGTGTAGCAATGATTAAGTCTCTATTTATTTTGTTATCTGTTTTCTTTTTAATCATATCCTTCCTTATTTTTCTATTTGGTGAGTTACTATTTGCGATGTTCTGAGCATGACTTCATTCTTGAGAGATTTCCCTTCTTGATAGGATTGCCTCAGAGATACCACATGATTTAGATAAGACATATGATTGGTTCTCATTTTTCCCTGTGTTAAATCCGTTTTTGATACTGTTAAGATGCTTTCCATTAAGCGTGACCACTTGGGGAATACCTTCACTTGGAGCCATTGTACCTTGGTGATTTTATCAGATTGACATTTACAATTTTGCCCCTTACGCCCTAAACACCCTCATTCATTAAATTTATTTTTTTACCCCCGGCCACATGTTCAAAAATACACCTCACCCCATAGCTGCATTGACCTGTCTTGGCAAAATTTGTACAGATCCCCTCTTGTTTCATGTCTTACTGGGGCAGCCTTGGGGATGGTGTCAGTGATGATGCAATCGATTGCATCCAATGCTTCCCCTGTGGGTGCGGGGATTAAAGAATAGCCCCAATGCCCCCCAGCATGTCGTAAAAGGTGACTAAAGGGGTCCCCATGTGGGCCTGGGGTTAGAATGGTCCTCTGGTTTTTTTGTCAGTTCGTAAAAGGCGAACAAAAAAAATAACCATGGCGCCTTGTTTGCCGTGAGGCGCGACCTGTAAGGAGAGGATATGGAGTTCTGCAGGTTGAGCACTGGACTAGTTTGGCAGTAATACCGGTCCAGATGCAACACATCTGTTTGAACCCAAATATTCACCCTAGACATGGAGGACTTTAGGGCCCGATATTGTCCAACCGGCTTGTGGAATATAGCTCCACACATTTTTCCAATTTCTAAAAACTAATTTTAAAGTAAAATATGATTTAAATTTGGTATATTTGATATATTTTTTGTTAAATTCTCCATTAAGATGAAATATATGGTAACTTCTACACCCTTATCAAACTATTAAAACAATTTTCACGAGATTAGCTTAACAGATATGTGGTACCAAAAACTGTTAAAAAGATGGAAAATAAATTATTGATTGAGGTTGAGCGGAAAAGCCATGCGGACAATCTACTACGATGCCGAATGTTGGCCACAGTTCCTGTTATTATAACAGCTCACAAAACTCTCAACAATAAAAAAGGAGTAATCAGATGCCCAGATTTAGCGGGAGTTTCTGAGGAGGAGATATTGGATGAGCTCAAAGACCAGGATGTTGTGCAATGTAAGTGGATATTTATAAAAAAGGATGGTGTCAAGATTCCTATCAATACCAAAATGTACTGCTCAGCACAGTGGAGACGATTGTTCAAATATGATAAAATGTGTCAATTTCCAAGGAAATCATCCATCGTATTCGGGGAATTGTCCTTCCTTTTTAAAAGAGAAGAAAATTCAGCGAATACGACACACTGAAAATATACCTTTTCCAGAGGCATGGAAGCAAGTAGAAAGTTTGAACACTTCAAAGACATCTATGCCAGCTCCTGTAAAACCTAAAGAAACAAAATCAATAGCAATTCAGACCGAAATTACATGGCCAATCACTGACAAAAATTATTCCTTTTTTTACAAAATCTTCTAAATCTTCAGCAACATCTACTCAGACTCAGACACCCACTTTCCCAGTAGTAACAACATCCACTAAACCCTCTTCACAAACACCTTCTACATCATCCAATAATAAAAGTATCAATAGCAATAGACCAGTACATAAATCAGACAAAAAAGAAATCAAAGAACAAGTTAAAAGTAAAATAAATAGAACTAAATCCTTAGAAAGGATGGACACAGGTGATCCTCCGGATATGATTTTTACACCTGTGCACTCGAAGCATAATCGTAAAATTAACAAGTGATTATGTTAGATCATATATTTTTTCTCATTATTCTTAATATGGCTATCGACAATATCATACAATGGAATTGTAGAGGCTTTGAGACAAACAGGCCAGAACTGGAGTTATTAGCCCAAAAATATACTGCATCTGTTATTTGTTTACAGGAAACTAATTTTAAAGATAAGTCAACGACATTTAAGGGATATGTACCTTATAATAAAGTTGGTTCAATAGATGCAATGGACCGAGCACATGGTGGAGTTTCTATTTTTGTTAAATCCTGTATACCCCAGAGTAAAATAACTTTAAATACTTATTTACAAGCTTCTGCAGTCAGGGTTACCCTGCACAATACATTAACTATATGTTCAATATATCTACCACCTAGTGAGCCAATTAATATTACCGATTTAAATAATTTGGTAACCCAGCTGCCACAGCCATATATGTTGGTTGGTGACTTTAATGCACACAACTATCTTTGGGGTGGCAGAAATAATACTGATGCCAAAGGACGTATAATGAAGATTTTTTTAAATAATAATAGTTTGTGCCTTTGGAATGACAATTCTCCCACATATTTACACCCTGCTACAGGCTCTTTAACATCAATAGATCTCTCCATGTGCACTCCAAATTTATTTTTAGATTATTCCTGGGAAGTAGAGGAAGATCAATGGGGTAGTGATCATTACCCCATTATTCTAAATAACCAAGTGAAAGTTTCATAAAGCCGATTGGGCAAAATTTCAAACATCCTGTTTTAATAGAATAACTCCAGAAATTTCAAACAATGTAGATGATCCTCTTCAAGTTTTTACAGACACATTGTATGATATTGCTGATGGGTGTATTCCCAAATCAAAGTCAAATTCCAAAATTAAAGAAAAACCCTGGTTTAATGATGAGTGCAAAAAAGCTGTCAAGGAGCGGGAAAAAGCTCTGAAAAAATTTAATCCACATCCAACTCAATATAATTTGCACCAATTTTGTATAAAAAGAGCTAAAGCCTGTTATATTATTAAAATTAGCAAAATAAAACGTTGGAAAGATTATGTTTCTAAATTAAATACACATTCACCAGTTAAAAAATGCTGGGATATGGTGCGTAAAATTACTGGGAAGGAAGGTGGAGTAAGGATCAAACATCTTAATCATAATGGCCAATTAATTACAAATCCCACCGAAATAGGTAACATAATAGGTCAAATAATTTCCAAGAATTCCTCATCCAATAATTATTCTGCCAAATTTCAACAAATAAAAAATAGAAAAGAAGGAATTTTATATCCCATAACTTGGAAGAATATAATAAATCATTTACAATAGAAGATTTGAAACTTGCTTTGGATAAATCTCATGATACTGCTCCTAGACCTGATAAAAATCACTACCAAATCCTTATACACCTCCCTGACCAATCACTTGGGCATCTTTTAGATATTTTTAATAAAATTTGGGAAAGTGGTGATTTTCCTCCTTCATGGAGGGAAGCCACTATCATTCCCATTCCCAAACCTGGCAAAGACTCATCAGATTCGAATAATTATCGTCCCATTGCTTTAACAAGTTGTATTTGTAAGACAATGAAATGAATGATTAACGAGCATTTAGTTTGGTTTTTAGAAACTGCAGCTTATATTTCTGTTGCACAGAGTGGTTTTAAAAAAACTTACCATTGACCACCTAGTACGTTTAGAGACATTTATAAGAGAGGGTTTTTTAAAAGGTGAGCATGTGGTTAGCATTTTCTTTGATTTAGAGAAAGCTTATGATACTACATGGAAATTTGGAATAATGAGCGATTTATATGATATGGGATTAAGGGGTTGTTTACCCCTTTTTATTCAAAATTTTTTGTCAAATAGACAATTCAGGGTCCGAGTTGGTTCATCACTTTCTGATTCTTTTGATCAGGAAATGGGTGTTCCACAGGGAAGTATATTATCAGTCACCCTTTTTATTATTAAAAGTAACAGCATTGTTGATTGTATGAGGCCTGGAGCAGATTGCTCACTTTTTGTTGATGATTTGAACTTAAGTTACAGGTCCACAAGCATGCATACAATAGAACAACAGCTCCAACAACACCTAAATAAATTACAAGAATGGGCTGATCATAACAGATTTAAATTTTCTTTAAAGAAAACTATGTGTATGCACTTTTGTAAAAAATGGAAGATTCACCCAGATCCTGATCTTTATTTAGGCCAAACTCGGATACCTGTTGTCGAAGAAACCAAGTTTCTTGTACTTATTTTTGACAGAAAATTATCTTTTATTCCCCACATTAAATACGTTAAGAAGAAATGCCAGAAGGCATTAGATTTATTACAGGTTCTTGCCCATACCGATTGGGGAGGGGACCGTAATATTTTATTAAAATTGTATAGAGCATTGGTACGTTTTAAGCTTGATTATGGGTGTATGGTATATGGATCAGCACGTCCATCTTATATTAAAATGCTTGATCCTATACAAAATCGAGGTTAACGACTTTGCCTTTCATACATCGCCTGCAGATAGCTTGGCAGTTGAGGCAGATGAGCTGCCTCTTGATTTAAGAAGAGAAAAGCTTTTTGCCCTTCAGTATGCTGCAAAAATTGCAGCTTGTATTCATTCGCCGGACGCATGCGCGAATTGGAATCTTTCGCAAGCACACGACGAACACTCCACAGTGACGTCAGTTGCTTTATGACCACAGAAAAAAACGAATTACAACCCACAGGAAACGACTTCCCATTTCACAGAATAACACAGAATAATTTAATCGAAAGAAGACTCAACATTATTTGCACCAGTTTTGAGTAACAAGAACTGAAAAATGCAATGGTGTTTTTATGACCCTTTCAGCAAAAATGGCCATATCAGGTTGACTTTCGAGCCTTTTATCCAGTGTGAAAGTTACACTGTCAGCAGTGGAAGACGAACCCACCACCTCCCGTCCTCCACTTATTTAACCGACAAAGGCACAGATCTTAGACTCTACCAACTGTGCTAGTGGGGTCGAACAAGAACTGAAGCTAGTTATATTATTAAAATAAGCAAATAAAATATGCGTACACCGATTAAAAAGTGATGGGATATAGCGCGAAAAATTACTGGGAAGGGTGGTGGAGCAAGGATCAAACATATTAACCATAATGGCCAATTAATTATAAATCCCACTGAAATAGGTAACAAAATAGGTCAAACAATTTCCAAGAATTCCTCATAGTAAAGAAATAAAGAAACTAAATTTTATATCTCATAATTTGGAACAATGCAATAACATTTTGCAATAGAAGATTTGAAACTTGGGCCTGATCAAATTCACTACCAAATCTTAAACACCTCTTTGACTAATCACTTGGGCATCTTTTTAATGAAGTTCGGGAACATGTTGATTTTCCTCTTTCATGGAGTGAAGCCACTATTATTCCCATTCCTCGGCCTGGCAAAGACTCGTCAGACTCAAATATTAATTGTCCCATTGCTTTAAACAGTTGTATTTGTAAAACAATGGAACAGATGAATAATGTGTATTTAGATTGGTTTTAGAACTGCGGCTTATATTTCTATTGCACAGAATGACTTTAGAAAAACTAAAAGTCGTATTGACCATCTGGTACGTTTTGAGACATTTATGCAAGAGGATTTCATAAAAGGCAAACATATCACTAGTATTTCTTTTATTTAGAGAAAGCGTATGATTCTACATGGAATTTTGGGATAATGAGCTATTTATATCACATGGGATTAAGAGGTTGTAAACCCCCATTTTATTCAAAATGTAGGTTCCGAGTTGGTTCATCACTTCCCGGTGCATTTGATCAGGAAATGGGTGTTCCAAAGGGTAGTACATTGTCTGTTACCCTATTTAATATAACAATTAACAGCATTGTAAATTGTGTGAGACCTGGAACAGATTGTTCATTATTTGATGATTTTAATTCATGTTACAGGTCCACAAGCATGCATACTATACAAAGACAGCTTCAACAACATCTTAATAGAATACAGGAATGGGCTGATAATAACAGATTTAAGTGTTCCCAAAAGAAAATTGTGTGTATGCATTTTTGTAAAAAATGGATGGTTCACCCAGATCCTGACTTTGATTAGGCCAAACTCGGATACCTGAACGTATTTTTGACAACAAATTATCTTTTATACCTCACATTAAATGTGTGAAAAAGAAATGCCAGAAGGAATTTGATTTATAACGGGTCCTTGCCCACACTGATTGGGGAGGGAACTGTATTATTTAATTGCAATTATATAGAGCAATAGTTACAGATGTATGATACATGGATCAGCTGTTCCATCTTATATAAAAATGCTTAATCCAATTCAAAATCAGGGTTTAAGATTATGCCCTGGTACAATTCCTACATCACCTGCAGATAGCTTGGTAGTTGAGGCAGAGGAACTGCCTCTTGATTTAAGAAGAGAAAAGCATGCCCTTTAGTATGCTGCAAAAATTGTGGCAAACCCAGACAACCCTGGACATGATTCTGTTACATATATTCTCGCTATCTATGGCTATCAAATATGCATCGATGCCCACAAAACATTTGTTTAAAACAGCCAATAACCCAACAAAAATAATGGTATAAAATTTCCTAGAAATATTGGAAAATCCTCAGAGAAAACAATAGAAAACATGGGGTTCAATATATACAACTTAACCATTCCGAACCTGCGTAGGAGTCATACGAAGCGCGAAAAAAACAAAATAGTCTGGTGGCCATAAGGGAGAGGGTCCAAAAGTTCTAAAACATTAAATCAAGAAAATCAAACATTCAGATTTGATTAAAAAGCACAATCTGCTTCTGACAAACCTCTCAAATCACTTGGAAAAACGTTAATATCATAAAGCTTTATACATTAAAATTATTTTGGTCGCAAAAAACGTCCTTTTTTTGGAATATATGTTTTCCTCCCTTTGTAGAATATATGTGTTCCTCCCTTTGTAGAATCAAAATCAATGGGAGATTTATCCAATGATAATATTGTTAGGCATTATTTGTGATGAATCATTGACTTGAATATATTTACTTTGAAGGGCAATGATGGTAAGAGTGAATGGACACAGTATATAAAAAGAAAGGCGGTGACAGTGTGTGAGATAAGAAAGACTAGCCATGATGATGCCAAGTTTAACTCTTTTAAAGTAGTTGTGTCTTGGGATGAATTTTAGAAAGTCTCAAATCCAAGCTTCAGGCCATGTGGTATATGTGTCAGGAGGTGGCGTGAAGTATCTCAGAGAGAAGAACCTAGTGATCAGATATATATAGCAAATATTCATGGAAATGTGAAGCTTGCTACATTTAACTGCAAGAATATAGGGATAAAGGGCCCAAATGTGATCATGTATGATCATGATATTTTACTAATCCAAGATCACTGCTTGTTTGACAGTCATTTACTCAAGTTTAAATGAGCCTGCAATTGCATTTGCAATTGCAAAACTAATGTACAGTTTAATATTAAGGAGGTCAAATGTTTGCATAAACGGTTGTGTGGTGTTTGTATTGAGATGAAAAATGATACAATACTTATTTTGAATGTGTATATGCCTTGTGATACTGCCAGACAAGATGATAAATATGCAGTATACATGGTGGTCATGATTGGTCATGGTTATCAAGTGGAACACATTATCCACAGTGTAATATGTTACAATAATAATAAAATTATAATAATGGATGCTGATCATGATACTGTAAAGGTGCCATAATTACTGAATGAAGTAACGGTTTGAATCTAGAGCAGTAATGTTTGTTGTTTTGTATGAGATGATTGAGATGAGGGACAGAAGAAAAGAATGTGGTATTTTAACTAGAGAAGATGTCTTATCCACCGATGTATATATGTTAACTGAACCTTTGTATTAAGTGTTTTTATATAACACACCATATTTGACTATGATTGAATCTCTGTACAATGTTTATGCCATGAAGTTTTTGAATCTGTTTTTGGCCTTCCTTGTGTCCAATTTTTCATCCTTTTGTCTTTTCTGTCTCTCCATTAATTTGTGGAGCAGTGTCTCAAGCTGCAGATTATTGACAATTTTGATGATCTCCGGGATGATGACTTCAAACATTGTCTCCAAACTTATGCCGGACTCTGCAGCGGACACTTCACTCACAAGATCGTAAATATAGATTATTCTCCTGGAGCCATCTCCTAGAGTATCTCTGTTGTGATGGTACACCCATCCGAGATGTACTGTCTGCTTTACTGTTATGTAATACTTAAGTAAGAGGCTAGGGGTAGAATAGAAATATGGATCCTTGTTCAGATTAGATAAAAAACTTTGACTAATTTTGACTAATTTAGTGTGTTAATATATACATTTTTCTCTTATCCAGGTAGACAAGTGGGAGGATAAGTTGTCTATATTCTGTGTATAGGTGTTCTCCTATACAAAGTCATTGGTTGAGAGGACCCTTAGCCATATTTGAGGGCTATTCCCCCATGTTCACCAACATTGGGGGTACAATTTAGTGAGAATATTTGAAAAAGTCTATGTTCTATATTATTTTATGTAAGAGGAATATGTTTTCTTCTAGTTTTTCTAAATGAATCTTTCGAGTCCATCAGGAACAACTATCATCTTTTGATAGAGTACTGTTTATTGAAATTTTCTATTAATTGCAAATTTGTATTTGTTCAATTATATGCCTTAGTGTAAGGCACAATGTTAGAATGTTAAGTAATATTAACAGAAAATGATATGACTTTCTTTTCCTTGTTTGTATAATTTAAATATGTGTTTAGTGAGATAAAGCTCTCAAAGATTCCAAAGTTGTTTTTTTTTTCTTTTTGAAATCACCACAAACAAAAATGAGAGAATGAATGTTTTGACCAATGCTAAATAACTATTAAGAGAGTTCTCGATTGTAATATTCATATAAGAAGTGCTGCAAATTCATTGCATTACTGTACCTGTGTTTTGGAGAAAGTTTGCCAGTCCACCCTGCTTGGTACTAGCCACAGAGAGCCAAACAATGATAGCGATAGTGGTGCCACCGATGGCCCCAGACACCATTCCAGTACCAGTGAGTCTCTTCCAGTAGATGCTCAAACAAATTGGGATCACCGCAGAGCCGATCAGGATGCCCATAAAAAGATAAACCCAACCCAGGGATATCTGAAATCAGGATACCATCAGCAGAATAACCAAACCCAGCAACAATTGATATCAGGATGTGTGGTATTTTCTGATATTTAGGTCATAGAAGATCAAGATAAATAGTATGTTCTTATGTTGACAGCATCAAGGATCAGGGTAAATAGTATGTTCTTACGTTGACAGCATAGAGGATCACGGTGAGTGGTATGATGGCCAAGGTGATCCACAGAAGGCTCCAGTTTTTCAGGGTGAGCAGGTAGTCACTGTAGGCACGGTAGGGTCCATGCATCTCACACTGGTATGGAGGCTTGATCACTTCCTTATTCTCAGACTGGGTGCTATAAACATACTCACATGTTTATCTATGTTCTCAGATTGTCATATCTTAATATTGGTCCAATGGGTGAGCTTTGCAATAATTGAATGATTAAATTTGCATCACATTATGCTGAATTACTGCAACCATAACACAACTATAGCCATGAAATCATCCCTTGTTCTAAAAGCCATCAGCCTGGTGGACTCAAATGTTGTAATTTATTTAGTGTATACATAATATTTTGCCTAATATGAGTTTTAAACTAGTTAAACCCGACAGAATCTTTAAATAAAAAACTGCGTTATCTGGAATGCCCATTCGTCAGTTTTTCTTCTGACATTAGACTTGTCAACTTGACAATGAATAGACTGAACCACTTCTCATCTCATTGCACAAATTTGTAAACAATAACAAAATGATGTTGAGATCAAGAAGCAACAATTGAAATGAAGGGAACATACAAGTAAATTCTATAAAACCTGTTGCTGGAGATCAGGTTCTACCTTAGTCATAGCTAAATATGATGGACAATGCTGATTGACAATGTTTTGTATTCTTGGATTTCAAATCCACTTTTCTAATAATGTCTTTACCAGATAAATGAAATCTCCAGTTGTAGCAAACATGAAAAAGGGTACTGCAGATAACACAATAGCAATGAGACAAATAGGTCAGAGAATGTCTTCAGAAATTTCAACCACAAAATATTCAGAAATTGGATTGATAAAGGTCAAGGTGATTAATTTCAATATTTTCATATAACACATCCATGGTTTTAGTTTTAAGAATCAAGCATTATTTGATCTCAAGGAATTTCATTTACAAGAAAGGGACAGACCCTCAGACGCCCCATTAAATCCCTTCGGCAAATATTTGCTTAGGGGTTAAAATAGAAATTCGAACATGTTGACTTTTATGCATTGGTCACAGTTTGTCATACTGATACAGTGACACCTATCAGCCTCCTTTGTGTAACGTCCACGCTGGAATCCACACAGTATGCAGTCACTACTGCCAGACAACTCACGGAATGGCTGCAAAGATATATGGAAATAAAGATATACATAAGCCTTTATCTTATGAATAAACACATACATTATCCACCTAAAAAAACTGAAACCAAATTAATTTTCCAGTTTTTTAAAAACACTCCATCAAATCGTCATTCAAATTCTATAATAGCAATCCCTCATGCAGGGGAAAGCTGGACAGATTAATGGAACAACTCAATCATGACATAGGAATATACATGAGGAGTCAGAGACAACCGTACAACAACTGGAGACAATGTTGACAAAGCTATCAACAAATTGAAGTCAGATAAAAGGGATGGTATCCATGATATTGTATCTGATTATTTAATTCATGCTGACTAATTTTATGAACACCAATGTACACTATTTACACTCTGCCTACAACATGGTTACATGCCCCATGTTATGCTTTTACCAATGCAAACAATACACAATCTTCAAATCATTATTGAGCTATTGCTTTTAGCAATTAATTAATTACAAAATCAGCAGAAAAATCATGTAATTTAGATCCTATTCCGACTTTCGGTTGATTCATGAATGCCTTGATACTTTTTTACTGATAATTGCTAAAATCATAAATAAATCACTTTTGTTAGCCTTTTTTTCTGATATCTTGAAAAATGCTATTATTAGACCCTTATTAAAAAATAGAACTTGAACTAATTAAGAAATTGCATAGAGTTTTTAGTAACTGCCTAAGCTAGATTTAATCTTAAGAATTAATAAACTTTTAAGGCTATTTCCATTTACATGTGCATGTGCGTAACTACCACTTTGTTACAAAAAATTCAATTTGGCACTGCTCAGTCAGTTCTTGGCATCATTGACAACTCAAATTGATCTATTGAACTTTGAACTCTTCTCTTCAAATATTTAGGTAAGTCATATGATCAATATATTAATTTTCAACTTTTGGCATAGAAAAGAGGTCAATGCGAAAAGGCTGTGATCGTATGATTTGTATGCGTAAAGATGTGACTCTGACTTGTCAATCTTGTTAGAATTTAACATATGCACATTGATTTATAAGATAAACTTATGACTTGTCTCACTGATGGATATTCCCCACTATAGCACACATATTGATAACTATTCATGTAATGTCAGTTTATTTATTTATTCACAAAATGCGCGAAATGGGTGGTCACTAACTAATACTTGAAATGCTACAGTAAATTTTTTCTGGGGTATTGCGGTATGAACAAAGGACTTTCCTTTAGGTATTGAGATGTTACCAACATATATCTTACAAAGGTATTAATACCTTACATTGAGATGTTGAGATGTCATTGACATAAATCTTACCTTAAGGTAGAAGTAATAGATGTCATATATTAGTATAGAGGTGACTGCAATTATCTCTGCAGAGCCAGTAGATGTCACTGCCATTAGCACTAAGAGGATCATGAGAAAAGCACCAGTGCTTCCCATCAGTTTACTTGCCACCAGTGGTGCCACCAAACCTGAAATGTTTCTTACTACATGGTTTTGAAAAAAATCAACTTAGTTGATTAATATATGGACTGACCAACATATCACAATATGATAGGGCTACCTGCTGCGATGTGACATATTATTAAGTTACCTGCTGTGACATCATCATCGGAGAGCAGAGGTTTACCTTCCTAAGTGGAAAGGGCGATGTAGGCAAGGCCCATCGTGGTGGCAAATGTGAAAGGTACTGCAAACCATACTATGCCCCCAGACAGGAAGCCCCACACACCCTGCTTAGGCTTAGCTGCCACACTACTCTGCCAGTAGGACTGCTCCACAAACACTGTCCCAAAGTTTCCTATAAACCATTTAATTTTATGTATCAATTTGGGTTATATGAGTATTGTAATCTTTTTTTTGTGATTTAACGAAAGACAACAAATAAATGATTTGAACTAATGGCCTCTGACTCATTGAATAAATTCCCTGACATACAGCTTTTGTCTAATACTTCAGGCCATGGGCCAGGCATCAGACTCCTGCATCCACTACCCCAGCAATAGCTCTACCAACAATAACACCTACAATAACATCGACTAAAACCTCTTCACAGACTCCTTCCTCATCATCTAGTAATAAAAACGTAAATAGCAATAGACCAGTTAATAAATCAGACAAAAAAGAAATCAAAGACCAAAGCAAAAGTAAAATAAATAGAACTAAATCCTTAGAAAGGATGGATATAGGTGATCCTTCTGATGTACATTTTACACCTGTTCAGTCAAAACATAATCGTACCCCTAACAAATGATTATGTTAAATCCTATATTTATACTCATTATTTTTAACATGGCTATCAGCAATATCATGCAATGGAATTCTAGAGGATTTGAGGCAAACAGGCCAGAACTGGAGTTATTAGCCCAGAAATATAATGCATCTGTAATTTGTTTACAAGAAACTAAATTAAAAGATGATTCCACAACATTTAAGGGATATGTGATTTATAATAAAGTCGGTTCAATTGACATTATGGACCGAGCACATGGTGGAGTTTCTGTTTTTGTTAAATCCTGTATACCCCAGGGTTACCCTGCAGAATACATTAACTGTATGTTCAATATATTTACCACCTAGTGAGCCAGTTAATATTGCAGATTTAAATAATTTGATAACCCAGCTGCCACAACCATATATGTTAGTTGGTGACATTAATGCTCACAACTATCTTTGGGGTGGCAGAAATAATACTGATGCCAAAGGACGTATAATAGAAGATTTCTTAAATAACAATAGTTTGTGCCTTTGGAATGACGATTCTCCAACCTATTTACATCCTGCTGCAGGCTCTTTAACATCAATAGATCTCTCCATGTGCACTCCAAATTTATATTTAGACTATTCCTGGGAAGTAGAGGAAGATCAATGGGGTAGTGATCATTACCCCATTATTTTAAATAACCATTTTCCTCCACTGGACGAACGAATCCCCAAGTGGAAATTTCATAAAGCCAATTGGGCAAAATTTCAAACTTCCTGTTTTAATGAAATAACTCCCGAAATTTTTAACAATGTAGATGATCCTCTTCAAGTTTTTACGGATACATTGTATGATATTGCTGATGGGTGTATTCCCAAATCAAAGCCAAATTCTAAAATTAAAGAAAAACCCTGGTTTAATGATGAATGCAAAAAAGCTGTCAAAATTTAATCGACAGCAAACTAAATATAATTTGCAACAGTTTTGTATAAAGAGAGCTAAAGCCTGTTATATTATCAAAATAAGCAAAAGAAAAAGCTGGAAAGATTATGTTTCTAAATTAAATACACGTTCACCAATTAAGTAATGCTGGGATATGGTGCGTAAAATTACTGGGAAGGGAGGTGGAGCAAGGATCAAACATCTAAATCATAATGGCCAATTAATTACAAATCCACTGAAATAGGCAACACAATAGGTCAAACCATTTCCAAAAATTCCTCATCCAATAATTATTCTGCCAAATTTCAACAAATAAAAACTAGAAAAGAAAGAAACCAACTAAATTTTATATCCCATAACTTAGAAGTATATAATAAATCATTTACAATAGAAGATTTGAAACTTGCTTTGGATAAATCTCATGATACTGCTCCTGGACCTGATCAAATTCACTACCAAATCCTTAAACATCTCCCTGACCAATCACTTGGGCATCTTTTAGATATTTTTAATACAATTTGGGAAAGCGGTGATTTTTCTCCTTCATGGAGGGAAGCCAGTATCATTCCAATTCCCATTCCCAGCTTATATTTCTGTTGCATAAAGTGGCTTTAGAAAAACTTGAAGTACCATTGACCACCTGGTACATTTAGAGACATTTATAAGAGAGGGTTTTATAAAAGGTGAGCACGTGGTGAGTATTTTTTTTTTATTTAGAAAAGGCATATGACACCATATGGAAATATGGGATAATGAGCGATTTATATGATATGGGATTAAGGGGTTGTTTACCCCTTTTTATTCAAAATTTTCTATCAAACAGACATTTTAAAGTTCGAGTGGGTGCATCACTTTCTGATGCTTTTGATCAGGAAATGGTTTTTATTATTAAAATTTAACAGCATTGTTGATTGTATGAGGCCTGGAGCAGATTGCTCACTTTTTGTTGATGATTTCAACTTAAGCTACAGGTCCACAAGCATGCATACAATAGAACGACAGCTCCAACAACACCTAAATAGATTACAAGAATGGGCTGATAACAATTGATAACAATTTTCTTTGAAAAAAACGTATGTATGCACTTTTTGTAAAAGGTGGAAGGCTCACCCAGATCCTGATCTACACCTTGGCCAAACTCGAATCCCTGTTGTTGAAGAAATCAAGTTTCTTGGACTTATATTTGATAGAAAACTATCTTTTATCCCTCATATCAAATATGTAAAAAAGAAATGCTAGAAGGCATTAGATTTATTACGGGTTCTTGCCTATACCGATTGGGGAGGGGGCCGTAATATTTTATTACAATTATATAGAGTGCTGGTATGTTCCAAACTTGATTATGGGTGTATGGGAAGTGACAAGAAATGTATAAAACATTAAAATCGCGCCTGCCGTTTTTTTATACTTTTATGGCACTATTCAATACTCAGATCTCTTAGATATCTCTATTTTCATGATACTGAGGTCCTTTAGATACTATTAGGACTTTTCAGAGTGAAAATATGTTCACTACAAGCCAAAATATTAGCAAATCTTGGATTTAAAGTGCCAAGAAAGATATAAAACATTAAAATCGCGCCTGCCGTTTTTTACACTTTTATGGTACTATTTAACATTCAGATCTCTTAGATATCTATATTTCCATGATCCTGAGGTTGTTTAGATACTGTGAGGACTTTTCAGAGTGAAAATATGTTCACTACAAGCCAAGATATTAGCAAATCTTGGATGGGAAGTGACAAGAATGGTATAAAACATTAAAATTGCGCCTGCCGTTTTTTACACTTTTATGGTACTATTTAACATTCAGATCTCTTAGATATCTATATTTCCATGATCCTGAGGTTGTTTAGATACTGTTAGGACTTTTCAGAGTGAAAATATGTTCACTACAAGCCAAGATATTAGCAAATCTTGGATGGGAAGTGACAATATGGTATAAAACATTAAAATTGCGCCTGCCGTTTTTTACACCTTTATGGTACTATTTATCATACAGATCTCTTAGATGTCTCTATTTCCATGATCCTGAGGTCGTTTAGATACTGTTAGGACTTTTCAGAGTGAAAATATGTTCACTACAAGCCAAAATATTAGCAAATCTTGGATGGGAAGTGACAAGAAATGTATAAAACATTAAAATCGCGCCTGCCATTTTTGACACCTTTTTTTACTATTCAACATTCAGATCTCTTAGATTTCCATGATCTATATTTCCATGATTCTGAGGTTGTCTAGATACTGTTAGGACTTTTCAGAGTGAAAATATGTTCACTGCAAACTAAGATATAAGCAAATCTTGGATTGTATGTGACAAGAGAGGGTATAAAATGTCAAAAAATTGTGTAAATTGCGCCTGCCGTTTTTTATACTTTTAGTGGAGGTTAGATTTATTTAACCGGAGATAGAGAAGGCCTGGAGCTGCCACCTCTGTTCGCTCCCCGCCATGGGGTGCATGCGGGTATGTGGGTACCCTCAGGGTGTCACCTCCAGGTTCCCGCTCTTCTACCGCGTATGGTCAGTTTGGTTTGTGTCTTCATGAAGTGTAGACGTGTGATGGTACACCTTAACCTGGTACACCTTAAGACTTTCTGTGTAATTTTATTATGGATAATTTTATGGATTTTATGGATACAGTTTTTATTGATATGGATTTTAACTTTCTCGCTTTTAGCCATCACCACACCTTTTAACTTACCAGGTATGAACTTTTTATGAACCTTTGAACATTGTATGTACTCACCAGTCTGATTACCGGTCGGGAGTCGCCCCGAC
This sequence comes from Amphiduros pacificus, assembly GCA_949316495.1. NCBI lineage: Eukaryota > Metazoa > Annelida > Polychaeta > Phyllodocida > Hesionidae > Amphiduros > Amphiduros pacificus. The sequence continues at coordinate 5,998,903 of OX439011.1, forward strand.
AGTCAGTACCGGTCGGGAGTCGCCCCGACAGTTGGTCACCGGTCGGGAGTTGCCCCGACAAACCAAATCATGACTCAAAAAACCTGTACCCACTGTGGCCGTCCCGTCATCGGACATCCAGGTCCATATGGGAAGAAGAAGTGTGTGAACCAACCTCTGTGGATAGTAGAGGCCTAGCAAGCCATGGACCTCGACCTCGCCCCCGAGCACCCTGAAAAGCTCCCCTCATCTCCCGAGGCCGGTGAGAGGGAGTCAACCAGGGTGGAGGGGGAAATCCACCCGTTGTACCGCCAGTCGGCCATGGGGGACCAAGCGGCCAGCTCGCCACTCACCTCTTCTGCACCTGCATACACACCTGCACCACCTGCACTACCTTCCATCCAAGAGGTCCAAGCCGCCACAATTGCCGCCATGAGGGACCAGATGGCCACTATGCAGGTACAACTTCAAGCTGTAATAACTACGCAGGCAGCCATGAGCCAGTCCCAGGGCGCCCCCAACCCCCAGGGATATTCCAGGGCTCAACCTCAAGCTTCTCCGAGCAACCCAGGCACCCGCCAACATCTGGAGAACCAACCATCCTCGTCAGGTAACCACCACTTATTTTCTGACAATATAATAATGGACGGGGACCCCCAGCCAGGGGAGATAACCGACCACCCAGGCGACCCTCCAGGGGAGTTAAATGACATTAACTTTGCCCCAGCCGGGGATTACGTAGAGATAGGAGGACCCATGCCCGATCTGGGATGGAAGATTCCGGGCTTACGGAATACAGAAGCCCTCACGGACCTGAAGAAGCTATGTCCAGTGGCCAACATATCGGAGAAGACCCTCAGGTCAGCCCTGAGGGGCGAGTATGTACAGTTAGACGATTTTCTGTCCAACTTGAACATTCAATTCGACGACCAGGGCGCTATGCACACGTACCTGGACAGTGAAGGTACCTTGCGGTACAAGTCCAGAAAGCAGAAGCGCCGGATAGCAGACATACAAACCTGGAACGAAGCCTGGAGGGCATATGAACGTCTCATGATTAAGTTCCACGGCTGCCAACTATATGAGCACATGTGCGAATACAGCCTTCGTATGTACGATTTCTCCAAAAGGTTCACCTAGACGGCTCTTACAGCCCTGGATGTGAAACATTGTATAGGGATGTCAGGGAGGCATGTGAGGTTCTCGGATATCCACCTTGACAACCTCACCTCCACCCTGGATGCTACAGCGATCAGATTCGGGGTGCCTAGGTGCCCTCGTTGCAGGTCATACGATCACTTCTCCCCTGCCGAATGTCCATTTCTATACGCCACGCCGATCCAGGGCCTGGCAGGCTCGGCGTTTAGGGCCCAGAAGAAGGCGTTCGCAGCGACACCAGGTGGAGAAATCTGCAATAACTGGAATTCACAGAGGTGTAATTTCAAATCTTGCAAGAGGATCCACCAGTGCAGGGCCTGCAGGGGCCCCCTGCCATAGGACCTCTGCAGCAAACAGGGGAGATGTGCCAAACCAGGTCCCTCACAGCTGCAGCCAGGGCCAATCGTCACCAGCCAGGGCACCGGCCAGGGCACGGGAGCTCCCCCAAGGTTTGGCCAGATGCAGTGAATTCTGGCGTACGTCCCTTCTTAACCACCAGGATAGGGACCTTGCCAGGGACCTCCATCAGTCAGCCAGGGATGGGGTCCGGATAGGATTCACTGGCCATCCCATCAACCCAATCCAGAAGAATTGGCGCTCAGCCTTCGAACACAGGGAGGAGGTTGAAAAGTTCATCAAGACCAACATAGAGTCACGCAGGGTCGTAGGTCCCCTTCAGCGGGAGGACCTCCCCATAGGCTACCGTGCTTCCCCCCTCGGGGCATTCACCAAGAAGTCTTCAACCAAGACTCGCATCATCCATGACCTCTCTTGGCCTGCTACGCAGGCTGTCAACGATGGAATTGACTCTTCCCAGTGTTCACTTACCTACGTGAACGTATACGATGCCGTCACCCTCATAGACTCCTTCAAGGATCCCCCCTGGGCGGCTAAATGTGATTTTTCTTCCGCTTTTCAATCTGTCTACGTCCATCCGGATGACCAACCGCTACTGGGATTCACATGGGAGAACATTACATGGCAGTCTTACATTTCGGGCTCAAATCGGCTCCAAAACTGTTTAATGACTTTGCTGACGGCCTCGATTTTATATATAAGAATAGGGGGGCTTCCCCCGCCACAATACATTACCTTGATGATGTCATCACGTTTGGGGAATCCCCCCAAGCCTGCACTAAGAGTTTAAATATTATTTTAGAAACTAGCGAAAACGCCGGTTTCACGATTCGGCCTTCAAAGACGGTCTTACCCACACAGTGTATAGAATTCCTCGGGATTCAAATTGACATTCTCAACAGGACTTTATCAATCGGGCCCGATCTGTCTAAAAGAAATAACAGCACTTACCCAGGATTGGTTGTCGAAATCACGTTGCTCCAAACGGGAACTATTATCTTTGATCGGCAAACTGATGTTTTGCGCCAAGGTCGTCAGCCACGGCGAAACGTTCACCAGAAGACTGATTCACTCATCTAAGAAATTAAGAAAACTTCACCATACCTGCAGGATATCACCTCAGGCCAAAGCGGACATTCGTTGGTGGTTCTGGTCCATCTCCAGTCACAACGGGATAGCCATGTTCCCGAAGGAATTCGACGTACGCACAGCGGACCTTCTCTTCACTGATGCGTCCGACATTGCGTGTGGCATCAGTTTACACAACTCGTGGACAATAATGCAATTATCAGGACCGCACCAGTGGATGTATAACATGACAATCGCATGGAAGGAATTATATGCAGTGGTTTTAGCCCTGGCTACCTTCGGTCCCAGGCTCCAGGGCCATCAAGTCATTATGAACATTGATAACCAGGCTATATGCTACTGCGTGAACGCAGGCAAATCTAAGGATCCAAAAATAATGGGCCTGATAAGAGTCTTATATTATTTTATATCATATCAAAAAATTGACTACAAAGCAATTCATTTGTTCTCGGCCGAAAACGCCTCAGCCGACGCACTAAGCAGGTTGGACATGGAACGGTTCAAGAAGCTGAACCCCCACAGTGATGTTAATATTACTCCGTTATGGTCAGTTTGGTTTGTGTCTTCATGCCCCCTTCCCGCCCATCAGCTCGGTACCTAATATTAGGGCCTATTAGGGGCTTGCCATGATGATACCATTAGTATGCTTAGCTATCTGATCATTAAATAGACTATGTACTGGGTTAGTTATTGGTATTTAGTTCTGGGTATAAGTTTATATAATTAGTAATTATTAGTAAATGATTAAGTGTGTTCTAGTGTGTGTTCTAGTGTGTGTTCTAGAGTGTGTTCTTGTGTGACTTGTACCGCTTTACTTGAATAAAGCTCTACCTCCACTTAAGGCGAGCGTTTGGTCTTACTCTAATGGTACTATTCAACATTCAGATCTCTTAGATATCTATATGACCATGATCCTGACATTGTTTAGATACTGTTAGGACTTTTCAGAGTGAAAATATGTTCACTACAAGCCAATATATTAGCAAATCTTGGATGGGAAGTGACAAGAAATGTATAAAACATTAAAATCGCGCCTGCCGTTTTTTACACCTTTATGGTACTATTTATCATACAGATATCTTAGATGTCTCTATTTTCGTGATACTGAGGTCCTTTAGATACTATTAGGACTTTTCAGAGTGAAAATATGTTCACTACAAGCCAAGATATTAGCAAATCTTGGATGGGAAGTGACAAGAAATGTATAAAACATTAAAATTGTGCCTGCCATTTTTTACACCTTTATGGTACTATTGAATGCTCAGATCTCTTAGATATCTCTATTTTCATGATCCTGAGGTCCTTTAGATACTATTAGGACTTTTCAGAGTGAAAATATGTTCACTACAAGCCAAGATATCAGCCAATGTTGGATTCATTTAACAGTATGAATTTAGACGATAGAAAAAGAAATATTATTTTGCAGGGCATTTTCTTCCAGAAAACACTACCTCCAAGGATATACTTTTTATTGTAACAATATAATTTGATTTTACTCTGTTTCAGGACTGCATATCTCCAGGCAAGGTCAATGAGCTTTTATGAGTTTATACACTGTTTTGACAAGGGAGCTGATTGAAAAGATCAAACCATCAAGGTCAAATATAATATATAACATACATTGTCTTTTGTTTTGTTTCAGAGGTGCTAGTTTTCAGACAGGGTCAATGACAAGTCCACATACTGTTCTCACAAGGGCCTTGATTTGAATGGTTATTCAATGACAACCATACATTACACAACCTTTACCTTTTGTTTTGTTTCATATCTACTTATTTTGATGCAAGGTCATTGACAAGAAACATACTTTGATGTACAGTTTGTTTTGATTCAGGACTGCTGGTTTCAAATAAAGGTCAATGACCTTCCAACAGTTTATGCAATGTTCGTACAAGGACTCAGTTAAAAGGTTCACATATATCAAGGATTGATATACATTGCATTTTGTCTTCTTCCAGGACTGCTTGTTTTGATGCAAGGTCAATGACCTTTTTCTGTTTTGTGCACTGTTCTATCATGGGCCTTAATCGAGAGAGTCACAAATTATTCAATCTCTTATAAACTGTCATTTTGTTTCACCTTTTTTATTTTATTTTTTTTTGACATGAAAGGTCAATGACCTATCACTATTCTTTGCACTAACAAAGACCTTGATTGACAAGGTCTTATAAAATTCAATGATGCCAACTACTGAAAAAGGTCCTTGATTGAAAAGATGACACACAATTCAATATAATGATGTGCCTTGTCCTGTTTCACTATTGATTATTCCCATGTTAGGGCATTGACCTTTTCTATGTTAATAAACTTTTGCTGTTTGTGCATTATTATAATAAGGGCCCTGGTTGAAAAGGTCACAACCTATCCAAGGATAAATATCTTGATTTTAATTATGTTTCAGGGCTGCTTATTTTCAGGCAAGGTCATTGACCTTTTACAAGTAATGATACAGCTCTAACAAGGGACTTGATTGAGAAGGTCACATATAGTTTCAGGATATTTATGTTGTGTAGTTAGGCTCCTTGTTTCCTTTCAAGGACAATGAATCTGTATTTTAGAAAACTTTTGTGCAGAAATGGTCAATGACCTTTTGCCATTTTTGGAAATGTCTTTCAAATGTGTATGTTATTTTTATTTCTATAAATTATTTTCATTTCAGACAGATTGTTTCAGCAATTTTATTTCAATGACCTTTTTAATTGTTATTTTCCTAACAATGGCCATCAGTGCAAAAATCCAAATGCCCTTTATTATCAATTATCCAAATGCCCTGAGGTATAACCTTCAAATAAAGATCTCTCTTGTAAATATGCTGTCTTTATATATAAGCATCTTAGCTAAATATTGTAAATGTCAAAATAATACATTTAAGCATATTTTGTGTCCAAGTAAAGATCACATTTGACAAGCTTTTCACATGCATCTTGTTCATCTTTACATGCATATAGTATCTTGTATTTGTCTTGTTTATTTGAAATTTAACATCTTTTCTGATTTTGTAAAGGCTTGCAAATTCCGGTCTTTACTGTCTTTGATGCATACATTAAAGGTCTTGTAAATTGCCAATTTACAGTTTGTAAATATGTCTGAAAGGTCATGTTAATTTCAAATTTACTTAAACAATATATACATATTGGCCTCTTGTAAATCTAATTTTTCACGCAGTGAAATGTTTATAAAAAACGCCTAAATTATCAAAAATGTTATATCTATTTTTACAATAGAATAACATCACATCTGATCGAACCGGTAATTTCTGAATGCTTTATATCAAGTGTTTTTGATCCCTGTGAACGATGGCTTCTCGCGCAAATGCGCAGCATCCCCAATGGCGATTGTCACCCCTGGGTATTCCCCGTCAAACCTCCCATCGCTACCCCTAAATGCCGCGTTGTAGAAATTGCTGTCAAAACTTATCTCTGTTTCACAAATTTAAGTCCATTTAAGCCACATCAACGGCAATTCCAATGCCGGCGCCATCTTTGCTCACGCATCATTTTCTCCCCCCCATAAAACTCTTTTAAGCTGTGTGAAAACTTTAAAAAAGTACTCACATTCACCACAAGGATGATCGCCTTGAGGAGGAGGTGGACTAGGTCTTCCCATGCCCACCTCATCTTGCGCAAATCGTTAAAAAAGGCAACAAGTTGCCTCTCTTCCAGTCTGAGTCTGCCCGGCATCTTGCTTATCATCTGAGTTGTGCCCACCACCTAGTAGCGCTCCGGTATATTGAATTAGGTCATTTCTTTCATCATTTTTTTAGTATTTTTGGTTTTTATCACTTCATTTATAAGACATCTTATTAATTACGCTGAAAGACAGTTAGTTCACCCCAAAGTTTCCCTTTCAGAAATTAGACACGCCCCGCCAATCCAGTTTTTTCACCCTATCAGGTAAGTATGTCAGTTGATGCGACACACGCACAGATGAGTTCTTCATCTCAAAATCAAAGTCACACTATATTCATGGAATCACCTGCTTTTAAAATTGATTTACAGGAATTGCGGCAACTTGCTGCTAACGTAGGTGAAGCCCCAGGTCACACTATTGCTCTTCCTATTATATCTCAGATTTTTCAGAATATTAAAACTAATACAACACTCAGTGGTTTGCTGGCTTTCTATGTTCTAAGCATAGATAACACCCTTTGTGATGTTTGTTTTCAAATTAGTAAACCCTGTTGTAGCAACTGTTTAGACAAACTTGCTGTCCGATTTCTGAAATTGTTTTACTGCCATTTTCAGAGAGCTTTAAATTATTTAAAAAATGAAGGCAAGGAAAAGTATTCGGTCAAGTATTTCAGAGCTTTGACTGCTCTAGACCCATGGATATCTTGTACTACATTTACAACTAACAATTCTGATCACACATATACAGAATCTGTAGTTTAATTGTTACCCATGATTTGTGAGTATCCGTCGTTGGGGGACGTGGACGGGGGATCGATACTCTACTTTACTCTACTCGCTGGCTGTGAGGCGGGGCAATGAACCTAGCAACCCTATCTACCCATATGAGGTGTGAGGTAATAAGGACTGGAGACACAGAATATACACTGCACAATAGTTACCTTTATTCGGTGCTGTGAATCCTTGTCTGGTTAGGCCAGCATGGCAATGAGCGAGGCATATGAGCTACCCAAATGCATGATACTTATAGAGTCTTGAGAATATATAAAACACCCAAGTCTATGTGGTCACGATGCTGAGAGTCGTGGATCTTCGAGGCAAGTGGACGCTGGAACTCTGCTTCTCTGACTGGATCCGCTGTCTAACAGTTGCGGGGCCTTTTAAAGGATCGTTGAGCATCATGTGTGCGGGGTTTGCCTGTGTGGCTTCCTTTTGCGACACGGGGTTTCACATGGACTTTTGCGACACGGGGTTTCACATGGACTCGTCTGCCTGCGTCGTGTGGGGGAATCACGTCATCTCTTATGCCCGGTGAGTCATCTCTATGTCCGGTGATTGAGGCAATGCATCAGCCTGCACTTGTTGACTTCACGTGGCACACAACAACTATGCATGATGTTCTGCCAGAGACCGTGATTGTCCATGATTGTCTATATATATTATTGAGAGTCTATGGGTAGGTAATCTATATCCTACAATAATACCGATATTTCTTTGATATTCCTACCATAATTAGTTATATATGTCATAATGTAGAATCTGGACTGAAATTACATTGGTCTTTGTTAAATGTCCCAGTGTTCACTCACCATTCACCATTTCCATATTTCTAGTGTAATTTCATGATTTATGACCCATTTTGTAATTGGTTTAATGCTTATATTCCATGCCTAATTGTTGTGAACTGATTGTTTCATTTCATGTCTAATTGCTGCGAACTGTTTAACTAATACATTCCATATCTAATTGTTGTATGAGTAGTTACATTTTAATCTTTCCTAATTGTTGTAATTTAAAGCTTTTACATAACGCGTGTCTAATTACCAGCACAGATTTTATGATAATTTTTGTTATATTCTATTGTACAAATATCACCATCTCTGGTATTATATTCATAGCCTTTATTGTACCAGGATAAGGGACAGGATATGTTAGAGCCTGGTACTTCGAGTATTTGTTCGTAGCGACCAGAGGGATACGATATCTGTTAAGGAGGTTACCCTGATCATTCCATATCGGTTCAACTGTGAGAGTTTGGTAATTTTCCAAATGTCAATTCATTTATGATTAACATACAGGTTTATTTCATTTTCAATTCAACATTTTATCATTTTCACATTTAAATATGTATTTTTAATTCATTCAGTATACATTCCCCTTATGGTTGTAATTCATTGTGGTGATTTCTTGCTTAAACGTTTTTGGTTCGGTTGAGTGTCTTTGTGGAACCAGTTTGTTGGCGACTCAGGTACAATATCCTTCCTCTTACTTAAACATTCCTCTGGTGTATTTTATTGTTGTATTAACTTGTTGTGACTTGTAGTAAAAGTTTTCCACCTGTGTGCGTAGTTCTTTATCTCGATGTACACTACGTCCATAAGTACTTTGATACTGTGATTTAGTTTCTGTAAGTCTGGTCTAGGTTTGGCATTTGCATTGGCAATTGGCAAAGTGTGAGTTTCATATATAGCTATATACTCTCATCTGAAACACGCGGACGTGTTTAGTCGAAGGGGGACCGAGTGTAGGATATAGATTACCTACCTATAGACTCTCAGGAATATATATAGACAATCATGGACAATCACGATCTCTGACAGAATATCATGCATAGTTATTGTGTGCCGCGTGAAGTCAACAAGTGCAGGCTGATGCATTGCCTCACTCACCGGACATAGAGATGACTCACCGGACATAGGGATGACGTGATTCCCCCACGCGACGCAGGCAATACTACACAGCCCGTGCGAAACCCCGTAGTAGGAAAAGAAGCCACGCAGGCAGATGAAACCCGTGTGAAACCCCGTAGCAGGAAAAGATGCCACGCAGGCAGACCCCACACACATGATGCTCAACGATCCTTTAAAAGGCCCCGCAACTGTTAGACGGTGTTCAGAGAGAAGCAGAGACTCCAGCGTCCACTTGCCTAGAAGATCCACGACCCTCAGCATCGTGACCACATGGACTTGGGTGTTTTATGTATTCTCAGGACTCTATTAGTATCATGCATTTGGGTAGTTCATATGCCTCGCTCAATGCCATGCCGGCCTAGCCAGACAAGGATATACCGCACCGAATAAAGGTAACTATCGTGCAGTGTATATTCTGTGTCTGCAGTCCTTATTACCTCACACCTCATATAGGTAGATAGGGCTGCTAGGTTCCTTGCCCCGCCTCACAGTAGCCAGCGAGTAGAGTAGAGTATCGATCCCCCTTCCACGTCCCCCAACGACAAACCATGGGTAACAGTACCTCTTTATCTATAATACCTCGTTGTTTATACCCTGCACGATAAGGTCTTAATTTGATAGGACTAACAGAACCCTTGAGATAAATTGTATGTTGCACAACATTCGTATCCCCAAAGTCGCCATCTCTAGTTGTGAATATGTTACTAAACGAAGAAATGAGACGTTTTAGAGAATCTTTCTGACTGGGAATCAAGTCTGAATCAGTGAGATCTATCCTATGATGAGAGTCGAGGTCAGTGGGGGTGGTGGTAATAGGAGCTACTTCTATATCGTCTGTACCCGCAGCTTTAATGGCATCCCAGGTAAGGTCTAAGGTGGGAAGCTCTTGCGGCTCAGAACCCAGAGGGATCGGGTCAAAATATCAGACGGAGACACTTTTTGGTAGTGTAACAGCATTTTCCCCCATATTCATTAATCTAATAGGAACCGTCTGGTCATCCTGAACGGGTGCAAAAACCCTTGCCATGGCAATCTCAGGATATGAGGGCAATTTGCTCTCCATAGTGCAGACTCCTAGAATGCCAGACATGTTACTTGGTTTAACTCGAGCGTGGGTGATATATTCAGATTTAGCCGGGATTCTAATGGTTTTAACCTAAAAGCAATACAACTTTGCGCGAAATCTAGGACTATTGTCAAACCTCAGAGGGCCACGAGGGAAACGGTCACGAGGGATCGCTCAGTGTAATGGACAGACATATGGGTATCCCGACCGCAATGCACGCAACCATGGCGCGCTTTGCAATCTCTCATCCAATGGCCAGGATTTTTTACAGTAAAAGCATAAAGATTTGCCACCGTCTTGTTGACCTTGAAGATTAAGAACCTTTTTTGATACATCAGCAACCTCTTCGCGAATAGCTGCAAGAGTGGAACTTTGCTGGGACAAGAATTGTGACGTTGCATCCGGCAAATCTAAGCCGTTCAAAGCGACGGACGAATCACTAGACATCGTGTAAACCGTCTCAGCAAGCTTAATCTGTTGGATAATATCCTCAAGCAGTTTGGGGGATTTCCCTACTACAAAAGCCTTTAATTTTGGGAGAAGACCCCGGACCAAAATCTTTTTAGTTTCCATATCATCCTTTTGTAACCTCTGACACTGGCTTAAAACATCATTAATATAGGTCTCAGCAGATTCTGCCTTTTTCTGAGTTCTAGCTTCTAATGATTGCTCGAGAAGCCAAGCATTTGTCTCACTACCGAAAAACTTTAGGAAAGCTGTATGAAACGTATCCCATGAACTAGTGACATCTGCCGGCAATGAGGTATACCAAACGTCTGCCGCACCATGTAACAACATACGACAAGCGGCAACTTTCAAGTCTTCAGATGTATGTGAAAGTTGTGTGTATGTGAAATATTTGTTCATGAAACGAAGGGGATCATCTGTGGATCTGCCATAAAACAGGGGCGGTAGGAGTGACTTAGAATCCTGTCTCTGGTGATGAATTCTATTATCTCTAGACTGTGCCTGAAGCATATCAACAATGTCGGTCTTAGTACCTCCCAAATCAATTTTGTGCAGGTGACCCAGCACTTGCTGGAGCATATCTTGTACATTTTCAGTTTCAGCCATCTCAATTTCTGGAGAAACGGCACGACTGATCAGAGTCAATATGGGGATAAGACACCTAAGAGAAGGCGAAAGACTCCTGGTCACTATCCGAGAGGTGGAAAGGACCAAATTGGACGTCAGAATACGAACCAGACGAGTTAGAAGCCTCTGGCCGTAACGTGTGGGGCTCAGATGAGTTTGTGCTACCTGTACTTATAGACGTATGAGACAACGGGGCGTGATCACCACTCGTAGGAGGGGAAGTGGCGGCACCCGATGAAACAGTGAGATCCGACAATGGAGAACTAGATGGAAGCACTCACTTGGTCATTATTCTGCTCAGGCAAAGTGGGAAAATTTAAATCTGACTCACTATGTAATGAAGAATCGTCGTCTGCTACCGGTGAGTAGTGCGCCACTTGCAGCTTGGTGGAAAGCTTTTTCGAAGATCTGAGCCACATAGACTTAAAATCAAGTAGTAGGGTGGCTAACAGGAACTCCATACAGTATCAGCAACGCTCAAAGCCATAGATCGATTTGGATATTCTCCACCAATTGTTACCCATGGTTTGTGAGTATCCGTCGTTGAGGGAAAGTGGACGGGGGATCGATACTCTACTCTACTCGCTGGCTACTGTGAGGCGGGGCACGGAACCTAGCAACCCTATCTACATATATGAGGTGTGAGGTAATAAGGACTGCAGACACAGAATATACACTGCACAATATCTACCTTTATTCGGTGCTGTATATCCTTGTCTGGCTAGGCCGGCATGGCAATGAGCGAGGCATATGAACTACCCAAATGAATGATACTAATAGAGTCCTGAGAATACATAAAACTCCCAAGTCTATGTGGTCACGAGGCTGAGTGTCGTGGATCTTCTAGGCAAGTGGAAGCTGGAACTCTGCTTCTCCCTGAGCACCGTCTAACAGTTGCGGGGCCTTTTAAAGGATCGTTGAGCATCATGTGTGTGGGGTCTGCCTGCGTGGCATCTTCTCCTGCTACGGGTCGTGCACGGGCTGTGCACGTATTGCCTGCGTCGCGTGGGGGGATCACGTCATCTCTATGTCCGGTGAGTCATCTCTATGTCCGGTGAGTGAGGCAATGCATCAGCCTGCACTTGTTGACTTCACACGGCACACAATAACTATGCATGATATTCTGTCAGAGATCATGATTGTCCATGATTGTCTATATATATTTCTGAGAGTCTATAGGTAGGTATTCTATATCCTACACTATAACCTCTGGCCAACCAGAGGTTATAGTGTAGGTAATCTATATCCTACACTATAACCTCTGGCCAGATTAGTATTCATGCGGTCCTACTTTTATTGGTCATGTGCTGAAGAACTCTCAGTGTGTTGTAAATGTGATTGACATGTTAACATCTGTTAATATCAAATATGAAGTTGCCTTGAGATGTATAAGAGTTCATTTGTTAACATTTGAACATTTTTTGTTTGTTAATTTAACCAAAAGTATTAAAGATTAAAGGAATTTGGCCGTCTTTGTTGTGGTTCCACCTAATCACTACCCCAGAAAATGGCTCCTTCGGTTGAGAAAGTTGTTCCAAGTTTTATTTCTCTTAATATTTGTGTCTAAACATTTGTATTAACGGTGAATTATATGATAATTTACCAATCTGAGTACAATTTAAGAAAAAAAAAAGTAAGACAGACAGTTACACTTTTGGTGGATGTCTTGAGCCAGCACTAAACGACACCTTGTACAGAGGTGATAGGTTCACCACATCGCTCTCTGGTGGAGTTTGAGCATAATCAATAAAGAAAAATATTGCTAGTCTTGACATTGACCTTGACCCAAAGTCAATAAAAATCCATCTGAACAAATAATCTTCACATGTACTTTACATATCCATAATATCTAGTTTTAGACCAGCTTCTGCATGTTTTTAGAAGTTGTACAAATAGTCCATGTGACCTAGTTACATGAATTATTCGAAAAAAATGTGCAAAAACGTATCGTGTGAAACAAATGTGGCATTTAGATGATTTTGAAGATGATCTTCTGTGACCTTTAAAATAGCTCAAGGTCACCCAATATCAAACTTGTCCAAACCCCACACATGTAGATCACATTTGCCAAGTCACATCGTTATTGCTGTAATCATGGAGAAAATATAGGATACACATGCCAAGGTCCTCTTGTGCTAGACATGAACTTGATCTTGACCCAAGGTCACAAAAAGTGCATCTAGATAATCTACCCTTGGATATTTACAAATATTCACACAAAATCAAGATCTAATCTTTTCTGATTTGTGATGATCAGGTTTTAAACATTTTGGAAGTTGTCACCTGTATGGCCTATATATAGGTCAATGTGACCTAGTTACATAAATTATTATAAAGAATATGAACAAATATATTGTACAAGATAAATGTAGTGGAAATAATTGCTACTTGTAATGTATTGCAAAATATCCCAAATAGCAGATCTTGAAATCGGCTTCTGTGTCCTTGAAAATAGCCCAAGGTCACCCAATATCGAACTTTTATTGGCCCCTCATAGATAGATCACATCTGCCAAATCATATTGATGTTGCTGCGATCTTGAAGAAAATAGAGCATCCACAAGTGAAATTTCTCTTGTGCTGCTCATAAACTTGACCTTGATCCAAGGTCACAAAAAGTTCAGCCGAAAATAATTCCCAGGCCAACACATTATCATGTTTAAGTGTTTAGTCCCTATGTCCAAGCATAACTGAATGAGAAAGAAAACAATGTGCAGGGGAAGAAACAGAGCTCAAATGCAAAAGTAGCTTGTGCTGACATCATAATGCCTTTTTGGTGTGGAATATATCTAGTATGAAAGTATCTTTACTTGAGTGAATAAAATGTCCATATATAATATAAGTTCATTTTATACAAAAATGCTAATGTGACAAATATATGAGTATTTCTATTATGCAGGAATGTCAATGATGTAATTTGATTCAATATCAAGCTGTGCACTACATTTCTGAATTATTTTCAAAAATATATATAAAAAACATTCATTTGTTTGAATGTTTATAGTGCTGCCAAATAGTCTTGTGATAAGAATAAGAGCATTGACTCGAAGTCCCCTGCACTTTGAACACAATAGATGTTTATGGTCAGACGGCCATGGCAGCAAAAAACAACCAATCACTGCCATAATCAGATTGGGAAAGGTCCCCAGGAGTGCATGTGTGCAATATCTAAGGTAAATGTCAAACTGTTCTGACTGTATCATGCACAAAAGCATTGAGAAGAATGTTGGGGACAATAATATGTCTCTGCAACATTTAATTGTAAATGTAGAATGTGAGAATAGATATGGTCAATAAGTGTCTTATTGTTTCAAGATGGTTGTTCTGGGATAGATCATATATATAAAATAAAACAAGTCCCCTGCACTTTGGACAGTTGCCATGGCAAGAAAAAACAACCAATCTTGGCCATATCCTGATCAGATTTGGAAAAGGTCCTTAGGAGTGCATGTGTACAATATCTAAGGTAAATGTCAAACCGTTGTGGCTGTATTATGCACACAAGCCAAGTTGGCAACATGGTTGTCATGGCAACAGAAACTGAACAATCATAGCCATTATCTAATCATATCAGAGGAAGGTCCGCAGGAGTACATGTGTACAATATCGAAGGTAAATGTCAAACCGTTGTGGCTGTATTATGCACACGGAAGCACGGACGGATGGACACAGCTCAATTTGATGTCCCCTGCTTTTCGCGTTGCGAAGAATGCAGGGGGAAAAAATAAAATTGTTTGTCTGAGGAATTGTCAAATATGCCAACATTGAAGTTTGCCAACACTATGATCCAGTCATGAAGACCTTGAAATTCTGATGTTTGTCAAGTCTCAATAAACAATAATTTGTTCAATTATATTTCACAGACTCAAGATAAGGTAGATTTATTTTAAGTCAGTTCAACAAAGAAATAGCACAGGTAATTATCATTTATTTAGACTAAAATATCTTAACAAATGTGACTATACATTTGTTGAGAATTTTGAACAAAACCCTATGTGACATAAAAAAGAACTAATGTTATCACAAAGGAAGGAGTATGAAATACAATTACAATTTTAACCTTTTCAATTTTATTATAAACACTTAAAACTTTGTGAAGTATACATTGACTTTAACAAAGTCATAGACTTTAACATTTTTTTAAACAAAATGCATTTTTCATCTTCCTCATTTTTGCAGTGAAATGGTCGTGATGATTATTATATACACTGTTTCATGTATGTGTTCTCTTTTTATCTGATATTTTTTTCTCAATTTTTGGAACCATTCATTTATTTTATTTTGTTAAAGGATATTTTCTCATTTAACATCTCATTTTAATTTTAACACATAAGATTGAATTTAAAATCAGGATATTTATTATATAACCCACACCCTCCACACCCTCTGTGTTTCTTAAACTTTGTATATGGAATTAGCATATTTATTGGGCATTTATCCAATGCTGTTATGCATATTTGCAAAAAGCCAGCTCACTCACAATGTGTCAAATTTTCTTCATATAGAACATATAGTAAAGACATTGTTATCCAACCAACTTAATATTATCTCTAATTATCATTGCATTAAATGCATTAGGCTACAGATTAGATATTAAATATTAGAGAATTGCAAGGTGGAATGACAAAAAGGCCAGACAATCACTTTGTCAAAAAGCATCTTTTTGCTCATTTGTAGTGAGTCTATCTCTAGTCTCTATCAACACACTCTTACGTAGTTATTTGTGGCTCATTTATATAATGTAATCAATTTTATATCTGACTACATGTTGTGAAACTAGGCCGACTATATAGCTTAGCTACAAACCCAGACAGTCATCATGTTCATTTTCGAGAAATTAACACATGATTTGTTGAAGAACTTGACAAATTTTATGACATTTGCACACAAATACATGTAAACAATATTGTATTCATTTGTAAACATGAAAATAATCTTTAAAAAAGATAAAAGGGTCTGGCAGAGGGGTGATCTGCAAAATAAATGTGCAAAACACTCTCTTGTGGCACCAAGTATAAGATATTGACTATTGAAATACCCATTTTGAGGTGATCATTTTTGGCAGGACATATAACAAATCGCAAAAGGTCATTGACCATTTCTGCACAAAAGTTTTCTAAAATACAGGTTCATTGTTCTTGAAAGGAAAAAAGGAGCCTTACTACAAAACATAAATATCCTGAAACTATATGTGACCTTCTCAATCAAGTCCCTTGTTAGAGCTGTATCATTACTTGTAAAAGATCAATGACCTTGCCTGAAAATAAGCAGCCCTGAAACATAATTAAAATCAAGATATTTATCCTTGGATAGGTTGTGACCTTTTCAACCAAGGCCCTTATTATAAGAACTGTATCCATACTTGTAAAAGGTCAATGACCTTGCCTGAAAATAAGCAGCCCTGAAACATAATTAAAATCAAGATATTTATCCTTGGATAGGTTGTGACCTTTTCAACCAAGGCCCTTATTATAAGAACTGTATCCATACTTGTAAAAGGTCAATGACCTTGCCTGAAAATAAGCAGCCCTAAAACATAATAAAAATCAAGATATTTATCCTTGGATAGGTTGTGACCTTTTCAACCAAGGCCCTTATTATAAGAGCTGTATCCATACTTGTAAAAGGTCAATGACCTTGCCTGAGAATAAACAGCCCTGAAACATAATAAAAATCAAGATATTTATCCTTGGATAGGTTGTGACCTTTTCAACCAGGGCCCTTATTATAATAATGCACAAACAGCAAAAGTTTCAAAACATAAAAAAGGTCAAAGCCCTAACATGGGAATAATCAATAGTGAAACAGGACAAGGCACATCATATTATTGAATTGTGTGTCATCTTTTCAATCAATGACCTTTTTCAGTAGTTGGTATCATTGAATTTTATAAGACCTTATCAATCAAGGTCTTTGTTAGTGTAAAGAATAGTGATAGGTCATTGACCTTTCATGTAAAAAAAAAATAAAATAAAAAAGGTGAAACAAAATGACAGTTTATAAGATATTGAATAATTTGTGACTCTCTCGATTAAGGCCCTTGATAGAACAGTGCACAAAACAGAAAAAGGTCATTGACCTTGCATCAAAACAAGCAGTCCTGGAAGAAAACAAAATGCAATGTATATCAATCCTTGATATATGTGAACCTTTTAATCTGAGTCCTTGTATGAACATTGCATAAACTGTTGGAAGGTCATTGACCTTTATTTGAAACCAGCAATCCTGAAACAAAACAAACTGTACATCAAAGTATGTTTCTTGTCAATGACCTTGCACCAAAATAAGTAGATATGAAACAAAACAAAAGGAAAGGTTGTGTAATGTATGGTTGTCATTGAATAATATGTAACCGTTCAAATCAAGGTCCTTGTGAGAGCAGTATGTGGACTTGTCATTGACCCTGTCTGAAAACTAGCACCTCTGAAACAAAACAAAAGACAATGTATGTTATATATTATATTTGACCTTGATGGTTTGATCTTTTCAATCATCTCCCTTGTCAAAACAGTGCATAAACTCGTAAAAGCTCATTGACCTTGCCTGGAGATATGCAGTCCTGAAACAGAGTAAAATCAAATTATATTGTTACAGGTAAAAGTATATCCTCAGAGGTAGTGTTTCTGGAGGAAACTGCCCTGCAAAACAATATTTCCTTTTTCTACCGCCTAAATTCATACTGTTAAATGAACTATGATATGTAAATGGCATGTGGAGGTTTCAGCCTGTCACTGCTCCTGTATGGAAATGGACATTCAATGTGTTACAAGTGTGTTGAAATAATGTTTAGAGAGGCACACAAGTATCCTAGTCCTGCCCGCTCATCTGCTGTGTGAGTGTTTTCTGCCAAATGGTAACTTTCCAGGAAGTTAGACAAGATTTATTGGTCACCATTGATGTAATGAGGGGGCGAATGAATGCCCCTTGTCCCAGATGAAAGAAGATAAATTATATGACCGGATGACCCAGACTGATTAACCCCAAAACATCTGGACATTTGCAAGAGTGGGAAAAAAGGGAAAACTATTGACAAGGATAATGTGTTCATGTCTCACATGCTGTCTGCAGTGTAAAACCAAACACCAACTGAATTTCTATCATTATCTAATTTATAACTCAGCAAATAAAAATGTCAACCAGAATTTGTCAAGAATTGTCAAGAAATGGATCTCTTCCCCAATGTAACTTACAAACCAACATTGGCTGATATCTTGGCTTGTAGTGAACATATTTTCACTCTGAAAAGTCCTAACAGTATCTAAACAACCTCAGGATCATGGAGATCTAAGAGATCTGAATGTTGAATAGTACCATAAAGGTGTAAAAAACGGCAGGCGCGATTTTAATGTTTTATACCTTTCTTGTCACTTCCCATGCAAGATTTGCTAATATCTTGGCTTGTAGTGAACATATTTTCACTCTGAAAAGTCCTAACAGTATCTAAACAACCTCAGGATCATGGAAATATAGATATCTAAGAGATCTAAATATTGAATAGTACCATAAAGGTGTAAAAAACGGCAGGCGCAATTTTAATGTTTTATTCATTTCTTGTCACTTCCCATCCAAGATTTGCTAATATCTTGGCTTGTAGTGAACATATTTTCACTTTGAAAGGCCCTAACAGTATCTAAACAATGTCAGGATCATGGTTATATAGATATCTAATAGATCT
The DNA here is from genome assembly GCA_949316495.1 of Amphiduros pacificus. Lineage (NCBI taxonomy): Eukaryota > Metazoa > Annelida > Polychaeta > Phyllodocida > Hesionidae > Amphiduros > Amphiduros pacificus. The sequence goes on from OX439011.1 coordinate 6,017,640, forward strand.
GAATGTTGACTAGTTCCATAAAAGTATAAAAAACGGCAGGCGCGATTTACACAATTTTTTTACATTTTATACCCTCTCATGTCACTTACAATCCAAGATTTGCTTATATCTTAGTTTGCAGTGAACATATTTTCACTCTGAAAAGTCCTAACAGTATCTAAACAACCTCAGCATCATGGAAATATAGATATCTAAGAGATCTGAATGTTGAATAGTACCATAAAGGTGTAAAAAACGGCAGGCGCGATTTAAATGTTTTATACATTTCTTGTCACTTCCCATCCAAGATTTGCTAATATCTTGGCTTGTAGTGAACATATTTTCACTCTGAAAAGTCCTAACAGTATCTGAACAACCTGGGGAACATGCAAATAGAGATATCTTGTCACTTACAATGCAATACATCATATCCTGATGTAGTAATTTATCAATTTTTAAGTCCTCAAATAAAGTCCTCAAATGCACATTTTCCAATGTTGTATGCATATGTGCATATATGCAATTCCAAGAGCTACTAATCATAGAAGTAATTTTACATATTTGTTTGTCCTTTCATGTGAAGCTCTTTATGTAACATGTATAAAAAAAATCCCTATTCTCATTTACATATACGAATATATGATCAAAATGTCCAAGTTGAAAAATACAATTAACCATAATATTGATTAAAGGTGATATGAATATATACTGATATTAACAACATAAATACAATATTGTAAAGACATTCAACAATCTTTACAACATTGTTTATTAACTGATACGTGCAATTTGATATATTTGGTAAAATACAACATATTTAAGCATTGTAAATAAGTAAATGGTATTTACAAAATTGTTTATTAGCTGAAAGATCTTCATTGGTCTTTACAATGGAAAAACAATACATGTTTATTTTTGTAAATCTTGTTTTTCGGGCAGTGTGAGTGTATCGATTTTTATGATATTAGGACTCAATATTTTAATGACTAAGGCTTACATATCCTGTTTGATACCATAGATTGTGATATTCTGTGATAGTATCATTTTTATCATTTTCAAACCAAATCATCTTCAATTCCAATTTTAAGGACTTGTCATATATCAAGAACAACAAAACATCAATGGTAAATGAAGTCTTTTTTGAATTTAATTTGTTTATTCAAACCTATTATGACTAAGACTGATATCCTGAAATGATTTTGTTAATATTGTTTTGGTGTTAAGAATGTTTACTTATCATATTGATTTTATAAATCATATATCTAGTTAAAACATTTATGATTTCACCATTTTAAGGCACTGAATGACCTTAATGAACGATGTGCATTTAAACCACCATTCATTTTTTTTCCAGAGTAACTCATTCATTTCTCTTTAAAAAAAAAATGAACACAAAAACAAAATTGAATGCAAAACTTATCTGTGTCATTGAGTATTTGGCCATTCCCAATTTTGTGATCCCGTTTTGGACATTAAAATCAACATTTAAAAGTAAAGAGCTTGAATTATATGTTATCCATTTGAAAAGTCAAAAACCAGATAACAAAATAACAAATGTCATTGTATTTTCTTTATTCATTTTTTAAAATTTCATTTAATTATCATTCCAGCCTATTATTATTTACAGTTAGTGTTACATTTAAAATAGCTTTCCAAGAATATTCACAATTTTTATCTTTCCCATTCTTTCTAGTATGTTCATCGTACTCTTAAATTGTCCTCTCAGTCTGCGTATTATATCAAGAGGACTTTCCAAGTTCCCATCATATTTATATGAATTTCTGCGTTTCAATATCAACCACTTTGTTTCACCAATTATGTAGTTTATCATAATGTTATTCAAAGTGCCTTTTGACCCAATATTTCCAAGTGTCCCAGACATGATAATTTCAAATCCAATTTTGATGTTTGCATTGTCTATTTGTTGCAGCATGTTTTGACTTCATCCCACACACCATCTATGCATTCACAAAAATATAATAAATGTTCTAGGTCTTCCTTTTATATTGCACATTTACTACACAAACCATTTGAGATTACAATATTTTGTAACTTTTGTTCTGTCCATATTGCTTTTTGTATGAATTTCCAGTTAAAATCATTCACTTTCCGATCTTGGATGTCCTTGTAGATGGTAATTTCCTTTTTCTTGAATGCTATCGATCTCAGATTGTTTGCTAAACTCCACCAGAGGACGACGTGGTGAATCAATCTCATTGAGTGTGCCTCTGGTGGACAGTGTTGCTATTTGCCCGGATTGCAATTGAAAAACAGGGAGTGATGATGAGGATTGAGTGTGGGGAAATCGCAAATTCCTATTATAAATAGATCTTGGGGCATCAAGGGCTTGAGTGTATTTGTGTGTTCAAGATTTGGATGGGAGAAAAAGTCAATTACTTCGTCTGACTGAAAAGCCAGCCTGCAATAATGTGTTTTATAAATACGTATTAAGAAATAAATTAATTTATCCCATTTCTTCAAATTCATCAAATTTCTTCAAATTCATCAAATTTCTTCAAATTCATCAAATTTCTTAGTAGAAATTTGACAGATTTGTAAAAAAAATATGACTACAATAATAATTAGATTATATTATTGCAGGCTGGCTTTTTTAAACCACTATTCATTTTATTCCAGAATAACTCATTCATTTATCTTAAAATAAAAAATGGACACACACACAAACTTAAACCTTGTCGTGCTTTGATGAAATATGTTTAAACATATTGAAAGTCCCCCTCTTCTCTACAAGGGCTTGTTTGAGAAATATATTCCATGTAGATGTTAAAGATTTTATTCTCTTATGCTTCCCTTCCTATTCAGTCCAGCCAGTTAGCACCCCTGATCACATCTTCCCCAAGTCTCAAGTGAAGTGTGGTGTGAAGTGAAGTCTCTAGAGGAGTTCCTACCCACAAAAGAACAAAGTGTAGGTCGGGACATATAAGACAATGCTATTTAACTATGTATGCTTATGTGATCATTTTACCCTGAGGGGGATCCAGTATGTTTAAGGTTAAGTACCCCACTGATCCAACATGATCCTGGTCACATAGTCCCCGATCTGATATCTTTCCACTGGTCTATTGTTTCATAAGTTCATTTCTCTTCCTGACAGTTTGTATGCTCAGTTGCTAAAGTTTAAAGGTACGCCCAAATCCTGCCCTGTCTGCATATTCTTATGAATCCCACATGTTCCTGAATGTACCAAAACTGACTGTACTCTTACAAATAAGATCTTATAATTATACAATAGATATACATATTAATATTGGATAATCTTATAATTAAGACTTAATTAGAAATATTTTAATTAGATGTAATATGGTGGACTTTACAACATGTATTGCTCCTGTTTTATTATAGCACACTCCTTGTATCCATCACTGGGGATAGCATCAGTAAATAAGTTTTCCCATGAAGATATGAGATGTGCATATTCTCAACAAGAGTCAATTGAAACACAGAGATTACTGAGACTGACAAGGAAGAAGAAGAAGGACCTGAATATTGCTGCCTGAAGACTGCTGATGGTACAGGGCTTGAACTGGATGGGTAATGGGCCTGGGAATGTTGCTGAGGAAAAGGCTGGCAACAAGTGTTGTGGCTGTTGTTGGTGTTGAGGTAGTTCTTGTGGACTAGATGTTGCTGCTGCTGTGTCGCTAAGTGCAACCAAAGAGTGTTCATTTCAGGATCTGATCAAACCTCTTTCTGCTTTTTGCTATGTTTTGATGCATCTGTTTCGTAATTGTCATCATCAACTTTATTGAGGGAAATCTTGTTGCAACTCAGATTAAATGCATTTGCTATCTGTCACATGACCATTTAAATTTGGATCTGAAGTCAGTTTTTCGTTATACTGTCTCCGTTCCCTTTATTACTCCTTCATTTTTCTCCATGTTAATTCCTTCCTTCCATTGTTGTTCATTTGTTGTTCATTTTTCACCACTGCTCATCCCTTCTGCTCTCTTTGTCCTTGTACACTCATTTCTTGCAACTCGTGCACATCGTTTCAGTTGTGCATCTGTTTCTCTTCCTCTTCTGGATGAAATTTTCAATTATACAATTTGTTCGCTTGGCGTGTTCACTACAGCGAGATCAAGCCTCAATATATGACAATTCTATTTTCCCCAAAAAAGCATGCGAACGTCTGAAGAGATTTCCAATTTCAATTATAGAACTACACATATCAGAATTTGTCGAGTGACAAGATCTTTTATGGGAAACGAATGACCAAATTGTTGCGGATTTCGGATGTCTATTTCATTTTTTTTCTTGGTGCAAATCTTGTTCTCACTTTCAAAACTACGCAATTTAAGAGTAGCGTGGCAGACCTGAGCAATATACATTTGGAATTTTGGAAGATTTGTGTTTATATTATGCATAATTTCAATTTCATATAAAACTAACAATAGTGGAAAGGAAATTAAACAGGAATATTTAGTTGTTGCATACATATTTGATTGCAAAAGATTTTGGGGTTTATATTATGCACAATTTCAATTTCTTACAAAACTTGGAATGGAGCAATAACGGGAAACAGAATATATGGGAAAAAAAGGTAATTGATGCTTTTTGAAATAAAACTGGGTATACCAAGCAGAATCCAAATTAAAAACTTTTTATTACTAACTGATGTAAGGATTAAGTTTGAAGCAAATGGTGTTTGTTAATCAGTGAATTTAAGGTAACGTTTCTAACCAAGGAAATCACAATTTGTATATAGTTATATTTCAAAGAAATGTGAGGATCCCATTTTTTTTAATAAGAATAATAAGGTGTGAATAACAAGTTAAAAGATTAAGTGAATAAGCTATGAACAAGGTGTGAATAACACAGAATTTCTGACTGATTATTTGATTAAAATGTTGAAATACAGACTAATGGTTTGATCAGAACAACAATAGTTTAAAAATCTGTTAAAATCGGTGCCTGACGCGTTTCGTCACTCAGGGTGACTCTTCAGAGGCTAGACAAGAAAATTTTGATTGTATACCTGATGGAGGTAGAATCAAAACTGACCTAATTCAGGTAGAATGTCAAACGTACCGTCAAAACAACGTACTATGACGTAGCAAAACAGTAACGGCAGCTTGTCTGGTATCGCTGTCAAGGTTTTTATTCTACATCGCACGAGTAGAAAAATATTGAATATCGGTAGTTAGGGGATATTCTAATCTGCCTGTTGAACCTAGGAACCATGCCACAAAAATATCTGTTTTTTTGTGGGGGGTAAATCTCAAAATTCCCGGGAGGCAAAAGATTTGTCACTCCTTTTGTCTTCTTTAAAAAAAAAAAAAATGATTATTTGATTTAGAAAAACTTTCAGATAAAAGTAAGAGGAAAGTAATTGTCATAAGGGTCAATCTCTGATTAAATTGTGATATACATGTGAAAAGGAAAATATAAGATGTTGGCCAAGTATATGGTTAAGATAGACCAAATTAATTTCCATTGGATATATTAAATTATAATTTGTTGATATGTCGTCAGATAAGTTAAATATTATAAAGGTTTTTATGAGTGTTTGGTTCAGATTTTGGTTCAATGACCAATTGGATAAGAGGTCTGGAAATTGTGAAAATGACAAATATATTTGAACATTGAAATTTAATTCATTGTGACTTGGAGGCATATATTTGATAAATTAATTTGAATATGATTGGAAAGCTTAGTTGGATATTGAGATTGTATATGTTATGGCGTGAAGCCATTTATTTTATATATTATTTTTGAACATGATTAAAATCCTGGTATGCAACATAATATGGTCTTTTGGTTTTTGTTTGTTTCCCTATGGTTCGCTTGCAGAGCGAGAGGACCATAACATATAATTTATCAACCATTTTCTTCAGTATAATATTTAACTTTTTAGATAATATACAAAGTGACACATTGTTGCAAAATGTAATGGTTCCCATACCCCTCTTACCGTTCTCTGTATCCAGCTCTTAAAGCAATTTCTTCAGAAGATTTTGGTTCATCAAATGTTGCTAATATATCAAATATACCAAGACTACTTCCAAGTGAAATATGCAATACTACAAAGCTTTCTGTAAGATTGGTTAATATTTTCTTTCCAAAATGTTCAGTATTCTCATATGCAGCCATGATGTTTCTGTGGATGAGAATGATTTCTTTCGTTATGGGCACTGAAGTTACAAATATATTATGACAGAAAATATTCTGTTGGAATAAACATACGTTTTACACCTGGCAATATATGTGGCATCATCAGGTCAAATTGCACGCTTGGTGACATATCTTTAAAGTTCACAGATGGTTAACAAGTCCATGTGTGTAAGATCTCCTTAGTGTACCCCAAAGAATCATTTCATGTCAGGTACATTTTAATACAGCAACTTTTCAAGTGCACTCCACATAACAGTGTTGGTTCGGAATGAGTGAATGTACACCACTAAACATACTTGGCACATAAATTCAATTCATTGTACAAAAGTTCTAAATTCAATTCATTGCACAAAAGATCTAACACTTGATCTTGATACTAATTTCAGGACAATTATGCTAAGAGCATTCATTTATTAGCCAATTATGAAAATATTAAAGTAAAAGATATGCAGAAATATGTTTGTTTGTTTGTTTACATCGCTTTCAACAGTATTTCAGTCATTTCGTGATGAGACCTACTTGTAGCAGAACAACGGGTTAACCCTTTAGGCACGATCCTCAGCTCATGTAGGAAATTGTATCATGAATTCAATCGAACCCACGACTTTTGGATCACCACAGAGGAACTGGTGCTAATAAGCTGGCGCTCTAACCAACTGCGCCATGGCCCGTGGCCCACAGAAATATGAAATGGCATTATAAATGCTCAGATGCAAGATTAGCATCAGTTGAAAAGTAGTTTGATTTCAAGATCTTTAAAGGTTAATATAGAAAAGATCTTAAAAATTGAAATATTTTCTCATCTCTCGAATGTACTAAAATTGAATGTAAAGATTTTGTTTAGAACACAACTTTCTCAAACCTCTGTATGATAAAACCTAACATTGAGAAGAATTACAGGCCTATCTGAAATCTAAACTATATTTCTAAACTTATTGACCAACTGATCCCTCATTTAGTTAGAAGTGGCCTTAGTAACTAATTCAAATCAGCAAGGAATATCACAACATTGAAACTGCCTTACGAGAGAAAGTCAGTAATCCTTCTATTGCTTGACCTTCGACACTATTGACCATCAAATACTATTTAATAGATTGTAATCAACATGTAGTGTAAGAGGCCATGCCCTTTGTCACAAGTTAACGTCCAAAATATCAAAATGAATGAACCTGTACACTTATGTTGAAGATAATAACAAAAAGAGGATAAACATTTAACAGAAATAACTTTATTTTATATGTATAAGGAAAAAACAATACAATATAAATAATGGTAAAAGGCATGTATATAAATCTTCAGATGACTGTGATAAGTGTTAATAATATATTGTTCTGGCGTTTACTTTTCTCCTTGGAATTTGTGATTCTTGATTCCTTGTGTGAATTCTTCTTATTTTCTCAACAATTCCAAGTGGAATATCTTGTGTGTAGTAAAAGATGTAGACAAGTGGTCTTCTTGGTTTCACTGGGAATTCATGATGTTCCCATATGCGTGGTGATAAACAGGAGGTCTTTGCCTAGCATAACTGCTATCTGGCTTCTGACACTCTCTGCACACTTCAGGTCTTTGGCTCTCTCTGATCATAGCCAGAATTCACCTGGTATTTATACTAACATGGAGTATTGATCTGATATGCAGTATGTATCACATGACTACCTGTGAATGGATGCATGCAGCTATCCAATGTATCATGCTCCACTGAGCACACCACTTACAGCCTTTATCAAAAATATGAGGTGATTCCATAATACTATACAGTGATTCCATTTTATAAGAATTGATTACCACAGGTATGCAATCTCACAATCATAATTGATACCTTTATAAATATATATTTTGCCATTTTATACCATATAGAAAAATTAATAATTTATAGTTTTATACCTTAAACAGTGATAAAATACACATGTTTTAACAAATGCATAATTGCATATATACAATTATTAACACTTTGGGTGACAATCCTAGAATGTTCTTGTAGCGTTATAGACAATGATTTGCCTGCGTTGCTCATCTGGGATGTCACAAAATAATATAATCCAAATTTCAAAATTCCAAATTAAATATTCCAAATTATATCAAAATTTGTCAAAAATGCAAAGTTTTATATAAAAATTGGGATCATATATTTATAAGGATTCTCGTAACTTTGATGTCATGTAATTTCGAAACCTGTAAAATTTTCTATAATGAATGAAAGGTTGCTTAGAGGTACCTCACCCACTAAGGAGGATGTGTAAACAAAATTTCACGAGGAGAGTGTGACAAAAAGGAGCAGTAACTTAAATAGAAAGGCAGTGATCAGTATAAAAGGCCTCAAGAAAAGAGATCATTCTTCAAATCGTTAATCAACGCCTGAGAAGCTGAATCATCCTGAGTAATTGTCATGAGAATACACGACAGGCAAAGTGAAGATGGATCAGAATCAGAGCCCGCCCTATTCCACAATGAGAGAAAATGCAAAAGTTAAAGGGCGATGCTAGCAGAAGTAAGACGTAACTGTTCCAACAATATAAATTATGCTCATAAAAAGCTGAACAAGGCAGACTATTTGGCTGGTGAAGGCTGGTTCAAACACGTGTACCAGCTGGTTCCAACACGTGTACGTGTTGCAAAATCCCTGGGCGGTAGATATATCTCATCTACGACTGGGGGAATCCACTAAAGGTACATAATCATAACACATACTAAATGGGGGTGTGGAGGCCGGTAGTTCAAGATGAGGGACAGCAAAAGTAACCTGCCAAGTTACCGCGCTATTGGCCACATAACCCTGCTTCGTAGGAAGGGCACCGACGTTTGGTCGGGCCAAGACAGTAATGGTTGCCACCGCTTGAACACCCAGCAAGAGCAAGCACAGAACGAACATGTTAACGGTGAGAGCCCTTAGTCAACCTTTTTATGTATCGGACAGGGATCAAAGGTGAGGTCGCCCGTTTTCAGAAGCAAATTGAGGAACAGGCTGAAGAGTCACAGAGGAGGACGATGAAGTATAATTGGAGATGTGTGGATTAGGCACAGAGTCTTCTTCTGAATCAAAAACGTGAGCCCACAGGTTCTTGTCGGCCGGAAGTGAGTCTAAAATGGCAATTATTTTTGTCATCGGAGAGAAATGTAAATGGTGAATCGTCAGAAGAGGGGCGAGGAGTGTTGTCAGGATTCATGACAGGAGCATAGTCATCTCACCTGAAGGGTGAACGATCAAACATACACACATAAAAGAAACTATCAGCCAACAGTCGCATATATAGAAAGGTCGACAACTCTAAGTCAGAAACGGTATAGTCCGTCAACGTTAGTAAGTGTGCGATTTAGTCCAGCCTCTGTATAAGTAGCAAAAAGTCGGAAGGGTCATTCATTGTAACATATGTAAGGAGTGTGCCATAACTTATCAGAAAAATAGTCGTCTCTATTTATGTTATATGCCCAGCATTAAATCTAAAAAAGTCAGGTCATTCCGTCAGAGGAAATAATACGTATCATCGTGTACCCATAGTATCAATTATATCCATAGTATCAATTATCTCGATAACTCAGTTATAATAAATGTATATATCAATATTTCCATAGTACCACCTGCTTTAACGGACGTTATGCCGAAATCTTTCAGGATTATACTAAAACGGTCAGGCCTACCACGTCGTTGCTGCATGCCTATCAAATCTGTATGCCAATCAAATCAGTATGTCAATCAAATCAGTATGTCAATCATATCAGTATGTCAATCAAATCTGTATGTCTATCAAATCCTTACCATATTTAATATAAACATCACCAATATCATCTGATTTCACGACCGTCATGTCAAAATCTTCCACGATTTTGCCAGAACAGTCAAACCTACTAGAGCCAAAATATGAACAAGAAATTATTGGTGTCACCTAAAAATGAGGAAACAATAGAAGAATCGAGAAACTGTATAAAGTTTCAACTCAAATCACTGGCCAGTCGGCAACACACAAGTTAACTTGAGATATGAGATATGAAGAAGAGTGATGAAGAAGAATGAAGTAAGCAGGATGTAGTGGAGTGTGAATTGACTGTACACTTCGTTCGGCCATGCCATTACTACGAGGACAATAGGGTGTAGTCATGACCTTTCTGGCCTGCATTAACTTGCAAAGTTCTTCGGCAATTACACTGGCGTAACAACCACCACGATCACTAACAATCGACTTCACATTTCCCCATCGGCACCAAATGTCTTCGAAAAGGCGCTCAGCTACAGAAACAGCCGATTGATCTGGTAAGGGAAAAGCCTCAGGAAAACGGGTGAGGGCATCCTGGAAGACTAAGATATACTTATTCCGTTTATGGCAAGGGGCCTATGAGGTTGGTATGGACACGCTGAAAAGGGCGTGAAACAGGGATGGGCTGGAGCGAACCCTGTCTGTTCTTCGGGAGTTTGCTTGTTTTACTACAAACGTGACAAGATTGAACCCAATTCATGATATCACTGTCCATTCCGGGCCAATAATACTTTTGACGTATGGTCAAGTAAAGTTTGTTGGTTCCTAAATGAGCACCCATAGAGCTGTCATGGAAAGGTTCGAGCAAGGTGTGGAGCAAAGTGGGTGGGATAACTAATTGTGTTTTGCACCTATTCTTCGCAGGACCTAAATCTGGCATGATATATAGATGAAACAAAACACATTCCTTAAGGTAATAATCATCAACCGGAGCAAGAAGAGCCTGCGTCTCGCGTTGGAAAAGAATCGGGGACTGTGACTTCGTTTAATTTTCTGAAATCTATGCACATGCGATATGAAATAGTGCCATCCTGGGCAGGTTTCTCCAAAAAAAACTGCCGGAAAAGCCCATGGGCTATTTGAAGGTCGTATAATGTATTTTTCCAGAAGCCGCTGAACCTCTTCATCAATGATATCTCATTGTTTATAACCAGGTAAGGTCTTAGTTTGATAGGGCTAACCGAACCCTTCAGGTAAATAGTGTGCTGAACAACGCTAGTATCGCCAAATTCACCATCTTTTGTTATGAATATGTCACTAAACGATGAAATAAGATGTTTTATTGAATCTTTCTGTTCGGGAGTTAAATCTGAATCGGTGAGGTCTATTTTATTATGTGAGCTAGAATCAATAGGGAGGGCAGAAATCGGAGCCCCCTCGATGTTGTCATGATCTATGGAGCTGTCAGCTCCCCATGCAAGATCTAGGGAGGGAAGTTCTTGTAGTTCAGACCCGAGAGGGATCGGGTCAAAAAATCCGACTGAAACACCTCGCTGTAGAGTGACTGCTCTGTCACCCATATTCATTAACCTGACAGGCACCCGTTGATTTTGGACTGGCGCCATGGCAATCTCAGGATACAAAGGCAATTCACTATCCATGGTGCACACCCCTAAAATACCTGACATATTACCTGGTCTAACTCGAGCCTGGGTGATAAACTGAGACTTTGCGGGGATTTCGATGGTCTGCGACATACGCAACTTGGGTTTCAATTTTAAAGCAATATCCCATTGGGCATAATCTAAAACAATGCCATAGGCAACGAAGAAATCTCTCCCCAATATTATAGGGTATTGTAGGTACTGTACCACTTGAAAACAAACGTTACACATCTGCTTTCCAATATTTAGATCTATGTGGGTTTGGAAATGAATGGGAACAGGGCTACCTTCCGCAACAACAACTTGTTTGCTACTGGATAATTCTTCAGAGAATGATTTATCTGGATACAGTCTGTTTAAAGAGACAAAAGTGATAATACTGCGTTGCGCTCCTGTGTCCAGTAAAGCGGCAATAGTACAAAATTTGGTGCTGGTCGCAATTCGACCATCCTGGGAGAGAGGGATGAAATCAATGTCCTCAACCGAAACGTCAGTCATTGACTCCTCTGGCATTAACCGACAGACAGGCACTTTGTGAGCGTCCCGCCAGCAAATTGAACTTGAGGGCATCTCTGCAAAATAACAGTGAACCTCATTCAATATTTCTGATTTGCTCTGAATTTATGTTATATTAAACGAATCACTACTCCTATCACGTGGCTCACAGGTCGGGACAGGAGTTAATAGTTTTCCTGCTGCCATGACGACCTATTATCGGGTCAGTTCGTGGGACGACGGTGATCATTCCAGGAAGGGCGCCTAAAGTTACTTCTACCGTCACTTCCCGACTTATTTCCCTGATAAGATCTGTTCTGGAAAGGGCGCAGACGATCACGCCCGTCTCTGGGCTCATAGCAATCATTAAACCTATAAGGCCTCTATTCAAACCTTGTGGGGCCACGGAGAAATTGGTTTCGTGGGCTGCGGGTAACGAAGCGTACCACACATCTGCTGCACCGTGTAATAACATACGACAAGCCGGGACTCTCGGTCCTCCGGCGTGTGTGAAAGTTGGGCATATGTGAGAAATTTGTTCATGAAACAAAGGAGATCATCTGTAGATTTGCCAAAAAATGGGGGTGGTAAAAGTGCTTTAGACCCTTGTCTCTGTTGGTGAATTTTATTATTTCTGGACTGTGCCTGAAGCATATCTACAATTGTAGGATATAGATTACCTACCTATAGACTCTCAGGAATATATATAGACAATCATAGACAATCACGATCCCTAGCAGATTATCATGCATAGTTATTGAGTGCCAGATTGCCCATCTACAGAGGTTACCAAATGCAGGTTGACAGAGAGACGGTGCACCGGTGGATGTGCGAGACCGTGGTACGCGTCAAGAGCAGGTTGCATACATTATGGATCCACTGTGTCACTGTACAGAATTAGATATGATCTCACCCTGTCAAGTATGGAAAATGACCATATTTGACCATATTTGGTCATTTTCTGGGAAGAGACATGACGCGTGGGTACATATAGGCTGTACACACGACACATAGCCAGTTTGGACCAAGAAAAGCAAAGAGCCAAGCCACGTCACTCAGGACAAGCAGGGAGCAGGAGTGCGGGGATATGGGCCGCAGGCCGCCACTCTCTGTCGCCCCCACACAGGAGTTACGCGGATGACCACTCAGGTTGATCGCTCTTTGCCATGCCATATGCTAACTTGGGGTTATATATATGTATATGTATTTATGTATATGTACAATTTATACCCCGTATAAAGATGACATTATATCAGAGTCTGCAGTTCTCCTTGATCACCCGAGATAGGAGTAGGCACTTAGCATATTGGCCCGACCTCACAACAAGCGAGTATATCCCCAAGCCAGAGAGGTTGCAAAACCTTTCCAACACAATATCTGTTTTAGTACCGCCTAAATCAATTTTGCGCATGTGACCAAGCACTTGTTGGAGCATATCCTGTACGTTTTCAGGATCAGCCATCTCGATATCAGGGGAAACGGTCAGAGTTCAGAGCCTGAGTGATCAGGGTCAACACGGAGATCAGAGATCTCAGACAAAGTGTAAGATTGTTGGTTGCTTTCCACTTGGTGGAGATGGTCTAAATGAACGCCAGTATATGAGCCAGGTGAGTCAAAAGCCTGAGGTCGTAACGTGTGGAGGTATGGGATAACAGGACGTTATCACCACTCGTAAGAGGGGAATTGCCGGCACCCGAGGTGGCAGTGAGATCTGAAAACGGGGAAACAGAGGGGGACACAACTCTCAAAGAGTCAACCAATTGATCCTTCTGTTGGTCAGGCAAAGTGGGAAGTCTTGAAACTGACTTACCTTGCAGTGTAGAATTGTCTGGTCCTTGCTCTGCTAGTGGAGCGTCGTGTGCCACTTGCAGCTTAGTGGAAAGCTGTTTCGAAGATCGGAGCCACATAGACTTAACATCAAGTAACAGGGTGGCCAACAGGAACTACATACAGTATCAGCAACGCCCTACACCATAGATCGATTTGGAAATTCTCCACCACTTGTTACGTACTGTTTGTAACCCTACTGGTGTATGGGGAATGTCTCCATATCTGGGACTATGTGGACGGGGATCTCAGACAAAGTACTAGCTGGCTGTGAACAGGGCTCTTAACCTAGATCTTCTAGGCAAGTAGATTCTGCTCCCTAAGTAGCAATTCCGGGGCCTTTTTGAAGGAAACTGGGCATCTGTGTGAGGGTTGCCTGCGTAGCGTCTTCTCCGGCCTCAGGGTTTTGCATGTCCTGCCTGCATGGCTTGGGGGATCACATCATCTCTATTCGGGGCGAGTAATGCGTCTCCTCAGCCTACACTTGTTGGCCTCACGTAGCACTTAGTAACCGTATATGGTCTCTTGCCAAAGATCGTGATTGTCTATGATTGTCTATATATATTTATGTCTAGGTAATCTATATCCTACACATGGCTCCCCTTCGACAAAGCATGTCCACGTGCTCAAACGGAAGTATATATATTAATTGAAAAACACACTCTTTGCTAGTTGCCAAGCCTAGACCAGATTATATCCTAGGCCATTTTGTTTAATGTTATGTATATACATCTATGATTTGCCTGTGTCGCTCATCTGGGATGTCACAAACTATAATATAATCCAAACCTGGGATGTCACAAACTAATATAATCCAAATCTGGGATGTCACAAACTAATATAATCCAAATTAATTCATATATAATTCAAAATTCTAATTTAAATATTCCAAATTATATCAAAATTTGTCAAAAGTTCAAAAATTTATATCAAAATTGGGATCATATATTTATAAAGATTCTCGAAACTTTGGTGTCATGTAATTTCGGAACCTGTAAAATTTTCTCTAACGAATGAACGTTTGCTTAGAGGTACATTACCTACTATGTGTAATTTGCTAAAATATTTTGATGAGAATGTGTCAAAATGGAGGAGTAACACTTTGTCAGAAAGGCAGCTATCATTATAAAAGGCCTCAAAAGAAGAAATCATTCTTCACATCGTTAATCAGTGCCTGATGCAATCTAGCACCAAAAGACTGAAAAACTGAACCATTATGAGTAACGATCATGAGA
This sequence comes from Amphiduros pacificus, assembly GCA_949316495.1. Taxonomy (NCBI): domain Eukaryota; kingdom Metazoa; phylum Annelida; class Polychaeta; order Phyllodocida; family Hesionidae; genus Amphiduros; species Amphiduros pacificus. The sequence goes on from OX439011.1 coordinate 6,032,658, forward strand.
ACACAGGTCATGCAAGGGGATGGCAGGCTGGGAAGTTATCAGCAGAAGTGAGATGCAACAGCTCTGTCAAAATATAAGTGATGCTCATTAAAAGCTGAATAGGGCAAGAAATTAAACTGAAATGAGAACCTGAGGTGTTGTGGGTCAGTAATGAGGGACTATTGATGTGACTAGAGGGCCCGGAATATGAACTGTAACGTGAGAAGGCTGGTTCCTGCACGTGTACAAAAGGAAGGGAATGCCAAAATAAACAGTTGTGAATTTGAAAAATGTCACTTGTGAGATGTGAGGCGACGTGAACCGTAAATGGTGTGAAACCGCCAGCCAATGTGGCCAAGGACACCATGAGTCTGCAGAAAGTACATGTGAATTGATATGAGGAAAACCGATTAGAATCTGTGACAATGCGTGACGTGGCATCGTCTCATATGAGGGCAAATAATTATGGAACTTGTTGTGAAAGTACAAAGCCAGTACTAAATGGGAACAAACAATTGCAAAGCCAGTACTAAATGGGAACAAACAATTGCAAATGTAACATATTTGAAATCAGCATCTGAAGCTGTGGACCATAGAAATGGTGCTAAAAATTTACTGTGATATTCCAAAAGGAAAAAAACACTGTGTGTTGAACAAAGAATTTCAAGGACATTATCTATATCGACTTTAGCGAACATGTGGAGAGGATAAAGGGTAATAAACTGTTTACAGACCGGTGAGGTACCATAATGAAACACTTGGGTGATAGGGGTATACAGAAGCCAAATGCCAGAGTGGGAATGGAAAATCGTGGCAGAACGAGAAAAAAATGGGTATTGTTAATTTATCAAATTTGTAATAAAAATTCCAGTTAATGTTGAAAAAAAAAAAATGTGTTATACAGGTTGCAAATAAAAATATTTGATTGAACCAATTTCTTTAATTTCTGGATCCATGAGGATTTAATTTGAGGGGTTGGAGGAGAAAATGGACGTGAAACACAATCCCAACACAGGGGTCTACGTGAAGTGGTAAATGGCCAAGTATTAGGGGGGCGGGGGCGAAAGACACAAAGGCCAAGTTTTGGGGGGACAAATGCTATCCGGTTTATGGAGGCAGAGTTTGGGTTTCGGGGATAAGGGAGGTGTCAAAGGGAAAAGGTTGGGTGTGTCAATATGATCTGTAGGAATCACTGGGAGGGCATGAAGCAGATTGATAAAAACATGGATGGCTGTTTTAATAAACAGAGCATCTAAATCACTAAAGGGGAAATCCGAAATCTCTTTATTAAAAATGGCATCCGGAAGGGGACATGTGGGGACGAATGGGAGATGAAAGAAGCCATATTCTCTGAAAAAGGGCATATAGTCCGAAGGGCAGGGGAGGGAGAAAAAATTTTCGAGGGAGGCCATGAATCCAACAAATCGTTTGAAAGAATGAATTGTTTCCGTGACCTGGGGGGGAGTGGTTCTGAAATGCACCCTTTAAATTTCAAAGGTTGGCCATGCAGATCCCGGTGTAACTCAGCACCGTGTAATTGTAATAACATACGACAATCTGGGACTCTCAATTCCTTTGACTTGTGTGAAAGTATGTGAGAAATTTGTTCATGAAACGGAGGGGATCATCTGTATTAGTGTAGGATATAGAATACACACCCAGAGACTCTTGGAAATATATAGACATTCATAGACAATAACGCACGATACTGATGGTTGATGAGTCACCATAACCACCACTCGATGAGATCACGTGTAAGACGGACGAGCCGAAGTTAGATACGCAGGCAGGCCGAGTCCATCTGATGACGCGTGAGGAAGCCACGTAGGCAAGCCCCTACAGATGACGCGGAGTGGTCCCTTAAAAGAGGCGTGCAACCGTGGATCCGGGGTAGTTAGATGTTCCCAGTGCAGAATAGCCCGAAGAAGAGATCAGCGACCACTTGCCACTGAAGATCCACGACTCTCAGTATCGTGACTCTATAGACTTGGGTGTTTTGCGTATAGTAAGGGTTTCATAAGTATCATGCAAAGTTGGTAGTTCATATGCCTCGCTCATTGCCATGCCGGCCTAGCCAGACAAGGAGGAATCACAGCACTGAATAAAGGTAACTATTGCACTGTGTATATCCTGTGTCTGCAGTCCTTATTGCCCGTCATCCATATGAGGGTATAACATAGTAGCTAGGATCCGTGCCCCAACTCACAGCCAGCGAGTTAGCGAGCTATGCTTATGGTACAGTACAGTACAGTAGAGTAGAACAGGTTAGAGTATCTATCTATTTGGTAGAGTATTGATCCCCCGTCCACGTCCCCCAACGACGGATACTCTCCAAAGGTGGGTAACACTATCTATACAGATCTAAACATAAATGACACTGACACCCACAAATATCTTCATTATACACCTCTACAAGCCTATTCAACAATATTTGATGGTCAATGGTGTCAAACACCACAGCGAGTTCTTATAAAACTGTTCTGTTAATGTCAATGTCCATTAATATGTCATTTTGCACCTTAAGGAGAGAAGTTTCAGTACCATGGAATAGAAACATACTGTGCATTTTATTTTTCACTTTGTTTGACAATTTATCCTGCTCTTTCAGACATTGTTCATACTAAAGCTGAAGATTTTTTAATTGGACACTACATTCAGATTTAACCTTTTCATTTGAACACTCTCATTTATCCCTTATAGGAAGCCAAATGCATCAGGATTTTACTGTCACAATTTTCTATTTTAAAGTTCACCTATTTCTGCATTGTATAAGATGATATTCTCTGAATGGGTGGTAAATGTACCTCTCAGAAAGCATTCAATTACATAGTCGTGTGTACGATTACATAAGTTAATTTTTTAACTATATTGATTGATCCGAATAGACATTTAAGAACTAAATATTTTACAACTTTGAAATTATTATAATTTTTTCCCGAAAATCTGTATTGTGTATAAGAAAGTGAAGCATTTAAAAGATTTTGTGATCAATCAAATTTGTCTTTAATTAAATCTAGTTGATTAAAAAGCGTATATGCTCTTAATATATTTTGCTATAAAAATGAAACTCTAAAAATGATTGAAGCCTTTTGAGATGTTTTTTTTATTATGATTCTGATTCTGATTATATGAATTAATCAGATCATATATAAGTGGCCAATATGTTTGTTTCAAAATATCAGTCTACAACATTGTATATTAAACAATCTCAGGGAATGTTCACTATTATGTAACCATTTTGAGTTCACATTGACATTCTTTATTTGATCAAAAGGCAATTAAAGACAGGTGACAACATCATTAATCATAAGCAGATTCATGTATAGCGCAAACTGTTGTTTCTCAGATATTTACATTTTCTAAATGTTGTATATACTATAGATCATTTTTTTAGGCAACAGATTGAAAAAAGATATCACATAGACGTCTTTAGGATGTCTTTCAGACGTCTATCAAATGATCTATACGTCTTTAGGATATCCTACAGACGTATACGTCTGTGCCATTCAGTCTTGCACATGCTGTGTGGCACCCAGTGCAAATGCCTCAGTCACATTTGCGCCGATTTCAGTAAAGAAGCCCGGCCGATGCGTATATTTTTAACAAAATCGTCGGGCAGTTCAGATTTTTGTGTGGGCACCGGGAGATCATCGGCCACAATTGGACATCTTTAAGATGTTGGACGGGTCATCAGAAACTTTTAGCTGCAACATAAAAATTGCCGGCGTTTCCCGGATGTCTTTTCAGCAAATATCATCTTAAATATCAATTTCATATTTCTGAAATTTTTGGCAGTTTTTTTTCTGTGAAGCAAGCAACAGTCATTTTTTGCCGTTTGAAACAGGCCATTCTATGTTTCTAAGTGGTAAACTGTATGGATCCACTGTGGGACATTATTGACTGGAGGTATATACTTACTTCTCCTCAATTTGAAATTGATTCTATTTTAACTCTTGACTTGACGATGATTTGAGTCTGATTTGATATAGCTTTAGCATCTTACTGTTACCTCCTATTCAGGCTTGGAATAGGTTGAATAGATCAGAATTTTCTGATCTCTGATAGTATTTTGCGAACCTGCTTTGTCATTGAGATAAATTATCCTGCTTTTCTACCCTGCTATGTTTCTTCCCACATGGTTCTACTTATAGATCGTGATCTTACATTGACATTACATTGTTATCGTACATATACTCTCTGATTGATATTTTTATTACATTGATTATATTGTAGGATATAGAATACACACCCAGAGACTCTTGGAAATATATAGACATTCATAGACAATAACATGATACTGATGGTTGATGAGTCACCATAACCACCACTCCGTGAAAGTCACGTGTAGGACGGACGAGCCGAAGTTGGATACGCAGGCAGGACGAGTCCATTTGATGACGCGTGAGGAAGCCACGTAGGCAACCACACACGGATGATGCGGAGTAGCCCCTTAAAAGAGATGCGCAACCGCGAGTCCGGGTCGTTGTTGGTAGTCACGCAGAGCACAGAGTCAGACCCCAGTTGAGGAGCCAAGAAGGAGATCAACGACCACTTGCCACTGAAGATCCATGACTCTCAGTATCATGACTACATAGACTCGGGTGTTTAGCACATAGTCAGGGTTGCATAAGTATCATGCAAAGTTGGTAGTTTATATGCCTCGCTCATTGCCATGCCGGCCTAGCCAGACAAGCAGGGATCACAGCACTGAATAAAGGTAACTATTACACTGTGTATATCCTGTGTCTGCAGTCCTTACTTCCCGTCATTCTTATGAGGGTATGATATGGTAGCTAGGATCCGTGCCCGAACTCACAGCCAGCGAGTAAGCGAGCTATGGTTAACAGTACAGTACAGTACAATAGAGTAGGACAGATAAGAGTATCTATCTATTTGGTAGAGTATTGATCCCCCGTCCACGTCCCCCAACGACGGATACTCTCCAGTAGTGGGTAACAATATGGTGGAGAATATCCGAATCGATCTATGGCTTTGAGCGTTGCTGATACTGTATGGAGATCCTGACTGCCGCCCTGTTGCTTGAATATAAGTCTATGTTGCTCCGGTCTTCTAAAAAGCTTTCCACCAAGCTGCAAGTGGCTCGTGATCCTCCGTTAGCTGAAGACGATTCTACATCTACAGGTGAGTTTGATTTGCTTTTTCAAGATTCCCCTGAGAGGCAAAATGATCTCGTGAGTGGTTCCGTACGCGTGGAACCGCCATCTAGCCCCTCCTTGCCAGATCTAGACTCATCTTCAGGTGTGCACACCTCCCCGTCTTTCAGTGGTAGTAAGGCCCCTTTGTCTCCCACATCCGCCAGTACGGGCAGCACTTCTCCGCTTCACCCCCGCGCTTCTACCCCATCTGACTCCGACTCAGGTTCGGACGTTCAATTCGGCCCTTTCCTCGTCGCAGAAAACGCCCGAAAGGCTCTCCCCATACCAAAGGCGCCTATCCAGTTTGTTAACCCTGACATTTCCGGCCCTGATCGTTCCCGAACCCCGTCTGTAGAGATGGCTGAGGATGAGAATGTACAAGAGATGCTACATCAAATCATAGACCATTTGCGTAGTGTTGATATTGCCGGTGCTCAAACTGACATTGTAGACATGCTAAATGCACAATCGAAAGATAACAAGATCCACCAACAGAGACAAGGTTCTAAATCACTTCTCCCCCCTCCATTTCATGGTAGGTCCACAGATGATCCCCTCCGCTTTATGAACAAATTCCTTACTTACACCCAGCTTTCCCATACCCCCGCAGATTTGAAAGTACCCGCTTGTCGCATGTTACTACATGGCGCAGCAGACGTTTGGTACCTTTCCCTGCCCCCAGATGTCACTAGCTCTTGGGACTCCTTCTATGCTGCTTTTGTCAAGTTTTTCGGCAGTGAGACTAATGCTTGGCTGCTCGAGCAATCTTTGGACGCTAGAAGTCAAAGAAAGAAAGAATCTGCTGAAACGTACATCAATGATGTCCTCAGTCAGTGTCAGAGGTTACAGAAAGATGATATGGAGACTAAGAAAATATTGGTTAGGGGTCTCCTTCCTAGTCTAAAAGCTTTTGTGGTGGGAAAATCGCCCAAAACACTTGATGACACCATTGAACAAATTAAGTTAGCTGAAACAGTTTGCACAATGACGGGTGATTCCTCCATCACTCTAAATGGGTTAGCTTCACCACCCGACTCTACGTCCCAGTTTTTGGCACAGCAATCCTCCACTTTGGCTGCCCTCCGTGAAGAGGTCTCAGACGTTGGAAAAGGGTTACATAGGCTGGGCAATCGTCCAGAGGAGGGCGACTCCTTCTGTTTTTTTTGCAGAAATTCCGGCCATTGGATCCGAGATTGCAAGGCGCGCCATGACTGCAGTTTCTGTGGACGAGATTCTCACCTCTCTATCTTCTGTCCCGATAAATTCCGCGCTTCCCGCGACCAAGCTCCCCGTACCCCCCCGAGGCCAGACAATCGTTCTAACCGTTCTACTGGCCGTTTTGAGACGGGGTATAGCCGAGACCGTTATGAACAAAATAGCGGTAGAAACAGTCTGCGCCCATCCCAAAATAGACCTTATCCAAACAACAGGCAGGGAAACGATGGTAGATACAATTCAAGCCGCCCCCCTTTTAATGACCAGCGCCGTTCGGGGTCAAGACCGGACAATAGGCCTCAATATCGGCAGGAAAACTACTAACTCCTGTCCCGCCCTGTGAGCCACGTGATAGGAGTAGTGATTCGTTTAATATCGCAATAAACCATAGTAAATCAGACATATTGAACGAGGTTCACTGTTATTTTGCAAAGATGTCCCCTCACTCCCTTGACTCACATGTCGACCCCTTGGTCTCCGTCTGCCCTGCTTCTGTACCACTAGATCACCCTGCCCATTTGGCCAATGATATAAAAGCCCATTTGCCCAATGATATAAAAAATTTTCCCCTCTCTTCTGACGGCCGCATTGCGACGAAAACGAAGTTTAGTACCATAGATGCCTTATTAGACTCCGGAGCACAACGTAGCATCATCACGCTTGCCTCCGTACATGCATTCTGTCCTGACGACTCATTCCCCCGACAAGTCTCAGCCAGCAAGATTGTTGTGGTTGCGGAAGGCAGCTCAGTCCCTATTCACTTTCAAACCCATCTTAACCTACTTATCGGAGACCAAGAGTGCCTTGTCTGTTTCCAGGTAGTCCCTGACTTACAATATCCCGTTATATTGGGGCGCGATTTTTTTACAACCTACGGGGTAGTCCTTGACTTCGCTCAACGCGGTGTTGCCTTTAAATTATCCCCGAAATTGCGCCTGTCAGAAACAATCAGAATCCCTGCCAGGTCTGAATTTATAACTCATGCTCTCCTCAAACCTAGTAATTTGTCTGGCCTTTTGGGTGTTTGCACTATGGATGGTGAATTACCCTCCTACCCTGAAGTTGCCATGGCGAGAGTTTTTGCTACTGTCCATGACGACCAGAGAGTCCCCGTACGTTTAATGAATATGGCCGATAATGCTGTTACTATACCAAAGGGCGTTACAGTCGGTTATTTCGACCCCATTCCCCTCGGTTCTGAGCCACAAGAACTTCCCACTTTGGACCTCACATGGGGAACGCCTGCCGCAGACACCGCAAATGATATAGAATTGGCTCCCATTTCGGCATCTTCTGCTGACCCAGATTCTCACCACAAAATTGACCTTACAGATTCTGATTTGTCCTCTTCTCAAAAGGACTCTCTGAAACGTCTCATTTCATCTTTTAGTGACATATTCACAACCCGTGATGGCGAGTTCGGTGACACAGATGTTGTGCAACATACCATCTATCTCAAAGAGTCGGTTAGTCCCATTAAGCTACGGCCATATCGCGCCGGGTATAAACAAAGGGGCATTATAGACAAAGAGGTACAACGCCTCCTAGACAAGGACATTATTCGACCATCCAACAGTCCGTGGGCTTTTCCAGCCGTTCTAGTTGAGAAGCCGGCCCAAAACGGCACTGTATTGTATTGTATGTGCATAGACTTTCGTAAGCTTAACGAAGTCACCGTGCCTGACTCTTTTCCGTTGCCACATATTCAAGACACCCTGGACAGCCTGGGGGCTCGTAGATTAACACACATAAGCACACTTGACCTCATGGGCGGGTTCCACCAAGTGAGCGTTCACCCCGACTCCCGACCCCTGACCGCTTTCATCACTCATCGTGGTCTTTACGAATATAAACGTCTTCCGTTTGGTGTCATCAACGGACCCCCAACATTCCAACGTCTCATGGAAACTGTGTTGCAGGGCCTCTCTGACCTCTGCCTCATATATCTGGACGATGTCCTGGTCCACAGTCCTTCTTTTGAGCGTCATTTGACCGATCTTACACGAGTTTTTACGCGTTTCCGCAAGGCTAAACTGAAGCTCCGCACCGACAAATGCTTTTTCGCGAGAAAACAGGTTAAGTACCTTGGCCACATCATATCTAAAAACGGTATAGAGGTGGATCCCTCAAAAACTACGGCTGTCGACGAATATCCTGTGCCCACCTCTTGCAAGGACGTGAGAGCCTTTCTGGGTCTGTCAGGATATTATCGTCGGTTTGTAGAGGGCTATGCGAAAATTGCTCAGCCGCTTAATGTTCTCACCAGCAAAAAGAGCACATTCGAATGGGATAAAACGAAACAAGCTGCCTTTGACTCTCTCAAGGCGAAATTGGTGTCGGCTCCGATATTAGCTTTCCCTCGCATTGAACCCGATAACCCATTCATTATTACAACAGATGCCAGTCTTTTTGCGTTAGGGAACGTTTTAAGTCAATTACAGGACGGTTCCGAGCGTGTCATTGCTTATGGTGGCCGAGCCCTAAACGCAGCTGAACAAAATTATACATGCACCGAGCGGGAATGCCTCAGCATCATTGCTGCGTGTAAACAACATGAGCCATATCTTAAATACGAGAAATTCACTATAGTGACTGACCACTCTGCCCTACAGTGGCTATTTCGTTCCGAACCTAAAGGCCGCCTGGGACGATGGATGTTGACCCTGCAACAATTTTGTTATGAAATTGTCCACAAACAAGGGAAATCGATCCCGCACGCTGACAGCCTCAGCCGCCGTACGTATCCGTTGGAACCAGGCCCCACCCCAGAGCTAGAGCTTAAATTAGCTGCTGTCTCTGACTTGCCTGATGATATTAACCCTCAAACGCCTCCCCCCGATGAGGCTGCCCAGTGTTTGTCCGATTTCAACCAGTCATCCGGCACTTTGTACACCTTCAGTGACATTGGTGTGAAACAATCGGCTGATCCCTCCCTTCATTCCTTCATCAAGTATTTCAAATCAGCCCACCTCCCTTCTACCCAGCGCGAAGCCCGCAAACTCCTCGCTCAGATAGACGACTATTACTTGCAAGAAGATGTTTTGTTTCACTTATATGTCACCCCAGGTAAGGGCCCAGCCAAAGACCGTTGCAAGACTCAATTAGTTATCCCACCCACCCTCCGCCATGATTTACTCGAGGCTTTTCATGATAGCTCAATGGGTGCTCATTTGGGAACTGATAAATTGTACTCTACAATTCGCCAGAAGTATTATTGGCCCAGTATGCACAGTGATATCATGAACTGGGTTCAGTCCTGTCCAGTTTGTAGTAAAACTAGTAAACTACCGAAAAATAGACAAGGTTCCTTACGCCCTATTCCTGTCTCACGCCCCTTTCAGCGGGTTCACACTGATCTTATCGGTCCACTACCTAAGACGGACCGCGGTAACAAATATATTCTTGTTTTCAAGACGCTCTCACACGTTTCCCTGAAGCTTTTCCCCTCCCTGATCAGTCAGCCGTCTCGGTGGCAGAACGCCTCTTCGAAGACATTTGGTGCCGCTGGGGAAATGTTGAATCTATTGTAAGTGATCGTGGTGGGTGTTACGCTAGCGTTGTCGCAGAGGAGTTGTGTAAGTTGATGCAGGCTCGTAAGGTCATGACTACGCCTTACTGCCCTCGCAGCAATGGAATGGCCGAACGCAGCGTCCAGTCCATCTCTAAAAATCTGACACGACTTTGCCATGATAAGCCTACTTCGTGGGATCTGTTCTTGCCCTCTGCGTTGTATGCCATGCGATCGACAGTTCACCAAGCCACGATGTATAGCCCGCTATTCTTAATGACTGGTCGTGACACCAAACACCCGTTTGAGACGTCCCTGCCCGACCCCACGCACCCCAGTCCCTCTGTCAGACACTATGTGCGCGACATGTTTGAACGTGTTGAGACCGCACGCAAATGGGCTAAGGAAAATAACGAAGTCATGCAAGCTAAAATGAAGTCTTATCACGATTCCCGGAATAAAGGTTGGAAATTCCAAGTTGGTGATAAAGTATGGATTTACTCCCCCGCTACCAAAGTCCCAGGCCGTAAACTTAAGTCCCCCTACAGTGGCCCATATTACTTAATCGAGCAAACTGCTCCACTCAACTTCAAAGTACGTGCATGTGACACCCATGTAGAACCCAAGTCCTCTATTCATGTTAACAGATTTCGCCCTTGCATTACGCGTTTCGATCGCCCCGTTTCCCCACTACAATTCGAAGACGGCAATCCACCAGGCAACGACCTTCCGGCAGATGCAATCCCACCCTCGGACCTTTTGCCCGAGAATGACCCGCCAGACCCCGGTGGTAGTGATGAGCTGGCCCAAGCTGATGCCCAACCCGACTCTGATGCTGATGACGCGGATGGCGAGTCTGATACACAATATGAGATTGAGCGTATTCTAAAACAGCGTAAGGGCCCGCAAGAAATGGAATACTTGATTAAATGGAAAAATTACAGTACCAAAGACAATACATGGGAACCGTTTTCCTTTCTAGGAAAAAAGACTCAGGCAGATGTACTTGCCACCCCTCCCCCTACTGTGCGGGAGCGGAAAAAGTGAATTGATTAGTTTAGTTAGGTGTTGTATTGTTGTGATTTTGTAGTTCTTTCGAAACTTTTTCCCCTTTTTGTTGTGTTTAGTTGTTCTTCAGCCACATGTAATTGTCTTAATATTCTTTGTTGATCCGCTTCTCGTACCCTACAAACAGCCTGCTATAATTGCCTTAGCCGAAAATTCAATTGGTACACGAAGTTGCCAATTTAGACATCCTGTCCCACATTATCGCACAAGCATCCTTTCGGGTACTTTACTCTCATGACCTTCATATGGCCCCGTTTATGCCAGCTACCAGAATTTATTTGTGTATAGCCTTGTTCTTCGTGATGATTCGATTGACATCTGTTTTCCCACATTTCCATGTGGCCTTTTGTCCGTTGTTGGTGACACTCTGATCTGTGCCCATCGGACCCTTACTAATTGACCCTGTGAAATTTGGCTTCTCTCCTCGTTAGTGTGCCCCCTCTGTTCCCTGCATGACTCATGACAACTGCCTACCACTTTGTTACTTGCGTGCGCAGGGTTAGAGGCTGTGTGTGCGATGCTGCTGGATGATATAGCGGTTCCGCTGACATCTCAGGCACTTTCAGCATCCGCGCCTTCAAGTAGCTTCCTCCTGTCTACGTGTTTCGCTCCATCGTTGTAGCCTCCACGCTTCGTATATCAGATTGACTTTTGTGTTACTGACTGGCCAGTTCCTTAAGTTGTGTCCCGCTGCACATTGCCGTGAGTATTCTCATTTTATACAGTGGATCCTTCTTTTGTTATAGTAATACTTGTGTCTCTGATTATACATTGACTTCTGACTTGACTTTGACGGCCCTCCAGCGTTGTAGCCTAAAACGTGAGTGTTTCCTCCGGTCCTCTTGCGAACGAATATGTTGATTGAGCCATGACTACTTCACCGCAAACAGTAAATATATAATGTGAAAGTGACGCATAGCACTGAGTATTTGATGACTACCTTGAGATTCTTATTCTTTATATATACCGCAACTAGTAGTAAAGTTTGCGAAGGCAACGCATCACATGGGATGTTCGATGGTTGCATCGTGTTTTCTTATTCTTTATATATACCGCAACTAGTAGTAAAGTTTGCGAAGGCAACGCATCACATGGGATGTTCGATGGTTGCATCGTGTTTTCTTATTTCTTCATATATACCGCACCAAGTAGTAAAGTTGCGAAGGCAACGCATCACATGGGATGTTCGATGGTTGCATCGTGTTTTCTTATTCTTCATATATACCGCACCAAGTAGTAAAGTTGCGAAGGCAACGCATCACATGGGATGTTCGATGGTTGCATCGGGTTTTTCTTATTCTTCACTTATTCCGCAATCAGTAGAGAGATTTGCGAAGGCGACACATCGCACGGGTTGTTATTTTGTTGCATTTTGGCTCCTTCCCTTCACTAAATTCCGTAAACGAAGAAACTAAGTTTACGAAGGCAGCGCATCACACGGGGTGTTCGATGGTTGCATCGGGCTTCCTTATTCTCAACTCATACCGCAATACAGTAATAAAGTTTGCGAAGGTAACGCATCACATAGTGCGCTTTGTAGTTTGCATCGAGATTTATATTTTTTTTCACTTGTACCACAGGCAGTAATAGAGCTTGTGCAGGCACCACATTACACGGGGTGTTCAATGGTTGCGTTTTGGCTTCTTTTCCCATTTCATTCCGTAAACTAGTAAACATAGTTTATGTAGACAACGCATTACACGGGGTGTTCAATGGTTGTATTTTGGTTTCCGCTTCGTCACTACGCCGTAAACTAAGACTGAAAGGTTTACGAAGACAGTGCATTCCACGGGGTGTTGGTTGGCTGTATTACTTAAACTGTCCCTCTCTGTACCACAACAGTAATGGAGTTGTGAAGACGGCGCATTCCACGGCGTTGGGTGGCTGTATCTTATATATATTCCGCGCGATCGGGTGTAAGACGCGATGTAATGATTTATATTTTCCGCGCCTCGGGACATAGGCTGCGATGTTTTTAGCTCTCCTCCACTAATGATGGGAGGATTGCATTATGTGTACCGGTACATGGACAATTTTTTTTAAGGCTCATGAGTATTTACGCAGAGAGACGGTTACAACGGCTGTTTTGTTAGCATTTTTCTGACGACATACTACGACTGGTAGCCAAATCCGGATGTTTGATTTCACTTTTACGCAACTCACCACTATTATCACTGTGTTTATTGATTGCTCCAGCGCGCACCGTGCTGATTATTGTCAAGATAACTGCTTATTGCCGATGCCGTTTCACACCAACCCTGTAATTTATCTTGTGTTGATTATACGTCCAAGTTTCAAATCTATTTGAAGTAACGACTGCCTTTTAATGCTGATATTTGACCGTACGTTGACACCCGGCTATTAGCTGTTTGATGTTTGTTCTTATCTTATGATGTAGATTGTGTTCTTGTATCTTAAACCTTGTTATTATCTCACCTCTAATACTCGGTTACGTTGTCAGGCCATGTATTATTCAATTTACATTGACTTCAATGGCATGCTTCCCTACCAGTTTTTCATTCTCCTCTCTTCTCATCCACGCCTGAATAACATAACTAATCATTGAATCGTTCACCTCCAGGTGAGACGACTATGTTCCTGTCATGACTCCTGCAGACACTTCTATCACCCTTCCTGATGCTCCACCACTAGCCTTTCTTTCGGATGAGGAAGTAAACGACATTTTGGACGCACTCCCCAGTGATAAAACTTTATGGACAAACGTTTTTGATACGGAAGACCCGTCGTTTCCAATCCCTTCTGTCCCTTTACATACACCACCGGTTTCTGTCTCTCCCGATCCTTCTGTACCCCTTCCTCGTTTTGCCTCAATAAACGGTAGACCTCACCTCCTTCCCATTACTTCTCGAATCCAGCCTGCCCTACACCCACCACCCATTCCACCACCACCTCCCACCCCACTACAACCGGACCCTGGTGCTACGTGTCCCGTTCTCTACGTTCCCCGCGACCAGCCTGCATTCGCCTCTGTAATACAGGCGTGTCCCAAGTGTAACGCTAGTGTCCGCGTCCAAGAATTCACTCTTGTCCCTTTTCATTGTTTGACTCATTTGGGCCGAAGTGCTCGCTTCATGTACTACGCCATTTGTACCCTTCTGTTGCTGACGCCCACGATTACTGCTGCCAGTGTTTTAGGCCGCCCGAATGTCGGTGCCCTCCTGACCAAGCAAGGTTATGTTGCAAACAGCGCGGCATCGTGGCAAGTCACGTTTGCCGTCCCACATCTTGAGCTACCGGCTTCTACGCTTCCCTTCAGCATGTGTGATGAAGAAATCCCTTTGGTTCTCTCCCCTCGACGAAGGCGAGATGTTTCTATTGCACACGGGTTTTGCTCCACTTTTGGTTCCCTAACTGCTGCTTATCGGAATCTTAACGATTCCCTCACTAACCATATCCATCGCTACTGGCGATCCATCAAGAAATTATGGCCAATCACGCAACCGCCCCCCCGCAAAACTGGACGACAGAAACGTTCGTTTCTGCCATTTGTGGGTTCCTTCCTCGGTTCTGCTTTTGGGTTAGTCACTGACAAGCAGCGGAATAAACTGATGAAGAGAGTCAGCGTGGTAGAAGGCAACTCTAAACGTTTGCAAACAAATCTCAACACATTACATGCCCAAACCTCTACATTAGTAAGAGTTACGAACGAACGCTTAGACATTGTTTCTGATGGGGTAGTTAATAATACTTTGAACATTGCCAGACTTCTCCACAACAGCGAGTCCCTTGTTCACAGGCTCGAGGTCGTACAGGTCCAGACAGACGCCCAACGGCTCCTTCTGAGGTCTTTATCTGATTTCACATACGCCAGTGTTTCTGAAATCGGTCACATTCAGGCTTTGACATTATTAGAATCCGAGGCCCGGGCAACCCTTCTTGCTCTGGAGACGATCGCTGCAAACAAATTATCTCCCATTCTAGTCCCCCCCGATGTTTTACATAAATCCATGAGACAGGTTGCCAGATTGCTACGTGTGCAGTACCCGAATTTCAAGTTGATGTATGACCAACCGAGTGCTATTTACGCCATCCCAGGCGTAATGGCCCTCAACAGTGATTCCCATTTGTATATTGATGTTAGCCTGCCACTTGTGGTGAAAGATAATGCCTTCACAATATATGAGGTATCGTCTTTCCCGATACCGACGGGTGGCAAGAAGCCAAATCAATTTACCCGTCTCTCGGGTTCTCTGATTTCATCGGTATATCCCGTGACGAGAGATTCTATATAGAGTTATCTAGGGCTGACTTGGCGGAATGTTTTGGGACGGGAGTTCGCCATTGTTACAGGACTTTCCCGGAATTTCCGGTCGACATCCCGTCTTGTGCTTTGTCCATTTATACAGGCGAAGTTCGTAATATTATGTCATATTGTCAGGTAGACCTCATAGAACGTAAAGCACCGTTGCGAGTTGTCAGGGATTTACAGAACTCATCCTTCTTAGTCATTGGCCACAGTGAACCCTGGTTGGTCACGTGCCAGTTAGATGTCACCCCCACTGAAGTTGAACCCTGCACTTTTTGTACATTGACTCTGGGTTGCGGGTGTAGTATGCGATCTAGTTCGGGCGTATACATACCACCGAGCCTGGTCCATTGTGACAATAATGTCATGACTAGCACTGTGCCAAGATCCATATAATCAAAGATATCCTTTGTATGTTTAAGCCCTCTTATACTTCATGTTTCAGATATACATATGTAAACTACATATCAGTAACCACAAGACTAAACTGGCAGCGTAAAGCATCCTAAACTTTATCATCATATTTAGCTTTGCTAGAATTCAACAGTTTACTCCTGATTAGGTATGCTATGAGTAAACTGTCATATACATCTTTAGTTTACTTCTGGTTATATATGATAAAAATAAACTTTTGTGTAATGTGTAAGTATACTCCTGTTTATCAACTTTGTGTGTAAACATGTCTATACTTTTTAAGTTTACTTCTGGTTGTGATTGACATAAGCTAACATTCATATACAGCATATGTTTAACACTGTTTATGCACTGTCTACATATACATCTCTAAACTTAATATGTTTACCTCTGATAAGGTACAATATTGGAAACCTTTGTATACTGCATACGTTTAGTCTTGTTTATGAACTATGAATGTAAACATTTTTATACTTTCTAAGTTTACTTATGGATATATATGATGTAATATTAAGCTACATATACTGTATGTTTACTTGCACTGTAGATAATTGAAGCATGATATGAACGTTGCCACTCCTTAAAATTTGAAATGGTGAACCAGTGGGGGATTGTTATCTGGTAATAATTAAGTGTTTCCTGCCACAAACCCCTTGTGTAAACATGAAGTTTATAACATTCTTCATGCTTTGAATATATGTATCTGGCACTCTCAATTGTAGGGCAAACATGTGTAAGCAGGAGCTTTATTGTGTCATCTGAGCAAAACAAGGTTTCTGTTTAAATCTTTTAGATATCTCTTATTCCATGATTCTTATGATGTTTAGATACTGATAGGACTTTTCAGATTGAAAAAATGTCTAAATCGCGCCTGACGTTTTTTACACTTTAATGGTACTATATAACATTCAGATCTCTTAGATATCTCTTATTCCATGATTCTTATGATGTTAAGATACTGATAGGACTTTTCAGATTGAAAAAATGTTCACTACAAGGCAAGATATTAGCAAATCTTTGATAGTAAGTGACAAAAAGAGTATAAAATGTCTAAATCGCGCCTGACGTTTTTTACACTTTAATGGTACTATATAACATTCAGATCTCTTAGATATCTCTTATTTCATGATTCTTATGATGTTTAGATACTGATGGGACTTTTCAGATTGAAAAAATGTTCACTACAAGCCAAGATATTAGCAAATCTTGGATAGTAAGTGACAAAAAGAGTATAAAATATCTAAATCGCATCTGGCGTTTTTTACACTTGTATGGTACTATATAACATTCAGATCTCTTAGATATCTCTTATTTCATGATTCTTATGATGTTTAGATACTGATAGGACTTTTCAGATTGAAAAAATGTTCACTACAAGCCAAGATACTAGCAAATCTTGGATAGTAAGTCACAAAAAGAATATAAAATGTCTAAATCGCGCCTGACGTTTTTTACACTTTTATGGTACTATATAACATTCAGATCTCATAGATATCTCTTATTTCATGATTCTTATGATGTTTAGATACTGATAGGACTTTTCAGATTGAAAAAATGTTCACTACAAGCCAAGATATTAGCAAATCTTGGATAGTAAGTCACAAAAAGAATATAAAATGTCTAAATCGCGCCTGACGTTTTTTTTTACACTTTTATGGTACTATATAACATTAAGATCTCTTAGATATCTCTAATTTCATGATTCTTATGAAGTTTAGATACTGATAGGACTCTTCAGATTGAAAAAATGTTCACTACAAGCCAAGATATTAGCAAATCTTGGATAGTAAGTCACAAAAAGAATATAAAATGTCTAAATCGCGCCTGGCGTTTTTTACACTTTTATGGTACTATATAACATTCAGATCTCTTATATATCTCTCATTTCATGATTCTTATGATTTTTAGATACTGATCTTATGATGTTTAGATACTGATAGGACTTTTCAGATTGAAAAAATGTTCACTACAAGCCAAGATATTAGCAAATCTTGGATAGTAAGTGACAAAAAGAGTATAAAATGTTTAAATCGCGCCTGACGTATTTTACACTTTTATGGTACTATATAACATTCAGATCTCTTAGATATCTCTTATTTCATGATTCTTATGATGTTTAGATACTGATAGGACTTTTCAGATTGAAAAAATGTTCACTACAAGCCAAGATATTAGCAAATCTTGGATAGTAAGTCACAAAAAGAATATAAAATGTCTAAATCGCGCCTTGCGTATTTTACACTTTTATGGTATTATATAACATTCAGATCTCTTAGATATCTCTTATTTCATGATTGTTATGTTGTATAGATACTGATAGGACTTTTTAGAGTGGAGATATATATGTACTAGAAACAAAAATATTGACAAATCTTGGATTGTATGTCAGGGAAAATATCAAAATAAAAAAAGTGCCGTCTTTTAGCCTTGCACCACAAGTTTTAATCACCAGACCCTCTGGCCTTTAGGTCCTGGTATGGGTTTCTCATCTATGGGCCCTTGTCCCTGTTTTGAAATCTTCATATGTGAATTAATAGGGGGCCTTTTGAAAATTGGGTCAGCAACAATTTGCCTGACCCCACTTGATACCCCATGGAGACTGTCGCCATGACAACCAAGGTTAATCAAGTGCTCATCCCAGCCACATCCAGCAGCTATTTATATTTTGTGATGCAAATGAGACAGCACAGGGATGCAGTGAAATGAATTGAACTTAAATCTGATGAGATTCAAAATCATTCTTGATCAACACTATACTTGGCAAACCTGTAGTGATGATTTGAAGAAGGTTAAAGTGAGAATCCTGGACCAATTATAAAATCTTTATGATAGTGTGCTGGCTTGCTCAACAGGAGTTAATTAATTCTTAGAGTAATATAGCTTGAGGTGACAAGTTGGAGAGGTTGGAAAAATACCCCACAGAGAACAGAGAGAGCCGCTAACCACAACACAGGGATAACATCTGATCAGAGATAACTTTGTGTCCAAGCTTGGTTGCCTCCTGAGATTATCCCTGCTTCCCAAACTTTTGACTATTACTCTAAGATTAATTGTACCTTAGTGCAGTGACCTAGAAGAACTAATGAGGGGTGACATGCTTGGTGGCGGGAAAACAGCTATTCTTCCTTTGTGTCCCAAGCTGTTAGGACATGTTTACAAAATGCTTACACAGGATGCTAACCACCAGGCTGACACCTGTAATACAAGCCTCACTCTGTTACAGGTTTTTGCAAAGGAAAGACATTTAAACTGTTATTTTGGATATATATTTTTCCAGACTTTATCCTAACCCAGATGCCATCTACATGGAATTTTCAGCATCATGATTTGGACAATGTTTGAACAAAGAGACATCCACTGTAATCTACCAGTATTTTCTTTCATTTCAGGGCTGCTTGTTTCCAGGCAAGGTCAATGACCTTTTACCAAGCTACCAGGCTGGGCACCATTCATATCAGGATCCTGATAAAACACATCACATGCAAATGAAAGAAATGTCCCTTTCATTTTTTTCTTTCAGGACTAAATAAGGTCGATGACCTTTTACCAGTTATCAATAACCTTTTCACGTACCTTTCAAGGATATATATGTACTAAAATCATTCCTGTTCTTTAAGATTTCAGGACTGTTTGTTTTCAGAAAAGGCCAATAATTGATAAAAAGGGAAGGTCAATGACCTTCCAGGTAAGGTCAATTTTTAAAAAAAGTGAAGGTCAATGACCTTTTAACAGTATTTGTACTGTTTTCAGAAGGGAGCCGGTGACTGTTTTCAGAAGGGAGCCAGTGACAAAGTAAAGACGCATATTAAGCAAGGACAAACTCACTATTATAATACATCAAGTGACCCTTTCATTTTTTGTTTCTTTTCAGCACAAATTGATTACAAGCAAGGTCAATGACCTTTTACAAGTCCTTGCATGGTCTGTTCTTACAAGAGGTTTGATATGAAACCCCAGATAGTTCTGAAGTGTCAATTACTGTTTCTTTCAGAAGAGTTTGTTAATAAGTAAGGTCAATGACCTTTTCTTATAAGGGATGGGATTAGGATGATTGTATACCATAAGGAAATATAGAAATAAATATTTTTATACTTTTTATACATTTTAGGCAAGGGCACTGACCGTTTGTCAAGCAAAATGCCAATAGCGTTTTGTCAGATAAGGTCAATGACCTTTCACCAGTCTGGAATATTCTAACAGAGCCTGATAGAAAATATTGTATATGTATCAATTAGAGATAAAATAACTTAATATCCCATTCATTTTATTCACATTCAAGAAAGCTTCTTTTCAGACAGGAACCAGTTTGTCTTAAAATCTGAAAAAGGGCCTAATATAAAAGGTCAACAAATATAACCTTCGATATGCATATTTTCAGGATAGCTGGCTTGTTTATCAGTTTTTGCTATGTTGTTTGTCAATAATAAATTTAAAATGTTATATTTGTGGTACATTTTGGGGGTAATTACATATTGTGCTGGTAAATAAACTGACATTTATAATTCAGGAAAGGTCTTTTAAAGGTAGAATAAACTTACAGGAAAGGTCCTATAAATATCACATAAACTAGCATATACAGTGGGAGATAGGTCCTTTATATATCATATAAACTGACATATACAGTGGGAGATAGGTCCTTTATATATCATATAAACTGACATATACAGTCGGAGATAGGTCCTGTATATATCATATAAACTGACATATACAGTGTGAGATAGGTCCTGTATATATCATATAAACTGACATATACAGTCAGAAAAAGGTCCTGTATATATCATATAAACTGGCATATACAACAGAGGATAGGTCCTGAAAATATATAAACTGGAATATACAACAGAGGATAGGGTCCTTAAATATCATATAAACAGTATAATTAAGCCCTGTATACATCACTTAAACTGACATATCCAGTGGAGGATAGCTCTTCTATATATCATGTAAACTGATATATACGTTGAAGGATAGGTCATATAACCTTACATAAACAGTGGCGTGTATGTTAGTTAGGCAATGTTCTCCATATATACTGTTCAAGTTTATGAGTGTTTATCTGTTTAAACATGTATATCAGTTGAATGTATAGCCATTAAATATCAGCTATCAGTAAAATGTTTATCGAAGTAAACGAGCTTATCCAAGCATAAACAGGAGAGTAAATTTTAAGTAAGTTGTATATATACTGCTGTCAGTTTTTTTAAGTGTGGCACTGTATTGGTGTATTTTCCTGGTGCTTTATATTAATAAACAGTGTGCTGATATGAGGATATTCGCACAGTGTAGAGTGGCTAAGTCCTACATTGCAAACTTATTATTTATTTCCCTGTTCCACAATGACACCGCCATGCATGGCATGACAGCTGACACATTGTTCCCTGAGCCGCCTGGTTTAGAGGTACCAGATTTAGACTTATTAACGTTGGGCGTTGATGAGTTCGTAGACAGACAGGGTATGGTCATTGCCGACCTAAATCGCACTGCTTCTGCGTGGAAAGATTCGCAGATTCCGTACATTGATCCCTCATGGACCTTGCCCGGTAGCCTTACTACGCAAGATAGCCCGGGTTGGCTTAGCCTCCTGAATACTGTAGGTACTGGATTATCCATAGCATGCGCAATTTGCTTGTTTGTCCTACACGGTAAATACGCACACCTTCAAAGGATAGTCTTATTATATCAACTCAGCCAGGTCCCCGCTTCAGATGCCGCACCTGGTTTTCCCGATACCTGTCCCCTACACCTATTTGACCTCATTGGCCTCGCCACCTTGTCCTTTGTCGCCACAGTCCTTATATCCCAGAAAATGTGTTGTATCTATCGCCGTCGACACGACCTGTCCTCGGTCATGCGCATGTTTGACAGAGACACCAAATGCCCTAAGTCGAGCATTTTCTTGGAACTTTTCTCTGGCACATCAAGGGTAGTTCTCTTTGTCACAGAGATCCTGACGTTCCCTGGTTGTATTAAGGTTGCCCCTGGCGAGGCAATGCCACACGCAGAACTTTCAGGTGGATGCCTTAATCGCCACCTCATAATTGACTGGGATATGACCATGTTACGCGACACACATCGCGAACTCAAGTTTCACATGCCCTCTGTTATCAAAGTACCCTTGCACCTTAGGATGCTCACTAGGTCTGTCTTATCTTCCTCCCACACCCTAAATTTACTTATTGGTTGCGACAGCTACTATATACTCCACGCACTGCCCTCTGACTTGCCCTTGCGCCCACGTGGCAACGTTCTTACCCCCCTCAGCCCAAAGGCCCTATCATCACCTGATGATCCCCGCAAAAATGATAAGAGGGTTAGACATTTCAACTCTGTTTTCCCCACATTTGACCAATTGCATGACGATCCCCAGGATAACAATCGCTCCGCACGTAAAGGCGTGCTGTCCCCCGCTAAATCATCACCTTGTCTGACTTTCCATGAACCCCCCCCAAAGAAGGTTCGGTGGGGCAATCATACTATCACGAAGAATACACCCGGGGATACATCAGACACATCGGGTGATCGCCTGTAAACATTCCCAGAAGAAAAAAAAAAAAAAAAAAAAAAAAAACAACAAAAGACAATTCATATACTAACAGAAAGATAGATGGCGCCTGCTCCTGGGTGCGATATTCACTCACCAGTTTCCCTTTCAGACGTTTTTCACCCCTTTCCTTTGCGGACTCTCACTCGGTAAGTATGGCTGACCCCTCATCCCAGCCTCAGGTAAGTTCTCCTTCACACGATAACCATATGGTACCCATGGAGTCACAGAAATTCAAAGCAGATGTGTTTGAGTTACACCTACTGGCTTCATTTGTCACAAATTCTGCCACGCCAACCTTGCCTCTTCATTTTACCTCACAAATCCTAATCAAAATCAGGACTAATGCGGCATTAGCCGGCGTTTTGGCCTACTATGTTCTTTACCGTGACAATGCTAGTTGTCCTAATTGTTTTGAAATAGACAGACCTTGCAGCTCCAAATGCCTTGAAAAATTAGCACTCCGCTTCTTAAAGCTATTCTTCGGATCCAACCCCATGACATGGGCCATGGCCGAGCGCGTTGTACGTCGAGCTCTTTCATACTTTCGCATGGAAGGCAGAGACATTTTTTCTCCTAAATATTTCATGGCTTTGGGATCTTTGGACCCATGGCTGTCATTTATTTCCGATCACGCCCCTGGTGTTCCAGACTCTGTGGGTACTCGTCCTCCCTCAGTGGAGTGAAAAACGCTCTACTAAAACCTTTTAATTCAGGTGCTTATACTTTTGGTGCGGTGATTTTGCTTATTTCTTTTCTCACACCTCTCTATGATTGTCTAACACAACTAACGTTTAGAATCCCAAAGATTTGGTTTTTAACCCTGACATATGTATTACTCGCAGAAGGCCAACATTTTTGTGAGAGGTTTTATTTTTTTTTTTCGTCAAATACTTTTATTATCACATGTTGTCTTTGATGTTTTACTTCCAGATGGTTCACCTTGAAGACCCTGATGAATTCACATCTCGCCAGGCCTCGCGGCGCGAGATTTTCTTCACTGAGGTATGTTGCACCCCTATGAGAAACCTCCCTATGGAACAATGTTTAACCTTAGAGTCGATAATCTCTCATAGGGATGGTAACGTTGCGCTGGCGGGAACCGCCAGGTGTCTCCCTCGGTTCATAGATATTCCGAGAGAGTGCGCCCCAGACAGAAGAGTGCTTTTTCTCCATAGCTTCAGTGCCTTTTGGTTTGTGGTTATGGAGATACACACTTCTTGTGGGTTGGGATTTTATGATATTCCCCGTGGCACCCACAAGTCATTTATTTTGACCCTCTCAGAAGTATGCCATTTCGCATACTTCCCTAACCCTGCTATATGGGTGCATAGAATATTATCCGACTGTGCCTGTTGTAAGACAACTCCACTGCCTGACATATACAGCATCCCTTTACTAACCCCCCCTGAGCTTTACTTTGACTTACTTGGCCCCCCCCTGAAATACCGTAACCTCAACCCCGTGTCTGACTTACTCCCACCTATCACCGAACCTCAGGTGGTTGTCCTCTCAGATTACATGTTGCCACATTCACCCTTATCTCAGATCTTCTCCCCAAACCCACGTTTTAGGACTGCTCGCCCTGACCCCTCATATGGTGGCTACGGTTTTTTTTATTTGCCTTTCGTCCCTTCAGGACCCCTTCCTCAGGCTGTCTGCCACGACCGTTTGTCGCCTTCCCCCTTTACTACCTCTTGTGCCCAATTCATCAGAAATGCTGTACATTCCGTTTCAGGTTGTTTTAACCAAACCCCTGTCCTAATTCCTTCTCCTACGGACGCCGATTGCGTCCCCCCACCCGACTCTCCCGATCCTTTCGCCACTTCCTGCAATTTCCCAGTTTCCTGGCCCTTGTGTTTGGACCCCCGATACGTTCTTGGCCATCCCACGGTACAGCCAAACCGTTGTGCTTTGACTGCACATCTAGACCAAAATTACCCCCTTCCCCTGATTTTTAGGCACACTCCCTTGCCCTTCATCTTTAAAACAAACATTTGACACCTTTGTTGATTCAACTTCAATAGTTCTCTTCTTTCACATACTTTACACATCTCTTTTTATTACTCCACGACTTTCATTACATCATTATCACACTTTGATACTCGTTTGGTTGCATCACCCCTTCCCCCATTACCCATTACCCTTTGGCATCTGGCCATTTAATTTACCCGTTTACCCCTTGTCCCCTTCACCCCATACCCGTTTAACATCTTTTGTTAAAATATCACAGTCACTCTACATTGTCCTTATGTTAAGTTTTGTTTGCTGATTGTTTTATGGTCCCTCCATAATCACACATTTTCGCCATAGTCCATTTTGTAGGAGTCCAGCTTCTCACCCCATTGTCGCCCCGTCTCCCTATTTCACGTGCCCTGACCGTATCACAGATTGTTTCAGCACCAGTTCCTGGTTATTTTATGTCGCAGCGCTGTCACCAGCTATCACAGTTGTCCTTTAATTATCACAACAGTTCACACCTCGTTCTTCTGATATTTTTGCCCAACACAGCAGTTTCACACTGCGCCGTTTACGTTGGTCGGGTATTCTTCTCCACAGGCAACTTCTGACCGTCACTCGACCTTGACGATGCTACACTTGCATTGTCCTGTGTTCATTGCTCCGCAGCACATACTTGCACGTTCTCTTTTCTGAACGTGTTGTGTTTTGGCCATTATGGCATTATATTCTTGCCTCCCGGTCCGCGCTGTCTGTTTTAATAGTGTATGCAACTTGCATTTCCACACGGCGGTGCAGTCACTTATAGTCACTTGTGACGGCCCGGTGGCTTCATTATTTGGCGCCTGCTCACAGTCCTTGCTGTCGGCAGTGCCGCCCCACCTGTGCCACGCAGGCTCATTACAGTCTCACGGCCCTTTTTCCGGCTGGTGCGTTGCACTCGCAGACTGTTCAGAGAAGCGGTCTTCTTGGAAGCCCTTCCCCTATCTTCTGTCTACCTAATCATCCCTATGCACTCCATCATGTGATCTGTCTGAAAGGTTGGAGTACCTTTCAAACGGCCGACCGCCCTGTTCAGAAAAGGACGGGGTGACGGGTTCCGAAAGTACGTGACGCCGAAGTGCCGAAAACCATGTTAAACTTAGTGGCCCTTTTTTTTGGAATATTAATTTCTCTAAATTTGGATATAATTTTGGACTAGAATTTGGAATCCCCTTTTCAGACAACCCTTTACATATAAAAAAAAAAAATAGCCATGGCATTCCTTGTGAGCGACGTGAGCAAATCATCAGATAAAATCATTTAATAATCCCTACTTTATTAGAACAAAACTATTAACTACCTACTTTACTTGATTTAAAACACTCTAGAATAAAATGATATAATTGATTACGACACCAATCACTGTGTCTCCCAGCACTAATCACAGTGCTGCCCACCCCGCTCACAGGGAGAATTTTAAGGATAACCCCCAATAAAAACTAGAAAAATCCGAATACAAAAAAATTTTTAAACCTTTTTAACCACCCTACCCGCTTAACTACCTACCCCTCCCAAACCTAATCCACCTCCCCCCCAAGTCCCTCCTCCGCCCTCACCTCCCCCTGCCGCTGCCGCTGCCTCATATGCCGTTCCCGGTAGATCTGAAACAAGAAAATAAAAACGAATATGTTCATATTACTTTCATTATAATCGTTGTGTAATGTTACGTATACCAGCTTCACGTTTTTTGCTTACCCTTCCCGTTAGGTCGACCTGACATTAGCTTTTGTCCATCCCCCGCCTCCCCCTGTTTCGCCCCCCTTCTACGTAACAACCCCCCCTCTTATCCGTACTACCATATAGGTCGATGTTTGACCTTTATCAACTACGTTAGTGTTTCGCCATGACCGCTTCATCCAGTTTTATCTCCATTTTACCCCCTTCCGATCATACCACACGTATGTTACCCCCCCCTCAAATGTTGCTAACCATATTTTCCCACGCTATCGTGGATGACAACTTTTAAGTCCTGCACGAATCTGTCTGTTCGTCTCACTAGCCAGACGTCTGGAGCTGGCTGGAAGCTGCTAAGCCCCGCCCTTCACGACGTCGCAAAACTTTTCACCACTAGTTTCCTACCCCGGCAGTTTCAAATTGATCCTTCCGGTGCTGGATCCTACCCACGATACCGTCAATTTTATCTTCACCCGACCACTTCTAACTCTGCCTGTGTTGCGGTTCGAGTCTTGACATGTTTTCCCGTCTACCTACGTATTTTGTTAGGCTATTTGACCAGTGGCCACCCCAACCCATCCCTGTAACTCTTGCTGATCCATGCCGGTGATCTAATGCCGGAGCCATTTTCTCCATCAGCCTTCATACACACCCCACTTTGTTATCGCTATTTCTCCCTGACAAACTACTTCCGGGATTAAAAATTACACTTACCTTGTATCCTAGGAACATAGCGTCCACTACCAAATGGGCCACGTCGGCCCACGACCATTGTCCATCAATAAATTGATGGACAAGGCCGCGGGTTCGACGTTCCACGTCTGTGATTAACGCTGACACTTCCATGACTGACCTTGCACCTGCGCGGTGCGTCTGTCCTCGCCGCTCGACGGCGCTCCATATGCTAGCCCGATTGCCCTTCCTTACAAATACGTGGTGATATTTCTTTTATACCGCCACTTTATTTCTCACAGTTTTCTTTCGACTTCTGTACCTCTTTTTGTGGGTTTCAGGCCTGGACAAATTTCTTTGCACATCGCCCCTGCCCCCGAATATGGTCCGTGTGCCTCACACGAAAATAACAAAAACACTTTTTTGTCAATTCAGGATCCCTGTTAAAATTACTCGAGAGCTGTCCAAAAGTTGTGGAATGATAAATATTTTCTTTCTTTTTCGCTCACCCACGATGTGACTTTCAATTCCTACGTCAATCCTCAGTTTTGTATCCACACTTTTCTTTTTGCCTGTTCTGGTTATTATTGTTTTTTTAAGGGCACCTAGTTCCCTCGTTCTCATGGTTGAGTTTGTTGCTATATAATATTTTTTTTCGTGACCCCCCTGACACCTTTCATCTTACCCGACCTTGAACCGTCCTGCTGACACATAGCAACGTTAACAGCCCTCTCCCATTTCCCCACTCTTTTTCCTTCGACTCTGAACATTGATTTGCCTCCCTTCTCTTTATCTAATTCCTGGTGCAGCACTTGTGGATTTACCTTGTAGGGACACCCCATCCAAATACGGTTAATACATACACTTAACCATGGATCCGGAGCACCCCTGTGGGTTGGGGAATTAGAATATACCCACTGCATCCCCTGCATGTTGTAAGAGGCAAACTATTAGGGGGTTGCTCTGTGCTTATCTCAGGGCAACTAAAAGACCCCATCTGCAAGTGCATTATCTTATCCACATTCATAATTTCCATATGTCCCTTACAAATAAGTCTCTATGTTCTCTATTGTCCTATGTTTTATTACCCAGTCTTCTTATCGGTGATGTGTGACCCCACTTCACTAAGTAGAGGCACTGACCATTCACATGTTAATCCCCTTCTCTTGCAGTCAATTTCCTTTTCGGACTCAAGTTGATTTTTTTCCAGCCTCAAACAACATTTTTCCCCTCTTTTCCTCATCTTTACCCTCATCCATATTTTCAAACTCAGGCAAATCTGATGGGAATATCACATTTACAGCTTCACTTACAGGAATGTCCTCGACCATATGTCACATTTGCACTTTTCCCCTTTTTTTCTTTTTGTGTTGATTAATTAATGATGTTTGAATCGGAGCCTTTGTTGTCGTAGTATGACATGTTTTATATTGCTTGATTCTTACACTGATCACCTCTTCCATTTCCTCCCTTTCTTCTCCCCTTTCCTAGTCCGTCACATCTAAGTGGTTCTTTTTCCTTCTTCTCCCTTTCCTCTTGTTGCTGCCTCGAGCTACTTTGGCATGCCACAACATGATGGGCCAGTACTCCCATTATGTTGTATGATAATGGCTTTGTTTTTTTCTCATCCCTTTCCTTTGTAGAGCGACATATTGGTTGAGACATATCACATTAAGTGTTTATTGCAGCAATTCTCCCCCTGTCCTTTCTGACAGAATCACATCAGATCAGTACAAAGGCGTTCATTGTCTTTCACCCACAAACAAGGTCTTTGAAAGAAAAGAAAGAAAAATAAAGATTCTAATAATTGTACTCCCTTTCGAATTATGATGGGAGCACTTTTACTTCATTATTCCCTCAATATCTTTTCTCCCATTCCTGCCCAGGGAGCTGTGAGTGGCGGATTCAAACATCTCTCTCCATCAATTGAAACAAACTTATCAATAATGCTAGAAATAGGCCAATTATATTGCAGATGGTACTTTTTCAACACCCATTCGTATGTCTGGCCGTACGGGTAAAGGTCCAGTTAACAATATTTTTCCGGACAAATTTGTAGCCCTGATCCCACAGGTTACACATTGCCTCCAGTTCACATTGAGCGATTGCCTCAGGTGACGTTGGTAATACATATCTAGCTTCTCCTGTTCTACTTCATTTGATCTGACTTTGGTTTGAATCCCCTCCCCTCCCTCCTTACTATTAGTTAAATGTTCCCTTTTCCTGCAGCTGCAACCAAGTTGGCAGGCTCCTCCCTAGCCTAGGTTCAGTTTTGAAGCCTCTCATCCATATTCATATCTTGGGTTTCCTCTTGCATATTTCTTTTGAGTCTGTCGACTACCTCCACATTTTCTGACGGATGTAGTGTTTTGCTTCACCTACACTGTCGTGGTCGTGATGTAGAGTAACTTACAGCCTGCGTTGCACGCAGCCCCTTGGCAAAACACAAGAAACCATATAGCTGCCCTATGAGTTCCCCCTAATGAGCCCACCACAATCCTGCACGTATCAAGTCATCGTGCATTGTTTGAGATGGGTTCCTGGGAGGCCCTCTTTGTAGCACTCCACCTCCTCAGTTGCTTTCAATATTCCTTCCTTGTTCTCCATGGTGTCATCTCAGTGACACATCCATGTATAGAGACAATCCATTTAATACGACAACACCCTGCACGTACAATGACAATTTCAAACTCTCCTTCAATGAGTAGCAGATTAATTTTCCCTCAGGACTAATGAGACACAACCATCATCAAAAGACATATTAACCTGCCTGACACTTTCCAGCCACCCTTCATCATGATCTTGACTTCTCCGATACTTGCCTTTTTCTGTAATCTGCATTCATTCACCTGGCCTGTCAATTGATCACTATGTCCTGCTTCCCCACTGCATCACAAACCAGCAAACACTGTCATGATCCACAAACCGTCGTCTCCGCTGGTTCCATTTTTTGTAACTTCACCTCACACAAGGCTTGTACAGAATCAATACCTATAATTAGAGGGGATATCAATTAAATTGTTTACCCTGAACTTCATTTCAAACAATATTTTGTTAGGATAACACTCCACCAATCTATACTGCCCATACAGACACGAATACTTATTTCATTTTTGCTTAAGTTAGGAAAAATTGTCTCACATCACAAGCTTGAAGTAACGAAGTAACATTATAGTAATATTTTATAGTAATTATTAGAGTATGACTCCTCAGGTATGTAGTTTAGCTGTAAAATGACTCTATTAGTGTTGTGGGTGGTACCCATACACAAAGTGTTGTAACCATAACTAACACAGTTATATAGAAAACAAAATGGGTTTATAAATTACTAAAACATCATGATACGGGCTCAAAGTCATGATTTCCTTAGAAACAATTTACCCTTTTAAAGCAACTATAGTGGCTATTCACATAATGCTTGGTTCACGTCATTGAACAACCAAAACTACTATACAAAGACACCTATTCCCTTAAGTGTTGTATTTTAATACCTTAAATATTGTGCTTTTATACTTTTAAGTGTTGTATTTTAATATCTTAAATATTGTACTTTTATAATTTCAAATGTTGTCTTTTAATACCATAAATGTTGTGCTTTTATGATTTTAAGTGTTGTATTTTAACATCTTCAATATTGTGCTTTAATAATTTTAAATGTTGTATTTTAATGTTCTGCTTCTATAATTTTAAAACATTGCCTTTTAAAAATCTTTAATACTGTGCTTTTACAATTCTAAATGTTGTACTTTAATATCTTGAATGTTCTGCTTCTATAATTTTAGAACATTGCCTTTCTAATGTCTTAGATGTTGTGCTTTTATAATTCTAAGTGTTTTTTTTATATAATCTTAATTGTTAGAAATGTTGTGCTTTGTATTATTTTACTGCAAGCACCACGGGCTGATGAATATGCATAACATTTTTCAATGTTAAACACTACATTCCACATGGGGCGCTTCTATACTGCTTGTATTACCCAGGCACCGCGTCCGCGTGTAAGGTTTTATACGAAAGATAGGCCTGCATGGATTTCTCCTGGCGCCACCTGGTTAGTTACCTGCTCGCTATATGAGGACTCTATGAACGTACATATTGTAATGTAAGATGACTTATTTGTTTTATCACACATGGTTGTAGTAGTCATATCACTAAATACTCTAAGCATGTAAGGCTAAGTAGTGAGGAGAAAATCTTTATTTTTCATATATGTAATCATAATTATAATGCTGACTTATGTGTTATTCTAATTCATACCTACTGTATTGAATCATGCCAATTCTACAGGAATACAGGTCGGGTATCTCGACATCTGATGTAAACCTCTGTTCTCTCTTTACACTCCTTCTCTTCCCTCTTCCTCTTTTGTTCTTTCTTCTCCATATACTACAATATACAAAGTAATAACATAGGAGACACGAAGAAATTCTCACCGTGAGTGGTAAATGCATATGCGAAATTATAATTCGTACATACCTCTGACTAAATTCGTTTAAAACAAACCACACTTCGCAATTTGATTCTTTTTTTTCCAAAACTATACTTATCCTATATTTCATGCTACCATGCCGTCTCGATTAAATATGACCTCAGTAACACTTCACATACAGTATGCCTTCACCGTATAAGTTCCATTCTTTGAGATTTTACTTATACTTTCGAGAATCTTACGCTACGAAACAGCTGTTTCGATTTGGAGAGTGCAATCACCAGTTCTCAGAGTGCTGGTTCACGCTTCGTGTTCTATACGCTCGTTCAACTTGACTGTCTTTTCTCAGTCATCCATGCTTTCCTAGAACCTCCTGTCAGTCAGACGTACTGTATGGGGTATGCCCCTCAGTTTTGTCAATCTAGCCGCATAGTTCAAATCGATATACATTTACCGGCTATTGCCGTCTGCGTCCAAAAGTACCTAAGCTCTGTGCTCGGTCTGAGGAGTTTTAATTATTTTCTAGGATCAACCATGCATGACATGCCGTCTGTAACAAGTAAACCCTTATCTACTGATGTGCATCCCTTGAGCATGTGGTTTGAATCTTTTCACTCCCTTGCCCCGAGATATGTGACAATACTTTAGTTGACAACATGGTAATGTGAAACACCCGGTCATTGTACTGCGCTAAAACTGCACGTACGCTATAAACGGTGACTTTACTTTTACCAGAATTGACGATAGAACGTTGCGTTTGGTAAAAAAAAAAAAAATTGACTTTGCTCGTTTCCTAAAATTACCAACAAGAAAAACCAATCTTCAAATTACCTGGGTTTGATCAGGTTCCACATCGTTGCTCTCTCTTCGCCTCCTCCTTTTGTCTTCTGCTGCTGTCCTTGTAGCCAAAAAGGGAATTCACCCACGCCGTATTTGTGTCACAGTTCCGCTGACCTCATTCGTGACCTCATTCTCCTAATCCAACTTTATTCTTCTAAATTCTCTCCTATCCACTTTTAATCCGTGACTGTACACCTTTACCATCCTTACACCAATTTAAATTTTTATCCACGTCCCGCATAAGTACCTTTGTTGCGTCACTTGTGTAGGTTGTAATCCGTCAGCCACCTGATTCCTCTCGCATTCTTGCATAATTAACTTTTGGCGGGTAACCAAATATGTCGTTGCGGCGTAACTCCACTGCGCCGCCCACCAATCTTTCTTCTTTCACACACTACGCGGCGTGGATCCACCCATAAAATTGATACAATTCTTAAAGGTCACCTAAACCTTGTGCTAAGTATTAACATATATCTTGACATTTCGCTCCGTAAGAAGACATATAGATCTTCGCTAGGTCCATTCTTCCTGTCATAATGGATCAATTTTTCTGGTTTTTTTTACATTTCTCTTCTTCTTCTTCTTTTTCTTTCCTGCCTTTGCCTCAAATTATACCCGCACCTGATATGTCGTCTTCCTCTGACCTAATTATCCAGTATCACACTGGTTCCTACCATTGCTTATTTTGTTAAATTAAACCCTCTTTGTATGTATCATGCAATTACCTTACGTTTGCCATTAGAAGGTCTAAAAGCCTCAGTGAAAAGTCTTCTCCCTTCCTCTATGTCCTCTTACGATAATTGCTGCTGGAATGAAATCTGGAACCCAAATTCACCTTTTGCCACTTTCCAAGATTATGTAATGTTTTGTTTCTTTTTCTTCGCTCCTGGTTGAGCCCTATCACACCGTCGGTGCCCTGGACGAGGATCAGACAGCCAGTTAACCCGGTAATGTTTCAATAACTCCTCGCAAATACAGACCTTTACTATTCTCTTAAGAGAAAAACAATATTTATTTCAAGTTCTTTCCCCACTGTACAAAGGGATTTTGAATCCATCAGTTTTTATCTCTTTTCCTCCCTCTCTTTCTCCCCGATTCTCTAAGTACATAAAATATTGCTGGTTAATGCTCTCTGCCCTTCGTCGCAGGTGAGTGTGTGTTAAATGTTTAATATATATAAAATAAATACTTCTTTCCATCACTCCTATTATTGTATAACTTGTGATTGTCCCACCTAGTAATTAATCACCACTTCAACTATTTCACTTAATGATTAATTCATTTAATTTTAGGGCGATGTTGTCCTTTACCTATAATGTACAATCCTTGGTTTACACTGTGTTCAATACTTCACCCAGAGACTCTTGGAAATATATAGACATTCATAGACAATAACATGATACTGATGGTTGATGAGTCACCATAACCACCACTCCGTGAAAGTCACGTGTAGGACGGACGAGCCGAAGTTGGATACGCAGGCAGGACGAGTCCATTTGATGACGCGTGAGGAAGCCACGTAGGCAACCACACACGGATGATGCGGAGTAGCCCCTTAAAAGAGATGCGCAACCGCGAGTCCGGGTCGTTGTTGGTAGTCACGCAGAGCACAGAGTCAGACCCCAGTTGAGGAGCCAAGAAGGAGATCAACGACCACTTGCCACTGAAGATCCATGACTCTCAGTATCATGACTACATAGACTCGGGTGTTTAGCACATAGTCAGGGTTTCATAAGTATCATGCAAAGTTGGTAGTTTATATGCCTCGCTCATTGCCATGCCGGCCTAGCCAGACAAGCAGGGATCACAGCACTGAATAAAGGTAACTATTACACTGTGTATATCCTGTGTCTGCAGTCCTTACTTCCCGTCATTCTTATGAGGGTATGATATGGTAGCTAGGATCCGTGCCCGAACTCACAGCCAGCGAGTAAGCGAGCTATGGTTAACAAGTACAGTACAGTACAATAGAGTAGGACAGATAAGAGTATCTATCTATTTGGTAGAGTATTGATCCCCCGTCCACGTCCCCCAACGACGGATACTCTCCAGTAGTGGGTAACAATATTGTTTGCAGGTGTTAAAAGATTGTTTGCATATATTGGTGCCTTGGTGCATTTCGTACATCGCCTGCAGATAGCTTGGCAGTTGAGGCAGATGAGCTGCCTCTTGATTTAAGAAGAGAAAAGCTTGCCCTTCAGTATGCTGCAAAAAGTGCAGCTTGTCCAGACAATCCTGCCCATGATACTATATTTAATCCAAATTATGTTGACCTTTTTGAAAGTAAACCTAATACAATAACTTTTGGCATTCGCATCAAAGAAACTTTACAATCTTTAGAGACAAATCCAAATCAAATAGCTAAATTTCAATATCCAGAAACACCTCCATGGACCAATGAAACTTTAAATATTAATGTAGCCATGTCAGAATTAAATAAATACTCAACCGATCCATCACTTTATATAAATAGATACAAAGAAATAAAATCTGTTTTCACTGGATATCAGTGTATTTACACTGATGGATCATTTGATGATGACAAGGCTGCTGCAGCTGCTGTTAAGGGCAATCATATTTATTCAGAACGTCTGCCACATAAATCTACTATTTATTCTGCAGAACTTCATGCTTTATACCTAGCTTTAGATCATGTGGAGACTTCTCCACATCGGACATTTTTATTTTTTTCTGATTCTTTGTCTTGTTTACAAGTATTGAATGCAAAGGATTGGAAAAATCCTTTTATTGACAAAATCCTTGAGCGCCATCATAGACTCTGTACTGAGGAAAATAAAGAGATTCATTTTTATTGGATTCCCCGTCATATTGGAGTCCTTGGAAATGAGGCTGCTGACACAGCCAAAGCAGCATTGGATAAGCGCCGAATAGATATGCTTATACCTTATACAGAGTTTAAGAACTATATTACTATTTTTTTACGTTCTAAATGGCAATTGCGCTGGAACGAAGCTATTTTTAATAAACTACACGAAATTAAGCCTGTTTTAGGTAAAACCAAAGGTGCTATTAGAATTAACCGAAGAGAAGAGTCTGTTTTATCACGTATATGAATTGGACATAGTCGTTTGACTCACTGCTATCTTCTTAAAGGCGAAGATCAGCCTCAGTGTATTGGATGTCAAAGGGCTTTGACTATCAAACATGTTTTAATTGAATGTATCGATTTTGATATAATTAGGACTCAATATTTTAATGTGCAAGATTTAAATTCGTTATTTGATACGGTAGATACTTCTGTGATAGTATCGTTTTTAAACCAAATAGGACTCTATAACCAATTTTAAGTGTGGAGCTCTTGTTTACTTAGGTCATTGGCCTATTTATCAAGAACCGCGAAACATCATATGGTATTTAAAGTCTTTTATATTGAATTTATTTATACAAATCTGTATGTCTATAACTGATATATTGAAAGGATTTTGTTGATAATTTTTGTGTTGTTAAGATTATTTACATATCATATTGATTTTATAAACGTTTATGTTTTTACCACTTTTAGGCACTGAATAACCTTAGTGGTTGATGTGCCTCTAAGCAACCAGTCTCTGCCTGTGCCGGATAAACATAGTTTAAATCGTGAGATCTGCTCACCTTCATTTAATGTGTGCATCTCACAATAATCTTCGTACGATGCCCAATGGCTGCTGACCATTTCATTCCTCGAGCCATCAAACCTTTGGGCAGGAATGCCTCAGGTCTCAGGCGTGGTGCATCTCTTCCTGCTCCATTCATCTTTCTTTTTCACCTGTGCCGGATCTTGTTGGCTTCTCCACCATGTGAAATGATGATAGGCCGGTGTTTGGAGGGAAGTATAACACGACTACATGCTTTCATGGCAAATTCTAAATTGGTCATTTATTTGTCACATTCTCGCCTTGCTGATAGCGTGGCGTGATACATTGCTGACAACAAGGCATGGTTAGAGATAAAGTCCAGCCAGCTTGTTATGTAACTAGCATATGATACAATTATC
Source organism: Amphiduros pacificus (assembly GCA_949316495.1). NCBI lineage: Eukaryota > Metazoa > Annelida > Polychaeta > Phyllodocida > Hesionidae > Amphiduros > Amphiduros pacificus. The sequence continues at coordinate 6,068,416 of OX439011.1, forward strand.
ATTTTACAATATTGAGTTGGCGTTTATTTAATTTTTGTAATGCTTTTTTGTGTTCCTTGACAGCTTTTTGGCATTCATCATTAAACCAGGGGTTTTGTTTTATTTTAGAATTTGGCTTTGATTTGGGAATACACCCATCAGCAATATCATACAATGTATCTGTAAAAACCTGAAGAGGATCATCTACATTGTTAAAAATCTCTGGAATTATTTTATTAAATCAGGATGAAATTTTGCCCAATCGGCTTGATGAAATTTCCACTTAGGGATGCGTTCATCTTGTGGAGGAAAATGCTTGTTTAGAATAATAGGGTTATGATCACTACCCATTGATCTTCCTCTACTTCCCAGATCTATTGATGTTAAATAGCCTGTAGCAGGATGTAAATCAGTTGGAGAATCATCATTCCAAAGGCACAAACTTTTGTTATTTAAGAAATCTTATATTATAAGTCCTTTAGCATCAGTATTATTTCTACTACCCCAAAGATAGTTGTGAGCATTAAAGTCACCAACAAACATATATGGCTAAGGCAGCTGGGTTACCAAATTATTTAAATCTGCAATATCAACTGGCTCATACTGGTAAATATATTGAACATATAGTTAATGTATTGTGCAGGGTAATCTTGACTGCAGAAGCTTGTAAATTAGTATTTAATGTTACTTTACTTTGGGGTTTACAGGATTTAACATAAATAGAAACTCTGCCATGTGCTTGGTCCATAATATCAATTGAACTGACTTAATTATAAATCACAAATCCCTTAATTATAAATCTCAAATCCTCTACAATTCCATTGTATAATATTGCTGAGAGCCATACTTAAAATAATGAGTTATAATACAATGTGGTCTAACATAATAATTTAATTCTACTACGATTATGCTTGGAGTGCACCTGAATGCTATGTGTTTCAGGAAGTTCATTTGTATCCTTCCTTTCTAATGATTTTGTTTTTTCTTTATTTTAGTTTTTCCTCGATCACTAGTTTCTTTTGCTGTGAAGAATTGGAATTTGCACCCTCATTGCTTGTGAAGGTTTTAAATCTATATGGTAATAACTCATATTGAACTATCATAATTTTATTTAACATTTCATATGGTTTATTTTATACTGTTCTTAAATGATTCACTTATTATAATTATGGTGTTTAAAAAATGTTAACTTGCACTCTATTCACAGAGAGATCAATAACTGTACTGATAAGTTTGAGGTCAGGACATCCTGTTTCACTCTCACAATTTCACCCTGTATCATGACCAATACAAACCCACAATCATAAAAAAGTCCCTATAAATACCAAGAAACAATGACTGAGTGGTTAATAACTAAGAATTCCCTAGTACTTGAGTCAATTCTACACTCATCAAGGATGATATGGTCACCACCAACTTCCTTCAGAGGAAATGCTACAATCATAGCTGCGGGTAGAGAGTGCCTATGTAATAATAATAAATAATAATAATAATAATGATTTATATTGCGCTACACCAGACCAGGTCTGCTCAGAGCACTTTTTTCAGGATAATGCTTTCTATATAAATATGTCTTAAGTTTTTTCTTGAAAGTGTCAATTGTTTTACAATTTTTCACCTCCAGGGGAAGGGTATTCCAATTTTTCGGTGCATATACCATGAAAACCCTATCACCATATGATTTCAGATTAGTCCTAGGTACTACGTATTCATTTTTATCATTTGATCGCAGTCCCATACCTAACTTTTTATTATTTAATAACTGAGATAGATATTGTGGGGCAAAGCCATTCTGCACCTTCCACGTCAACAAAGATATTTTAAAATCAATCCTTGCTTCTACAGGCAACCAATGCAATTCCATAAGTTTTTGTGTAATATGATCTCTTTTCTTAAGTTTACCCACTACTCGTGCTGCAGCATTTTGTAATTTCTGTAGTTTGTTTATTTCACATCCTGGTAAACCAGCAAGAAGGGCATTACCATAGTCCGGAGTAACAAAAGCATGAGCCAAGGTATTTGCAGTCTTTTCATCTAAACAATTTCTGATTTGTGCTAAATTTTTAACATGAAAAAAAACATTTTTACACATTTTTTTAATTTGCGATTTCGTAGATAATTCTTGATCAAAGATAACCCCAAGATCCTTGACAGTATTGGATCCAGGGATTTTAGTTTCCCCTACTTGGATTTCATTAGGTACATTATTTTTTCTCAATTCACAACTTTTTCCATATAAAAGCATTTCAGTTTTTTCATCATTTATCTTCATTTTATTTTCTATTAAGAATTGTTTAAACTTTATAATACAGTTTTCCATCTCCTTACAAGACTTATTGCTAATTTCTTCAGACTTTGCATCAATTGTGATGTATAACTATGTGTCATCAGCATAAATATGATGCCTGAGACCATATTTACAGCCCATTCTCAGCCCAATATAAAATATCGTGATCCTACTTACAATCTGCCTTAAAATGGATAACATCATTCTTTCTAGTAGCATCTTCTGGCATGAAGGACGTGATCTTATTTGAGAGAATAGGATCACGTATCTTATTTCTGCAAGACCTAGGCCATCTGGTGGACATTTGGAGATTTGATCACATGGTCTGCAATATTGCAGCACCAATGTCAATAATTTCTTCGACATTTGAACACACAGGTTTACATTTTTCTGTGCAAGAATTATTAAGTTTAATTTATTAAATTCATTCAATGATTTAAATATTCAGGCTTATCTATGATCACCAACATATTCAATTATTGAATATTAACCAATCAGATGCTAGTATTTCCACTTTGTGTTCATTTTTAAACCACCTGGTGGACGCTTTAAGAATTAACAGTAATAGTTTAATGATGTAGCAGAAGTATTAACATAGAAAAAGTATATGAATGTTATAAATTTCAATAAGAATGTGAGAAATTTATCAAAATGAGATAAACAATTTGACATTAAAAATGTCCTGATTTCTCTTTTATAACAGCCATAATCACTATTTGAATATTGACCAATCAGAAGGGAGTATTCTCAAGATGTGTAAATTTTGGCCCCCTGGTGGACTTTTATAAATTTTGGTAACAGTTTAGCATTGCAAAATAAATGTGAACAGATTTTAAACTTTTTAAATATTTACAGAACTATATGCAATAAATGAATAACCTAAATACACCAATTCATTGTACAAGGTGTAGAACTAATTTCTTATCAGTGAGAAGTTCTGAAAATATTAGCCAATCAGAAAGTAGTATTTTCTTTGTGTTCATTTTAGGCCACCTGGTAGACATTTGAAGAATTAACTGTAACAACTTAATACTGCAGCACAAATGTCAATTTATATGATTTTCTTTTTAAATTAAATATTCTCAATAATCTGTGCACAAGACTAGGAATATTTTGAAGGGTATGGAATTTTTGAACTCATTTAATTTACTAATTTATATTTAATCACTAACATGTATGCTATTTGAATATTGACCAATCAGAGGTGAGTAATTTTACCACAGATGATTTTTGACCCCTGACGGGCCAAACTCCACCAGAGGCAACATGGTGAACCTATCACCTCTGTACAAGGTGCCTTTTGGTGCTGGCTCACCACATCGACCAATTTTCATGTAACTGTCCGTCTTACTTATGTTTTGTTCTTAAATTGTACTCAGATTGGTATATTATGATATATTTCACCCTTAATACAAAAGTTTGTGCATTTAGAAACAACTATTAAGAGAAATAAAACTTGGAACTACTTTCTCAACCAGAGGAGCCATTTACTGGGGTAGTGATAAGACGGAACCACAACAAAGATGGCCGCTTTGTTTACAATTTGAATTCTTTTAATATTTTATACTTTTGGTTAATCAAACCAACAAAAACTTTTAAATATTAACAAATTAATTCTAATACATCTCAAGGCAACTTCATGTTCAGGTAATAGTTTGCATGTGCCTCTGTTGGACATCTTGCTGGTGGGCATTCAGATGTATTACACGTTTCTCATGTGTCCCTGCAATAATTTAACAATCTGGTACAAATAGATATTTATACCAGATAAAACTCTAAAGATTTTAAATGTGCAGATGAGTGAATATAAATAAACTAATTCAACACAAAACATGTAAAATTATCTATAATCAAGGACATGTTCGTGTTTTGAATTTAAAATTCCAGAAGAGATTATTTTCAATTTCTGTTCATTTTGGCCACCTAGTGGGGCTTAAAGTATGATAAATTTCACGCTGCAGTTGTAAATTGTTGACACAATAATAGATTTTTAGAAATATGAAACATTAAACAATTCAAGTACTACTTTCCACAGTGGAGTCACCATATCTTGGAGGAGTAATTAGGCAAGAACTATGACAAAGATGGATGGTTTTTTATTTATATTTTATTCTTTTCAATCTACCAAGGAAAAAAATATAAAGTTAATAAATCAACTCTGGTACAAATTAAGACAGCTTTACATTAAAAAGTTCAAAAGTGGCTTTTTGGCCCCCTTGTGGACAATTATAGTGATCATAAACAAAAGAGGATTTGTAAATTTTATAAATGGAATATACATTTTCTTATATATTAAGCTTTATCTGAAATGCACTGTAAATTATAATTTCTGGTAAGAGCAAAATGTTAATTTAGAATATTTATCGATGCATTAATATTTTCCTTTATACAAGAATAACACTTATTAAATTCTGAAGGATACAAATTTACAACAGATCTTTCCTTTTCAAGAGTAGCTCTAATTTTACATACATGCACAGCTCTACATTAGAATATGGTATTTTTTAATTTTATAAAAACTTAGAATCTAAACTCGGATTTATATTGACGTCCTGAATATGCTGATGGAAAAATTATGATCAGAAGTATTTAGAAACAGGGAGTAAATCCTGAAAATTGACAATCCTAGTGGAACTACTGAGGGTTATTTGTACATGTGTTGTGGAATAAACATATTCATCCAATCTTCAGCTTATACAATATATCTGTCTCTGATCTCTATCCGCTCAATCATGACCTTTGCTGTCTTAGCATGTTTTCTCTGCTCCTCTGTGGAAAAAGTTTGAAAAGAGAATTTACAAACTAATGAAATCTACATTGGTAAGGTTATATATCAAATATTTTATATCAATTACCTATTGAAAAATTGGTTATTCTGAAAATGTTTTAGAAATGAATGCAAATGATATATAAATTAGGAAATGGTTACCCTGTCTATTTAAATTGAAGATAAGGTAATGAAATGTGAAATTCCAACATTACCTTTTCTGACATTTGCCAAAGACATGTTTTCTTCCGAATCAGTTTCAGCTGAAATATCAAAAAAGTTATCTTATTCTATTCATTATTTATAAAATTAGAATCTTTTAGGGTATTAAATAGTATAGGGTTAAAGATATTTTGTGATTCAACCATTTATTTTCAGTTCTGAAAATACTATCTTGATCAATCAGAAAAATATTGTATAAAGGACCAAGGTGTTCACAGCACATTTTGTATAGGGCCTAGCCTGACTAAGATTTGACATCTCCTGAGAAAAACATCAGTTTGGTGTTAACAGAACATTATGTTTTTATCAAGAAATCATTCTTGTCATCTTTTTACATAAGAAAAAGCATAATGCACTACCTGAACATGCTACTTTGGGTTTCCTCTTCCTTTTTCTTTGGGCTTTCTTCCCTGCTGCAACAACAAGGTTTACTTATTTTGAGGAAATATGTAAAATTTAGCACTTTCTATATTTTCTTTCTTTCAATCTTTCCTCAATTATTGACATACAGCATCATTGTTAGATATTTTATTTGTCTCCGATTTAAGCTATTTTTTAGAATGTGAATGCTAAATCTAATAACATATTAGATGTTGTTGGAATATTATGATTACATTATATGATGGCCCCAAAGAGCAAGATCTGAAAATTCTTTAAAATATATCTACCTTGCTTGGGAACTGAGTTCAACTCCAAGATGCTTCCATTGACCTCTTCAACACCATTGTCAAAATCTGCAAAGTAGTTAACAAATAATTAATGACTAAATTCAATGAAAACATTCATCCAAAGATAATCTCTTTGGAAGGACCTGCAGTTATACATAATGAAGAGGGAATAATATGTTTTAACAAAAACATGGGTGCTGGTGAGAAAAAATTTTTTGACGTCAAAATATTAGCCAATCAAAATCCGTCAAACTCTACCGAAGCAGCCCTCAACACCAAAACAAGGCGGCGGCCACAAGCGGTAAGCGAACGACTGAATTTTTGATGTTTTGGGTCGATTTGTACAATTTTGATGACACAAAATTATTTTTTTACGGAGGAATCGATTCGATTTGACGGATTTTCCGTTCACGGATTTTAAATTTTGACGGAAATCCGTCTGTAGACGGAGGACCAGCACCCATGCAAAAATCAAAATATACTATCAATAGTAACAGTAATAATTTTATATCAATGCCCTGATTATTTTATCTTTGACTTTCAATATCATGATTTCTTTCAAAATATGGGTATGACTTATCACACTCAAAGCTATGAAGTGACAATTTACTGATAATCTTTAATCTTTAATTACGCACCATAATCTTACTTACTAGCAAATTTTATATAACTGGCGCCTTCAATGTTTTCCAAACTTGCGATTTCCATTTCCTCTGCTCCTTCTGGATCCTCCTCTGGCACCGTATTCTCTTTTACTGTATTCTTCTCTTTCACTGCTTTTTTCTTTGTCATCCCATTCTTCTCTGTCAGTGAATTCTCCTCAGTCACTACATTCTCTGTCACTGCATTCTCCTCTGTCATCACATTCTTGGTCACTGCATTCTTCTGTGTCATCACATTCTCCTCTGTCATCACATTCTCGGTCACTGCATTCTTCTGTGTCATCACATTCTCCTCTGTCATCACATTCTCCTCTGTCATCACATTCTCGGTCACTGCATTCTTCTGTGTCATCACATTCTCCTCTGTCATCATATTCTCCTCTGTCACTGCATTCTTCTGTGTCATCACATTCTCCTCTGTCATCATATTCTCGGTCACTGCATTCTTCTGTGTCATCACATTCTCCTCTGTCACTGCATTCTTCTCTGTCATTGCATTCTCCTCTGTCACTGCATTCTTCTCTTTCATTGTTTTCTCCCCTGTCACTGCCACTGAAGCCACCATTGCCACCTCTGTCTCTGCTCGTGAAACATCTTCTGTCACTGCTCCCTCGTCCACTTGACTCTCTCTCACTACAATACATAATGATTACAATTCATATTGATTTTCTGTCTCAAAGCAAGTTTGAACTTTTAAGACAAGACAGTGAGCACAGGTCTCTGCTTAAATGGACAAATAAATTTTGACATACTTTGACATACCATTTGCCTTTTTGCGAAGATGCTTCTCATATAATTGAAATATATGGTCAAATCCTTCCATGTCAGTAAATTCTCTTGCCTCAGGTGTGTTTGACCGAATAAACTTGGTCCATTTTGTTGCATTCTTCTTCACTCCAAAACAAACCATATGACAATCAGCCAGTGATAATGTCATTAGCTAAAATAATGAAAAAGACAATGTTTTCACAGTGATTGGGAAGGCAAAAGTACCAGATATGTATTTACTAATTTTTGGCATTGATTAAAATGTTGTCAATAGGGGGCATGACTGTCCTAAGGGCAATCAACTTTAATTGAGTCAATGTGACACCTGGTGGACAGTATGCAGTGACTCCTGTTGGTGTATACACATGTATTTAGTTACAAAATGTATACACATGAATTTAGTTGTTACACCATGTATTTAGTTGTTACACCATGTATCTAATTGTTACAGAATGTTGCACAATAGAAAATGGACATTGCCTTGAATTAATGGGAGTTCTTTAAGCTGATTAAATTTGTGTCATTCACTCACCAGGTTACTTAACTTCTCCATATAGTATGACACTGACATCTTTGCTGCCCCATTTGTGGTTCTTGCAACCAGTCTTTTATTGAAGATGTCCTGTTTTTCTTGTTGCCTTGCCATCCTGGTATCTGCCTGGCACCCATTGCATTTTCTTGTAGCATTGGCATTTAAATGTCCACAAGCCTGGCAAACCTTCATACCTGGAGGACATCCTTTTTGTGGCCCTGGTTTTGAGACTGCTCTGGTTGCTCCATTTCTTTTTTTACCTAATTGAAAAGGCAGTCCTGGTACCACTGGGATTTCTAAAAGTAGAACAATGACTGTTAAAAAGCACTTATTTCGATGTTTTTGACCAATCAGAGCAAAGCAGTGAAAAATTAGGAAAATATTTCAACAAACAGCAGAACCCATCCCTCTGTCACCCAACCACCCCAATCACTTCACCCCCACCAACACTAGAGCAACCCCTCCAGTTGCTAAATCCCCACTATCACCCCCCCCCCCCCCAGTCACTGTTCAGCCTCAGTACTTCTTGGAAACTATTAATGTAGGTGGTTGGTCAAGAACACAGGCAATCTGTTAAATGCTACAGATTGATTAATACTTTAATTCAATAAAGTCATTCATGAGAGACAGACACTACAGGCTGCAGGCACTTGCATGTGTTCCACGTGCACAAATGATCATGCTGATAGCTATATCATTTGTACTTTCTGAGCCACAAATGAATTAAAACTGCAAAATATCTCACTCACCTTCAGTTGAATTGCTTGAAGCCATTTTAAGTTACAGGATGTGGTCGGGATGTGGTTGATAATGAGATGAGCAGACAGTTGTTCACTTCCAAGAGCTTATCAATGAACAACAATGGAGACTCCCGCCTTTTTAGACTCTGCATCCACTAATCCATCACCACACTCCATACCACAGAGCCCTCTGGTGTATATTTGCTGCAAACCATATTGAGTCTGGGGTCATACAAAGCTTAAATGGCTCATAATATTGTCAAATCTTGTAGTGTTATTTTTCACTTGTTTTTACCAGATAATTTGATTATTACAAATACGATATGAATTCATTTGACTTGTGTCAAAGAAAATTGATAAATCTGAAGTATATGATTTTTGTATACAAATTTCATGATCGACCTTCCCTTCTTCTTTCCTTCATAACTTCCCGAGTTATTATCCGATTTGCCAATACTTTATATCTGCAGAAAGCCAAGAAAATTATCTATAAGGCTTTTAAGTTTCAAGTATGTATCTCTTGAAAAACAGGGTGAGGGGGCGCTGCCGTTTTTTGATTACCCTGTTACAATCTGAAGTATATGATTTTTGTATATAAATTTCATGGTCGACCTTCCCTTCTTTCCTTTATAACTTCTCAAGTTATTATCCGATTTGCTAATACTTTATATCTGCAGAGAGCCAGGAAAATTTTCAATAAGGCCATTAAGATTCATGTATGTATCTCTTGAATAACTGGGTGAAGGAGCGCTGCTGTCTTTTTTATAAAACTGTGACAATCTAAAGTATATTATTTTTGTATATAAATTTCATGATAGACCTTCACTTCTTCTTTCCTTCATAACTTTCTGAGTTTTTCTTTGATTTGCTAATACTTTATATTTGCAGAAAGCCAGGCAAATTATCTATAAGCTATCATCATTATTTTCTACATTTTCTGTTTACAAAAATCAGATCAATTCTGTTTTAATGTGCATATCACTAAAATGTAACCCCATATTGAAGATTTTTTCCTTGTTGTCTTGTTATCTTATATCTTTTATCATTTCCCATTCATGAAATAAAAGTCTAAACGTTTTTTTCATTTATTCCATATATCATTTCATTTTTCTGAAATGCTAAGATGATAAAGCAGACAGTTGCAATACTGTTATATTGTTTTAGCATTTCATGCATCACTGTCCCAGGAACACTGCACCAGCCAAGGGAGATGCAGGTTCATGCCATGAGCCATGCTAATTGCAAATAGGTGTCTGGCATGTGTGTACAAGGTTTTGTGGGAGAAAAAAGTCAATTCCTGAATCTGACTGAAAAGCCAGCCTGCAATAAGCTTTGCATCAAATTTTGTCAAATTTCTTACATATTTTCTTGAAAATCATCTAAAATTGTCAAATTTCTTCAAAATTGTCAAATTTCTTCAAAATTGTCAAATTTCTTCAAAATTGTCAAATTTCTTCAAAATTGTCAAATTTCTTCAAAATTGTCAAATTTCTTCAAAATTGTAAAATTTCTTCAAAATTGTAAAATTTCTTCAAAATTGTCAAATTTCTTCAAAATTGTCAAATTTCTTCAAAATTGTCAAATTTCTTCAAAATTGTCAAATTTCTTCAAAATTGTCAAATTTCTTCAAAATTGTCAAATTTCTTCAAATTTGTCAAATTTCTTCAAAATTGTCTAATTTCTTCAAAATTGTCAAATTTCTTCAAAATTGTAAAATTTCTTCAAAATTGTCAAATTTCTTCAAAATTGTCAAATTTCTTCAAAATTGTCAAATTTCTTCAAAATTGTCAAATTTCTTCAAAATTGTCAAATTTCTTCAAAATTGTCAAATTTCTTCAAAATTGTCAAATTTCTTCAAAATTGTCTAATTTCTTCAAAATTGTCAAATTTCTTCAAAATTGTCAAATTTCTTCAAAATTGTCAAATTTCTTCAAAATTGTCAAATTTCTTCAAAATTGTCAAATTTCTTCAAAATTGTCAAGTCCACATTCAACTGACGATATCTGAGAAGATAAGATTTCTTAAACTTTTCAAATTTCTTAAACTTTTCAAATTTCTTAAACTTTTCAAATTTCTTAAACTTTTCAAATTTCTTAAGGTCTATAATCCACAATCAGTTTGAAGCATCGGGAGAGAACTTCGTGTGGTCTCGTATATTTACGTAACTGCCTTCGGCTCTGCATGCTCTGGGGGATTCCAGGATGAGAGTGAGGCTATGACGTCAGTGGGGGGTATTTCTCATACAGCACACATGGTGTCCAGCTGCAATAACTGAGTTGAACCCGTTTTAACGGTAGTTAAAACGGGTTCAATTTAAATAATAAAAGTTTAAGACTAGCTGGTTAAGTTTACTTTTTCTGTGCTAAATTAACAAATAACATGACTTTGAACACATTTAAGCCAAAAAAACATAAGTCTGTCCCAGTGTTTCATTGTGGATTATAGACCTTAAACTTTTCAAATTTTTAAAATTTTAAAATTTTTAAAATTTTAAAATTCCTTCAAAATATCCAAATTTCTTCAAAATATCCAAATTTCTTCAAAATATCCAAATTTCTTCAAAATATCCAAATTTCTTCAAAATATCCAAATTTCTTCAAAATATCCAAATTTCTTCAAAATTACACAATTTCTTCAAAATTACACAATTTCTTCAAAATTACACAATTTCTTCAAAATTACACAATTTCTTCAAAATTACACAATTTCTTCAAAATTACACAATTTCTTCAAAATTACACAATTTCTTCAAAATTACACAATTTCTTTAAAAATACACAATTTCTTCAAAATTACACAATTTCTTCAAAATTTTCTTAAAACAATGTAATTTTTTTTTCTCCAAATTTCAAATGTTTTCAAAATTATCAAATTTCTTTCTTCATTTGGATTAATTAAACATATTCTTTTGTTTGTTTGTTTGGGGTTTTACATCACTTTCAACATTATTTCAGTCACCTCGCAGGTCCTTGGCATGACAACCTACCCGGTCACAGATTTACAAGGATAACGGGTTAACCCTTTGGTACAGGCCTCAGCCTACGTGTGAAATTGTATCAGGAATTCAATCTTGGCACGGCCGAGGATCTAACCAACTGCCAATAACTTGGCTAGGTAACAACGCTACTTGATCATGAATACAAAGTAATGCTTTAATTACCTATCCAAACTTCTCTGAATGATCTATTCTGACTGTTTGATCAAGTAGCATAATGGTATCATGACAGGACTAATATTACTATGTATTCACCCAAAATCTGAAAAAGTAAAATATTTGAAATAGATTTTTTAAATTAAAGCAATTTTTTAGCAAAACCACAAGAGATCAATTGATGGAATTTGATTTCAATTGTCTCAAATATCTTTGCTCACATGTATATTATCAGGACAGGTGACCACATGACTGTTCACATGTTAGAATTTTGTTTTCAAAAATATTCTTTTGTTTGATAATTTTGAAGAAAGGAGTTTTGAAATTTTGAAGAAAAGAGTTTCGAAATTTTACTCTTTTAAATAATCATAGGAGCCAATAATATTTATTGTTTGAAAGAATTGTTGCCATTTTAATTATTATTGAAATATTTAAGTGCTTAAATATTAATTTCATCGATGATATGTCTCATACCTGGGAATATACTTTAACACCAGTACCCATAATGGATTTAACATTCTTTATCTACCATCTGAGGGAACTAAGACCCATGAATATAAAAATTAAAATAACAATGTTTTGGAGAATGTCAACAATAATGACATAATGTTTATTTTTGTTTTTTGTACACTTCTCATGATTTTCCAGTAATTCTTTTTTTTTTGCATTCAAGACATTAATATCTTACATAATCATGATTCTCTCCTAATGACTATGGCTATATTATGTTCCATATAATATAAATATTTGAAACAAACATAATTATTTATTTTTTTTTTGTATTCTAGGTTAACATCCCAGTTTTTTTTCAATCCTGTCCTAATTTTGATTTCTAGGTAATATCATACATACAGATGGCGAATTAGATATGTAAATTAATAACTTTAATTATCAAAAGTTATTCCTCTTTTAATGTCAACTTTGTTCTTTTACATGAAGACTACCTATTACCAATTTGACATAACCCATACATCTAATTCAGTTTTCAGTTTTAACATACTTCTTACAAATCAATTCTTACTGCTTGACTTTCAAAATTTGTGATCCACTAGGTTTCTCTTGCATCTTGCTCATGTTGTGCTGGGAAAGGCATAAACATTAATATGATGGCTAAAATTCGGTAAACTGTTTACAGTTACATCAGTTACACTTTAAATTTGTAAAATATTATTCATCTTCAGTCATCATTATCAATCTCTTTATATTCCTCAATTAAAAGTTTAGATGGTGACATCAGGATAATTACATTATCACTGTTCTTCCTGTTCTTCCTCATGCTCATCAGGGAAATAGGGAATTTCAAACTCCTCAAGTAATAATTGGATATTATCATTAGGACTGTTATCATCACCTGAGAACTGGCCATCTGTTGCCTCAAGGAAGAGGGTACGTGCAGAGCTGCATTGATCTGAAAGACGAGATGTCTCCTTGGCAAGAACAGCTTTTCTTCCTTCATGATGCAGGGACTTCAACTTTTCCATGTTTGCTTTGATTTTTTGTTGAAGATGAGTGATAAATTGTTCCATTTCTTTGAGGACAATAATCTTTTCCTCCTCCAGTCTCGCCACCAGTTCATAGTCATTGACAATCTTCTGCTTCTCCTTCAGACTCATGGTATCTAATAAGAATAAAAACGCATAGAATTGTACACATATTGTACACATATTGTCACATATTATACACATATTGTCACATATCCAATTTTGTTGAATGAAAGGAATACTAATTGTTGGGTATAATTTTGTGTTTAATGAATGAAAAATATGATCTAGTTCAGAGACATAGGAAGCCCAGTCATGACAGACAAATTTAATGGTCTGTGTAATGTTCAAATCTGGAGTAATGCATGTTGAGGAAGTGTATGGCCATTTATCCAGTTTGTCTTAAATGTTGCAATTTGTACCTCTAAAATCATCAGATTGCAGAATCCATGGCCAAATTGGGTCTGCCATTGAAAGCATCTCATCAGGAATATATAGTCGAATATCATATATTGCAATATAACAGTTGAATGTCATGCAATAACCTTGTAGGCTACTCTTTTCTTCAGCCATTTTCTTTCTCAGTTTATGTCTCTTTTTGTTGTGATCTGAAAAGAAATGAATACACTTAATAGCTAATTACATATATATTGGGCTTATATTTTCATTAAAGGATAAGAGTCAGGTCATCAGGGAATCAACCAGTCATTTGCATCTTTTCTCAGGTTTATGTCTGGTATGTATTCAATCATCGTGCCCCTTCAATTATGGCTAGCCAAACAGCCTCAGGCATTCAGTGTTAATTTTACTTAAACTTTTATGTATATTGCACAAATAGATGACAAACCTGCAGTTTTTTCAATGTTGAACTTCAGGCTCTGAATTGAGTTGTGTGAAAGCTCAATAACAGGTTGGAGGTTTTGACAGGCTCTTTCTGCAATAAGTTTTAAACCACGCCTCAGTAAGGCAGACTCCCCTTCATTATACCTACAAAAAATCCAAAATATCATGACAATGATATTTGACCCAAAAGGAATTATTTATATGATCTTGATCTAAATTCACATTTTAATAAATGAAATAAGTAGTGGTCTACTTTTCATGAAGGGCAGACTTCATTCTCAATTTCTCCTCCTTATCAAGCTGGACAACTGCCTGCAGAATTGGTTGTCTTTGCAGTTTTCTTTCAGTATCATCGTAAACATCACATAATCCTACCATCTTCTCACAGTCTGTCAAGTCAGATTCAAAAAGAATGATTTTGTCCTGGTGGTCTATTTTCACAAAAAAGGAAACAAGAAAATAGATTAAGGCTGTTATCAAATGTATTTCTGTTATTATCTAAAACATAGTGAATACAAATTTCAGAAAGCATTATAAATATTGATACCTGAAGCTATTTTCATGATTGTCTTTTTCCAAACGTTTACTTCGAAGCGTGTCAGGCCTGGTTTCAACTTGAGTTTCTCTTCTTCCAGTTTTTTTGAGGCCTGCCAAAACATTTTACCAATTTAGATTTTTTTCTCCTTAAAGGAATGCAATTGCTTATCTTCTCTGGCTGTACATTAGACAAAATATTAAAAACAATGTTCTGTTTACTTTACAAATCCAAAATTTTATGAGGTTTGTATTAAAGAACAAGGAATGGTTTATACTAACTGTGACATATTTTGTAGCCAATGTGAAGTGCAATTTCTGAATTTTTTTGTAGTTCCAGTATAACACCATTTCAGTGAGCTCAGTCCTTCTTGCTGCAAGCAAAATAATTTCCATTAGCTATCATACTTAAAAACAAAATATCAGTCATTATCTATATTCTCCAGCATTGGCAAGGAAATAACAGTTGAAAAAGTGTTCCTTTAAAAAAAATCTAATTACAAAAACCAAACAGGTGGATCACAGGACTCACCAGTTTTGGACATGTTTTTTGTACAGTGGCCAGCCAGGGAGAAGTAGGAGAAACACAGTTCAGACTCTTCTCCTGAGAAAAAACCAGCACCTTCCTGTGTTCTCCCTCCAAATGTTGTCTACATAATGAAATAATGGAATATCATGTAAGCCTAAACTGTATCAACACAATGATGAAACATGCCAGCACAGCTATAAACCTAAGATTAAAATAAGCAAATATCATGTCATACATAATGCTATTTTGCATGGATTGTAGCATGGTACAGTATTGACTTAACATAATATTCAATTTTATTGTACTTGCCTGACAGGCCCAAGAGTGGGTTTTTCCATGCATAGTCCCCAGGTATGGTTTTATATTTTTCAGTGCTTGGAGAGATTTATCTTTGTTTGTCTTTAAAACTCTCAGCAACCACGGGTAAAATCTACATATCACATCCTGTGAAACAAAGTTCAATTCATAGCCTTTCTTGACGAGGTCAACCAGGAGATAGAGGGGATAGGCAAAGATCTCTCCCCTGTACATGTTCAAACCTGTAAATTCCATAGACAAAATCCTGTAAGCATAACTTAGAAATTTAGAAAGGCCAATGAAATATATAAACTTATACCAATGACAATAATACACTTTTGCTGTGAAGAATAAATTGATGCCCAGATACATGACATGTGGGGTGCACCCACAAGTCATTAATACACCCCACAAATGTTTAAGAAACTCCCAAAATCGATTAACCCACCCCCCCCCCCCCCCAAGAGACTGTGCAGGAGAACTGACGGACATACAGATGGGCAGACAGATGTATGGATGGTTGGTGATATCTTAGTTTTGCTGTCAACTGTCACAGGTGACACAAAAAAGTCATGCACATGAATGCTTACCTGTCAAGAAAACACAGTGCCTGCAAACTGCAACACAGGTTCCAGTTTCATCTAGATTTTTGAAGGATCTCCCAGTCACCCTTGCAGCCTGATAATGGCTTTGGCCACAGGAATCCCCTGATGTCTAATAATAATAATAATAAATTATATGTGTAGCGCATACACCAAGTAAAACTTGCTCGCATCACTTAAAAAATGTCTACATAATTAAAATATTGCCAATTTATATAAATATGCTAGACCACCTGGACTTCTATGAATTGTCAACATTTTGTTAATCTTGTTTGAATTAGTTCAGTCAAGCTAAAGAGGTTATTGTTGATATTATTAATTGCAAGGCCTCAACATGGTGTATATGTGAAAAAAGACCATGTCTCCCACCCCACAAGCTATGACAAGCTATGTACCTTTATACCAGTGTTATTGATGAAATTTACAAAATCATTCACTTGATTGTCTTCAGATAAGAACTTTCCCTCACAGTAACTTGTATCAGGTTCGTAACTGTAAGTAACAAAACAAATAATTAGCAATTTCATTGTGCTATTATGAAGAGAAAATTGCAAAAGGAATAAAATAGTAATGGTAACTTGAAAGCAATTGTCTTGCTAAATTAAAAACAATCTCTTACTACTTCTCCTTCATGAATTTGTACGTCTTTTTATTGCCATCTTCACATACTGCATGAGGTTTCTTATCACATGCTGGACAAACCATTGCATCAAGACCTGCGTGATCAGTGACCTGTTTTTGAACAATTCTCCATTCCCGGAGAGCATTGGAAAACACAGTAGGGTTTATGATGTTGTGCTAAAAAAAAAATAGATAAATGAAAAAAGTATATATTTGGGAAAGAGAAGTCTCACAGTATGCTTTCCTGTATTTTTTAATATAAGATACATTCTCAAATCATGGAAGCAAGATCAAAATCTTTCCTTCATAAATGCAGCCTCGTACATACCCTGTTGGCTCTACATGAAATTTGTTCCAAAGAGGAGAGAAAGGATCGAACAGAAGTAGTTGGTTTTTCTTTCTTGAGAACATCAAACATTTCAATGACATCAGATGAAAAGATGTACATTCCTGAAATTTTTTTGTGTAAAGGAAAAATCAATTAACTAATTAATTCCAATAACATAAATTTCATAAATGATGGATAATCATTATAAATTTTGAAACATACGTGGACCAAGCGTTGAACTTCCTGGCCAAAATCCTGAATTGATGACATCTCCCAATGTAGGATTCACAGTAGTGCCAAGGCAAAAATGACATTGTAGTTTTGGCAAATATATGTCAAAGCGACCTAAATAATGAAATTAATAAAATGATGAGATATAATCGTCTTAAAATTGAGAATTGCTTTCCAGTTCTGTTGCTCTGCCTAAATCATGATGATCAAATTTTTCTAAGATAATGTGGAATTACAAAAAGATTTTAAATTTGTACATACCCTTTAGTGTCACCAATATACATTTTCCAAGAGGTGACATTGTGAGTTGTTCTCCACATGCACATATTTCTTCAGTCAGTACAGGTAAAAAGAATTCTGAAACATTGATTTGTGCAATGACATGTCACTTATGTAAGTGCCCTGTCCACACTGATACATTTATAACAGATACACAATCATATTGGTAAATTTACAATATAACTCATTCAAAGATTTGAAAAGGTTGTACATCAAAATATATTGGGGCAAGCAAGATATCCATAGGGCAATCTAAATTTGATCTTAGCTCAATGTAAAGTCCCTGTCAAAATGCATGGGATTCAGACAGACACAATACAGATGCACACATGGACACTGCCTGCTTTACTGTCTCCCACAAAACTTTACTTTTACATGGGACAATGACCAGGAAATATACCTTGATGATATGGCAGGTTATTGTTTTTTTGGAAATAATCTTACCTTTATGAATAACTTCACTATCTGGGTCAATCACCTGACAAGGAGGTAAAGGGTCTAGAAACAGTTGTTTCATCTGGTAGCGTTCGTGTTCTGGCTGTAGTTTGTGATTATAATAATCACATGATCCACATAACCTTTTCCCAGAGCAGGATCTGCACCTAAAATGATAAAAACAAATATTTGGGGTTTGTGTCATTTATGACAGATAAAAAAAGCAATTATCTTACATTATAGTGGCATTCAACAATTTGTACTCACATTACTTTTGCAGGGTAAGTGTCACACATTTGACACAGACCATGATACGGGACTTGTCTTCTTAAATATAAGTCAAATAATGTGGATCGTATTTCTTTCCATTTAGTTTCCTCAAAATGACGTCTTGTGATCCAATCTTTTTCTGGTTTTTTTTGCATGTCATGTTCACATTCCAAAAGTAGCTCTTTAAGGCGTTTTAGCAGGAAACCAGCTTTACAGTATAAAAAAATTAAATAAATTGATACAAATCACTAAAATCCAGGTCTTGCATCAATATCAATGGTGTCAAGATATTTTGGCATTTATCTTTTACAAACATTACTTTTTTAATGGGCATTGCATAACCTTCATGCATCAGTTTAAGATTATACATCCAAACACCTTGTCCACATTGTCTTGTCAAACTTAAAAACATTAGCAAGCATCAAATTGGTCGTATTAACAAACCAAATCAAGTCACATAATTGGGTTTACATTATCATGATTATTGGTCAAACCTGAGTGTGGTTGAAATATATATTCTTGAAAACTTACATCTGATGTCTTCATCCTCAGAAATATCAGAAACAACATACTCGTTGCATTGTTCAGTCACTCCTGTCTGTGCCACCATAATTGGATTGGTTTTCTCATGCTTGTCTTTGGAAAAAAAAATCAGAAATGTATATATTCATCAAGAGACATCATTTCATGGTCATGTTAATAATATAATAATTTCTTGACTTTCATTAATGCAATTGAGCAAGATTTTCATGAATCTCTGTTGCTCATATCTTGAACGAGTTACAAGAAATAAGCTTCCAATATCATTATCATACCTGTAGACTTTGCTTTCTGTGTGTTCTTTGCAACCTTTCTTGGAGGGGTTGCAGGGTTTAGACTGCCATACATGTCCCTTCCTGGTGCTGATCTCATTGATGGTTTGGTCATCTCAGAATTTGATCTTGCCTTTGTGGGTAGAGTTTGCTCAAATTTTGCAAGAACTTTTTTGAAGCCATCAGTCAGAAGTTGATCAGATTTGACAGAGGAACATCCTTTTCTAAAATAAAAATGAAAACAAAATGATTCTCATTATTAAAGACTGCATGCATCTTGATAATATTTGTTTTCAGATTTTGTTGTGAAGTACTCCACAACCTGAAAACAGCCCTCACAAACCTCTCTCAATGAAGCTCACATGCAAAAATAGTGTACATAAAATCTATCAGAATATTATATCTTAATTACAATGTAACAAATTGCAGCCCAAGAGAATGTTGCAAAATGATGTCATTAAGCCAGAACAATGGGGAAGGACGACAACGTCCACCACCGGCAACGGACGGGAGGGACGTTGACGTCCCCATTGTTCTGGCTTGATGACGTCATTTGTAACATTCTGAAGGGCTGCAACTTGTTACAATGTAATCATGATAGTGACGTCAGACTGCCTTAATCATGAACTTTTGCCCCAGCACTTCATTAAGCATATTGAATAACCATGGTTATAAATTTTATTAATTTAGTACACAGATGCACTAGTCCAGAAAAAAATTGGTTAGTCCTGCCAATCAACAAAATTTAGATGGGCTAGTCCGTTAGGGGTTAATGTCCCTCCCATCCGTTGCTGGTGATGGATATTGCAATTCTGCCCGTCCGTTTAATAATTAGGTTTAAATAGTGACCGAGGGAAAATATTGCAAAATCTGTTTGGCATTTACTCTTTTTTCTGAGTTCATTTTCAAGCAAGCTAGAGGCATGTTGTTTACCTCAAAATGACCGTGAGAATTTGTACAAAATGAATTTGCATAACTTTTAGCTGTTGATTTAATTTTCTTGGTGCTACGTTATGATTCACGATGTAAAATTGGAAACGGAAATATTGCAAAAACTTTTCAATCCATGACATGTACTTTAGTTGATAACTTCATTTCTAAGCAAGCTAGACATGTTCTTTACACCAAAATGACTGTGTGAGTCTGTAGACGATGAATACGAATAGCTTTTAGCTGATGGTTGTGTTGTTTTGGTGCTAGGTGACGATTCACGATGTAAAAACGGAAACGAAAATGTTGCCAAAACTGTTCAAACCATGACATGTACTTTAGTTGATAACTTCATTTCTAAGCAAGTTAGAGACATGTTCTTTACACCAAAATGACTGTGTGAGTCTGTAGACGATGAATATGAATAGCTTTTAGCTGATGGATGTGTTGTTTTGGTGCTACGTGACGATTCACGATGTAAAAACGGAAACGAAAATGTTGCCAAAACTGTTCAAACCATGACATGTACTTTAGTTGATAACTTCATTTCTAAGCAAGTTAGAGACATGTTCTTTACACCAAAATGACTGTGTGAGTCTGTAGACGATGAATATGAATAGCTTTTAGCTGATGGATGTGTTGTTTTGGTGCTACGTGACGATTCACGATGTAAAAACGGAAACGAAAATGTTGCCAAAACTGTTCAAACCATGACATGTACATGTACTTTAGTTGATAACTTCATTTCTAAGCAAGCTAGATACGTGTTCTGTACATCAAAATGACCATGGGAGTCTGTAGAAGATGAATTTGGACAGTATTCATCTGTCTGCTACCTTATACATTGCATGCTGATTCATGATTCATAAATTTGAAGCCACCAATTTGACCAGTGACCAACATGAATAATTTGTTCTACATTCTTACCTTGTCTTGCACTGTTTCCTCCTGGTTTTACTTGGTTTGTACATGATTTTACAAAAGCATGCTTAAGTTCACATGCATGGAAATAATAATTTGATTGTGTGTTTGGTGTTTGGATTTTCAAATTCTCTCAAAATGGCAGCTCCCATGAACAGCTGATGGAAGAAAATAGGTCATGTCACACACAGGTCACTGTTGCTGAATTAGGTCAAGTGAGGGACCAGTCTTTAAACAAAAACAAATCTTATATAATTTCTATTATTAGATGAGAATCAATCAAATGAATCAAGAATATATAGACATTCTATACATTACATGTATGTTGTGTTGTTCCTAAAATATGCTCAACATTTACAAACTATCCAATTAAAAAATTCAAGTTGTGATATGCACTGAGAAATCAAAAATTCACTTGTTCAAGCAATGCCTCATTTGTGAACTGCCAATTTAAATAGAACACAATGAAAATGTTATGAAGTATTTTTTAAAGATGAATATTGTAAATAATTAGTGAATATGGAATATGTAAGGCTTATTTCAAAGGAGTTGGTGAATTAAAGAAAACCAATATTGCTTATTATTTTAGTTTTTAAAACTTGTTTAAAACTTGTTTAAAACTTGTGCAAACTTGCAATAATACCAATATAATTTATTGTGTACACACAAAAAATCCTTGGTAAAGTGCATAGATGTTTAATTCCAACATTAAATGTTCAATAATGCATGTTCCCAGTGTTCTACAAGAAAGAATACCGATATCCATTTTTAGGCAAATTGTAAGTAAGATATCGTTATCCTTTTTCTGGGTGGAGAACAGGTTGATATTTACCAATTATATCTGATAAAGGCTCCATGTATGCTGTAAATAATAAAGGTCCCAGAACAGAGCCTTGAGGGATGCCATATTTAATATCCATATTTTCAGATTTCCTCCCATCAATTATAACACATTGTTTTCTATTTGATAAATAGGACCTAAACCATTTCAAGGCAGTGCCCTTAATACCACATCTCTTTTCCAATCTATTTAATAGTATATCATGATCAATAGTATCAAATGCTGCAGATTACCGTTTTACCATCATCAATATCAATTAAGATGTCATTTTGAACCCTAAGCAGGGCAGTCTCAGTGCTATGAAATTCCTTATATGCTGATTGAAAAAGACCTTGTCTATCATTTTTTACCAGATGACCAACAAATTGTTTAGCCACCGCCCTTTCTATTAATTTTGATAGATAGGCAAGGTTCGGAACCGGCCTATAATTTATCTTTACTAATTCTAGGCCTAATTTCTTAATTAAAGGTCTAATAATAGCCATCTTCAGATCATCCGGCATGTTGACTAGCAAGATTGACTTGTATATAATAGCCCTTATCAGTGGTAATAAATTACTCATCCATTCATTTAGAAGCCAAGTTGGAATGGGGTCAAGCTCGCATGACTTCTTTGCAGATTCTTTGATTAACTTCTTAACTTCTGAATCATTTAATAATGTAAAATTTTTAAGCTGTGTATTGAATCTGACTTCTTCAACTTGCGGTTCTTTATCTTTATGAGCCTTGACCATGTTATCTCTAAGATTGGTAATTTTCTCTAGAAAAAAAACATTAAATTCTGAGGCCAACTCCCTTCTATCATTATGCTTAGGAAATGGAGTGTCCTCTTTTGTGTGTAATAATTTATTTAATATTTTAAACAATTTTTTTGGATCAGATTTGTTTGAGTTTATTATTTCCGAGTAATAACTGTTTCTTGAAGACTTAATAATATTATTGTATTTGTTTCTCTGTACTTGAAATTGTATTTTATCTGAAGAAAGACCAGTTTTATCGTATTTTCTTTCAAGCCTTCTTTTGTGTCTCCTCTCTATCTTTATATCATCAGATAGCCAGGGAGCAGGTTTCCTATTGCTTATTGTTTTCTCAACAATAGGTGCGTGTTTATCAAGTATACTAGTCAGTTTGTTATATTTATCTAATAAATCATTGAGGTCCGTATCATTATAAGATTGATTTTCATTAAATATTTCCTCAATATCACCTTTAAAATTATTTATATTCATTTTTCTATACGATACCTTTTTTTATTGTTTATTGTAGTCTTAGCATTCAGAGTAAGTTTTATTATACTGTGGTCAGATATCTTTTCATCAACTATGTGTTCTTTTACTATATTACTGTGTGATTAGTAAATCTAGCGTATTTCCCATAATATGTGTTGGGTCTGTTATATGATTTTGAAAATTGTATAAATCCAAGACATCATTAAATTTTATTACATTAGGCATGTCTGGTTTATTCATATGAAAGTTATAGTCACCTAAAAATATTATTTCATGAGTGTATGTGCAATAATAAGATAATAATTCACTGAATTCTTCAAAAAATTTGGTGTAAGTATATTTATTCTTATCCGAAGGCTCAGGTCTGTATATTGTAATAATAGTGCATATTTTATTTTTGGTTCTGATATTTATTTCCATCATTTCCATTGTTAATAATTTATGACCATGATTAATTTTCTTTACGTCTATTTCAGGTCTAAAGATAACCGCCAGACCTCCACCAGACCTTAGGGCATGTGGTACATGTTCAATATCATAGTTATTTTCTTTAATTTTGCCTCTTATGATTTGTTCATTCATTTCACTTATCCAAGTTTCAGTTATAAAATATAAGTCAATGTTATTTTCGTTTATGTATAGATTTAGCAGTTCCGTTTTATTTCCCATACTATGTGTATTGGCTGTTGCAATAATTAAGTCTCTATTTGGTTTTACTTTATTTTTCTTTACAGTTGTAGAGTTTCCTACGTTTATCTTTGATTTAATGTAAATAGTATTTTTGTTAGCATTAAGGCGATCTTCAAAGGGAAATCCGGTCAACGACCTCCTGACGTCATTGTGGAGAGATTTTCCGTCACTCTGGTAGGATTGCCCCCCAGAGCGACCAATCACAGACGTGGTGGGCGGGATAAATGTATGATCGCTTCGAGACTTCACTGGATCATTATTAATATACAGCGATTGTGCTTTTTGTTCAGAGTTATGTGTTTCCATTTTATGACTGTCAGAAAGATAATGGAATCGATTTGAGAGCGCTATCTTACTTATTGGCAGCGTATTTTGTGTATTACTCCTACGGATCCTCATATAGGGGGCGGAGCTAGTTTTACCACGTGATTTTGATACGTCATATGATTGGTTCGTGTTTTTCCTTATGAAGTACATGTCTTTGCTACCATTAAGATTCATTAAGAGCCTATTTGAGTTCAGATTTTGAGCTTTGTTAGATTTATGAATATGTGTGGGGCGAAACTATTTTTTATTTGCGGGGTTTTCAGTACTTGAGCATAAGTAAAAGCCATATTTCCATTTTCACGTCCTCGCTTTTGTGTATGACAGTTAATATGTCTAACTTTTGTTTTGACCACGTGGTTTATTATTTTATGTGAGAGTTTGTTTCTATCATAATTTTCATTGATCATATATCTATTTCTGTGTATGCTTTTCACTGCAGAGTGCCAATTTTATTGAAGTCCATCACCAAAAAAAAAAAAAAAAAAATTGTGCCCGTGTTCACTGTTTCACCGTCAAAATATTGCTTCATATGTTTGTTTCTTGAATCATTAAGACATCGCTATATAGTTTTCTGTGTTTATTAATATCTGTTTGGGAATTTTGGGGATTTTTACTGTGGAGACAGAGAAAATGGTCAACATAACATTTAGATATGGTTTTATCCATGACTAGCTCATTTTGAATAGGTGTAAAATTTTTATTGCTGGCATTTTTGTTGCAATTAAGGCATGATAGCGTTAAAGGATTTGGACTACGGGGGCATGATTTAGAACAAGATTTTTTATGCTAAGATTTTTTCTAACTTTATTTGTTTGAGAACAATTATTACATGCATCATATCTATAAAAATTGGTTTCATTCAATTTAAAATTGCTATGATTAATAAATTGCAAAATATTTGTAGTATCACAGACAATTTTGTCATTCTTATATTGACAACAGAATTCATTGCACATAGGGTTACTGCATTTTTCATTATTCAGTTTCCTAAAACACCTGGTTCTAGAATTGTTAAAATATTTCTTGTCAAAATAAAAATATTTCTTGGCAATTTCATGTTTGTCTGTATTTGTATTAAAGAAGGGTCCACCGATTGTGTTAAAAACATAAGAACAATCATTATGGTTATCTGATTTCACGGTCTTATTTTTGGCATAATTCACACAAATGTCTGAATCGCTACTCCTGGGTATGTTATGAGTTGTAAAAATATCTATACCTTCCAGAGTTGTGTCAATTGCATCCAAAGCATTGAGAATTGCAATAGGTGTACCACAGATCATTAAAGCTTGAATTTCTACATTTGAATCCATTTGTGGCCATGATAGCTTTTTGATTTTTGTTGAGTTAACAGACTGACTAAACCCATTTTGTCACCTGGTATCTCACGGATCACATTAGTGTTTAGTGTGGTGGTGCAGGTATTGGTTTTACCTCAATCGGTGCAGGAAAGTTATACAGATCAACAGATAAATCAATATCAATTTTCTTGACAATGTCATTAGAGAAAATCCTTGACCCCATCTCAGATAGGTGATAACCTTCTCCTGCCATATAATCTTCCCTGAGATGTGGTGCAAAGATTTTCTTTGTTGATACAATTTTGATGTGTTTCATTTCAGACTTCAAAATTTATGAGTTAAGAATAGCATGATTTGCTAGGTTAGGGATTGAAGGAATTGTGGAACAGAGAACAATTTTGGCATGCATATTCTTCATGAGAGCTATGGTGATGGACTTCAAACTGTCAAAAATTGCATCCATATCCTTATGTGGGCTAGTACTAGCAATATCAAACGATCCCAGCATGATCACTATGGCATGAAAATCCCTTAGACCCTTAAAACTAGTTTCTAAGATCATTTTTTCTAATTCAAATACAGAGTTTGTTTTGTTTGACTTTATCAGAACTAACTCATCAGATGTATTTGTTTCCACTATTAGCTTACAGTTAACACTTTCTGTCATAATCAAGATCTTGGGAGTTGTTACTTTAGGAGTTGCGACTGGTACATGAATTTTAGCATGCAAATTTGATAGTGCCTCATTAGTTTTTTCCTCTAATTTCAATTTTTCATTCAACAATACAATTTCACGATCCTTAGCATCAATTTCCTCATTGACTTCCTTTATGTTTTTCTTAGTAATGTTTAGATTCTTTGTGCATTCATTTTCACAAGTGACTTTGATTTTTTTCAGAACATCTATCTCGACCCTGAGTGTAGCAATTTCATTATTCATAGCGTCCATTTCTTTCAATAGTGCCTTCTTGGTTGTAGCTGTAGAGCTCTGAGTCGGCTTAGGGGTGATACCCTCCTCGATAGTGTTACCCTCATCTTGAGGTGTGTATACTATGTTCATTGAGAAATAAAATCATGAGTTTAACTTATCAACTAAAATGCTGGAGTTTTGTTAAATATTCCTTTATCAGCTTCATCGACAAGTTAATGATAAAACCTGGGAGGTCTTATGTTTTGTAAAGTAGGCTACTTTCAGTGCATGGGACTGAGAGTGGGCACTCAGGAACTTTACACAGTGTATACAGCTTAATAGGTGAGCTGTAAAAGCTTTGTGTCAGTCAAGGACAGATGTAATTGAATCCCCATCAGAGAGAAATGAGTGCCTTCTTTGTGATTAAACTTTGTCAATAAAGATTTGATTTATCCTGTTAAGTAATGAACCTGCACCACATAGTCCCAAAACTTGCCACCTTATCCTTGGGAGAAGGGAATATTTTTTGTATTGATAAAAGTCTTATCATAATCTATATTAACCATGTACCAAATTATTATTTTTTTCTATTATTTATTATTATTTTTAAAAATTATTTTTCTGTATGAAGTGTTTGTTTATGAGGTAGTGTTTTAAGGGGTAAAATATAATAAAATATTTGACCATTTTAGAATCTACTGCCTTCCACCATCATAACTAATATACATATTAATTGTAAAACTAATTTCTAAACAACCATTGATCAGTCCCTTAGATTATTTAAAGGGTCTTAAAAAGTTATAGAAAGTTATAAATGTATATAAAATTGGATTTACTATGGAAAGTGCAATATATTTATTTTTGACAGGGTATATATCCTTTTACATACTTTTACATATTGGCTTGAGAGAAAAACATGTAATGTGTAATGCTCCAGTGAAACATAAAGAATTATGAGGGTCGTTACTTCAGGCAGACTGCATACAGACATGAATTATTCGCCTATATACCTATACACCTATGACTGGGTATAAAATCACTTTTCCTACTCTGACAATTCACTTGACACTTGACACTTGACATCGAAGCCATTTCATGCCCTGAAATGGCGAAAAAAGGCAAATTACAGCAGGCTGATAATGTATCTAATGAACACTGGGATCTGCCAGACCTGGACATAAACACTAAACAGTGGTCGGGTAATGTATATATCTATATTTAAACAGTTAAACAGTTATTAAACCATTGAAAGTGGCTCATTAAGTGATATCATGAGATTTTTCCAAAGCAAGTTTCAAATCTTCTATTCTAAATGATTTATTATATTGTTCCAAGTTATGAGATGTAATTTAGTTGATTTCTGTAATTAAAGATATCCATTGCACTGGTAATGCCTGATGCCATGTGAAGTTCTGTTATCTTCATGTTGACAACCTTACCATACCAGCCATCTGGGCTAGGCAGACAACAAACACTTATAAATTGGATCAGACACAATACTGGAAGCTTGTGGTAATCTTTATTGAGGGTATATATGTATGATGCTATTTTTACTCAATTTAGCAGCTATGGATGAGATATAACATTTACTTAATTTAGCAGCTATGGGTGAGATATAACATTGAGGGACTGCAAGGATTTCTCACTTGTTACACTCCACTCCACTAAGAATAAACATAGCAAATAACACACATGACATACAATGCTGTATGATACAATAAATGTTGGTACAGCTAGTGTATGTTTGTTTAATGATATTAAACCTTAAATTTTACCACTGAAAATATTTCAAATTGATATATGTGATATATGAATCTAAATGAATATTAGAGTTAGGTTCAAATAGAAGGTGTCCAAAATATGTGTCTAAATAACTGGTGATTATCACATGTTCATATATATATAGCATGTATGGATCAGTTCACTTTGATATCAAGATATAAAATATGTTTCACTTTGATATTGAGATATAAAATATATTTATACTTTTTAAAATTCCTTTGGTGCGTGGAAATTCTCACTTGTGACATTTTTCTCTTTTCTATTTTTTATTTGTTGAAATTTTGGAGAATGATTATCGGATGAGGAATTCTAAGAAATTGTTTGACCTATTTCGGTGGGATTCGTAATTAATTGGCTATTATGATTTAGATGTTTGATCCTTGCTCCACGTCCCTTCCAAGTTATTATACACACCATATCCCAGCATTTTGAACATGTATGTCGGTGAACATGTATGTAATTTGAAAACATTATCCTTCCAAAATTTTCTTTTGCTTAATTTCATAATGTAACAGTCTTTAGCTGTTTTTATGTGAAATTGGTGAAAATTGTATTGAGTAGGCTGTCAATTAAATTTTATGCTTTTTTGTGCCCCTTGACAGCTTTTATGTACTCATCATTAAACCAGGGTTTTCTATAATTTGGCTTTGATTAGGGAATACACCCATTAGCAATATCATACAATGTATCCATAAAAATTTGAAGAGGGTCATTTACATTGTTAAACCTTTCTGGAGTTATTTCTATTAAAACAGAATGTTTGAAATTTTGCCCACTCTTCATGAAATTTCCACTTAGGGATTTGTTAATACTGTGGTAATGGTCACTGCCCCATTAATTTTCCTCTACTTCCCAAGATTAACCTTATAATATATTTGGAGTGCACTTGGAGAGATCTATTGATGTTAAAGAGCCTCCAGCAGGATGCAAATAAGTTGGAGAATCGTCATTCAAAAGGCACAAACAGAAATCTTCTGTTCTGTCCTTTGGCATCAGTATTATTTCTGCTACCCCAAAGATAGTTGTGAGCATTAAAGTCACAAACTAACATATATGACTGTGGTAGCTGGGTTATCGATTTAAAAAAAAAATCTGTAATGTTAACTAGCTCACTAGGTGGTAAATATATTGAACAATTAATTATTGAAATGTGCAATGTGTAATTCTAACTGCAGAGGCTTGTAATTTAGTATTTAACCTCTAACAGATGGGAAGGATGACAACATCCATCACCGGTACTGGATGGGAGGGACGTTGATGTCCCCATTGTTCTGACTCAATGAAGTCATTTTGTAACATTCCCTTGGGCTTAACATCAAGATAATAACATGAGACTGGGTGGATCATGAAATTTTGACCCCAACACTTCATTGAGCATATTGAATAACCATGATTATAAATCTAATCAATTATGGATACACTAATCCAGAAAAAATTGGTTAGTCCAGCCAATCAACACAATTTAGATAGCATAGTCCATTAGGGGTTAATGCTACTTTACTTTGGGTATACAGGATTTAGCAAAAATGGAAACTCTGCCATGTACACAGTCCATAATGTTAATTGAACCAAATTAATTAAAAATCACATATCCCTTAAATGTTGTGACATTATGTTTGAATTGAATTTCTTGTAAATAAATTACCACTGCATTATATTTTTGGGCTGTTTGCCTCATATCCTCTACAATTCCATTGTATAATATTGCTTATAACCACATTTAAAATATTGAGTTAAATACAATGTGATCAAACATAATCATTTAATTCTACTATGATTATGCTTGGAGTGCTAGAATGCCATGTATATCAGGAGGATCATTTCTATCCATCCTTTATAATGATTTTCTTCTTTGTATTTTATTTTTTCCTTGATCTTTGGTTTATTTTTTGTCACACTTAGTAGCGGATATATTTTGCTGTGACAAATTGGAATTTGCAACTTTTTTGCTTGATTTTAATTTCTACACATTTTCTGGCTTCTTGAAAGGAAATGTTTTCTGTGTACTTTATTCTCTGAATTTCCTTTTCTCTTATGAAAGAGGGACAATGCCGAGAATATGATGCTTTTTTCTTTACTGTGCTAGCTATTTTGGAAATGTCAAGTTGCCTTTACAATTCTTGCTATCTGCTCTCCCAAATCTGCTGCATTATTACAGGGCTACGATCATCCAGAACAGAGGCTGTTTGGGGCATTGTCCCCTCTGCCTTTCAGCTTTGCAGCATTGTTTTTCCGTCATGCACTGCTCTCAAGAGTCAATCCTGTCAAAATTCCAAGGACCAGCTGATAAGGAGATGTATCTAAGCCATGACCATATTTCTGACATTTGGAACGATGCAGTGGGCTTGGAATATGTATATATATATATATATATCTGGTATACCAGAAAGTTCTGGACATCTAATAATTCCCTTTTCTGGTGTTTAGGATCTTATGAGGAGTTAGTTTTACGGGTTTAGTGGCCAATAAAGAAAATTTCAATAAATTATTGGAATGACTCGGTCCACTTCTATTTGTAATTTCTCATGCATCTTCTCCATATTTTTCAGTATTCCAGCTACTCCTTGGAAACCTTGTTACTATTGCAAAAGGAGACATTCCATCTATGGTGAGTAGTGGATCCGGGCTTTCAACTATTAAAAACCTTGGCCATCTGGTTTCATTTGTGTTCAAATTTTATCCGAGTTTGTTTCCATATCAGCCCTTTGTCTTTTTTGTTTGTTTGATGTCATGTGTTTTGTTTATTATTCATTGCCCATGTTCCTAATCCTTACTCTGACTCCTATTTTAATGATAGGGAATTATGGATATGGGGCAGAGCCATCAGCACACTTATAAAACTGGGCTACATTAGACAATATACTCAAGATTACATAAAATGTACTCCAGATTTACCCGTTTCAGCAGTCAAGCTCCACACATCTTTCAAGCTAAATTTGTAGAAAATGCCATTGATTGTTTTGATAAATTTGTCTTTGTTACCAGACATTTTCTCTTCAAAACATGTACAATTGATCATTGATAATTTATCTAAAATACAACAAATCTAAACCTTATTAAACTTTAGTTTAGATATGGAGAAATGTGTGGAGCTATATTCCACAAGCTGGTTGGACAATATTGGGCCCTAAAGTCCTCCCATCTAGGGTGAATATTTGAGTCCACACAGGTGTGTTGTAACTGGACTGGTATTACTGCCAAACCAGTGCAGTGCTCAACTCCATATCCTCCCCTTACTTGTCACACCTCATAGCAAACAAGGCACCACAGCTTATTTTTTTGTTCGCCTCTTACGAACTGACAACAAATCCAGGGAAAAAATCCAAGGAATACAAAAATCAGAGGACCATTCTGGCCCACATGGGGACACAAGATTTAGGGTATGAAACTATGTTATAAAGAAACTATCACTCAAAATCAATTGAAATACACCTGCCATCATTATTATGTTTTACTGAATGCCTAGTAAAATGTCATCACATAAGTACAAATATATGACCACTACTGTTGCCTGTAAGTCTGTTTGGCCTGTAGCAATGAGACAAATTCAATTTGTAAATCATCAAATCACCCAATATCTCACTTCGGAGGTGCCCCATTGTTTGCAAAGCTTTACTAAGTGACTGTTTGCACTAGATGTGTTCTGATTTAGCTCTGTGTTGTATCATTAATTTTGGCAATTAAGGTGCTCTAAGAAATACAGCCATGTTCTCGTACCTGTTCCAGTGCACCTCTGCTTAAAGACTATGCCTCAATATATACTTAATAACTTCAATGTACAATCTGATATCTTTTGAGGGTTGGATTACACACATGCAGATGATGCCATGGCAACCCACAGTTTTAAACAATAATAACCCTTTTGCTCTGATGCTCAAACTTCTTTTAATATAACTTTTGGAAGTACATTGTAGGCCAAAAGCCTTTCACATGGCATTCCTCCCCTTTTTATGGTGAACAAAAAACATACGCACCCAATCATCAAATAATATTTTTAATACAATGTTGTTAGAACGTTTTTTGTTGTATTTCAGAATTGACAACCTTGGGTAAAGTGAAGCGTGTGTTGTGGGAATACTTCCTCTGCTATGTTTGCCTCATTGGCTTCCTCTACTTCTTCATCTGCTCGCTGGACCTCCTTGGCCCTGCATTTAGGCTGCTTGGAGGTAGGTATGGTTACTTTATTTGAAATATTGTTTGCATACAATGAGCATGTTTATTATTATATCTCTCAAGATTAACCTTGTTATTAAAGATAAATGTTATAATTTGTATCGTCTTTTTGAAAAAAAGATATGTAAACATGAGCTTTTTCATATAACACCATCTATATTTCTAGGTCGCGCAGCTGGGAAGGCATTCTCTGAGAGTGAGCTTCTCAAGAATCCAATGGCAGGCCTGATGATAGGAGTGCTAGCTACTGTGCTGGTTCAGAGCAGTTCCACATCCACCTCTATCATCATCTCAATGGTAGGAGCAGAACGTAAGTGTGCATATGCTTTCAATCCATATATTTATCAATTATAAAGATAAAGGGACCCTTATTATCATAGAAAATCATTCATCATTGAGCCATGTAGGTGCAATATAAGAATGTTGTGAAGTCAATACAATTTAAAGTATTCAAAACCATGATTTTAAGCCATTCATTTCATGAATTTGTTTTATGCAGAATATGGAGATATACATTTTATTTGGACACTTTTATGAAGACAGGATTCTCAAATTGAAAAGAAGAAAAAACATGATGTTCATAGTATAAATGACTATAAGAAAATGTAATTCATATCCCTGCCAATATATACCCCAACAAAGATAACTTGTGTTATAAAATGCTTTGACACTATTTAAAACTAAAAAAAAGCATTTTGTGAAACATTAATAAAATGTTGGTCAGTTACATTTTTTAGAATATTAAATAATAAGCTTTCTTACTTTCTGATGTCAGCAACTATGATAAGATCAAAAACCTTTGAATCTTTTGTGTAAATCAAAGAATTGCCAAGATGCCATATCTCACATAACGGGTGTCAAGCATCCAAATACAATCATTCCAAGATCAAGTGTGAACTAATGCTGTAAAAATAACACCAAATTATTTTTTTAAAAATTTTCCCCATTTCCCCCTATGGAATTCCCCATCAGTGCAGTGGAAAGTATATTGACGTTCAATATAATGCATCTGGTCAATAAAACAATTGTGACCAGGAATTGACCAATCACAGCTCAGAATACACAGTGATCATAGAATAATGTATGATATTGCTGATGGGTGTATTCCCAAATCAAAGCCAAATTCTAAAATAAAACAAAACCCCTGGTTTAATGATGAATGCCAAATAGCTGTCAAGGAACACATAAAAGCATTAAAAAAATTAAATAAACGCCAACTCAATATTGTAAAATGATAATTTTATCATATGCTAGTTACATAACAAGCTGGCTGGACTTTATCTCTAACCATGCCTTGTTGTCAGCAATGTATCACGCCACGCTATCAGCATGGCGAGAATGTGACAAATAAATGACCAATTTAGAATTTGCCATGAAAGCATGAAGTCGTGTTATACTTCCCTCCAAACACCGGCCTATCATCATTTCACATGGTGGAGAAGCCAACAAGATCCGGCACAGGTGAAAAAGAAAGATGAATGAAGCAGGGAGAGATGCACCAAGCCTGAGACCTGAGGCATTCCTGCCCAAAGGTTTGATGGTGCGAGGAAAGAAATGGTCAGCAGCCATTGGGCATCGTACGAAGATTATTGTGAAATGCACACATTCAATGAAGGTGAGCAGATCTCACGATTTAAACTATGTTTATCCGGCACAGGCAGAGACTGGATCTCCGGTAAAGTGTTTGTGCTCTCTCATGAAAAGGTTACATTTGGAAAATCAGAATACAATTTTGAAATTACTGTCCAATGAATGAATGAATGAATGGTTGCTTAGAGGCACATCAACCAATAAGGTTATTCAGTGCCTAAAAGTGGTAAAAACATAAACGTTTATAAAATCAATATGATATGTAATTAATCTTAACAACACAAAAATTATCAACAAAATCCTTTCAATATATCAGTTATAGACATACGATAAATAAATAAATTCAATATAAAATACCATATTTTTTTTTTTTTTTTTTTTTTTTTTTTTTTGTATATACATATTTATTTCCAGGCATTATATGTACTAGACCACTACCAGCCACCCAGAGGGTTGGGGGTTTTATGATTTACCATTTGGTATAAACATTATTTAATACCTCATATAAGTATGAATATTTTTTAATATATTGCAGAATGAATATTTTATTTTTATATTCAGTTTTTACTAGTCTAGAGTAATTATGGAACTCATTTTTAATGTTATCCAGTAATCTTCTTTTATAAATACAGAATGCTATGATACTAACTATAATATTTCTTCTTATATACTTGTCATTGTTGTCTCTGAATCCTAAAACAATATGTTTCCATTTAATGTTAATATTTAAAATATTGGTTATTCTATCCCAAATATTCTTATTTTCTATACAAATATATAACAGATGTTCAGTATCTTCTATTTCGTTACAATAGCCACAAAATTTGGAAACATTTACATTCCATCTACTTACATTCAATCTACAATTAACAAGTTTATGTAAAATCTTGTAATTAAATTCTCTTATTTTTGTGATTGGCATAGTCAATACCTTGTCTCTGTAAATTTCACTCCATTCTGATACAAATATCTCAGTGTCTAATATATTTTGCCAGTATTTTTCTGTATAACTTCGAACTGATTTCTTCTCAACTAAAATATCATAATAAACTTTTGATGACAGGTCATCTATGTTGTATCTCTTGTTTTTATATGTGAAATGTATATTAGTATAAATTCTCCCTGTATTAATATGAATACTACTCGTACAATTAAACCTTTTAGCAATCTTACATACATATCTCTTAACTAAAGAATACTCAGCTATCCAATCTCTTGCAGATTCTAGTTTAGTAATCATAATATTTTCAGAAATAAACTCCCCTTTTTCATCAAACAAATCTTTAACAAATACAATTCCAGATTTTATCCAATTCCTCAAATATAAACATTTGTTATTTCTCTGGAAGAATTTGTGACCCCAGATAATTTGACTTAAAAAGTCATCATTACAAATACATTCTATTTGTATATTAGATTTTGTTTCGTTAAATGCAATAAATGCTTCAATGTAAAAACATGGTATACTAGACAAGACATCAAACATTTTGATATTGTAAAAGTACATCATAATAATATGTTCAAGTCTTAAATCTAGTGTATGTAAAAAATATCTAATGATACAAGTCCATTTAGATTTCTTGTCAGCATATAATCTAGTTATCCATGCTGCTTTTAGAGATTTGATTTTACACTCCAAATCAACCATTTTTAACCCTCCATCATTATAATTGTTGATCAACACATTACGCTTTATTCTGTCTTTACTTTTCCATATAAAATTGTACATAGACCTATTAATATGTTTAATAGTATCACTACTAATTTGTAACAAATTTAAATTGTACACTAATTGAGATATAGCCAAAGACTTCAAGATCAAGGTATTTCCAAAAGTGTCAGGTCTCTTTCTTTCCACCTGTCTAAAAGCTGATCAAAATGCTCAAGCCTCTTTGTCCAATTAAGGTCATATCTTTTCTTTTCATCCCCACCAATGTATAGACCCAAACATTTGAAAGGTTCTTCAGTAAAATGTATACCCTCATAAACATCTATGAAATCTCTTTTCCTGCCAATCCATATACCTTCACTTTTTGATACATTTAATTTTAATCCGGATGCATTTGAGAACTCTGATATTACACCAATTGCCCTTTTTATAGAATCTAGATCTGATAGTATTAATGTAGTATCATCTGCATACTGTGTGAGTTTAAATTCATAACCATCTATTAGAAACCCATGTACATTTTGATCATTTCTTAGCTTTATAGCCATTATCTCGACAACAATAAAATACCATATGATGTTTCGCGGTTCTTGATAAATAGGCCAATGACCTAAGTAAACCAAAGCTCCACACTTAAAATTGAGTCCTATTTGGTTTAAAAACGATACTATCACAGAAGTATCTACAGTATCAAATAACGAATGTAAATCTTGCACATTAAAATATTGAGTCCTAATTATTTCAAAATCGATACATTCAATTAAAACATGTTTGATAGTCAAAGCCCTTTGACATCCAATACACTGAGGCTGATCTTCGCCTTTAAGAAGATAGCAGTGAGTTAAACGACTATGTCCAATTCTTATACGTGATAAAACAGACTCTTCTCTTCGGTTCATTCTAATAGCACCTTTGGTTTTACCTAAAACAGGCTTAATTTCGTGTAGTTTATTAAAAATAGCTTCTTTCCAGCGCAATTGCCATTTAGAACGTAAAAAAATCAGTAATATATTTCTTAAACTCTGTATAAGGTAAAAGCATATCTATTGGGCGCTTATCCAATGCTGCTTTGGCAGCTAGGTCAGCAGCCTCATTTCCAAGGATTCCAATATGACTGGGAATCAAGTAAAAACGAATCTCTTTATTTTCCTCAGTACAGAGTTTATGATACCGTTCAAGGATATTTAAAATAAAAGGATTTTTCCAATCCTTGGCTTTCAATGCTTGTAAACAAGACAAAGAATCAGAAAATATCAAAAATTTCCGATGTGGAGAAGTCTCCACATGATCTAAAGCAAGGTATAAAGCATGAAGTTCTGCAGAATAAATAGACGATTTATTTGGCAGACGTTCTGAATAAATATGATTGCCCTTAACAGCAGCTGCAGCAGCCTTGCCATCATCAAATGATCCATCAGTGTATATATACTGATATCCAGTGAAAATAAATTTTATTTCTTTGTATCTATTTATATAAAGGGATGGATCAGTTGAGTATTTCTTTAATTCTGAAATGGCTACATTAATATTTAAAGTTTCGGTTTACTTTCAAAAATGTCAACATAATTTGGATTAAATATAGTATCATGGGCAGGATTGTCAGTATACAATTTTGAAATTACTGTCCAGGTCAGCCCAAAAGGTGACTGCTATCTTCTAAAAAATTCACTTTCTGCTCCCAATCATGATAAGAAATGCAGAAATATGTCAGTAATTAAGGTTTTTGCTCTTTTGTGAAATGTCTGTTTTCTATGAGGGTTAAAAACAAAAAGGTAACATTTGCAAAATTACTTTTCAAATAAAATCAAATTTAGATAAATAATTATTATTGTTTTAATACTAAACTTTACCTGCAATATAAAGGAAGACAAATTATTAAAATACAGACAGTGCGTGTGTATCTCAAACCTTCCAAGGTAATATTTAAAATATGTGCATTAGTAATGTGTCAAATGCTGTCTATCTTGTCCATCATCAATCCCATTTTTCCAACAATATGTCTATCTATCCCATCAATTGAATGTGGATTGACTTACATCATCAGAACGCATATGGCTAAATGGGGCAATAATGTCATTCTCTACCTAGAATTAGTTATCAAGCACTGCATTCTAAGGTCCTTAATGTTATGTGATATATGTTATTTAAACAGACATTACACTGATGCCACCTGGTGATATTCACTTAGAGATAACACTACTATCTGATAAAGTTTGGAGAGGAGCTTTATTAATAAAGCGGAGCAAAAGGCACTCATGAAACCACATTACAGATACAGCAAACAATCATAGATACAATATCATTTAACACTCATTACAATTCAATACATCAATAACATAATAACATCACTCATTGATAATTTACTTATAGTAGAATATGAGTTACATATCATGGTAATAGCCAGATTCATTACATGTATGTGTAGTGGGTAGTAGTGGCTAAACATGAAGCTTGGCCATGCTGCTGACCGAATCTGAGATGATGCCCCCAATAGAAACGGAAACTTACTGGCTGACACATGATTATAATCTTTGCATCAAGGGCTGCATTCAGTCTCACAGTTGTAGTGTTACCCATGTTTTGTGAGTATCCGTCGTTGGGGGACGTGGACGGGGGATCGATACTCTACTCTGACTCTACTTTACTTGCTGGCTGTGATGCGGGGCACCGAACCTAGCAACCCTATCGACCCACAGGAGGTGTGAGGTTATAAGGACTGCAGACACAGGATATACACTGCACAATAGT
Source organism: Amphiduros pacificus (assembly GCA_949316495.1). Taxonomy (NCBI): domain Eukaryota; kingdom Metazoa; phylum Annelida; class Polychaeta; order Phyllodocida; family Hesionidae; genus Amphiduros; species Amphiduros pacificus. Next base: position 6,106,565 of record OX439011.1, read on the forward strand.
TACCTTTTATTCGGTGCTATGAATCATCCTTGTCTGGCTAGGCCGGCATGGCAATGAGCGAGGCATATGAACTACCCAAATGCATGATACTTATAGAGTCCCGAGAATACACAAAACACCCAAGTCTATGCAGTCACGATGCTGAGAGTCGTGGATCTTTCGTGGCAAGTGGTCGCTGTAACTCTGTTTCTCCGGTCTCCAGGTTCTGCTCTCTGAGGATCCGACGGTTGGGGGGCCCTTTTAAAGGATCACTGCGCGTCATGTGTGGGGTTTGCCTGCGTGGCTTCCTTTTGCGACACTGGATGGACTCGTCTTGCCTGCGTGGCTTCCTTTTGCGACACGGGGGTTTTGCATGGGCTCGTCTGCTTGCATGTGATCTCTCATGTCTGGTGAGACATCTCCAGGTGTGGTGGTTAAGGCGATGCATCAACCTGCACTCGTTGACTTCACACAGCACACAATCTCTATACATGATGTTCTGCCAGATACCGTGATTGTCTATGATTGTCTATATATTCTTAAGAGTCTCTGGGTAGGTAATCTATATCCTACAGTAGCATCCAAGATAGTAGTTACCATATCCACGTATAAAGTTGCATACTCTACTCTTTGGCTGATAGGGATATTCTATGTCTGATGTCTGTAGCCAGTTATCTTGGTTCTGTAGTCAGTTCTGTGAACTTTGATCATCATATTTTTTAATGCCGCCCATGTCCCACACCTTGACTTAATGTCTGTATCTGATACCACCATCCTCATCTAAATTTGATTGTATTACATTTGCTTCCTCATGATATACATGTACATTGAAAAGAAATTCTTCTAATAGGAAATATTCCTCGTTCAGGGCTGATCTAAGTGTTTTTCCCTTACATAGGGCAAACCACAAAGAGGTTTTAAATTGATAACTCCATCCACGCTGCGGAGTTCTGGTATGGTTCCCCACAGGTCAGGCATGTCATCACTCACACATATGCCCCAGCAGGTTTGAAGTTGCTGTCTGTCAGCTCTGGATGCTTGTTTTTCTCCATTTCAAGAGACTCATCCAACAAATTCTCAAAAGTGATTTCTTTACAGTACTTAGGACAAGAATGTGTTGTTATTGTTACCCACTATTGGAGAGTATCCGTCGTTGGGGGACATGGACGGGGGATCAATACTCTACCAGATAGATAGATACTCTAACCTGCTCTACTCTACCGTACTGTACTGTACCATAAGCATAGCTCGCTAACTCGCTGGCTGTGAGTTGGGGCACGGATCCTAGCTACCCTATTGTACCCTCATATAGATGACAGGCAATAAGGACTGCAGACACAGGATATACACAGTTACCTTTATTCAGTGCTGTGATTCCTCCTTGTCTGGCTAGGCCGGCATGGCAATGAGCGAGGCATGTGAACTACCCAATTGCATGATACTTATGAGACCCTATCTATACGCAAAACACCCAAGTCTATGTAGTCACGATACTGAGAGTCATGGATCTTCTGTGGCAGGTGGTCGCTGAACTCTGAACTCTGACTGAACGGTTGCTCGCCTCTTTTAAGGGACCATTCCGCGTCATCTGTGGGGGCTTGCCTACGTGGCTTCCTCGCTCGTCATCCAGATGGACTCGTCTTGCCTGCGTATCCAACATCGGCTCGTCCGTCTACACGTGGTCTCACAGAGTGGTGGTTATGGTGACTCATCAACCATCAGTATCGTTCGTTATTGTCTATGAATGTCTATATATTTCCAAGAGTCTCTGGGTGTGTATTCTATATCTTACACTATTACCATTAGATGAAGGTAGACCAGTGCGGAACTTGCGTTGTTGTCTAACACCTGTGTGGTGGTGAGTTAAGAAATACATGAGGATCTTGGCTGAGATCTGCATTGTGTCCTGACTGTTGGTTGAGGCTGCCCTGAGGGGTGGATTGAGTTTGTGAGCCTGTCAGGTATTTCCTGGACTTATATTTGATGGAAAACACTCTTTTTCCCCATATTAAATATGTAAAAAAAATGCCAGAAGGCATTAGATTTATTATATGTTCTCGCCCATACTGATCATATATCAAAATGCTCGATCCTGTACAAGATCAAGGTTGAAGACTATGCAGTTTCGTACCTCGCCTGCAGATAGTTTGGCGGAAGAGGCAGATGAACTGTCTCTTAATTATGAGAAAAACTTGCCCTCCAGTATGCTACAAAAATTGCTGCTTGTCCAGACAATCCTGCACACCATATTTAATCCAAATTATGCCGAACTTTTCGAAAGTTAACCTAATACAATACCAATCTTTGCCATTCGCATCAAAGAATCTTTACAATCTTTAAATTTAAATCCAAATCAAATAGCTAAATTTCAGTATTCAGAAACACCTCCATGGACCTATGAAACTTTAAATATTAATGTAGCATCTACATCTGCTTGGTTATTAATTCTAGTTTCAAACCTCTGTATCAATAACAAAATTCTTTCTTTCCAAATCCCAATTGACATAAAAGGAAGAGAGATTGAATCACAGTGTCTGAAATGTTATTGAGGCATGACTCAATAACATATCAGCAATAACAACAGAATGGTCAGGCTTCTTACATGAACTAGAAAGTAAATAATGCAAGTGAATGAATTTTTCTTTAGAATCTAACATCCTAACTTCCTCAGATTTTAGGCAGAACGATATAACGCGGCGCGCATTCAAGGTGGTCGGACGCACATTCATTGAGCTCTCGCTTAACATTCGATTACTCATTCAAGTTTCGATTTTCAGACTATCTATCTGCACAAATTGTATCGTAAGATCCTCGTGATCGCGCACACCTTATGAATTTGCTGTGAAACAAATATTGCCACGGAAAACTTAGGCTACATTATTTTCACAATACTGTATTCAAAATCGCAACCGCCATTGTTCAACAATCTAGCACCTACCTGTGGTCTATGTCGAAGACGGTTGCCAGTGTCAATATTTGATTTCCTTGGCGATTCATTCAAACAAGTTTGTTATTTTTTCCATGAGAATTAATTTAATAATTCTCAGACAAAGAAAATTTCTCAGGTCAAGAAATCAATACAACTTGATCTGTGACTAAAATACTCGCGCCACACTTAAACAACTCAGTCAGATTTTGAATAATCACAGGCCCAAAGCGCAGTAAACATCACCCACTCTGGCTTTGTCCCTGCTACAAGCAACAACGGAACATCGGTACTTTAGGTCAAGACAAGCCATTGCACAGATTATTTTATATTTTTAAATATCTATACAGGCTATTTTTATGATGTTGTATATGTCCTGTATCTACAACCAAAAACACGTTTTTGATATCTAAATAATTAACTCTATGGGACCCCTGGATATTATGGAAGGTGTGGATCTGAGCTCCATGACATTCTATTATTTCCCTATTGTTGAGACCCATAAGGAAATATCAACTGAGTAAGTGCGGTTTATTAAGACCTGTGTCAAGCCTAAACAGGTCCCAACCTCATCAAGGTGATTTGTCATGTGTTCTTTGTGTGCCACGGCAATCTGTGCTTACCTTCAATACTCGATCACATTTTACCAGTTATGCCACATTTGTCCACTAGATGGAGCCAACTGCGCATTTTTTTTTTATTACTCACATTTCAACTCCTTCTTGCAACTGTTATGGCGGCAAATTGCAGCAGGTCACGTGGTTGCAAGTCACATGCACAGCGTAATGCAGTTGCAGCTCCCTTTAGGTGAGAAAAAAAATTACTGCCCTGCATTAACCAACCTGCGTAGGAGCACCTTACTTCATCACTCGGAATATGTCATTATCTGCACACGGATATGTCTTGAAAGAAAATTGCATTGAAGAATTTGATCATCAAAACTTTGGGATCAGAGATGGAGGAAATCCGCGGACAAATGGTTATATAGCAATCAATGATGAAATACCAAGTTTAATAACCTCCAAGAGAATTAACGTGATAAAAGTTTCACTGAAAACGGTGTACAGTTAGATGATGGAACTACTGTTGGCAATTTGGATTTAGTTTTTTTTTGCAACAGGATTTCTTCCGGATTATTCTTACGTTGAATGTGAAGATATTCAAGGTGAACCTGAGTTTAGAGATTCATACACCTTTGATTCAGAATGTGATATTCTATTCATGATATATTCCATGTTAATATTATTTGTATGAATTGATTATTTCAGGTGAATGGATTATAAATTTGTACAAATGGACATATCCAATTAATTTGCCGAAGGCTACACTTGCAGTAATAGGCAGCAGAAAAGTGCAGGTCCCATTTCAAGCAGCCTGTGAGGTACCATGTAGATGGGCTGCCATGGTATTTGCTGGGAAATCTTAACTTCCATCCCAAGTTCATATGAGAAAGTACATTGAAAAATTGCAATCTTTTATCAAAAGAGAATGTGGTGGCAAAACAAGAGTAAGTATGCACTCAAGGAACCAAGGCAGAAGAACCTTTAATCTAGTTTTTCACAAACTTATAATAAATAAATATTGAATTTTGTGGATAACAATACAGCATTTACAAAAATGTGGATTCATAGATTTTCACAAATTTATTTCTGTTATTACTTGCAGTGTTATTTGATTCAAATACAAATCCAGACTTAGTCTAGTACTTTTTAGCATAACATCTTGATAATATTGATAATAGGTCTTTTCATATGTTTCTGATATTTGATTACCATACACTGCCCGAAAAATAAGATTTACAAAAATAAACATGTATTGTTTTTCCAGTGTAAAGACCAATGAAGATTTTTCAGCTAATAAACAATTTTGTAAATACCATTTACTTATTTACAATGCTTAACTATGTTGTATTTTACCAAATATATCAAATTGCACATATCAGTTCATAAACAATGTTGTAAAGATTGTTGAATGTCTTTACAATATTGTATTTATGTTGTTAATATCAGTATACATTCATATCACCTTTAATCAATATTATGGTTAATTGTATTTTGGACATTTTGATCATCATTATGTAAATGAGAATAGGGATTTTTTTATACATGTCACATAAAGAGCTTCACATGAAAGGACAAACAAATATGAAAAATTACTTCTATGATTAGTAGCTCTTGGAATTGCATATATGCACATATGCATACAACATTGGAAAATGTGCATTTGAGGACTTTATTTGAGGACTTAAACATTGATAAATTACTACATCAGGATATTATATATTGCATTGTAAGTGACAAGATATCTCTATTTGCATGTTCCTCAGGTTGTTCAGATACTGTTAGGACTTTTCAGAGTGAAAATATGTTCACTACAAGCCAAGATATTAGCAAATCTTGCATGGGAATTGACAAGAAATGTATAAAACATTAAAATCGCGCCTGCCGTTTTTTACACCTTTATGGTACTATTCAATATTCAGATCTCTTAGATATCTCTATTTCCATGATCCTGAGGTTGTTAAGATACTGTTAGGACTTTTCAGAGTGAAAATATATTCACTACAAGCCATGATATTAGCAAATCTTGGATGGGAAGTGACAAGAAATGAATAAAACATTAAAATCGCGCCTGCCGGTTTTTACACCTTTATGGTACTATTTAACATTCAGATCTCTTAGATATCTATATTTCCATGATCCTGAGGTTGTTTAGATACTGTTAGGACTTTTCAGAGTGAAAATATGTTCATTACAAGCAAATATATCAGCCAATGTTGGTTTGTAAGTTACATTGAGGAAGAGATCCATTTCTTGACAATTCTTGACAAATTCTGGTTGACATTTTTATTTGCTGAGTTATAAATTAGATACTGATATAAATTCAGTTGGTGTTTGGTTTTACACTGCAAACAGCATGTGAGACATGAACACATTATCCTTGTCAAAAGTTTTCCCTTTTTTCCCACTCTTGCAAATGTCCAGATGTTTGGGGTTAATCAGTCTGGGTCATCCGGTCATATAATTTATCTTCTTTCATCTGGGACAAGGGGCATTCATTCACCCCCTCATTACATCAATGGTGACCTATAAATCTTGTTTAACTTCCTGGAAAGTTTCCATTTGGCAGAAAACACTCACACAGCAGATGAGCGGGCAGGACTAGGATACTTGTGTGCCTCACTAAACATTATTTCAACACACTTGTAACACATTGAATGTTCATTTCCATACAGGAGCAGTGACAGGCTGAAACCTCTACATGCCATTTACATATCATAGTTCATTTAACAGTATGAATTTAGGCGGTAGAAAAAAGAAATATTGTTTTGCAGGGCAGTTTCGTTCAGAAAACACTACCTCCAAGAATATACTTTTTTACTGTAACAATATAATTTGATTTTACTCTGTTTCAGGACTGCATATCTCCAGGCAAGGTCAATGAGCTTTTATGAGTTTATGCACTGTTTTGACATGGGAGATGATTGAAAAGATCAAACCAACAAGGTCAAATATAATATATAATATACTTTGTCTTTTGTTTTGTTTCAGAGGTGCTAGTTTTCAGACAGGGTCAATGACAAGTCCACATACTGTTCTCACAAGGACCTTGATTTGAATGGTTACATATTATTCAATGACAACCATACATTACACAACCTTTCCTTTTGTTTTGTTTCTTATCTACTTATTTTGATGCAAGGTCATTGACAAGGAACATACTTTGATGTACAGTTTATTTTGTTTCAGGATTGCTGGTTTCAAATAAAGGTCAATGACCTTCCAACAGTTTATGCAATGTTCATACAAGGACTCAGATTAAAAGGTTCACATGTATCAAGGATTGATATACATTGCATTTTGTCTTCTTCCAGGACTGCTTGTTTTGATGCAAGGTCAATGACCTTTTTCTGTTTTGTGCACTGTTCTATCAAGGGCCTTAATCGAGAGAGTCACAAATTATTCAATATCTTATAAACTGTCATTTTGTTTCACCTTTTTTATTTTATTTTTTTGACATGAAAGGTCAATGACCTATGACCTTGGGAATTATACACGCATGCGTCGAGGTGGTCAGGCGTGTTTTTGGTGAGGACCCGAAATTTCCTCCCAAAAACGGCCCTAAATACAGTAAATCGGAAGGAAATCAGGAAAATTTTAACCTATTCTGCTTGCTATTCGCTACCCGACTCGTGCGAGAAAATTTTTCCTACAGGAAAATCGGTAGTGTGATTAAATTTGACCGACTGCTTCCAAGAATTTGAATTACACAACCGCCATTGCCTTGGCTGATCATCACAGTGGGTTTAATCTCTAGAATCTAACGATCCTTTAAGATAGCACGGTGATCTCAGCCAATAACCTTTTACTTATCTCAGCGTCCAATTTCTGATATAAGCGTAGTCGTACTTTAATCATAAAGATCTCAGTGAGTCCTAGTTATCAAACGGCTGTAACGTCAAAACAACTCCAATCTTAACAGCTCACAAGAGGTGTCAGGCAGGTAAAAACTAATTTACACAGGTAGGCCTTCTCTCTCGCTCACTGCGGCTCTGACCCTGAAGCGATCAACACAGACAGCGAATCATTAGGAAAAAATTGCAAAACTACTGGATATTAACTCTAACCACAAAACAAGACACACGTAAACTCATCGCTCACTGTTTAAAAGTCGTCTCCCTGTATTCACGGTGAGAATATCATTTTCAAAATCTTATATATAAAAGTTAGTAAAGTATTCTCGCCGTGTGACCACCAAAACGTTTTTTCAAACTGAACAAACCGGCATACTAACCGGCTCTCACCGGCAGTAACCAAACAAACCGGTATAAATCAAAAAATTAATTATAAATTCCTAGCATTTGATCATATCATAGCACTATCTGCTATCGCTACTAAATTTGACAAATTACTTTACGCACTCAAATAGTTTCAAGACATCATTGGAACGTCAAATCTCACATCATATTCCTTATTTCAAATCACACAAGAAATCACTGTGAATATCTAACTTGAGGCAAATCACCTCAAGACATACAGCATACACTATTCAATAAATCTAACTTGAGGCAATTCACCTCAAGATATACAGCATACATTATTCAAGCAATCACTTGAACATACTTGCTAGTATAATCACTTGAATTTCTTATCTGAGGCAAATCACCTCAAAAATCACAAAAAACCAAACTGTTCAACCAATCCTGAGCATTAACGTTCAAGAAATCACTTGAACACCTTACTTGAGGCAAATCACCTTAAGAAATCACAGCACGCACTGTTCAAGCAATCACTTGGACATCTAAGCTTACTTCAAATTCCTCAGTCCTAACAAATAGCGGCACGCACCGTTTGAGCAATCACTTGAACATTCACACACCAGGTGTCACCGCATTGAGATCATGAGTAAAATCAAAAACTCACCCACATCTTGTGTTGAAAATAAAATTGGAAAAATAAATACAAATTATGAAAATAAAAATGAATATTCAAAAAATACATACACCATTAAAGAAATAATAGGAGATTTCTGGTGTAGAAAAACAAAATCTAGATTCTTTAAAATCTGGTGGGCAGATTTCCCCAGATCCGCCAGTACATATGAACCGGAATCAAACATTGATCCCATTTCAGTGAAAGACTACTTAACTAAAAATAAAGCTATCAAATTGAAAAAAGGTTCTCTCATTACAAATAAAAAAGGCACTATAAATAAAAACAATGTTCTATCATTTCAGATGTCAAACAAAGGAGGAAAACGATCCGGAAAGAAGAGGAGAATGTCATCCAAAACATCTCCCACACCCCAAACACCCATTGACTGGGCGGAGGAGGTAGAAATGGCGGAAGATGATGAAGCCCCTCCATCCAGGCCGCCTACTATGAGGGTAGAGCAACATGCGCCACCCACGGTAAAACATGCCACAAATCCCGTAACGGCAATATACTCACCAATCGCTAGCACATCAAACGCACCAATCGCTAGCACATCAGAACAGATGGATGAGCTTTCACTAAGCATGGAAGAACTCATGAACATGCTTTCTGAAAAATCAAACAGCTATGCAAACCTGATGATGGAAGATGCCAAAAAGGCAGAGAAGATAGCTAAGCTAGAAAACGAATTAAAGATCTTAAAGAAGTAAAAAGGAAAGTGGGAAGAGGAAAAGAAGGAGTTGGAAAAAAAGAACAATAATATTGACGTTAAACTAAAGTACGAGACATCAAAGAGTAACCGCTTTGAACTTAAAATGGCTGAACTCAATTCACTCATAACAAAGAAAAATGAACATGTAACCATTCTAGAAAACAAAAATAAAGAAAATGACCTTAAAATCTCCTCCCTGGCCGAAAACCCTCAAAAACCAACCAATACCCCGCAACATAAGGATAGAGCCAAGGATAGTATTCTGGTAGTGGCAGACTTAGTACATCATGCCATGTTCAATGAACACCAAGAAAAATGGAAGTGGGATTTTGAGGGAGAAGTACAGGGGATAGATGACCTCACTAGGCTTTCAAAGCTCTCATCATTTACAAGAAAGCTGAACAGCTACTCTGCCCTCATCATCTGCCTTGGGTTAGCTGATATTGAAGCGGGAATAAATGGATTGACCTTATTGTCTAAGGTAAAGAGGTCAATTTACAAAGTCGCCAAAGCATGCACCTGCCAAATATATCTATGCCAACTAATGCCAATATCAATCACTTGTGCAAATGAAATGATCATCTCGCATACAATCTTCAACCATCATCTTAAGAAACTTGAAACACATCATGAAACCGGCCAGCTCAGAATAATACCAAACCCATCAACCATCACAAATCCTCTGATCGAAGACATCGTAACATCAGCAAGCAACCATGCCCTACGTGAACAAGCAAAGATTGACTGGATGGATAACATCAACTCCATCAACACACCATCCAACAAACATTTTGATAGTCTGCAGGAATACAGGGGTGAGACGGAGGAACGACTCCCATCCTCCGATGATGAAATCATCATTGAAGCTAAAATGATGGATGATGCTGGCCCAGAAATAGACTTCAATGATAAGGACTACTCTGGGGAAACTGTCACCACTCTGATCCCGGAAAACACGGCAAAACCATTAGAAAAATGGCGAGTGATTCCGGTGCTCACCTACAAAAAATTAGTGGAGAAAAGGGACATGATGATCAGATTATGATTACCGGTACTCCTATCGCGATTGCAAAGGCCATTGTAGCCATCAGAAGGGTCCTAAATGAACTAACTGATGGTGAGCTGTCAGCCCCTGATAAAAGGGACCGGTGCATCTATTTCCAACAAGGAAAATGCAGGAATGGCAACAAATGCCAATATCTCCATAGTGAACCAACAAACATGCAAACTTCGAAGTACAAAAACAGGGATCCACGCACAGCAGCCCCTCGCAGTCCACCAAAGATTTACAACATCAAACGTACAAAGAAATTTTGACATTCAAATCCTGGATGGAGGAAATCCATAACAAATAAATGTAAATTATGTGCAACAGTAACAGCAAATAAAATGTGTATCAGAGTATTTGAACAAAATCTGAAATACCTTGTTAATCTGATGAAATGTAAAATAAAGTTGCTCGAACACCTTGATAGCATCTCCAGTCTCAGGTTTTTATTTCCTTGCAAGTGCAACGCTAAAGTAAAAAATCTGAATATAATTATCACGGTTAAATGTAAGATTAGACCTATTGAATTAAATAAAATAGTTTTGTTCAAACCCTTTATTGTAATTAAAAAAATAGAAAAAGTACGGATACTAGAAATAAAAAATCAATATATAATATCTCTTCATCCAGGACTAAATTCTAACACAGAGATCAGAAGTAAAGTGAACCATTATTACGATTTTACTATGTCAACAAACAAATTTACTACGACACCACAACTTTACTACAAATTATCTATAAATAGCACACGATACGCTAAAAATAACCATGAAACACGTGACTATGGCCATGTCAGGCACACTCTTAATGAAACCTCAAACTTCAAACACCAGTATATATGTAAAAATAGATACCGTAACTCCAAATCACAATGCGTCAATTGTCCACGTGGTCATTTTGGATACGCCCACATATCGGACGTCACGATCCAAGATAAAACCAGATCGGCACTTACAGTAAAATCACACACTATATCAAAACAAATTGAACCTGAAATCAATGCTAACACGCATAATATGGAATTACAAACACCAAACTCCACAAATTCGACCTCATTTATTACTTATGACAGTTTAGATTCCCGAATCGACACTACAGAGGCCACGCCCACCTCATCAGTGATTCGCTGCCCCGCAGAGCAAGAACATTATTGTCTGGGGATACCCCCATTGATAATTCCATCAATGAACCGAGACGACGGGATTCCCACAGTTCTCACGAATCTTAATTCTGCAATAAATGACTCAAATAATAGAACAACTACAGAAAAACCAAATAAAAAGAAATTTCCAAACAAACTATCGTACATTAATATCGGATCCTGCAACACACAAAGCATCAAACATAAAATCCTATTAATTAAAGATTATATCAAAGAAAACAATATACATGCGCTCTTTATCACAGAAACATGGCTAAATGAGAATGAAGATGAACGTATAAAGAACGAATTGGAAAAAGGGGGTTTCAAGTTTCATTCCTTCCCCAGAGTAGGACGTACCGGAGGGGGGCTAGGACTCCTTCACCGGATTGAAATCCCCTTTAAGACCAATAGGTTAAATCCCCCGAAACTCAATACCATGGAGATAATGGAATCCTCATTACATATTAGAAGTAAACATATAACCATTGTCACCATTTATAGACCAGAGCCATCTGGTGGAAACATGTATACCTATTCACAATTCTATGAAGAGTTCACACAATTGGTTGCGCACTATGGTTCATTCAACCATGAAGTCCTTTTCTTAGGGGACTACAATTTTCACATGAACAAGCCAGGTAAACCAGATGTAGTGAAATTTAGTGATATATTATCCACATTTGACATGACCCAATGGGTAAATGAGTCCACACATAAACTTGGTAACACCCTAGATTTAATCATCACTTTTAAAAATAACAAATACCTAACGGGTCATAAAGTGGATGAATACATATCTGACCACAAAATGATTCTTATTAATTTAGACATAAATCCACCAAAATCTATGAAAAAATCTATTTGTTACAGAAACTTTAAAAACATGAATATAAATTCACTTAAGGATGACATTAAATCGATCCTCCAAACTGATACAAACTGGAAAAATCTCTCACTAGAAAAACTAGTTGACTTCTATGATACAAAATTGACCTCTGTCTTAGACAAACATGCTCCTATAAAATCAGCCCTGGTGACAAACCGCAAGACTGTCCCCTGGATGAATGAGCATATAATAAAAGAACGATCTCTCAAGAGAAGACTTGAGAGAAAAATGAATAAGTCTGGGTTGCAAATTGATAAGGAACTCTACAAGGCAAAGAAAAATAAATATAATGCTCTGCTCAAATCATCACAATCTGAATATTTCGCCAAACTGGTGCAGGAAAATAAAAATGACCCAAAGAAACTCTTTAAGGCCATTGATAAGGCTATGCACAAACCTAGGGAAGTCCCTATGCCCCCGTCAAATGATGACACTCAACAGGCAAATAAATTCAATAATTTTTTTCTGGAAAAAATTGATTTAATTAGACTCAACATAGATGCGACACCTATTGGCAACCCCCCACAACCAGATGTCGCCACATACGATCAAGAAAATGTCAACTCAGTAATACTGAACAGTTTCATGCCACTTACCTCAGAAGATGTCAGGAAGCTGATCAAGAAGGCGGCTAAAAAGTCTTGTGAGCTGGACCCACTTCCAGCCTGGCTGCTGCATGACCTCATGGATGTGCTTCTCCCTATAATTACTGTCATCATAAATAAATCAATATCGGATGCAGAAATGTCTGAAATTATGAAAATAGCAATTATCAAACCACTCCTGAAAAAGCTCAGTCTAGAATTGATAGAAAAAAATTACAGACCAGTATCAAATCTCAATTATATCTCAAAACTCACAGAAAGAGCCGTATCTGAACAACTAATATCACACTTAGTCACAAACAAACTAACTGACACCTTCCAATCTGCATACAAGGAGTTTCATAGTACAGAAACAGCATTATTAAGAGTCCAAAATGATATTCTATTAAGTCTAGACGAAAAGAACTCAGTCATATTACTCTTACTTGACCTATCTGCGGCTTTTGATACTTTTGATCATGATATACTATTCAATAGACTACAGGACAGATGTAATGTCAAAGGCCATGCAGGGGTAGTGATCACTACCCCATTATTTTAAATAACCATTTTCCTCCACCAGATGAAAGAATCCCCAAGTGGAAATTTCATAAAGCCGATTGGGCAAAATTTCAAACATCCTGTTTCAGTAGAATAACTCCAGAACTTTTTAACAATGTAGATGATCCTCTTCAAGTTTTTACAGATACATTGTATGATATTGCTGATGGGTGTATTCCCAAATCAAAGCCAAATTCTAAAATTAAAGAAAAACCCTGGTTTAATGATGAGTGCAAAAAAGCTGTCAAGGAGCGCAAAAAAGCTCTGAAAAAATTTAATCGACAGCCAACTCAATATAATTTGCACCAATTTCGAGTAAAAAGAGCTAAAGCCCGTTATATTATTAAAATAAGCAAAAGAAAAAGTTGGAAGGAATATGTTTCCAAATTAAATACGCGTACACCGATTAAAAAATGCTGGGATATGGTGCGTAAAATTTTGGGGAAGGGAGGTGGAGCAAGGATCAAACATCTAACTCATAATGGCCAATTAATTACAAATCCCACTGAAATAGGTAACACAATAGGTCAAACAATTTCCAAGAATTCCTCATCCAATAATTATTCTGCAAAATTTCAACAAATAAAAAATAGAAAAGAAAGAATCCAACTAAATTTTATATCTCATAACTTGGAACAATATAATAAATCATTTACAATAGAAGATTTGAAACTTGCTTTGGATAAATCTCATGATACCGCTCCTGGGCCTGATCAAATTCACTACCAAATCCTTAAACACCTCCCTGATCAATCACTTGGGCATCTTTTAAATATTTTTAATAACATTTGGGAAAGAGGTGATTTTCCTCCTTCATGGAGTGAAGCCACTATTATTCCCATTCCTAAGCCTGGCAAAGACTCCTCAGATTCAAATAATTATCGCCCCATTGCTTTAACCAGTTGTATTTGTAAAACAATGGAGCGAATGATTAATGAGCGTTTAGTTTGGTTTTTAGAAACTGCAGCTTATATTTCTGTTGCACAGAGTGGCTTTAGAAAAACTTGAAGTACCATTGACCACCTGGTACGTTTAGAGACATTTATAAGAGAGGGTTTTTTAAAAGGTGAGCATGTGGTTAGCATTTTCTTTGATTTAGAGAAATCGTACGATACTACATGGAAATTTGGAATAATGAGCGATTTATATGATATGGGATTAAGGGGTCGTTTACCCCTTTTTATTCAAAATTTTTTGTCAAATAGACAATTCAGGGTCCGAGTTGGTTCATCACTTTCTGATGCTTTTGATCAGGAAATGGGTGTTCCACAGGGAAGCATATTATCAGTCACCCTTTTTATTAATATTAAAATTAACAGCATTGTGGATTGTATGAGGCCTGGAGCAGATTGCTCACTTTTTGTTGATGATTTCAACTTAAGCTACAGGTCCACAAGCATGCATACAATAGAACGACAGCTCCAACAACACTTAAATAGATTACAAGAATGGGCTGATCATAAAGGATTTAAGTTTTCTGTGTGTATGCACTTTTGTAAAAAATGGAAGGTTCACCCAGATCCTGATCTTTATTTAGGCCAAACTCGGATACCTGTTGTCGAAGAAACCAAGTTTCTTGGACTTATTCTTGACAGGAAATTATCTTTTATTCCTCACATTAAATACGTTAAAAAGAAATGCCAGAAGGCATTAGATTTATTACGGGTTCTTGCCCATACCGATTGGGGAGGGGACCGCAATATTTTATTGCAATTATACAGAGCGCTGGTACGTTCTAAGCTTGATTATGGGTGTATGATATATGGATCAGTACGCCCATCTTATATTAAAATGCTTGATCCTATACAAAATCAAGGTTTAAGATTATGCCTTGGTGCGTTTCGTACATCACCTGCAGATAGCTTGGCAATTGAGGCAGATGAACTGCCTCTTGATTTAAGAAGAGAAAAGCTTGCCCTTCAGTATGCTGCAAAAATTGCAGCTTGTCCAGACAATCCTGCACATGATATTATATTCAATCCAAATTATGTTGATATTTTTGAAAATAAACCAAATACAATACCAACCTTTGGCATTCGCATCAAGGAATCTTTACAATCTTTAGATTTAAATCCGAATCAAATAGCTAAATTTCAATAACCAGAAACACCTCCATGGACCTATGAAACTTTAAATATTAATTTAGCCATGACGGAATTAAAGAAATACTCAACCGATCCATCCCTGTATATAAATAGATATAATGAAATAAAATCTATCTTCACTGGATATCAGTGTATATACACTGATGGATCGTTTGATGATGACAAGGCTGCTGCAGCTGCTGTTAAGGGCAATCATATTTATTCAGAACGTCTGCCAAATAAATCATCTATTTATTCTGTAGAACTTCATGCTTTATACCTAGCTTTAGATCATGTGGAGACTTCTCCACATCGGAAATTTTAAATATTTTCTGATTCTTTGTCTTGTTTACAAGCATTAAAAGCCAAGGATTGGAAAAATCCATTTATTTTAAATATCCTTGAACGGTATCATAAACTCTGTACTGAGGAAAATAAAGAGATTCGTTTTTACTGGATTCCCAGTCATATTGGAATCCTTGGAAATGAGGCTGCGGACCAAGCTGCCAAGGCAGCATTGGATAAGCGGCCAATAAATATGTTTATACCTTATACAGAATTTAAGAAATATATTACTGTTTTTTTACGTTCTAAATGGCAATCACTCTGGAACGAAGCTATTTTTAATAAACTACATGAAATTAAGCCCGTTCTAGGTAAAACTAAAGGTGCTATTAGAATTAACCGTAGAGAAGAGTCAGTTTTAACCCGTATAAGAATATGTCATAGTCATTTGACGCACTGTTATCTGCTTTAAGGTGAAGATCAACCGGAATGTATTGGTTGTCAAAGGGCTTTGACTATTAAACATATTTTAATTGAGTGTATTGTAGTATATCGGCCTGGCAACAAGCAGGCAAGATCTCCCTGCATGCTTGTTGCTAGGGTGGTTGCTATGGAAACCAGCAGCACTCTCACTGCCTGTAATATAGTATCAATAAATGTGCAGCCACTCCGTTGCTCGAGAGAGTTGGAGATTGGTGCTAGACCAGAACTGTATGCATCATGTTTTCCCTCTCACACCACAATCATATACTCTGTATCGGGGAATAAGATCATGGCAAAGCCCGATATAACATGGTGGAGACATCCTCCAAAGATCCTGTGCAATGTGGATTAAATATTTGACATCAGTGGGATGAAACAGAACAGTTAACTGAAAATGGCTCCCACAGCAGATGAGTTGCTACCAGACAAGTTTTCTGGCAAGAAATCTGAAGATGAAAATGCCAGGGCTCATTTACTTGAAGTGGAAGTATATATTGATCATCAAGAGGCAGACACCGATGATGACAAGAAGAAACTATTTAAGAGGACACTGAAAGAGGATGCTCTGATCTGGTTTACCCATTTGGCGGGTGACACATCCTGGAAAGATTCTAAAAAAGGATTTCTCAAAAGCTTTGATAAACACCAAAGCAGAGATGCCAAGCTCAATACATTGCTTAACTTGAAGCTGAAATCTGATGGACATGTAGATGCCCTTGCTCGCAAAATAAAGACTCTCTGCAAGGACCTGAACATCATAGACCACAGAGAACACTTTGATTATTTCAAAAGAGCAATGCCAATGGATATGAGAAAATTTATTCTGGCCAGTGGTTGTGACACTATGGATCAAGCTGCAGAGAAAGCCCAAGTGTACATGGACCTGACAGCTAGTGAGGAGAAACAAGTATCATTTGAATTTGCCAGCCTACAGTTAGAAGAGACTGTTACCTGTGATTACTGTAAGGGAGACCACAGCTATAATGATTGCAGTTCCCTAAGAGAAGACCTTAAGTCCAGAAAGGTCACCATCGAGAGGACACGTGACAGAAGACCAAGATCACCCTCCTACTCCAGAAGCGGTTCAATGAGCAGGGACAGACCAAGAAATGGGTATAACTCTCAAAGCCGAGACCATGGACAAAACTACGATTCACCAAGTCAAGACCGGAGGAGACGGTATGAGTCACCAAGCAGAGACCGCTATGACTCCCGTGACGAGTATGATGGGAGATATGAGAGACGTCGCAGTTGGTCAACAGATCGCAGACAGGACCGATACAGGTCTGGGTCACGCTCAGATGATCGCAGCCGTGGACCGAGCCGTGGACGACCATGGAACAGAGGCGGACGTCATCGCTTCAATGGCAGAGGCCAATCATATTGGAGACGTGGAAGAGGACGTCAAAGCTACTGTGCCTGTGCTTGCAACAATGGTGAGGCGATGGTTTGTAATGCCAACTCTGGTACAAGACCAAGAGCAAACCAAGCGGGAAGATGCTGCCATGAAAACCATGGAAATCAACAGGATTTTCAGAATGCCACCCCCAATTAAACGCCACAATTGGAGGTGCACTGAAAGAAGACCCCAAAAGACTGAAGAAGACCAAACCAAAGTACAAGAATAAGAAGAAGGTATGTGCATATAAGACTATCAAGAAAAAGATCCAAACCAACAACATATCCCAAGGACAATGCATGACAGCCCAAAGCTTTGAAGATCTAAAACAAGGCAAGTACATTGAATCTGAAGATCTCCAGAAGGATGAGGTAACTATTCATCTCCATGATACCAGCATGGTTCTAGGCAAATTGCCAGATAAAAAGAACATTTTGATTGTTGCAGATTCAGGTGCTACTCATTGTCTACTTTCTATAACAGCTGTTAACAACAGCAAATATTTGTCATCATTACCTAAGCAGACACCACCTAATATTACCCTGAACACTGCTAGTGGTACACAAATAAGTCCTATGTACTGTTTAACCATAGAATTGAGTATGCAAGGTCACAAATTTCAGTTCTTGTGTTTAGTGGTTAACAACTTTGGTTATGTGGACATGTTACTAGGACAGAGAGCTTTGTCTGATATCAAGGCATGCATTGATTTGGAAAGGAATGTGCTTAAGTTGAAACACAAATCATTTTTGGTCAAGCCAATGGCAAAAGTTTGTTTACAACCTAATGAGAAAAAGGTACTCATGGTAAAAAGTCTATTGCCAAGACACTGTAGAAATAGTGCATTTGTGGTGAAAAGCAACAAGTTCCTATCCAGGTTAACTGCAGATCATTGCATGGTACAATTTAGGAATGGTATAGGTGCAGTGGAATTACAGAATTTCACAAATAAACCAGTGAAATTTGATCCTACAAAATTTGTTGGTACTATAGATCTGAGTCTTAACAATGAGTGTTACCAAACATTACATCATGTTCATATGGAAAACGATTCTACTTGCTTGTGTTGCAGACCATCTGCAATGTGTGAGAACAGCTATATTGTTAACAATGACTGTAGTAGCATGAATGACACAAATGAGTTTTCATATCACACAGGTGTAACGAAACCTGATACATCACATACTTCTGAAATATACCAAACAAAAAGGAAAACTTATCCATTTTTAGAACCAGAAGATCCAAAACTATCCATGACTGATGAAGAAATTATTAGGCAAGAAATTGATTTAGATACAAACTGCATTTTGGATGACAAAGAAAAAGATGAATTTTATAAAATGTTAGACACACACAAAAAAAGCATTTTCACTTCATGGTGAACCTGGAAATTGCCAAGATTTATCAGTAAAATTCAAGTTGAAGGATGACTCAGGTTTCTATATTAGACCTTATATTCTTACTTCAGATCAAAAAGATATTGTGGACAAAGAACTCAAAAAGCTACAGCAAATGGATATCATAGGGTATGGAAGAAGCCAATATCTTAGTCCTATTTTGGTACACAAAAAACCTAATGTGGCAGGTAAACCACCAAATTACCGCGTTTTGGCTGATTTTCGACATCTGAACAGTTTGATTGACAAACAAAACTATCCGTTTGTATTGTTTAGAGAAATATGCCAATCTATTGGTGAAAATTCTTCACAGTATTTCTCAGTCATTGACCTGAAACAAGCATTTTTCAGTCTGAAAATACATCCTGATTGTCAGAAGTACACATGCATTGGAAGCTATTTTGGTGGAACAACATATTGCTTCAAAAGATTAGCTCAGGGTTTGTGTATTAGTCCTGCAGTATTCCAAGACTACATGGATAAAGTATTGAGAACAATACCAGAACACAGAAAGTTCATTGTTAATCTTATGGACGATCTTTTGATTCACTCTAGTGATCTGAAATCTCATCACACAAATGTTCAAGCCGTTTTGGAAGCACTCGAGAAATTTGGTCTCAAAATTAGCCCACAAAAATGTCAATTTTTCAGGAAATCAGTCAAATACCTTGGTTACATCATAAAGGTCATTGACGGCATTCCTCACATTGAAACATTGAAATCAAGAACAGAGGCTATTCAAAAACTGCCAGCTCCAAAAACATTAAGAGCTTGTCAAAGTTTCATTGGTTGTGTCAATTATCTATCCAGTTTCTTACCAAAATTACAGGAATTGCTTATACCAATCAGGCAATGTATGAAAAAGACCGACAATGAAAATGATGAAAACAAAGAAATGCCACAATCGGAATATCGACCGAATCGGAAAAAGGCGAAAAAATCGCGAGTTATTGTTTGGACAAATGAATGCCAACATGCTTTTGAGAACATAAAAGCATTGTTATCGGCACCACCTATCCTTGCATTGCCAAAGAAAGAAGGTAAGTACATTCTATACTGTGATTCTAGCAAAAAATGTACAGGCTCAAGCTTATTTCAGAAGCATGGCACAAAGGAAAGGTTGATAGGTTACTATTCAAAAAGATTCCATAATGCAGTGGAAAGGTACTCAAGTTCTGAGATAGAGTTCTATGGAATGGCTCAGTGTATCAAGGCATACAAATATCTGCTAAAAAATGTTCACTTTGAGGTACGTGTGGATCATGCAGCACTTGTCCATATTTGGAAGTCTAAAAAACAACCGCCAACAAGAAGAATAAGCAAGTTGGTGGTAGAGCTACTTCAATACAGCTTTGATGTTAGCTATGTTAAAGGCAAATCTATGCACATCAGTGACATGTTAAGTCGATTTTCAGACATGTCTCAAGATCCACTGGATGACAACCCTATTGGAATGTTGTCACATAGCTCAGAACATTCATGTGACATTGAATCTGTCATTAATAACATACCTGAGGCTGACAGAGATACATTCTTGTATAATTCTGCTATTGCTTTGCCAGCAACAGAAGGAAGCAGACCAGTTACTAGAAGATTTGCAAAGGACAAAAAGTTAACTTTACAAAAGCCATTAGATTTTGGTAAAAACAAATCTAAGGGTAAGGCAGTGACAAAGAGAAAGGCTGTAAGTACAGATACAAGGCAAAGGTCAAACAGCCCTAACACCAGAGCCAAATCACCAGCAGCCACAGAAAGGCAGCAAACAGTGACTATTAATAGGTCATTAGTGAGACCAAGCAGCAGTACTGGGAATGCAGGAAGATCCACCATCAGCCCTGCAAGAGAGATTGATGATCAACATGTGAGTAAAAATAGCTCAGTAATCCATCCTAGGCAAACACCCAGAGACCAGCAAGATATACAGAGATCTATAACAAGAGGTCAGCATGACATTGAATATGAAGATGATTACAGCGATGAAATACCACCCCACATGAAACGGGAAAACTCACCACTACTCAAGAAACTTGATAAAAACACTATCTTGAGAAGACACCTACCACGTCAAAGTGAAATTGATTCTATTTTGAAATTAATTGAAAAGAAAGTACTCACCAACTATTCTCTGAATATTGATAAAATAGAGTTGATAGAAAAGCAAAGAAAAGACCCAACATTCAAATACATCTATGAATACATAGACAAGCAATACCTGCCTGGAAACAAAAAAGCAGCAAGAAAGGTCATGACTTTGGCAGAAAATTACATCATATGTGATGGAGTCTTGTTTAGATTAGTGAGAAACAAGTCCAAACCTGACCAATTTAAGCTATCTCTAGTCATACCAGCAGAATTGTCAGAGGTAATTATATCAAAATACCATGACAGTTTGCTGAGCTCACACAATGGCATCACAAGATGTTATTTGACTGTGAGAAATCTTTTCTACATAGAAAAACTTTATGACAAGATAAAAGCTTATGTAACGTCATGTAGAGTTTGCCAAGCCAGGAAAACACCAACAATGGCATCAAAATCACCTGAATTAGAATTCAGAGTTCTAGAACACTTCTCACCTTTTTATGAAGTGTCAGCTGATTTGAAAGTCATGCCAACCAACAGGGATGGCCACAAGTACATACTTTTTGTTAGATGCTCAACAACAAGATACTTAGTAGGTGCAAGTTTGAAAGACAGACAGGCCACAACTATTGCAGAATGCATTCTTCAAAATCTGATATGCCGATTTGGAACTTTCAAAATTCTGCGTACAGATTTTGATACATGTTTCTCAAATCAAATTGTGGACTTGCTGTGTCAAGCTCTGAAAATTGAGCAGAAATTCTGCTCTGTGGAGAACCACAAATCCCTTCCGGTGGAACGTTCTATTAGGACACTAGGTGATCTCCTAGTAAGCCATCTCACTAGTAAAGGAGACAATTGGAATGCATATTTGCAGCCAACTTTGTTCGCATACAATTCCTTTGTTTCTCCTACATTGGGACACTCTCCTTATTACCTACTCTACTTGAGAGAGCCACCATCATTGCTGAACCTAGATATTAAACCATCTGAAGAGGTATCCTACAATTACCGTTTATATGTTGACAAGTTGAGAGATAAATTGAGACACATCTCACGTACTGTAGTACAACACCACAACGACATACAAAGGAAACAACAAAAGGACAAGGCATTGCCAAACACACATTCCAAACTGTACAAAGTTGGAGATCTAGTGTTTGTACTGAAACCAGATTGTACTAACTTACCACCTACCATGACCAGATCAAAGAAGATCAAATTTTCATGGTTAGGACCTTTGGTGATAAGGGAATGCCTTACTAATAGTCTGTTTCTCCTACAGACCCTACAGGGAGAAATCATTGAAAATACATTCCACTCTAATAGACTAAAACCAGGCTATATTAGAAGTGGAGATGGGAATGTTTCACAGACTATGGATCAATTGAGAGATAATAGTGCTATCAAAACAGCAAGTGAACAACTAACAGCCTATGATATATATGGTAATAGCACATCAACAAAGCAATGTAGGCTTAGGCTACACAAAGCAAGGTACCATAATGGTACACTCCAGCTAGCCTTCATGCACAACAGAAATGCAAATACATCTTTCTGGATTGATACACACGAATACCCTATACTAGAAAAGGTGCTAGAAGACAATGGCAATTGGATGAGAGGTATAAATATACAAGGTTCTATAAAGAAATTTGAGAAAAACCTATACTAATACCCTCATCGGTAATTCACAAATGCATATGTGCTGAATAGTTATTGTACTGGACACACTGCAAATAGGCCAAATACTTGCAGTATCTCAGGTAGAAACATGTTACAAATGTATGGCATATAGCAAGCCATATCCTACCAAGTAGATGAGTGTCCTAGTACAAACCTGCAATGGAACATTTTAGGGCCCACATTTATATTAGGGGTCTATAAGTTGGCGTACTACCACCATCAATCTGATCCCTATATCTGTTTTGATTGCAGCTTAAAACTATATTAGCTCTGTGAATTATCTCACATACAACACATGAAACCATGAGTAACAATTTACAGCATTATAATTGAAGGAGATTTATTGCTCAGTGGCATGGTGCTAACATGTTGCCACACAAACTGCTTCACTTGTGTGCTATGGCCAAATGTTACTCCAAACACATATTTTGTGTATAGTTTTAGTCATTATATATTACTTATATATTACTTATTATTTACTGATATATCATGTATATATATATATACATATATTATTGATTTGACTTTTAAACCAATTCATGTTAACATACTGTGCTGGACCGATTGTACACACAGTTTAGTTTGGTGTATATACCAGAGCAGTGTAAGTGAGACTTTTAAGTGGACACCTAATCTTAAGTAGCAATTTATTTGCACAACTATGTTCTGTGCCATGGATTGCAAGGAATATATCCTGCCAGATGTGCACACTAGACATTTAGAAATATTTATGTTGACTTGTACATCGCTTGTACTTAGGAAAGTTAAAATAAAGACCTCAAGCCCTTACCAATCACACTCATCATCAGCAAGAAGCACTTAGTGAAGTTCAATAGGTTCTTACAAACAATTTGTTGATACTGTATATGCAGTAAGCTATATAGTATGAAGAACAGATGCCCTAATGCCCATCAAGGCAACATAGAAAACCATTTGTTTATCAGGTGCCCACCTGGTTCAAGTCTGTGTTAGGTCCAAAGTACCATTACTATTTATCTTGGAAAACAAAATAAACTCCTACACTTTCGATTGCGGTAAGACAAGTATACAATTTGTAGGCCAAGCCCTCTATGCTCTAGGATTATCATGCCAAGGCCCTCAGTTCTTGGAGTTATCGGAGGAATCCTGAGCAGTAAAGATGTGGATGGTAAATAAAATGCCCTCTTGGTCACACAGTTGTTATCTCTGTGTCTTGCCGACTTACACCCAAGTTTTGGTATAAGTTATCAGAAAGTTGATAAAAGAGAAATTTCTTCCAAGACTTCTGTTGAGAAAGAACAACACATAATGACAAGCACAAAGTATTCAAATTTCATCATGTATGTACACACGAGACAATATGTTCTCATATATTATTATGGTTTTATTTTTCATTCACTATTTATATTGTATTTTATATGCTATTGAGTTATACACATTTGTTTGTATGTTTTACACATTTATATTTGACCACAAATAACACTCTATGATAACCAGTACAAATGTATATATCTCCATACTGTGCAAGTGTAAGGTTCTGGAGGGATAGAGTATTAGCCCAACTAGTAGATTGAAAGGTCAAGTACTATGATAACCCTACTGGGGTATGCTATATGGTTTCAGAGGGGCGCAGTATGTTATGACCCCCATGTGTGTATGTTGATATATTGTAATGAATTGAGACAGACCATTGATGCACCATGGCTCAACCCCAAATTTTCACTAGTTATGTTATGTAACACAACACATAATACTAACTCTGAGGTGAGCCAAGCAAGGTAAAAAGATATGATGGATATCATTATATATGCACTAAGTCATGTAATATTGTATTTGTATACATACACTGTTATTGTTATTTATAATTTGCTCATATATCATATAATTATATAATTTTAAATACTATGATTTCTTAACAAATCATTTATGTCTTTAAATATTTGCTTGTGTTAATGAAACATATTATATCATTATATAACTGTTAATTAGTAGACTATAAAAACCTGAAAAAGTTAGTCACAGAAGCCAGCCAAGGAATAAACATGGTTCCTTGTAATAATTGTGCATTCAATTATGTAATTAAGGTATAGAAAACCTAATGGCTCTTATATGTGACACTCTGGTTTACATATTGTTACTTTAATTTTAACCAAGGCATGTAGTATATGTTATGGACAAAACATCATTGGTTCAATAATGGTTTATTAACCACCAATATCTCACTGTATAATGTTTTGCCTAAAACCGAGGCATGTAGTATATCGGCCTGGCAACAAGCAGGCAAGATCTCCCTGCATGCTTGTTGCTAGGGTGGTTGCTATGGAAACCAGCAGCACTCTCACTGCCTGTAATATAGTATCAATAAATGTGCAGCCACTCCGTTGCTCGAGAGAGTTGGAGATTGGTGCTAGACCAGAACTGTATGCATCATGTTTTCCCTCTCACACCACAATCATATACTCTGTATCGGGGAATAAGATCATGGCAAAGCCCGATATAACAGTATCGATTTAGATATTATAAGAACTCAATATTTTAATGTACAAGATTTACATACGTTATTTGATACTGTAGATACTTCTGTGATAGTATCGTTTTTAACTCACATAGGACTTTATAATCAGTTTTAAGGGCAGAGCTTTTGTTTATTTATGTCATTGACTTATTTATCAAGAACTGCAAAACATCATACTGATAAAGTCTTTTAAACAAATTATACATATTTATTATATTTGATTGATATTATATAAATGCTGTTCACAGTTGATAAATTCTTGTGTTATCTACATATTGTATTAACATTTACATTTTGTTTTTAGTCAATATTACGTTTCTATTTTTACTGTTTTGGCACTTTATTGTGTCAATGTGAAAACATTCATTCATTCATTTTTACCATTTTAGGCACTAAATAACCTTAGTGGTTGATGGGCCTCTAAGCACCATTCATTCATTCATTCATTCAAAGGCCATGCACTAAAATGGATAAAGTCATACCTACGTGACAGAAAACAATGTGTCAAAGTAGGTCTCAAGCGTTCCACTCTTAAGCCAATAAAATATGGTGTACCCCAGGGCTCTGTCCTGGGTCCTATCCTCTTCACTATATACATGTCCCCTATGGCAGACATTCTAAAGAAATATAACATGAATTATCATATTTATGCAGATGACACGCAAATTTACATCCCCATAGATCACACATCAAAAAAAAATGGAGAATTAAGCAAAATTAAACTTGAAAAATGTGTGGATGAGGTCAGAGCTTTTCTGATACCAAACAAAATGAAGATAAATGATGGGAAGACCGAAATGCTACTCTGTACAGATAATCGTGATGTAGAGTCATACCTACCTTTATCTGTCAGAGTAGGTGATTCAAACATTTCACCATCTTCCAGTGTGATAGACTTGGGCATCACATTGGACTCAAAAATGAACCTGAAGGCTCAAGTTAGAAAAATGTGTGAAAAGGGTTACTACCATATAAGAAACCTTTCTGCTATCAGGAACTGTCTAGATGAAAAGACCGCTGTTACCCTAACTCATGCCTTCGTTACCTCTACTTTGGACTATGGTAACGGATTACTAGCTGGGCTACCGAACTCTGAAATTAAAAAACTGCAGCTGGTACAGAATGCTGCAGCTCGGGTAGTATGTAAACTTAGGAAATTTGATCATATATCCAATAAATTGAAGGAACTGCATTGGCTTCCAGTTCTAGCGCGAATAAAATTTAAAATTCTATTAATGACCTGGAAAGCCCTTAATGGTAAGGCACCCCCTTACTTACGTGACCTCTTACATGTGAAACAGGGTGAACGTAATCTTAGATCAAATGATGGTACGTATTTATGCGTACCAAAAATGCGCTTGAAGACTGTGGGCGATAGAGCGTTCTCTGCGATTGGCCCCAGACTCTGGAATGCGTTACCAAATAACATTAGATTAAGTACTACAGTCGACTCTTTTAAGAGTAGACTCAAAACTCACCTTTTCAGAACACACGTTCTGAATATAGCGCTATGAACAGTTCCGACTGGTATCAGCGCGATATAAATCTTATTATTATTATTATTTTATTATTATTATTATCACTCTTCTTTGCACTAACAAAGACCTTGATTGACAAGGTCTTATAAAATTCAATGATACCAACTGCTGAAAAAGGTTCTTGATTGAACAGATGACACACAATTCAATAATATGATGTGCCTTGTCCTGTTTCACTATTGATTATTCCCATGTTAGGGCATTGACCTTTTTTTATGTAAATAAACTTTTGCTGTTTGTGCATTATTATAATAAGGGCCCTGGTTGAAAAGGTCACAACCTATCCAAGGATAAATATCTTGATTTTAATTATGTTTCAGGGCTGCTTATTTTCAGGCAAGGTCATTGATCTTTTACAAGTAATGATACAGCTCTAACAAATATAGTTTCAGGATATTTATGTTTTGTAGTAAGGCTCCTTGTTTCCTTTCAAGGACAATGAACCTGTATTTTAGAAAAGTTTTGTGCAGAAATGGTCAATGACCTTTTGCCATCTTTGGAAATGTCTTTCAAATGTGTATGTTAATCTTATTTCTATAAATTATTTTCATTTCAGACAGATTGTTTCAGCAATTTTATTTCAATGACCTTTTTAATTGTTATTTTCCTAACAATGGCCATCAGTGCAAAAATCCAAATGCCCTTTATTATCAATTATCCAAATGCCCTGAGGTATAACCTTCAAATAAAGATCTCTC
Organism: Amphiduros pacificus; assembly: GCA_949316495.1. Taxonomy (NCBI): domain Eukaryota; kingdom Metazoa; phylum Annelida; class Polychaeta; order Phyllodocida; family Hesionidae; genus Amphiduros; species Amphiduros pacificus. Next base: position 6,133,986 of record OX439011.1, read on the forward strand.
TTGTAAATATGCTGTCTTTATATATAAGCATCTTAGCTAAATATTGTAAATGTCCAAATAATACATTTAAGCATATTTTGTGTCCAAGTAAAGATCATATTTGACAAGCTTTTCACATGCATCTTGTTCATCTTTACATGCATATAGTATCTTGTATTTGTCTTGTTTATTTGAAATTTAACATCTTTTCTGATTTTGTAAAGATCAAGTAAAGATCATATTTGACAAGCTTTTCACATGCATCTTGTTCATCTTTACAAGCATATATTATCTTGTATTTGTCTTGTTTATTTGAAATTTAACATCTTTTCTGATTTTGTAAAGGCTTGCAAATTCCGGTCTTTACTGATGCATACATTAAAGGTCTTGTAAATTGCCAATTTACAGTTTGTAAATATGTCTGAAAGGTCATGTTAATTTCAAATTTACTTCAACAATATATACATATTGGCCTCTTGTAAATCTAATTTTTCACGCAGTGATAAATGAGCAACACAATATTATTTGTGTTCCTCTTGTAGGTGTTTGCCAGACATCTTGCAGCAGAGATTGCCACAGAGTGTGGTTTTGCACCCTGCTTTTGGAAAATACTCCAAAAGGATCCGCTTTTGGCCTTGAAGGTATATCTGGGGAGCGAGCTTCCCGTTCACTACCGTCTTATTGGACCTGGTTCAAAACCAGAAGCGTGGATTATGGCCCATGATGCTTATGATAGATTAGTCTTAGAATTGCGTAAAAGCAATATTAGGATTACTGTCAAATTTGGTTTAAAGCTAATAATGCTTGTATTAGGTCTTACCGTTTTGTACTACTTCACAATGAGCTTTAATGAAATTAGCCATTTGGGCACATTCATTCACAGATAGGGGCCCCATTAAAATATGTGTGGGAAAGTTTCACATGGTTCTTATACCAAATACCAAAATGGGTAGATCTTCATATAATATTACATATTGTCTATATATTTAAATATAGATATGAACTTTCAATACCAGAAATAGCATTTTCTTATTAATTTTATTTAGTGAAAAAGTGGACTGGAGGAATTGATACAATGTATAACTGACTTCAAAAATCACTCTAATTGCACTTTTTCACTGGTGTTTATATCTCGGGATGATTCATATCATATATAGTCTAAATCGTTACTGTGGCATGCTCTATACAATAGTTAGTAAAAACAACAATAAAACATTTGTACAGCGCAGACACCAAGCAAAGCTTGCTCGTAGTGATTTAATGTTGCTACAGTTTATCTAAATCAATTTCAGCATTGTAGAAATTTTTAAATAAAATATTTTTAAGGACTCCCTGAACACATTAATGTGTTCACACTTTTTAATATGAATAAGAATCTCATTCCATAGTTTTGGGGAAGCATATCGGAAGGCTCATTTTACGTACCATTTAGTTCGAATATGTTGACAACTTAAACTTGTTGACAACTGTACCTTTTGGACAATTTTACCACAGTTTTATTTAGTGTGGATACACAAAAATCAGCATGGATATCTTTAAATGTAGATAGATTCCAATGGCATACTTTGGATTGTGAAAGGATATAATATTGCTCACACTCAGGAAATTTTCCATTCTGAGACATACAGGTGAGCCAAAGTTAGCCAAGCATAAACAACAGCCATATTGGTGGTGTGGGGAGAGAGAGAGGCAGGATCAGTGGCGCGTGACAAGCCCCCACACTCTACCTGGCCAACTCAACTCCCAACAAGGTATTGAGATCCAGGACATTGTAACTATGTCTGGCAGTGCAGAAGAGAATAACTGCATATTGACCACAGAGGATGGGACTAAAATGGTTATATCCACTGTGTTATCATACATAAACAGTTACCTGCAGTCATGTGCCCCAGATAATGTCAAGCATGTGACTATGATCTCATTCAGTAGTGAGGTCATTCTGGAAGCCAAAAAGACTCTGTGAAAAGTTGCAGGAGATAGGAAAAAGGTCCCAGATAGAGGCCAATACCACAGACTTGATAGAGGCTCTTCAGGACTTGGACAGAAAAGATGTAAATACACGATTTGTAGCAGAGGATATAAAGAATATCCCAAAATATAACCCTGAAGAGCTAAACAATGTTGCCATCTTGAAGAGACTTGAGGCTCTTGAGAAGAACGTAGAGACTGTTAAGAGTGGTGCAAATTTTACACAAATTGAGATGGTGAAAGTTACAGATACTATGAAAGCAGTGGAGGAGACAGTTGCCACTCATGAAAAGCTAATAGAATCTATTCATGATAACCAAGATGGTTCTGGTACTGCTTCTCAGACAGAAGATAAAGTAAGGATGCTATAGTGGTTGAGGATGAGGAAGACAAGGATGAGAGTGATGGTGAGGAAGATGAGGATGAGAGTGATGGTGAACATGTTACTGATCAGCCTCCCAGGCCCAGACATGTCAGGAGTCACAGTGTGCCAACTGTGATAGATGGTTCTGGTGAAAATGCCAACCCTCCCCTTCCACTACCATTTCGAATGCCTCTTGCTGGTAGCAGATTTCCTGGGGATATGGGTGCTCGCTCAACTGGGATTATGAGCCAAGCACCTCTGTCTGCCAATCAGGCGGTCAGCGGAATCAGCAGCGAGTTGGTACTGACAGCGGGCAGCAGCGGCAGCAGCAGCGGCAGTAGCCAAAGCAGCAGCGGTTACAACAGCAAAGGCAGCATCAGCAACAGCAGCGATTCCAGCAACGTCAACCCAGATCAGCTGGGAGAGGGGATGGCCTTCTGTCAGCTGCACCGCAATCCATAGGCATGCAGCCTAGTTTACCCATTGCTAGAGGCATGTCAACCAAACCACGTGCGGGAAAATATTTCACAGTTCACAGTTCACAGTACATTTTTCAAATTTTTTTCAGAAAATATGACTTTGCGTTACATTTTAATTAAAAAACATATGACGCAATGCTTCAATTCTTTTCAAATTTTCAGGGATCACTACCAGGGGATATATATATTGCCACAAAAAATCCCAATGCAAAAAATAATTTAAAGGTGCCAAAAAAAATGTTGAAATTGGACTTTGAAAAAAAACCAATATTTTATATTCTACAGTTAAAAATAATTATGAGAGCTGTTTAAATGGTGGTGTCCTTTATAGGGATTCATCTATAGGGTCCCTAGTATCTTCCAGAATTTTTCACTAATTGAGCAATTTTTTTAAGGGGTTGAATTAGGAGGTCAAACCTGGAAAAAAATGAAAAATTCTCATGATTTTAATTGAATTTTTCACAACGATTTTTTTATATGAGGATCATTTGAATATTATTTTCCTTTTCTGGGAACCATCAATAGGGTACCAAATACCTCCCTGAATTTTTCACTAATTGAGCAATTATTTTAAGGGGTTGAATTATGAGGTCAAACTTGGAAAAAAATGAAAAAACTTTCATGATTTTAATGGATTTTTGCACAACAATTTTTTTTATATGAGGGTCAATTCAATGTTGTTTTCCTTTAAGGGGAACCATGTTTAGGGTACCAAGTACCTCCCTGAATTTTTTACTAATTGAGCAATTTTTTTAAGGGGTTGAATTAGGAGGTCAAACTTGGAAAGAAATGAAAAACTTTCATATTTTAAATGGAGTTTTGCACAACGATTTTTTATATGAGGGTCAATTCAATGTTGTTTTCCTTTTCTGGAAAACATCTATAGGGTACCAAGTACCTCCCTGAATTTTTCACTAATTGAGCAATTTTTTTAAGGGGTTGAACTAGGAGGTCAAACCTGGAAAAAAATGTAAAATTCTCCTGATTTTAATTGAAATCTGCACAACGGTTTTTTTATATGAGGGTCATTTCAATGTTGTTTTCCTTTTCAGTGAACCATCTATAGGGTACCAAGTACATCCCTTAATTGTTCACTAATTGAGCAATTTTAAGGGGTTGAATTAGGAGGTCAAACATTTTAAACAATGAAAATTTGAATGATTTGTTGCACAAATCCATTTTCTAAAATGTTTTGAAGTAAGAGTCCAAATATTAACTGCAACCTCATCATATTATATTGAATGCTTAATCCTTAATGTTGAGTGTAGTGTGCCTTTCAATAAAACATGCTAAAAAGAATCTAAAGAGCATAAAGTAAAATAATAAATATGTTGATGATAATAATGGTGATGTTTAAGCTTTCTTCAAATACATCTGAATTTTTTACCAAATACACAAATACCAAAAATGAAATATCGACTAGTAATATTTTTTGGTGAAACGATAAATATTGACATAAAAATCATAATGTTTTGTTTTATAGAATAAGATTTTAGACTGACACATTGAGTATTTTTGTCTAAAATCGTTTTGAAAACACTATGTAAATAGAAAGCAATGATGCAATTATCAACATCAAATTGCTTGTGACTAGTAATATACAATTTGTAAATTCCTAAATTATAACATAGAAATGAAACAAAGTTCTATCAGAATTTCCAGTGAGGCACTGTTATAGAACACTGTTGATTCAAGTTTAAGGTGATTATCAGGGCAAGAGTACAAAATCTTGAAATCCTTAAAAATAGGTTATAACAATGTACATATTAATGTTAAAAAATTAAGATGATTTGGAACCATTTCAGGGTAACACAGAAAATAATAGAATAGAACATCACAAAAATAAAATTAGTGCTATACATAACATTCCCAAAGGCTGCTGATGAATAAAAACAGGCAAAATTACATTTTGTGACTTGAATAATCTTGGTTTATACTAATACCATACACCAAAATGACCTCAGAGTGACCCTGACCATTGTTTATTTGATAGGAAAACAACATTGAAATGACCCTCATATAAAAAAATTGTTGTCCAAAATTCAATTAAAATCATGAAAGTTTTTCATATTTTTCCAAGTTTGACCTCCAAATTCAACCCCTTAAAAAAATTGCTCAATTAGTGAAAAATTCAGGGAGGTACTTGGTACCCTATAAATGGTTCCCTGAAAAGGAAAACCATATTGAAATGACCCTCATATAAAAAAATCGTTGTCCATAAAAAAAATTTTTTTTCAATTTTTTCAAGGTTTGACCTCCTTATTCAACCCCTTATAAAGATTGCTCAATTAGTGAAAAATTCAGGGAGGTATTTGGTACCCTATAGATGGTTCCCCGAAAAGGAAAACCATATTGAAATGACCCTCATATCAAAAAATCGTTGTGCAAAAATCCATTAAAATCATGAAAGTTTTTCATTTTTTTCCAAGTTTGACCTCCTAATTCAACCCCTTAAAAAAATTGCTCAATTAGTGAAAAATTCAGGGATGTACTTAGTACCCTATAGATGGTTCCCTGAAAAGGAAAAAAACATTAAAATGACCCTCATATCAAAAAATCGTTGTGCAAAATTCCATTAAAATCATGAGAATTTTTCATTTTTTTCCAAGTTTGACCTCCTAATTCAACCCCTTAAAAAAAGTGCTCAATTAGTGAAAAATTTAGGGAGGTACTTGGTACCTTATACATGGTTCCCTGAAAAGGAAAACCACATTGAAATGACCCTGATATAAAAAAATCGTTGTGCAAAAAACCATTAAAATAAGGAGAATTTTTCTTTTTTTTCCAAGTTTCGATCTAGTTCGATCTCTTCAGTTGGATAGGGACTGACTGCGTTATCCTGATTCTTGTTTATATAGGATTTCGTGGAGGTGATAGCACCTCTGGAGGTGCTGTTCCTTCACTCGTGGAGCCTCCAATCTGGAGGTGTACCTGGTTTTTGTGAGTTCCTGGTGGAGGTGCTGTTAAAAAAACCTTTGTTTTGAGGGCTTTGCAAGGGTTACAGATACGTTGTAAAGTATTCTACATGTGTTGTAGAATTTTCTGCAATTTTTCGGGAGGTTTTTTCGACTTTTTGTCGATTCGAAAGTGTTCGATCTCTAATCTCTAATTCTTTTGAAATCTAAGGACATTGTCCAGGATGGGGTCCAGACTGGTTCATTTATTTTACGCTGCGTACTGCCCCGGCGCGGGGTACAAATGTCCATTTTTTAAACAAATTTCTTGTTCTCTTTTCTTTCTTTTGTTATATGTACGTTTTCAATAATTAAATCGGATATTATACCTTATTTTTGTTGGGTTCTCGGCCAGTTTTTGAGCCGTTCTTTTGGGGCGTTTCTATTCCAATGTCAATTAAGAACCATGTTTGGTTTCATACAAACTCGCACAAGAAACTTTATTTGTAAAACTATGTTTTATTTTCATATTTGGTTTTTTGTTGTTTCTTGTAATATTTTACAGACTTGTTTGCATGTATGGTTGTTTTTAGGATATGGTTGACTCTGTGTCATCCAGGATCTCCTGGAGGGATTCCAGAATTGCTTCCAGTTCCTTTGGGGGGTTTTTGTTTGTGTCCCATTCAAGGCTGTCCCAGAAATCGTCAAATTTGGTCGAATCTGGGGTGCCGTTGGGAGCTTGATCTGGGGAGGATTCGCCAAAAGAGAGAGCCGCGATGGTTGTGGCTTCCTCTGCGATCACCCCTTCTCCACTTTTTTCTAAGTTATCTAAAAACAGCAGAATTAGTACCTGGTTATGAATTTAATTCAAAAACTATTTTCAACCATTCAGGGTTTCTGGGAAACCCCGACTCGTGAAGAAGTAATAGTCTATAGCGCTCGGGCTATTGTCTTTTGGACTCCCGTGTTCGTCTCGTGCAACGAAAAATCGAGTGCTGCCGGCATCTTAAGAGGTTTGATCTGTTGATCAACGTTAATGCCTAGTTGGAATATGTACTGTGCGCCGAAAATTTTTATATTATTATTATTTTGAAGCGGTTTCCGTATTTGCAGACTAGTTGCTTCGTTTTCTGGTTTGTTACCCACTAATGGAGAGTATCCGTCGTTGGGGGATGTGGACGGGGGATCAATACTCTACCAATAGATAGATACTCTACTCTACTCTACCGTACTGTACTGTACAATAAGCATAGCTCGCTAACTCGCTGGCTGTGAGTCGGGGCACGGATCCTAGCTACCCTATATACCCAGGTGAAAGTGGCAGGTAATAAGGACTGCAGACACAGGATATACACGACACAATAGTTACCTTTATTCGGTGCTGTGAATCCTCCTTGTCTGGCTAGGCCGGCATGGCAATGAGTGAGGCATGTGAACTACCCAAATGCATGATACTTATGAGATCCTATCTATACACAAAACACCCAAGTCTAAGCAGTCACGATACTGAGAGTCGTGGATCTTCTGTGGCAAGTGGTCGCTCTATCTCCGTCTGTCCCGTCTGTGCATCTCCTCAGATCCAACGGTTGCGGGCCTCTTTGAGGGATCAATCCACGTCATGTGTGGAGTTTGCCTACGTGGCTTCCTCACGCGTCACCGAATGGACTCGTCTTGCCTGCGTATCCGACATGGGCTCGTCTGCCTGCACGTGATCTCTCAGAGTGGTGGTTATGGTGACGCATCAACCATCAATAGCGTTTGTGATTGTCTATGAATGTCTATACGTTTCCAAGAGTCTCTGGATGTGTAATCTATATCCTACAATAGAACCTATTAAAAATAGTATGGTTCAGTATTTGATCGTGTAGTTTTGGCCGAAAAAGGTAGACATTGGACTAGATTGAAATCTATTTTTCAATAGTGTGTCTGCGTAAGGGTAAGAAAATAATCTCTTTATCTACCTTTTTCGTTTAAACCTGTTGGTTTAAACGTTCTCAACCTGTCTATCCATTCCAGTTCTCTAGTGACTCTAGTTTGGTTGTATGGTATTGGTTGTTTTCTTGTGTTACAGGTATATTGTTTTGGAGATTTATATTCTCGTCCAGTTACTGAGCTCTTCACAGTTTTGTGAGTTCTCCAGGAGAGGCAGAATTGGCATCTCCATGGTCTCCTGCATGATGGTGCAGAAGGTTGGTGAGTAGTAGTCACAGTTTGGTTATGGCATGCTGCTCTGACAAGCAGCATGCCATAGATATATTTTTGGGACTCAGATATATTTTTGGGGTGTCTGAATGCCACCAGAGGCTTCTCTCTACCAATAATATCAGATAAAAGTTCCATGTATGCTGTAAATAATAGAGGTCCTAGAGGAACGCCATTATTAATATTCATATTTTCAGATCTTTTTCCGTCAATTGTTACACACTGTTTCCTGTTAGCTAGATTTGATTTGAACCATTTTAGAGCAGTACCCCTGATACCACATTTTTTTCCAGTCTACCTAGCAATATATTGTGATCAATGGTATCAAATGCTGCTGATAAATCTAGTAATACCAACATCACTGTTTTACCATCATCAATATCCATTAAAATGTCATTCTGAACCCTAAGCAGTGCAGTTTCAGAACTATGAAATTATTTATATGCTGATTGAAACATACCCTGTATATCATTCCATACTAGATGACCTACAAATTGGTTAGCTACAGACCTTTCTATCAATTGTTATAAATAAGCTTGGTTTGATACTGGTCTATAATTTTTCTTGATTAACTCCAGGCCCCATTTCTTGATTAAAGGTCTCAAAATGGCCATCTTTAGGTCATCAGGCATGTTACCCATTGTAATTGATTTATTTATAATAATAAAAAAATAATAATTATAATAAAATTTATATAGCGCTGATATCAGACAAGTCTGTTCATAGCGCTTCAAGAACATAAGCTCTGAACAGTCTGTTCTTGAAAGTCGCAACCGAGCTACTACTCCTAATCACATTAGGAAGTGCATTCCAAAGTCTAGGACTGATAGAAGAGAGCTCTATCACCAATCGTTTTCAGGCAGGTCCTAGGGACCGTCAAATGCGTTCCATCGTTGGATCGTAGACCTCTCTCACCTTGTTTCACCAGGAGTAGATCACGCAAGTAAGGCTGTGCCTTACCATGTAAGGCCTTCCAGGTAAGTAGAAGAATCTTAAATTCAATTCTAGCATGGACTGGGAGCCAGTGTAGTTCTCTCAGTTTCCATGAGATGTGGTCAAATTTCTTGATTTTTCCTACTACCCTAGCTGCAGCGTTCTGTAGGTTTTGCAGCTTCTTAATACTTGATCTAAGAAGGCCAGCAAGAAGACTGTTGCCATAATCTATAGAAGATGTAACAAAGGCATGAACAAGTGTTTCAGCAGTCTTCTCGTCTGGACATTGTCTGATAGCCGCTATATTCCTGATATGGTGGGACCCTCTTTTACACATCTTCCTTATCTCTGCCTTCATGTCCATATTAGAATCAAAGGTCACTCCAAGGTCAACTACAGACTCACTTGGGTTGATGTCACAGACACCAACTGAGACCGAGGATGGCATGTTGTCAGCGGGGGTAGAAGTATATCTGTCAGCACAAATCAGCATCTCTGTTTTACCATCATTGATTTTCATTTTATTGGAAATAAAAAATGACCTGACTTCACTAATGCATGACTCCAGTCTACTAATGCTCAGGCTAGCATGTTGACTTACAGTGTGGTCAACAGGGATGTAAATCTGAGTGTCATCAGATATGGTAGCTTAGGCCATAGATATGGTAGCTTAGGCCATACTTTGCCAGGATATCAGCCAGAGGTGACATATAGATGGTAAAAAGGATTGGACCAAGGACCGATCCTTGTGGGACCCCATACCTGATTGGCATAAGGGAAGACCTGTGACAGCCTACCTTCACACATTGTGTCCTTTTTTTTAGGTATGACTTGATCCAGGCGAGTGCATGACCTTTCACCATGCATCGGTGTTCTTGTCTATCAAACAGGATTTGATTGTCAATAGTGTCAAATGCAGCCGAGAGGTCAAGTAACAGAAGTATTACTGATTTCTTCTGGTCCAGCTCACACAGGATATCGTTTTGTACCTTTAGCAATGCAGTTTCAGTGCTATGGAATTCCTTGTATGCAGACTGGAACTTATCAGTAAGACCATTCCTTACAAGATGGGGGATAAGTTGGTCAGCCACCGCCTGTTCAGTAAGTTTGGATGTATACGTTAGGTTTGAGACAGGTCTGTAATTCTTCTCAATGAGTTCCAAACCCATTTTCTTTAGTAATGGGGCTATAATAGCAACTTTCATATCATCAGGGACAGTTGTCTCTGTTAGTGATTTATTGATGATGGCAGTGATTATAGGCAATAAGTCACCAATAAGTTCATGCAGCAGCCAGGTGGGTAAAGGGTCAAGCTCACATGACTTGTTTGCAGACTTTTTAATGAGTTTTCGCACCTCACACTCTGTCAAAGGCCTGAAGCAATCAAGTAGTGAGGTTGAGTTAGAGGTGAGTTATAACTGCATTGTCTACAGTGTCTTCCCCTGGTGAGTAAAGGTATGCTGTGTCGCCACCTGGTGGATAATAACCATGTGTTGATAATTGATCCATGTCATTGCGTGTTAAATTTCTCAGCCTGTATGAGGTCACTATCAGCCTTAGGCATAGGGGTATCCTCAGCCTTATGCATGACTTTATCAATGACTCTGAAAAGTTTTTTAGGGTCATTTTTATTTTCATGGACTAGGTCTGAAAAATATGTTGTTTGGGATGATTTAAGTAGACAATTATACTTATTCTTTTGAATATTATACAATTGCTTATCCACATGCAATCTAGATTTGTTCATTTTGCTCTCAAGTCTTCTCTTGAGAGATCTCTCAGATTTGATATGGTCACTAATCCAGGGCACTGGCTTGCGAAGGGAAACGCTAGCATGCCTCACAGGAGCATGTTTATCCATCAGTGCAGTCAGATTCTTGTCATAGTAATCCACCATGTCACTAATGGATAGTTTACTCCAGCCAGAGGTGCTATCAGTCAGTAGTCTAATGTTATCTCTAAGTGATTGCAGATCAATACCCCTATATTTTCTATAACTGATAGATTTTTTAGGGGGTTTAGGGGGTTTAATATCTAGCCATAATTTGATACATTTATGGTCAGATATGTATTCATCAACTTCATGACCCATGAATTTGCTATTGCCATTAAAGGTGATCACTAAGTCAAGTGTGTTGCCAAGTTTATGAGTTGGTTCAGTGACCCATTGGGTCATGTCAAAGGTTGACAAGATGTCCATGAACTTGACAACATCAGGTTTTCCTGGCTTATTAACATGAAAATTATAATCACCAAGAAAAATCACTTCATGTTTAAAAGAGCCATGGTGTGCTACTAGTTGTGAAAATTCATTATAGAACTCAGAGTAGGTGTACCTATTCCAGTCAGAGGGCTCTGGTCTATATATGGTCACTAAGGTAATTTTCTTTCCCCTGATTAAGATAGAGGACTCCATCAGCTCCATAGTGCTAACCATGGGCGGGTTAACCCTATTGGTTGTGAATGGTTGTTCACGCCGATGCAGAAGCCCAATTCCTCCGCCAGAGCAGCGAGTACGAGGAAAGGAATGGAACTTGAGGGAATTTTCCTCAAGTTCCCTTACAGTCTTGTCATCCCCAGATTCATGTAACCAGGTCTCCGTAACAAACAGAGCATCAAGATTATTTTCAAAGAAATAATCTCTCACAGATAAAACCTTTTTAGAAACACTCTGGGCGTTGCAAGAACCAATAATAATATTGGTCTTTTTAGGTTTAGACTTGGAACCTAAAACATCAACACGTGCACCCTGTGTGCGTGGTAAGGCACAACAGCGGGGAGGCTCATCGCGAGCCCACTGTAGCACGTGGAATCTATTTTGTGTACGTGTCGCTTGACCAGGCCCCGAGTGAGACCACCGTGGACACAATAGGCAATGTTAAGGATTCAAGTCATTAATACGAGGAGTCGTCTTTGTAGGGGGTAAGAAGTACTTACATAGAAAGACGTCAAACTCATGAGAGGAGGCAGTGAGGAAACCGAGGCCATCTTGGAGAGTTATATTGGGGCCGTGCGCACCAGCGCCGTCAACTTTAAAAATCTGTACACCACCGGGACTAGAGGCATCAATTAGGTCAGGATTTCAAGCGATAAGATTTATTGGATATAACATCTTAAACGACAATGGTGGTTCAGAGGGATATTTTAAAGTATATAATGCATTTAAGTCAGAGCTTGTAATAATATTAAAATTAATATTATCAAGTGAATTTGTCAAAATAGCATTATAGGAGTGTATGTGACAAAGAATCATATGATCTGTGGCGGGATTGCATACAGAAGGGTTGAGAGGAACAGTCTCATATTGATATTTTTTATCACAAAACATAATATTTGATACAGGCATATTTCTTTTAATTTCAACACAACATTTATACAAACAAGAGCACACAGTTAGATACACTGGTGAGGTCGACTGTTTAAAATGTTCAAAATGTTCATAATGTTCAGAAAATGCTATATCATATGGCACTGGTGAAAATTGTCAATTATTTTCTTTCTTCTTCTCCTTGTCCAGGGCCTGCCGCAGCTTGTTGACTTCCGCTTTGGCTTTACGAACGGCCTCCCGGCCGCCACTGATGGTAAGAAGATGAATATCATCACGTCCATCCTTGATCTTTTTGACCCTGACCGTTGCACCGGAGTCATCACGGAGAGGTTGAATGGTGGCTCTGTGCCTACCGATGATCCGGCCAGCGAGATCTGACGAGATGACAGAAGTGTCGTCTGCTGCCGATTCCCTCTTCAACCTATCAGGCGAGGAAGAATTGGACGTGGCAGCAGACGAAGAGGAAGAAGAAGGACACTCCTCAGCCGGCAGGATAACCTTCTCCACGGGACGGTCTGTCGGAGGAAAAGAAGCAGGGTGAGGCAGAGTGGTTTGAATGTCCATGATCGAGACCGGCAAGAGGAGACCATCGGCATCAAGCGTAGACCCGGTGGGATCATAGAAGTTCCCGATCCTAATGTAGTTGAAGCCATGGAAGTCGAATTGCGAAAGAAGTCCCGTCACAGAGATCCAATTGAGGCGAACACGTTGGTCCTTGCTAGGCAAGGGAGTAAGAACCGACACCGTCGGCCCACGTGAACGGATGAATTTGATGGAAGTTTTAATAGACCTGTAGCATGCAGCCCCATCCATCGTCTGGGGTAATTGCGTGAGATCGGGTATGATCACCACGTGAGCCGAAAGAGGCAGGTCTGTAATTCTTCTCAATGAGTTCCAGACCCATTTTCTTTAGTAATGGGGCTATAATAGCAACTTTCATCTTATCAGGTCCGTGGTGGACAACACCCTACAGTCATCCCTGGCCAGACCTGAGGCAATTTCAGTCTCCTGGCCTTTAATAGGAAGAATAGTAAGTAGCACTCTCCCCTTCTTCTCCGTGTCAGAGGCGGGAAACGAGTCCGGGGAGGCGGCTTCATCAGGTTTAGGAAGAAAGGTGGCGACTACCTCGTCACGTTCCAGAACCGCTTGACGAGATTTTGCCAGCTCAGCAGAGATGCCCTCCTTCTCCGTCTCAAGGATGGTCTTATCACAAACAAGTTGTTTCACCTGCTCCGTCAGACGGGTATTGGCAGCATTGGTGGCATTGTTGAGGGCCACCAACCGATCGTAGGTGTCACGGAGGGTGGCCACATCATCAACGGGTGGCCTCAGGGCTGCCGGAGTGGCAGGGGTCCTCGGGTCAGCGTCAGTCTTGGCCGAGCTACATGTCGCTGGACTGGCAGGAAGGTTCAAAGCCATTATTATAGAAGTTTTGAACAACGTAGTGTTATTGACAATTGAAGTGTTCACGTACAAGTCACAGAGAGGAATGGAAGTGAACAGGTAGGAACAATTATACTATATGCTGGGGATTAAACACCACGTGTTATGCTGGTGGGCTGAGATGTTTAATGCCAGGGGTGGAAAACAAGTTACGATTATGTAATATGTTTTGGTTGGAAAATAAAATATTTGTGACCAAAAATAATTTTTTTCGTTATGCTATTCAATGATCTTGCACAAATATAGTAGACAATATTCACGATTAATTCCTTGACACCTTAGTAGTCAGAAAATATTAAGAATCGTGATGAAAACAGTCAGAGCACATTAATCAGATAGGATTAATAGCGTCAGGTCAAATTCTTTCAATGCTTTATTGACAATTAATGAAAATTGCACAGGGTCGAAAGAATGGAGTGCCTCAATATGAATGGTCAGTAAAATATTGAGGTAGTAGTGAGAGCAGCGTGTGATCGCTGATGGCTTGTAGACCAGGGTCAGATTGGTGCTACAGTGGTCAGAAATTTCGACGACCAGGGTCTATGGTAGTCTGGGTCAGTGTTTAGAGGTCTATGGGTCAAATAGACCTAGGGTAGATCAATAGATCTGGTCAAGTTGAATCTATACACGTATAGATTGGTCTGCTAGGAATGTAGCAACCGGGCTGAGAGCACCCGACACAGGCAGCACAGAATTGACAACTTGTGAACGGCGTGCCTTCAAAAAGACAACAACCCAAACCCGGCCTTCGCAAGCGAAAAACAAGTCTAGACTGCCATCTGCGACCGCTCAAAAAACACGGAATAATAGACCTAGGTATAGACTCCACGCACGGCTATAAGATGCAGCAATAAACTCGTGCTAGACCGGGAAAATCCGCCAGTAAACACAAATTTACACGCACAAGAGCCGCCATTAAGGTTCACGCATGCACAGATCACTAATTAGTAGACAACCCATACACTCATTATAAAGCCAGGTCGGGATAGGATCCAACTCACATGACTTCTTTGCTGCTTCTTTAATTAATTGTTAACTTCTGAACTGTTTGAAGCAGTGAATTTTTCCAGATGTGTATTTAATTTAGATTTTTCAATTAACAGTTCAGTATTTGTGTTATTGCTTTTATAAGATTTGCAATTTTTTCCAGAAAAATATTATTAGATTCTGTAGCTAACTCTTTGTTATCATTATGTTTAGGGAAAGGAGTATCTTCCTTCGTGTGAAATAATTTATTTAATATTTTAAATAATTTCTTTGGATCTGAATTATTTGAATTTATCATTTCTGAGAAATAATTGTTTCTAGCCGATTTAATTATATTACTGTATTTGAAATTGTATTTTATCTGAAGAAAAACCTGTTTTGTTATATTTTCTTTCAAGTTTTCTTTTATTCCTCTTTTCTATGTTTATATCATCAGATAGCCGTGGAGCCGTTTTCCTGTTGTTTTTGGTTTTTTCAACCATAGGAGCATGTTTATCAAGTATACTTGTCAATTTGTTGAGGCCAATGTCATTGTAAGATTGATTTTCACCAAATCTTTCTGTAATATCTATTTTAAAATCATGTATATTCATTTTCCTATAATTTCTGTTTGATACCTTTTTTTGTTTATTTTAGTCTGAATATTTAATGTGGGTTAATTATGCTATGATCAGATATTTTTTCATCAACTATATGCTCTTTCACTTTATTACTTTGTATGTTAGTTATTAATAAATCTAATGTATTGACCATAATATGAGTTGGTACTGTTATGTGATTATGCAGATTATATTGGTCAAGATTGGTCAAAATTTAATAACATTAGGCCTATTCGGTTTATTCATATGAAAATTCACCCACAAACAACATCCACAAACAACACTTCATGATTGTTTGTACTATAATAGAATTCTGTGTAAGTGTATTTATTTTTATCAGAGGGCTCGGGTCTGTATATTGAAACAGGACGGTATGAAAGGATTCCTGAAGAAAATCGCATTTGTTCTGTTTGCAGTAGTGGGGAGGTGGAGTCTGAGGAACATGTCATTATTCGGTGCTCACTCTATGATGATATAAGACAGAATCTATACAGTGTTGTTTTTAACCCAGAATTTCTAGAAATGAATGACAACCAAAAACTGTTATTTTTATTATCTGATTATACTTGTATGCGTGATATAGCCAAAACCTGCCATATGATCTTACAAAGACGATATCATGTAACACACACCTAGTCACTAGCTAATTTATTTTTTGAGAGACCTGATGGACTAAACAGTCTCTTATAATTCTATACAGAATGGCCTAGATTTTAATATGTGTTGGTTTTTAATGTATTAGTAGATAAGGATGAGACTCAAATAAAATTATCTATCTATCTATCTATCTATCTATATTGTAATAACATATTTATTTCCATCATTTCCATTGCAGATAAATTATGATTATGATTAATTTTCTTTATATTTATTTCAGGTCTGTATATGTTCAATATCATAATTATTTTCTTTTATTTTGACCCTAATGATTTTTTCATTAGTTTTATTTACCCAAATTTCAGTTATAAAAAACCAGTCAATAATATTTTTGTTAATATATAGATTTTAAAATTCTGTCTTGTTTCCGATGTTTGCACATTGGCTGTTGCAATAATTAAGTCTCTATTTATTTTTATTTGTGTATTCCTTTTAGTTGTTTAATTTTCTATTTGTTATATTATTGTTTGCATTGTTCTTAACATTAAGGCAACTATCAGACGGAAATCCGGTCACCGACCCTATAACATCTTTGTAGAGGGATTTCCATTCACATCTATAGGATTGCCCCCCAGAGCACCCAATCATATAAGGAGTGGGCTGGGCAAATGTTGCATCACTTGGAATGTTTAAACTAGCATTAAGAATATCCTGAGACTTGTTTTCTGCTCAAACTTATGTATTATCATATTATTATCGTCAGTAAGACATTTAAATTGATTTGAGTGTGCTTTCTTGCATACTGGTAGAGTTTGATGTAGTTTACTTCTACGGACCAGCATTGAGAAGATCACATGATTTAGATAAGGCATATGATTGGTTCTCATTTCTTCTTATGTTAAGGCTGTTTTTGATACCATTAAGATACCATTGAGATGCTTTCTAAGAGTGACTACTTGGGGAATCCCTCTTCTTAAGGCATTAGGTTTAAAATGATTAATGACAATTCCATTTCTGTATTTATTTGGAGTTGATATTTTATATGATATTAATGGACTTTTAATGATTTTTTTCGTATTCCATCCTTTAAAAGTCATATGACAATACTTTTTTTAAGTGGTAAATCTTTAGATTTCATACCTTTGAGAAACATTTGACAATTTATTATGCAGTCTGATGTTTAGTTTAGCTATAATCTAAGATCTTTGAACCCCCAGCTAGGTAACTAACCTACTCCCTTGACCTAGAACTGGGTCAGCAGGCTGCCTACGTCATTGCGCCCCGCATGCATCTCCTGCACACATATTCCTCCTATGTCTGTACATGTATAACAGCTGATGTCCTTTCTTCTACACAAATAACACCCATTGAAAATATGATTAATGGCAAAACTTAAGGCTGTAAAATAGAGACTTGCATTTACATCAGCTTCCCATCCCACAATCCCTACTTTAATTGAAGAAAATAAACAAACATGACTTAACTGGGTATAGTGTCTGATATATGGCCTGCTCTACTCTTATCAGTTTCAAGACACTTATAAGCTAGCCCTAAACATTATGGCAATGAGGTTTAAGGGTTTTCAAACTGTAAATGGAACATTGAGATGACACTTTTAAAATATCTATGAATTATTTTTAGTTGATATTTCCATATTTTTTTTATACTGAATATTTATTTATTTATTTGTTAACCAATTACCAGTAACAATATCAATTGGTTGAATATTATTCATATTCAGTAATGTTGAGCTAAATTTTGTTTGACATAATTGAAAATAAATGTTTTGAAAGCATTCGACACATATTTCTAGATCTGTTTCATTGCTGGAAATTATTTTGACTTCTAAATTTTGAGGTCTGGTTATATATTATTTATGCACTGCAGTTGTATTTCAATGGCCATTTGAAATGTTTAGTTTGGTATTTTTTTAATGTCTGTCATTGCGCGTCAGTGGGTACCCAACTAAATGATATATCAGTATTTATATACAAACAGACAGAGGAATTTTGAATAAAAATAGAAATTCTGTAAAAATGATACTAAACTTTGAGATATCAACATTTCTTTCTCAACAAAGAAATGAATTTGACCATAACATTATGATAAAGAATAGTTCAGTCAGTCCCTTGTAGGATCTGAATAATCTCAAGAGGCAGATGTAAGTTTGCCAAACTCAACTGGGAGGCTGGCTGTATTCCTGTCTTCCCCATCACTACAGGCAGAATCCAAGTGACTATGATGTGAAACATGATCTGACCTACTTTCCACATGTGCTAATGAGGCCCCCAGTGGTTCAAAGATGTTATCAACACTCATGTTATTACTTATAAATTACAATCCCTCAAGACTTTCACTGACTTGGAGTGGTTTGTTTTGAACATGAAGGACGAACATGCGTCACTTCCGGCAAAATCTCAGCAGCCCTGATTTGACCCACATAAAAAGGGGCGTGTGCAGCAAATCACTTTGATCCACTATAATTCTGTACTCCATTTATAAAAATGTGTAAAACATGTTGAAATGCAATGTCCATGTATTGTAATATATACTGACACAATATAAACATTTTCACAATTTTCTTGTCATGTAACTTTTAAAGCTTGGGAATAGCTGCGGGGATATGGAGATTCAACATATTTGGATAATTTTAATAACTTGTCATTTTTATTTTCAATATTTATAAAATCAACTTGCACATTAAAATCAACGGAACTTCGTTTGGTATTAAACATTTCATTAATTATTATAATATTCTTACATTTTAAGCCATCATTAAAACATTTCCAATAGCATATACATTTCACTTCAATGTTTTGGATGCTACCAACCTTGTTATTTTCTTTCATAAGTATTTCATTCCTCTCAAAACCATTTCCATTATTATTTTTTCTAAAACTTGAAGTCATATCAAAATCTATAGTTTTGTTATCTTTGTCATTTGTGGATACATCATCATAACTTGTTGTTCAGTTATCAGTCTTTATCACAATTTTTATCACATATCATATTTATCACATAGTTCTTATCACAACTTTGAGCCATATCTATAGATGGTGTACCATTCATTGATTTGGTGTAATTGATAATATTTTCGCAAGCACCAATATAAGAATTTTCATCATTTTTCTCTGTGGTATTTCCAACAAGAGAAAATTCCTTATGACATATATTGTCATTTTTAAGACTCAAATTATAATTAACATCTAGAATATCTTGACATGGAGAAAATTTCTTGATATATTTTTTCCATTTTCCATATTTAAGTTATACCTTATACCAAGAACATCTCTATATTGAGAAAATTTCCTGATGCAATTAAAGCCATTTATAATACATGAATTGTTATTAATACCTGATAATTCCGATTTTACCCCCCCAACACCCTCATTTAGCTAATTTTCTCTTTTTTTGTGGCAGAATGCCTGAACATGCAATTTTCACCAAAACGACATTCTCCATATTTTGAAATTTTGATATTTTATGGTTTTGCTGTCAAGGGGTTTTGTGATGTTTTAGGTGTCAAAAATATCAGCACCATCCAGGACAGTGTCAATTCCATCAAGGGCATTCATCAAGGCTGGTGGTGTTCCAGCAATCAGAAAACCCCTGAGATCCTCTTTGCTCAAGGTAGGATTTCTCCATGATAGTTTGCTAATGTTAGCAGTGCTCATAGCTTGGATAGCTTGGATAGCTTGGATATTGGCGCCAAGCCTCCCCAGGTACCTCATGTACAATATGAGTATGATCTTTAGTTAAAGCCCACATTAGATCATGACGAAGAACTGGTAGCAGCTACTGGCACACTGTTTTCACCCACTCCTTTAAAAACAGGCAGAGGAGGAAAATTTGATTTGAGATCAATATTCTTATCAATATCTACGGGCTTGATTACTTTATCAAAAAATAGTCTTGCACCATATTCACTTAGGAGACAGGAGTCATCAATCATGTAGTTTAATACCTTTTCTTGAATTAGCAACATGGTTATTTGGGGCAGCTACGGATGGCCTAGGATTTAAGCTAGCACATGCTGACTTTATGTACTTGCTCCATTTCCATTGCATCTGCCGCGGCGGCGTCCGCCACCGCATTTTGTTTTCTTCATCATTCCGTTACGATTGGACATAAGGGCTAAGGTCAAGGTCATGGCCAGCACAGGTGTAACTTCGCTTGTGAATACTCTACTTTCTGTCAAAATACAGCAATATTAATATAACATAGTAGATTTGATCAACCTATGAGGGGCCTGAATATGTTTGATATTGGGTGACCTTGGGCAATTTTCAAGGTCACAGGAGCTGATTTTCAAAATCGGCTATTTCTGATATTTTACAAAACACTACAAATAGTATGTATTCTCACTACATTTATCTTTGTCCATAATTAGAGAAAAAGATATGTAACCAGATCAAAATGACCTACTTAAATGCCCTTTAGGCCACAAAGTTCCAAAATATTGTGAATCTAATCCTTTACAAATCAGAGAAGATTAGATCATGATATTATCTAAATATATGTATCTTGTACAATATGTTCATGATTTGGAGAATAATTGATGTAAGTAAATTACTTTGACCAACTAGTAGCACAAAAGAGATTGACATTTGTGTGTTGGATAGTGCATGAACTTGTATGCATTAAATACTGATCTTACTTGTGCCACTCCCAAACTATATATATATATATATATATATATATATATATATATATATATATATATATATATATATATATATATATATATATATATATATATATATATATATATACATGTATCAATGTTGCATGAAATAATTATATAAAACGATGCAATGATTGTATGAACGAATGGTGGTTTAAAGGCACATAAACTATCACTCAATGCCTACACTTCGTAAAAATATAAATGTTTTGACTAGAAACATGATCGCCTATCGATTAGAATGTGAAATATCATGTTTATTATTACATGGCAATGCTGAGCAATTAGAATAATAACCTTGAGTGTCAATGTCAGTGCTTGGTATCAAAAACATTTTGGAGAATGATTATAGTGTGCACAGTTATTTACCTGGATATTAAAGTGTGAATTTTATTATAGGGCACACAAGATATGCATCAGTAACACACAGAATGTTTAAGCAATCCAAAAGTGCAAACTCCACAGCCAGTTCTCTAACATATACAGGTGGTATTCATGGCTCACAAGAAGAATACAAATTTGATTATATGAATATGTTCAAAGTACATGTACGCAACATAAAACATGTTTGGCTATGGAAAATTATATAAAGAATCTGTGCCATGCTTGTATATTGGATCTTGCTCAAAATTATACATTTCTAAAAATGCATGATTTTAGTATAAAAAAACAGAACGTTTGATTTATTTGTAGAAAGGTGTCCCCAAACATTTAGGTGCGGATGTATTATCAATATTATCTTGGACAAGGTTCAAAAGTTACTTTGATATTCAAACAAGGACTGATGTCCTGGTTAGCAATGCAGAGGCAACACTGGATGTAAAAAGGTGTTATTGCTAAAACAAATTTGTGTATTGTTATCTGATATGCCTAATGTATCATTGACTTGCATGCGGGCGCTGGTAGGAATGGACGCGTTTTTCTAGGAGCTCTGTTTGTTAGGAAGTTAATCTATAGTGTAGCTCTGGGAATTATGCCTTCCATAAAATATCCATATCAGATTTAGTAAGTACCTACCCAAAGATACCTTTCGAGGAAATTAGGATTATTTTAGTTGGTTTTCAGGCGAGAAATCAACTTGTACAGGACGAAGACAACGACAGCGTGGGATAGTATATATAAACCTATATATACCGGGCACGTATAAAATCACTTTAAGACTTATCATAAAACAATCGTCAGTCTCAAAATATCAAGGGTTGGTCCCGCTAGGTTTAATTCCATTATAAAAAAATCTTTCCTAGAAAATACCTGTGGAAAGAAAAATAAACAAATATCAAACATTTTTCCCGCCATAAACAGTGTACACAGAGAACCCGCATTAAGTTTCACTCAGACCGCTCATACGTCTCTACCTGCAAGTTAGAATACCTACATAGAATATTAATATATGCAACAATATTTCAATCCTGCAATTTCCTACATACAGAAAATTGAAAAATCCTCAATATAAGAGTATTAATCTATAAGTGTGTACTACCTCTATATAGGAATACATACTTTCTCCCAATACAGATATTTATTAGTTGGCGTTAGACCTCCATATAGGTTAACACTTGAATATTCGTATATTGCCTACATACAGGAATATACAAAATAATATAGTTAATATACAGAATATTAATAAAATTGATTTCTCTCAAAAATTTTACCATGCCAGAAAATGATAGAAAAAAAGAAGCCTTCAAAAATGTTTATTTAAAAAAAAATTATTCTCTTGCTCCCACAGTCAAAAACAAAAACAAATATTTCTCCAATTTACAAATAAAAATTATTCTATACCATTTGATGACCTATATGCATTCAAATAGAATCAGAAAGAATATATATTTTAGAAATATCAAAATAGCAAAATATGATGAACTGAAAATGTCATCAAAGAGAAATCCCATCAAACAGTGATGTCTTGAAAAACAATATAAGCAATAATAATGGTTCATTGATCAGCTTAAATGATATACAAGGTATATGATATACAAGGTATCATATTTATGCCGATGATACACAGCTATACATACCCATTGATCCAAAATCTGTAGAAGCCAGAACTAAGTCTTGTAAAGAAATGGAAAATTGTTTTAAACTGATAAAAAGATTCCTAATAGAAAATAAAATGAAGATAAATGATGGGAAAACAGAAATGCTTTTATGTGGTAAAAGCTGTGATTTTAGAAAAGACAATGTGTTACCGATGGTTTGTGAGTATTCGTCGTTGGGGAACGGGGACGGGGTAATCGATACTCCACTCTACTCACTGGCTACTGTGAGGTGGGGCACGGAACCTAGCAACCCTATCTACCTATATGAGGTGTGAGGCAATAAGAACTGCAGACACAGAATATACACTGCACAATATCTATCTATATTCGGTGCTGTATATCCTTGTTTAGTTAGGCCGGCATGGCAATGAGAATACATAAAACACCCAAGTCCATGTGGTCACGATGCTGAGTGTCGTGGATCTTCTAGGCAAGTGGACGCTCTTCTGACTGCTCTCTCTGACCACCGTCAAACAAAATGCTGCAGCCAGAGTAGTGGGTAAACTTAAAAAGAGGGATCATATTACACAAAAACTTATGGATATACATTGATTGCCTGTAGAGGCAAGGATTGATTTTAAAATATCCCTGTTAACATGGAAGGTGCATGGTATATGCACCAAAAAGTTGGAATGTCCTGCCCCTTGAAGTGAAGAACTGTAAAACAGTAGACACTTTCAAGAAAAAACTTAAGATGTTTATTAATTGAAGTTGAGGTGAAAAGCCATGCGGACAGTCTTTTAAGATGCCAAATGTTGGCCACAGTTCCAGTTTTTATAACGGCTCATAAGACCCTCAATAATAAAGAAGGAGTGATTAGATGCCCAGATCTGGCAGGAGTTTCTGAAGAGGAAATAGTGGATGAACAAAAAGATCAAGATGTAGTCCAATGCAAACAAATTTTTATTAAGAAGGATGGAATCAAAGTTCCAATCAATACATTCATTCTGACATTTGAAGCAGCGCAGCTTTCAACATCTATTAAAGTTGCGCTGCTTCAAGTGTCAGAGGTATGGACATGGATCTGATCGATGCAAAGGAAATGTAACATCCCAGCATAGTGGAGAAGAGTGTTCTTAGGAAGTCATGAAATGTGTGAATTGCCAAGGCAATCACGCATCATATTCGTGGAATTGTCCTTCCTTTTTAGAAGAGAAGGAAATTCAGCGAATATGCCACACTGAAAACATTTCTTTTCCTGAGGCACGTAAACATGTAGAAAGTTTGAACAATACAAAAACATCCTATGTTAGCACTGCAAAAACGAAAGAAACCAAATCAATAGCGATTCAAACCGAAATAACATGGCCAATCAATGACAAAAATTATTCCTTTTTTACAAAAACCTCTAAATCGTCAGCAACGTTAACTCAGACTACAACATCCACTATCCCAGTTATAATTCCACCAACAGCAACATCCACTAAACCCTCTTCACAAACTCCCTCCACATCATCCAGTATCAATAGCACAAGTATCAATAGCGATAGACACAAATCAGACAAAAAAGAAATCAAAGATCAAGTTAAAAGTAAAATTAATAGAACTAAATCCTTAGAAAGGATGGACACAGGTGATCCTCCGGATATGAATTTTACTCCTGTGCACTCAATGCATAATCGTAAACTTAATAAGTGATTATGCTGAATCATATATTTTTTCTCATTATTCTTAATATGGCTATCAGCAATATCATACAATGGAATTGTAGAGGATTTGAGGCAAACAGACCAGAACTGGAGTTATTAGCCCAAAAATATAATGCATCTGTTATTTGTTTACAGGAAACTAATTTTAAAGATAACTCAACAACATTTAAGGGATATTTACCTTATAATAAAGTTGGTATTAAATACTAATTTACAAGCTTCTGCAGTGAGGATTACCCTGCACAATACATTAACAACATGTTCAGTATATTTGCCACCAAGTGAACCAATAAATATTACAGATTTAAATAACTTAATAACTCAGCTGCCACAACCGTATATGCTAGTTGGTGACTTTAATGCTCACAACTATCTTTGGGGTGGCAGAAACAATACTGATGCCAAAGGACATATAATAGAAAACTTCTTAAATAACAATAGTTTGTGCCTTTGGAATGACGATTCTCCAACCTATTTACATCCTGCTACAGGCTCTTTAACATCAATAGATCTCTCCATGTGCACTCCAAATTAATGTTTAGACTATTCCTTGAATGTAGAGGAAGATCAATGGGTAGTGATCATTACCCCATTATTTTAAATAACCATTTTCCTCCACCAGATGAAAGAATCCCCAAGTGGAAATTTCCTAAAGCCGATTGGGCAATATTTCAAACATCCTGAACTTTTTAACAATGTAGATGATCCTCTTCAAGTTTTTACAGATACATTGTATGATATTGCTGATGGGTGTATTCCCAAATCAAAGCCAAATTCTAAAATTAAAGAAAAACCCTGGTTTAATGATGAGTGCAAAAAAGCTGTCAAGGAGCGCAAAAAAGCTCTGAAAAAATTAAATCGACTGCCAGCTCAATATAATTTGCACCAATTTCGAGTAAAAAGAGCTAAAGCCCGTTATATTATTAAAATAAGCAAAAGAAAGAGTTGGAAGGATTATGTTTCCAAATTAAATACACGTACACCAATTAAAAAATGCTGGGATATGGTGCGTAAAATTACGGGGATGGGAGGTGGAGCAAGGATCAAACATCTCATAATGGCCAATTAATTACAAACAACTCATAATGGCCAATTAATTACAAATCCCACTGAAATAGGCAACACAATTTCCAAGAATTCCTCATCCAATAATTATTCACCAAATTTCAACAAATAAAAAATAGAAAAGAAAGAAACCATCTAAATTTTATACATCATAACTTGGAACAAAATAATAAATCATTTACAATAGAAGATTTGAAACTTGCTTTGGATAAAGCTCATAATACTGCTCCTGGGCCTGATCAAATTCACTACCAAATCCTTAAACACCTCCCTGACCAATCACTTGGGCATCTTTTAAATATTTTTAATAACATTTTGGAAAGTGATGATTTTCCTCCTTCATGGAGTGAAGCCACTATTATTCCCATTCCTAAGCCTGGCAAAGACTCCTCAGATTCAAATAATTATCGCCCCATTGCTTTAACCAGTTGTATCTGTAAAACAATGGAACGAATGATTAACGACGTTTAGTTTGGTTTTTAGAAACTGCAGCTTATATTTCTGTTGCACAGAGTGGCTTTAGAAAAACTTGAAGTACCATTGACAACCTGGTACGTTTAGAGACATTTATAAGAGAGGGTTTTTTAAAAGGTGAGCATGTGGTTAGCATTTTCTTTGATTTAGAGAAAGCGTACGATACTACATGGAAATTTGGAATAATGAGCGATTTATATGATATGGGATTAAGGGGTCGTTTACCCCTTTATATTCAATATTTTTTGTCAAATAGACAATTCAGGGTCCGAGTTGGTTCATCACTTTCTGATGCTTTTGATCAGGAAATGGGTGTTCCACAGGGTAGTTTATTATCAGTCACCCTTTTTATTATTAAAATTAGCAGCATTGTTGATCATAACAGATTTAAGTTTTCTTTAAAGAAAACTGTGTGTAAGCACTTTTGTAAAAAATGGAAGGTTCACCCAGATCCTGATCTTTATTTAGGCCAAATTCGGGTACCGGTTGTCGAAGAAACCAAATTTCTTGGACTTATTTTTGACAGTAAATTATCTTTTATTCCTCACATTAAATACGTTTAAAAGAAATGCCAGAAGGCATTGGATTTATTACGGGTTTTTGCCCATACCGATTGGGGAGGGGACCGTAATATTTTATTACAATTTTACGGAGCGCTTGTACGTTCTAAGCTTGATTATGGATGTATGATGTATGGATCAGCACGTCCATCTTATATTAAAATGCTTGATCCTATACAAAATCAAGGTTTACGACTTTTTCTTGGTGCATTTCGTACATCGCCTGCAGATAGCTTGGCAGTTGAGGCAGATGAGCTGCCTCTTGATTTAAGAAGAGAAAAGCTTGCCCTTCAGTATGCTGCAAAAATTGCAGCTTGTCCAGACAATCCTGCCCATGATACTGTATTTAATCCAAACTATGT
The DNA here is from genome assembly GCA_949316495.1 of Amphiduros pacificus. NCBI lineage: Eukaryota > Metazoa > Annelida > Polychaeta > Phyllodocida > Hesionidae > Amphiduros > Amphiduros pacificus. Next base: position 6,160,592 of record OX439011.1, read on the forward strand.
TGACCTTTTTGAAAGTAAATCTAATACAATACCTACATTTGGCATTCGCATCAAAGAATCTTTACAATCTTTAAATTTAAATCCAAATCAAATAGCTAAATTTCAATATCCAGAAACACCTCCATGGACCTACGAAACTTTAAATATTAATGTAGCCATGTCAGAATTAAAGAAATACTCAACCGATCCATTCTTGTATATAAATAGATATAATGAAATAAAATCTGGATTTTTTCACTGGATATCAGTGTATTTACACTGACGGATCATTTGATGATGACAAGGCTGCTGCAGCTGCTGTTAAGGGCAATCATATTTATTCAGAACGTCTGCCAAATAAATCGTCTATTTATTCTGCAGAACTTCATGCTTTATACCTAGCTTTAGATCATATGGAGACTTCTCCACATAGAAATTTTTTAATATTTTCTGATTCATTGTCTTCTTTACAAGCAATGATATCAAAGGATTGGAAAAATCCTTTTATTTACAATATCCTTGAACGGCATCACAAACTCTGTACTGAGGAAAATAAAGAAATTTGTTTTTATTGGATACCAAGTCATATTGGAATCCTTGGAAATGAGGCTGCTGACCAAGCTGCCAAATCAGCATTGGATAAGCGCCCAATAAATATGTTATACCTTATACAGAGTTTAAGAAATATATTACTGTTTTTTTACGTTCTTAATGGCAATTGCGCTGGAATGAAGCGGTTTTTAATAAATTACACGAAATTAAACCTGTTCTGGGTAAAACTAAAGGTGGTTGTAGAATTAACCAAAGAGAAAAGTCTGTTTTAAGTCGAATAAAGATAGGACATAGCCATTTAACACATTGCTATCTTCTTAAAGGTGAAGATCAGCCTCAGTGTGTTGGATGTCAAAGGGCTATGACTATTAAACATATTTTAATTGAATGTATTGATTTTGATATAATTAGGACTCAATATTTTAATGTGCAAGATTTATATTCGTTATTTGATACTGTAGATACTTCTGTGATTGTATCGTTTTTAAACCAAATGGGACTTTATAACCAATTTTAAGTGTGGAGCTCTTGTTTACTTAGGTCATTGGCCTATTTATCAAGAACCACGAAACATCAGATGGTATTTAAAGTCTTTTAAATTGAATTTATTTATACAAATTTGTTATGTCTATAACTGATATATTGAAAGGATTTTGTTGATATTTTGTGTTGTTAAGATTATTTACATATCATATTGATTTTATAAACGTTTATGTTTTTACCACTTTTAGGCACTGAATAACCTTAGTGGTTGATGTGCCTCTAAGCAACCATTCATTCATTCATTCATTCCAACTATTTGCTGACACTGGCCAAGACCTCCAAGACACCAAGGATTCTTCTTTACCACCTTTAATTCTTTTAGCCAATACTTTATTACATCAATTTTGCATTCTTGAATTGGATTATATGTATGTATGTATGTATGTAAATTTTTATTAAAGTGCCATACAAAGAATAAGACATTTTTCAAATTACATTTAAATCAAAAATATTATTGCCCGACCATTACTGGCCTATAAGGCACTATATCCGGTTCACCATTGATTTTAATATATAGTTTGCAGTATGCTGCAACAGGCTTTTAGTTCCAAGCAACAGTTTCAATTGTTCAATTTCTGTAAGCTCCTCTATAGAAATGTGCAAATTGCCTCTTACATTGTTAAAAAGTTGCAATCTTAATGCTCTATTTTAGGACAGTTTAACATAAAATGCACTGTGTCCTCAACAACACTTAAATTACATTGATTACACAGTCGTTCTTCTCTGCTGACGTTTCTCCATCTCCCCTTTTCTATTGCAATTTGTAAAAAACCCCCTAACATGTGCAATAATGGATCTTTGTTTTCTGCTTAAGAAACAAGCCCTGATGTAATCACCTGTTTGTATTTCATCTACTAAGTTAGAATACAGTTGTAGCTTTGACATTGTATTTACATTGGTTTTCCACAGTTCTTTGTATTGATCTATTAACATGTCAGTTATATCTGGTGATGTGCATCTGTTCATAAATATATCATTTAAATTACCTGAGGCTAATATGCTCTTCATGTCTTTACACCATGAATCCTTCCCCATGTTTGCCATTTTCCAGTCATACAGAAATACTCTGTTAATCAATCTGTCATCTGTCATTTCCACTAGTCTGTTCCACAACCTAATCATGTTACATTTACGCCTAAGATGTGTGGGGTACCAACCAGCATCACCAATAATCATTTTAATCAGTTTACCCCTACACCACAAAAATATTTAATAGCCTTGTGTTGTACTGTCTCCATTTTCTGATACAATTTTTGTCCCCACACCTCTGAGGCATAGTCCATCACAGGTATTATATTTTACTTTAATCATTTCATATTCTTAAAATCGTCCTTCTATATCTTCACCATCATTTGTAACTCGTACATAATATCCTGTGTCTTATGTCTTCTAATAACTTTTTTTTATTACACCTGATACTTGTTCATCATATTTTCTACTAAACTTATCTGGTAACCTGCTAACTCTAACTGTATCACCAACTTGGAATTTGAATGCTTTGTAGCGCTTTTTAGGAGGTTCTTGGTTTCAAATATATACATTATACCACACCTGAGACTCATTGTCTTTGTTAACATCCTTTGGTGCCATCTTTACAATTCTGTTAAGAGGCTCTGCCTGTAAAAACCTGCACATTGTGGCAAAGGGTGCTCTCACAGACCAAGACAAGACATATGTCATTTGAAAGGGTAGGGTCCAAATAAGATTTTTGCCATGGGATTTTTTTCAGAAATTGATGGTTGCCATGGTAATATCATTTTAACACCTCAAAGTCAGGGTACCCCTTTTTAACAAAAAAACTCATATTTGAAAAATCTGCAATATTTGCAATATTTGCATTAAAATATTTCTGAACAAAATGTTATTGATCTATGATGTATGTATTTATTATATAGAACCAGTCTTTAGATTTTCATATTTGACCTTTATTTGACCTCATTAAATCAATACAGCAATGCCCCCTGGTGGCCATGTTTGGAACTAGAGCCAAAATGAGTAAAACAAGTTTAGGGACATTTTTCTCCCAAGGCCAACTAGATCCAGAAGTCTCACTATTATGGCAATATACAGCAACACCTATATTACCAACATCAACAATAAAATTCGCAGGAATTAAAAAAAAAAATTTAACCCCAAGGAAAAAATTAAAAATCAAATTTGTCATTTTTGCTATTCAATAAACAATACAAGTAAAACAGAATCACCAGAAACCTAAATCACATGGGAGTCAAACAAAATCTCGTACAATCACACCTAAGTTGATGTTGGTAAAACAAAACATGTTCAAGGTCAAAGGTCAAAGTCAAGGTCATGCATCACATTTTTGACATTTTTCTCATTTTTACTGATTTTTGTGAATATAGAACAAATATTATGAAACAAAAACATATACCTAATAATGCATAACATATACAATCTAATGAGATGTTTGATTTAATCAAGTTAGATTGGCTAAAACAAATAAAATATTTCTGTATAAATTTTAAATTTAAAAAACATGTTTTTTTTAAATCATTGTCCAAGGTTATTGGTACAAAACTACAAAAAAATGTACAGGTATAATTAACACCCAAAAATCAAATTGATTTTTAAAATATTTCAATCAGCTTCAAAATAGACCAAAATAAATAAAAAAAACAAAATGCTAGATCCTAAACAAGGTCATGTCAATGTCAATCAAAAGTCATCTGTTTTTCAAAAACTGCATTTTCATCACAATTTGACATATTTGACCTCAATGATCTCAGTGACGAATAATGTGAATATACTAGCTAACTGGTGTACATTATTCAACACAACCTACTAGAGCAGACCTAGTCTGATAAAGCGCTATATAAATTTTTATTATTATTATTATTATTATTATTATTACTATTCAATGTCCTATTCCTATTAACTATGTTGCTATGGTATCCAGGTTATCAAAATACCTTGTCCTCAATTCAGTCCAATTTTTCGAATTTTGATGATTTTACTATGTTTTGCATTGCAATTACTCATTATAATGACATCGATTAAACAAACTATGTTATCTATAATGATACACACAGGTCATGCTCTTATTTTACATAAAGAAAGTATTTCAGATCAAATGTGTTGCTATGGTAACCAGATAATGCAATTACCTTGTCACTCACTCAGACTGAATTCACTGATTTTGATGATTTTCATGATATTCAGCAATCTTATTCTAAATGAAAAACAACTTGAATGTACCATTTATATAGTCTCTTGTGATAAACAGTCCATACCTTTATGTTTCCCACATTGAAAAGTTCAGATCATATGTGTTGATATGGTAACCAGGTGATAAAGATAGCCAGTCCCTGAAATACCTTGTACTAAATTTACTGATTTTGATGATTTTGGGTAATAATCAATATTGTTTTTCTAAATGAACTTGAGTATACCAATTTTATAGTATTTTGTAATAAACATGGCCCATACTTTTATATTCCACACATAGAATGTTTGAGATCAAATGAGTTGCATGCACTTCTATGGTAACCAGGTGTTCCAGCCAATAGTGCATTACCATAGTCCAGTGTGGAGGTGATAAAAGCATGTGCAAGAGTTTTGGCTGTTTTCTCATCTAAGCATTCTTTTGCCTGTGAGAGATCTTTTACATGAAAAATGTAAAAATACTAAAAGGCATTAGATTTATTATGGGTTCTTGCCCACACCGTCAATATTTTATTGCAATTATACAGAGCGCTGGTATGTTCTAAGCTTGATTGTTGGTGTATGATATATGGATCAGCATGTCCATCTTATATTAAAATGCTTGATCCTGTACAAAATCAATTAAAAAAATACTCAACAGATCCTTCCATTTATACAAATAGATATGAAGAAATAAAATCTTCACTGTATATACACTGATGGATCATTTTGATGATGACAAGGCTGGTGCAGCAACTGTTACGTGCAATCATATTTATTCAAAACATCTGCCTAATGAATAGTCTATTTATTCTGCAGAACTTCATGCTTTGTGCCTAGCTTTAGATCATGTGGTGACTTCTCCACATCAGATATTTTTAATATTTTCTGATTCTTTGTCTTGTTTACAAGCATTTAAAGCAAAGGATTGGAAAAATTGTTGTATTTATGAAATCCATAAATGGTATCATAAACCCTGTACTGAGGAAAATAAAGAGATTAATTGTTATTGTATTCCAAATCATATTGGAATCCTTGGAAATTAGGCTGCTGACCAAGCTGCCAAAGTAGCATTGGATATGCGCCTAATAAATATGCTTATTCCTTATACAGAATTTAAAATATTACTGTTTTATGGCAATTGCACTGGAACAAAGCTATTTGAATAAACTTCATGAAATTAAACCTGTTCTATGTAAAACCAAACTTGCTGGTAGAATTAACCGAAGAGAATAGTCTGTTTTAATGCGTATAAGAATTGGACATAGTCATTTGACTCACTGCTATCTTCTTAAAGGCGAAGATCGGACTCAGTTTATTGGATGTCAAAGGGCTTTGACCATTAAACATGTTTTAATTGGATGTATCCAGTTTGATATTATTAGGAATCAGTATTTTGTTGTGCAAGATTTACATGCATTATTTGATACTAAAGATACTTCTGTGATAGTATCATTTTTAAACCAAATACGATTTTTTAACTAATTTCAAATGTGGAGCTCTTGTTTACTTTGGTCAAGAACCACAATCATCAAATGGTAAGTCTTTTAAACAATATACACATATTTATTATATATATAACGAGATATTCAATAAGATTTTTTTTGTAATTTTACACAACAGCTTATTAACACAAGTTAACTTGTAGACTAAATGTTTCTAAAAATATGATATCAATAGAAATGCAAATAGATCAAAAGAAACGGAAATCTGTAACTCATCTTTCATTTGAATATAGCCAGTTTCTAGTTGATTCTCTGTAGTTAGGTATATAAGGTTAGCATGTAGTTATTTATATTGCATAAGGTGTGTCATATAATGTCCAGACACATTTTACATATTTAACTTGAACTTATAAAACAGAAAATTGTAATAAGCCAAAGAAAATCAGTTACTGGAGTGGTGCATATTTTTGTGGTGCAAGTAATATGGAAAGAAGTCCGGTAGGATGTTAATTTCATGGCGAGATAATGTGTTGATATGTACTAAATGCGTTCATTTATAGAATTTAAGATGGCCGAATGCTGATTGAGAAAGTGCTTGATTTCTCTTAAGGGAAGTACATGTCATGCTACGTCCTATTTAGAATATTTTGAATAGGACATAATTTATCTTCCTAAGAGTGAAGATCAGGCTGAATGTGTTATGTCAAAGTGTTTTGCCTATCATACATTTTTGAATTAAGTGTTTTGATTTTGATATTATCAGTACTCAGTATTTTAATGTCCACAATCCACATACATTATCATATACTGTAGATTCTTTTGTAATAGTATCATTTTTAAACCAAATAGGACTTTATTAACAAATTGGAATTCTTGTTTACTTGTGTCATTGACATATTTATCAAGAACAATGAAAAAACTTTTAAATTTAATTTATTTATACATATTTTATTACGTCTACAACTAATATATAGAAATGGTTTTGTTGCTAAACTGTTTTACATATACTATTGAATTTATAAATCAATCAACAGATGTGGACACGCTGGAGGAACTGAAGTGTTTTGTTGGACCTCCATAAAATGTTAATTTGTTTACATTTTTAGGCACTGAATGATCTAAAGTATTGAAATCCACCATTCATTCATGTATTTAAAAAAGCTGGCTATCCAGTGAAGTTCAAAAAGATGGCAACAAATTGATCCCCGGCCAAGCCAGGATTGATATCATGACACAATTTCACACATTCGCTGAGGCCTGTACCTGGAGGGTTAACATGACAGAATCTTGGCTACATCCTTGTAAATCTGTGACTGAGCTATCATGACAAGGACCTGTGACAACTTGATGAGGCAGCGTCTTGTGACAACTTGATGAACTGTGACAACTTGATGAGGCAGCATTATAACTTCTAGGAGTGTGTCTCATCACGAAATAACTGAAAAAATGTTGAAAGTGATGTAAAATCCCAAACAAAAAAATTCCTATAAGAACCCTACATGTGACAGATACTTGACTACATCTTAGCTTTTTTTATCTCATCATATATCTTATTCCTACAATGTGATAAATGCGTAACCATTAACCAAAGCAATCATTTTCATTTGCTGATATACATTCATAATGCAAAGAGATATGTAAAATTGATGATTGCTTTGTCTGCTTCAGAACAACTTTACAAGATAATGTAGTTTTTGATATTTCTCAGCTTTTATTTTATTTTATTTTATCTTGTGACTCTTCCAGACGAGAACAATCTTGAAGTGTTGTCTGAGTACTTATTTCTTATCAATATTTAAGGCCGAATAAATGAAATTTGAGTCATTTATCATGTGCCAAATGCTGTGATCATTGGCCGATATGAGAGATTCTGTAAATTGTGATGATAAAATCAATGGCATAACTATCACCTTAATGAATATTATCCACAGAAAACAGTCTACTATACCACATGAAATGTGGAAAGTAAATATTATATATGAACTTATAGACTGCATGAATGGTATCTTGCACTGAACCATAGACTCTTGGAGCACAAATTTAATGAAATAAATATGGATTATATCCTGCAGGTTTTAGAAAATAACTATTTTTTATTTGATATCAGTTTATATGCAGTAATGTTTGGTTTGGAATCTTTATAATTTGTTGTTTTTCAATCAAGTTCAGCAAATATTCTGACCTCAGCTTGATAAAATGTCACAGATCACATATATGTTTCTAAAAAAAATGTTTTGCATATGCATTTCAATTATACCACATGCATAGCAACATATTTCATTAAAAAATCAGATACACAATTATACCCACAATACATTGCACATATTTCTTGATGAAAATATCAAGATATTAAGCCTCAACATTTTTTTCAAAGTCTAGTGTCTTAAATTTGACAATGAGATATTTTGGTAAAACAATCCATATTGTAATTATTTTTATTTCTGGCTAAATAATTTATATAATTTTTTGTTTAATGAGTAAAACCTTTATTTAGAAGGAGACCTCAATAACTGGTCACAAATGGGTTATTTAGTACCTATGACAATAAATCTGTTTACAACTGTACAGTAGCTGTCAGCCATTGCGCCGCTGCACACATTAAGGTTAAATAATCAAATATTACAATTTATATTCTTATCAATTACAAATACATACAATCAATGAAATATCAATTTAATGAACACCTATACCTACTTAATTGATAAGATAAGCTTGGCTCTCATGGCCATAAGCCGAAAGATGAGTGGGAATCTTGCCCAAGATGAGTAGGGAGTCTAAGGCCATGAGTTGGTGTATATGATGATTATTAAGTGTCTGTCAATCTTTTGGTATAGTTAATCTCGTGAATACCTGTGTTTGTGAGTACCTTATGTACCCTTGGCAGGCACTGGACTTCCAGTTCCGGAGGGCGGCCATTTCCCAGTCCTGCCAATCCCCAGTACCTGCCTGGGTGGCAGCCCCACTCCTTAGACTGTGGTTGGAGAAACCCAATGGGTCCAGACCCAGGTGTGAAGTTAGTGTTCATCTGTAAATAATGGCGAATTAGGACCAATGGCCCCTTTAATGGTCACACTGGCTCTTACCTCCAGATACTGCCACATGTAGCAGTAAGCACATACCTGGTGACCAGACCATGTTACCCTCTTATCCTATATATCCTAGTCTACACCCATATACTCAGCACCTCTGAGGCAAGGGAAATATCCTAGTGCTACCTGCCAGAGAGGTAGCCAGAGGTAGCCTAGGGGGGTAATCTTACACATTGAACATAGGCGCTTAAAGTCAATGGGATGCTTTTCATGCTGAGGGGGTGGCCACGGATATTGTATTGATTATAATGGCAGAGAGATAGACCAAAATTGTTGTGGGGGTTAATGAAGGCCCATTGCTCCCAGGTTTTGACTAAGATGGGCTATATAATTGAGTATTGTCTGCTCGCTGGCAGGAGGTGCAATAAAAGTAAATGACTTGCAGAACCCTAAGTAGCCTAAGTTGCAGTTGGGCTGAGCTGTAGGTCCTTCTAGTATTTGCTTCTGTGAGAGATCAGCTCAGATACCTTCTGGTCTATACCTGCAAATGAGTGAATATTGTTAGCCTTAGGTAAGTGGGACGCACTTATAGAGTTTACAACGTTATTCAAACATTTTTTTTTTGACATGATATAAGCACTGTTCAAGAATATTATGGACACTGATGGAACATACGAACGATATTTACAAAATTACAAATTTGGTGGCCCAGCATTTGGCTAGGCTGGCCTGGGCTAAGGATCCAAAGCTGATATTTGACTACTGATGTAGCTACCCTGTTAAGTAAGTTAGATCATAAATCATTGTGGGTACGTTGGCTTCTTGGGGCTACCTAATTTGGTGATGATGATTCCTGTTACTATACGTGTGAGGCGATTTGACTACCGAGTGAGTCTGGTTAGGAGACAGGGTTTAAAATCCCTGTGTGACTGGTGGCCTTGGGATACCGATCAGCCCAGGCTACGCCAAAGAGACCAAGCTGCCAGTCAGGTAGGGGTTCCAAGGACGCCCGTATGTTACAAGGTATGTGGGGTAGTTGGTATGGTATTACCCTAGGTCTACCGTTACAAAGTTACAAATTTGACAAATATTTGCTTTAACATTAGATAAATATATAAGCGACTTAGAATTGAACATACAATCATGTATCAGTAATTAATATTAAACAAAGCATTACAACCTGTGTGGCTGCATTAAAAGTCATACATTATTTGCATTGCAGGGTCATGTTAGTGTCCTCGTTAGGCATGACCTGCCTGAATCTTGTTAGATCTACCCTGCTCAGTGCATCTGTTGCAGAGTTATATAATGTTCCAATGTGGAAGGCTTTGTTGTCAATTCTATATATACTTCTGTATAAGCATAGTGCAGGTTCATTAGATTGGTGTCCTTGGATTTGGCGTTATTATAACGCAGTAACAAACAGCAGCCTTAGAATCCCTAATCCATAATTCCATGACAAGGACTCAGCCATAGTACTCATGGAGACAGAAGATTACAGAAAAGAAGCAGAAAGACAACTGAATGACACCAACTTTTATGTCAAAACCCCCAGCGCCCTTACAGAACATCATCAAAAATGTGTTAGGAACATACTGAACACCATGTATGACAAGTACGAAATAGACAATGCCATTTAAATGGCATTGTGTCCACATGAGGCAAGAAGAGCCAAATTTTACTTCCTACCCAAAATACACAAGAAAATGGTTGTAGGGAGAACCATTATAAGTGTAAATGGGTCCCCCACAGAACAAATATCTGCTTTTGTTGACGAGCACATAACACCCTTTGTACGTAAGGGATACGACAGATTTCATCAGGAAAATCTCATCCTTCAGGAGTAAAAATGAGATCATTGTAGCCACTGTGGATGTGACTAGCCTATACACAAATATACACACAATAAAGGCTTAAATGCAATGTATAGATACCTGGTATGGAATTACAAAAGAAAGGCCACAATAAAGAGCCAAATGACAGTATTAAAAATGAACAACTTTACCTTTAATGGTGAACATTACCTCCTAACAGGAGGTACCGCAATGGTAAACCAAAGTAGCCCCGTCCTATGCTAACCTGTTTATGGCACATTTAGAGGAAAAACTCCTAAAGAATGCCGCATCAAAACCAGCCCTATACTTGCGTTACATTGATGACATCTTCATGGTATTCGACCAAGAAGAGGAGAAACTCCTTGACTTCATTGACTATAGCAACACCTTCCATGAGAAAATCAAATTCACCTCTAAACACTCAAGAGTAGAGGTGAAATTCTCAACACCTTGGTAAAAGTGGATACCTCCAAAGTTATCATCTATACAGATCTTTACACCCATAACTACCTTCATTACACCTCATCCCACCCTTAACACTGCAAGACAGACAGTGCCTATGGTGAATTTTTGAGGATTCGAAGAAATTGCAAAAACATTGAAGACTTTGATATCCATTCCCGTCACAGAATGCACGATTATCAAAGAAGGGGTTATCCAATTGATACCCTAGAACCTGCAAGATTAAAGGCCAGAAACTCAAAGAGCAGCGCCCAAAGACCCCACTAGTGGTCACCTACAATCAGGCTTACACCAATTTCCAAATAGTCTTAGGGAAATACTGGTCTATACTACAATTCCCCACCAACAAATATGCCTTCCTAGAAAAAAACCCTGGTTGCATACAGATGTCCAAAAAAACATCTCAGACAAACTAGTCAGAGCTTCTTGCAACAACCAAACCATCTGAACCACCCTGCAGAAGACCACGGAGATGCCGATTCTGTCTGTTTTGGAGAAATCACAAAACTGCGAAAAGTTCCCAGACTGGATGGGAATACAAAAGTCCAGACAAATATACCTGTAACACAAGAAACATAGTCAACCATATAACATGCAGAACCTGACAGAAACAGTATGTAGGGGAAACTTACAGGACATTCAAAGAAAAGATCAATGAACATTTAGGCTATATCTGGAGAAAAGAATATGACCAAGCCACAGGTCATCATTTCAATCAACCAGGTCATAGTATAGATGACATGAAATACCAAGTGATATACAAAAAACCAAACCCATAAGACCAAACCAGGGTATCCAAGGAACTGGAATGGATTGACGTTGGAATGTGTTGAATGAAAAAGGAAGATATTTTCATACGTTTATGCAGATTCACTATTGCAAAATAGATTTCAACCTAGTCCACCATCTTCCTCTCACGGCAAATGGTACACGTTCAAGCATTTTGAAACGGGTTCAAGGTACCAAAAACGAGAGAAATATGTCTATAACATCATTTAATTGACAAATCTCCTTTAACAAATTTAACAAACATTCCAACGACTCTTCACTGTCAATCAACCAATCAACCGTTCGATTGTCATGTTGCAGGTCCTTGACATGACAACCCGCCCGGTCACAGTTTTACAAGGACAAAGGGTTAACCCTTTAGGCACGGCCACAGCTCATATGGGAAATTGTGTTATGAGTTCAATCTCGGCACGGCCGGGGTTCGAACCCACGACCTTTGGATAATAAGCTGGCGCTCTAACCAACTGCGCCGGTCCTGTGGCCTAAAATGTTAGGTCACAAAATAAATAAATATACATTTCACAATCATCATAATATGTTTTTTCAAATATTTCTTATTGTATATTTTATAATTGAACCAATTTGATCAACCTTACTGAGGGGTTTTGTCTTTAATCCATTTATATATACATACGTATTCTTACAGAATATTAAGACCCGTTTCCATCTCCAACTAAGAGTTTGATTTTATCCTCATAGAGGGCAATAAGAAGCATAATGCAAACTCCTGTAGTAATGCCTAAAACTTGTAATATCGTCAAACAGCACTGGTTGTCTATTTTACTATTAGGTGGGGCTGTAATCTCAGGTAACTGAAAATAATATTCAAATGTTTATAAAAATAATGAAATTATAAATGTAAATTTATCTGCTCATTTCATCTTAGACACAACCTGGATAAATAGCTTGATATGTTTTTTTCATCAAAATCTGTTGTTTGGAATCTGAATTCCTAAAATTCACAAAATTGCGATTACTTTTCATGTTTCCATGCAATAATAAAGAAATAAAAGACAACTTACCATATCCACGAGTGATATGTAAATAAACATGCCCCCTGCCAGTGCAAATATCCAGAGGGAGGCTGCACTGAGGTTGCCAATAGCGACACCTATCAGCATGCCAAGGTAACACAGCATGGAAGACACTATGTTGTAGAAAAGGGCCTGTTTTACAGACATCCCTGCACGTAATAATACTGCAAAATCACCTGCAAAGAGCAGCAGTTATTAAATTTCTCCAAAAATAGTGAAATAGCAAGTAACTCGATTTCTACAAAAAACTTGAATACATTGTTATCAGCCCATTCTTGTAATCATTCTTGTAAGTGTTATTAGAGTTGTCGTTCTATTGGATGCATGCTTGTGGACCTGTAACTTAAAGAGGGGGGTCCAGTACCCCTGAAAAGCCGTACGGTCAGTTAACCCCACCCCATATTTTGCCCCAGCTGCTGATTGGTGCTGCTCCACACAACACAGCTACCTCACAAGTTGACCGTTGGTCAAACTGTCCACTCACAGCCCACTGGATGCTGCTGGTGGCTGGGCAGGTTGTTTGTAAACATAGGCAAGAAAGGGGTTGTATCACATCACCCTGCATTAACCCCGCTGACTATCTCAGTGACAGTCCTCCTCCTTGGTCTCATAAAGAGAGGGGGAAGAGAATAAAAACAGAAAAGGTGAACCTTATAATTTAAAGTGTGCATATGTCATTATTTACATGTTTATCAATCAAAAACTTTCGGACCATTCAGAAAAGATAAATTAAGCACTGAAAAGTTTATCTGAGGAGGACCAGGAAATCAGATTCTTATCTTTACACAAGTTATATAACGAGTCTCTGAAGTTGACCGCTCCCCACCCAGCTGCAGCAACATCTAGCCCATGGGAGGTATGGGGTAAAACCGCAAATATGTTGTAACATGCTGGACACATGCACTCAGCCATGTGCTTGGTATTTATAAACAAACCTAAACCCAAATCTCACACACAGTGTCAACTGTCAATCAAATTCAAAATAATTTAAATCTCAGAACACTTTTATTGTTTAAAAGAGCTTTGATATCAAACATTTAGATTTCATATTAAAATATGTTGTAGCCCTTGTGTTCATGCAGCATTGTACCAAGTATCACACATTTCTATTAGAAAGTAACAAATATATTAGAATGTATTCAATTTATACTGGCTGAGCTCTGGGTGTTTTGATGGTCAAGACCTGTTTAATAGGCTCCGCCCCCTTGCTTTTATACTTGAACCCCCTCCTTTAAGCTGAAATCATCAACAAAAAGTGAGCAATCTGCTCCAGGCCTCATATAATCAACAATGCTGTTTATTTTAATAATAAATAGATAATATACTACCTTGTGGAACAACATTTTCATGATCAAATGTATCAGAAAGTGTAGAACCAACAAAGACCCTGAATTGTCTATTTGACAAAAATATTGAATGAAAAGGGATGAACTTAATCCCAGATCATATAAATTGCAGATTATCCCAAACTTCCATGTAGTATCATATCCTTTCTCAAAATCAAAGAAAATAATAATATTCGCCCTTTATAAAACCCTCTCGGATGAATGTTTCTAAATGAACATAATGGTCAATGGTACTTTGAGTTTTTCTAAAGCCACTCTGTGCAACAGAAATATAAGCCGCAGTTTCTAAAAACCAAACTCAATAAGTGTTAATCATTCGCTCCATTGTTTGCCCTGTGGGTGCTGGGATTAAAGAATAGCCCCACTGCCCCCCAGCATGTCGTAAAAGGCGACTAAAGGGGCGTCCTGTTTGCCGTGGGATGCAACCCGTGTCGGGAGGATATGGAATCCAGACGGCTGAGCACTGGGCTGGTTTGGCAGTAATACCGGTCCAGTTGCAACACGCCTGTCTTGGATCCAGATGTTCACCAGACGGGCAGATCAGATTAGGCCTGGGTCTGATTTAACCGGCTTGTGGTATATCTCCTTTAATATATTCTGGATATTTGATTTTTATTAATGATAATTTCAATGTTTGAAGTTTAGGAATAATTTTTAAAATTTTGATAAATATTTGCTGAAAGGAGATTACTGCTGATTGGGTCAATCGAGGGATATAAATAAAATTCGAAAGGGTGGATTTTTATTCTAAGAGTATGTCATGTTGGGTATCCTCATGGCGTCAGGGCTTGGAATTACCGGCCCAGAAAGGCGTCCCCTTGTTGGGCTCTGTGGTGGGTAGGGGACCTAACTGATGAAATTTAAAATAACACACATGGCGCAAAACAAACAAAAACGACCAAGGAATGACATAGACAGCGACGATGATTCAAACAAAATAGAAAAATGCCTAGATTTTTAATAGCAGAAAGTTCTGACGCTGAACATACCTTGGCAAAAATGTCCCCCTTTGCAATTGCAAAGGGGATACAAGGCATTGCCGGGGTACCGAAAACTGTTAAAAAGATGGGAAATTAACTATTGATTGAGGTTGAGCGGAAAAGCCATGCGGACAATCTACTACGATGCCGAATGTTGGCCACAGTTCCTGTCATTATAACGGCTCACAAAACTCTCAACAACAAAAAAGGAATAATCAGATGCCCAGATTTAGCGGGAGTTTCTAAGGAGGAGATAGTGGATGAGCTCAAAGACCAGGATGTTGTGCAATGTAAGCGGATATTTATAAAAAAGGATGGTGTCAAAATTTCTATCAATACGTTTATTCTGACATTTGAAGCAGCGCAGCTCCCAACATCTATTAAGGTTGGATATTTGAACGTTAGAGTTGATGTATTTATTCCAAACCCTCTGCGCTGCTTCAAGTGTCAGAGGTATGGACATGGATCTGATCGATGTAAAGGTGATGTAACATGTCCAAAATGTACTGCTCAGCACAGTGGAGACGATTGTTCTTCAAATATGATAAAATGTGTCAATTGCCAAGGAAATCATCCATCGTTTTCGCGGAATTGTCCTTCCTTAAAAAAAGAGAAGGGAATTCAGCGAATATGACACACTGAAAATATACCTTTTCCAGAGGCACGGAAGTGAGTAGAAAATTTGAACACAACAAAGACATCTTATGCCAGCTCTGTTAAACCTAAAGAAACAAAATCAATAGCGATTCAGACTGAAATTACATGGCCAATCACTGACAAAAATTATTCCTTTTTTACAAAATCTTCTAAATCTTCAGCAACATCTACTCAGACTCAGACACCTACTATCCCAGTAGTACCTCAACCAACAACAACATTCACTAAAACCTCTTCATAAGCTCCTTCTACATCATCCAATAATAAAAGTATCAATAGTAATAGACCAGTACATAAATCAGACAAAAAAGAAATCAAAGAACAAGTTAAAAGTAAAATAAATAGAACTAAATCCTTAGAAAGGATGGACACAGGTGATCCTCCGGATATGATTTTTACATCTGTGCACTCGAAGCATAATCGTAAAATTAACAAGTGATTATGTTAGATCATTTATTTTTTCTCATTATTCTTAATATGGCTATCAGCAATATCATACAATGGAATTGTAGAGGATTTGAGGCAAACAGGCCAGAACTGGAGTTATTAGCCCAAAAATATAATGCATCTGTTATTTGTTTACAGGAAACTAATTTTAAAGATAAGTCAATGACATTTAAGGGATATGTACCTTATAATAAAGTTGGTTCAATAGATGCAATGGATCGAGCACATGGCGGAGTTTCTATTTTTGTTAAATCCTGTATACCCCAGAGTAAAATAACTTTAAATACTAATTTACAAACTTCTGCAGTCAGGGTTACCCTGCAGAATACATTAACTATATGTTCAATATATCTACCACCTAGTGGTCCAGTTAATATTACAGATTTAAATGGGCCAGTTAATATTACAGATTTAAGTGGCAGAAATAATACTGATGCCAAAGGACGTATATTAGAAGATTTTTTAAATAATAATAGTTTGTTCCATTGGAATGACGATTCTCCGACATATTTACACCCTGCTACAGGCTCTTTAACATCAATAGATCTCTCCATGTGCACTCCAAATTTATTTTTAGACTATTCCTGGGAAGTAGAGGAAGATAAATGGGGTAGTGATCATTACCCCATTATTTTAAATAACCATTTTCCTCCACCAGATGAAAGAATCCCCAAGTGGAAATTTCATAAAGCCGATTGGGCAAAATTTCAAACATCCTGTTTTATAAAATAACTTCAGAAATTTTTAACAATGTTGATGATCCTCTTCAAGTTTTTACAGATACATTGTATGATATTGCTGATGGGTGTATTCCAAAATCAAGGCCAAATTCTAAAATTAAAGAAAAACCCTGGTTTAATGATGAGTGCAAAAAAACTGTCAAGGAGCGCAAAAAAGCTCTGAAAAAATTTAATCGACAGCCAACTCAATATAATTTGCACCAATTTTGAGTAAAAAGAGCTAAAGCCTGTTATATTATTAAAATAAGCAAAAGAAAAAGATGGAAGGATTATGTTTCCAAATTAAATACGCGTACACCGATTACGCAGGTCACTTAATGGCACTATTTCTGGCTATTTAGATGATCTGGTTTTAATGATATAACTATGATTATGTAATAATATGTTTATTCCTATATCTGCCTTGTTTATGTATATTTTTATTTTGTTTATTTTATATTTTTAAATATCTATGCAGGCTATTTAAATGATGTTGTATATGTCCTGTATCTACAACCCAAAACACGTTTTTGATATCGAAATAATTTACTCTACGGGACCCCTGGATATGATGGAAGGTGTGGATCTGAGCTCCATGACATTCTATTATTTCCCTATTGTTGAGACCCATAAGGAAATATCAACTGAGTAAGTGCAGTTAATTAAGACCTGTGTAAAGCCTAAACAGGTCCCAACCTCATCAACGTTCATTATTCGATCACATTTTACCAGTTATGCCACATTTGTCCACTAGATGGAGCCAACTGCGCATTTTTTTATTACTCACATTTCAACTCCTTCTTTCAACTGTTATGGTGGCAAATTGCAACAGGTCACGTGGTTGCAAGTCACATGCACAGGGTAATGCAGTTGCAGCTCCCTCAGGTGAGAAAAAAAATTACTACCCTGCATTAACCAACCTGCGTCCCTGCTAATGAATCCCATTTTAGGTCTTCGAGAATCTTTGTTACAGTGCCTGCCTCTCTCTTCCAATTGACACAAATCTAGCAGCTCGTCTTTGCACTGATTCTATTTGATCAATATCTTTCTTAAGGTAAGGGTCCCACACACTTGATGCATATTCTGAGTGAGGGCGCACCAGTGTATTGTTAGCTGCCTCCTTGATATTACCTGGGCACATGTTGAAGTTCCTTCTCACAAAATCCAGTACTTGATTTGCTTTGCAGACAATATTATTAACGTGTTCATCCCATTTCATATTCGTTTGTAGCTCTACTCCAAGATAGGGGTGATGATCAACATGTTGCAGGGTGTGACCATTTAATGTATATTTCCTTGTATCAAGGGGTTGGTTTCTTTTCTTGCTGCTCAAGGTGTAGCATTGCTGTGCATTGAAGTCCATTTGCCACTCGTTTGACAATTCTTCCAGTGTGTTTAGGTCCTCTTGCAGTTTTACTGCATCATCATCACTTTGAACTATTTTATATAGGAGGCTGTCATCTGCGAATAGCCTAATGTTTGAGTGTTTTAGTTTTTCTCCGATGTCGTTAATATAGAGTAGAAAAAGTATTGGCCCCAGTACTGTTCCCTGTGGCACTCCAGATTTCCCATGTACAGGGTCAGATTCTTCGCCATCAATAACTACCTTCTGTTCACGGTTTGAAAGCCAGCTTTTAATCCATGATCCAACCTGCCCTGAGATTCCGTAATACTCAAGTTTATTATTTAGTGTTTCATGACAGACTGTATCAAAGGCTTTACTAAAATTAAGGATGAGCATATCAAAATTTTACCCTCATTTCTAGCCTTAAATATATCCTGTAAGGTCGTGATTAACTGTGTTTCGCATGAGTGACCTGTTCGGAAGCCTTGCTGAAAATTTATCAGAATGTTATAAAGTTCGCAATGGTTCATCATATGTCTGACAATTATGTGTTCCAAAATCTTACATGGCACTGATGTCAAGGAAACTGGCCTGTAGTTTGCTGCATAGCTTTTATCTCCTTTTTTAAAGACTGCCACAATGTTTGCTACATGCCATGCTTTTGGTACTTCACCTTTGTCAAGTGAGTCTTGGAATATTTCTTGTAGTATTGGAGCTTTTTCCTGCAAGCATTCTTTCAAGACTCTTGTTGGAATATGATCTGGCCATTTGCCTTTTTGCAATTAGGGTTTTAAAGTAGCTTTTCAACACAAGCAACTGTGATGATAATTGGTTCTATTTGTGGAGAGGTGGGTTCACCTTTGTCGGGAATATTTTCCATGTTTTCAGAAGAAAATACAGATATAGTAGAAAATGACTTTTACTTACGTGAAATGACTTCGGCCTTGCCTTTACTGTCTTTCACTTCAGTACCATTTTCCGTTAATGTTGGTACACCAACGGTATCTCTGCATCTTGATCTAATATTGTTCCAGAACCTTTTTCCCATTGAAGGTCTAATAAATTCAATGTCTGGTAGATCAAGTAATCCAAGAACATATTCATCATGGGATTCTCTCAACTTTTTTTTTATGTGTTTTCTAAGGTTTCTGAATTTACTACGGTCAGAATCCTTTTTGTTTTTTTCAGCTTTGTTGTATAGTCTTTGTTTTCTTCTAATTTGTCTCTTGATTTCTTTTATCATCTATGGCACATCCCATCTACCAGATTTTTTCTTGGTTGGGAAATGTCTATTGATTGACTCCATAAAATTTGCTCCCCTGTCAGTTCGGGGATTAAGGAATAGCCCCACTGCCCCCCAGCATGTCGTAAAAGGTGACTAAAGGGGCGTCCTGTTTGCAGTGGGATGCGACCCGTGTCGGGAGGATATGGAATCCTGACGGGCTGAGCACTGGGCTGGTTTGGCAGTTACACCGGTCCAGTTGCAACACGCCTGTCTTGGATCCAGATGTTCACCAGACGGGCAGATCAGATTAGGTTCTAAGTCTGATTTAACCGGCTTGTAGTATATTTCCTTTAATATATTCTGGCTATTTGATTTTTATTAATAATAATACCAATGTTTGAATATGTCTAAACCTAGTACGTTTAGAGACATTTATAAGAGAGGGTTTTTTAAAAGGTGAGCATGTGGTTAACATTTTCTTTGATTTAGAGAAAGCGTACGATACTACATGGAATTTGGAATAATGAGCGATTTATATGATATGGGATTAAGGGGTCGGTTACCCCTTTTTGTTCAAAATTTTTTGTCAAATAGACAATTCAGGGTCCAAGTTGGTTCATCACTTTCTGATGCTTTTGATCAGGAAATGGGTGTTCCACAGGGAAGTATATTATCAGTCACCCTTTTTATTATTAAAATTAACAGCATTGTTAATTGTATGAGGCCTGGAGCAGATTGCTCACTTTTTGTTGATGATTTCTTAAGCTGCTTAAGCTACAGGTCCACAAGCATGCATACAATAGAACGACAGCTCCAACAAGATTACAAGAATGGGCTGATCATAACAGATTTAAATTTTCTTTAAAGAAAACTATGTGTATGCACTTTTGTAAAAAATGGAAGGTTCACCCAGATCCTGATCTTTATTTTAGGCCAAACTCGGATACCTGTTGTCGAAGAAACCAAATTATCTTTTATTCCTCGCATTAAATATGTTAAGAGTAAATGCCAGAAGGCATCAGATTTATTACGGATTCTTGCCCATACCGATTGGGGAGGGGACCGTAATATTTTATTACAATTGTATAGAGCATTGGTACGTTCTGAGCTTGATTATGGGTGTATGGAAATGGATCAGCACGTCCATCTTATATTAAAATGCTTGATCCTATACAAAATCAATGTTTACGACTTTGCCTTGGTGCATTTCGTACATCGCCTGCAGATAGCTTGGCAGTTGAGGCAGATGAGCTGCCTCTTGGATTTAAGAAGAGAAATGCGTGCCCTTCAGTATGCTGCAAAAATTGCTGCTTGCCCAGACAATCATGCCCATGATACTGTATTTAATCCAAATTATGTTGACCTTTTTGAAAGTAAACCTAATACAATACCAACTTTTGGCATTCGCATCAAAGAATCTTTACAATCTTTAAATTTAAATTTAAATCAAATAGCTAAATTTCAATATCCAGAAACACCTCCATGGACCTTTGCAACTTTAAATATCAATGTAGCCATGTCAGAATTAAAGAAATACTCAACCGATTCATCCCTTTATAAAAATAGATACCAAGAATTAAAAATAATACATACTGGATATCAGTGTATATACACTGATGGATCATTTGATGATGACAAGGCTGCTGCAGCTGCTGTTAAGGGCAATCATATTTATTCAGAACGTCTTCCAAATAAATCATCGATTTTTTCTGCAGAACTACATGCTTTGTACCTTGCTTTGGATCATGTGGAGACTTCTCCACATCAAACATTTTTAATTTTCTCTGATTATTTGTCTTGTTTACAAGCATTGAAAGCAAAGGATTGGAAAAATCCCTTTATTTACAAAATTCTCGAACGGTATGATAGACTCTGTACAGATGAAAATAACATTTTCTTGCCTTGCTTTGGTGTAGTGGTGTGGGTATTTCCAGTTGATTGATCCTGAGTACTTTCCTCATTTAGGCATTTTCATCACATAGTGTTTCAAAGAGGTTGTTTGATTCAATTTCACTGTCAAAGAAAGCATCAGAGATATTAGGTAGGCGGCATTTCCAGCACTCCCATGACAGCCATCTTTGTTTATTGAATAATTCATAATCTTTATTTGTTAGCCCATCACATTTATTGTGTACAAATATATCACATTCATCACACTGCATGACTCTGTGATTTTTGGCAGCTGATCTTTCACACACGCCACAGGGGAATCGAGCAGGCCCTGGGTGTGGGTGAACATCACCACATATAAAAGGGGTAAGGATATTTGGAAAAGTAGCATATAGCTATTGCCTCTTTTCTTCTGTTGTGGCCAGGCGATAATCCCAGGTGGGAAATCCAAAGCTGAGGCCAGACAGATGATCTCTGGACGCCGACTGCGAAAGAACCTCTTGAAAAGGTAAGATTTTAACTAGTATTAAGATTGGTGTGACTTTAGTAAATAAGAGTCACATCAAATGGCGCTGCGACTTGCCGCGCTTGTGTGGGATTTACTTCTGCATTCAGGGTTACCTTGCACAATACATTAACAATATGTTCAGTATTTTTGCCAACAAGTGAACCAATTGATATTATAGATTTAAATAACTTAATAAATCAGCTGCCTCAACCATATATGTTAGTTGGTGACTTTAATGCTCACAACAACCTTTGGGGTGGCAAAAATAATACTGATTCCAAAGGACGTATAATCCCCAAATGGATATTTCATAAAGCTGATTGGGCAAAATTTCAAACATCCTGTTATAATAAAATTACTCCAGAAATGTTTAACAAATTTGATGATCTTCTTCAAGTTTTTACGGATACATTGTATGATATTGCTGATAGGTGTATTCCCAAGTCAAAGCCAAATTCTAAAATTAAAGAGAAACCCTCAGGCTGGTTTAATGATGAGTGCAAAAAAGCTGTCAAGGAGTGCGAAAAAGCTCTGAAAAAATTAATTTGACAGCCACCTTAATATCATTTGCACCAATTTTCGTGTAAAAAGAGCTAAAGCCTTTTATATTATTTAAATAAGCAAAAGAAAAAGTTTACGTTTCTAAATTAAATACATGTTCACCACTTAAGAAATGCTGAGATATGGTGCGTAAAATTACTGGGAAGGAAGGTGGAGCAAGGATCAAACATCTAATTCATAATGGCCAATTAATTACAAATCCCACCAAAATAGGTAACACAAAAGGTGGAAACATTTCCAAATATTCCTCATGTGATAATTATTCTACAAAATTCCAACAAATAAAAAATAGAAAAGAAAGAAACCAACTAAATTGCATATCTAATAACTTGGAACATTATAATAAATGAATCACAATAGAAGATTTAAAACTTCCTTTGGATAAATCATATGATACCGCTCCTGGGCCTGATCAAATCCACTACCAAATCATTAAACACCTCCCTGACCAATCACTTGGGCATCTTTTTATTCAAATTTTTTTGTCAAAAAGACAATTCAGGGTCCGAGTTGGTTCATCACAAGACCTTATGTATGCACTTTTGTAAAACGTGGAAGGCTCACCCAGATCCTGATCTACACCTTGGCCAAACTTGAATCCCTGTTGTCGAAGAAACCAAGTTTCTTGGATTTATATTTAATAGAAAACTATCTTTTATCCCTCATATTAAATATGTAAAAAAGAAATGCCAGAAGGCATTAGAATTACTACGGGTTCTCGCCCATACCGATTGGGGAGGGGACCGTAATGTATAGAGCGCTGGTATCAAGAAATAAAATCTATCTTCACTGGATCTCAGTGTATATACACTGATGGATCATTTGATGATGACAAGGCTGCTGCAGCTGCTGTTAAAGGCAATCATATTCATTCAGAATGTAACGTTTCAGAATTTATTTTCCAATATATTTTATTACTTATAAAAGTACCTCCAAAATATTATTTCATATCCGTTGCTACAATTACACTCCCCAACCGGTCTCTCTCACTGTCTTGGCCCAACTCTCCTAACACAAGTATGCCTGCTTGTTATCCCCACTGCCGCCCAAAACTTGATGGTTAGCTGTCACCACCATGGACCTGGTGTGTATCCCAGATGCCTGCAGTCAGACATAGAAGATGTAAAGTCCATTAGCCAATCTTGCTACTTTCACAACATGTACAAAGTTGTTTATCCGGTTGGGTTGTGGCATGTTTATACCTCCCACTCTGAGTGGACAATTTTACATTGTTACAAGAACGTCTGCAAAATAAATCGTGTTTTTATTCTGCAGAACTTCATGCTTTATACCTAGCTTTAGATCATGTGGAGACTTCTCCACATCAACATTTTTTAATATTTTCTGATTCATTGTCTTGTTTACAAAAAACATTGAAAGGAAAGGATTGGAGAAATCCTTTTATATACAATATACTTGAACAGCATCACAAACTCTGTTCGTTTTTATTGGATACCCAGTCATATTGGAATCCTTAGAAATGAGGCTGCTGACCAGGCTACCAAAGCAGCATTGGATAAGCGCCCAATAAATATGCCTATTCCTCATACAGAGTTTAATAAATATATTACTGTTTTTTTAAAGTTCTAAATGGCAATTGCGATGGAACAAAGCTATTTTTAATAAACTCCATAGTATTAAGCTTGTTCTAGGTAAAACTAAAGATGCTTATAGAATTAACCAAAGAGAAGAGTCTGTTTTAACACGTATAAGAATTGGACATAATCATTTGACTCATTGCTATCTTCTGAAAGGCGAAGATCAGCCTCAGTGTATAGGATGTCAAAGAGCTATGACTGTTAAGCATATTATAATTAAATGTATCGATTTTGATATAATTAGGACTCAATATTTTAATGTGCAGGATTCACATTCATTATTTGATACTGTAGATACTTCTGTGATAGTATCGTTTTTAAACCAAATAGGACTTTATAACCAATTTTAAGTGTGGAGCTCTTGTTTATTTCAGTCATTGACCTATTTATCATGAACCACGAAACATCAAATGGTATTTAAAGTCTTGATACATATCATATTGATTTATAAATTATATATCCAGTCTAAAGGTTGTTATTACCATCTTTAGGCACTGAATAACCTTAATGGTTGCCCTAAGCAACCCTTCATTCATTCATGATCAATCTGTTTCCCACCAGAGTATGATGAATTTGAACGAATTAAGTCTGATGTTTTAGATTTTAATATTTCAGTTGGTCAAGACAATAAATAACTCTCCAAATGATATAATAAACAAGCTGAACACTCATAACCAACAAGGATTTGACAAATACATTAAATGTTATATTTTAAACTCATATATTGTTACCTGTTCTATAGAATATGTTGCATTTGCAATAACACATGATTTTTTGTTCTGAGCATTAATGTTTTTTATTTATTTTACAAGAGTTTTAAAGGACTGTATACATTTGCAGGATTTAACTAAAATCCTTACCTAGAATGCTTAATTGTACCATCATTATCCTCATAATATTTAATTTTACACTGTATGGGAACAGTGAACAATATTACACTGATCATGCTATACTAATGTTTTGCTAATTGCTGGCTTATGTAAGCATTAGTCAAGTTTAATGTAAAATTTCACTAGGATCACTTTTCTTTGAAAGTTTATAATAATATCAGAATGTCAATAGACAAATGCACAGACAACCTTCAATTATCAATGTTCAAAATTTACTTTCTGTTTCTAAATACTTTTGATCATAATTTCTCCAATAATTGGCCTATCAACATGCGTAATACATCAATAAAAACCTGAACATTTTCCAGATTCAAAATTATTTTTAAAAATATCACATGACCTATATTGCATAATTTTACATAATGGATTAATACAAAAAATTACTTTTAAAGTAAGAAATGGTATGATATTCTGGTACTACATAAAATTCTAAGTTATTTTCATATTTCAAAGAAATTATTTGGACAATTATGAAGTGCGTAAAAAGCATTTGAAAAAAGGGGCAGAGCCTAAAATCTTATTGAATTTAAGCTCCACCCACTCTTGCCATTTAAGCAAAAAATAATGTTTCAATTTTAACATATATTTCATGAAATCCAGCTAGAATGTTGTGCTCTTCCTCATAAAAACTTTTGACTTTAGGTTTCTATAGAATTAAAAAATCACATATTTTCATGAGGTATCAATATGCTAATTAAGTCATGTGACCAGACTAAAGAATACATTTTTCAGAATTGGAAACTTTTGAGCTGTCCATAGATGTGTCAAACATGCTGATTGGACATGCATTGTGGAAACTGTGATCAAAAACTCTTTTGATCAATTTTAACAATCTCCAAAACTGAAGAGCTCACCATGTTGAGCAACAAATATGTAATTCAATCTTGGTCCAGCCGGTATACAAATTCGATACAGCCGGTATATATATATATATATATTCTATCAATCATTATACAAGTGTTTCTTTGATTTAAAATTATATTCTTACTTCTGATGTACTTCTAGTTTAAGAATGAGTCAAAATATACAAACCCAGCTCATGAGGTAGTTCATGGCAGAATACAGCAACTGTGGTACTCAAACCTCCTGTGACACTATCAGCAAATGCTGCACCTGATTAAACACAAATACATCTCCTTTTTAATAAGAAAAAACCTTTTTGCACAATGGTTGATAAATCGATTTTTTTATGTCGAAAATAAGTTAACCAATATAGATAAAATTTAAAAAAATAATTAGATATAAATAAAATGAAAAGAGTCTATATCTCATCTGTTTCTGGTAAGATTTAGAGGAATTCATAATATTATTCCTACCAATAGCAAGACCGTCACTGAAGTTATGCAGTCCATCTCCCATGATGACCATCCATGCAATGGCTGATATAGACTGAGGGATCTTTTCCTCTCCATGACTATGACCATAGTTCTCTTCTTGCTCTTCAAGGAGGTCATCGTTGTTGACATCCATACTAACCTCTACTAACTCAGGATCATCTGTAAAGGAATGTAAGAATTGATTTTATAAACTTTTGAAAGGTTTGTATTGGAGATCACATGCTGTGAAATGTTAAATATTCTTTCACATATGAGATATTGAACTATGCTGAAGATGAAAAATAAAATGATTTGTACATCAATGAATCTCCATCCTTGTTGGTCATATTACTGTTGAATATTAAACAACATTGTATCCCTAGAAACTTTCACCCAGAGACAACGATTTGGTTTCATAACATTTTGAATCTTTAGTCAGTTTGTATGCTATGTTCAGATTTGATTCTTTATTTTAAAGAAAATGAATTTCTTAGATTAGATTGCAGGATGTAGCAATGTGTATCATATCTGACCTTGTAATCTTGATGTTTGAATTGTCATCATAATATCTTCTGTGGACCTATTATCCATGTAGTAGTTTGACAACTTCTCCCCAATATTCTCCAACTTTGCGTGGAATAGCTGCCTGCTTGCTCTCTGAAAATATTTATCACAGCAATATGTAAAATGATACTGAAATCTAATTTGTTTTAATCTTTTTGAGGACATAGCTTTCCCAACCGATATTGATGGTATTTTACATGGTAAAATATCCTAAAAAAATTGTTTTAATTAGATCTGGTACATTAGATAAATATTGTCTCATTTCCAATGTCAGCAAATTCAAAATTTGACTTGACCCGCAGAAGCATTATTTCAATTATCAAAATTAAAACCTCCTATTTGTAAACCATTATTGCAGTCTGTTTCTTCTTGCATCTACAGGCTCTAGACCTGACAAAAATGCATTAAGAAAAGACTGGAAATTACTGAAAATGAATCAATAAAATTTTTGAAAAATTTAATTTTCTTGGTCTACATTTTTTAAATCAAATTGCTCCCTGAATGCTATATGAATCATAACAGTTTAAACCAATGCTGTTATCCTACCTTGTTTTTCCTTTTGAGTTTCCATTCAGTACAATTCTGCATTAATCTTTCAATGAGAAAAAAAAGGTATATTCCTGCAAGCGCCACCAATCCTTTGTACACTCCTGATTTGTTATGAATGTGACTGGCTTCATGGGGGGCTCCTTTTTGTGAGAGGTCTCGTGAATCATGACCTGCAGACTCACTACCATGACCTACAAGTGCCTTCAATCATCAAAAGTGTGAAATTATTATTATTATTATTATTATTATTATTATTATTATTATTATTATTATTATTATTATTATTATTATTATTATTATTATTATTATTATTATTATTATTATTATTATTATTATTATTATTATTATTATTATTATTATTATTATTATTATTATTATTATTATTATTATTATTATTATTATTGAATTATGGGAGACCACAACCCATGTTATTGTAAAAGAACATGAAAAAAGAACAAAAGATACTCACATGTGGTAACAAGTGTAACAAAGCATCTCCAGTCAGAGTACCAATTGCTAAGGCAACTAGATACTGTATCAGGTAGTTGAAAAAGATCTTCCTCATGATGGGCACTATGGCAACACTAAGCAGGCCAACCAGGCTGATAACAGTTACTGCTGCTGATGCGTAACTCCACACTGCAGTCAAGTAAATTATAGCTAAATCATACACATGATCAAAATTATCACACATTTTTTACATTCTCATGTTTATCTGACAGTTTTTTATATTTAACAGCTTTTACAGCTGTGGGATGCAATATATTTTGGCCATAAAGGGTACATGTATATAAATGTATACACACACATATAAAAAAAGTTAAGTAAAGTAAAGATTGCTCACTGTGATAATCTGAGGAGACAAAATTCAAGGAATAACTTATTATTCTTTATTTCTTTGAAGGTATTAAGCACCAATCCTGTTTTCTTGGTTTTGCAACAGTATATATACATATGAACACCATGACGTATAAAAGTCTGACATCGAGCAACAAGAAAAGTTGCTACAATACATAGAAGTTGCTCAGTCTGTATAAGATTTTCTCAACCCATGGCTGCACGTGATGGGTAAACACGGGTAGCGTGAACTTTATTTGACCTCAATTGAGGCTCAAAGTAGGGTAGCACTGTTTGACGTCATTTTGGTACTATTCAAAAGACAATACATTTCATGACGTCATAAGCATATTACCATGCACTTTTGACGTCATTTTACCTTTCAGTGCCTCTATGATGACACTCCACATAAAAATGACGCCAAGAAAGGAGTGTGCTTTCATTAGGGGCCAATATATTAGGTTCATGTTCAAGTAGGTTTTACAGACAATGATGGGGATGCATTTTTCAAAAAGTTTATAGACATGAAAGACAAATACATTTATCACCAATATGTGAGTTTTAAAGGTTTTTTTCAAAATCGGTGCTTAATCCCTTTAAACCAACAAAGTTTTGCATTGGTTCACAAAATAGGTGACAAAAAATGTAACTATGGATGTACACAGTAAGGCCTGAGAAAAGCCTTGCCCGAAAATAAACCTCTTTATACTCATAAAAACACAAACACATTCATATTTCAATCAAAGGCTTAGAATTTGTGTAGAATGGAAGGTCCATGTAAAATACATTACTTTTGTTATCATTCTGTATGACCTATTGTAATGCAGTAATTATCCAGTTCCAAAGACAAAATGCTTTGTGCATACGTGTGACTCTGGGGGTGGAAGAGGAAAGGATTTATGATAAATCCATTGCACAGTATATATTGCATTTTTGAATGAATGGAAAATATGTAAGTTGTTTCCAACTGACCCTTCACACAAGTGATTCAACATCATCCCTGGTTAGAGAAGAGTGATAAGCTTGGTCTAGAATAAAATTCCACTTACCAGCTGGCTTCACATTGAAGATGCTGTGCTTATCAACAGGTTTCTTGGAAATGTTGGCATGGCCATTATGTATGTCCAAATGGCGACCATGGTTACTGTGATATTTATGACAATGACTATCCTTGCTGCAATGGGAATCTTGACAGAAGGATTTAGAGTGGATAGGATCTCTGTCATGGTTATGGGGGTTGTCATGATTACAGGCATGCTGGTCTATCTGATATATGATGGCTGGACATAGGTTAAGGAAGTTGTTTTTTGATATTCCTCCTTCGTGATGCAGGTGATAGACATTCAGGATCTCCCTGGCTGCCATACACTGGAACCAAACAAAATTTCATCAATGTTAACAAATACAAATTAGAAAGCGATCAATCAGAAAAAGATGCATCAATGGAATGATTACTTATTTTAGGTCAATTTACAAGCAAGGAGTTATTTGTTTTGGGTCATGCTCAAATATGTTACAATGCATCTTATTACAAACTTATTACAAACATATAGCACATAATCATCAATTCAATCCATTATTTCTCAAATTGCTTAATTTGTCCTTTGAGAAAATTAGGATTCTACCTAGCCAGGTTTGTGCAATCCAATGTCATATTAAAACAATACTTCATATAAATGGTATGAAAGTGTGATACAGAGATAGAGATAGAGAGGTAGGGAATTCACAACCTAAAAAAGCCCAGTCATCTCCTGGTTATGTAATCTAGTTATAGTTCATAGCTATAATAGTTTATAGCTATCATCTGTGTTGTTATAAATGATTTAGATCCCATTATTAGCAATAAAAAGCTGACAAGAGGTTCTGAGATTTAAAGGTTTTTGGGTGTGATTTTTAGGATTTATTCTTGTATTTTTAGAAAATATGCCAAATAAAAAAAAAAAAACATATACATGGGGACCGGGAGATCATCGGCCACAATTAGGCAGTTTTAAGATGTTGTGCAGGTCATCAGGAACTGTTAACTGCAACAACATAATTGCCTGCATTTCCCTGATGTCTTCTCACCAAACATCATCTTAAAGTTCACGGCAGAGTCCCGGTAGTGTCCCACACGCATAGCTTACGATTAGCTTAGGTGTGCGATGTGCGGTGGAAACAAGATTTTTTTAAATTTCATATGTTCACAGGCCATCATCAGATGATCCAAGGGGCTCCCTATGGTATCATACAGACGTCCTTAGGATATACTTCAGACATTTTTCAAATGACATAGATGTCTTTAGGATATCCTACAGACGTCAGTGACGTCAAATCTGTCACATGCTGTGTGGTACCCATGTATAGTGTGACCACACCTATGTAATATCTCTGATTACCACTGATGAAGTCCCCGCCGCCCGGACCTTGTGAATTTGGCCAATTTTTAATTCCCGGGCGGCGCCCGGTGCAAATGTGACTGGGGCATTAGGAAACATAATATCAGTACACAAACTGCACTGTATTCATGCTGTAATATGACTCATTATCAGATGGTAATCATACTAGATCATAAAACGTGCAGGCATGACATTTCATGGAAACACAATTTATCTTGTATTGACATCATATTGATACTATTAATGATTAGGCACAAACTATAACCACACACAGAACAAAAGCAATATATTATCACATGACAGTTAGCATGTAAGCTTGCCCTTTTCAAATGCCAAGCTGACCTTAAATTATATTCCCAAACATGGACTATTCATGATAAGACATAAAAAAACAACCCAAAAATGCCAATTTGCATTTTAAGGTATTTCATTTAAGATCCAGGGACATTGCTAATCAAGGAACCTTAAATAGACTGAAAGAGAGTTTCTAATATTTTCATAATTTTTTTATAATTCCCATGAAAATGATTAAACCTTATTCAGTTACAGCAGTAAACCCTTGTCTCACCTTTGGGTTTATTTTCACTACAATATCATGCATGGCACCATAGTGCTCATTATCAATATGTCATTTTGACAGAACGTTATGCATGTCTGTTTGCGAACATGATATCAGCAATAACATGATTTTGTACATCATATTAAAACGATTGATATTTATAACAGGACCTCTCTCATATCAGCAGTTTCACGAACGCTATTTCATTACAGTAGAAAAGTGCATCAAAATTCATCAAGATCGGATGCATGTCTGTTCATAAAGTTTCGGCTGTGGACTGATTGGTAAAAAATAGATGGATATTCATACAAAATAAATTGGTTATGGTTTTGTTTGTTTGTTTGGGGTTTGACATCACTTTAAAGATTATTTCAGTCATTTCGTGATGAGACCTACTTGTAGCAGATATAATGCTGTCTCACTGAATTGTCATGTCGCAGGTTCTTGACATGACAACCCACCCGGTCACAGATTTACAAGGACAAGGGGTTAACCCTTCAGGAATTGGCCTCAGCTCGTATGGGAAATTGTATCATGAGTTCAATCTAGGCACGGCCGGGGTTCGAACCCATGACCTTTGGATCACTGCAGAGGAACTGGTACTAATAAGCTGGCACTCTAACCAACGGCGCCACGACCCGTGGCCCAGAATAAATTGGTATTCTGTCAGATAAAAAGCTTTCTTATTTATTGGTTGTTGCATTTGTGAAAGATGAAAATAAGTCTATAAGATATGTTCTAAATACTAATAGAGTCTCTGTTTTGATAACATAGTTTTTATAGTTTTCAAAGCTACTTTATTATCTGTAAAACTTTGAATCTAATTTTTCTAGGTTCATGATAAACATTGTATTGCATGTGATCGATACATCATGGGTAGTATTTGTTCAACAATACAAGAGTCGTAGTACCCACCTTTCAAGGAGATATCAAAATGAACACAATGAAACCTTTATCAAATGAATCTAAATTCAATTTAATAGTCTTTTTCAGCAAAACATAATTATTAAATATTGATACAGTACTTCAGATACAAATCAGGTTTAATATATTTTATATCCCAATAAACTATGAAAATCTTAATATATACTAAACATAATAAATACTGACAACATTGTTTTGTTTAGCTGTATTACATGCTCAAAAAAAGGCAATTATCCTTGTTTTGTAACACTTCTCATCCATTTTTTATCACATTTAGGTAGACATAAAATGAAACAACTTTGTTATTTAAAAAGCTTTCACAAATAAAGATATATATCAAAGTTTGAGATCATGACTCTATGACTATATGACAGGTGAAATACAGGGAATTGCGAATCATGAATCATGGACTGTAGGAGTCCATACTAAATATGCTTTAAAGAATAATAAATACCTTTATTAATTTCGACCTAAAAAGACATATAAAGACTATAAAATTGGTATATTCAACTTGGTCATCATTTAGAAAAACAATATTGAATATCGCCCAATATCATCAAATCAGTAAATTTAGTCAGAGTGAGGGACAAGGTATTTTTATCACCTGGTTACCATAGCAATGCATTTGATCTGAATTTGAAAAACATAAAGTTATGGACCATGTTTATCACAACAGACTATATAAATGACACATTCAAGTTTTTTTCATTAAGAATAAAAATGCTCAATTTCGCCAAAATCATCAAAATCGGTGATGTCAGTCAGAGTCAGGGACAAGGTATTTTTATCACCTGGTTACCATAGCAATGCATATGATCTGAACTTTTCAATGTGGGAAACATAAAGGTTTGGACTGTGTTTATCGCAAGAGACAATATAAATGATACATTCAAGTTGGTTTTCATTCGGAATAAGATTGCTGAATATCACAAAAATCATCAAAATAGGTGAATGACAAGGTAATTGCATCACCTGGTTACCATAGCAACACATTTGGTCTGAAATATGTTCTGTATGTAAAATAAGGGCATGACCTATGTGTACCATTCTAGATAACAGAGTTTGTTCAATCAGTGTCATTATAATGAGTAATTGCAAAGCAAAACATTGCAAAAATCATCAAAATTCGAAAAATTGGACTGAATTGAGGACAAGATATTTTGATTACCTGGTTACCATAGCAACATAGTTAATATCAAATGATTTAAGAATCAGAAGAGTAGGTTGTGATGAGTACATCAGTTGTACATCAGTTAGCTAGTATATTCACATTATTTGTCACTGAGATCATGGAGGTCAAATATGTCAAACTTTGATGAAAATGCTATTTTTGAAAAACAGATGACCTTGTGCAGATTTGCACCAACGACCTTGGACAATAATTTGAAAAAAAACATGTTATTGAAGTTTAATATTTATACAGAAATATTTTACAGATCTGTTGTAGCCAATCTTACTTGATTAAATCAAACATCTCATTGAATGTAGAAGTCCACTAACCAGTTAGAACATACCTGGAATGTCGATGAGAGATAAATTTGCAGAAACTTGAGGTAACAAGCAGCAAAAGCATGCAGCAGTCTTTGTTATGATCAGGGTGCATGAATATTAGGTCACCAAGGAGGACTGGTGCTGCCGCCTATCTTATCCCCCCTCCAGAGGGTTATCTGAGTGCCAGCTTTCCTGCCCTGCACTTGTAAAAATGGAATTATCTCTGTGATAATTCCTATAATGTTTTTGTTTTATAATATTTGTTCATTATTCACATTAATCAGAACAAAAATGAGAAAAATGCCAAAAATGTGATGCATGACTTTGATTTTGACCTTTGACTTTGAATATGTTCTGTTTTACCAACATTAACTAGAGCCCATCAGGTGTGATTATGTGAGATTTTGTTCATTTTCCATGTGATTTAGGTGTCTTGTGATTCGGTTTTACTTGTATTGTTTATTAAATAGCAAAAATGACAAATTTGATTTTTCATTTTTTCCTTGGGGTTTAAACATTTTCCCGCAAATTTTATTGTTGATGTTGGTAATATAGTTGTTGCTGTATATTGCCATAATAGTGAGACTTCTGGATGTAGTTGGCCTTGGGAGAAAAATGTCCATAAACTTGCCTTGTTTTTCACATTTTGGCTCTAGTTCTGAACATGGCCACCAGAGGACACCACTTTATTGATTTAATGAGGTCAAGGGTCAAGTAAAGGTCAAATATGAAAAACAAGACTGTTTCTATATAATAAATACTGATTTTATATAATAAATACATGCATTAGAGATCAATAACATTTCACTAAGAATTATTTGGAGGCAAATATTGCAAAATGTAGGGATTTTTATTTTTCAAATGTGAGTTTTTTTCTCAAAAATGGGTACCCTGACTTTGAGGTGTTTAAATGATGTTACCATGGCAACCATCAATTTCTGAAAAAAATCCCTACCCTTTCAAATGACATATGGCTTGTCTTGATCTTTGAGAACACCCTTCGCCACATTTTGCAGGTTTTTACAGGCAGAGCCTCTTAAAACCATTTCTTAGAAACAGAAATAAATTCATACATTACATTTATATAATATATAAATTTGGAATACTAAATCAAATATAGCATGCAATATACCACCAAAAGAATAACACAGAATTATACAAAACATTTGCTTCAAAATATCAGTAACAAAATAATACATGGGATTAAATCGACAGCACTTTCATTATATCAAACAAAGACAAAAATAATTTATAAAATCAAATTTGCTTATAGGACATCTGCATGATGTATCTTGACATAATCTTGAATTTGAGAACATATTTTACGCTGATCACCTTTTTTATCATATCTAAAAGAACATTAGCCACTTGGAAGTCAGGGCAAATAAAGAAACACAACTTTGATATGTAAACAAATGTGTTCCTAATTGTTTACAACCTGAGGGCATGTTTTCAAAAATGGCTTTGCAATTGTCTAGTGTTCTTTGCCTGCATCATATAATAATATTGCTTCCTTTAATATTGAACATGATGTCATCTGACCATATATCAGATGTTGTTTTTATATTATTATTACTTGATATTCCATATAATATTGCTGGATGAGAAAGATAATCCATAATGTGAATGCAAGAATATTTGAACATACTACTACTCCTGGTAAATTTCAACTAGGAATTATGCACTATTTCTTTAAAAGAAGTCCATTATAAGTCATACATTTAGATATTTCTTCTCTTAGAACTTTGGTCCAATTTATCGAGCTTTGTGTGTGTAGCACTGGAGAGGGAGGATGTGTTTTCCGGACGTTCCTGGATTTATACCTTGAATATTGCATATTGAGTATCTTATAAGTAGTTATACTATGTAAATATGAACCTTACTACTGTATTTATGGACACAATATATTAGTGGAAAGATAATATACACATTATCAAGATTTATGGTACTTTCTGCTGTTCAGAAAGCATATAACATAGATAGTGAACAGACCCCCTTTAAATATGGTGGGAGGTACTCTCAGGACTCTATGGACACAAACCAAGATGGACTTATGTGCTTGACTACAAACTGTATATTCCTAAGGAAACACCAAAGGTCCCTCTGAACAGTGGAATTGATGTATGGAATGGTACCATATAAAGTGTGTTAATGTTGAGAAGAAACAAATGTTGGCCATTTTCTCATGCCCAGAATGTCGGAAGATGCCAGGAGCTATCAGAGAGCTACACACAGAACTGAAGGAGGTGAGAAAGTCTTATCAAAGCTTATTAGATCACTCGAATCTAAATGTACAAAGTTTGAGACTGAATGTGGTCTGTTAAGAGATGAGAACATTAGTCTCAGAACATCTGTTGAAACATTGGATGCCCAAAACTGAAAGCTCAAAACTGGGCTGGTTACAGGCAGGACAATAAAAACCTGGTTACAGGAGACTCGATCATAAGAGACAAATGAGTCAAAGTTGGTCAATACTAAGATTCACTGTCATAAAGGGGCTAAAATTGATGATGTAACCAAGGATCTGGGCAAGTTTGCTGAGCAGGTGCCCTTGGATAACCTTGTACCCTTTTGGATAACCTTGTATAATCACTGCTATCATAAATATATCACTACTGGAATCAGCAGTATCTGAAAATATGAAAATAGCCATCATAACACCCCTGCTGGAAAAAAACTGGGTCTTGAACTGATTGAGAAAAATTATAGACCTGTTTCCAACCTGACATACATCTCTAAATTTACAGAGAGGGCAGTAGCAGACCAATTAGTCCTTCATCTTGTAAGGAATGGCCTTACCGACAAATTTCAATAAGCCTACAACAAATATCATAGCACTGAAACTGCTCTATTGAAGGTGCAAAATGATATCTTGCGTGACCTAGATGATAGGAAGTCAGTTATTCTGTTGTTATTAGACCTCTCGGCTGCCTTTGACACCATTGACCACCAAATCTTATTTGATCAATTGGAGGCTAGATGTAATGTTAAAGGTGATGCAATTTTGCAGCATACTGAAAATTGTTTTCTTCTTAAATCAAGAGGCAGCTCATCTGCCTCAACTGCCAAGCTATCTGCAGGCGATGTATGTAATGTGCCAAGGCATAATCTTAAACCTTGATTTTGAACAGGATCGAGCATTTTGATATATGATGGAAGTGCTGATCCAAATACCATACACCCATAATCAAGTTTGGAATGTACCAGCGCTCTATATAATTATTATAAAACATTACAGTCCTCTCTCCAATTGGTATGGGACAGAGAACCTGTAATAAATCTAATGCATTCTGACTTTTTTTTTTACATATTTAATATGAGGGATAAAAGATAGTTTTCTGTCAAATATACGTTCAAGAAACTCGGCCAAGGTGCAGATCAGCATCTGGGTGAACCTTCCACTTTTTACAAAAGTGCAAACATATGGTTTATTTTTTTAAAGAAAACTTGAATCCATTGTTATCAGCCCATTCTTGTAATCTATTTAGGTGTTGTTGGAGCTGTCTTTCTATTGTGTGCATGCTTGTAGACCTGTAGCTTAAGTTGAAATCTTCAACAAAACAGTGAGCAATCTGCTCCAAGCCTCATACGATCAACAATGGTATTAATTCTATTAATTAAAAGGGTGACTGATAATATAATTCCCTGTGGTACACCCATTATCTGATTAAAAGCATCAGCAAGTGATGCACCCATTCAACTTTGAAATGTCTGTTTGATAGAATTTCTTTTATAAAAAGGGGTAAACGACCCAATAATCCCATATCATATAAATCACTCATTATCCCATATTTCCATGTGGTGTTGTATGCCTTCTTTAAATCAAAACAAATACTAACCACATGCTCTCCATTTGTTAAACCCTCTCATATAAATGTTTCTAAACATACCAGATGGTCAATAGTACTTCAAGTTTTTCTAAAGCCACTCTGTGCAACTGAAATAAAAGCCGCCGTTTCTAAAAACCAAACTAAATGCCTGTTCCATTGTTTTAGAAATACAACTTGTTAACACAATGGCATGATAATTAGTTGAACCAGATGAGTCTTTGACAGGTTTGCTCCACTCCACTTGCCCAAATGTTATTAAAAATATCTAAAAGATGCCTAAGTGATTGATCAGGGAGGTGTTTAAGAATTTGGTAGTGAATTTGATCAGGCTCCAAATCAAGTTTCAAATCTTCTATTGTATTTGATTTAGTTTGCTTATTTTAATCATATTACGGGCTTTAGTTATTTTTACTCGAAATTTGTGCAAATTATATTGAGTCGGCTGTCGATTTAATTTTTTTTAAAGCTTTCCTGCACTCCTTGATAGCTTTTTTGTACTCATCATTAAACCAGGGTTTTTCTTTCATTTTAGAATTTGGCTTTACTTTGGGAATAAACCCATCAGCAATATCATACAATGTATCTGTAAAATCCTGAAGAAGATCATGGAAATCTTTTAAAATTATGCAGTTATTTTATTGAAACAAGATATTTGAAATTTTGCCCAATCGGCTTAATGAAATTTCCACTTGGGGATTTGTTTGTCTGATGGAGGAAAATGGTTATTTTTTAAAATAATAGGGTAATGATCACTACCCCATTGATCTTCCTCTACTTCCCAGGAATAGTCTAAAAATAAATTTTGAGTGCACATGGAGAGATTAATTGATGTTAAAGAGCCTGCGGCAGGATGAACAAAATGACTTTAGGAAAAAAAGGATGTGTGCCGATCACATGATAATAAATTATCATGGAAAAAATCTACATATACATGTTTTGTAGATATTCAGAAGCCTTTTGACTGAGTTAACAGAGGTCTTTTATTTTATAGACTGCTGCATATAACATTGATGGTAATATTTATAAGTGTATCAAGTCATTGTGTAGCCATCCCTTATAAAGGTTGAAAGTAAATACTAACTGTACGGACTGGTTTGAAATTGAAAGTGTGGCCAGGCAGAGTGACACATTGTTACCAACATAGTTTGCACTTTTCATAAATGATTTAATAATGACACTTAAAGAGTTAACTATTGGTGTCAAGATAAATGATATGATATGTACACTATTGTTTGTTGATGAAATTGTTATATTTGCAGAGGATGAGATGCTGTTACAGATACTGTGGGACACAGGTCTGACGTTACAGCCAGTGAGTATCCCCATCCAAGCCACATATCCCCAAGTCCCCGTAGGTAGCCAAACTATAGCTAACAATACTACTAAACTGTTTACATAAATGGTATGAAAACTGGAAGTTAAAAGTAAATATTGATAAGACCAAAGTTATACATTTCAGAAATAACCTTGTAAATAAAACAAACTTTGAATTTAAGATTGGACAAGTGAAAATTGATATTGTTGATGAGTATGAATATCTTGGAGTTTATTTTAATGAAAAACTAAATTTGGATGTTATTGCAAATACTTTAGCTGGTGCTGCAGGCAGAGCACTAGAGTTATTTCTAAGTATCAAAATGTAAAAAAATATCAGATTTAATACATTTGACAAGCTGTATCATACAGGAGTAGTTCCTATATTAGACCATTGCTCAGGAATCTAAAGTACAGCAAAGAGCTATAAGTTTTTATCTAAGTGTGTATAGCAAAGCTCTGCTCTTTGCAATATAGGGATACACTGGTTGGGTACCATGTGAAATCAGGAGACAAACCCAAATGTTATATTGTACTGAAACCGTCTTGTTAATATGGACAACACAAGACTGACATACAAGGTATTGATTTATGATCATGGTATAGGTAGAAATAATTGGTCTTCAGAGATTAGGAAGATATTAGTAAATCTAAATTTAAACTAGAAAATATGAGCTGGCATCCTGCTGGGAACACTTGCTTGCTGATATTAGTACTCAGATTAGTGGGGTGTGTGGTCACTTTCACATTTCAAAAATAGTGGTCAAATCACTGAACACACATCAGAGCATTATTACAACACATGTTTCTTTAATCAAATTGTGGTTTTATTTGACAATTAAAATAATGATTGCAATATTAGAACTTATGTCAAATATAAATATTATAATTCTTTGATTGTTAATAGTGTTTAAACAACTATGAAACTAGAGAACTGTTTTAGAAGAATTGTCATCATGTCCAAGAGGTGATCTTTGCACATATGAGTACATGCATTGTTTGCTGATCTCACTGGACAACAGAGAAATGCACATACAGGTGACATGTGACCTGTTGATTTCCATCCTGTCAGTGACTGATATGGTCAAATATTGACAACTCCACAATTTTGGAAATCTTGAATATTGTTGAGGAATGTATTGTTTTTATTGTTATCAAAACAAAAAATATTTAAATTCTAATATTCTGATATGCGTGTTGCGAAAATAAAACTTCAAAATGAAGATTTCAGCTTCAGCATGAGTAAAAAAAAAAGAAAAAAAAGTGCTTGTTCTTGGGTGGAATCAAACCCAGACCTTTATCATGGGAGACAGATGTCTTACCAACTGAGCCATGTTGAATAGTATGGTTTGACCTTCTCACTGATACATCACACAAATAGTCAACATCTTTATCACTTTGTCAAGTTATTTTATAAAGGGATATTCAGTTTTTTCACACAACAGCCAAAATTAAATTTGTAGAGTAAAGCTTTCCAAAAATATCTTTGTCTAAGATGATATCAATAGAAATGCAAATAGATCTAAATAATCAGATATCTATAACTCATCTCTCATTTGAATCTAACCATATTCTAGTTGATTATCTGTAGGTAGGTATATAAGGTTAGCATGTAGTTATTTTATATTAAATATGAGGTGTGTCATATAATGTCCATACACCTTTTATATATTTAACTTGAACTCATAAAACAGAGAATTGTTATGAGCCAAGGAAAATCAGTTACTGGAGTGGTGCACATTTTTCTGGAGGAGTTACTTGGAAAGTAGTCTGGTAGGAAGTTAGTTTCATTGGGAGTTACTGTGTTGATATGTACTCAATGAGTTCACTCATAACAGAAATCAATATGGCAGAATGTTGGTTGGGAATGTGCTAATAATAATTTAATAATAATTAATATTTATATAGCTCATACACCAAGCAAACTTGCTCGCAGCGCTAACGCAAGATAAAGGGGGTTATCTAATGACCCACGGCAGTTTACCAAAGGCTATTATTAATATTGGCATCAAATATTTTTTAATAAAAAAGTTTTCAGCAATGACCTGAAGGTGTTAATATTAGTGATTAGTCTAACATCCGTAGGCAATTTGTTCAATAACATAGGCGCAGCATATTGAAAAGCATCATTATCACCATAACTTCTTAATCTACTACTGGGGATAGTTAATTAATGTTTATTATTAGATCTAAGGTTTAAATTACTAGATTTGTGCACAGTTAATTCAATTAAGTAATTAGGAGCCAATCCACTTCCAAGTCAGTTGAATTAAATTCGAGCTGAGACTGGTAACCAATTAATTTGATTAAAGTGGGAGTGATGTGGTCAAATTTGTTTGATAAGCGCTATAACGCACACAGCAGCGTTCTGCACTTTCTGCAATCTACTAATATCACTGTGAGGAAGACTGATTAATAAAGAATTACAGTAGTAAAGATTAGAAGTAATAAATGCATGCATTAACATATTGGCAGATTTCTAATCCAAACAGTTTCTAATAGTTGATGCATTTTCAAGTTCATGTTTTCATCAAATAAGACCCCTAAATCTTTAACTTTTGGCGAATTCTGAATAGTAACACTACCTACTTTAACATTGTTAGGAATATTATGTGAATATTTAGGGTTCAATCTAGGTTTCTTCATAATAAGAAGCTCATTTTTTTTTCATAATATCAGTAATAGGAGACATACATATTTTAAAAAGGATAGGACCCAAAACAGATACTTGAGGAACACCATATTTTGAATTCGCCATTTTAGAGAATTTGCCATTAATCATACACATTGTGTCCTATTATTAAGATATGATCTAAACCACTCAGGTACATTACCAGCAATGCCATATATTTAATTCAGTCTGACTAACAAGATACCATGATCAATAGTATCAAAAGCAGCAGATAGGTCCAGTAGGACAACTTGGCCAATTTCAGTGATAATATGCAGAAAAACATCAAGACAATCATGAGGAAGCCAAGTAGGAATAGGATCCAATTCACACGATTTTTAGCGATTTATTTAAGGTTTTATAATTACTCCAATTGGAGGTTCACTAAGGGACTAAATTTCGACAGAAATTTTGGCAAGAATTTTGCATGTTGGTGTCGAGCTCAGATCTTATTTTGTCAATTTTATTTATGAAATGATCATTAAAACTATTAAAGTTTCATAATTTTCAACTTGTCGAGATCAGATTCAATTTTGTCAATCTTATTTATGAAATAGTCATTAAAACTATTAAAGTTTCATAATTTTCAACTTGTCAGAATGGCATTAGCTCATTTCTATGCAGTAGTTTATTAAACATATCATCTATTATTAAATTTTTGGGGTCATTAGAATTTTCTGAAATATTTTTTCCAAAGAATCAGATGATTTAATTTATTTCTTTGATTTTTGTATATTTCAATATCAATCTGAAGTTTTGTTTTTTTCATTTTGCATTCAAGTTTCCTTTTCAACCTCCCCGCCATGACGCCATGAGGATGTCTAACATGATATAAAAACTCCATCCTTTTCAGATCTTATCCCTCGATTGACCCAATCAGCAGTAATCTCCTTTCAGTACAACTTTAAGAATTAAAAGAATTA
This sequence comes from Amphiduros pacificus, assembly GCA_949316495.1. Taxonomy (NCBI): domain Eukaryota; kingdom Metazoa; phylum Annelida; class Polychaeta; order Phyllodocida; family Hesionidae; genus Amphiduros; species Amphiduros pacificus. Next base: position 6,202,944 of record OX439011.1, read on the forward strand.
ATAATTCCTAGATTTCAAGCATTGAAATTTACATCAATAAAAATAGATTATCCAGAATAAATTAAAGAAGAAAACCACAAGCTGGTTAAATCAGACCTGGGCCTAATCTGATCTGCTTATCTGGTGAACATCTGGATACAAGATAGGCGTGTTGCTTTCAAACATCCTGTTTTAATAAAATAACTCCAGAAATTTTTAACAATGTAGATGATCCTCTTCAAGTTTTTACAGACACATTGTATGATATTGCTGATGAGACTTCTCCACATCAAAATTTTTTAATATTTTCTGATTCATTTGCAATGAAAGCAAAGGATTGGGAAAATCCTTTTATTTACAAGATCCTTGAGCGCCATCATAGACTCTGTACTGAGGAAAATAAAGAGATTCGTTTTTACTGGATTCCCAGTCATATTGGAATCCTTGGAAATGAGGCTGCTGACCAAGCTGCCAAAGCAGCATTGGATAAGCGCCCAATAAATATGCTTATACCTTATACAGAGTATAAGAAATATATTACTGATTTTTTTACGTTCTAAATGGCAATTGCGCTGGAACGAAGCTATTTTTGATAAACTACATGAAATTAAGCCTTTTTAGGTAAAACCAAAGGTGCTTGTAGGAATAACCGAAGAGAAGAGTCTGTTTTAACGCGTATAAGAATTGGACATAGTCATTTGACTCATTGCTATCTTCTTAAAGGTGAAGATCAGCCTCAGTGTATTGTATGTCAAAGAGCTATGACAGTTAAACATATTTTAATTGAATGTATTGATTTTGATATAATTAGGACACAATATTTTAATGTACAGGATTTACATTTGTTATTTGATACTGTAGATACTTCTGTGATAGTATCGTTTTTAAACCAAATAGGAACTTATAACCAATTTTATGTGTGGAACTGTTGTTTACTTAGGTCATTGGCCTATTTATCAAGAACCGCGAAACATCAAATGGTATTTAGTCTTTTAAATTGAATTTATTCATACAAATTTGTTCTGTCTATAACTGATATATTGAAAAGATCTTGTTGATATTTTGTGTTGTTAAGATTATTTACATATATTGATTTTATAAACGTTTATGTTTTTACCACATTTAGGCACTGAATAACCTTAGTGGTTGATGTGCCTCTAAGCAGCCATTCATTCATTCATTCATTGTCACTATGTGGGATTCTGAATTGTCATCTCTGATTGGTCAATTAAACAATGTGGGGTACTGAATAAAATGCAGAACATTTTCATTTGTTTGCCAGTGTTCAATTTTCTAATAGGGCCACATGAAGAAATCTTCACCACAGAAATAGAACAAGGAAACTTCATTGTTTAAAATCATTTGACAGAAATGAATAATATACATGAAAGCTTTATTGTCAAAAGTTGTCTTTTTATTGAATCACTTACATAGTGTCAAGTCATTCTTCTGACAAAATTTTAAAACAGAATTTTGAATCAGATTCTATTTCCATTATTATCTGGGCTATTGTCTTCATAACAGCGACAATTTACCTTCACATATTTTACAAGAAATAGTGAAATTTCTAACTAAGGCCTTACTTTGAAATTCCATGTTTTCAAAACCACTTTAATCATGGACATTCTTGGTGTATCACCCTCAGAGATAAGAAAAATCCAGAATGCAATATTATTATGGATATATTTAACACACATAACTACTTTATTGAAATGTATTTTCATAATAATCAAGATTGAACCATTTTCAAGCATCTAATGGCCATGATTTTGTTAATAATTTACTGATTTGATTCATTTTTCCTTTTACTAATTCAAATGTCTGTTTTTGAAACTGCAATGTGTCTTACAATACATAATATATATGAAAACCTGTGAAGTTGCATAATGAGATACATCATTTTTACACTCTGATAAACAAATATGCGATAGCCAAAAAGAGTGAGAAGCTACTAACCTGTTTTGTGGAATATTCATGTCTAGGTTGGGGTGCTGCCCTTTTTATTCTGTCATCTGAGGTATTTGTGTTGATATTACCAGTCTCTTTTCGATTTCTATTTCTTGCTTCTTTGCTGTTTCTGGCTTTCTTGTCTTTCTTTCTAAATTTTTCATTTGGTTCTTCACTATTATAATCTACATTTGAACTAAGAGTTGGGTCATATGAATCCTTTCTGTTCAGTCGTTTCAAAGTTTCATTATATGTAAGTTCAGAAACATTACTATCAGATTTACGTGAATTTTTTTCTTGATAATCCTGAATGTCATGGTTGCTATGGGCAATATTGCTGTTGTGGTCATCTTCCCTATGATTGTCATGTGCCTCATGGTTGCTTTTATGGTTGCTATGCACCTCACTCCTATGGTTTAAATGTTTGTCGTCAGTGACATGGTGAATAGGACTATCAATTTGTTCATTCTCATTATTAATATGGTGATCATTATGCTGATGACTATGATTAGCATGGTGATGGTGGTCAACTTTATATGCTATTTGATCTGTGTGATTATGATTGGGATGAAAATCAACAAACCCATTTCCAGTGTAGTGGTCATGGATATCATGATCCTCTATCCTTACCTTCCCTATCCCCAAACTCTGCAGTAAATGTTCAAAGCCTTCAAATGTCATCAAGCCATTTGTGCCATACTTTGCAAACAGTTTCTTCAAAAACAGTGTGGCTTCACCCAATGTAGCACTCTTGGTTGGAGTGAAACTGTCGGTTGCCCAAGTTGTATCAATTCCATCCTGCAATCTTGTAGCTTCGGTGAAGGGATCAGCTTCTTTCTCAGCCAAAGAAAAATGTGACGTCAAAGAAAATGTTAACAGCAAGAGCACAGCCTGCATGATTGAATAAATTTATCCAGCTGCAATGTCCAAATTAAAACATCCTATAAGAATATAAGTCTGTCAAACCAACCAAGGTGAGGCAGTGCACATTGTCTAATTTACTGGTGCTTATCAGATGTGCAGTGATTGGCAATGTAGTTGACTTCTAATAATGGCAAGTAGTGTGGCTGGATCATCTATGTATTCATTGTCAATCTACTACAAACCTGTTGACACTAATAATAGCTGCTTGTAAGTATATTTTGGGCTGGCTGGGTGAGCTATGCTCTCTCATATCCCTGCCACATCACACACTGGTACATCTCTGCACACCCTACTCAACCAACACACACCACTTAACTTTATTACCATCTCTCCCTCCAAATATTATACACACACCCATATATATATATATTTATCCTGAAATGGGTACGCTTCCACACACACAAGCAAGTAGGTCTGCTGAAGAATTGTGACCATTCACTGTGACCAAATCATAGTGCTGTCACAGTCAGTGGTCACCAGCTACACACACCAGCTTCAACTTTCTGTCTGGCTGTTCTAAAATGAATAATAAGTATATGTTATCAAATGTGTCTTTTAGAAAAAAGTACCTTAGTTCTCTCTGTTAAATGGTGTCAATCTTAATTTGATTTCCCACCCACCATTCTCTTTCAACCAATATGATAAATAGAATACTGATGCCCTTAATATCCTATGAAAATTAAACATCCACTGTGAGTTTCACAAAATTATTGACCTCCACTTTTTCCAGTGGACTGATATTTATGTCACTAAACTCTGACCAGGCCGCTTTAAATAAATGCATAGCTGACAATGAAAAAACACTACTTGCTCCCAACCAAAATTTCTGGTGTTTGACTTAAGATTTATCTTAAACACACACACACATCATACCAAATTATACCACCTCTGTATATATCATACTGCTACATGCATGGCAGTCTAAAATGAAAAACAAATCAAACCTCAGCCTTGGTAACGAACTACACAACATTCACTCCGCATAATATCTGTGATCAAAACATCACTGCACCAAGGAAAATTGATGCAGGGGAAAACAAAATTCAAAGTGCAACACTACTACCTTTGATAGCTTATGTGTGTCAAGTATAATTAAGCTGTCATCACTTACTCTACGTACGTACGTACATACATACACACATACACACACATACACACACATACATACATACATACATACATACATACATACATACATACATACATACATACATACATACATACATACATACATACATACATATACATACATACATACATACATACATACATACATACATACATACATACATACATACATACATACATACATACATACATACATACATGCATGCATGCATGCATGCATGCATACATACATACATACATACATACATACATACATACATACATACATACATACATACATACATACTGCCCCCCAGCATGTCGTGAAAGGCGACTAAAGGGGCATCCTGTTTGCCATGGGATGCGACCCGTATCGGGAGGATATGGAATCCTGACAGGGGCTGATTGGGTCAATCGAGGGATATAAATAAAATCCGAAAGGGTGGGGTTTTTATTCTTAGAGTATGTCATGTTGGGTATCCTCATGGCGTCAGCGCTTGGAGTTACCGGCCCAGAAAGGCGTCCCCTTGTTGGGCTCCGTGGTGCGTAGGGGACCTAACTGATGAAATTTAAAATAGCACAAATGGCGCAAAACAAACAAAAACGACTTAGGAATGACATGGATAGAGATGACGACTCAAATAAAACAGAAAAATGGCCTAGATTTTGAATTGCAGAAAGTTCCGATGCTGAACATACCTTTGCAATTGCAAAGGGGATTCAAGGCATTGCCTCCCCTGTGGGTGCGGGGATTAAAGAATAGCCCCACTGCCCCCCAGCATGTTGTAAAAGGCGACTAAAGCGGTCCCCATGTGGGCCTGGGTTTAGAATGGTCCTCTGATTTTTTTACTCCCTGGTTTTTTTGTCAGTTCGTAAAACGAAAAAAATAACCATGGCGCCTTGTTTGCTGTGAGGTGCGACCTGTAAGGGGAGGATATGGAGTTCTGCAGGTTGAGCACTGGACTGGTTTGGCAGTTATGTTACCCACTATTGGTGAGTATCCGTCGTTGGGGGACTTGGACAAAGGGCTGATATGGAAAATGACTCGGATAACAATTTAAACACAAATGAAACAAGATGGCCAAGATTTTTAATAGCAGCTCCATGAGAAAATCAAAATTTTTCAATAGGGGGGTGGACATGGTCAAAAATAGATTTCCTTTAAATTTGGTACATGGCTAGATAACCTTCAGAAATGATCAAATCCAAATCCATGTTTATTACAACAGACTATTTAAATGGTATACATTCAAGTTGTTTTTCATTTAGAATAAGAATGCTGAATATCACGAAAATCATCAAAATTGGTGAATTCAGTCAGAGTCAGGGACTGGCTATTTTCATCACCTAGTTACCATAGCAACACATTTGACCCAAACTATTCAATTTGGGTAACATAAAGGTATGGACCATGTTTATCACAACAGACTATATAAATTACATGTTTAAGTTGTTTTTCATTAAGAATAAGAATGCTGAATATCACGAAAATCATCAAAATCGGTGAATTCAGTCTGAGTGAGTGACAAGGTAATTGCATCACCTGGTTCCCATAGCAACACATTTGATATCAAATATTTTATGTATGTATCATAAGGGCATGACCTGTGTGTATCATTATAGATAACATAGTTTGTTCAATCAATGTCATTATAATGAGTAATTGCAATGCAAAACATATCATCAAAATTCAGAAAATTGGACTGAATTGAGGACAAGGTATTTTGATTACCCGGTTACCATAGCAACATAGTCAATAGCAACTGATTTAGGAATCAGGCATTGAAGAGTAGGTTATGTTGAATAATATGCACCAGTTAGCTAGTACATTCACATTATTTGTCACTGAGATCATGGAGGTCAAATATGTCAAATTTTGATGAAAATGCAGTTTTTGAAAAACAGATGACCTTTGAATGACCTTGACATGACCTTGTTTAGGATCTAGCATTTTTCTTTTTGCCTGTATTTATTCATTTTGGCCTATTTTAAAGCTGATTGAAATATTTTAAAAATCAATTTGATTTTGGGGTGTTAATTATGCCTGTAAACTGGCCACAAAATGACTTGCAACAGTAATAGCTTGTTACAGGGAGAGTATTTAGAATTGTTAAAATTTTCAAATCTTAATGAAGTGACCTAGGAACCAATTACAGAGTGAAATTATCACAATACCTCTAAAGGGAGTAATTTATCTGTAAGATTAGGTCAAATATGGTCAAAAATAAGGTTAGAAAAGTGTCATTTTGAGCCCAAGAGCCTGTTACTAAGGAATTGATGGTTACCATGGTTACGGTCACCTCAGAAGTGAAATATTTCAGATTTGTCTGTTTTTCCCAAACACCTAACCATACACAAATTTTAAAGGAAATCTATTTTTGACCATGTCCGCATTTTTTGATTTTCTCATGGAGCTGCTATTAATAGTTGAAAGCACGGATCCACTACACACCATAGATAAAATGTCTCCTTTTGCAATTAAAAAAAGGTATTCAAGGAGTAGCTGGAAAAGTGAAAATCATTACAAAGATGCGTGACAAATTATTAATAGAAGTGGACAGACAGAGTCATTCCAATAATTTATTGAAATGCTCTTTATTGGCCACGATCCCTGTAAAAATAACTCCTCATAAGACCCTAAACACCAGAAAGGGAGTTATCAGGTGTCCAGAACTTTCTGGTATACCAGAGACTGATATTTTTGAGGAGCTATCTGATCAGAATGTTGTCGCTTGCAGTCGCATTAGCATCAATAAAGATGGCGTCAGAACTCCCATCAATACCTATATTATCACTTTTGAAACAACGCAGCTACCTCAATCAATCAAAATTGGATATTTAAACGTAAGAGTGAATATATATATTCCAAGCCGCCTGCTTTGTTTCAAATGTCAGAAGTATGGTCATGGCTCAGATAATTGTAAAGGGAACTTGACATGTCCAAAATGCACTGGCCAGCACAGTAGTGAAACTTGTGAATTTCAGTCTTTCAAATGCAATAATTGTGAAGGTAAACACCCGTCATATTCTCGGAATTGTCCCTCTTTTGTAAGAGAAAAAGAAATTCAGAGAATAAAGTACACAGAAAACATTTCCTTTCCAGAAGCCAGAAAACGAGTAGAAAGCAACAATACCCCTCAAAGAAATTCCTAAGCTATTGTCACAAAATCAAAAGAGTCTAAATCCATTTCAGTTCAAACAGATTTAACATGGCCAATTGGTGAAAAGAACTATTCCTATATAAGCAAATCAATAACAGCAATATCAACTCCTGTATCTTCTACCCCTTTACTCAATCTTAAAAAAAACCTACACAATCTTCCATAAAACCTTCACAGATTCAATCAACATCAAGCAAAGGTGCAAATTCCAATTCTTCACAGCAGAATAAACCTGTTAATAAGTCTGACAAAAAAGAAACTAGAGATCAAGGAAAAAAATAAAATACAAAGAACAAAATCATTAGAAAGGATGGATACAAATGATCCTCCTGATATAAATAGCATTCAGGTGCACACCAAGCATAATCGTAGTAGAATTTTAATGATTATGTTTGACCACATTGTATTATTACTCATTATTTTAAATATGGCTATTAGCAATATTATACAATGGAATTGTAGAGGATTAGAGGCAAACAGACCAGAACTGGAGTTATTAGCCCAAAAATATAATGCATCGGTAATTTGTTTACAAGAAACTAAATTTAAAGATAATTCCACAACATTTAAGGGATATGTACTGTATAATAAAGCCGGTTCAATTGACATTATGGCCGAGCACATGGCGGAGTTTCTATTTTTGTTAAATCCTGTATACCCCAAAGTAAAGTAATATTAAATACTAATTTACAAGCTTCTGCTGTTAGGGTTACCTTGCACAATACATTGACAATATGTTCAGTATATTTACCACCAAGTGAACCAATTAATATTACAGATTTAAATAACCTAATAACTCAGCTGCCAGAACCATATATGCTAGTTGGTGACTTTAATGCTCACAACTTTCTTTGGGGTGGCAGAAATAATACTGATGCCAAAGGATGTAAAATAGAAGATTTCTTCAATAATAAAAGTTTGTGCCTTTGGAATAACGATTCTCCAACATATTTACATCCTGCTACAGGCTCTTTAACATCAATAGATCTCTCCATGTGCACTCCAAATTTATTTTTAGACTATTCCTAGGAAGTAGAGGAAGATTAATGGGGTAGTGATCATTACCCTATTATTTTAAATAACCATTTTCCTCCACCAGATGAACGAATCCCCAAATGGAAATTTCATATAGCCGATTGGGCAAAATTTCAAACTTCCTGTTTTAATAAAATAACTCCCGAAATTTTTAACAACGTAAATGATCCTCTTCAAGTTTTTACGGATACATTGTATGATATTGCTGATGGGTGTATTCCCAAATCAAAGCCAAATTCTAAAATTTAAGACAAACCCTGGTTTAATGATGAGTGCAAAAAAGCTGTCAAGGAGTGGAAAAAAGCTTTAAAAATATTTAATCGACAGCCAACTTAATATAATTTGCACCAATTTCGTATAAAAAGAGCTACAGCTCGTTATATTATAAAAATAAGCAAAAGAAAAAGTTGGAAAGATTAGGTTTCTAAATTAAATACACGTTCACCAATTAAAAAATGCTGGGATATGGTGCGTAAAATTACTGGGAAGGGAGGTGGAGCAAGGATCAAACATCTAAATCATAATGACCAATTAATTAGAAATCCCACCGAAAAAGGTAACACAATAGGTCAAACAATTTCCAAGAATTCCTCATCCAATAATTTTTCTGCCAAATTTCAACAAATAAAAAATAGAAAAGAAAGAAACCAACTAAATTTCATATCTAATAACTTGGAACAATATAATAAGCCATTCACAATATCAGATTTAAAACTTGCTTCAGATAAATCCCATGACACCGCTGCTGGACCTGATCATATACACTATCAAATCATCAAACACCTCCCAGACCAAACACTTGGGCATCTTTTTGATATTTTTAATAATATTTGGGAAAGTGGTAATTTTCCTCCTTCATGGAGTGAAGCCACTATCAATCCTATTCCGAAAACCTGGCAAAGACTCGTCAGATTCAAATAATTATCGTCCCATTGCTTTAACAAGTTGTATTGTAAATCAATGGAACGAATGATTAACGAGCGTTTAGTTTGGTTTTTAGAAACTGCGGCTTATATTTCTGTTGCACAGAGTTTTTTTAGAAAAACGCGAAGTACTGTTGACCATCTGGTACGTTTAGAAACGTTTATACAAGAGTGTTTTATAAAAGGCGAACATGTGGTTAGTATATTTTTTGATTTAGAGAAAGCATACGACACCACATGGAAATATGGAATAATGAGTGATTTATATGATATGGGATTAAGGGGTCGTTAACCCCTTTTTATTTAAAATTTTCTATCAAACAGACATTTTAAAGTTTGAGTGGGTGCATTACTTTCTGATGCTTTTGATCAGGAAATGGGTGTTCCACAGGGTAGTATATTATCAGTGACCCTTTTTATTATTGAAATTAACAGCATTGTAGATTGTATGAGACCTGGAACAGATTGCTCACTTTTTGTTGATGATTTGCTACAGGTCAATGAGTGATTTATATGATATGGGATTAAGGGGTCGTTAACCCCTTTTTATTTAAAATTTTCTATCAAACAGACATTTTAAAGTTTGAGTGGGTGCATTACTTTCTGATGCTTTTGATCAGGAAATGGGTGTTCCACAGGGTAGTATATTATCAGTGACCCTTTTTATTATTAAAATTAACAGCATTGTAGATTGTATGAGACCTGGAACAGATTGCTCACTTTTTGTTGATGATTTGCTACAGGTCAGCAAGCATGCATACAATAGAACGACAGCTTCAACAACACCTAAAAAGATTACAAGAATGGGCTGATAACAATGGATTTAAGTTTTCTTTGAAATAGACCCTATGTATGCACTTTTGTAAAAAGTGGAAGGCTCACCCAGATCCTGATCTACACCTTGGCCAAACTCGAATCCCTGTTGTCGAAGAAACCAAGTTTCTTGGACTTTTATTTGATAGAAAATTATCTTTTATTCCTCATATTAAATATGTAAAAAAGAAATGCCAGAAGGCATTATTTATTACGGGTTCTCGCCCATACCGATTGGTCAGGGGACCGTAATGTTTTATTACAATTATATAGAGCGCTGGTACGTTCCAAACTTGATTATGGGTGTATGGTATATTGATCAGCACGTCCATCATATATTAAAATGCTCGATCCTATACAAAATCAAGGGTTAAGACTATGCCTTGGTGCATTTCGTACCTCGCCTGCAGATAGCTTGGCAGTAGAGGCAGATGAACTGTCTCTTGATTTAAGAAGAGAAAAACTTGTCCTTCAGTATGCTGCAAAAATTGTTGGTGTACCAGACAATCCTGCACATGACGCTATATTCAATCCAAATTATGTTGATCTTTTTGAAAATAAACCAAATACAACACCAACTTTTGGCATTCGCATCAAGGAATCTTTACAATCCTTAAATTTAAATCCGAATCAAATAGCTAAATTTCAATATCCAGAAACACCTCCATGGACCTATGCAACTTTAAATATTAATCTAGCCATGTCAGAATTAAAGAAATGCTCAACAGATCCATCCCTTTATATAAATAGATATAAAGAAATTAAATCTATTTTCACTGGATATCAGTGTATATACACTGATGGATCATTTGACGATGAGAAGGCTGCTGCAGCTGCTGTTAAGGGCAATCATATTTATTCAGAACGTCTGCCAAATAAATCATCAATTTTTTGTGCAGAACTAAATGCTTTGTACCTTGCCTTGGATCATGTGGAGACTTCTCCACATCAAACATTTTTAATTTTTTCTGATTTTTTGTCTTGTTTACAAGCATTGAAAGCAAAGGATTGGAAAAATCCCTTTATTTACAAAATTCTCGAACGGTATCATAGACTTTGTACAGATGAAAATAAAGAAATACATTTTTATTGGATCCCCAGTCACATTGGAATCCATGGAAATGAGGCCGCTGACCAAGCTGCCAAAGCAGCATTGGACAAACGCCCAATAGATTTACTTATTCCATATACAGAGTTTAAGAAATATATTACTGTTTTTTAACTTCTAAATGGCAGTGTCAAGCCTAAACAGGTCCCAACCTCATCAAGGTGATTCATCATGTGTTCTTTGTGTGCTACGGCAATCTGTGTTTACCTTCATTACTCGATCACATTTTACCAGTTATGCCACATTTGTCCACTAGATGGAGCCAACTGCACATTTTTTCTTATTACTCACACTTCAACTCCTTCTTGCTACTGTTATGGCGGAAAATTGCAGCAGGTCACGTGGTTGCAAGTCATATGCACAGTGTAATGCAGTTGTAGCTCCCTCAGGTGAGAAAAAAATTACTACCCTGCATTAACCAACCTGCGCAGTGTTTGACGGATCTCAATCAGTCAACTGGCACCACGTACACCTTTGATGATATTAGTGTGAAACAGTCAGCAGATCCCTCCCTCAAACCTCTCATCAAATATTTCAAGAATGTACATCTCCCTTCCACTCCGCGTGAAGCGCGCAAACTTCTTGCACAGGTTGATGATTATTATCTGAGAGAGGATGTTTTGTTCCATTTGTATGTTACACCGGGTAAAGGCCCGGCGAAAGACCAATGCAAAACACAGTTAGTTATGTTATTCCACCCACTTTGTGCCATTCTCTGCTCGAGGCCTTCCACGATAGTTCTATGGGTGCTCATTTAAGGACTGACAAACTCTACTCTACAATACGACAGAAATATTATTGGCCAGGCATGCATAGTGATATCATGAATTGGGTTCAATCTTGTCATGTTTGCTAAGGTATGTAAGACGCGATGATTGTATGCACTCCCCAGATGGATGGATTGCATTATGTACCGGTACATTTATGATTTACTTAGGCTGACATGTATTAATGCAGAGAGACGGATACAACTGCTGTTTTGACTTCGTTTATTGATGACACACATGACGACTGATGGTCTGACCTGGCTAAATTTCAATTTTTAGGTCTCTCTAGTGCGCATCTTATGCTGTCGTTGCGTAATCTGTTTATTCAAACTTGAACCCATACGACATAATTGGTTAAGTGATGTTTATACTTAGAGCCGCATTAACAGAGCCTGTCTATCCTCTCGCATTGCCTGTGCACTCCAGTGATTTGTGACTAGATTCCGTTCTGATTTTAGGACTGCTGACCTTTACTGAGCTATACTTGACTGATGGCTACTTAACAAAGTTGTAATATGTTCTGTCATCCTAATCTAGTTTCACAACCAGTAATACTGTGGTTCGTGCTCAGATATCAGGTAATTAGTTGTGCAGTTTAACACCTCCTATTGAGTATTATTATGACTACTGGTAGATTAGAAAGATTGAACTTGATGCCTCATCTTACTACTTGATTCACTCCTCTTAATCATTCACATCTCTCGTGACTAATAATTAATCGTTCACCCTTCAGGTCAGACGACTATGTTCCTGTCATGACTCCTGAAGACTCTTCTCACACCCTTCCTGACGAATCTTCATTTGCATTTCTTTCGGACGAGGAAGTTAATGACATTTTAGACTCACTTCCCCATGATAAGAATTTGTGGGCTAATATTTTTGAGGCTGAGGAAGCATCCTTCCCCGTTCCTGAACTTTGCCTCTGTGAACGGTAGGCCCCACCTACTCCCCAAAGGTCTGTATTACCCGCCAACCCCTCCTCCCCCTCCTTGAGCTACCGACCTCCACACCCCCATTTAGCATGTGTGATGATGTAATCCCCTTGGTTCTTTCCCCAAGGCGTAGGCAAGATGTATCCACTGCCCAGGGTTTCTGTAACACTTTCCGCTCACTCACAGCTGCATATAGGGCCATATTCATCGCTACTGGCGATCAATTAAGAAGCTCTGGCCGGTTACGCAACCCCCAGCCCACAGTGGCGGACGGCCGTAACGTTCATTTTTACCATTTGTGGGCTCCTTTCTTGGTTCTGCTTTTGGGTCAGTCACTGATAAACAACGAAATAAGTTAATTAGAAGGGTTGGTATTGTGGAGAGCAACTCCAAGCGCTTGCAATTGAATCTTAATGCCCTGCACGACCAGACTTCATCATTGGTCCGGGTTACGAATGAACGATTAGACACTGTTTCTGATGGTGTGGTTAATAACACCATGAATATTGCTAGACTTTTGCAGAATAGTGTAGAGATGTTCCGCAGATTGGAAATTGTTCAGGTACAGACAGATGCACAACAACTTTTGTTGAAATCCTTGGCTGATTTTACGTATGCTAGTGTTTCTGAGATTGGTCACATTCAGGCTTTGACGTTAGAATCAGAAGCACGTGCCACCCTGCTCGCTTTGGAAACGATAGCTGATAACAAATTGTCTCCCATTTTGGTCCCTCCCGATGTTTTACATAAATCCATGAAACAGGTTGCCCGACTTTTGCGTGTGCAGTATCCAAATTTTAAGCTGATGTATGATCAACCAAGTGCTATCTACGCTATTCCTGGCGTCACAGCTCTCAGCAGTGACTCTCATCTATATGTGGATGTTAGTTTGCCACTTGTGGTGAAGGATAATGCTTTCACCATCTACGAGATATCATCCTTCCCTATACCGACAGGAGGCAAGAAACCCAATCAGTTTACACGCATTTCAGGCTTCTCAGACTTTATTGGTATATCTATAATAATAATAAAAAAAAATAATAATAAAAAATTTTGTATAGCGCTGATACCAGACCAGGTCTGTTCATAGCGCTGTGTTCAAGACATGTGTCTTGAAAAGATGAGTTTTCAGTCTATTCTTGAATGAGGAGACTGAAGTACTTGTCCTAATGTCAGTAGGTAAGGAGTTCCAAAGTCTAGGGCCAGCAGATGAAAAGGCCCTGTCCCCCACTGTCCTTAGCCTGGTCTTAGGTACTTGTAGATGGGTGCCATCGTTGGATCTTAGACAGCGTTCCCCGTCTTTGATTTGGAGTAGATCACGTAAGTAAGGTGGAGCCTTACCATTTAGGGCCTTCCAGGTTAGGAGAAGGATTTTAAAATCTATTCTCGCATGTACAGGGAGCCAGTGCAGTTCCCGTAGTTTTCCTGAGATGTGATCAAATTTCCTAATTTTTCCTACAACTCGTGCAGCGGAGTTTTGGAGGTATTGCAACTTCCTAATGTCAGTTTTAGGAAGACCAACCAGCAGGCCATTTCCATAATCCAGAGTAGATGTAACAAAAGCATGGGTAAGTGTTATAGCAGTCTTCTCGTCTAGACAATGTCTAATGGCTGCCAGGTTTCTGATATGATGATAGCCCTTCTGGCACATTTTTCTGAGCCTTCATGTCCATGTTGGAGTCAAATGTGATACCAAGATCCACCACTGACTCACTAGGAGCAATATCAGAGCCACCCACTCTGATTGTGTCTGGGATACTGCTGTGGGTTGCAGTATTGTACCTGTCAGTACATATGAGCATCTCTGTCTTTCCATCATTTATCTTCATCTTATTGGATATAAGGAAATTTCTAACCTCACAGACACATTCCTCCAGTTTGTGCCTGCTTAAGTCCCCTTGATGGGGGGAAGAGTGGTCAACAGGGATGTAGATCTGAGTATCATCTGCATAGATATGATAGTTCAGACCATACTTGGCCAGAATGTCAGAGAGGGGTGTCATGTAAATGGTGAACAATATGGGGCCCAGCACTGAGCCCTGTGGCACTCCATATTTTATGGACTTCAGGCATGACCTATGGGTACCAACCTTCACACATTGTTTCCTGTTCCTAAGATATGACCGAATCCAGGAGAGGGCATGACCTTTGACATTGCATCTGGCCTCCAGTCTATCGAATAGGATTTGATGGTCAATGGTGTCAAAGGCAGCAGAGAGGTCCAGTAACAGTAAGATGACAGCCTTTTTATTGTCTAAAGCATACAAGATATCATTTTGCACCTTTAACAAAGCGGTTTCAGTGCTGTGATATTCCTTGTAGGCAGACTGGAACTTGTCAGTAAGGCCATTCCTTACAAGGTGAGGGACTAACTGGTTGGCTACTGCCCTCTCAGTTAACTTTGAGATAAAAGTCAGGTTTGAAACAGGCCTGTAGTTCTTCTCAATTAGTTCAAGACCAAGTTTCTTCAGCAAGGGTGTTATAATGGCTATCTTCATATTTTCTGATACTTCCGGTTCCATCAGTGATTTATTTATAATGGAAGTAATTAATGGTAGGAGATCATCCAGGAGGTCAAGCAGGAGCCAGGTTGGGATAGGATCCAGCTCACATGATTTCTTTGCAGACCTCTTTATCAATTTACGCACGTCATCTGTGGTTAAAGGTATGAACCTATCCAGATATTCAGTACTATTGTTTGTAGTGTCACCTGGTGGCCAATTCGGGCTGAGTGGTGCCATATCAATTTCCTGGCGAATTCTTTCTATTTTTTCAAGAAAGAATGTATTAAACTTCTCAGCTTGAGTGACATCGCAGTCAGTTTTGGGCGTTGGAGTGTCCTTTTTCTTGTGCATGACTGTGTCTATGACTCTAAAAAGTTTTTTTGGGTCATGTTTATTTTCCTCAACCAGGTTGGAAAAATATGTAGATTGAGCCGATTTCAGCAAGGAATTATACTTATTTCTCTGAGACTTGTATAGTTCTTTATCAATCTGAGAATCAGTCCTGTTCATTTTCCTCTCAAGTTTCCTCTTGAGAGACCTTTCCAGCTTTAATTGGTCACTCATCCAAGGTACAGGTTTGGGCTGAGTGACCTTGGCAACCTTGATAGGAGCATGTTTATCCATAAGTGCTGTGAGTTCTCTATCATAGTAATTTACCATATCATTCAAGGATAAGTGTTCCCATGTTGTGTCTCTATCAGTTAGGGATTTGAGGTCCCTCCTTAGGGACTCAAGATCCAATCCCTTGAAATTCCTATATTTGATAGATTTTTTGGGGGGTCTTGGAGGTGAAATATCAAGGTATATCTTAATCATTTTATGATCAGATAAGTATTCATCCACCAGGTGGCTCTTCAGGAGTTTGTTACCCCTGAAGGTAATGACTAGATCAAGGGTGTTCCCTAACCTATGGGTTGGTTCATGAACCCATTGTGTTAGATCAAAGGTAGATAGGATATCATTAAACTTAATGACATCAGGTTTTAAGGGGAGGTTGACATGGAAGTTGTCGTCACCAAGGAAAATGACCTCATGACTAAATGAACCATAATGTGCAACCAACTGGGTGAACCGGCTGAATCAAGGTCCTCCCTAGCGAGGCGATGCCTCACGCTGAACTTTCCAACAGATGCCTCAATACTCATTTAATCAGGACACTCACTGTGAGCTGAAATTTCACATGCCTTCTGTTATCAGCGTTCCACTCCACCTTAGATTTCTCACTAAGACAGTCCTGTCCTCCTCTCATGCACTAAATCTGCTAATTGGATGCGATGGCTACTACATCCTCCACGCCCTGCCCTCAGACCTGCCTCTACGACCATGTGGCAACATGCTCACCCCTCTTAGCCGAAAGGCTTTGTCCTCCCCCATAGACCCCCGTGGACACTACAGAAAAAAATACAATGAATCACTTGGCCCCACATTCTCATCTCTTGACCAGCTACGAGAGGAACACTCTGACCCCGAGGCTGTTCACCCTAAAAGTATTCTCACCCCTGCTAAATCATCACCCTGTCTGACCTTCCACGAACCCCCTGTCAAGAAAGTCAGGTGGGGAGATCATGCCCGAACTGAAAGCATGCCCGGGAAATTCCCCATCACTCTGGACGGACAGCTGTGAATCATTTAAATATAGATGGTGCCTGCCTCTGAGGTGCATTTTTCAACCCCCAGTTTCCCTTTCAGACTTAGACACGCCCTAACTATCCGAGAATCGCTCCCTTTTTCTCCTTCTCGGAAGAACTCATTATTTGGTAAGTATGGCTGACAACATACCCCTGCCTCAGGTGAGTTCTCCCTCACATTGTGGACACGTTGTATCCCCTGGCCTTTTCCTGCTGTTCTTGTAGAGAAACCAGCATCAGACGGTACAGTTTCATACCGTATGTGCATAGACTTTAGGAAGTTAAATGAGGTCACAGTTCTTGATTTATTTCCTTTGCCTCACATACAAGATACGTTAGATAGTCTAGGAGCTCATAAATTAAGCCATATCAGCATATTTGATCTGATGGGCGGCTTTGGCCAAGTGAGCGTTCATCCTGACTCCCGACCTTTAACTGCATGCATAACTCACCGTGGGCTTTACGAATATAAACGTTTACCATTTGGGGTTATTAACGGTCCACCTATATTCCAACGATTGATGGAAACTGTGTTACAGGGCCTTACTTCCCTTTGTCTCATGTATCTGGACAATGTCCTCGTCCATAGTCCATCTTTCGAACGCCACCTGGCGGATCTCTCTCATGTTTTCACACGTTTTAGAAAGGCTTAAGTTGAAGCTTAGGTCTGACAAATGTTTCTTTGCTAAGAAACAGGTCAAATATCTCGGGCACCTAATCTCTAAAAATGGTATAGAGGTTGACGTTAGAGCTTTTCTTGGTTTGTCAGGATATTGTCGTAGATTTGTAGAAGGTTATGCTAAAAAAGCACAGCCCCTCAATATTCTCACCAGCAAGAAATGTACTTGCGTGGGATGATACAAAGCAGGCAGCTTTTGATGCTCTCAAGGCTAAGTTAGTCTCTGCACCAATTTTAGCTTTTCCTCGCATTGAAGATGACAATCCTTTCATTATCACCACAGATGCTAGTCTTTTTGCCATTGGAAATGTTTTAAGTCAGGTACAAGATGGTTATAGCATACGGTGGACGTGCCAAAAACCCGGCAGAACAGAATTACACATGCACTGAAATGGAATGTCTCAGCATTATAACTGCTTGTAAAATGCCTTATTTGAAATTTGACAAATTCACCATAGTCACTGATCACTCGGCTTTGCAATGGTTATTTCGTTCCGAACCGAAAGTCCGCCTTGGAAAGTGGATGTTGACCTTACAACAGCTCGTTGAGCTGTCACACGTATCCCCCTCAATCAGGTCTTACCCCGGAGTTAGAAATCAAATTGGCCATTGTGTCAGATAATGCCGAAACTGACGATACGCCTCATAGCTCACTAGATGATGCCCGCTCTTCCTTAACAGATTTTAATCAATTTGTTAAGGAGACAGATACGTTTGATGCTATAAGTGCAAAACAGATGTCAGATCCTGCCCTTCAACCCCTCATTGCTTACTTCAGAAAGGCTGTCCTCCCCCCCACTCAACGTGAGACATGGAAACTCCTTGCCCACGTAGATGATTACTACATTATGCCAGGTAGAGGTCCTGCGAAAGATAGGTGTAAGACACAATTAGTCATTCCCCCTACTTTGCGCCACACGTTGCTCAAGGCGTTTCATGACAGCTAAATGGGTGCTCATTTAGGAACAGATAAACTTTACACCACAATACAAACAGAAATATTATTGGCCAGGAATGCATAGTGATATTATGAACTGGATTCTATCTTGTTTGTATCCTGGGTTCTGTTATGTTTGTAGCAAAACGAGTAAACTGCTGAAAAACAGGCAGGGATCGCTTTAGCCCATCCCTGTCTCTCGACCCTTTCAGCGGGCCCACACTGATCTTATAGGCCCTCTCCTGAAAAAAAATCGTGAAAACAAGTACATTCTAGTTTTTCAAGATGCCCTTACTCGTTTTCCAGTGGCTACCCACCCTAGTCATTCTGTCCGTCACTACGTGAAGAACATGTTCGAACGTGTCGAGACAGCACGTAAATGGGCCAAAGAAAACAATGAGGTCATGCAGTCTAAGATGAAATCTTATCATGACATGAAAAACAAAGGCTGGCATTTTCAGGTCGATGATAAAATGTGGATTTATTCTCCTGCTACTAAAGTCCCTGGGAGAAAGCTTAAATCACCATACGGTGGTCCATATTATTTGATCGAGCGAACTGCTCCGTTGAATTTAAAGTTCATGCTTGTGATACGCACGTTGAGCCAAATTCTTCAATACATGTTAACTGATTTCATCCTTGTATTACACGCTTCGACCGCCCTGTCTCCCCGCTTCAATTCGAAGACGGTGTTCCACCGGGAAATGACCTCACGAGTGATGTTCTTCCACCCACAGACCTTTTACCAGAAACTGACCCAGCAGATTCTCAAAATTCTGTGGATGAGACACATGTTGTAGACCCCCATAGTTCTAACACTGAAAATGACGACAATGATTCTGATTCGCAATATGAGATTGAGCAAATTCTGAAACAACGACAAGGATCTCAGGAAATGGAGTATTTAATTAAATGGAAAAATTATAGTGCGAAGCATAATTCGTGGGAACCTTTCTCTTTTCTGAATAAACAGGCTCAAAAAGATGTTCTTGCCGACCCCCCTCTTTCCACTCATGAACAAAAGAAGTAATATTCGTTTCCTGCCGATATAGTGTTCATATATATGTTATTCCTTATTACACAATTTCCTTAATACTGAGACTTCACATTTGGATTGTTAGAAAACTGCACTCACAGTAGGGTTATAATGAATATTCGATTTCCATTTCATGTCAGGGTTGCATCTGGTGACTAACTCATATTTGATGACTCATACCCTCTCCCTGACCCGGTCATCCTCTATATAGGACAACATTAATTTCAACTAAGCGCAGATTGATGCAGATTTGACCTTTTACACAGTAGTTCTTATTTAAAACGCGTTTATAGAATATGAATTGCAGTAATAACTCTTTATCCCTGTGTTCGAATGCTCTCAGAGCGGCCCTATTTGAAAAGGCCTGTGTTCCCTGAGTGACAATGTCCAAGGCTAATATCGCTTTTGAAGTGCCAATTGACCCTGTGACCTACATCAGCTAATTTACACCCTGCAGCTGTGTTAGGGCTGTGTGCTTTGGATGTGTGGTGTATGTGTGACGGAGTAGTGAAGTTGACTTCAATTGTCTTCTTACTTCACTTGTCTCCTGCACTCATCTGCGCTGACATCTACACTTTATCCTGCGTACTTCGTTCCTCGACTTTGGTTGACAACAATTTCATACAACAAATTATCTTGTGTATTGCCAACTGGCCAGTAATTTGAGTTGAAACCTTTTGAAGATTAACCGTGAGTATTCTCAATTCTTTGATTGTTTCCGCATTTATGATGGTACCAATATTTCTTGTTCATTTCTGGCTTCCCCTCACCATGATTTCATGACTTGACGAACTATGGCACAATGATTACTTACGAATATAGATATTTTTTGCTTGTACAAGCTTATTTGAAAGATAGATGAATTTTCCTACCATATTGCCGCAACAGTAATAAGTTGCGATGCACTGCATTCCACAGGCTTGTAGGATTGACTGTTCTGGCATAATCCTGTTATGATTTCGGCATGACGACCGTGAAAGCAGGTGACACTGACGATGATTGTATTTCTTATATTTTATATCATACATGGTTAGGACTTGAAGATTGATTTTTAAATACATGGGCTATGTATATTTATATATATATTCCATAACAGTAAATAAGTTACGATGACGGTTACGATGACCGTTCTGGCATAATCCTGATAGATTTCGGCACGATGACCGTGAAAAGCAGGTGACTGTTATAGATTAATTTGTATGGTACAAGATAATTTAATTTGATTCCGTAACTAGTCACAAGTTACAAAGACAGTATAGCCACATAGTAGATTAACTGTTCTAAAATAATCCTGAAAGATTTCAGCTTTACCTCCCTGAAAGCAGCTGACACAATTTATATTATTGACACAATTGACAATTGATATTATACACAATTAATATTGCTGAGATACTGATATTATAGAGACAACTGATATTACTGATAGCAATGAGAGAGTACTGTTATTTACGAAATGGATGACCTTTTTTAATTAACGATCTATCACTGACACTCATTACTCTGAGTATGTTGAATCCTAGTACTATTTGAGATTCGTAAGTTTTGACCTATGGACACGTTTTGCTGACTGAAAACATTGAACGAATTAGGATTAAGTTGCATTTGTACGGCGTAGAATACGTCCCTCACGTATAAATATTGCCTATATGCTGATATTGGAAACCCATTATCGTGTAGTGTATAACATTCATTAATAAATCTGAGTTTTGATAAGATTGCTATAGAATATAAGATTATAATTATATTGTATAAGGTTAAGACGCTGTTTGATATTTTCCACAATACGCAAGTTTCATTAACCGCGGTATTACCCACTATTAAACTCATGATTCACCCTACTACTTGTTGTATAACCAAGTGCAAAATATGCTATACCAGGTGTCACAGCCCTCAGCAGTGACTCACATCTTTATTTAGATGTTAGTTTACCTCTTGCTGTAAAGGACAATGCGTTCACTATTTATTAAGTATCCTCTTTTCCGATATACTACGATGCAACCTCGGCTTATGCAGATGAGTACATATATGCAAGCACTACAAGGGACCACTGCCCTTCAATCAATGTCCTACAGCATACCAGTTAATGACACAAATCCCTTTAGGCATGGAGCACAAGCCTCTGGGACCGCAAGGAATAGCCTTGGCCCGTAAGTTTTGGAAAAGTGAACTATCAGACTATCCAGACCAGATTTTAGCAAAACAGCTTATTAAAAGTGCCCATGACAGGGTCAGGATTGGATTCCAAATGGCCAAATGATACATTGTTAGGAAATTGCTGGCAATCCTCAGTGAAACACAGTAAAGTAGTTGACAAATTCAAATAAGAAAACCAAGCACTAGGCAGAATTTAGATTTTAGCCAAACAGCTTCTTAAAAGTGTCCATGATGACGTCAGGATCGATTCCATGTGCCACATAATCCTCAGTGGAACACAGTAAAGCAGTGGACAAATTCAAATGAGAAAACCAAGCACTAGGCAGAAATGAGGGCCTTTTCAGTCATGAGGACCTCCCCCTAGGATATAGTGCATCCCGGCTGGGAGCCTTCCACAAAATCACCAATAACAAGACCAGGGTAATACATGACTTATCAGTGAATGATAACATCAACCCCAAGTATTGCTCTATTAAATATGATGTTGTTAAGCTAGTGGACAACTATTCATCACCTTGGGCCGCTAAATGCAATTTTAGCTCAGCCTTCCAAGCAGTGAACTTTCACCCTAATGATCACAAATTAGCGGGCTTCAGTTAAGTTGACAAAATGGGGAAAACAGAATTTTTCAACATGGCAGTTTTACCATTCGGCCTAAGATCGGCTCCCAGATTATTCAAAGACTATTCCAATTGTCTTGAGTACATATATAAAAAATTAGGGGTATCACCTGATACCACCCATTACCTTGATGACATTATTTCATAGCCAGAAGTCATGTGATAAGAGCCTCAATATCATACTAAACACTTGCACACCCACTAAGACAGTACCAGCTACACAGAAAAAGTGACTTCCAGGGAATAATGATGGACATGAAGGATCAAACTCTTGCTATTTCTCCTGCTCGCATTGCAGAAATCAAAGATCTGACACTACAATGGATGAACAAAAAACCTGCTTCAAAAAGGGAAATACTTTTTTTCTCTTATTGGAAAGTTAATCTTTGTGCTTTAGTAGTCCACCAAGGTGCCACTTTCAGAAGGAGACTGATCCGTCTTGCCTAAAGATCTTCACCATAAAATGACACTCACACCTAAAGCACTCAAGTATGCCATTCTGTGGAGTCTGAACGATTTAAAGACCTGAAGTTCATGGACCTTATTTGTGTTCTATACTATTTCATCACCTTATATACCATAGACTGTAAGGCAACACACCTCTATTAAGAACAAAATGCTGCAGCTGAGCAGACTGGACCTTATACAATTCATTAGTCTCAATCCAATGCAAGCCTCAAGAACAACACAAGATGCACTTACAATTCTGCCCAGACTCAATACTTCACCTTTTGTAACCATTACTGACTGAAGCTTTACCCAGCAAGTGAAGATCAATTACTGAAATATATAGCCTTCCTCACGTGATCAGAGAGAGGTAGGGTGTTATCGGCCAATTCCATTTCTGTATATTTGGCTGCAGTAAGAAACATACATGTCATGAATGGGTATCTAGTTCATCCAACAATTGGGCCTCATGTTTCTTTGGCATTGTGCTCAGTACTCAACAATCAAGGGCCTCCAAGCCAAAAACATCCCATTACCTACCAACTACTCTGCAGGATGTATGGGTTGTGAGAAAAATCCCACGATAGCTTAGCCTCCAAGGCTGCACTCATATTGGGTTGGTTTGGTTGCCTCTGAGGGGAGAGTATTGTGCGTTATTCCATTCTAAATATCCCCACATACCCATAACACAGCCTCCACAAATAGATGACCTGGCATTTGGCACTCATCAAGGTATCAGCTATTTTACTACCAAGATTCAAGTCCAAAATAAACAGGTTCGGATTAAAGAAATATGTCGAGAATACAAGCGTTTGTGCAAATTGTGCGATGAGAAGATTTCTGTTATCTTGTACAAGCAACAGCTGCCTACCCTGCTCATCTTATTTTCTTACATTGTCTAATACTATGGAAGAAAAAAATCAATCAAAAGGTTCAGAAGTTGGCCAGGTCCCTCACTTTAAAGGCATCTGACTACTCCACTCTTTCTCTCCATTCAGGGAAAGCAACACAATCGGCCGCAAATAACTTCAACTCAGAGGAGATACGTGCCGCAGGTTTATGGCTTTCACAAGTGTATCTACAGTGCATTAGACAATCTCCTTTCTCACACATCTTCCAAGCTTCATGTTTAGTCACTCCTAGATAACCATATCATGGCCCTCAACACATACATGTATTGAAACAGGCTATTGCAATGATATCTAACTCATAATCTACTATAAGTCAATAACCAATGAGTGATGTTATGATGTTATTGATGTTAAATTGTATTGAGTGTTAATTGTTACTTTATCTATGATGGTTTGCTGTGTGTGTAGTGTGGTTTAATGAGCACCTGTCGCGCTTTATTAATAAAGCTCCTCTCCAAACTTTATTAGATATCTCAAAATGCATAACACCCAGGGACAAAGTGATATCAGGTGGCATCAGTGTAATGTCCCTTAAATAATTACATGTATCACATAACATTAAGGACCTTAAAATGCAGTGCTTGAAAACTAATTCTAGGTCAACTGATGACTTTATTGCCCATACATATTGCTGTATTTTAATAATTTGACTTCCTTTATATTGCAGGTAAAGTCTCGTATTCAAGCAATAATATTCATTTATCTAAATTTAATTTATTTCAATAGTAATTTCAAAACTATATACTGTTTTTAACCCTTATGATAAACCTTAATGACTGACATATTTCTGCATTTCTAACCATGATCGGGAGCAGAAATTGCAATTTTTGTAAGATAACAGACACCTTTAGGGCTGACCTGGACAGTAATATTAAAACTGTATACTGATTATCAAATGTAGCATTTTTGTTTTTAGCCTACAGGGAAAACAGACGTTTCATGAGAGAGCAAAAAAACTTAACAGCTGACCTATTTCTGCATTTCTAACCATGATAGGGAACAGAATGTGTAATGCTTACAAGGAAGCCCTTTATGGCTGACCTATTTCAGCATTTTGCATCAGACAATGAGTACTGATTGACTGGTTAATATAGGATTGGGTTTAATCATCTTTATTTGTCAAAATTCATAGTTTGTAGCCATATTACACTATAGTAATTCAGCAAATGTTTCTATTAAATTATAGACTTTATGAAAAGGTAGATTAAGTTTAAGTCAGTTAGTTCAACAAAGAAATAGAACAGGTGATAACTTAGGTATTATCCATTATGTGGACTAAAATATCCACAAAAATTACTATACATTTGTTGCAGTTAAACCATATCCATGCAATTGAAAATGTAGAACAAACCCCTGTGTGACATAACAATGAACTGATGTTATCACAAAGGTTATCACAAAGGTTAATAATGATTAAATCTTTTAAAATTTTGTTTCAGGTCAACATGCTCTCAAATTTTCCAGGTGAGTTAATTGGGGTTGACTGCCTCAGGACGCAAAAGGGGGCATTCTTGCATGGACATAACAGCTTACTATGAACTTGTTTCAGGTAATGATGAAGGAGACAATGATCATGCTTTATGTTTGGATGCATCCTTTATCATTGACAACTGCGAGACTGGGGGAGAAAATGGAGATCCTAAGCTAATCTCGTGGAACTTGCTTGCAGTGATTTGCACATTTCCTTGAAAGCTCATATCAATAAACTATTTATAGGAGAAACAAACAACATATTAGCAAAAGGAATAGTCAAAAGGACGCCTCCAGCTCTAACTAGAAGTGATTGCATTCTCCAATCTTGTTGAAAGAAGCATTATAACACCCATATAACAACCATATAACACCCAAAACCACAACTAAAGTATACACATATATAACACCCTTACTTGTAAGATTCCATACCATTAGAATCGGTGTGTAGTATGGTATGTAGGTACACGTGTATAACACAAGGCGGAATTGGTGTTATCTCTCTTTTTAGTGCTTTTTACTATAAACAATCCTTACATCTTAGATTTTAACAATATCAGTTATGTTTTGTAATAAATATGAATTGTATAAATTGTTTAAATGACTTTAAATACCTTTTGATGTTTTGTGGTTCTTGATAAATAGGCCAATGACATAAGTAAATAGGCCAATGACCTAAGCCAATGACATATGCAGGCAGGCAGGCAGGCAGGCAGGCACATCAACCACTAAGGTTATTCAGTGCCTAAAATGGTAAAAACATATACATTTATAAAAATCAACAGGTTTCATGATTCTTGATAAATAGGTCAATGACTTACGTAAACAAGAGCTCCACAGGCAGGCAGGATTTATTGGGCAGACATGTTTGCTGCAGTTGCAGCACATAGTGATTCCAGTGCTCCGCAAGGGGAACTGACTGGACCTAATAAAGGGCAAACCAGTCAGCAGAAGACCTGATGGAGGAAGACCTGTACGATCCAGTGAGGAGATCAAACAGTGATACAGAGACAGTGCAGGATTCATTCCACAGAGAGACAGCTACAGACAACAGGAGAGAAATGACAAAGCAAAGGAGAGAAAGATTGTTGGGAACAAGGATGCAAAAGACAGCAAATTAAGAGGTGGGACTCAGAAAGTTGAAATATGTGTAAAAAATGTGGAAAAAGACTGCACCGAGGATGACATCTTTGACCACTTTGTCAATGAAGAGATCGGGGTGTGGCCAGAGGATATATCATTAATTTCTCACCAAGATCATTCCACAAACACATTCAGGATTAAGATAGACAAAAATGATCTGGACACTGTGCTAAATGAGGACTTTTGGTACAGTGGAATAGAATGCAGTGAGTGGGTGTACAGGTCAAGGGGAAAATTTGGTGGATATAAAAGCTCTTAGTAATCAACATGGATGTACAACATATATGTATGATATTTTTACTCATGATGGCTCAATTCTCAATTGCAACATACAACTACACAGGACTTGGTACTGATAGAATTGAGTTTATTAAAGATTGTCTGAGTAGTGACAATATTTACGAGAAACATGGCTGCATCCTACGCAATTACATGTGGTGAACAATATACACTTAGAGTATAGCAGTACAAATGTCTCAGGAATTAAAGATGATGAAATTGTTAGAGGTAGAATGTATGGGGGAGTAAGTATTCTGTATAGAAAAAGCCTATCACATAGAGTTAGACCAGTCAAGACTGAGAGCAAACGATTGTGTGCAGTAACATTTAAAATGAATGATACATGTAATATTTTAATTGTTAAGGTCTATAATCCACAATGAAACACTGGGACAGACTTATGTTTTTTTGGCTTAAATGTGTTCAAAGTCATGTTATTTGTTAATTTAGCACAGAAAAAGTAAACTTAACCAGCTAGTCTTAAACTTTTATTATTTAAATTGAACCCGTTTTAACTACCGTTAAAACGGGTTCGACTCAGTAATGGCAGCTGGACACCATGTGTGCTGTATGAGAAATACCCCCCACTGACGTCATAGCCTCACTCTCATCCTGGAATCCCCCAGAGCATGCAGAGCCGAAGGCAGTTACGTAAATACACGAGACCACACGAAGTTCTCTCCCGATGCTTCAAACTGATTGTGGATTATAGACCTTAATGCTTATATGCCTGGTGACAACTACAGTCAAATAGAGGTTGACAGTGATTTGCAAGAGACAGCTGACCAGATAGAGCAGCTGATTGTAAAACATAACGAAGTGCAAGGTGTCCTACTGGTAGGTGATCTTAACATAGACCTTAGTAGGGACAATGCACACTCCAGGTATATGAAAGGTGTTGCAAATAATTATGGTCTATTATTCGGTGAAGACAGTGACAAAGTTGATTATTCTTATACCTTTGCATCTCATAGACTAGGTAATGTGTATCAGTCTCGGATAGATCACTTTGTCATGCCTAAAGTGTTATTCAACAGCGTAGATGAGATAGAGTGGGTCGGTGATCATACCCCGAAGGGGCATATGGCACTGTGTGCAAGGTTCAGTGGACATGTTGATCATATGAATGTGCTGGATAAAACAAACATCAACAATAATATAGCCTGGCACCGGGTTGGTGAAACTGAGAAATCCAGATATAGAAGTGTATTGCTGGGTAAGCTTAATAACATTGACATTCCTCATGAAACAATCCTATGTAGAGATGTCATGTGCCAAAATGTGAATCATAAGCAAGCATTATCACATTATTGTTCAAACATCATAAATGCATGTATTGAAAGTGGTAAACAGTGTTTCCCTAAAGTCAAAGCAAAAAAGAAAAACATTCCTTTTTGGAATGAAATGGTCCAGCCCCTGAAGGAGGAAGCTCTTTTCTGGTGTGGCATATGGAAAGACTGTGGAAAGCCCAGATCTGGTGTGGTAGCAGACATAATGAGAAGAACCAAAAATAAGTACCATTACATGATTCGCAGATTACAAAAGGATGAAGATGATCTGAGAAAAGCAAAAATGGCAGAATCAGTGGTTAATGGCAAAAAACATAGAAAATTCTGGTCGGAAGTCCACAAAATGGATGGTAAACACAGAGTACTTCCTACCAACATAAACAACAAAACAACACCTTCTGATATTGCATATATATTTCATAATAAGTATGAGACATTGTACCAGTCAGTTCCCTCAAGTGAGTTACAAATTGGGGAGCTAGGATGTAAAATACAAGAAGACCTACGATGTTATGGAGACATTGAGCATGTCTTTACTCACAAGGAAGTAAAGATTGCTATTAACAAACTAAAAAGTGATGGTAGTGATGGTATGTGGTCTAATCACTTGCTTTATGCCCCTGATCATATAGTGACTCATCTTGGCATGTTGATGACTGCACAAGCCATTCATGGACATACAAGTGAAAGTTTATTGCAAGGAACAATTATTTCAATCCCAAAAGACACAAATTGCAATTTGAGTGATGATGATAACTACAGGGGAATATGTTTGTGTTCCTGTATAACAAAAATGATGGAGTGGATGATGCTGAGGAGGCATGAGGAAAAGCTGTCAACATCATCTTTACAATTTGCTTTCAAAGCTAAACATTCGACATCAATGTGCACAATGGTTCTCAAGGACATCATTAGGTACTATAGGAATAGGGGTTCCAATGTGTATGCATGCTTCCTCGATGCCTCTAAAGCATTCGACAGGCTTAAGTATGACAAAATGTTTCAATTACTTTATGATAGAAATGTGCCTCCTTTGACTTTACGCTTGTTTATGGATATGTACCAAAGGCAGTCAAGCAGGTGTGAATGGAACGGGGAATATAGCCCGTATTTTCAATGTTATAATGGTGTCAGGCAAGGAGGGATTGCTTCGCCAATAATGTTCACTGTATATGTTGATGAGCTGATCAAAAAGTTAGAATCATCAGGTTTAGGGTGCCATATTGGAAATGTGTATTTTGGGTGTCTAGGGTATGCGGATGATTTTACCCTACTCAGTTCAAGCTTAAAGACATTACAAAAGATGATAAATATATGCGCAGAGTTTGGTGAATTGTACAGTATTAAGTATAATGCTAAGAAGACTGTGTGTGTACCATTTACAAAAACAGGTGATCCAGATCAGCTGCCAAGCAGTAGTCAGCTGCAGTTGGATGGGAAAATACTGGTATGGTGCAAACATGTTAAGCATCTTGGCAATACAGTCGAGAGCACCCTGTCAGAGAGAGACGAGGTTGCGCAGAAAATGAGGCGTCATATCGGCAGCTTCAATGGCTTTTTGGCGCGATATAAAAAGATGTCCCCATACGTGATGATGCGCCTTTTTAGCTCTTATGTGTGTCACCTCTATGGTTCACAATGTTGGAATTTTTCAGACAAGCACTTGAACAACATGTATGTAATGTGGAATAAGATGATGAGGAGAATATTGCAATTGCCCTATGACAGTCATAAAATTGTATTGAGTATTTTGAATGATGGTCAACATATTAAGGATATGGTTTACACAAGATTTTGAAATGTTATGAAGACAATTGTAAATGGAGCAAATGACAGGTTAGTCTTTCTTGTAAAACTAGCAGAACATGACATCAGAGGTCATATTGGGATAAACATCTCACAAATATGTAAAGACTAGAGATTGGCATCAAGACATGATATATATACAGTGACATATGCATCTATACATGAGGACAGAGTTTTACAGAAATGGAGTTGTCATGTTGAGATGATTTTGGAGCTGAAATCTGGTGTTGAGGGATTCAGCTCCACTGAAATAACTGAACTTGTTGACTTTATTTCCTCCATGTAATGTGAGGATATGCTGATACTGTACTTATTGTATGTAACACTTGATCATCTGTAAATCTTAACTTGTGCATGCCTTATTTTTTAACATGTTTTACAAAGTGTTCCTCATATAAATGAATGTTATGCTATATTCAATGTACGAATACTATAATAAATATATATAATATATAGGCAGGCAGGCAGGCAGGCAGGCAGACAGGCAGGAATGGTTGCTAAGAGGCACATCAACCACTAAGGTTATTCAGTGCCTAAAATGGTAAAAACATATACATTTATAAAATCAACATGTTTCATGATTCTTGATAAATAGGTCAATGACTTAAGTAAACAAGAGCTCCACACTTAAAAATGGTTATAAAGCCCTTTTTGGTTTAAAAACGAAACTATCACAGAAGTATCTACAGTTTCAAATAACAAATGTAAATCTTGAACATTAAAATAATGATTCCTTATAATATCAAAATCGATACATTTAATTAAAACATGTTTGATAGTCAAAGCCCTTTGACTATCAAACACTGAGGCTGATCTTCGCCTTTAAGAAGATAGCAGTGAGCCAAATGACCATGTCCAATTCTTTTACGTGTTAAAACAGGCTCTTCTCTTCTGTAAATTCTAAAAGCACTTTTGGTTTTTCCTAGAACAGGCTTAATTTTATGTAGTTTATAAAAAATAGCTTCGTTCCAGGGCATTTGCCATTAAGAACGTAAAAAAACAGTAATATACTTCTTAAACTCTGTATAAGGAATAGGCATATTTATAAGGTGCTTCTCCAATGCAAATCTCTTTATTTTCCTCAGTACAGAGTTTTTGATGCTGTTCAAGGATATTGTAAATAAAAGGATTTTTCCAATCCTTTGCTTTCAATGCTTGTAAAAAAGACAAAGAATCACAAAATATTAAAAATGTACGATGTGGAGAAGTCTCCAGATGATCTAAAGCTAGATATAAAGCAAGAGTAAATAGACGATTTATTTGTCATCCAGCTCTTAAGCCAAAGACTACGATTTAATATTTGGTGTATAAATAACCTATCAAACTGATTAATTCATGATTCATGTTTTAAAATAACTGTTTGTTACCCAAACTTCTATTGCCCTTTTTCAAATGACAATTGCATCACTTACGTATGGTACGTTAGACAAGTTTATATTCACTGTCAAGTACCTTTTCATTAATCATAATTGTTGTACTTTTAATATTGTATTGATCTTTCTCTTATTATGTATTTTGCTGTTTAATTATCTTGATGTTTAATGTCTT
Organism: Amphiduros pacificus; assembly: GCA_949316495.1. Taxonomy (NCBI): domain Eukaryota; kingdom Metazoa; phylum Annelida; class Polychaeta; order Phyllodocida; family Hesionidae; genus Amphiduros; species Amphiduros pacificus. The sequence goes on from OX439011.1 coordinate 6,234,091, forward strand.
TATATTAACGCTGTGTTTTTATTGTACTGAATTTGACGCGCTTTAATGCTGTCCTAGACTGTGCGACAACCGCGTCCGCACGTGTCAGTCAGTGAGTTTGCGCTTGATTAAGATTGAGTGCCACATGGCGCCACCTAGATGTTCGGGTCCCGCTATCCTTTCTTGAATCCGGTATTTCATGCCTTATATTAATTACTTGTCGCTTCTTATTCCCCTGTGTGCTCATTCACAGGTCCACCAACCATCCACAATAGTACATATTTTAATTTAATGTCTGTTAAAATATTGTCATACCTTCACCTATTAGGGTTCTAACATGTATTTTTGTTTATGCCCCTGTGATTTTGGTTTCTGATTACCATAGTATATTATTTTTCTAGCTTCTTTTTTTTTAGCCGACCCTATCTTTAACATTATTATGATCTCGGCTCTTGTGCGAAGCTCCGTGTAAATTCGTCTTAACTGGCGGATTTTCCTGGTCTAGCACGAGTTTATTGCTGCATCTTATCGCTGTGCATGGAGTCTATACCTAGGTCTATTATTCCGTGGCTTTTGAGCGGTCGCAGATGGCAGTCCAGACTTGTTTTTCGCTTGCGAAGGCCGGGTTCGGGTTGTTGTCTTTTTTAAGGCACACGTTCACGAGTTGTCAATTCTGTGCTGCCTGTGTCGGGTGCTCTCAGCCCAGTTGCTGCATTCCTAGCTGACCAATCTATACGTGTATAGATTCAACTTGACCAGATCTATTGATCTACCCATAGACCTCTAAACACTGACCCAGACTACCATAGACCCTGGTTGTCGAAATTCTGACCACTGTAGCACCAATCTGACCCTGGTCTACAAGCCATCAGCGATCACACGCTGCTCCCACTATTGCCTCAATATTTTACTGACCCTTCATATTTAAGCACTCCATTCTTTCGACCCTGTGCAATTTTCATTAATTGTCAATAAAAGCATTGGAAGAATTCGACCTGACGCTATTAATCCTATCTGATTAATGTGCTCTGACTGTTTTCATCACGATTCTTAATATTTTTGACTACTAAGTTGTCAAGGGATTAATCGTGAATACTGTCTATTATATTTGTGCAAGATCATTAAATAGCATAACGAAGAAAAAGTAATTTTTCTGTATATGTTATATTCGGTTACAAATATTTTATTTCCAACCAAAACATATTACATAATCGTACCTTGTTTTTCTACCCCTGGCATTAAACATCTCAGCTCACCAGCATACCATGTGGTGTTTAATCCCCAGCATATAGTATAATTGTTCCTACCTGTTCACTTCCATTCCTCTTTGTGACTCGTACGTGAACACTTCAATCGTCAATAATACTACGTTGTTCAAAACTTCTAAAATAATGGCTTTGAACCTTCCTGCCGGTCCAGCGACACGTAGCTCGGCCAAGACTGACGCTGACCCGAGGACCCCTGCCACTCCGGCAGCCCTGAGGCCACCCATTGATGATGTGGCCACCCTCCGTGACACCTACAATCGTTTTGTGGCAACTTGTGCGTGATAAGACCATCCAGAGAAGAGACGGCATCTCAGCTGAGCTGGCAAAATCTCGTCAAGCGGTTCTGGAACGTGACGAGGTAATCGCCACCTTTCTTCCTAAACCTGATGAAGCTGCCTCCCCGGACTCGTTTCCTGCCTCTGACACGGAGAAGAAGGGGAAAGTGTTACTTACTATTCTTCCTATCAATGGCCAGGAGACTGAAATTGCCTCAGGCCTGGCCAGGGATGACTGTAGGGTGATGTCCACCACGGACAAGCTCGACTTCATGGCTCGGGGCTCTGAGCGACTGCCTCTTTCGGATCACGTGGTGATCATCCCCCGGACGATGGATGGGGCTGCATGCTACAGGTCTATTAAAACTTCCATCAAATTCATCCGTTCACGTGGGCCGACAGTATCGGTTCTTACTCCCTTGCCTAGCAAGGACCCACGTGTTCGCCTCAACTGGATCTCTGTGACAGGGCTTCTTTCGCAATTTGACTTCCCTGGCTTCAACTATATCAGGATCGGGAACTTCTATGATCCCACCACGTCTACGCTTGATGCCGATGATCTCCTCTTGCCAGTCTCGATCATGGCCATTCAAACCACTGTGAACACTTTGCCTCTTCCTGCTTCTTCTCCTCCGACGGACCGTCCCGTGGAGAAGGTTATCTTGCCGGCTGAGGAGTGTCCTTCTTCTTCCTCTTCGTCTGCTGCCACGTCCAATTCTTCCTCGCCTGATAGGAAGAAGAGGAAATCGGCAGCAGACGACACTTCTGTCATCTCGTCAGATCTCGCTGGCCGGATCATCGGTAGGCCCGGAGCCACCATTCAATCTCTCCGTGATGACTCCGGTGCAACGGTCAGTGTCAAAAAGATCAAGTATGGACGTGATGATATTCATCTTCTCACCATCAGTGGCGGCCGGGAGGCCGTTCGCAAAGCCAAAGCGGAAGTGAACAAGCTGCGTCAGGTCCTGGAAAAGGAGAAGAAGAAAGATAACAATTGACAATTTTCACCAGTGCCTTATGATAAAGCATTTTCTGAACACTATGAACATTTTAAACAGTCGACCTCACCAGTGTTTGTAACTGTATGCTCTTGTTTGTATATATGTTGTGTTGAAATAAATAGAAATATGTTTGTATCCAATTTCATGTATTGTGATAATAAATATCAATATGAAACTGTTCCTTTCAACCCTTCTGTATGCAATCCCGCCACAGATCATATGATTCTTTGTCACATACATTCCTATAATGCTATTTTGACAAATTCACTTGATAATATTAACTTTAATATTATTAAAAACTCTGACTTAAATGCATTATATACTTCCCTCTGAACCACCAATGTCATTTAAGATGTTATATCCAATAAATCTTATTGCTCGAAATCGAAATCTAACTGATGCCTCTAGTCCCGGTGGTATACGGATTTTTAAAATTGACGGCGCTGGTGTGCACGGCCCCAATATTACTATCCAAGATGGCCTCGGTTTCCCCACTGCCTCCTCTCACGAGTTTGACGTCTTTCTATGTAAGTACTCCTTACCCCCGACAAAGACGACTCCTCGTAGCAATGACTTGAAACCTTCAAATCGCCTATCATGTCCACAGTGGTCTCACTCAGGGTCTGCTCAAGCGACACGTACACAAAATAGATTCCATGTGTTACAGTGTGCTCGCGTTGAGCCTCCCCACTGTTGTGTTTTGCCATGCACACAGGGTGCACGTGTTGATGTTTTAAGTTCCAAGTCTAAACCTAAAAAGACCAATATTATTATTGGTTCTTGCAATGCCCAGAGTGTTTCAAAAAAGGTTTTATCTGTGAGAGATTATTTCTTTGAAAATAATCTTGATGCTCTGTTTGTTACGGAGACCTGGTTACATGAATCTGGGGATGAAAAGGTTGTGAGGGAACTTGAGGAAAATTCCCTCAAGTTCCATTCCTTCCCTCGTACTCACTGTTCTGGCGGAGGAATTGGACTACTGCATCGGCGTGAACTACCATTCACAACCAATAGGGTTAACCCGCCCGTAGTTAGCACTATGGAGCTGATGGAGTCCTCTATCCTAATCAGGGGGAAGAAAATTACCTTTGTGACTATATATAGACCAGAGCCCTCTGACGGGAATAGGTACACCTACTCTGAGTTCTATAACGAATTTACACAACTGGTATCACATTATGGCTCTTTTAACCATGAAGTGATCTTTCTTGGTGATTATAATTTTCATGTTAATAAGCTAAGAAAACCTGATGTTGTCAAGTTCATGGACATCCTGTCAACCTTTGACATGACCCAATGGGTCACTGAACCAACTCATAAACTCGGCAACACCCTTGACTTAGTGATTACCTTTAATGGCAATAGCAAATTCATGGGTCATGAAGTTGATGAATACATATCTGACCATAAATGTATCAAATTATGGCTAGATATTAAACCCCCTAAACCCCCTAAAAAATCTATCAGTTATAGAAAATATAGGGGTATTGATCTGCAATCTCTTAGGGATGACATTAGACTATTGACGGATAGCACCTCGGGTTTTGGACAAACTATCCATTGGTGACATGGTGGATTACTATGATAAGAAACTGACTGCACTGATGGATAAACATGCTCCTGTGAGGCATGCTAATGTTTCTGTTCACAAACCAGTGCCCTGGATGAGTGACCACATCAAATCTAAGAGATCTCTTAAGAGAAGACTTGAGAGGAAAATGAACAAATCTGGATTACATGTGGATAAGCAATTGTACAATATTCAAAAGAATAAGTATAATTGTCTACTTAAATCATCCCAAACAAATTATTTCTCAGACCTTGTCCATGAAAATAATAATGACCCTATAAAACTTTTTAGAGTCATTGATAAAGTCATGCATAAGGCTGAGGATACCCCTATGCCTCTGGCCGACAATGACCTCGAACAGGCTGAGAAATTTAACAATTTCTTCTTTGAAAAAAATCGATAAGATACGCAATGGTATGGATCAATTACCAACACATGGTAATTATCCACCAGGTGGTGGCACAGCAGGCCTTCATCCACCAGGAGACGGCACTGCTGACAATGCAGTTGTAACTCCCACTAATTCAACATCACTACTTGATTGCTTCAGGCCTTAGACAGAGAGTGAGGTGCGCAAACTCATTAAAAGGTCTGCAAACAAGTCATGTGAGCTGGATCCTATACCCACCTGGTTGCTGCATGAACTTATTGATGACTTATTGCATATAATCACTGCCATCATCAATAAATCATTAACATAGTCAACTGTCCCTGATAAGATGAAAGTTGCTTTCATAGCCCCATTGCTAAAGAAACTGGGTCTAGAACTCAGTAATACTGTTGTTACTTGACCTCTCGGCTGCATTTGACACCATTGACCATCAAATCCTGTTTGATAGATTGGAACATCGTTGCATGGTTAAAGGTCATGCACTCGCCTGGATCAAGTCATATCTAAAAAATAGGACACAATGTGTGAAGGTGGGCTGTCACAGGTCATCCCTTATGCCAATCAGGTATGAGGTCCCACAAGGATCGGTCCTTGGTCCAATCCTTTTTACCATCTATATGTCACCTCTGGCTGATGTCCTGGCTAAATACGGCTTAAGCTACCATATTTATGCTGATGATACTCAGATTTACATCCCTGTTGACCATACTGTGAGTCAACATGCTAGCATGAGTGTCAGTAGACTGGAGTCATGCATTAGTGAAGTCAGGTCATTTTTGATTTCCAATAAAATGAAAATCAATGATGGTAAAACTGAGATGCTGATTTGTGCTGACAGATATACTTCTGCCCCCGCTGACAACATGCCATCCTCGGTCTCAGTTGGTGTCTGCGACATCAACCCAAGTGAGACTGTAGTTGACCTTGGGGTGACCTTGGACTCTAATATGGATATGAAGGCACAAATAAGGAAGATGTGCAAAAGGGGTTACCATCATATCAGGAATATAGCGGCTATCTAGACGAGAAGACTGCTGAAACACTTGTTCATGCCTTTGTTACATCTACTCTAGATTATTGCAACAGTCTTCTTGCTGGCCTTCCTAGATCAGATATTAAGAAGCTGCAATACCTACAGAATGCTGCAGCTAGGGTAATAGGAAAAATCAAGAAATTTGACCACATCTCATGGAAACTGCGGGAACTACACTGGCTCCCAGTCCAAGCTAGAATTGAATTTAAGATTCTTCTACTTACCTGGGAGGCCTTACATGGTAAGGCACCGCCTTACTTACGCGATCTACGCGATCTACTCCTAGTGAAACAAGGTGAGAGATGTCTACGATCCAATGATGGAACGCATCTGACCGTCCCTAAGACCCGCTTGAAAATGGTTGGTGATAGAGCTTCCTCTTCTATCAGTCCTAACTAAGGAATGCACTTCAATCAAATTAAAAATAATTTAAATCTCAGAACACTTTTATTGTTTAAAAGAGCTTTGATATCGAACATTTAGATTTCACATTAAATATGTTGTAGCTCTTGTGTTCATGCAGCATTGTACATAGTACCACACGCTTCTATTTGAAAGTAACAAATATATTAGAATGTATTCAATTTATACTGGCTGAGCTCTAGGTGTTTTGATGATCAAGACCTGTTTAATAGGCTCCACCCCCTTCCTTTTATACTTGAACCCCCTCCTTTAAGATCGCCTTTTACTGTCAATATTCATCTACTTGGCGTGATGTGCATTTTTTTTCATCATCTTCATGAATGTATTATAATATTTGTAACATTTATATACATTGCAGCTCAGGTACTTCTTGCTTATTTTTTCATTAATCTGTATTTACTGCTTGATACTGTTATATTTTGTCAATTTTGCCTCACAGAATTGAGTGCTGTACCATATTTATGTCAATTCTTCATGAATTACTTGCTCCACACACCCCATCTAGTGGTGATTTGTTCCATTATTATTGCCTTGCGATTACTTTTTACAGCGCCACCTGACTGTTCTTGCTGTTACATTGATGAGACCCCTGAAATCTGTGATCAGTTCATTCGGGTTGCAGACACGGTTTGATCGGTAAACTGGGTAGATATGATAGTCATCCTTCATTTTATTATGCTGTATCCATCTTTATGTATGCTAATTTCTGCCAGAGTTTAATGTTTGGTATTTTATGAGTGATTGGTTTAGAGTGCATTTTATGATGTCACATTGTATAATTATTGTTATAGATTAATTAAAACAGTTGGTATACCTGTTATTCAATTGCTCAATTCTTCACTCCTTTGTATACTTCATTTATCACAGTGTTATATTACCGATATTTCTTTGATATTCCTACAAAAATTAGTTATATATAGTGTCTCCTAATGTCAGAATGTGGAATCGGAACAGAAATTACATTGGTCTTTGTTAAATGTCCCAGTGTTCACTCACCCACAGCGTCACACTCAGTGACATAGATCGTTTTGATTCATCGAACACTTTATTACCTAGTAATGACATTTACCCTCATGTGTTTTAAGTCAAGGTATTTCATGATGCGCTAATTCTTGATATGCTACTCTGTTTTAGATTGTGGATGGTTACTGGGTTTTCCTACCAATGCTTCGAACACTTGGAGATGAACCTTCCATATTTTATGTTAGGTTCTTGTGCCTTCGTCCTTCCATACTTTTAGATGCAGAATTTTGTACATACATGTGTTTATGTGTAGCTCACCTTTTTCATTCTCTGAAATAATATAGAGTCGCGTGCTATACCGTCCATGGTATTGCAGCCCTTCTCTCTCTCATCAAATTCTTAACATAATGGCACCTCCTTGTTTTCCTAGTATTGTCGTCATATTGCTATTATATAATTTATTCCATATCTTTGGTTGTAAACTGGTTTAATGAATTTTTTTTCCATATCAAATTGTTGTAAACTGATTAAATATTTCATCCTTTTTTGGTTTCTCACTCTTCACAGTATACCGTTGGCTCTGTGCTGCCATCTTGTGAATTGTGCCTGTTACTTGTGGACAATAATTAGTCATCTCCATTCATTTTTTTTTATTATTTTATAACAAAAAATTGTTAAACAGATCAATTACGCATGGCTCTCCTTCAATGTATCATGCTAAATGCTCCTTATTCGTCTTGTCCTCTCACTTCTTCTTCTTCTACTTCTTCTTCTTCTTCTTCTTTCTTCTTCTTCTTCTTCTTCTTCTTCTTCTTAACTATCGGAATTGAGTTGTCCGGCAAACTCGCTAAGTTGTAAAATCACAACGATAATTAGTTATATATGTATCCTAATGTCATAATGTAGAATCTGGACAGAAATTACATTGGTCTTTGTTATATGTCTCAGTGTTCACTCACCCTCAGCGTCACACTCAGTGCCATGGATCATTTTGATTCGTTCCACCCTTTATTATCTAGTAATGACATTTACCCTCATGTGTTTTAAGTGTTATTTTGTACGAATATATTGTGATGTACTAATTCTTGTTATACTACTCTGTTTTAGTTATGGATGGTAACTGGGTTTTTTCAACAAATGCTTCGAACACTTGGAGTTGGACCTTCCATATTTTATGTTGGGTTCTTGTGCCTTCGTCCGTCCATCCTTTTCGGATGCGACAATTTAATTATACGATGTGTGTTTCTGTGGGATTCACCATTTCCGTTGTTCATGAATTATGACCCATTTTGCTTGTATTTACCTCTAATCTAATCTCTTACCTAATTGGCACCTCCTTGTTTTCCTAGTATTGTTATGATTTACTATTATATAAGTCTATTCTATATTTATCTGTTGTAATTGGTTTAATACTGATATTCCATGCCTAATTGTTGTAAACGGATTAGATATTTCGTTCCATATCTCACTGTTGTGGACAGATTAACTAATTCATTCAATATCTAATTGTTGTATAAGTGGTTACATTTTAATCTTTCCCAATTGTTGTAATTTAAAGCTTTTTACATAACAAAACGTTTTATTAACTGTATACATTCCCCTTATGGTTGTAATTCATTGTGATGTTTCTTATTTAAACATTCCTTTGGTGTATTTTATTGTTATATTAACTTGTTGTGACTTGTGGTAAAAGTTTTTGGCAGAGTGTGAATTTTTCATGTATAACTATATACTCTCATCTGAAACAGGCGGACGTGTTAAGTCGAAGGGGGACCAAGTGTAGGATATACCTACCCAAAGTGTAGTATAACCAGTGTAACTTCTATGCAGCAGACAGCATGCATATGAGCCTGCCCTGTATCTATGGTAACTGGTTCCCATAGCAACCACAGAACCAGCAGCAGCAAATAAACATACCATCCCACTCCGGGGCAGTCTGGAAACTGGGAGTGAACAGTAAACATCATCTCTGTTATATGTACCAACTTTGTGACTAAGATCTAGCATGGTGCTCATATCATAGTATACTCCCAGACATTACATCAGATACATCGACCCATATTCTACATGGTGGAGAACTAAAATTGATCCCACTTACTATGGATTATGTCAGATACAGAGCCTGAAGAAGAAACAATACATGATGAAGAAGAAACAGAGGAAACAGTAGAAGATCAGGAAATTATATTCAACATGGCCCCAAAGGCAGATGAACTCCTACCTGAAAAGTTTTCAGGCGGTAAGGGGTCAACAGAGAATGCAAAGGCTCATCTGCTTGAATGTGAAGTGTATTTTGAGCACCAAGAAAAGACTACTGATGCAGACAAGAGGATACTCTTCAAACGGACTTTAAAAGATGAAGCATTGCTATGGTACACTAACATTGGAGACGGACAAACATGGGAAGAAATAAAGAAGCTATTCCTGCGAAATTTTGACAAAAGGCATTCTGGAGACGCAAAGTTGAATGTGCTGGAAAGTCTAAAATATAAACCTGGAACAAGTATAGATTCTCTGGTAGGCCAAATCAAGCGCCTATGCAAGGAGCTGGGTATGGACGCTGGAAGGCAGCAGGATGCCTTCAAAAGAGCACTACCCACAGAGATGAAAACTTTTTTATATAGTGCTGTCTGTGCCACAATAGACGATGCAGCGGAAAGGGCACACACTTACCTTGACCTTATCGAATCTGATGACAAGAAGGTCGTGTTTGAACTGGCAGCCATGGACCTTAATGAAGGACCTTGTGCTTACTGTGATGGTAGGCATAGCACTGAAGAATGTAAGTCCTTGAAGAAAGACTTGACAGATGGTCTTGTCAAACAACACCGCCCAAGAAGATCCTACAGTGGAGATAGACCATCCCTAAGCAATGCAGCACGAGGCGGAGACCGCAGACAAAGCAGGAGTCCGAGTCGGTACGGCAGAAGTGAGAGCCGGGAAAAGGAGTGGACCGATCATGGAAGAAGTCCCAACCGGTACAGGAGTACGAGCCGTGATAGGTGGTCATCGATGGACCATGGACGAAATGCCAAATGGTATGGAAGAAGAGAAGATCGACAGAAAGCGTGGATGCCTGACCGTGGAAGGAGCAGGAGAAGAGGACACCCACAAGGACGTGGAAGAGGTCGTTACCGAGGTGGATTCTGTCGTGGCTCGTGGAGCCGACCGCGCCGAGACAACTACAACAGCTATTGTTGTTGCAGCCAGAAGCCCCAGGTGACATGCCACAATGCCAGTGAGAATGTGAGCCACACCTGCCAGAAGCAGAATTTTCAGTGAGTCGCCCCGTCAACAGCGCCAATGTCGGAGGTGACGAGAAAAATGGACATGACCCTAAAGTGAGACCAAAGAAAAATGTGCAAGGTAAGAAGAAAAAGACTACTAATGAGAACAATGCCATGATGTCAAATGCAGAGGAACATATCCCCACACCATCAGAAGAGCAGGTAACAATCCAACTCCATGATACAAGTATGGTACAAGCTAAGTTGCCAGATAAAAAGACAATCTTGTGTGTTATTGATTCAGGTGCTACATATACATTGTTATCAGAAAGCACAGTGAAGAATAATAAGTATTTGTCATCATTGTCAAAAAGGGCTCCTCCAAACATCACTCTAAATACAGCTAGTGGTACTCAGATAAAACCTATGTACAGCATGAATGTAGAAATTACTATGCAAGGTTACAAATTTCAGGTTGAATGTCACATTGTAAACAGCTTTGGTTATGTTGACATGTTGATTGGACATGATATGCTAGCAAGGCTTAAAGCAAGCATTGATATTGAGAGAAATACTGTGAAACTGAAACACAAATCATTTCTGGTAACACCTTTGGCAAAGATTGGTCTCCAACCTGGAGAGAAAAAGGAAATTTCTGTTCAGTCAAATTTGCCAAAACATTGCAGAAATAATTGTTTGATCTTAAAAAGCAACAAGTTTATGGCAAACTACACAGCCAGCCATAATTTGGTTCAATTTAAAAATGGAATTGCTGTTGTAGAAGTAAACAATACTTCAGATAGACCTGTGAAATTCGATCCATCTAAGCATGTTGGAAGTGTTGATCTCAGTATGAACAATGAGTGCTTTATGACTGTGCATCATGTGCATGTTGAACAAAACACCACATGTATATGTACTAGGCCTTCAGTGAGTTGTGACAACACATATTTAGCAAGAGAGGACAGTGTCCAGGAATGTCAGAATGGTTCAAAGCAGAATAAGGTTGAACATTCATGTGCCAGTGGTGAGTCCAATAAAGGGACATTGTATGAGGAGAAGAAAAGGTTGTATCCGTTTTTGGATGATGATGATAAAGGCTTAACATGACAAATAGTGAAATTCTAGAAAAAGAAATCAATTTGCATGACAACTGTGTATTGAACAGTAGTGACAAAAAGTATTTCAGAAAGCTGTTACAAAATCATGAGAATGCTTTTAGCTTGCATGGAGAGCCAGGTGACTGTCCTGCTCTGAAGGTAAAGTTCAAACTGAAGGATGATTCAGGGTTTTACATAAGACCATATGTACTCTCAAGAATTTATATAGACAATCATGGACAATCACGATCTCTGGCAGAATATCATGAATTGTTATTGTGTGCCGCGTGAAGTCAACAAGTGCAGGCTGACGCTTTGCCTCACTCACCGGACATAGAGATGACTCACCGGACATAGAGATGATGTGATTCCCCCAAGCGACGCAGGCAAGACGTGCACAACCCGTGCACAACCCCATAGCACCAGAAGAAGCCACGTAGGCAGACCCCACATACATGATGCTCAACGATCCTTTAAAAGGCCCCGCAACTGTTAGACGCGAGGCAGAAGCAGAGTTCCAGCGTCCACTTGCCTAGAAGATCCACGACACTCAGCCTCGTGACCACATAGACTTGGGTGTTTTATGCATTCTCAGGACTCTATTTGTATCATGCATTTGGGTATTTCATATGCCTCGCTCATTGCAATTGGCCTAGCCAAACAAGAATATACAGCACCGAATAAAGGTAAATATTGTGCAGTGTATATTCTGTGTCTGCAGTCCTTATTACCTCACTCCTCATATAGGTAGATAGGGTAGCTAGGTTCCGTGCCCCGTCTCACAGTAGCCAGCGAGTAGAGTAGAGTATTGATCCCCTGTCCAAGTCCCCCAACGACAGAGACTGACAAACCATAGGTAACAATACTTCCTATGTACATTTAAGGTAACCCACAGACCTCTCAATCTCAACTGCAGAGTAGCAGTCTTGAATGAAATCCTGCTACTGTTAAAAAATCAGACAAGTTTTGTTTGGGTATTGCAGACGAATTGTGCATTTATTCCAAATCCATAAAAGAGCATCTAAAAGCAATCTTGCAAGCATTAGAAAAGTATTATTTGAAAATCAGCCCATCCAATGTGCAGTTATTTAGGTCAAGAATTATATACATGGGACATTAGATTATTGTGAACAAGGATAAGAAACCATGCAAATTTCCACAAAATCAAAAACAAACTGAAAAGTGATCAGGCAAATTCATACTTAACAGTGACACCACAATAACAGGTGGAGGAGGAGCACTTTTCCAGATCCAAAAATGGGAAAGAAGTTCCAATATGTTTCACAAGTAGGGTTTTAGGACCACAATGTGCAAGGTATTCTATCTCAGAATTAGAATGCAAAGGCCTAGTTGAGAATCTCAAAGCATTCTCACATTTCATTAAAGGTTGTCACATATCTGCAGTGGTAGATCATTCTAGTCTTTGTCAAAAAGTAAAATTTAAGACAAAACCACACACTAAAAGTAGATTAGTAGATCATTTGAGCAGAGATGTGCCACAGGGCAAATTAACAAAAAAACAGCCAATAGCACACCCAGTAGGATCTGCACCAATCACACACGTAGAGTGACAAGAGCTTATGCTCAAGAACACAATATGGAATTCCAGATATTTTTCCAGATGAATTAAAAAATAAACAAACAAATAAAACCCAGCCATCAACATCACAGACAAAGGATGTTCAAACAAGACCACAGTTACCTGTCATTGATTTGTCAAGACCACAAACTCTAGTAGAGTTGAATAAAGATAGCACAATGAAAAACTGGAAACATCAAATACCAATACAAAATAACAACACAGAGCCCACTACTATTCACTATTAGACATGAATGAATGAATGAATGAATGGTTGCTTAGAGGCACATCAACCACTAAGTTTATTTAACATAAATAAACAAAAGCTCTGCCCTTAAAACTGATTACTATGTGAGTTAAAAACGATACTATCACAGAAGTACCTACCGTATAAAATAATGTATGTAAACCTTGCACATTAAAATATTGAGTTCGTATATTATCAAAATCGATACACTCAATTAAAATATGTTTAATAGTCAAAGCCCTGTGACAACCAATACATTCAGGTTTATCTTCACCTTTAAGCAGATAACAGTGCGTCAGATGACTATGTCCTATTCTTATACGGGTTAAAACAGACTCTTCTCTTCTGTTAATTCTAATAGCACCTTTAGTTATGCCTAGAACGGGCTTAATTTCATGTAATTTATTAAAAATAGCTTCGTTCCAGCGCAACTGCCATTTTGAACGTAAAAAACAGAAATATATTTCTTAAACTCTGTATATGGAATAAGTAAATGTATAAGGTGTTTGTTCAATGCTGCTTTGGCAGCTTGGTCAGCAGCCTCAGGTACAAAGCATGTAGTTCTGCAGAAAAAAATGATGATTTATTTGGCAGACGTTCTGAATAAATATAATTGCTCTTAACAGCAGCTGCAGCAGCCTTCTCATTGTCAAATGATTCATCAGTGTATATACACTGATATCCAGTGAAAATAGATTTAATTTCTTTATATCTATTTATATGAAGGGATGGATCTGTTAAGCATTTCTTTAATTCTGACATGGCTACATTAATATTAAAAGTTGCATAGGTCCATGGAGGTGTGTCTGGATATTGAAATTTTGCTATTTGATTTGGATTTATATTCAAAGATTGTAAAGATTCTTTGAAGCGAATGCCAAAATTCGGTATTGTATTTGGTTTATTTTCAAAAAGATCAACATAATTTGGATTGAATATAGTATCATGTGCAGGATTGTCTGAACAAGCTGCAATTTTTGCAGCATACTGAAGGGCCAGTTTTTCTCTTCTTAAATCAAGAGGCAGTTCATCTGCTTCTACTGCCAAGAAATGCACCAAGGCATAGTCTTAAACCTTGATTTTTTACAGGATCGAGCATTTTAATATATGATGGACGTGCTGATACATATACCATACACCCATAATCAAGTTTGGAACTTTCCAGCACTTTATATAATTGTAATAAAACATTACGGTCCCCTCCCCAATCAGTATGGGCAAGAACCCATAATAAATCTAATGCTTTCTGGCATTTCTTTGTAACATATTTAATGTGAGGAATAAAAGATAATTTCTTGTCAAAAATAAGTCCAAGAAACTTGGTTTCTTCGACAGGTATCCGAGTTTGGCCTAAATAAAGATCAGGATCTGGGTGAACCTTCCATATTTTACAAAAGTGCATACACATAGTTTTCTTTAAAGAAAATTTAAACCCGTTATGATCAGTCCATTCTTGTATTCTATTAAGATTTTGTTGGAGCTGTCTTTCTATAGTATGCATGCTTGTGGACCTGTCACATAAATTAAAATCATCAACAAATAATGAACAATTTGTTCCAGGTCTTACACAATTTACTATGCTGTTGAATTTTATAATAGATAGGGTTACAGATATTATATACCCTGTGGAACACCCATTTCCTGATCAAATGCATCAGAAGTGATGAAATTTTGAATAAAAAGGGGTAAACGACCCCTTAATCCCATATCATATAAATCACTCATTATCCCATATTTCCATGTGGTGTCGTATGCCTTCTCTATATCAAATAAAATACTAACCACATGCTCAACTTTTATAAAACCCTCTCTTATAAATGTCTCTAAACGTAACAGGTGGTCAATGGTATTTCAAGTTTTTCTAAAGCCACTTTGTGCAACAGAAATATAAGCTGCAGTTTCTAAAAACCAAACTAAACGCTCGTTAATCATTCGTTCCATTGTTTTACAGATACAACTGGTTAAAGCAATGGGATGATAATTATTTGAATCTGACGAGTCTTTCCCAGGCTTAGGAATGGGAATCATTGACAAGAAACAATTTTTGTGGAAAATAAACACTATAATATTTTCATGATGTTTGAGCTTCAGTCTTTGGTGGTTTCAAGAATATATTTGATTGAAGTACATTGGTGAATAGTTTCACATAAATAATACTATCCATTTCTCTTCCATATATAACAATCTATTACTGAGCAAGATTCTATATATCTATTTATGAACATTTTCTTAACATATGTGGAGAAACCTGGTAAACTATGTGTATACACCTTGTCTATAATTACACTTTCAGTATCATTTACAAGTAAAGGTACACTGCTTCAAATACATTTTTTGGCAAACTCATGATTGACTCTATTTATATGTAGGTTGTTCTGCCGCCTAGTATTATGATCATATAATGTTTGATTTGGATTAATTTGAAGAGATGAAAAATAAGTGGGCAATCTGTTATTTACAAGTTTATGATAAAATTTAAGTTGGCTTAATTTAAAGGCATTTTTAAATTAAAGTAATCCTAGATATTTTAGAATGGGTTCAGTATGAGCATTATATTTACTTATTGAAACTATGCGAACAGCTTTCTTTTGAAGTTTAACAATTCTTTCACTGTTAAATCCCCATGCTAAAATACCATAATTTATATGTGAGTAGATCAACAAGTAGTAAAAGTTGAGTTTAATGTTTAGTGGCATGAAGTGCTTTAGTCTATTTAAGATACCTACTATTGCTTTGCTCATTTTGTTTCCTATATAGTCAATATGACTTTTCCAGTTCAAGTGTTCATTTAAAACTATCCCAAGGAAATTGAAATCATGTACATGTTCAATTTTAACACCGTCTATTTTTATTTGTACTGATTCAACTTGTTTTTGGGGACTATAGAAAATCATGTACTTTGATTTTGGAACATTGAGTGATAGTTTATTTTGTTTTAGCCATTCACTAACCTTTCCTAACTCATCATGTATGAAAATACAGTTTTAATCATGGTCTTTGTCAATTTTACACGGTTTAAGCGTGGTGTTCAAAGTGGTGTCATCAGCATAAATAATCATTTGAAATATTTTGCTGACACATTCAATGTCATTGACATTGATTATAAAGAGCAAAGGTCCTAGGACTGATCCCTGTGGGACATCAGTGGTTATGTTTAATGTTTCAGATTGTGTGCCTTTAAATTCGACATACGGTCTGACAAATAGTTTTTGAACAGATCAAGTGAGACACCCTGGATGCCATAGTATCTAAGTTTCTCGGTCATATTTTGTGATCCACGGTGTCGAATTCTTTTGAGAGGTCAAGAAAAACTTGTCTATTTCTTGTATAACATGATCTACTAACTCTAAGGCAGCTAATTTGGTTGAATGCTCTGAACGAAAACCACATTGGCTGGAGTACAATAGCTTTTGTTCTTGAAAAAAGGTGTACAACTGGTCAAAGATTACTTTCTCAAAAACTGTTGACAGTGCACGTAAGAGAGAGATGGGACGGAAGTTGTCAAAGATGCTGTCATCATCTTTTTTAAATAGTGGTATCACTTTGACTGTTTTTAGTTTATCTGGAAAAATACCAGTGTTTAGCATTTGGTTTATAATAACTGTAAGAGGATTAGTTATTTTAGCTTTAATTATATTGATCAATTTCATGGAAAGTCCATCCTATCCACTGCTTGTTTTAGGTTTTAGTTTGTCAGTTATTGTGTTGTCTGCACCTACTTGTCTAAATTGAAATTTTGTCTTATATTTGCATTTTAAGTAATCTTTAAAGCTGATATTTTGTACAGTTTTAATTTTTTTTGAAAGTTTGGGGCCAATATTTGTGAAAAAATGGTTAAATTTATTCGTAATTTCTAATTTATCGCTTTTTTTTTGGTCATCACATTTGAACTATTCGGAAATTTTCTTTTATTATTATTTTTATTTAAAACATAATTTATGGTGGACCAGGTTTTGCGCAGGTCATATGTGTTGAGACATGATTCATAATACATTTTTTTTAAGATTGTATTATATGTGGCAAGATTTACTTTTAAAGTGTTATGCATTGTTGAATCTGGTGATGTTTTTCTGTACTTGTGATACATTTTATCTCTAAATGAAATAGATTTTATAATGCCATGTGTTACCCATTTAGTTTTTTTATGTTTATGTTTATTGAATTTGACTAGTTTATAGTAGATGTTGGTTTTTTGCATTAACTAGTGCATTGCTAAGTAAGGTATAATTATCATTGCCAACGGATCACAATCTAAATTGTGCATAACATTACATTTTGATATCTCAGAAGAAAACCTATTGATGTCATGATCAGTGTGTTTGGTAACTACATGGATTGTTTCTTTAGCTTTTTGTTTTAACATATTCATACACATAAAATAAGGCTGGTGATCAGAAAATGTCTTGATCATTATACCTGCTGTGCCTCAATAGTACCTTCACTATATTTACAAAAGAAATTGTCAATCAGTGTACCGGGTCTATTTTGAAGCCTTGTTGGCATCGTGATCTTTGGAAAAAGACCAAAACCTGTGATTGTATTAAAGAATTCAATGTATGAATCTTTTTCATTTACTTTGAGTAGCTCAATATCAGTTCCTTATTTTCATATTCATACATGTTTATCAAATCTGATAATTCATTATTAAACACTCTATAGTTTTCAATAAGATCTCTTGGTGGCCTGTAGATGTTTCCTAAAATGACATTTTTTGTTAAACGACCACCATATATTTCTACAAATTGGCCTTCCCACACACTAGACTTATTTACAGATAGCCTAACATGATGCTTGTATCTAGTGTGTAAGTATATATTAAGAAGACCACCTTTCTCTCTGCAGGATTTACCTTGAAAAGTACATTCCAATTGAATATTTGACATGTCATCGTGATCCCCTAATCTTGCTTCCTGAAGACATATAACATCAAAGGAAAAATTCATATCAGTAAGAACATTAATGAATATTTCAAGTTCATTAAACATTGATTTAACAGATTCAATGTTGGTACATAGAATACAAAATTGGCTACTTTTTGATTGTAAACAATTGTGAAGTGTTTCATTATCATAATAAGCAGAGTGATTTATCACCTGTATTTCATTTACATCAGATCCTTCTTCATCAAAATTTAGTACATGGCTAAGAGAATTACATTCAATTCCACCATAGAACTGAAGGAAATCAGTGTCTGTGCTATTCACACTATATGATTGGTTTGTACATAATACCCGTGCGATCCGTCTCATTCATCATACATCTATATACATTTGCTTGAAAAAGTGAAAAAGAGAAATATAAAACAATATCTGACACAGTGAAGTGAAGTTTTGTAGTATATAAAAAGAAGTATGAAATGTTGCAAAACATTAGCATTTTGATTATTCTTTGAGATCTCTAGATTTGCCTCTAATTGATTTGAGGACAATTTAATGGTTAGCAATTTACTAGTAAGCATTTTTGATTGAAATGTCACCATTCTATAAAAAGTAAATAATGTCACAGTCTTAGTGTGGTCACATTGAAGACTGGAGAATATGTTGTCTTTGGCTAAGCGTCTCTAGGTGTTTTTAAAGTGTTGTTTGAAGGCATCAAATGATTTTTCTGAGTTGATCTTTTCTCCATTCAGCTCAAGGTTTGCTTTGTTACATCTGATCTTGACAGGTTTAAAGATGCAGATCTCAATGACTTACTGGATAAATATAACAAACTGACAATTGTTCTAGATAAACATGCTCCTAATGCTGAGAAAACCATAAATAATAGGAAACCGGCTCCATGGTTATCTGATGATATACAGAGAGAAAAAAGGAATAAAAGAAAACTTGAAAGAAAACATAATGAAACTGGTCTTTCTTCAGATAAAATACAATTTAAAATACAGAGGAACAAATATAATAATATCATTAAAGACTCGAGAAACAATTATTTTTCGGAAATAATAAATTCAAATAAATCGGATCCAAAAAAATTATTTAAAATATTAAACAAATTATTGCACACAAAAGAGGACACTCCTTTCCCTAAACATAATGACAAAAAGGAGTTAGCCTCAGAATTTAATAATTATTTTCTAGAAAAAATTGCAAATCTTAGAGAATCTATAGACAAAAATGATAAAAATAACGAACAACTAAATGAGGAAGTCAGATTTGATACACAGTTGGAAAAGTTCACATTGTTAAGTGACTCAGAAGTCATAAATATAATTAAAGAATCTGCAAAGAAGTCATGTGAACTGGATCCCATCCCAACATGGCTTCTTAATGAATGTATGGGGAATTTATTGCAATTAATAAAGTCTATCATAAATAAGTCAATTTCATTGGGAAACGTACCTGATGACCTGAAAATGGCCATCATTAGACCCTTAATTAAGAAATTGGGCCTGGAATTGATAAAGAAAAATTATAGACCAGTCTCGAATCTGGCCTACTTATCAATATTAATAGAAAGGGCTGTAGCTACACAATTTGTAGGACATCTAGTAAGAAATTATATTCAGGGTCTATTTCAATCAGCATATAAGGAGTACCATAGTACAGAAACTGCATTGCTCAAAGTTCAGAACGACATCTTAATGGATATTGATGATGGTAAAACGGTAATGCTGGTACTACTCGATCTATCAGCGGCCTTCGACACTATTGATCATGATATATTACTGAATAGATTGGAAAAAAGATGTGGTATTACAGGGATTGCCCTTAAATAGTTTAGATCATACTTATCAAATAGAAAACAATGTGTCATAATTGATGGTAAAAGATCTGATAATATGAATATTAACTATGGCGTCCCGCAAGGCTCGGTTTTGGGACCTTTACTATTTACAGCATACATGGAGCCTTTATCAGATATTATTGGTAACTATGGTCTCAAGCATCATATCTATGCTGATGACATGCAATTGTACATCACCATTGATCCCAAATCTGAAGAAACTAGAGATAAGTCTTGCAAAGAGATGGAAAATTGTATTATAGAGGTTAAAAAATTCCTAATAGAGAATAAGATGAAGATAAATGATGGAAAAACAGAAATGCTTTTATGTGAATTCAGAAGAAAAAATGTACCTAATGAAATTCTAGTAGGAGAAACTAAAATTCCTAGATCAAATACTGTTAAGGATCTAGGGGTTATTCTAGATCAAGAACTATCTATGAAATCACAAATCAAAAAAATGTGTTAAAATGGTTTCTTTCATGTAAAAAAATTATCAAGAATAAGAAATTGTTTGGATGAAAAAACTGCCAACACTCTTGCTCATGCATTTGTTACCTCTACCCTTGACTATGGAAATTCTCTTCTAGCTAGTTTACCTGAGTGTGAATTAGCTAAACTACAAAAATTACAGAACGCTGCAGCCAGGGTAGTGGGGAAACTTAAAAAGAGAGATCATATCACACAAAAACTTATGGAACTCCACTGGTTGCCTGTAAAGGCTAGGATTGATTTCAAAATATCTTTACTGACATGGAAGGTGCAAAATGGCTTTGCCCCAAAATACCTATCTAAGTTATTAGAGTACAAACAGCTAGGCATGGGACTGCGATCTAATGATAAGAATGAATACGTAGTACCTATGACTAATATGAAATCGTATGGCGATAGGGCTTTCATGGTATATGCGCCAAAGAATTGGAATGCCCTGCCCCTTGAAGTGAAAAACTGCAAAACTGTTGAAACATTCAAAAAGAAACTTAAAACATTTTTTTTATAGAGAAAGCACTATCTTAATGAAGCGCTTTGAGCAGACCTGGTCTGATAAAGCGCTATATAAATCGTTATTATTATTATTATTCTTATTATTATTAGAGATGTCTTGGTTTGTTTGTTTGTTTGGGGTTTAACATCACTTTCAACATTATTTCAGTCATTTCGTGATGAGACCTACTTGTAGCAGATATAGTGCTGCCTCACTGAATTGTCATATCGCAGGTCCTTGACATGACAACCCACCCGGTCACAGATTTACAAGGACAACGGGTTAACACTTTTGGCACGGATCTCAGCTCATATGGGAAATTGTTTCTTGAATTCAATCCCGGCACGGCCGGGGTTCGAACCCACGACCTTTGAATTACCACAGAGGAATTGGTGCTAATAAGCTGGCGCTCTAACCTACAGTGCCATGGCCCGTGGCCATAGGATGTATTGGTCCTGTCTGGCAGGTATAATGAACTTTTTAAAAAGCTCAGATCTTTTGGCTGCCCATGTGTATGGTAAGTCCTCTCTAACCCCACCTCGAGTTACTTTTGACTTTTTGAAAGCTGCATTTTTAATCATGTTGATGTCAGGATTCCATATCTTCCCCGACACAGGTCGCATCCCACGGCAAACAGGACGCCCCTTTAGGCGCATTTTACGACATGCTGGGGGGCAGTGGGGCTATTCTTTAATCCCCTTACCCACAGGGGAGCAGGATACAGAATGAAAACAAATAATTCCATTAGCCATTACTAGATTAAGGGGAAGGAAAATTAGTAAATTGGTAATAAAGGCTGAAATGTCAGGTTAGGATATCCAAAGTCATGAAATAATCAATTCAGCAAAATAAAAATTGTCCCAATATGTGGAAGGGATCAAACCCATAATTTTGATTCACCACAGAGGAACTGGTGGTAATAAGCTGGCATTCTAACCAACTGTGCCACAGCTTTGTGAATAATGCTGTAACAGTTGAATTATTTCATAACAAATCATTGCATATAAACAATACTTGCACCATCACATTATGGTTTTGACTGTCTCACCCGTGTATTTAAAAGATATATCTCTCAAAGTTTAACTAAGAAATTTTTGTCTACAAAATAAGTCCATCACCCAACAAAGGAGAAACATATACATTTATAAACTCAACATTACTGTAGGTTACTCAAGACTAGATTTGGGTCACATAAGATACACAACTTAATGCATGACATCTGAGACTTAACAACCAGTATATAACTATTGTGACAGGAGTCGCCTGCTTAAACTCAAAAGCTTAACAATGAGTAACAAAAAAATTCTAGTTGCCAACAGAGGAGAGTGTGCTTGCAGAATAATAAAAACATGCAAGCAATTAGGAATCCCTGTCATAACCATGTATACTCAACATGACAAGTCGTCCTTGCATGTCAGATGAAGATGATTGGCTCATATACGGATGTGGACAATCTGGTTGAAGAGGCAATAAAACATGGAGGATCAGCTATTCATCCAGGATGGGGATTCTTATCTGAGGATTCACAGTTTCCAGAAAAATGTTTCCAAAATTATATCAAATTCAATGGTCCTACAGCTCTTAACATGATACAACTCACTGATAAAATCTCAGCGAGAAGCATTGCAAGAAAGTTAGATATTGAAATACTACCAGGGAGTGATGCCTTAACAAGTGCAGGAGAGGCTGCTGCACCGGGAGAAGAAATGGGCTAAATTATTTTTGAAATTTGAAATTACTAGAGATGAGAACACTAGGGTAGACACAGGGGTACATTAAGGCAGTGAGATTTCCTCTGTCTATGATCCTATGATTGTTTCTTGAATCAGATACATTTGAGTCAGCTGCCTTGAGTACTCACATGTTAAATAATTTTAAATTTAGGCCAGCATGTATTGAGGTTTCAACTCCAGGTTTTATGACTACTGTCCAAAACTGGCCTGGCCGTACTAAGCAGGGTCTTTGGAGGGTTGGGATTTCTCCATCTGGTGCTATGGACCATCTTGCATGTAGATTGAGTAATGTATTAGTTGGTAACAGAGAGACAGAAGCAGTTCTGGAGATTCATATGACAGGGCCAACTCTTCTCTACCATTGTGACAGCACATTTGCAGTGACTGGAGCTCCCATGGGCATTTTGGTGAAAAGAGAGGCCAAGAGTCAATGGCAGGCCATAAAAGTTCAAACAGGTAGTGTTGTCTGTGTGAATCCAAATACTTCTACCACAGCTGGTTGTCGGTCATATCTCAGTATTCTTGGTAGTATAGACATGCCAGAGTATCTTGGTAGCAGGTCAACATTTGTGAGTGGTGGGTTTGGTGGATATCAAGGGAGAGTGTTACAAATAGGGGATACACTCCCAATCAGAAACAGTAGCAATGCTGATATTACTGTTGATTTAAAGCTAGATGAAGATCTTATTCCATTGTACAGCAATGAGTGGAAGATTGGTGTGCTGCCTGGTCCATTTACCAGTCCTGACTATTTCACAGACCAGGATATAGAAATGATGTACACAGCAAAGTGGAAAGTGCGCCATGATTCTAATCGGCTGGGTATACGGTTGGTTAGTCCAGCTCCAGTTTGGGCCAGACAAGATGGTGGAGAGGGTGGCAGCCATCCTTCTAATGTTCATGATTATGTGTATGGCATAGGATCAGTTAATATCACTGGCAACATGCCAACCTCATCACATATGATGGCCCAAGTCTTGGAGGGTTTGTATGCCCAGTAACCATTGTGCAATCTGAAATCTGGAAAGTTGGACAACTAAAACCAGGTGATACTGTACAGTTTATACCTCTGACAATAGATGAGGCTAATGAGGCTAGAATGATGCAGAATAACTTCATTCAAACACATTCAAACAGCCTGACATAACCCACCTAAATACAATGAGATGGAATCAGGATACAACAGCAGTGTTGCACAGACAAAGTGCCACTGACGAGCATCCTGGGTATATTATACGCCTTATTGGTGACTCTTACATCATGCGTGAGTATGGTGACATGGAATTGAATCTTAATTTGAGATTCAGAGTGCATTTTCTTGAAAAGGAAATTTGTGCTGCAATGATAGATGGCAAACTGGATACAGCTTCAGGGGTAAGGTCATTGCATATACATTATGACCCTGATAAGGTATTGTAGGATATGGATTGTAAATCCAGAGACTCTTGAGAATATATAGACAATCATGGACAATCGCGATCTCTGGCAGAACGTCATGTACCGAGATTGTGTGTTGCATGCAGGTTGATGCATCGCCTTAACCACCACACTGAGAGATCATGTGCAGGCAGACGAGCCCATGCAAGCCACGCAGGCAAGACGAGTCCATTCGGTGTCGCGTAAGGAAGCCACGCAGGCAAGCCCCACACATGACGCAGAGTGATCCTTTAAAAAGGCCCGCAACCGTTGGATCCTCAGAGAGCAGAACCTGGAGACCGAAGAGGCAGAGCTACAGCGACCACTTGCCATGAAAGATCCACGACTCTCAGTATCGTAACTGCATAGACTTGGGTGTTTTGTGCATTTTTAGGACTCTATAAGTATCATGCATTTGGGTAGTTCATATGCCTCGCTCATTGCCATGCCGGCCTAGCCAGACAAGGAAGATTCACAGCACAAAATAAAAGGTAACTATTGTGCAGTGCATATCATGTGTCTGCAGTCCTTATTACCTCATGGCGGTTTTTCCCAAGGATGAGTAAGTTGGCATTTATTGCAATATACCAGGTATTGTTGTTGAGATTAGAGTCAAAGAGGAAAACCAGGTGACCAAGGGAGATACTCTCCTAGTGATATGTGCTATGAAAATGGAACATTGTATCAGGTCTAGTTCATCTGGTGCAGTTTGTCATACTCTAATCAAACCTGGAGATTTGGTGGCCACAGGTCAACTTCTCCTTATGTTGCAGGAATAGGACATACATGTCATCTAAATCAAGAAAAAAATATGAAACTTTCATTGATATCACAGGTAATGTAATCCAAGGACAACATTGCTTTTTGTAAAAAGATTATTCTATGAGGTCATTCAACATATGAAAATTATGTACAATCATGTGGTTGAACACAGAGTTTTAACTTGCAATTGAAATATTTTTTGTGTACAGACAACTTCCAAAATATCACTTATAATATATTTTGCTGGTCTTTGATTAAATATAGTTCCCAAAGTTGGTTCAGTAATGATTGATTGCTATTGTGATAACACTGACAGGATATCAATATATTAACAATAGTTTATGATACAGAGAAGAATAGTAGCCCAGCCCTTAAGAACTTATCTGTTATCTGTCAGTCCCAGTTGTTATCTGCCAGTCCCAGCTACAGACATAATCAATTCAATTAGTGAGTTGTACTCGTTGAGCATAATATATTGTTTAGATATATAATCATTTTACTTATATAGAATACTTGTATCTTTTAACCAAGCTTTCAGATTCCCCCTTAAAAGGCTGAACTCTAGTAGCAATGAGCCGAGCTGTGGTAACAATGACACAATACCCTTTGATCACAGATTTGGTCTTTATCACAAGGAATTTGAAGAGCAATAATGTGACTGTTCATATTTGCCATTACAGAAATTTGCCCTGTGCTCAAAGGGCTTTTGAATTCACCAATTTAATTTTTTTCAATATTTCTTTTACAATTGAGGGAGTGGAAAAAACCAATGGTTTCTGCAATTTTTTTGTGTCAGCAAGAAACAATAAAATAGTAAATAGATGAAAAGAATAGTCAAATGAATAGTCAAATGAATAGTGAATAGAAACATAAATTATTAATTATTCTAAGCATACCCAACTACACATTTCTGTATTATCTATAAACAGTACAACTAAATTTTTATTTAGATACCATACATATGTGGCTAGAAACTAAACTTTGTCATTCAGAAACGAATTGTATTTGTTTAGAAACTACGCACATCTGGCCAAGTGTTTAGAATTGTTTAGAATAATGTTTTGGTGGCACAGTATATATATGTGTGTCTGTGTGTTTATATACATATGTTTATATTTAGAAGGAATACAAAAACACCAACATCTGTATTTATCCTCGTACAATAGAAGAGTATACAGCACCTTGGGATGAACCTGATACACATGTCACAAAGGCTGGCCTCGTTCTGGAATACATAAAGCTAATATGTCCATCAACAGACATGGCAAATGTCTTATTGCAAGGTAAACACCATTTACATATATCAGATATATATATTATACACCATGAAGAGTATGTAACTATAGCGTCTCCCAGAAGTATTCATGTCAACATTTTGTTTTATATTATAGGTAATCTTGATTTTGACAATATAAATGCAGCAAGAAAAATTGCATCAACTAGAAACTGGCTGAATTCAATGATATTGAATGGCCTATTATAGTCCAGGAGTCTGGAAGAAAGAAACGCCATTGTCGATAAGTTCTTCAGGCTTTTTGAGGCAGACATTGAGGCTGCTCGCGAACGATGTTCACTTAAACATTCCTTTGTCTGTATTCAAATATCTAAGAAAATGTAAATAAATTGATTTATATGTTATCTTCCAATATATATATACTTACATGTATCTCATTGACAAGCACTAAATAATGTGCAATTGGCCAACTCTTTACATTTTAGATATGCTGTTAGCTTAAGATCTATGATGCCATTAACATTAGCATTCTGTTTTTATATGTTACAATATAATCATTTATGGTTTCGATACTACTTTTTGAAGGTTGTATGGTTTAAGCTGTATGATGCCACTTTGGAAATAATCTAACCTTGATAAAATAAATAATTCATATATTTATTTGTGTTTGTGAAGATATTTTGAATTAAGGTGAAGAATACTTATTAATGTCAACCAGTTCTGAAATACTAAGACGGTGACACACTATTGCTCTCCTGACTGTGACAATGATAAACCACAAAATAAAAAGCTTACACATAATTTAATTAAATATGATGACTCAAACTTACACAGGAGTCATTCCAGACATGCACATACAATATTTCATAAATAAATTATTCTTCACAACACTGTTCAAATGGCCAAATCTTACCATAAACAAGTTAAACTGGTAATTAAAGCTTTGATTACATTAATTTAAAATACTTTCATGATTTGAACTATTGAGAAGATGTCCAAAATGTTTAACATTTTTTGTCTCATGCACTACAATACCATTTACATAAGTAACATACTTGGAATGTTTTCCTTTAGTACATCTAAAAACAAGCAGTTTGCTTTTTGACTCATTAAATTTTATTTGTTACATCTACCCTGGACTACGTTAATGGTCTTTTGGCCGGTCTTCCTAAAACTGACATCAAGAAACTGCAATACCTCCAAAACTCTGCAGCACGGGTAGTAGGAAAAATCAGGAAATTCGATCACATTTCAGGAAAATTACAGGAATTACACTGGCTTCCTGTTCACGCGAGAATTGATTTTAAAATTCTTCTATTAACCTGGAAAGCCCTAAATGGTAAGGCTCCGCCTTACTTTAGTGATCTACTCCTGATCAAGGAAGGAGAACGCTGTCTAAGATCCAATGATGGCACCCACCTACAAGTACCTACTACCAGGCTAAGGACAGTAGGTCACAGGGCCTTCTCATCTGTAGGTCCACGACTATGGAATATTACTGATATTAGGACAAGTACTGTAGGATATAGAATACACACCCAGAGACTCTTGGAAATATATAGACATTCATAGACAATAACACACGATACTGATGGTTGATGAGTCACCATAACCACCACTCTGTGAGATCACGTGTAAGACGGACGAGCCGAAGTTGAATACACAGGCAGGACGAGTCCATTTGATGACGCGTGAGGAAGCCACGTAGGCGACCCCCCACAGATGACGCGTGGGTACATATAGGCTCACACACGACAAATGGGCAGTTTGGATCCAGGAAAGCAAAGAGCCAAGCCACGACACTCGGGACAAGGAGGGAGCAGGAGTGTGGGGATATGGGCCGCAGGCTGCCACTCTCTGTCGCCTCCACACAGGAGTTACACGGATAACCACTCAGGCTGATCGCCCATTGCCATGCCATATGCTAATTCGGGGTTATATTTATGTATATGTATTTATGTATATGTACAGTTTATACCCCGAATAAAGACTGCATAATATCCAAGTCTGTAGTTCTACTTGATCACTCCACACAGGAGTAGGCAATTAGCATATTGGCCAGAAACTCACTTAACCAAGCAAGTTTCCCCATATCTTCTGAGGCTCCCCTCACTATGTAACAGTACTTCAGTCTCCTCGTTTAAGAATAGGCTGAAAACCCATCTCTTCAGGATGCATGTCCTGAGCTCAGCGCTATGAACAGACTTGTCTGGTATCAGCGCTATACAAATTTTATTATTATTATTATTATTATTATTATTTAAAAACATCTGCATTTCCCTCATATATTCTTACCATATTTCTCAATCATTTAAAAATAGGAACTAGTAATATAGGGTCATCAACATGTCCCAAGATCCACCTGATATAGATAAAAGGGTTTTAGAAATACATGAACTATGGTATGCGAACAAGCAGCTAGGGATGGGTGTAAATTTCATGCATAATAATGATAATAATATTAATAATAATAATATTATTAATAATATTAATAATAATAATTATAATAGTAATAATGATAATAATAATAATAATAATAATAATAATAATAATAATAATTATAATAATAATAATAATAATAATAATAATAATAATAATAATAATAATAATAATAATAATAATAATAATAATAATAATAATAATAATAATAATAATAATAATAATAATAATAATAATAATAATAATAATAATAATAATAATAATAATAATAATAATAACAATAATAATAATAATAATAATAATATTCGCTGAATTTCCTTTTCTTTCAAAAAAGGAAGGACAATTCTGCGAATATGATGGGTGATTGCCTTGACAATTCACACATTTCATGAACTCTCTTCTTCACTATGCTGGGCTGTACATTTTGGGCAAGTTACGTTTCCTTTGCATCGATCAGATCCATGTCCATACCTCTGACACTTGAAACAGCGCAGATGGTTTGGATGTTTAAATATCCAATTTTAAAAGATGTTGGAAGCTATGCTGCTGAAAATGTCAGAATGAATGTATTGATTTGAATTTTGGCGTCATTCTTCTTAATAAAGATTCGTCTGCAGTGGACTTGTTTTTTTAGTACTTCCACTATTTCCTCTTCAGAAACTCCCACCAGATCTGGGCATCTTATCACTCCTTTTTTATTATTGTGGAGCTGATATTAAAACTGGATCTGTGGCCAACGTTCGTCATCTTAAAAGATTGTCCTCATGACTTTTCCGCTCAACTTTAATTAATAAATGAGTTCCCATTTTTTAAACTGTTTTCGGCGCCCTGGCAATGCCTTGAATCTCCTTTGCAAAGAGGGACATTTTTGCCAGGTTCATCATTGGAACTTTCCGCAATTAATAATCTGGGCCATTTTTCTATTATATTTGAATCATCATCACTGTCTATGTCATTCCTTGGTTGTTTTGGTTTGTTTTGCACCATGTTAGTTTTTTAATAAGATATGGCGATATGGCGTTCAAATTGTGGATGAAGAAGGTGGCGTGATCAGAAAGAATCCAATGGCCAACTGGCCTGTCAAAACAAAGGTTGGATCTCTGTTTGAGTTGGTAAATCTTTCAGAAGGAGGCAACATGTCCACTGCTCCCAACATATGGTGTCATCCTAGATGGGATGTGAAAGTGAACTTTAGTAGGTATGGTGTGTCTGTTGTTGCTGGCCTTGTGAATAATATGTTGGCACAGGTAACCGTCACCTTGAATGGCAATAAGGTTCACTTGTTAAAGAAAAACGACTACCAACTGAGCAATGTTGCTGTACTGAGCAGAGTGGTACCAGAGAAAGTTTCACAATACAATGAGTGAATGCACTGAGTGAAGATTCTGAAGATAATATAGGTGGCTTCTGCACCAAACTCCTAGAATGCCAGACATGTTACTTGGTTTAACTCGAGCGTGGGAGATATATTCAGATTTAGCCGGGATTCTGATGGTTTGAGACAGACGCAACTCAGGCATTAGCTTGAAAGCAATACCACTCTGCGCGAAATCTAGGACTACGCCATAAGTGGTAAAAAAATCTCGTCCCAATAGTACGGGGTATTGTAAGTCAGGAACTACTTGAAAGCAAAAGTTACATAGCTGATCTCCAATAAATAAGTCAAGAAGAGTCTGAAAATGGATGGGAACAGAACTACCTTCCGCGACAACCACTTTTCTGCTAAGGAATTGTCAGGGCATAATTCACGCAAGTACGCAAGAGTAATAATACTACGTTGTGCACCAGTGTCTAATAAGGCATCAATAGAGCTAAATTTTGTTCTAGTCATGATTCGACCATCTTGGGAAAGAGGGAGAATATTAATATCATTGTCTGAAACAGCAGGGATTTCCTCCGGTGTCAATATAGGGCAAACACGCACTTGTGAATTGTCCTGTGGGCCTGGGGAACTAGAGGACATCTCTGCGAAATAACAGTGAACCTCCTTCAATATGTCTGGTTTGCTCTGATTTATTGCTATATTAAACGAATCACTACTCCTATCACGTGGCTCATGGGTCGGGACAGGAGTTAATAGTTTTCCTGCTGGTACGGTGACCTATTGTCCATTCGGGGCATAGGACGAAGCTGGTCATTCCAGGGAGGGCGTCTGAAGGTGTTCCTTCGGTCGCCGCCTGGTCTGTTCCCCTGATAAGGCCTGTTCTGAAATGGTTGTTGCCCATATCGACCATTATTGAGCTCATAGCGACCACGACCGTCTCCAGGCCCAAAGCGACCATTAGACCGATAAGGCCTATTGTCAAATTGGGGGACGTGGACAGGGGATCGATAGTCTACTTTATTCTACTCACTGGCTGTGAGGCGGGGCACGGAACCTAGCAACCCTATCTACCCATATGAGGTGTGAGGTAATAAGGACTGCAGACACAGGATATACACTGCACAATAGTTACCTTTATTCGGTGCTGTGAATCCTTGTCTGGCTAGGCCGGCATGGCAATGAGCGAGGCATATGAACTACCCAAATGCATGATACTTATAGAGTCCTGAGAATACATAAAACACCCAAGTCTATGCGGTCATGATGTTGAGAGTCGTGGATCTTTCGAGGCAAGTGGACACTGGAACTCTGCTTCTCTGCTCTCCGGTCTCCGAACAGGCCCTTTTAAAGGATCGTTGAGCATCATGTGTGTTGGGTTTGTCTGCATGGCTTCCTTTTGCAATGGGCTCGTCTGGGGGAATCACGTGATCTCTTATGCCCAGTGAGTCATCTCTAGGTCCGGTGATTAAGGCAATGCATCAACCTGCACTTGTTGACTTCACGCGGCACACAATATCTATGCATGATGTTCTGCCAGAGACCGTGATTGTCCATGATTGTCTATATATATTCTTGAGAGTCTATGGGTAGGTAATCTATATCCTACAATATATCTGTGGGCCTAATAGCAGGACACTTACATGGTATATATTTCTATGGGCCTATTAGCAGGACACTTACATGGTATATATTTCTGTGGGCCTATTAGCAGGACACTTACATGGTATATATCTCTTTGGACCTATTAGCAGGACACTTACATGGTATATATCTCTTTGGACCTATTAGCAGGACATTCACATGCTATATATCTCTGTGGAACTATTAGCAGGACATTTACATGGCATATATTTCTGTGGACCTATTAGCAGGACATTTATATGCTATATATATATGTGTGCCTATGAGCAGGACACTTACATGGTATATATTTCTGTGGGCCTATTAGCAGGACACTTACATGGTATATATCTCTGTGGACCTAATAGCAGGACACATACATGGTATATATTTCTGTGGGCCTATTAGCAGGACACTTACATGGTATATATTTCTGTGGGCCTAGTAGCAGATCACTTACATGGTATATATATCTTTGGACCTATTAGCAGGACACTTACATGGTATATATTTCTATGGGCCTATTAGCAGGACACTTACATGGTATATATTTCTGTGGGCCTAGTAGCTGGACACTTACATGGTATATATCTCTTTGGACCTATTAGCAGGACACTTACATGGTATATATCTCTGTGGACCTATTAGCAGGACACTTACATGGTATATATCTCTTTGGACCTATTAGCAGGACACTTACATGGTATATATTTCTGTGGGCCTAGTAGCAGGACAATTACATGGTATATATCTCTTCGGACCTATTAGCAGGACACTTACATGGTATATATCTCTGTGGACCTATTAGCAGGACACTTACATGGTATATATCTCTTTGGACAAACTCGTGTAAGAATTGGACATCGTCATAGTCAAAGGGCTTTGACTATCAAACATGTTTTAATTGAATGTATCAATTTTGAGAAACTGTATAATTGTATAAAAAAATGTATAATTTACTTATACAAATTTGGTATGTCTATAACTGCTATATATATTGAAAAAATTTCGTGGATATATTGTGTTGTTAATATATTTTATATATCATATTGATTTTATGAATCATATATCTAGTCAGAACATTTATGTTTTTAACATTTGTAAGCACTGAATAACCTTAGTAGTTGATGTGCCTTTAACCTACCATTCATTCATTCAATTCTACCCAAATGATGTTTACCTTACCATGCATGGTGCTAGTTATATATCGATATTTTTCTTATTAAGTACAACTCCCCACATCTATAAAATACCAAGATGAAGGCCGGGTCACTTAAGACAATACGATCAGACTACAATTGCATTATTTTACCCCTAGAGGATGCATCCTCCATAAAGTTACATATCCCTTTGAGCCTGCATAATTCTGGTCACATAGTCCCGAATTTGATATTTTCCAACTATTATATTGTTTCAACACTTCATTTCTCTTCCTGACACATTGTGTACTTAATTGTTTCGTGATTGTGTTCTGCAATGAATAACACATTTAACATTCATCAGAAATAAGCCCAATAATTTATTTCACACTAAATCATTTTCATTAATTAGATTGCAGAGGTTGAATACTTTGCTCCAAAAGTTCCATTTGATGGTTGATAGCATGGAGGCTGTTGATGCATTGCAATCATCCAGTCCAGTGGAGGTACAACCTGTGATGAAGAGATAAGCTGAAGGTGAGGATATCAAGAAGTGGTCTGTTTGGTTGGAGGTGGACTGTGGATATCATTGTGGTTTTTATATATTTAGATTTGTTTGTGTACCCATATGATTAGAATAAAAATCTTCTTAAGCTATGATACTTTACATACAGAGAATACAGATACAGACAGGCATATAGGCCAAAGTGTGCTTAATTTCAATTCAGACAAAAAAGACCTGGAAATCTATCTTTTTGGTAATAAAATTCTTTATATTCAAGTCTTCTATCCCAAAAAAGTTCCAACATCTTCACCATGTACGTCAAAATTATTTTATATCATAAGGATAATTTTAGGTGGAATACCCTGGGACAGTATTATGATATCAGATGTTGTAATGAGAATTAGCAGTTCAAGCACCCTCCATTTTGCTGGATTATATGTACATGAAGGTAATGCATATGAAGGGCAAGGCAAAGATGAACTAAAAATGGCAGGAAACAAAGCTGTTGAGCACATTATTAGTGCCAGAAATCAGTGAGTATCTATCAACATGTCATTTCTCCTAATGATGTATATTCCATCATGTATTCTAACTGTGATTAATTAATGTCTTATTAAGCATTAAAAGGCATCTACATAACTATAAATAAGTTTGATAAAGTTTGATGGAGCATTTATTATGCAAAAAGTTTGCAAAAATGTTTGCAAAAAATAGTGAAATTGTTTATACAGCAATAGTTATTTTTTGTATACAAAGGTTACATCATTTTGAGGATATGGGGACATGATTTTACTGGTGGAAAAAAGAATTTTGGAATATACTCTTCCCTTAACAATACTAAAAACACCCAAGTCTATGCAGTTACGACACTGAGAGTAGTGGATCTTCCGTGGCAAGTGGTCGCTGTAGCTCGACGTCTTTGGTCTCCAAGTTCTGCTCTCTTCTCTGATCTAGTTTTCTCCGAGGATCCAATGGCTGCGGGCCGTTTTAAAGGATCACTCTGCGTTGTGTGTGGAGCTTGCCTGCGTGGCTTCCTTACGCGACACCGAATGGACTCGTCTTGCCTGCACGTGATCTCTCAGTGTGGTGGTTAAGGCGATGCATCAACCTGCACGCAACACACAATCTCTGTACATGACGTCTGGATGTACAATCCATATCCTACACTTGGTCCCCCTTCGACTAAACACGTCCTCATGTTTCAGACGAGAGCATATAACCATATTTCTAAGTCTTTTTAAAATACAAAACTAATACATGATTCACAAGATCAAGGTGATATGTACGTAGTGTACATCGAGATAAAGAACTATGCACATAGATAAAAATTTACACAACAGATTTACAAAAATTACAATAAAATACAACAATAAGATACACTAAAGGATCAATTACAGAAGAACGTTACAACAATTCATAAATCATTCAGGGAATAGTTTAGATCCAGCTTGCAAGCAAGGTAGACATGATCAGTTCCGATCAGCACACAGAACGAACAGAACTCCGGGATGGGCGGAAGCATATACCTGAGCCTAAGATAGACTTAAGGTGGGGACTTTACAACTGACAACCGGAATCTGGTGTGCAAATTGAAAAAGCAGACCATGACACACAACTTCGCGCTTGATGATTATAGTAAGAAAAATGTTAAAAGATTTAAGAGTAAGCCAATACATCAATCAGAAACAAGGTACAATAACAAATACAAGAGGATATTACATCACGAACCAGGAGCGACACGCTCAAGGAACGCCCACATGTCGTCTTACCAAACAACAAAAGAAGATAATCCCACTGACGGACTATTAATACCGTAGTGATCATGTTCATCATACTTAGCCTTATTAGCTTATGGTTAACACATTGAATATTCGAGAAGAAAAGATATTAACATCATTATTTAATAGTCAACTACGACGCACACTTAATCAATTAAAGAGAACAGGCTCCAGCAAATCCAGTTCAAGGAAAAGGCAAAGAAGCATAATTATCAGATGACTATAAGCAATATGATTTACAATAATCAGAGAAAACGCAACCACTTATATAATAATTAGATACAAGACACATTAATCAAACGGTAATCATTAAATGGAACGAAAGGTACAATTGATACACATGGTAAGTGTGAGATATTAGGATTAAACTAATCTCAAACCGAAAGTTACAGAAATGGAGTTATATAATAGTAATTATTCCAATACTAGGAAAACAAGGAGGTGCCAACATGATAGGAAATATCCCATAGCCTTAATTTAATAACGCTAGCAATTACTTGATAATGAAAAATAATTTTGGGGGAAATGAGCCATATATAATAATTTTACATGGAAAGCAGAAATGTTGAATCCTACAGAAACACATTGTAAGTTAAGGCAGTCACATCCAAAAAGGATGGACGGTTGAGGGCACTAAAACCTAGCATGCAACATGGAAGGTTCATCTCCAAGTGTTCGAAGTATTGGGCGAAAAACCCGGTAACCATCCACAATCTAAAACAGAATAGCATAACAAAGTTTAGTACATCAGTACGTAATTGCAAGACAAGAGCATTAAGAAAATACGAATTTAAATGACAAACGAAATAATAAAGATGTAACGAATTAAGAACAGTCATACAGATACTCATCGCAACGAACTTAGAAGATTCACGACTCAGCCTCGTGACCAAACTGCGTAAGAGAATAATTATACCAACACTGAAACAACCTCATTGACAGCACAAGCTATCAATGACAAACACTGTGGGTACTAATCTGAACAAGGCAGGTTTTTATACATATACACGACTCACTTATTCGGCATCTTACATTAAATGAAGCATTACTGGAATCTAAAAAAAATTGTGAATCTTGCGAATTCACACATATGTATGGTAGTTTGGAATCAAGCTCTGATTTTGGAATCAGATCAATTACACACTGATAAGGGGGATTATCTGATAAGGGGGTCACGTGACTGGTCACGTGACCTCACATTTTGGAATCAGATCAGTGACGCGCTGATAAGGTTGGGATTATGCGATAAGGTGGTCACGTGACCTCACATTTTGGAAACAGCTGATAGCGGGTCATGTGACTCTGTTTTGGTCATGTGACTAAATAATGTATGTATAAAGTCTCAGACATTTTGTGACTCAGTACATGTATGCACATTGTTGTATCTATAACGTTCAACTCACACGGATACACACACACACACTCACAAAGATGGAAATTCTTATCAGCGAAAAGTGTGCGTTGCATGTTAAATATGGAGTTGGAAACAGATCCAACTATGTAGTTCTCCGTCGTCTTAATCAAAAGGGAACATGGAGGCATACAAACTTTCCCAAGGAAGCGTGGATGAAATTAAAGGAATTAATACCGGAAATTGAGAAAGCTTTGGAGATGAAGAACGTTCTCGAGGATTTGGAACTTATTCGACAAAAATATGTCGTATCTGTGAATGGCTTTAAGGAGAAGATGTATGTAGGGCTGATTCCTTTGGATAATGATGGTGAAAAGAAAATGACACAGTGCATAAATCTGAACACCGACGAATGGAACAGTGTGAAAGACAAGATGGACAATATTTTCAAAGAACTCGAAACAACAAAGGTATGTCTGAGAACATTTTCTCGGCAATGCGCGATTAAGATTATTTTTTTTGAAGCGCTATTCAAATTGTTTTCAAGTTTTATTTAAAAATTAAGTGTGTTTAAGAATGTTAGCGTTCAAAAACCCCCTACCTTCACCATCCGCTAACATTAATTTGTATTTGTGCCATTTTTACAGAAACCTCTGAAAAGGCCTAGCAGTCTGAAGTTACAGCCCTTCAGAAACACAAAGCTTAACATCGTCACTTATTATACATGGAGAACGTATCATGGAGACACAGTTGTGCAGGAGTCCCCATTCTTCTACTTGCTGAAGAGCATGTGTGAGCGGGATGCTGAGCAGAGTATCGCTAATTATGAAGGGGATTATGACTGCTCTTATGCAATAGATCAGGGTAGAGGTGAAGCTCCTTCAGGTTATGAGCTTGCCAGAGTTGCATATGCCGTTCTATTGAATGACCTGATAGACACTGCCCTGAAGGCTGACTGTAAGGCGTGTGTTGGGAATGTTCAAGAAACTGAGAGACATCTTGAAGGTTGCATGAAAGACTATGGTATGCGGTTTACAAACTATGCATGGAGGGTACAGCAGCAAATCACTAAGGAGGATGTAAGAAAACTTGTTAAGGCTACGACGGAGATCATTAAATTGAGCATAGCTGAAGAGGACACTGATAAGGCGTCAGATATGGCATTGGCCTTTGTGGGCATAGGGAGCATAGAGTCTGTATATGGTGACTCGCCATGGGAATTTCAGCAAATGCGTGACATGACAAAATCCATAAGGCGCTTAATTGAGCAAGTAAAGGAGGCTCTGTGACTAAACCTATGATTTTTTCTTCAGAATATTATTATTACAGGATAAAGTTCAAAACACAGATTGCAATAAAAATATACTATCATGATATTTAATAATTCTTCAAGTGTATATGAACAACATACAGAAAATAAAATATTGGTCATTTAACCAATCATGTTATAATCTTTTCAAATAGCCTACTTTAAGATAACAATAATAAACTAATATGATTATATTACAAGGGTACATATATTCTCTTAGTATATCAATGTGTGCAAACAAAGATAAACAGCAACCCATCGGTCTCACAAAAAGCCCCTCATACAATTACCAAAAATTTACATCAACTGTAGAACAATTGTCAAACTTTACATTACAAAAAATAGGCTTTATTTACAAATACTCTTTAAACTACATTTGAACAAGAAAAAAATTCTCAAATCGGCATCACACAAAAAATACATTTTTAGAATTTTACTCAATTCTAACACTAATCAGTGATATTAATCAGTGATTCCACACACTAATAAAAATTACCTGAAATTGATACATAATGCTAGTAAAACGTTAGTAGCCATAAGGCAGGGTATCCATTGTTGATGTGTTTATGACACGCTTACTATATACCATCCCATAAAGCCTTTCCTCCTCTCGGCTGAATACTGTAGCTTCTTCTTTATTTCTACATATTTTTGAGGGGTTTACCGTACATATTTTAAAGGTAGACATATCACTGTCGGTGATTTTGGTTTTACTTTTTCTAGCTTTGATATCTGCCAGAGTTTCGATTTGATTGTGCGTAATTGGGTACTTCTGAGTTTCTAGGGTACTCAAGACTAAATTTTTCACAGAGGCAAAATTCAACAGCTTAGAATTGGCATAGTTGAGACTAAAGCTTTTAATCTTACAAATACCTTACCTCTATTTGTTCGGTATGCATAATTTTTAGGCCCCCCACTTACAAACTCGACTATATATTCTCCCGGAGCTAATTCCGACATTAGTTCCCCCAGGTATACACCTGTACTAGGTTCTGTCTGTCCTCGTTTTGTTAAAAAAATTACAGAGTCTGTGTCATAATAAAGTACCCGGTCCCCTAATCTGTCTAAAACGTCGTATAACTTGATTCGTGCAAGACTTGTCGTGAAGACCGCTATAAAAATATTTGCTGACGGATTTTCTGACTCGAACCCCGCAACGGCGCTTATATTCTAGTTGCAGCAAGTTTTCTGAACACACGTGAAAGTCTGTCACTTCGTAGGCCGGGTTTGAAACGTAGTCAAAAAAGTTAGGAGCCGATTTGACATAAGTGTGTGAAGGCATATTTTCCCTCATGCCAAATCGCCCCCACAGAGAATTTAGAATTAATTTGATTACACGGCGTCGAGATTCGTTTTTGACTATTCGTGCAGGGTCTAACAGAATTCCTTCTTTTCTGTGATAGTCGTCAATGTACTTTTTCTGGCGTTCGCTTAGGGGCTTGGCAGGAACCCCCTCAGCTTGCGCATTCAATGTACATTTGTCGGGCCATCCACTAGCTTCTTGCTTTATTCTCAAAAAGCAGTTCACATAATGGGCCATTAGTCCCCCGGTGTTTGATCCTGGACAGTATTTTGATCTTTCATCAAAGTGATACACTTCATACCAGTCCAGGATTTTGTACCCCTTTCGGGCAGCAAGCTCTAACTCGCACGTAGTCCAGCAACCGGTGAGCGCCCTCTCATCATCATTACAAGTGCATGGCTCTTTTGATTCGGCCATGGCACAAGTCCGACACAGTGTAAAAAACAGTTTGTTGTTTATTTTTGAGGGGAGAACAGGGTGATATAATCTTCGGGGCGGCAAAACTTTAACTTGTGCTAAACCAAAGTAATCCTCTAATTTTGTAAAATCACGGGTTATAATTCGTGGACTACCTATTGGGTAGACGCCATACTTATTGACATATGGGTACAAAGATGTGAAGTCCAAGTATGAAATCCATTCATTACATTCTAGTTGGGGGATGAGAGGCGACTGGCTTTTCTTTTCCCCGAGATTATCCGCGATAGGAAGGTCATCAGTTTCATGCCCCGGGACACAATAATATAATTTTGTAGCATTTGTTCGACCTCCCATAAATGCGGATCTCGGATCCAGTCGCTCCTGCAAATTGAGCAGCTCTAGGAATTCTCTTATCTTATCGTTTTCTTTATACTCTGCGGCCCATTCACATTCCCATTTCTCAATGACTATGAACCCCAGGTGGCGCTTTTTCTTCATGGTGAGAGCATACAATTCTGCCATACTCTGGCCTGTATGCGGATGCTTAAGTTTCCTACTTAATTTCGGGAACTTATCATCATCATCATTGGAGTCATCAGCTTCACTCTCAAAGTCTTGCTGGTTGTCCCTCATGATGGGGAAATGTTTGGGACATCCATGGTAAATATCGCCATAGTACCCAACAATATTCCTGACCTGTAGAGGGTTCTTTATAATAGCCATCAAGCCGATAGACGCCTGTACCGTCACAATTGGGCACAACATGTTCAGGGCCATTTCGAGCGTGTTGTATGTGAATGCCCTTCTGAAGAGCCTCCCATTCTAACCAACCAATGGAGGCCTTTCTGAAGTTATCAATGAAGGTTAGACCTCCAGAGGGTACTCTAATTATGGGCGAGCGAACAAACTTTCTACCGCTTACTAGATTCTCACCTTTC
Organism: Amphiduros pacificus; assembly: GCA_949316495.1. NCBI lineage: Eukaryota > Metazoa > Annelida > Polychaeta > Phyllodocida > Hesionidae > Amphiduros > Amphiduros pacificus. The sequence goes on from OX439011.1 coordinate 6,274,126, forward strand.
AGTGTTGTTATACATACCTCGTTGTTGTCAATAAGAGCAAACATGGACCCATCTCTCTTCACTCCGTCTATCACTCGTCCATCTTTGAGAGTGAGCTTGTAGTGTTCCTCTAAAAAACATTGTCCTATAAAAATTCCTGACTAGTAGGCCACATAGGTCAGATCTCATGCAACATTTAGATTTCTTACCTGCTCCTTTGCAGAGGGTGCACCTTTCCCCACACGAACTACAATACGGATTAACTCTATGCGGAGTGTCAATGCATTCTGCGCAGCACCATGCAGATGACACGAAAATGGGTTTGTGCTTCACATCAGAAGTATCACATTCAAAATCAATGAGGCAAAATTTGTGCCGGGTTTGACCCTACTTTTAGCCCTCATATGACAGATGTGCTGCCCCAAAATATCATCAGTGTCACAAACCCTACATGTCCATCTGCCGCACACATGGGGCTTCTCTGACTTATTCTCGTAAAACCTAAAGCAAGTTTTACACTGGTGATAACTATCACAGAGTGAGGGTAGTGCAACTTCTTCACCATCAATCATCACCTGTCTCGGTGCTTTGTGCATGAAATCGCACATGCTCGAATTTATATTTTTATTGCAATCCAAGCATCTACGTTTTCGGTTTCCTTCAAGCATGCAGGGTGAGGTTTCACACGTTTTGCAAAAGTCAAAACATTTGTGATCCCCTTTGTTTGAAAATGATTTTAAGCAACGCTCGCAAAAGTAACTTCGAGCAAAAAAACCTGTAATAGAAACAATACAGTCAAAGTGCCCCGCATCGTCATCGTCACCGTCTACGCTGTCATCATCGTCTTCAATAAGCTCGGCAATGTCATCCCCTTTCGGGTTGTCAGTAGCTGTAGATTTTGTCATATAAAGAAATACCTTATTTTCAGACTCTACGCTACCCGTGTAAATGATTTGGTTAAAATGAGCTGCTGATATGACAATAATCTGCAGCCCCAAGACTTCTTCGTACCTGTGTATATCATTCAATGACACAAATTCTTCCGCAGGTAGTCCCACAACAGACCGCAGATATACAGCCCTAGATTTCTGAGTGGATCTGTTATGAGCTGTCATGCTCTTATATCTGTTCTTGATCTGATTTTTTTGTGCGTGAGTTAAGGTTTTTGAGTTTTTCGCCTTATTCCAAATAAGTCGTGCTTGACCTACAGCGAGTGCCCTGTCGAAACAGAGATTGTCGTCAGTGTTTCTGATATGTACTATTGATTTTTTTTTCTCTTTGTCGTTATTCGGACCGTACACACGGCAGATGGGGTTCAGCACACCTCCTTTTGGCAATGTGGCCATAGCTACATGAATTGTGAACCGCTGACCAAATTTCAGTTCTTCATCTGACTGTAAAACATTTTCAATCAGTTGCATGATTTTTTGCACTGACAAGTTTTTCAGTGGTGATGGACCCCATATGATTGGGCAGTGAAGATTGTCATAGTTGATATATATCCTGCCGAGTTCAGAACTAGGTCTATTTCGACGCATCCGCGATATTACGGCTGTAAATATAGAGCGGAGAGATTCCATATTTTGTCTCACAGTTCTATTTTCAAAGTCGGCATTCATGCTAACATCATACACTCTTTCCACCACCAATTTATTTTGAAATTGACGATCAGCAGTTCTACGCATTTTAAATTTTCGTTTTTTGTATCTTTCTACTCTAAAATTGGCCCCCCTGCCCACCATACCCCCATCAGTCTCAGAAGAAGAACTGGACAGCGGGCTAATAGAGGAGTCACTCGAAAATTTGTTTGCACCCCCTTGAATATTTAAAGTGCTCTTCATTTTATGCAGCGATGCCCTTTTCCCTTTCGCATTAGATTTCTTACCCCCCTTTGTGCTTATTATTGATTTTTTAGTTTTATTCTTTAACCCTGTGACTTTTCTCCTCTTATAAGCCGCATTTCTATCCGAACATTTTCTTTTGGAACTTCCGGATGTGGTAAATTTGATATCGCTTGAAGTATTGCTGTCAGCATCCTCATTTGTATCAATTTTTTCAGAGTCAGACCCGCCTATTGCACCCCCCTGCATATTACGGCTAAAATCTTGTAACCACTTCCAGTCATCTAACCCTAGACTAGTATCTGAAGCGGCTACAAAATTCATGTCGTCTAGCAAATCATCAATGTCCGCAGCACCCCCGACATTTTGAGGTATCACTTTTTCATCAATCGAGGTACTCAGGAGTTGATCCACAGTAGACAAATCGCCATTCTTCAACAAGCCTGGAATATTGGGGTCTTCATTTTGAGCAATGTTCTGAAAATACAAAAATTGCGGATTGTTTGAATTAAACAATTTTGCATACTTTAAAAGAATAGAATATAAAATATGTCCGCAATTTATCAATAGTGCTTAATAACCTACACTCGCATACCCAAGCTAATTCAACAAGGTCCATTCCTTCAATATTAGAAATAGTTCGACTAGGACCTGGAGTTGGAGATGGAGTCATCACTCTTTCGGCATCTTGCGGGGCATCTTCAACCCCGCTATCTAAATTCTCAGTCAGTCTAAGAATCCTTTGAATGGTGTCGTCTGTGGCGGCCTGGAAAGATATTTAATGTCAATGATATAGACAGAATAAAACAAAACATTTTCTGAAAAAGAATCGGGTGTAATTTGCGACACATTTATCAGTCCTCTAACAGTAATCACCTTCAAACTCTGAGATGTCGAGACTGTAACAGGTTCCTCTGAACAGACAGGAGTCGCAGCGTATGGTTCGCTTCTCTCCACTGTATTGTAGCAGAGTGTAGCTAACTCTCTGTCAGTTTCACTGTCAAACATCTCATCCTCAATCTCATTTAGGTTGTCTCTTTGAATATTGCCGCAGGGAGGGTCATTCTTATTACAGTACGCCACTAGTTGACTATTGCTCACACCGTCAAACATCTCAATCTCCAAAGTGTCCTGTTGCCTCGGTTGTACCTACAGAAGAGTAATGGTTTATTTATTTATTTTTGTCATAAATCAAAATGAAATGCTACAAAAACAAAAGAGAATGTCATAAGCGCGTTACCTGGCTCGATAAGCCTCGTAGTAGCATATCTGTTTGAGTATCAAAGAAAGGGCTCGCGTCAAACTCCTCAGGTTCACTTTTTCTTGGAGGACGCGGTGGGCATGACAACTCTGTGCTCGAACTTGACATACAGGACATTAGATTGTCTAAACTAATATCCCCATTCATGCGCTGTAAAAATAAAGATACGTAATCAAAAAATAAAAAATATATAAAATAAATGGATTAAAATAGAGAAAAAAACAGTGAAGGAAGAATATCTCTACAGCATTTGACAATACATTAAACAATACATGTCACAACAAAGAAATCACATTGACCATATCTTCCAGTTGCTCGTCATGCCGATTTACCATTTTGTCCCCGTTAACTTTAGATTCCAAAGAGGGTTTCGAGTCCATAGCTGAAGAGAAATGAATACAATGAAAATAACATATCATTTTATCTTAAATAGTCGTGTGTGCGTGTATGCGTGTGTGCGGGATTATGAGATCGTGTGTGTGTTTGGCGGTCTGGGTGCGCACGTTTGTGTGTCTGTATAGCGGGTAAATCTTGTAACTACTCAGTACTGTAAGAGTAAACAGGATTACGAGCTTACAAAATAAAACAATAAAATGGATAAAGTGGAAAAAGTATTAATTCCTTTTCAAGCCAAGACCGCAATAACAGTCGCGGCACCGAGTCAAATGGGTAAAACCACATTTGTTTTAAATCTGTTAAAGAATAAGGAGAAGATGTTTACGGAAGCTCCAGACGGAGTGCTTTTCTGCTATTCTGTTGACCAGCCATCTTTAGAAGCTGCTGAGCGAGAGATACCTGGTTTCACGCTACACAAAGGACTTCCCACCCTTTCGGACATACAGGCCATCGGAAATAGCCCTGTGGTTGTTTTGGATGACATGATGGAAAATGTAGTGGCTTCATCAGATATGGCGGAACTGTTTACCAAGAAGTTCACCATAAGGGATTTACCTTAATATGTATCATGCAGAACATTTTTGAGCAAGGAAAAAAATGCCGAAGTATAGCTCTTAATACACAATATCTGGAAATCTGCGTGACATTTCACAATTATTTTCATTAGGCAAACAGATATTTCCACAGACCCCCATGAAGATAGCAGAAGTTATGGAAGATATAGCCTCAGACAATCCAAGAGGGTATCTTATTATTGACAATACATGTACAGCTTCACCTCAGACCCGGTTGAGAACCGCGAGAACACCCTGAAGTGTATTTACCTTCATAGAGGGAGCTGTAAATGAATGCGATATATATACATATACATATATATATACATATATATATATATATATATATATATATATATATATATATATATATATATATATATATATATATATATATATATATATATACATATATATATATATATATATATATATATATATATATATATATATATACGGGTGTATATAAATAGCGAGAATGTATTCTATTTTGTCTCATTTAGTGTAATGAAGGTATACGTTTAAGATGTCGGCACGCATTGCACGTCAAATGCACTTTATCCATACACTGCTGAACAAAAATCTAACTTCGAGACAGAAAACCCATCTCCTTCACAGAGCTTTCAAAGAACAGACATTAGCGCTTTCCGAGCTTGTAACCAATTTTCTTAAAGGGAATATTGAAGTGACCGAACAAGATAAAAAGCACCTTTTCAAATACAAGGACGCGTATAGAAGACTTTCTCAGCTGGCGGGCAAATTACTGTGGGGTCAGCGTCAAACTCTACTTGTAAAGTACGCTAAAGCTCTCACAGTGCTGCTGGAAATTATAGAGCCTAAAGTACGAGAACTGCTACAATGAAATTCAGTGAAAAACATATCATCATACCTCATGAGAAGTATGTAAAGCTACAAAGTCGGCAACACCTACCAGATCATGGTGACAAAACAGATTTGCGGGTAGCTAAAAATCCAACGGCTCATAAAAGAGTCGCGAAAGCCCTGCTGCATTACCTGCCGATTACAGCAAATGAAAAGGATGAAGTCATCCTAGAAACAGGTCATATCTTACCAGGGAGTGACATCAAGGATATATTAGCTTTTACTCAAATGAGCGGGCAACCTGAACCTCCAGGTATAAGAGAAATATATGCAGTACTGGCCAATGCTGATACTCCTCCACAACTTCTCGGAAACCCATATGTGAGAAAACAAGATCGAGTTGAGGCGCTTACTTTTCACCACGCTCCGCTTCGGAGCACCCGCGTAAAAACAGTCAAACAGCTACAAAGTAAATCTAAAAATTACAAACAAAAATCCAAATTGAATTGGGTAAGATTATAGCTCAATAATGGCCAGAAAAAGGCGAGATAAGCCTGCAAACCTTGACCATTTCCTGCAGACACGATATTACGATCCAAAACGCCCGGGTAGCTACGGTAGTGCAACCCGTCTGTATAATATCATTAAACGGGAGGGACGATTTAACATTGCTAAAAGCAACATTTCCAATTGGCTAAAGAAACAGAGTACATATACTCTACACAGAGGTATAAAAAGAAAGTTTCCGAGGGTACGAGTCATCTCAGGATTAAGAGATGCACAGTTTGATGCTGATCTAATTGACATGTCCAAATCGAAGTATGCTTCAAAAAATGATATGAAATACATCTTAGTAGCTGTAGATCTTCTCTCTAGATATGCATTTGCCGAGCCCTCCCTTCAAAGACGGGGGCTTCAGTCGCTTCAGGTTTTAAACGTATATTTACACAAGGACGAGTTCCAAATTCAATTAGGACTGATTCTGGATCTGAATTTTTGGCCAAACCTGTCCAAGAGCTCTTTAAGGCAAAAGGAATTCATCATTACGTTACCACTACTGAAGTTAAAGCAAACTACGCCGAGGCTTTTATATGGTACTTTAAAAATTGACTTTTCAAATATATGACCAGTAGACAGTCTCCACGATATATTCATATAATTCCAGACCTAATCAAATCATATAATGCAACTCCACATTCCAGTACTGGAATAGCGCCTAAAGACGTGAACCGCAAAAAGGAAGAAAGCGTCTAGGATAAATTGTATCTTAAACCCGAAATTTATGCCAAAGCGTTCCACGAGGCTGTAGCTAAGAATGGGATTAAACGCAACCCGTACAAGTTTGCCATAAATGACACGGTGCGTACATCATACCTCAAAGGAAAATTAGACCGAGGATATGATCAAAGTTGGACTCAGGAAGTGTTCAGAGTAAGAGATCGCGAGTACCGAGATTCCATTCCTGTGTATAGATTAGAAGATTTGAAAGGTGAAGATATAGGCTCTATTTTTTATGGACCTGAACTGCAAAAAGTCATTTACAATCCTAGTGGAAAATTTAAAAGCTATAAGGAACTCAACAAGAACAAAAGAACAGGGAAATAAGGGGGTCTTTATCTTAATGAGAAAAAAAAAGGACAGACTACTCTCTCATCCTATTCAATTAGACCCTGACCCTCGAGACGTCAACATGTATGTCTACGTATCAAGTTCAGACTCTGCAGAGTATTTTGACAATAATAAGCCTCAGCATTTTCTAGTGAAGCTACCCGTGAAACTTCAACTTAGCGATAATTGGGTAGTTGGGGTTGCGGATATACAACTACCCGATTTCGCCGAGGATTATTCTACCCCGTATATCACAGTTAACTCGCCCATATGTTCAGAAAGCATCCATAATCAGCAAATGCAGCCTATCCTAAAACGCATTTATGCCGATGACGTTTATGGGTCAAACCTCATATTTGATCCCATTTATAACTCAGCTGTCAATTTGTCAGAATGTGACGTCATAGAAATATATATAAAGGGCGCTACGGGTGAATATTCTTCATTTCAAGACGGAACAACAGTTTGTACACTGCACTTTAAAAAAGGACAAAAATACCAAGTATAAAGATGAGCATGCACTACCGGAGTAATCATGGGATGAATCCTGAGCCTTTCATTCATCATTTCTGAGAGCAGGCCGCAGGAAAATCTCATCAGCTTCTAATAATATCCGGTTCGTATGGAACCGGAAATAATCAACGAAAAAAACAAGGTCTTATTATCGTCAGTCATGCGCGTACACCGAAAAATAAGATCAATGAAATTACTAGAATAGAAACTGTGGACCCCGTGGAAGGGGCATCCAATCAGGCAGCAGCGTTGCTAAAACAAGATATAAAAAAAGTAACAGAGCCCAAAATTTGTCAGTCGGGTAAACATTGACCTCAACGAAGCAACACCTCTAACGGCAAGGCTGCAAAGAGGACTAAGAGGGCGAGAGACATATTTACAGATTAGGAGACTAAAGGTGACATAATGGGTGACACGTCTGTGCTCCAGGGTGCTGATCTTGCATATTTTGAACAATTAGCCATCTTCTCAAAGCCTGTGCAAAGTATCGGAGTCAGAAACATATCTTGGATTCCATATTTTCCGTCAAATGAATTCTATTCTCAAGGAGTGGTGGAATGGAGAGATAGCGGTACAGGGACAAGGTATATCGATTTGAAAAGAACTTATCTCTCAGTGAAGTGCAAAGTAACTTTAGCAAATGGAGACCCCTTACCTGCTATTCCTATGGACGATCCAGACAATGTACCAGAGGCAGCGAGAGTCGGTCCTGTGAACAATTTCTTCCATTCTTTGTGGTCTCGTGTAGACATTTCTATGCAGGACAAGCTGATGACACCTGCAGATCAAAATTATGCATATCAAAGTTACTTTTCCACTTTATTGGGTGGAAATAGAGGATTACAAACACAAATGAGGTACATACACTTTAGCGGGTGGAAATAGAGGATTACAAACACGAATGAGGTACATACAGGAATCCGACACTTTTGACATGGAAGGGCCTCTATTGTGCGATATCTGTCAAATGGATAAATGGATTCCCAATGGCATAGAGCTGAAGGTGAAAACTTATCCCACATCTTCACCATTTCGATTGATGTCAGCCTCCACAACTCCAAATTATGTTGTGAAACTGGTAAGCGCTGTATTGAGAGTATGCACCGTGGAGGTTGCACCAGAGGTTCTTCTTGCCCATGGCGAAATCCTACAAGATCAGATGGCCTTTTTTCCGTTCACAAGAACAGATATAAAGAAGTTTGCCCTGACTAAGGGTTCTTACTCTTGTGATTTGAATGACCCTTGGCAGGGTGCAGTAGCTACACAGGTTATTCTCGGAATTACTTCTGAGAAGGGTCAACAGGGTGATTACTATGAAAATCCCTTTGAATTTGTCCATGCTAATCTGAACTTTCTTCACTTAACAATTAATGGCCAGGATTCAGCCCAGAAGGCAATAGAGCCTGTCTATTCATCAACCAACAATTCCTTTAAAGGTGACTACATGGAAGCCTTTATGACATTGTATAGAGGTCAAAATCTGGAAGCTAGCGAGACTGACCTTGGAATTAATAGAGAAAATTATCCTCAAGGTCTGTGCCTTTATTGCATTCAAATAGACAATGAAGTTCTGGAGGATAATGACTTTTTTCCAGTAACTCGCAAGGGAAACGTACGTATAACTTTGAGATTCTCAAAGGCCCTTGAAAAATCTATGGTTTTGATCGCATGCGCAAAGTTTCCAAGTGCTTTCAAAGGAGCGTGTCTAAGAAAATGGCTTAATGCTATTCCTAATACAGCTTCTATGAATATACAAATATTCTCAGCTGATGCATTAAAATATGACATAAAAATTGTCAAAAGACCCTGTGTATGGGTTGTGAATACAGCGCTCATAGAGGATAAATGTATGGGTCACTGGGTGGTATTTTATTTTCGTGATCTATCATTTGGTGAATTTTTTTGTAGTGGGGGTAGAAAACCCAGTAAATATCATAAGTACTTTGAAACATTTTTAAAAAACAAACACTGTGTCATATAACATACATAATGAAAAGCTTCAGCATAAAGACTCTGAAGTGTGTGGATACTATTGTTTACTATATATTTACTATCTAAGTTTGTTTCAAAGTAGTGACAATTTTTTTTCTTTATTTAGCACAGACCGTCATTTAAATGATAAGTTAGTTGTCAAAAAGATTATGGAAATATCTAACACCTAATCAAAAAAATATATATTTGATTCATAATAATTAAGTCCTTAAACTATGAAAAAGTTTCATGTAATTAAAGAAAAAAGTATGTTGCTAAGGGGAAAATAACGTGTGATTAGCTTTTCCCCAACACAATACCGATATATAAATATTGTGAACTTTGTTTTTCACAATTAACAATCTGTTTAGGATATTTTTAAAAAAATGATCTTTGTTTTTAGTATTAACAGTATATATTGAGGGGGAAAATAATATGTGCTTAGTTTTTCCTACATAACAGAGTCACTATATATAAAATGTATTGAAAAGTTATTGTATCACAATTAACAGATTAGGGAAAAAATAAAATATGCTGATTGTGTAGTAAAATCTGTTTTGTTTTATTTTAATTTCTAAAAGATATCTATTAAAATTGTCAATTTGAAAGAATTAAACCCCAATTAATATTGGTCTGATTAAAACAGAAGGAATTCATTATTTATTGCAATCAGCTGATTTGTGAAATGAATTATATCAAAATCTCTTGATATTTAGCTAAAGACACTCTGTTAGCTCAACATATTTAAACAAAAACAAAAAAACAAAAAAAAAACAAAAAAAAACTTACCTTGATATGATGTATTCTGTAATTCATTACGTGTTTTTTCCTTAAGGCAACATACCTGACAAAAAGAAGAAAGTCTCAGGTAAGGGTACCGTAGGTAGAGATTAAAAATATGAGCTGGCGTCCTGCTGGGAACACTTGCTTACTGAGATTAGTACTCAGATTAGTGGGGTGTGTAGTCACTTTCACATGTCAAAAATAGTGGGCAAATCACTGTACACACATCTGAGCATTATTACTACACATGTTTCATGATTGCAATATTTGAATTTATTTCAAATATAGAAATTCTAATTCTATATTGTTAGTAGTGTTTAAACAACTGTGAAACTAGAGAACTATTTTAGAGGTAATCTACACCATTTCCAAGAGGTGATCTTTGCACATATGAGTACATGCATTGTTGGCTGATCTCACTGGACAACAGAGAAATGCACATACAGGTGACATGTGACCTGTTGATTTCCATCCTGTCAGTGACTGATATGGTCAAATATTGACAACTACACATTTTGAAGATCTTGAAAATTGTTTTGGAATATATAATATACCAATCTGATTGAATGTATTTAAGAATGAGCATTGTTTGCAGGTATGTTTTAGGTGTTGATGTATTGTAACAACACCTTAGATAGGTACAGTCCATGTTTATTTTTAAATGTGGATCCAGGTGCAATGTTGAGTGAGCAATCCTGCCATGAGAAAAGGTCAAAGCATATCATCAGACCTGTGAGACACATAATAATCCTGAAACATTGGGAACTATTGCATCGCACTGGATTTATTCAGAGATGCTCAAGGTTGGCCTCTTGATCAACTTACTCGAAGTTTAAAGTCTATGATAAATTCTTGAAATTGGATCCATCTTATAATTCGTTTTTTTCTAAACTGAAATAAAATTGGAATATGAAGATTTCATATTTGTTTTCTGCATGTAATTACTATTTTTACTATAATTACTATTTTCTATGTTGGCAAAAAACATATTCAATTCTATATGTACTGACATGCATATTGCTCAAATATTACCCCAGTATGAAGATTTTATATTTGTTCACTATATAAAGTCAGTATTATTCATATTGTCTATGTTTTCAAAATAAAATAATAAAAATTATATTCTTCTGATATGCAAATTGCTCAATAAGAACTCCAATATAAAGATTTCATTTTTGGGGGGTATCAAATCATTTCTATTATTTTATATTCTTCTGCATTTGCAATAGACAAATCAATTTATGTTTCCTGAAGTACATATCACTCAAACAGAACCCCAATATTAAGATTTCACCTTCAGCATGAAAATAATACTTTTCCCAACCAGGATTCGAACCCTGGACCATTAGCATAGAAGACAGACATCTTAACCACTGAGCCATGTATCACCTTGTGTCAGTACTGTAGAAAACTTGAAGTCACAGCATTGTATGAAAATTGAAATTGTTCCATTGCTTTGCTAATAAAGACATTTTATTTTTTTTGTATTTTCTCCATTTGCCAAAAAAAAAACAAAAGTAAAAACAAAAGAAAAAAAAAAAGAAAAAAAAAAAAGAAAAAAAAAAAGAAAAAACAAAAGAAAAAACACATTTTATGTGTTCTGTAATTCATTCTGCTCTAAAAAGACCCCAACATGAAGATTTCACCTTTGAAGATTTCACCTTTGTTTATTGTATCGTCATTATTTTTTATAATTTCTATCAAAATAAAAAATGTTTCAATTCTATATGTTCTGATGTGCATGTTGCGAAAATAAAACTTCAAAATGAAGATTTCAGTTTCAGCATGAATAAAAAAAAAATATATTGTTCCCGGTGGGAATCGAACCCCAGACCTTTAGCATGGGAGACAGACGTCTTACCCACTGAGCCATGTTGATTAGTATGATTTGACCTCCTCACTGGTAAATCACACAAATAGTCAACATCTTTATCACTTGATCAAGTTATTTTTATAAAGGGATATTCCGTTATTTCACACAACAGCCTAAATTAAATTTATAGAGTAAAATTTTCCAAAAATATGTTTGTCTAAGATGATATCAATAGTAATGCAAATCGATAAAAAGAAACAGATATCTATAACTCATCTCTCATTTAAATCTAACCATTTTCTAGTTGATTCTCTGTAGGTAGGTATATAAGGTTAGCATGTAATAATTTATATTGAATATGAGGTGTGTCATATAATGTCCATACACATTTTATATATTTAACTTGAACACATAAAACAGAGAATTGAAATTAGCCAAAGAAAATCAGTTACTGGAGTGGTGCACATTTTTCTGGAGAAGTCTTATGGAAAGTAGTCCGGTAGGATGTTGATTTCATAGGGAGTTAATGTGTTAATATGTACTCAATGAGTTCACTCATAACAGAAATCAAGATGGCCGAATGTTGGTTGAGAAAGTGCTTGATTTCTTTTAAGGGGAGTACACGTCATGAACAGCTACAGAGCACATGGACAGGCTCTGCAGTCTCTGTCTCTTGAGGTCAGACTGCTACTGTGTTGTGGGAACATGGAGGGGTTTTTATCTTCTCCGAGTCCTGGCTGCAGGGGGAGGGACCCCACTAACGCTCTAATACCCTCAATCAATCACATGTGTTTGTATATTGATAAATACATTTAGTGCAAATGTTGACAGATCTTAAGCTTACATGTGCATATGACAATCATGTAGCTAGAATTTGGTAATGGTGTTGCAATTTGGCAATGATGTTTTAATTATGGCAGGTGGATACAACCACGGGCTGTATGACACATGAGAAAAATAATTTAACCATATGAAATGCACATAATTTTTGGTTTATTGTTTATTGTGAATTGGGAATCTGAAAAAGTTAATTTTGATTGTGTATATAAAGTTAATCAGATAACTATATCTAAAAGCAGCAAAACTAACAGAATGTCAAATTTTATTTGTGTACTGAGCTGTGACACAAAGATAATCATATCGAAGATTGGCCAAAAAAAAAAAAAAATAAATAAAAAATTGAGAATAATTGTATAAACTTTGTCAGTACAATAAGTACATATATATTCAAATGTTAATGGATCTTAAGCTCGCAATTGCAGAATTTGTAGCTAGAATTTGATAATGGCATTTTTAATTATGGTTGGTTGATACAACCATGGGCTGTGTGAAACATGAGAAATAAAATTGAACCATATTAAATGCATCATATTTGGTTTATTGGCTATTGTGAATTGGGAATCTGAAAAGTTAATTTTGATTGTGTATACAAAGCTAATCTGATAACTATATCTAAAGCAGCAAAACTAACAGTATGTCAGAATTTTGTGTACTAAGCCATGACCTAAAGATAATCATATCTAAGATAGCAAAATAATTGTGCAAACTTTGCCAGTACAAGCTGATTAAATCCATACCTTTATCTATAAATTTCATTACTATAAATTGATTGAGTTATATTTGGAAAGAAAATGTAACAACACAAAGACATGCTTCAGATTAAAAAATAGTTTTATTTGACATTTTTATTAAAATAAAAGATCGGTTTGCTTCCATCAAAATCAGCTTTCTATACTACAATTCTGGTATAAAAGCTATTAGGTGTCAAATTGCATTGTTAAAATAGCAGTATTATCATTTTTTGTTTGTTTTTCATCTATCCAATTAACCCATGAATTATGATAAATTATGGCTCCTTTGGAGAGACTCAATCATACTGCATCTCTTGCAAAAAATTTAAATGAAATATTTGAACTTGATATCAGCATGTGCAACATATTCATTAAACTAATTAATATATAAATGTAACCATACTATACTTATAAATGCTTATGTAATACAATTGAGGTATATTACAACTCAAAAAACCCAGACTAACTAGACATCCTGGAATATATATATATATACACGCAGACAATACATATAGGTCCTGAGGACATTTTTTTTCAGGGGGTATCACACACTTGTTGAAATAACTCCACAAATTCAATTTTCAACAATTTAGTTATACAACATTCTGCCCTAAGCTTGTCAAGAGTATTGTGTGAACATCCAAACGCCTGACACGCCTCAACAATTCTATTTCATCATACCTGTCAGTCAATTTAAGTGAAGTGAAAAGGATTCGCATATACTTTGTTAACATTTTTCCATCAATACATTTAATGGCCTCTGGGAGTTGAAGGTCAATACAACCCTCTGCCAGGCAACCATCTAACACACCCATGTGGGCTGATGGCTCTGCAAATTTCACACAGTAGTTTGTGTCAACATCTATATAGTATATACTTGCAGCGTGTCTGAGGTGAATTTTGATCCACAGGTCCACGCCATCGTTAACACTATCAGTCAGTTTTGAAATGTGATCATTCAGTTTGTCCATGACGCCACCATACATAAAGTGCGCATGCGCGAGGAATGGTGGACGTCTTTCATATCGGCTCCTAACAATTTTCAGTTTTGACAGCTGAATTTGAGTCTTGAAAACCCCTACCATCCCCTGCTTTCAACTCTGCGCTGTGGGTACCCTTATCCTCGATTTTTAATCACTCTCTACCCGGAAATTATCAACTTTAGATCCTTGTTGGCGGTCGCCGACCGTGCTAGGCCGCGAGGACTGGAATAACAGTGTGACTCCATACGAGGCTCGGTGCTCCCGGCTACGCTTGGTGATTGCCAAACTTTCTGGGTTAACTGTTTGGGTACAGAATCAATACTAAACATCTCCACCTCGGTGGATTAATCTGTCTCTACCACTGGTAGACACAATCAACCCTCTATCTCAGATAGATACAACCTGCCAGGCCTGTAAAACCTGGTTCCACAGAAACCTATATCTATATTGGCAGCCAGAAAACCCCGCCGATATATATACGCTAACAAGACATTAAATCTTGCCTGCGTATTCATATAAAACTACTGTGGTTCCGATATTGGCATCTTGCGTACAAAATAAATACGTGGGCCCAACTTGAACCTTCCCAATACCTTCATTGAGGCAAACGATTAAATATTAACCAAATATATCGTCTCTTAAACGACGTATATACTGTTTCTATTGTTTTGCCCAACGTGTGGGATTGCGTACATATTAAATACGCCCTCACATAAATAGACTCTTAATTCTTAACTTAATTCTTAATTATCTTTGCGTACACATCAAATACGCAATTGAACAAATAATATACATAATATATTTATTTTTAAACAAGACACCACTTGACTGTGTGTGACTCGTTTCATAATCCTCATCGGGCCAACTATTAAACAGTGCCCGCATATTGCTCGTGTCAAAACTTAAACGCTCACGTAGCTACCCCAGAGATTAACCTAATAATCTCACTCCTCACCTGTTCATTAACATTAACATTGCCTACCTGTGGCCACTTGCTACACTGCAGCAGACTAGTTCACAGCTATGCAATACTAATATATTGAATTGAAAGAATATTAACTTGAAAATAACATGTCCCACCTCAACAATTCTGGAGTCGAGACGAGGAGCGCAGCTCAGCGTCAAAGTGTTGATGGTAATGACATTGGTGGCGACCAGATAGCCAGCCAGAAGTCTGAGGTCTCTGTAAGAGACCGGGACTTAGCCAACCTGCGGGAGGAGAATGCTTGACTCCTTGCCTTAAACGTGGCGGCTAACACAGACAACACTCGTCTAAATGGCGAAGTCCTGGCTGCTGCTGAGGAGATCTCCCAGCTCAAGGAGACAAATGAGAGCATCCTAGCCGACTTGGCGTCCATGGCATCTCTCCTTGCGGAGAAGGAGGTCGTTCTTAAAGCATACTTACCTACTGCTAGCGATGTCATGGAAAAGGACGAAACCACAGATGAGGATCTGAACAGTAAACGCTGCCTTATCTGTGTTCCTGATAATGGCCAGCAAGATGACCTGGCCGAGCGAGTTGTACGGGACGATTGCATTGCTCAGGTGACGGCTGACGATTTTTTTACACAGCCAACGAATGTGGCATGGCGGCTACTGCAGACGTAGTCATAGTCGTACCTGACGCCTCTCTCCTTACCAAGTATGACTACAATGAACTCTATTTAAAGTACTTGGCTGCATTCAAGCTGATTAGGTCCAAGGGATCGTCTGTCGTGTGCCTCACCCCTACGCCATCAACTGGGGAAGTGTCGAAGCATCTCTGGTATGCGTTCGTGAACTGCTTCGGCACCACTGATAAACTCCCGGGATACACATATATGAAAATGGACGCTTTCTTCGAATGCTCTATTGGAGAAGATAGGCAGCTAACTCCCGGTATGATGAACTCCATGGTGAAAACTCTAAATAAACTATCTATCTCGGAGAAATGTGAACCTGTTGCCCCACCTGAGGGCTCCATCTATCCGTTGGGCGAAAAGAGGAAACGATCAGCAAAAGTTGTTTCATCCAAGTCCACGAAACCTTCTGTAGGATATAGAATACACACCCAGAGACTCTCAGAAATACATAAACATTCATAGACAATAATGCACGATACTGATGGTTGATGAGTCACCATAACCACCACTCCGTGAAAGTCACGTGTAATACGGACGAGCCGAAGTTAGATACGCAGGCAGGACGAGTCCATCTGATGATGCATGAGGAAGCCACGTAGGCAAGCCCCCACAGATGACGCGGAGTGGCCCCCTTAAAAGAGACGCGCAACCGTGGATCCGGGTTCTTAGTTCCTAGAAGCCCAGAAGCTCAGAAGTTCAGACCTCGGTCTAGGAGCCAAGAAGGAGATCAACGACCACTTGCCACGGAAGATCCATGACTCTCAGTATCATGACCACATATACTTGGGTGTCTAGCATATAGTCGGGGTTTCATAAGTATCATGCAAAGTTGGTAATTCATATGCCTCGCTCATTGCCATGCCGGCCTAGCCAGACAAGCAGGGATCACAGCACTGAATAAAGGTAACTATTACACTGTGTATATCCTGTGTCTGCAGTCCTTACTTCCCGTCATTTATATGAGGGTTTGACATGATAGCTAGGATCCGTGCCCAAACTCACAGCCAGCGAGTCAGCGAGCTATGGTTAACAAGTACAGTACAGTACGATAGAGTAGGACAGATTAGAGTATCTATCTAATTGGTAGAGTATTGATCCCCCGTCCACGTCCCCCAACGACGGATACTCTCCATTAGTGGGTAACACTTCAACCTCAGTCCCTACGCAGGGATCACGCCCTAGTGTCCTCGATAAACAGCCAGCTGCCTCCTCGAAGAAGAAGCAGAGCCTGGAAGAAGTCATGGTCGTCCCCAAAGATGCTGGAGGGAAGATAATTGGCAAAGAAGGCTCCATCGTTAAAAACATGGAGAAAAAAACTGGCGCAAAAATCTTCCTCAAGGATGCAGTACATGACGGGAAGCCCGTTAAGCTGGCGCATATGCGAGGGACCAAACAATCGATCGAGAAAGCCAAAGCTGCAATAAACGCCTGCCTCAAATCAACGGATAACTGATGGGACTGGCCAGAGCTATTTAATATAAAACATCAATTGGACTATTCTATGTGTATGAGTAATTTCAATATTACTAAAAGCATATTAGTTTGTGATTGTATTTTTAACTTGAATATTAAACCTATGAATGTACATTTTTATAGTAATAGATTGACAAAGAACTACCCCTCAACCCCTTTGTCCAACAATGAAGTCACAAACCCTTACTATAAAACCAATAATATTATCCTATGTAAACATCATACAGCAGAGGCAAACCTTAATATTCTTAAAATAAAAAGCTGTTGTAATATTTTTGAAATTGATCAACTACTTCTCTCTAATAGAAAATATAACAGAATATCTGACTTGAAACCTCATATTGTAACATTAAAAGAATATGTCTATTTTAAACAAAATTCAAGTAATGAACTGTGTAGAAATATTGTATTTCGGGGCTTGACCCCACAAAACCACCACCAGATGGCTCTGGCGGGTATGCAACTCAGATTGCTACAAATATGGTGGTTCACGTTGAACACGGACTGAAAAATCTCTCTGAAATGTTTCAGTCCATCACACGAGCACGTGTTCACCTTTCAGGCTCAACTATTCAGCCGCCATCCACGAGCGGTAAAACCACGCCCACTATGATCACGTGGCCCAAAGCAACCAATCAGATCGACACGGGTTACAACAGTAATCGGTTCAATTGTTTACGTTATAGTGGACAATCATCGGATGAACAAGTCACGCCCAATTATACCACGTGGTCTGAACTGACCAATCACAATGCGGATAGGCCGGTGGGGCCGGATCTGACCCCCCGTGCTCGCTACGCGCCACGTGGTCAGTCACGGATTGTAAACAAACAACATTCTTGCATAAAAATCTTAATAGAAAGGGTAAAAAAACTTTAAACATTGGTTGTTGCAATGTACAGAGCATATCTAGCAAGATCCTGCCAGTAAAAGATTATTTTACTGAGCATGACCTTGATGCCCTGTTCATGACTGAGACATGGATGCATGACTCAAATTCTGACAAAGTCAAAAGTGAACTTAAAGAAGGGTCACTTGAATTTGAGTCTTGTCCTAGGATTGGTCGTACAGGGGGAGGATTAGGGATTTTATACAAATCTGAACTCCCCTTCACAACCAATAGGGCCAACCAACCAGTAGTCACCACCATGGAGCTCATGGAGTCATCCATCACATTGAAGGGAAAAAAGATAACATTTGTGGTGATATACAGACCTGAACCATCTGATCGGAATAGATATACCTACTCTGAGTTCTATGATGAGTTCACCCAGTTGGTTGCACATTATGGTTCCTTTAGTCATGAGGTCATTTTCCTTGGTGACTACAACTTCCATGTCAACTTGCCCTTAAAGCCTGATGTCATTAAGTTTAATGACATCCTATCTACCTTTGATCTAACACAATGGGTTCAGGAACCAACCCATAGGTTAGGGAACACCCTTGATCTAATCATGACCTTTAGGGGAAATAAGCTCATGAAGAGTCACCTGGTAGATGAGTACCTATCTGATCATAAAATGATTAAGATTTACCTTGATATTGTACCTCCTAAACCCCCCAAAAAATCTATCAAATTTAGGAATTTCAAGGCATTAGATCTTGAATCCCTAAGAAGGGACATCAAATCCGTAACTGACAGAGACTCAACTTGGGAACATTTATCATTGGAGGACATGGTAAATTATTATGATAGGGAACTCACATCACTCATGGACAAACATGCACCAATTAAGGTTGCCATGGTCACCCAACGCAAACCTGTACCTTGGATGAGTGACCAATTAAAGCTGGAAAGATCTCTCAAGAGGAGGCTTGAGAGAAAAAATGAGCAAGACTGGCTCTCAAATTGACAAGGAGCTGTATAACTCTCAGAGGAACAAATACAACTCAATGCTTAAATCTGCTCAATCATCATATTTTTCTAACCTGGTTGAGGAAAACAAACATGACCCTAAAAAGCTTTTTAGAGTCATTGACACAGTCATGCACAAGAAAAAGGACATACCTATGCCCCAATCTGACTGTGAGATTACTCAAGCTGAGAAGTTCAACACATTCTTTCTTGAAAAAATAGAGAGAATCCGCCTGGACATTGATAATGCTCCATCCGGCCAAATTTCGCCACCAGGTGACACTGCAAACAATAGTACTACATGTCTGGAAAGGTTCACACCCCTAACCATTGATGACGTACGGAAATTGGTCAAAAGGTCAGCAAAGAAGTCATGTGACCTGGATCCAATCCCAACCTGGCTCTTACTTGACCTCTTAGATGACCTCCTACCAATAATTACTTCCATCATAAATAAATCACTGATGGAATCAGAAGTATCGGAAAATATGAAAATAGCCATCATAACACCCCTGCTGAAGAAACTAGGTCTGGAACTGGTTGAAAAAAACTATAGGCCTGTTTCCAACCTAACATTTGTCTCCAAACTAACCGAGAGGGCGGTTGCAGACCAACTAGTCCCCCACCTTGTAAGGAATGGTCTTACTGACAAGTTTCAATCAGCCTACAAGGAATATCACAGCACTGAAACCGCTTTGTTAAAAGTGCAAAATGATATCTTGGGCTGCCTTGACAATAGAAAGGCAGTTATCTTGTTGTTGCTTGACCTTTCCGCTGCCTTTGACACTATTGACCATCAACTCCTTTTGGACAGGCTGAGGGATAGATGCAACGTCACAGGTCATGCACTCTCCTGGATTCGGTCATACCTAATGGACAGAAAGCAATGTGTGAAGGTGGGGATTCATAGATCCTGTCTCAAATCCTTAAAATATGGGGTACCCCAAGGCTCAGTCCTGGGTCCTATACTGTTCACCATTTACATGACACCCCTATCTGATATACTTGCAAAATATGGTCTGAGCTATCATATTTATGCAGATGATACTCAGATCTACATCCCTGTCGACCACGCCTCTCCCCATCATGTGGATATGAGCAGACACAAACTGGAGGAGTGTGTCAGTGAAGTCAGAAACTTCCTCATATCAAACAAGATGAAGATAAATGATGGAAAAACAGAGATGCTCATATGTACTGACAGGTACAGTACTACCACCCATAGCAGTATCCCAACCACAATCAGAGTGGGTGACTCTGATATTGCTCCTAGTCAGTCAGTTGTTGACCTTGGTATCACATTTGACTCCAACATGGACACGAAGGCCCAGATCAGGAAAATGTGTCAGAAGGGCTATTATCACATCAGGAACCTGGCGGCCATCAGACATTGTCTAGACGAGAAGACCGCGGTAACACTTACCCATGCTTTTGTTACATCCACCCTTGACTATGGTAATGGTCTTCTGGCGGGTCTTCCTAAAACTGACATCAGGAAACTGCAATACCTCCAAAACTCTGCAGCACGGGTAGTTGGAAAAATCAGGAAATTTGATCACATTTCAGGAAAATTAAGGGAACTGCATTGGCTTCCTGTTCATGCGAGAATTGATTTTAAAATTCTTCTATTAACCTGGAAAGCCCTTAACGGTAAGGCTCCGCCTTACTTACGGGATCTACTCCTGATTAAAGAAGGTGAACGCTGTCTAAGATCCAATGATGGCACCCACCTACAGGTACCTAATACCAGGCTAAGGACAGTAGGTGACAGGGCCTTCTCATCTGTAGGTCCACGACTATGGAATTCCTTGCCTACTAATATTAGGACAAGCACGTCAGTCTCCTCGTTTAAGAGTAGGCTGAAAACTCATCTCTTCAGGATGCATGTCCTG
Organism: Amphiduros pacificus; assembly: GCA_949316495.1. NCBI lineage: Eukaryota > Metazoa > Annelida > Polychaeta > Phyllodocida > Hesionidae > Amphiduros > Amphiduros pacificus. The sequence goes on from OX439011.1 coordinate 6,295,063, forward strand.
AACTCAGCGTTATGAACAGACTTGTCTGGTATCAGCGCTATACAAATTTTATTATTATTTTATTATTACACATATACAGACTTCCATCTGTAAAATATAGAATTTAACAAATTATTATATATCAGAATAAAAGTGATAATTACAATTGAATAGACAAGAATATGCATATTTGTATAACATCAAAAATTAATAAAATAGACAAATTTTTCCAATGTATTATATATATATATATATATATATATATATATATATATATATATATAGTTAGATATAAAAGAATTCACTTACGTTTTTGTTGATGCAATATATTTGCAAAATGCTACATATGGACTGTTCTCGCCTCTCGAACGCACTTCAATCCTGAGATGTGCGCTTAATAATTTAACCATTCCAACAACCTTTGATGAATAGAATTCCTTAAGTTGCTTTTCAGCCATAGTTGCTTTTAATGTGTAGATAAGTAAAAAAAATTTTCATGGATAAAAATTTAATAAATGTTTACTTTTATATATGTTATTTGATATCACGTGATCCTTTTATCAGATGTTTCCAAAATGTGAGGTCACGTGACCACCTTATCGGATAATCCCAACCTTATCAGCGCGTCATTGATCTGATTCCAAAATGTGAGGTCACATGACCAGTCACGTGACCACCTTATCAGATAATCCCCCTTATCAGTGTGTAATTGATCTGATTCCAAAATCAGAGGTTGATTCCAAACTACCATACATATGTGTGCGAATTAACATATGGCATAAACAAAGTAAAGATCAAACCATGAATATAACCCATGGTTACAGGGCACATGTCAATGGAGCAGCAGATCCACGACAGGCACTGCAATACAATACATATACAATACATACACATAAGTTGGTATGTAGGTTTTGTAGGCTGAATATCACGCCACAAGCGTACCCAAGACAGAGATAAGAGTACCAGTGTCAAATCTTACACATAAAGATAAAAATAAAGAGAAGAATTTGGGTTTCAGATTTCTTTTCAACAACAATCCAAAGAAACAAAATTCAATATTACAAGCAGGAAAAACGTGTCAAGGTTGTCCTTTTTAGAAATAACTATCTGAGGGACGTGGCTTACAGATTTCCTTCAAATAAGAGGAAAAAAAAACAAAATTTCATGTTACCTTAAAGCGGGCGACCGAGGTGATGGAAGACTGGATGCAGAAATAACAATCAGATCACCCTTATGGGACGATACATGCCATGGATTGAAGTTTCACAAAGACTTGTAGACCTTCTAATGGCAAACATACATAACAAATTAACATACATAAACCATATGTTACAAAACAAGAAATCTTATCATTAACTAAAAATAAATAATCTGGGTAAACAGTGTGAAATTGCAAGATAACGAATACGCAATATAAGTCCAATTACGAATGATAACCTATTAATGGTAGTAATATACAAAATTAATTGTCAAGGACAAAAAGGCAAAGATAAAAAGAGGAAGAAGAAGAAGAAAAAGAGAAAAAAATTGAAAGAAAAGGAAAGAGGAGTAGGTAGCAAGGCGTGGAGAGCCGCTCGTAATGAGATCGATTTAGATTACAGAAGAGAAAAAAAATACAGGTATGGACACGAACAACCATACAATTTAATTAATATACAGTCACATACAAATATAACAAAACTCTCTATGATGCATTGATTTCGAGTTGGTAAATTACAAGAACATAGAAACCGTCACTTGCGAAATATCGAAGACGAATCAAAAGCCACGTAGGCAGATTCCACACACATGATGCTGAATGATCCTTTAAGAAGACGAATCAACAAGTTGAGAGAGACTTTCAAGGGACCGCCACCAGGTGGCGAACACGAAATGCCAGGAGGCAGCACTGAGCCTATGGCATACAGTGAAGAATGAGAAACCAAGAAGGGATTTGAATGGTCGCGTGACCCAGTGACGCCACAGGGACAAATTTGTTCACACGGCACACTGGATTATGTAAAATGTCAGGCAAGGGTCAGATCAGGATAAAAACACAGTAAGGTCGGCAAAACAGCAAATTATGAAAAGACAATGAGCATAAGTCATTGCTGAAGGATATAATAGTCATTATTCTAAATTACAAATTAAACATACATGGATAGTGAGAAAAAGGTCGTTGAAAAGGACGAAGCGGGAATGGATGGCGCCAATCAGTGGATGTGGGGAAACCCACAATGGTCGATACACGAGGGCCACAGGATGTGGAGACAAGAAAAAGAAGGAGAAGGTGACAGGGCAGCAACATAAAGCTGACCAAAATCAAGGTAGTGTACTTTCTTATGCAATTACAGACAATTCCGTCTTCTTTTTCTTTATCAAATTTAACTATGTTTGAGGCTCAACGAAAAAAATCAAAATTCATAGGGCAACATGTAATCACTATGAGTACTGCAACTGGCCTAACATTCATTAGCCTAGTGTATGCCGTCAACCAATATATGGTATCTTGTATTAGGGCACGGGAATGAACATTCAAAACCACACGCTCTTTCTTTAGCACATCCATAAATAGAGGACACGGGAATGACCTCGGATATCTGGCCATACGCGGTTGATCCTAGAAAATAATTAAAACTCCACAGGCCAAGCACTAGGCTACGGCACTTGATACGCAGACGGCAAAAAGCCTGTAAAAAAAATGTTATATGTCGGCTATTTGACAAAGGGCTGGAAGGTTATTTCATCACAGCGCGCCTGACTGAAAGGAGATTCTAGGAAAGCACGAATGATTGAAAAATACAGGCATAAATGCAGAGTTGATAGGCCATGCAAGGCGGAGAACAGTGTTCTGAGGACTGTTGATTGCACTCTCCAAACAGGCGTAAGAAGTTAACTGGCTTATTGGTGTATCAAATGTCTGGCAGCTCAATAATGGTGACAATTGTCCTCATACAAAAATTTTTAACAAGGGTAAAAAAAACGTCAAAAATATTAATTTACGTATTCTTTTAACATGGGTAAAAAAAACGTCAAAAATATTAATTTATGTATTCATTCTTTTCTTTTACAGGGCGGATGTGGACAACGACAACGATAAGCGATGAGTTGCGTCTTACTTATAGAGAGAAGAACGGAGGTGAAAAGGAAAAGACAGAAGAGAAAAAAGAGGAGCGGAAGAAATTAATTGCGAACATCAACAGTATTACAAGGATTAACAAGCATAGGAGTCAAGACTGAACAATACATATGTAATTTATAGTCGACATTCTTCTCAGTGAATGCGTCTTTACACAACAAGGGTGTTAACATTTATGAATTCGTGTCTGAGGTGTCAGACTTTTACCATTACACGTGAACGAGTCAGAGGTGTCAGACTCTTACCGTTACATGTGATACAAGCAATTCATCTATACTTCTTCTATTCTCAAAGGATACATGTGCAGTTCTGGTGATCAACGTAGTTCCAGCTTATCAGGTGAAGAAAATATTATAATACATGTTAACTTTAAAGAACATAACCAAAAATATGAGAGTACACCATTATAATACAATTATATTTTACTACATACCATTATGGATGGTTGGTGGATCTGTGTAAAAATAGACAAGAATTAATGTGGTTACATAACATTGAATCATTAAAAATAAGAACCATTTAGGTTACCTTACACGGTAAAATACATGAACATAGAATCCCATTGAAACGGGACAATTTTCAACCAGGTGGTGCCAAGTGGCAGTTAAGCATAACCAACAGACATATACCAAGTTACACGCGCGGATGCAAGGGCAGCACTAGAGCGCTCCAAGCAGAATATAGTGTTAAACATTAAACATTAATACACTTAAACAGCAATACACATACTCATGAATACATAATAATAGTAATCAAATACAACAATTAGAATTAAAATACCATAAAGACACTCAACATGGGACTTAATCCACCATGAGATAATTGTAATTACCACCTACATATTTCCACACGGTATGATACAACCAAACTACATACTTGAGATAATATATAATATTAAAAATAGCAATGTCACAAAGGGTAGCAAGTAGTTACTTCAAAACATGATATATGGGCACAGTAATAGTAAGCCTGGAATTTTGGTTCATGAGCTGTATGACAGAAATCACTTTAAAATATGTGACCACTGGAGATACCTAAAAAGTGAACAGACTGTGAGAAAATTAAGTAACCAACACAGTTACAGACAAGCGAGATGAGGTGATATCTGGTGAGTAAGTAAGAAAAGTGTTGGTAATTACAGAAAATCATCGAACTGCAGGGTTAAACAGCCCAACATAGGTATGGGGTAAACCACAAATATGTCACATCTTCCAAATGCAGAGCACATGTAATAAGCTATGTTCCATGAATACATAAATAAACTCCAACTCTCATCCCACACACAGGGACATTTTATCAACTGCCAATCAAATCCAGATCACAAATCAATGCAGAGCACATAATATTGTATTATAGAAAAGAGCCTTGAGATCAATAATGTGGATTTCTCATGAAGGTAACGCAGGTCACTTAATGGCACTATTTCTGGCTATTGAGATGATCTGGTTTTAATGATATAACTATGATTATGTAATAATATGTTCATTCCTATGAGCCGCTGGTTTATGGCGTTCACAGGAGTATCTACAGTACATTATACAACCTCCTTTCTGACACATCTTCCAAGCTTCACGTTTAGCCACTACTAAATAACCATATCATGGCCCTCAATGCATACATGTATTGAATCTGGCTATTTCCATGATATCTCATAATCTAATATATATGTCAATTACCAATGAGTGATGTTATGATGTTTTTGATGTTAAATTGTAATGAGTGTTAAATGATATTGTATCTATAATGGTTTGCTGTGTCTGTAGTGTGGTTTCCTGAGCGCCTGTTGCTCCGCTTTATTAATAAAGCTTCTCTCCAAATGTTTTTAGATAGTACTGTTATCTCTAAGTGAATATCACCTAGTGAAAAAGTGATATCAGGTGGCATCAGTGTAATGTCAGTTTAAATAACATGTATCACATAACATTAAGGACCTTAGAATGCAGTGCTTAATAACTAATTCAAGGTAATGAATTCATTAACTGATGACTTGATTGCCCCATTCAGCAACATGTGTTCCGTAGATGTAAGTCAATCCACATTTAATTGATGGGATAGATATACATATTGTTGGAAAAATGGGATTGATGATGAATTGGTTGGGCATTTGGACATTCTCGGAAATTGGTCAAGATAGACCGCATTTGACACATTACTAATTAATAATTTCAGTATGTTAAATACTCCCTTGGAAGGTTTGAAATATACACATACTGTCTGTATTTTAATAATTTGTCTTCCTTTATATTGCAGGTAAAGTTTAGTATTCAAACAATAATAATCATTTATCTAAATTTGATTTTATTTCATTAGTAATTTGCAAATGTTTCCTTTCTGTTTTTAACCCTCATGGAAAACAGACATTTCATAAAAGAGCAAAAACCTTAATGACTGACATATTTCTGCATTTCTTACCATGATAGGGAACAGAATGTGCAATGCTTACAATGGAGAACTTCATGGCTGACCTATTTCTGTATTTAGCATCAAATAATATGTACTGGTTGACTGGTTAAATTTTGGCTTGGGTTTAACCAAATTTAAGTGTTTCTAAAGCAATATGGTGTTTAGCACAAAGCGTGATGTGGCATCGTCTCATATGTGGACAGACAATATGGACCTTGGTGTGAAAAAAAAGTCATAAAATGGTAATAGGCAACAAACAATAGCAATATTGACATGTGTGATATCGGCGTGTGAAGCCGAGGACCTAATAAATGGTGCTGAACAACAAACTGTTATATCAAAGGGACAAAGAATGCCAGATATGGGCACCAGGAAGGGGGGATGTAGGGACAAATGGTAGGTGAAAAAATACATATTCACCAAAGAATGGGTCAGGGTGGACAGTTCTAAAAGTTGGAGAGGGTGAAAACATTTTAGAGCGGGGCCAGGAGTCAAAAAGGTCATTTGTCAGAATGACTGTTGGTTCTTAGACTTCGGAGGGAGAGGGTCTGGGACTGGCCCTTTATATATCAAAGGTGGTCCTTGCAAATCACAGTGCAACTTGGGTGGGGTGTGAAGGATAGCAGTGAAGAGATCAGGCAACTGGGCCACTCTACGACAGGAACACTCTGACAGGATTCCCAATACAACACTGATAAGACCCGGGAAGTATGCGAAATGGCATACTTCACACAAGGTCATGTAAAAGGACTTGTGTGTACCAGGAATAACATTATTTAGTCCTAAACCACACGAAGTGTGGATCTCAAGGACTACATGTTTAAACAAGCGAAAGTCGTGGAAGAACAGTACTCACCTGTCAGGGGCGCACTCCTGCGGAATGTCTATAAAACGCGGAAGCCATCTTGCGGATCCACGTTACCCTCTCAATGCGAGATGACCGATTCAAAGGTCAACTTTTCCTCCATCGGGAAGTCTTGCTGCCCACTTTAATAAAGAACCTTTCTCGCCTGGTGGCGTGATGCTCAATGAAGTCCTCTGGATCCTGGGGGTACACCATCTGAAACAGAGAACATAACACAACACGCTAGCGAAAGCATCTCCACTAATATTGGGGGGAAAAAATCTATCAACAAAATGAATGACATAAAAAATATGTAATCAAAGGGAATGAAAGGAAGGAAGCATAATAAGCAATAGCTAAGCAAGGAGGCATGCACACCTGCACCAGAAGACATGGTGTCTACAAAATGTAGTTAAATTACAGGTTCAGTATATGTGTGATCAGAATTTTTAATTATAAACGTAGTACAAGATATCCATGGGTCTAGAGCAGTCAAAGCTCTGAAATACTGGACTAAATATTTTTCCTTGCCTTCATTTTTTAAATAATTCAAAGCTTTCCGAACAACACATTCAGCATGGCCCCATGACATTGGGTGAGACCAGTAAAACAATTTTAAAAATCGGACAGCAAGTTTGTCCAAACAGTTGCTGCAACAGGGTTTATTGATTTGAAAACAAACATCACAAAGGACAATATCTATTCATAGGACATAGAGAGCCAGCAAACCACTGAGTGCTGTGTTAGTTTTAATTTTCTGAAAAATCTGAGACATAATAGGAAGAGGAATAGTGTGACCTGGGGCTTCACACACGTTAGCAGCAAGGTGCCGCAATTCCTGTAAATCAATTTTAAAAAGCAGGAGATTCCATGGATATAGTGTGACTTTGATTTTGAGATGAAGAACTCACCTGTGCACGTGTTAAATCAACTGACATACTTGCCTGATAGGGTGAAAAAAAAAACGGATTGGCGGTGCGTGTGTAATTTCTGAAAGGGAAACTGTGGGGTGAACTAACTGTTTTACAGCTTGGTTTATGAGATATCGTAATGACTATGTGATCATCCTGAGCCAATGTCAATGTCAGTGTCCATACTCTTTGTACGAGGATGATCTCCCCATCTGACCTTTTTGACAGGAGGTTCCTGGAAGGTCAGGCATGGTGTAGATTTGGCTGCGGTGAGAATGCCTTCGAGTGGTCCCACCTTCGGGTCATAGTGTACTTCCCTTAGTTGATCCAAAGAGGGAAATTGTGGTCTAGTATACTTTGATATGCCATTCTTATGCAGTCTGCAGGGGTCAAGAGGTGATGATAACGTTTTCCTATTAAGAGGGGTGAACGTTTTTCCTAGGGAACGAAGGGGTAAATCAGAAGGTAAACTGTGGAGTATGTAATAACCATCACTACCAATGAGGAAATTCAAAGCATGTGAAGTGGACAGGACATTTCTGGTGAGAAATTTGAGATGAAACGGGACGCTGATAACAGAAGGCATGTGGAACTTAAGTTTGCGATGTAAGTCTTTTAACATGGTGAGGTTCCAGTCAATTACCAAATGTGTATCAAAACATCCGTTAGAAATCTCAGCACATGGCATAGTTTCGCCGGGGATAACTTTGATATATCCCGGGAAAGTCAGAATTTTAGTGACTAAAAGGACGACGCGAGAGGAGCCTGAAATAATTTGAGTAGAACTCGAGTTTGAGGGCTTTTTGTCTCTCGGTCCCATAGACGCATAACGGAGGTCAAATCATGTCTATTCTGATATGAAACATGAGCTTTCCGAAGGAGAAACACAATAATAACAATAATCAGGATAGTGATAGTAAAAACGTTGAACACGTTTAGACCGTGTATTCCTATATGTGAGGAAGCAGCGTCCGCAGCTGGTATCTGGCTTAATTGGAATAACAGAAAGGTCTTCTTAAGATGTTCATACCAACTGTAAAGAATAGATAAACAGATTGCACAACCTATTGCTAAACCTGTACCTAATGAGTGGAGTTCTTATCCTAATGAGTGGAGTCTGGAACATCTATAAAAGGCGGGTCATCAAACAGGGTGAATGCTGTCATGCTTTGTGTGAAAGGTCGACTCTAGATAATTTGATATAAAATCTCTCGTCACGAGATATCCCGATGTATTCAGAGAAACCTGTATTGTGTGTGAATTGATTTGGGGTTGGACTGCCAGTGGGAATCGGAAAAGAAGATACTTCATAAATAGTGAACGCATTATCTTTTACAACAAGAGGTAAACTAACATCTAAATAAAGATGTGAGTCACTGCTAAGGGCTGTGACACCTGGTATAGTGTAGATAGCACTTGGTTGATCATACATCAGCCTTAATTTTGGATATTGGAGATGCAAAAGGCAACTTGTCTCATCGATTTATGTAAAATGTCTGGAGGAACTAAAATAGGTGAAAGCGTATTGAGTTATCACACATACTAAATGGAGGTGTGGTTGTCAGCAGTCGGAGGTGAGGGACGGTGAGGGAGAAGGGCACCGACATTTGGTCTGGCAAAGACAGTAGCTGATGTCACTATGTGGACACATAGTAGGAATAGACCTAAAATGTACATTTTAACGGCGTTAACAGGTATTTTACAGTAGCTAAAGTGAATTCCTGTATTTGCAAACACTCTTTACAATTGGGGCAAAATTGTACAACAGAAGTCGTAGAATTTGAATTTCCTGATAAATAAGCTACAGAGTATGTGGTAGTTTGAGTGGGTGGTGCAGGGGTTGGCGGGTTGGGCGGGTGAGGAGAGCAATTTTACGGGTAGTGCCTAACAATACTAGGACGTCCGTTCTACGAAGTAAAATAAGGAATGATCGGTAGGGTGGAGGAAGAGGAAGATGAGGTGTGAGTAAAGGTTTGTGGAACAGGTGTAGAATCCTCCTCAGGTTAAAAAATGTTAGCCCACAGTGTCTTATCAGATGGAAGCGAATCTAAAAGGTTATTTAATTTGTTGTCTGACAGAAATGCAAACGGTGAATCGTCGGAAGTGAAGTAAGGAGTGTCGGCAGGATTCATGACAGGAACATAGTCATCCCACCTGAAGGGTGAATGGTTAATGATTAGCGCTATGTTGAAGCTAAGGATTAGCGATTAAAACAAGTAGTAGGGCGAGTCGTGAGCTTTAGTAATAGGTAATACCGTGGTTAATGCAACTTGCGTGTTTTGGAAAAAAACCAACGGCCTCTGTTAACCTTATACAATATAATTATTCCTTATCTATTATTTTATTTAAGATCAATCATATCAGAAACTCAGAAATATTTAAAGAATGTAATACATTATACGATTATCTAGGGGGATTTCCAGTATCAGCATATAGGCAAATTTGATAAGTGCGGGAGAGAATCTATGCCATCCAAGTACAATGTTAGTCATAATTCACCTAACATTTTCAATAAGTAAAACATGTCCATAGGTCAAACGTTACGAATCTCGAAGAGTACTATGATTCAATATACTCAGAGTAACGAGTGTCAGTGATTTGGTCACAAATCAAAAAAAAGTCATCCGATTTTACAAATATCAGTACGTTCTTATTGCTATCAGTAATATCAGTTGTCTCTGTAATATCAGTATCTCAGTCATATTAAATGTATATAGTATCAATTGTACCACCTGCTTTCACGGTCGTAATGCTGAAATCTTTCAGGATTATCCTAGAACAGTTAGTCTACTCTGTGTGGCTACACTGTCATTGTAACTTGTGACAGTAACGGAATCGAATAAAATTATCTTGTACCATACAAATTAATCTATCAGAGTCACCTGCTTTTCACGCTCGTCATGCCGAAATCGATCAGGATTATGCCAGAACGGTCAAACCTACCACAGCCTGGCTGCACCGTCATCGTAACTTATTTACTGTTACGGAATATATATAACATAGCCCATGTATCGAAAATCAATTATCAAGTCCTAACCATATATGATGTAAGAAATATAAGGAATATAATCATCGTCATTGTCACCTGTTTTCACGAACGTCATGCCGAAATCATGACAGGATTATGCCAGAACAGTCAATCCTAAAAGCCTGTGGAATACACCATCATCGCAACTTATTACTGTTGCGGCAATATGGTAGGAAAAATAATCTATCTCTCAACTTAAGCTTGTACAAGCATAAAATATCTATAGTCATAAGTAATCATCGTGCCATAGGTCGTGAAGTCATGAAATCATGGTGAAAGGAAACCAGAAATGAACAAGAAATATTGGTACCACCTTAAATGAGGAAACAATCAAAGAATTGAGAATACTCACGGTTAATCTTCAGAAAGGTTCAACTCAAGTTACCGGCCAGTCGGCAATACACAAGATAACTTGATGTATGAAATTGTTGTCAAGTCGAGGAACAAAGTACGCAGGACAAAGCGGAGATGTCAGCGCAGGGGAGTGCAGGAGACAAGTGAAGTCAGAAGACAATTGAAGTCAACCTCACCACTCCGTCACACATACACAACACATCCACACATCCAACACAAACAGTCCTAACTGACGTAAATTAACTGACGTAGGTCACAGGTTGAGAAAAGTCAATTGGCACATCAAAAAGCGATATTTCGCAAAAAGGGCATTTTTGGTACATAATTAATGTAGGTCTATTATCCTTGGACATTGTGAATTAGAGAATAACAGTCTTTTCAAATAGCAACGCTCTGAGAGCGGTCGAACACAGAGATAAAGAGTTTATACTGCAATTCGTATTCTGTAAACGCGTTCTAAATAATAAGAGCTACTCTGTCAAAAGGTCAAATCTGCATCAATCTGCGCTTAGTCGAAATTAATGTTGTTCTATACAGAGGATGACTGGGTCAGAGAGAGGATATGGGTCATCAAATATGAGTCAGTCACCACTCACAAACCTGACATAAAATGGAAATCGAATATTCATTGTAACCCTATTGTGAGTTCAGTTTTCAAACAACCCAAATGTGAAATTTCAGAGTGGAACGTGGGGGGTCGGCAAGAACATCTTTTTGAGCCTGGTTATTTAGGAAAGAGAAAGGTTCCCACGTAATATGATTCGCACTATAATTTTTCCATTTAATTAAACACTCCATTTCCTGAGATCCTTGTCGTTGTTTCAAAATTTGTTCAATCTCATATTGCGAATCAGAATCATTGTCATCATTTTCAGTGTCAGAACTATGGGGGTCTACAACATGTGTCTCATCTATAATATTTTGAGAATCTGCTAGGTTAGTTTCTGGCAAAAGGTCTGCGGGTCGAATAGCATCACTCAGGAGTTCATTTCCCGGTGGGAATTGAAGCGGGGAAACAGGGCGTTCAAAGCGTGTAATACAAGGGCGAAAATCTGTTAACATGTATTGAAGAATTCGGCTCAACGTGCGTATCACAAGCATGGACTTTAAAATTCAACGGAGCAGTTTGCTCGATCAAATAATATGAACCACTGTATGGTGATTTAAGCTTCCTGCCAGGAACTTTAGTAGCAGGACAATAAATCCACACTTTATCACCAGCCTGAAAATGCCAACCTCTGTTTTTCATATCATGATTAGATTTCATCTTAGACTGCATGACCTCATTTTTTTCTTTGGCCCACTTACGTGCTGTCTCGACACGTTCAAACATGTTCTTCACATAATGATGGACAGAAAGGCTAGGGTGGGTAGGGTCAGGGAGTGCTGTCTCGTAAGGATGTTTAGCATCTCTACCTGTCATCAAGAAGAGAGGGCTATACATCGTAGCCTGATGTACAGAAGCATGCATAGCGAACAGTGCAGACGGGAGGAATACATCCCAAGATGTAGGTTTGTCATGACAGAGATGTGTCAAGTTTTTAGAAATAGACTGCACGCTTCGTTCTGCCATGCCGTTACTGCGAGGGCAGTATGGCGTAGTCATGACTTTTCTGGCGGCCATTAACTTGCAAAGTTCTTCAGCAATCACGCTAGCATAACAACCACCACGATCACTAACAATAGATTCTACATTTCCCCATCTACACCAAATATCTTCAAAAAGACTTTCGGCCACGGACACGGCCTATTTATCTGGAAAGGTAAAAGCCTCCGGAAAACGAGTGAGGGCATCCTGGAAAACTAGAATGTACTTGTTTCCACAATCCGTTTCAGTGTGGACCCGCTGAAAGGGTCGAGAGACAGGGATGGGCTAAAGCAATCCCTGCCTGTTTTTCGGCAGTTTACTCGTTTTGCTACAAACATGACAAGATTGAACCCAATTCATGACATCACTATGCATTCCAGGCCAATAATATTTTGGTTGTATTGTGGAATAAAGTTTATCTAAATGTTAATACTGTTCCTAAATGAACACCCATTGTGCTGTCATGAAATGCTTCGAGCAACATGTGGCGCAAATAGGAGGAATGACTAACTGTGTCTTACACCTATCTTTCGCAGGACATCTACCTGGCATAATATAGAAATGGAACAAAACACCTTCTTAAGTAATAATCATCTACGTGGGCAAGGAGTTTACTTGTCTCAAGTTGAGTGGATGGGAGGACAGCCTTTTTGAAGTAAGCAATGAGGGGTTGAAGGGTTGGATCTGACATTTGTTTTGCACTAATAGCATTAAACGTATATGTCTCCTTAACAACCTGGTTAAAATCAATCAAGGAAGATCGGGCATTATCTAGTGAGCTATGAGGCATGTCATCAGTTTCAGCTATATTTGATACAGCGGCCAATTTGAGTTCTAGCTCTGGGATGGGAACTGATTGAGGGGGATTCGTGCGACGGCTTAAGCTGTCAGCTTGTGGGATAAAATTACCCCGTTTTTTAACAATTTTGTAACAAAACTGTTGTAAGGTCTACATCCACCTACTAAGGCGTCCTTTCGGTTCAGTACGAAATAACCATTTTAAAGCCGGGTGATCAGTGCCTATATAGAATTTGTCAAATTTCAAATAGGGCTCGTGCATTTTACAAGCAGCTATTATGCTGAGACATTCCCTTTCAGTGCATGTGTAATTTTGTTCTGCCGGGTTTAGGGCACGTCCACCGTATGCAATAACCCGTTCAATCCCATCTTGCACTTGACTCAAAACATTTCCAATGGCAAGAAGACTAGCATCCGTGGTGATAATGAAAGGATTGTCGTCTTCAATGCGAGGGAAAGCTAAAATTGGTGCAGAGACTAACTTAGCCTTGAGAGCATGCAAAGCTGCCTGCTTTGTATCATCCCAGGCAAAGGTACATTCTTGCTGGTGAGAATATTGAGGGGCTGTACTATTTTTATTTATCCTTCTACAAATTGACGGTGATATCCTGACAAACCAAGAAAAGCTCTAACGTCTCTACAAGAAGTGGGGACAGGATAATCATCAACATCCTTCGTTTTACCGGGGTCAACCTCTATACCATTTTTAAAGATTAGGTGTCCGAGATATTTGACCTGTTTCTTAGCAAAGAAACACTTATCAGTCCTAAGCTTCAAATTAGCTTTTCTAAAACGTGTGAAGACCTGAGTGAGGTCCGCCAGGTGGCGTTCCAAAGATGGACTATGGACGAGGACATTGTCCAGATATATGAGACAAAGGTCAGTAAGACCCTGTAACACAGTTTCCATCAATCGTTGGAATGTAGGTCGACCGTTAATAACTCCGAATGGGAGACGTTTATATTCGTAAAGCCTATGGTGAGTTATGAATGCAGTTAATGGTCGGAAGTCAGAATGAACGCTTACCTGATGAAAGCTGACCATCAGATCTAGTGTGCTGATATGGCTTAATTTATGAGCACCTAAACTATCTAACGTATCTTGTATGTGTGGCAACGGAAATGAATCAGGAACTGTGACCTCATTTAACTTCCTAAAGTTTATGCACATACGATAGGAAACCGTACCGTCTGATGCCGGTTTCTCTGTCATTTGGTAAAATCACCAACATTTTAGGTATCCCGTGCGGACCACAATTAATAGAATCGTCTTGGTTGTTGATCAGATCAAGCATCATTCTGATCTGAAATAGCCTGCGTAGCAAACGATAAATGTTTGCTTGTTTGAGAAATGTTTGCCAAAGGGAGAGGAAGAAGAAAATCGTATTTTTGTTCTGTATTTTTCAGCTCTGGCTCACCTACAGAAGGTGAGCCAGATAACAACCGTATCAAATGACCTGAGTCAGTCCTCATCAAGGGCAACATCATGGAGAGAATCACATGTGACCTTAGTATATGGCACTGGGCTTGTACATTGATTAACTTATTCGAACTAAGAACTGTCATTTGGTAAAATCACCAACATTTTAGGTATCTCGTGCGGACCACAATTAATAGAATCGTCTTGGTTGTTGTTCAGATCAAGCATCATTCTGATCTGAAAAAGCCTGCGTAGCAAACGATAAATGTTTGCTTGTTTGAGAAATGTTTGCCAAAGGGAGAAGAAGAAAATCGTATTTTTGTTCTGTATTTTTCAGCTCTGGCTCACCTACAGAAGGAGAAGGAGGAGGGAGCAGCAGCAGCTGGAGCAGCTGGAGGAGGGAGGATGGAGGAGCAGTCCCTCGGTTAGAGTAGGTTGGGTGGGTTAGAAGTAGGCTTGGGTAGGGAGAATATTTGGATTGTTTGTTGTTTTTTTTTACTGAGGTTACTGAGTGCAACGTGAAGGCCAACAAGTGCAGGCTAATGAGCTGCATTACACACCCTGCAGAGAGATGACGTGATGCTCCAAGCCAGTACTACGCCAGGGCACTGCAGAGAAGCCACGCAGGCAGAAGCCCACGCAGATGCGCTCAGATCCCCTTAAAAAGAAATCGCTATTCGAGGAGCAGAGAAGCAGAAACCACTTGCCTAGAAGATCCACGACACTCACAGCCACATTTGAATAGACTGGGGTGTTTTATGCATCCTCAGTATTAGCATTGGGATATTTCATATATCATGCTCTTGCCATGCCGACCTAGCCAGACTCTAGGGTATACAGCACCGAAGGACACTCTTGTGCATTGTATACGATGTGTCTGCAGTCCTTATTACCTCCCAACTCATATAGGTAGATTAGGTAGCTAGGTTAAGGCCCCGTTCACAGGTAGCCAGCGAGTATAGTTCCGATCCCCGTCCACGTTCCCCAACGACGGACATCCCCAAACTCACCATAACCGGTGAAACCATTTGTAACACCCTGGTACCTTCCAGAATATTTCACTATTTGTGCAACTATCATAAGGAGGCAAGAGGTCAAACATTTAGAAAAAAAAAAAAGCTCACATTTATTAATGTTTTTTTAAATAAACATTTTTTAATATGAGAGGTATTTTCCTGGATGTTTTAATAATAATTATAATAAAAAAAATTGTATAGCGCTGATATCAGACTAGTCTGTTCATAGCGCTGTGTGCAGTACGTGCTTTGTGAAAAGATGAGTTTTCACCTTGCACTTAAAGGTAGAAAGCGAGTTGCACGTCCTGATTTCAGTAGGTAGGCAATTCCAGAGTCTAGGTCCTATTGATGAGAAGGCCCTATCACCCACCGTCTTAGGATGAGTGGCTGGAACCTCAAGGTATGTCCCGTCATTGGATCTAAGGCTTCTTTCTCCTTGTTTAACAAGTGGTATATCATGCAAGCAAGGCGGCGCCTCACCATTTAGGGCTTTCCAGGTCATAAGCAGGATTTTAAACTCAATTCTTGCACACAGAGGAAGCCAGTGGAGTTATTTTCCTGATATATGATCAAATTTCCTTGTTTTTCCTACCACACGAGCTGCGGCATTCTGAAGGTAATGTGATCTCCTATTATCAGTGCTAGGAAGACCTGCAAGAAGACAATTACCATAGTCAAGAATGGACGTGACAAAGGCATGAGTTAATGTAATGGTTGTCTTCTTGTGTAGACACTGTCTAATAGTTTTATCATTGTAATTGTATGTATATGTGTACCTTGAGTACGTGATAAATATAATAATAATAAAAATAGCAGCAATATTCCTATGGTGATAATAGCCTTTTTGCACATTTTGCTAATTTGGGCCTTCATGTCTAAGTTTGGATCATATGTTATGCCAAGATCAACTACTGATTTGCATGGGGTAATATCAGAGTTTCCCACTGATTTTGTACAATGCAAACATATTTGTATTAAAAAGGATGGTGCAAAAGTTCAAATAAATACATTTATTCTGACATTTGAAGCAGCACATCTTCCAACATCTGCTAAAGTTGGATATTTATACAACCGAGTTGAGGTAAGGACATGGATCTGATCGATGTAAAACTAATGCAACATGCCCAAAATGTACCATGCAGTATAGCAGAGAAGTATGTTCTTCGGAAATCATGAAATTCATGAACTCTCAAGGCAAGCACCCATCGTTTTCGCAGAATTGTCCTTCTTTTTTAAAAGAAGAGGAAATCAAGCATAAACACCATACTGAAACATTTCCTTTCCAAAAGCACACAAATATGTACTAGAAACTTTTAATAATACCAACCATCCTATGCTACCACCTTAAAAAACTAGCAATTAAAACAGAAATTATCTTGCAAATCAATGAAAAGAACAATTTCTAAAATCCTTTGAAATCTTCATGAACATCCAACCATCCACTTCCTCAGTAATAACTGTACCGACAGTTCCATCCATTAAAACCTCTTCACAGACTCCTTCCACATCATCCAGTAATAAAAATATAAATAGCAATAGACCAGTTAATAAATCAGACAAAAAAGAAATCAAATATCAAAGCAAAAGTAAAATAAGTAGAACTAAATCCTGAATGGATTGGATACCATGATGGATACAGGTGATCCTTCCGATATACATTTTACACCTGTTTACTCAAAGCACAATCTTAAATTTAACAAATGATTATGTTAAATCCTATATTTACTTCCATTGTTCTTAATATACATTTTATAATATCTGAAGTATAATCTTCTTCACTATGCTGAGCTGTACATTTCGGGCAGGTTACATTCCCTTGCATCCATCAGATCCATGTCCATACCTCTGACACTTGAAGCAGAGCTTCAGGTTTGGAATAAATACATCAACTATAACGTTCACTAAATCTGGGTATCCAATTACTCTTTTTTATTGTTGAGAGTTTTGTGAGCTGTTATAAAAACAGTTACTGTAGCCAACAATCGGCATCGTAGAAGCCTGTCTGCTGGGCCTTTCCACTCAACCTCAATCAATAATTTATTTCCAATTTTTTAAATAGTTCTTGGTACCCCCTCAATGACTTGTTTCATTGTTCATTCACATTCATTATCCGAGTCCATTTCTGTATCAGCCCTTTGTCTTTTTTGTTTGTTTGAGGCCATATGTGTTTTGTTATTATTCATTGCCCATATTTCCAAGCCTTATTCTGATTCCTTTTTATTAATAGGGAATTATAGATATGGGGCAGAGCCATCAGCACACCTATAAACCTATATTAGACAATATACTCAAGAATATATAAAATCTACTACAGATTGACCCGTTCCAGCAGTCAAACATTTCATCTTAATGGAGAATTTATCAAGATTGATAATATATCTAATATATAACAAATTTAAACCTTATTTTTCTTTTAAATTATTTTATGAAAATTGGAAATATGTGTGGAGCTATATTCCAAAAGCCGGTTGGACTATACCAGGCCAAGTCCTCCCATCTAAGGTGAATATTTGGGTTCAAACAGGTGTGTTGCAGCTGGACCGGTATAACTGCCAAACCAGTCCAGTGCGCAACCTGCAGAACTACATATCCTCCCCTCACCTTAGACATGGAGGACTTTAGGGCCTGATATTGTCCAACCGGCTTGTGGAATATAGCTCCACACATTTATTTTTTAAATTTCTTGGCATGTTGAGGGAGCTATTACCGTCCCCCCATATCACATATTTCACTTTCTCTTTTATTTGAAAATGCATTTTAACCTGTTTCACTTTAAGTTAATGCAAAACTATCGAGAAAATGAGCCCCAAATTGGCTCAGCATTCAAATTGGAATTTTGAAAAACTTTTAATCCCAAATTTAGCTGATTTATTTGTTCTCATGTGTTCAGACATAAAGTGAACGAATCTAGAGCAAACAAAAATTTTTATCCTAAAAGTGTGACCCCAATTTTGATGATTCTGAATTTTGGAATTTTTTTAGAAAAGAAATTTTGAATATACAATTTTGATATTTTGAAATTTTGATGTAAAATAGGTATGACATCCCAGATGAACTGTGCAAGCGAAGTAAGTAAATCATTTTAAATCATTTGGTATAATCACGGGTAACAAACACAAATTAAGATTCATTTAGAAAAGAAATTTTGAATATACAATTTTGATATTTTGAAATTTTGATGTAAAATAGGTATGACATCCCAGATGAACTGTGCAAGCGAAGTAAGTAAATCATTTTAAATCATTTGGTATAATCACGGGTAACAAACACAAATTAAGATTCATTTAGAAAAGAAATTTTGAATATACAATTTTGATATTTTGAAATTTTGATGTAAAATAGGTATGACATCCCAGATGAACTGTGCAAGCGAAGTAAGTAAATCATTTTAAATCATTTGGTATAATCACGGGTAACAAACACAAATTAAGATTCATTTAGAAAAGAAATTTTGAATATACAATTTTGATATTTTGAAATTTTGATGTAAAATAGGTATGACATCCCAGATGAACTGTGCAAGCGAAGTAAGTAAATCATTTTAAATCATTTGGTATAATCACGGGTAACAAACACAAATTAAGATTCATTAAGTTGATTGATTGAGTGTCATTAATTTACTGACACTGTCAGTAATTACTCTGACAATTATCCATGCCGCTGAGTAAAATAAAATTTCCCGAAGGTCCGAAATTGTTTCCCTACCCCTCTACTCTACTACCCCTTCCCAACCATTCACTCCCCCTACACCGCCCTCCTCTCCTCATTCTCCAGTCTCCGCCTCCCTCGCCCTCTCCACGCCTGAAAAAGATGCAAAATTTCACTGACATTGCATCTGAGATGACATTTTGACCCCCGAGGACGCGTAACCTCCCCATGTCCTCGTGTCGTCGCTGATGAGCAACATAATCTTGTCATCTTTGTTCTTAACCAAAATTCTCCCCCTTTTCTCCATTTCTTGATCTGGCCATTTCTCTGACATTGCACTTCAGATGACATTTTGACCGCTGAGGAGGCATAACCTCCCCACGTTCTCGTGTCATCACTGACGACTTACGTAATATTGTCATCTTTGTTTTTAACAGAAATTCTTCTAATTTCCACCATTCCTGTCCTCCCAATCTGCCATCATTGTATTAGTCATCATTGTATTAGACAACATATTCTCCTTATTGATTCCCATGGACGATGCACCCCCCACGCCTGTGCAACATCGCCAATGGAGATTGCTGTCCCCCTGGTTATTCCCGCCACCCCACCACTCCATACTGTTCCCCTCATGATAATTAATGTCAGAACATGTAAACTTCTCAAAAGCCTGTATATTTAAAGTCCATTTAAGCTGCTACGTCGGTGATTTCTTCATCTGCGCACACCCTAATATGCGCATCGTCCTCTGCCCCCTTTAACAACCCTGTTTTGAGGTTTAAAACTTAAGAAAGGATGGAAAGGCAGGGAAAATTCACAGGAAAATTCATAGGAAAATAGACAACAGGAAAATAGACAATTTTTTTATACACACTTTTCACCATATTCCTGAGTTACATAAATATTTTTTTTGAATTAGTCAGGCCCCAATAAAACCGAAATAGCATTTATTACAAAAGATCTCACTTCAGCATTTATTGACATAGAAAAAAATATACGACACCTCTCCTCTTCAATTTTATATGTATAGAGGTATCTTTTACCATGATTAGAGTTAGTTTCAAATTTTGTTTCTCCTCAAGACAAAGTTAGACATGAGTCCTCTATTGATCAAGCATTGTACGGAAGTTGTTGTCTTACATATTACTAACCAATATATTCAATCATCAAACATTGTGATAAATTATTGTGATAAATCATATAATTGCTTAACTTGATTATTTAGTCTCCTTACTTATTGACAGTAATTACTCAATTGTTCTCAGCAGGATGCCATTTCATAATTTTAATCCCTACAGCTGGTACTCTGTCCTGAGACTTTCCTCTTTTTGTCAGTTATGTTGGCTTAAGGAAAAGACATGTAATGAGCTTATCTTATCTTTTTTTTCAGTTTAGATATAACCTTTCCGCTTGTTAGACTCTCATCTCAATGATATGATCAATTTTTATTACGGGACAACATTTACGGCTCGCCTTTATTGAGATAATATGCACTTATTTACTGGGTAATGTTGGCTCTAGTTTCATCCATCAGAAAACGCAGTTTGAAGCATGACTCCATACCTATCCTGCATTTGTTACAATATTTCATAGTATAAATTAGCAAATCATAATATGAGTATATTCCAGATCAATGAGCTTGATATAAACAAGAGCTGATAATATACTGGCAGTTTATGTTCGAGGGAGTTCTTTTTGGCAAAAACGGGGTTTATCACTTTGGGTTAATCAGCATGAATTGATAGTATCAGGAATAATGACATTGGTGTAGGCAAAAAGGTAATGGGCAAAATACATATGTAATTAAGGAGTGTTAAATGTGAAAGCCATTAGGTGTCTTGTTGGTATGGAGTACTCACGACAGGGTATGGTAGTATCTTAGCAACAGCATGGGATCACGTGAGGAAAGCTAGCTTAAGCAGGGTGGTCAGTTCCAATTCATTCTGTTGCTGACCGCCACATTAGCCATGTAACCAGGTAGACACATAGGGCGAAGCCAAGGCAGCATGTGCACACATCCAGTACCCATTTGGCGGCATAAATGGAACCTTAATGGATTGCCACTGAGATCAAGAAACAAAGACCCTGTTGAGATACGTAAGAATATCATATTGACATTGAATTATGACATATATGCTTTAATAGAAACATTTCTGCAAGATGAGAAGAAATTACTGTTGATGGATATGCACGGGTAGGGAAAAATCGTACAGATATTCATGCTGATGCCAGACGTGGAAGTGGTGGGATGGGTCTACTGATACATAGAAGAGTGTTAGAGAGATATGATTATCATGTTATTGACAGAACATATGAAGGTTTGATGTGGGTGAAGTTTGTGAATAAATCTGATATGAAAGACTCTTTCATGATATGTGTCTGTTATGTTATACCCTCCAAATCATCAAGAGAAAACACACAAGAACATTTATATCGCATGCTGTTATATCTATATATCTATATGGCCAGGATGACCCTTACATGATTATGGGAGATTATAATGCACGCCTTGGTACCAAACAGGATTTTTGTGAGACCATAGACTGTCTTTAACCAAGTAAAGCAGTTGATGTTGTTTATAAAGATGGTGACCTATTCCTGCAGCAAAATCATCAAAAACGCGTTTTTTTTTGCCGAAAAATCTTAATTTTGGTATTTTGACCACTTTTCCGATGCCGTACATGGAGAGTACAAAATTTCTCGTGGCAGGCCGTTTTCGGAATTTTTGGCCTTCATTTCCCCGAAAATCATCAAAAACGATTTTTTTTTGCCGAAAAATCTTAATTTTGGAATTTTGACCACTTTTCCGATGCCGTACATGGAGTGCGAAAAATTTCTCGTGGCATGCCGTTTTCGGAATTTTTGGCCGTATCCGACATGGGCTCGTCTGCCTGCACGTGATCTCTCAGAGTGGTGGTTATGGTGACTCATCAACTATCAATAGCGTTCGTTATTGTCTATGAATGTCTATATGTTTCCAAGAGTCTCTGGGTGTGTAATCTATATCCTACACTAAGACCGAAGGGAAATCTATGTTATAAGAAAGGCTTTGTTCTGACAGACCTATTATACTATAATCGAACGGAGACGACCAGATCCAATCCACACATCACCCATGGGGGGTACTCTCATAATTTTAACCCATGGAGGCTGGGATTGAATTGAAAAACCCAAAACCTGATTTATGACTGACTTAAATTTTGATATCCTGATTTAGGGATGATACAAAGTTAAAAAATGATACCCTGACTGTGGGGTGGTGCAATAAGAAAATGGTATACTGTTTCTTTTTAGATGTACACATGTTAGAAATTTATAGCAGTGTTGAATTTCAACACTGTAGGGTGTAGATCCAGGGTTCAGGTCACACATGTCTCGACCTCCACCACAGGCTGCCAGAGCAAATATCACTACTTTTATATATAACGGTAGGTTAATACTTTGTAACAAATAAACACTTTTACCATTTTGAAAGACAGTGGGATTACAAGATAACCAGACTGTCGGACATCTCAACTGCATAAATAAACATAGAATTGAAATTTTCAAACGAAGAATATATTCCAGTCAGTGTAGTCTACATTTACGGCAACTTCTACTTCCATCACTACTTTTATATAGATTAATAGTTGATAAATAAGACTGAGACAGAGAGGGGCTGGGGACATTCACTCTCTGGCAACCTGTGATATTAACTACCTTAGTCATCATGGCTTCAGGCACATCACTTGTGCCGTGAAAACAAATAAACACTTTTAACATTTGGAAAGACAGTGGAATTACAAAATAACATGTGAGACACAACATTCAGCTCAATTGCGATTAGTGGTGGGTATTATAACACAGAATTTTGGAGCGATATGTACTTCTGAGGGGCCAGCAGATCACAAACCTGCCTGTCAGTGTCACAGACTGGCAGACACCTCAACTGCATAAATAAACATAGAATTTGATTTTTTTTTTGCAAATGTAGAATATTTGAAAATTAATAACTTTATGCACCAAAGAATGGTATGCTATATGTTTGACTGTGTTAAAAATGTCTGAGTTTCAACTGCCAGTTTCAGACAGTTGCCAGTCACTGTGCTCTATATTTACCGCAACTTCAAAATGATGAGAAAATATAAATATCATTTTCAAAAAAGAAACTGTATACAAAATTCTTTTTTAAAAAAAAGACTTTCTTGTTAGTACACACGACTCATCAGTGTCATCTGGTGGTATGAGTGGTATCGATTATCGCTGGCGGAAAACAGCAGGATGTAAATATGATGGAGAAATCGTCAATCCTAAGGCACAAACTCTTGTTATTTAAAAAACTCTTTTATTATACGTCCTTTGGCATCAGTATTATTTCAGCCACCCAAAGAAAAAAAGCCATACTCATGAAACAAAGAAATATACTTTAAATGGTCACATCTTGCAATATGTTGAACATCATCATAGTTGAGCTCCAAACAGATATTAAATGGGATGAATATAACAACATGGTCTGCAAAGCAAATCAAGTACTGGAACTTGTAAGAAGGAATTTCAACATGTGCCCAGGTAATATCAAGGAGGCTGCTTACAATACCCTTGTGCATGCTCACTTAGAATATGCATGAAGTGGTTTTTTAGTGTAAATATCATGATATATCTATAACGTTTTTACAGTAATATTTGTGATCCCAAGTCAGGAATTACCTCTTGTTAAGCAATCCTCAACATTCCTGTATTACAATTACACAATAATCTCGTTAAAAATCAGTTTTAGATTATCATGTGTTTATATATGTAACTGATGAGCATGTTATTTTCTCAGATTGGCTGCAATTTAGTGCACAGATTTTTGCGAGCGCCCAGAATGACGTCATTTAGTGCCCAGATTAGTTGTGAGTGACTAGAATGATGCGATTTAACCAGATTGGTTCAGATTTACTGCACAGATTTACTGCTCTCTCACCCCTGTAACTGATAGGAGGGATGTTGACTTCCCTATTGTTCTGCCTCAATGAAGTCATTTTGTAACATTCCCTTCGGCTGCAACTTTGTTATCATGATAATGACTTCAGACTGAGTGGATCATGAACTTTTGATCCCATCACTTCATTGAGCATATTGATTAACAATGGTTTAAAATTTTATCTGGCATATATATATGTATTAAGCTAACTACTGCAGGACATCACTTATAAGCCAATTAACACAGCAGTTAATTTGTGGCGAAATCTGTAATCATGAATCAATGTATGTAATGTATGTGTGTTCAAGGTGTAGCTTTAGGTGGGGGTTGGTTAGTGTTTAAGGATGTGTGATGTGTGTATTACCCGCTTTATTAATAAAGCTGTTCCCCAAGAAGTAACACCTGCGTTTGTGTCATCTAAGTATGTAGATACACTTAAGTGTGTAGATACACTTAAGTGTGTAGATACACTTAAGTGTGTAGATACACTTAAGTGTGTAGATACACTTAAGTGTGTAGATACACTTAAGTGTGTAGATACACTTTTGACACAGCGCTAGGTTGAATTCCCTTGGCACGTTTAATGATATATGCAAAACATGAGATTTTAAATCCATTCTACTGATTTTGGATACTGAGTATATTTTTGTCACGCTTTAGGTACTTGGTCCTAAAGATCAGGTGTGGGAGAACTCTGAACCAATCTGGTCGGTAATCGAAACATATCTGGGTGGTATGACGTCATATGCAGATTTACTGCACAAATTGGTTCAGAGCTCTCCCACCCCTGAATATAAAAATAGACATCGATGGGAGACACATCTTTAACAGCTCATAGCCCCAATGTGGCATGTGACAGAAGCCGATTGTTCAAGTTATCACAAGGTTGAATGTCTGTACACGTCATTCATTTATATTATATGTATTTGATTATGTTTAAATTTGAATAAAATCAGTTGTTTCCAAAACATGCCTCAAAAATGTCACAATTAACTGACGTATTTAACATATATACAGATTTATCAAGCATAATTATAGATATATCAAGCAAGAGTAGAAACGTACAGATTGATACTAAATTTAGAAGGGACTGTACTTTTCCATCCTGTATATCTGAATATCTATATAATATGCTTGAGCAATGCCAGATATCACATTGGGAGAGATGTTGTCATCTTTGGTTCACCTGATGCGGAATCCTGATCTCTCGGCTAAGACACATGACGCATGTCGCACACGGGGTTCTTTTCTTTTTTCTTAGAAATTCAGAAAAGAACCTAAAAAACTACAAATAGTCTTTACCTGTTTTTTTTTTGTTTATTCACAAAAATTGACTAATGTCTGAATAAGTAGAACATCCTTTCGAACTTGCTTCAAATCTCTCATCTGAGGATGTTAAAGCTTGCACTAGTTCATAAACAATCATTATTTTGCAGTGGTAAGACATGTGAATTAATGTTAAAAAAAGTGATAGCGAACGCGAATTGATGATTAATAGTAAAACAAGTGCCCTTGGTTGGGAAGGGATGCTATCTCTCACTTGTTGCAGCTATCTCTCACTTGCTGTAGCTATCTCTCACTTGTTGCAGCTATCTCTCACTTGTTGCAGCTATCTCTCACTTGCTGTAGCTATCTCTCACTTGTGGTAGCTATCTCTCATTTGTTGTAGCTATCTCTCACTTGATGTAGCTATCTCTCATTTGTTGTAGCTATCTCTCACTTATTGTAGCTATCTCTCACTTGTTGTATCTATCTCTCACTTGTTGTATCTATCTCTCACTGTTGCAGCTATATCTCACTGTTGCAGCTTTATCTCACTGTTGCAGCTTTATCTCACTGTTGCAGCTATCTCTCACGATTGCAGCTGTCTCTCACTATTGCAGCTATCTCTCACTGTTGCAACTATATATCCCTGTTGCAGCTATATCTCCCTGTTGCAGCTATATCTCACTGTTGCAACTGTATCTCACTATTGCAGCTATATCTCACTATTGCTGCTATATCTCACTATTGCTGCTATATATCACTATTGCAGCTATATCTCACTGTTGCAGCTATCTATTGTTATTGCAGCTATCTATTGCTATTGCAGCTTTCTCTCACTATTGCAGCTGTATCTCCCTATTGCAACTATCTCTTGCTGTTGCAGCTATCTCTTACAATTGCAGCTGTCTCTCACTATTGCAGCTATCTCTCACTGTTGCAACTATATCTCACTGTTGCAGCTATATCTCACTGTTACAACTGTATCTCACTATTGCAGCTATATGTAACTATTGCAGCTATATCTCACTGTTGCAGCTATATATTGCTATTGCAGCTATCTATTGCTATTGCAGCTATCTTTCACTATTACAGCTATCTCTCACTATTGCAGTTATATCTCACTATTGCAGCTGTATCTCACTATTGCAGCTATCTCTTGATATTGCAACTATCTCCCACTATTGCAGCTAAATCTCACTATTGCAGCTATCTCACTATTACAGCTATCTCTTGCTATTGCAGCTGTATAATCCTGGTAAAGAGAATGGAAATATTTCCATTCATGACCTTGAGGAATCTTTTTCCTTGATGAAAACTTGTGTAAAGTTAAATAGTGTTGGCTTTCTACATATTAATTATGTCAAATCGTGTTGGCTTTCTACATATTTATTATCTCAAATCGTATTGGCATATTTATTATGTCAAATCTTTCTACATATTTACGTTTTGAGCTCCAAATACATGCAGAGAGTTTCACAGCTAAACTTACATCCCGCCTATGTCTAAAATGTCAACAGCATCGGAAACCCACATAAAATACTCATAAAATTAACATCGGAGGATGGTTGTATGTCTCAGGCGATCAAATATACCGCTCTCTATACATCTGGTGCCATACATAAATTATAGATATAGAGGATACAATGTGGATGATACAATATCAAGATTTCCAGGAAGTCGATATGAGTCAAACGTGTAACACATATAGTATTCCAATATAAATATTTTTCAATGTTGTCACACTATGTCTCCGCTCCTTCAAGCTCAACAGCTTTCTAACTTTTGCAAGTAACTTATTCACATATATTGTTTATGATTGATGATATTGTTTATGATTGATGATATTGTTTATGATTAATGATATTGTTTATGATTCACATATGTTGCTTATGATTCACATATATTGCTTATGAGTCACATATATTCTTTATGATTCACATATATTCTTTATGATTCACATATATTGTTTATGATTCACATATATTGCTTATGATTCACATATATTGTCTGTGATTCACATATATTGTCTATGATTCACATATATTGTCTATGATTCACATATATTGTTTATGATTCACATATATTGTTTATGATTCACATATGTTGCTTATGATTCACATATATTGCTTATGAGTCACATATATTCTTTATGATTCACATATATTACTTATGATTCACATATATTGCTTATGATTCACATATATTGCTTATGATTCACATATATTGTCTGTGATTCACATATATTGTCTATGATTCACATATATTGTCTATGATTCACATATATTGTTTATGATTCACATATATTGTTTATGATTCACATATATTGTTTATGATTTATAATATTGTTTATGATTTGTAATATTGTTTATGATTATGATATTGTTTATGATTCACATATATTGTTTGTGATTCACATATATTGTTTGTGATTCACATATATTGTTTATGATTGTGAGTGCTAAGCTTTCAGTGTTTTTTTTTCTTATTTTTTTAGGGGGGTTACGTTAATTTCTTATAGTTTGCTTAAAATCTTTATTTTCAATTTTCATTATTGATATCTGTAAAATTAAAAAATATATATTACTGATATCCGTAAAAGGCATATAATTCAACTTGTATGTACTACGTCCAATTGGCCATAAAAATCCAAAATCTTTTTTTATAGCTGTCACTAATAATGGGAAAAATCAATATTTTACAATAAATTTAGTGAATAACATAATTCAGTTAAAATGCATCCCATGTAACAATAAGGAAAAGAAATATAACTTTATACTTAAGTTTACATTGTTTATCAATAACAAGCATGTTTTACATGAAATTAGTACGTCTTCTATTTATAGATTGCTTGATTACACAACAGCGGCGCTATGTAGTGGCATAATCTTACTGCAATATTCCACATATCTAATGCATTTATTTAATTTTGGCCAGTTTAATTTCTTAGTTATTCTGCTAAAAATGAAGGTGAATATGTATTCTATCATATAATGGAAAAAATATGGATGTCATCACATTATGTTCTTCTGAAAAATTAATTATTTGAAATAGAATATGCACAAATATGGGCGAAATTATGGAAAAGTGACATTTTTTGTCCATTAATGAGGCTGAAAGATGTAATTACAACAAATGCCATATAAATGATATTATTTGAATCTGGGAAACTTCTTTCATGCCTTTATTCACTTATTTTGACCATGCTTTTATAATGATTGACGATAGCCCTTTTCATTAATTAGCTTCCCCTTATTCACAAACTTGCCTGTAAGTCGTAGTCTTTCACTCATTTTAATGTCTCAGAATGAGCAAAGCTGATTTGATTTTTGGTGGGAAAAGTTTTACAAGTGGAAGTACATTTATTTAAGATTTCATTTACTAGACAGCTCCAATTTACCATTTCTTTCCACCAGGTGGAGGTGGTGCTACTGTGGCTCCATCTTCAACCAGGGTATCCAACATCCTTAAATAGTCACAAAAAAATCAATTGTTGGCTTGATAACAGGGACGAGACATTTCCCAGAATGACATTATCTTTCTTTGTTAGAATAAGGCTAACAAGGGAAGACTGAAGTGTGGTCAAGGTGAAGCAAGGACAGGAATAGAAAGGGGAAGCTCAGGCTTTGTGCATGTGTGTGATTAGCTCAACATGTTATATTTCATCCTACTGATGATAACACTTTGAGATAATTACAAATAAAGGTGTTATGTATGGTTTGTAACCGTACTAGCTTATGGGGGATGTCTCCGTCGTTGGGGAACGTGGACAGGGATCAGGCATATGACACTCGCTGGCTGTGAACAGGGCCTTAACCCAGCTACCCTATTTACCTATATGAGTTGGGAGATAATAAGGACTGCAGACACAGGGTATACAATGCACAAGGATCTCCTTTATTCAGTGCTGTATACACTAGTCTGGCTAGGTCGGCATGACAAAGAGCGAGGCATATGGAATACCTTAATGCATGATACTGACAAAGTCCTGAGAAGGCATAAAACACCTGAGAAGGCATAAAACACCCAAGTCTATATAGTGTGGATTCTGCTCCCTGAGTAGCAATTTCGGGGCCTTTTTAAGGAAAACTGAGCATCTGTGTGAGGGCTGCCTGTGTAGCATCTTCTCCGGCTTCGGGGCTGCGCATGTCCTTCCTGCGTGGCTTGGAGGATCACGTCATCTCTGTTCGGGGCGTAATGAGTAATGCGTCTCCTCGGCCTGCACTTGTTGGCCTCACGTAGCACACAGTAACCTATATGGTTTCTTGCCAAAGTCCAGAAAAAGACTGAAAACGCCGAGACCTATATTAACGATGTCCTGAGTCAGTGAGGTTACAAAAATACGATATGGAGACCAGGAAAATTTTAATTCGAAGCCTTCTGCCCAAATTGAAGGCTTTTGTGGTTGGCAAATCACCAAAATTGCTTGAAGACAACATTCGGCAGAACAAGCTGTCTGGTGATTCGTACATGACCTTAAATGGTCTGGAGACGCCTGACATGACCTCCCAGTTATTGTGTTACCCACTAATGGAGAGTATCCGTCGTTGGGGGACGTGGACGGGGGATCAATACTCTACCAATTAGATTGATACTCTAACCTGTCCTACTCTATCGTACTGTACTGTACTTGTTAACCATAGCTCGCTGACTCGCTGGCTGTGAGTTTGGGGCACGGATCCTAGCTATCATGTCATACCCCCATATAAATGACGGGAAGTAAGGACTGCAGACACAGGATATACACAGTGTAATAGTTACCTTTATTCAGTGCTGTGATCCCTGCTTGTCTGGCTAGGCCGGCATGGCAATGAGCGAGGCATATGAATTACCAACTTTGCATGATACTTATGAAACCCTGACTATATGCTAAACACCCAAGTCTATGTGGTCATGATACTGAGAGTCATGGATCTTCCGTGGCAAGTGGTCGTTGATCTCCTTTTTGGCTCCTAGACTGCGGTCTGACTCTGTGCTCTGTGTGACTGCCCCGGATTCACGGTTGCGCATCTCTTTTAAGGGGCCACTCCGCGTCATCTGTGGGGGGTTGCATACGTGGCTTCCTCACGCATCATCAGATGGACTCGTCCTGCCTGCGTATCTAACTTCGGCTCGTCCGTCTTACAAGTGACTTTCACGGAGTGGTGGTTATGGTGACTCATCAACCATCAGTATCGTGCGTTATTGTCTATGAATGTTTATGTATTTCTGAGAGTCTCTGGGTGTGTATTCTATATCCTACACTCAGCCCTCCGACTAAACACGTCCTCGTGTTTGAGACGGGAGTACCAACTTATAATCAAAAACAAAATCTCATATAGAGAACACTTACTCAAGAACTAATTAAATTGCCAATCGCTCATGCCAAAGCCCAACCTAGACCAGACGTACAAACTATATAAGATACATCAATAACCCATCGTAATGAACGTAGTGTACATCGAGATAAAAATACTACGCCCAAGTACATGAGGTTTAAGCACAAAATTAAGGATACACAGTGGTATTATAGAACACGGTACAGACAACATCAAGATTACAACATCAAGAATAAAAAACCCATTAACCAAAATATAAAGAACATTAAAGGTACAACATATACGAAGAGCAATTAAACACCATACAGGTTTTAAAATTAAAACGAAATGTATGTTTAGGCGCGATTACAAGTGATCGACAAAGTTATGTAATAATTAAATAAACTGCACATGAGGTCACATACGTAAGGTAAATGATAAGGAAAACTGTTATACACGACGTGTACAATACATAGATATAGGTGTTTTAAGTAAAAAAAATACAAACTCAGAAGTTATACAATCAAAAATATCATATCAACACGTAACTACGAAATATTAAGAGTAGGCTGGCACACAAAGAAACCACTTGCTCTGGATGCAGCAGAGAAAACATTTTAAGAGTAGGCTGGCACACGAAGAATCCACTTACTCCGGATGCAGCAGAAAAAACAAGCATCCAAGTACAGGATGGACTGATGTACCATCATAGCCACATGGCTTGGCGTAAGAGTTAACAGTTGTCCGATCAGTACAGAAAGGACGATAAGACAATTTACAGGGAGAGATAAGAGCTGAATTTATGGCGTGGATATGGGTAGGTTATATACAAAAAAAAAAAAAAAGGGGCCAGCTTGGGGCTTTCACAGCGAAAGGTCAAGCCACGCCAGTCAGGACAAGGAGGGAGCAGGAGTGCGGGGATATGAGCCGCAAGCCGCCACTCTCTGTCACATCTACACGGATAACCACTCAGGCTGAACGCCATATGCTAATTAGGGGTTAAAAATCGGATATCAAAACTATGTACTTAGAAAACGAGGAGCTGCCCATGGCGAATGAATATTATGTCTTATCCCTGGACGAATTTCCAAAGTAACAAGAATTACAAAAGCAGCAAGATATTGAAAAATACATAAAATAATGTTACAATGGGCAGTAACCAAGCATGTAGCATGCAAGGCTTGTCTCCAGGTGTTCGAAGCGTAAGGTGAAATCCGATGATCATCCACAGTCTAAAACAGAGTAGACACTGAGGTATTATATAGAATGTGCTGTTACTTCTCCTTTTTTTTAAAAAAAAATCCTGGGTTAGAACAATACATTATACGAGACAAGCAATGAGGAAAAAAGAAAATATCAAACCCAAAAATATACATAAAAATATAAAAATACAATTCTGGTAGAAGGCAACTGGCAGGTAATAGACGACCCAAAACAGTGTACAGTAAGCATTATAAAACAAAATACAAACACAGGATAATAAGTAAAAAAAGAAGGTATTGAACACAGTACAAGACAAAGATTGTACATTATAGGTAAAGGACAACATCGCCCAAAAATTAGATGAATTAATCATTAAGTGAAATAGTTATAGTGTTGGACAGTCACTAGGTGGAACAATTCATAGATTATAAATCAATAGGAATGATGAAAATAATTTTACATATATATATCAAACAGTTAACACGCACTCACCTGAGACGAAGGGCAGAGAGCATCAACCAGCTAATTTTATATTCATAGTGATTCGGGTGAGAAAGAGAGGGAAGAAAGAGAGAAAAAAAACTGATGGATTCAAAATCCCTTCTCGCAGTGCTGAAGGAACCTTGAAGCAAATATTGTTTTTTTCTAAAAAAAACAGTAAGTTCCCGTATTTCAAGGTAATATTAAAATTTTACCAAGTTAATTGGCTGTCTGGTCCTCGTCCAGGGCACCGATATCAGGACTGGGCTCAACCAGGAGCGAAGAAAAAGAAACAAAATATTACATAATCTTGGAGACTGGTATAAAGGCGAATTTGGGTTTAAGATCTCGTTCCAGCAAATATCGTAAGAGAAACACAATGGAGTGGAGAAGATTTCTCACTAAGGCTTTTAGACCTTCTAATGGCAAACGTAAGGTAATTACATAATACATATAAAGAGAACTTAAGTTTAACAAAATAAGGAATGGTATAATAATACAAAACAGTAAATTATTCTGACATGTCTAGTTATGGTGGGTTACATTTTGTTGAGGCTACAATGGGAGGAACCAGTGAACATACAAGATAAGCAAGTTTGAGGAAATCGACACCTCATATATGGGTGCAATTGATCCAAAGGCAGGAAAGAAGAAGAAGAAGAAGAAAAATAAGAAAAAACAGGAAAATGGTCCATTACAACAGGAAGAACGGACCTAGCGAAGAATCTCATATTTCTAATACTGATTAGACAGATTTTGGAAAATGTTACAGAGGGTAAATATCAAAGGTGCATGTCGATATTGGTAGATGGTTTAGGTGACCTTTAAGGGTTGTGCCAATTTTATGGGTGGTAACACGCAGCGTAGTGTGAGAAGGAAGAAAAAGAGTGTTAGGCCGCGCAGTGGAGTTACGCCGCAACGACATATTTGGGGACCCGCCAAAATTTAATTATGCAAGAAATGCAAAAAAAATCAGGTGATCGCCAGATCATAACCGACACAAGTGACGCAACAATGCTACATTCTACAGAACATGGACAAAAATTAAATCAGGTACAAGGATGATAAAGGTTTACAACCACGGAGCCAAAGTGGATAGGGGAAAGATTAGAACAATACAAATGGATTAGTAGAACAAGGTCACGAACGAGGTCAGCGGAACTTTGGCACAAATACAGCGTGGGGAATTCCCTTTAGGCTACAAGGACAGTAGCGGAAGACACAAGAAGGAGGCGAAGAGAAAGCAGCCATGTGAAACCTGATCAGAACCAGGTAATGTGAAGATTGGTTTTTATTGGTTATTTTTCTGAAAGCGAGCAAAAACAATCTTACTAAACGCAACGTTCTATCATCAGTTCAGGCAAAAATGTTAAAGTCACTGTCCGTAGTGTACGTGCAGTTTAGCACAGCACAGTAACCAGTTATTTCACATTATCATGTTGTCAACCAAAGCAGCGTCACATATCTCAGGGCAGGGGAGTGAAGATTTCAAACCACATGCTCAGTCGGTGCACATCAGTAGAAAGAGGTTTCGAAAATGATTACAGATGACATGTCGTACATGGTTGATCCTAGAAAATAATTAAAACTCCTCAGACCGAGCACAGAGCTTCGGTACTTTTGGACGCAGGCGGCAATAGCCAGTATATGTGCATTGATTCGAAGCTATATGGCTAGATTGACAAAACTGAAGGGCATACCCTATACAGCACGCCTGACTGACAGGAGGTTCTAGGAAAGCATGAATGACTGAGAAGGACAGACAAGTTGAACGGGCGAGCAAGACACGTAAAACGTGAACCAGCACTCTGAGGACTGGTAATTGCACTCTCCAATCGAAACCAGCTGTTTCGTAGCTTGTAATTTTTCGAATTCAAATATAAATACAATCTCGTAAGAATCAAGCATGTATGGCGAAAAAAAAAAAAAGATATACTCTATTCGAAGTAGTTGAGAGCATATTCAATCGAGAAGACAGGGTAGTGTAGAAATCGACAATATATCGGAACGTTAATTAATACAGCATTACATCGAATGGGAGAAGTATAATCATGGAAAAAGGGTGTGATAAATGTGAATTAAACTAGTCAGACATGTGCATAATTTATCAATTTACATATACATTTAATATTCTCGGTGAAAATTTCCTCGTGCTTTCCACTTTGTATATTGTAGTGTACGGAGAAGAAAGGACAGAAGAGAGAGAGAGAAGAAGAGGAATGTAGAGAGAGAACAGAGGTTTTCATCAGATATCGAGATACTCAACTATACCCTTGTAGGTTTAACATGATCCAACACAGTAGGTATGAACTAGAATAACACATGAGTCAGCAATATTATTCTGATATATATAAAAAATAAGAATGTTCTCTTATCTATCTAGCTTCACATTGCTTTAAGTATTTAGCGATATAATTATTACAATCATGTGTGGTGAAAATAAATAGATCATCTTACATTGTAATGCATATGTTCATAGAGTCCTCATATAGTGAGCAAATAACTAACCAGGTGGCGCCAGGGGAAATCCACGCAGGCATGTCTCTCATATAAAACCTTACACGCGGACGTCAATGCCTGGGTTATACAAGCAGTACAGAAGCGCCCCATGCGGAATGTAGTGTCTAACATTGAAAGATGTTATGCATATTCATCAGCCCATGGTGCTTGTAGTAAAATAATACAACATTAAAGCTATTATAGTAAAGCACAACATTTAGGATATAAAGAAAATACAACTTTTGGAGTATTAAAGTATGACATTTAAGATATTAAACATACAACACTTAAAATTATAAAAGCACAACATTTAAGATATTAAAATACAACACTTAAAATTATAAAAGCACAACATTTAAGATATTAAAATACAACACTTAAGATTATAAAAGCACAACTTTTAAGATATTAAAATACAACACTTAGAGGAACAGGTATTTTTTGTATAGTTGTTAGGTTGTTCTAATGACTTGAACCAAGCATTATGTGAATAGTCATTATAGTTGCCTTAAAGGGTAAAATTGTTTCTAAAGGAATCATGACTTTGAACCCATATCATGGAGTTTAGCAATTTATGAACCCATTTTTATCATATGACTGTCCTAGTTATGGTTACAATACTTTGTGTATGGGTACCACCCACAACATTATTAGAGGCATTCTACAGCCAAACTACATACCTGAGGAGTTATACATCAATAATAATAACTACAAAATATTACTATAATGTTACTTCAAGCCCATAATGTGAGTTAGATTGGTTAAATTAAGCATAAAATGAGTTAAGTATTTGTGTCTGTATATGCAGTACAGATTGGCGGGGTGATATCCTAATATAATATTGTTTGATATGGAATTCAGGGTTGATAATTTAAGCGATGTTGTTTTACTAATTTCAGGTAGAGACTCTGTATAAGTCTTTGTGTGAGGTGAAGTTACAAAAATGGAAACAGCAGAGATAATGGCCTGTGGATCATGACAGCGATGGATAGCTTGTGATGCAGCGAGGAGGCAGGATAAGGGTGAGCAATTGACTTATAGGTGAAGGAATATTGGGCACAGACAAGGCAAGTTTAAAGTAGGTATTTTGTTTAAGATTCAAAAAGAGGATAAGTTTATGGGCAAGTTAGGAACATGATGAAAGGTATATGGAAAGTGTCAGGCAAGTATCATTTCTCTGATAATGGATTTTCATTTGTCATGAGGGAAACTACTGGTAGTTTACCTCATTCATCTGCTACTCATTGAAGGAAATATTGAAATTGTCATTGGATATGCAGGGGTGCAGTTGTAGTGATTGGATCGTCCATTATACATGGATGTGACACTGAGATGGCACCATGGAGAACAAGGGAGAAGCATGGAAAACAACAGTAACGTGGAGCACTGCAAAGAGGGCCTCCTAGGCTCCCATCCCAGGCGATGCACGACAACTTGATACGTGCAGGTTTGGTGTGGGGGCTCTAGGGGGAACTCATAGGGCAGCTAACAGCTAGGGGCTATCTGATGAGACCCCACATAGTTTCTTGTGCTCTGTCGAGGGAGTGCGTGCAACGTAGGCTGCAATCTCACTGCACCACAGCCACGACAGTGTAGATGAAGCATAACAGCACATTTGTTGGAATTTGTGGAGTTGGTCAACAGACTCAAAAAAAATATGCAAGAAGAAACCCAAAGATATGGAATGGGGCAAGAGACTGAAAAGCAATATGCAGGAAGAAACCCAAAGATATGGACTTGGTTGGGAGGCTTCAAACCCGTTTTGGGCAAGGCAGTCGAGGAGCCTGCCTACTTGGTTGCAGCAGCAGGAAAAGGAAACATCTTACTAATTGTTAGGAGGAGGGATGGGAGGAGATTCAAACCAAAGTCAAAAATGAAGAAGTGGACTGGCATGGCATAGGAATAAACTAGGGGTAGTGATATATGTATAAAATCAAAGATAACCCAGAAGGGATAATTGCAACCAATTTGAATACCTGTGGGATCAATCCTATAAGTTGCTTGAAATGACTGATGAATGGACTGTTACCTGGTCCGCCAGTCAGCGCCTGGGTGCTAAAAAACACCATCCACAGCGTAGCTGACGAGAACAGGGGCCCATACAGTGACTAGATCCAGGGGCTGTACACAGTGCAGTAGAAGATTTGTTGCCCTCTAGTGATGATGAAAGATTGTAACATGTCAATACACATTCATGTGGGTATGCCTTAAACAAAATGCTTCTTTTATAAATAAAGAGAGAGTTAATTAAAGACATGGCCTTGTCACTTGACAAATTATATAAGTAATGGCCATGGATGCTGGGGCTTGTTAAAATAGCCAATATCCAGTAATAAAATTAGAGGGAGGAGAAAGAAGAAACCACCTAGTCGTGGCAGGCTAGGAAAGAGGAGAAAGATGAAGAAGATGATAGAGGAGAACAGCGCCTGAACGAAACAATATAGCAGTTGTCATAGCATGACAGTAATGGCGCTGAATTAAACAGAAAAGGGAGAGGAGAAACAATGTAAGAGAGTCACATGGTCGAGGACACACCTGTCAGTGTACGTGATGATAGTGACTTCCTCATCCAAAGCGATTGAGTCCGAAAAGGAAACTGACTGTAATCGATCAAGGTCAAAGATGAGGAAAAAGAGAAGGAAAAGTTTGAAACAGGAAAGGCAACATGAGACCAACACAATTGCGTCCGAAAAGGAAATTGACTGCAATCAATCAAGATCAAAGATGAGGAAAAAGAGGAGGAAAATTTTGAAACGGAAAGGCAACGCGAGACCAACATAATTGTGTCCGAAAAGGAAACTGACTGCAATAACAAGGTTAAATCGCACTAATGGTCAGTGCCTCCGTTCAGTGGAGTGAGGTTGCTTGTAATCAAAGCTCAAGCACCGTACACCACTGATAGGAAGACTGGGCAATAAAAGGATGAACAATGTAAAACATGAAGACCATTGGCAAGGGACAATGACGAAAATTTTGTATATGTACAAAAAAAAAATCCAACTTGCAGATGGGATCTTTCAGTTGCCCTGAGACTGGCACAGAACAACCCCCTAATAGTTAGCCTCTTACAACATGCAGGGGATGCAGTGGGTATATTCTAATTCCCCAACCCACAGGGGTAATCTTGATCTATGGGTAAGTGTACGTGGTGACCTTTTTTGCATAGGGAGACCCCACATGGTAATTCCACAAAAGTGCTGCAACAAGAAACTAAACAAAAAGAAGGTGACAAATTAATGTTTGGAGCACAATGTAAAAGAATGGGAGCGAGCTGTCATCACTGCCATCAATCTGTAAGACGGTTCAAAGTTGGTCAGAGTTGAAGGGGTGAGAAGGGGTCCCGGACAAAAATAAATACAACAAACTCCTCCATGAGAACGAGGGAAAGAGACGTCCAAAAAATATCAACCGGAACAATCAAAAGAAACGTGGGGATACGAAAGTGAAGGCTGACATGGTACATGAAAGAAATATTCATGGGTCAAAGAAAAGGGTAAAAAAAATGCAGGTTGATAAACCAGAAAAAAAATAATCATCTGACGACTTTTGGGACAGCCCTCGAGCAGACGAGCTGACAGAAATCCCAAAATGATGCAACGTTTAAGCGTGAGACATGGACCATATTTGGATGTCAGGGGGTGTAGGGCAGGGGGATTTGTCATGACGTAAAAGCAATAAATAGAGGTATAAGGCGGAGCAGAAGAAAATAAGAGAAATAAAGTGGTGGTGTAAAACAAATATCACCACATACTTGCAAGGAAGGACAATCGGGCCAAGATCTGGAGCGCCGTCAAGCGGCGAGGACACACGCACCGCGCAGGTGCAAAGTCAGTCATGGACATCTCAGCTTTGATGACGGTGATAGAGGAGAGAGCCCGCGGCCTCCTCCTTCGATTTATCGATGGAGGGTGGTCGTGGGCTGAATTTGCCCACCTGATTGTGGACGTCGCCGTTGCCGGCTACAGGGTAAGTACAATTTTCATCCCGCAAATTGTTTGTCAGGAAGAAATAGCGATATCAAAGTGGGGCGTGTATGAAGGCTGATGGAGAAAGATGGCGCCGGCATTAGATCACCGGCATGGATCAGCAAGAAGAACAGGGATGTGAGAGGGTGACCACTGGTCAAATATCCTAACAAAACACGTAGATAGAGAGGGAAACATGTCAAGCATTGAACTGTGACACAGGCAAAGTCGGAAGTGATCAGGTTTAGTCATAAAATGTAGTCATCGTGGGTAGGATCCAGCACCGGAGGGATCAATTTGAAACTGCCGGGTGGAAAGTTTCTCTCGACGAAGTGGAAAGCGGGGCTCAGCTCCCAGACAGCACTGTCTAGCCAACGAGACGCACAGACAGATTCGTACAGGGCTTAAAAGTGTGCATCCACGATGGCGTGGAAAAATGGTTGTGAACAAGGTGACTAGGTAATACACATGAGGGGTGATCGGGAAAAGGGCAAAATGGGAAACAAAGAGAGAAGCGAAATGATCACAGAGAAACATCAAATTCAGGTCAACATCGACCTGCGTAGCGGTGAGGATGAGGGGGGGGTGTTATGTAAAAGGGGGGACGAAACAGGGAAAGGCAGGGGATGGACTAAAATTAATGTCAGAGTGACCCAACGGTAAGTGAAACAAAATGCGTGGATGTTGCATGTGACATCGCACAGAGGTAGTTACACGAACAGTAATATGAACATATCTTTTCAGATCTACCAAGAGCGGCAACGGCAGCTCAGGGAGCGGCGGCAGGAGGAGGGGTTGAGGGCGGTGTAGGGACCAGGGGGGGAGGTTGTGTAGATGCGAGGGTAGGGATAGGTAAATAAGTGGGAAGGGTTGTTAAAGGTTTTAGTTTTTTTTCATATTCGGATTTTTACTAATTTTTATTGGGGGTTTTGAAATTCTCCTTGTGAGCGGGGTGGGCAGCACTGTGATTAGTGCTGAGATAAGCACAGTGATTGGTGCTTCAATCAACCTATTGTTTTAATCCAGATTGTTTGTGATCAAGTAAAGTAGGCAGTTATTTATTGTGTGTGTTGGTTTTAAAGTAGGGACTATTAAATGATTTTGTCTGATGATTCGCTCACGTCGCTCACAAGGAATGCCATGACTATATTTTTTTTGTATGTAAAGGGTAGTCTGAAATGGGGATTCCAAATTCTAGTCCAAAATTATATCAAAATTTGAAGAAATTTAATATTCAAAAAGGGGTCAGTGTTTTTATCACGATTTTCGGAACTTCGGCGTCATATACTTTCAGAACTTGTCACCCCGTCCTTTCTGAATAGGGCGGTCGGCTGCTTGAAAGGTACTTCAACCTTTCAAACAGGAATTACATGGTATTAGTGTACAGGTATGATTAGATAGACAGGAGTTTGTGGGAAGGGCCTCCGAGAAGACCGCCTTCCGAAGCAGTCTACTAGTGCAACGCACCAGCCGGCGAAAGGGCCGAGAGACTGTAATTAGCCTGCGTGGCACAGGTGGGGAGGCACCGCTGGTAGCAATGACTGTGAGCAGGCGCCATATAATGAAGCTACCGGACCGTCACAGGTGACTGCACCGCTGGGTGTAAATGCATGCATTCGCATACACCAACGAACAGAATAGCAGACAGTGTGGACCGGGAGGCTAAATGACAACGCCTTGATGGTCAAAACACAACACGTTCAGATAAGAGAACATGCAAGCATGTGCCGCGAAGCAATGAACACAGGACAATGCGAGTGCAGCATCGTCAAGGTCGAGTGACGGTCGACAGCCGCTGAGATTAAGAGTACCTGACCAAATATAAACGGGCGCAGTGTGAAACTGCTGTGCTAGCAAAAACACCCGAAGTACGTGGTGTAAAATGCTGTGATATTTAAAGGACACCTGTGATAGCTGGTGACAGCAATGTGCCATAAAACAACCAGGGACTGGTGCTGAAGCAATCTGTGATACAGTCGGGACTCGTGAAATAGGGAGATGGGGCGACAATGGGGTGAGAAGCTGGACTCTTACAGTATGGACTATGGTGAAAATGTGTGATTATGGAAGGACCGTAAAACAATTAACAAACAAGACTTAACATGAGGACAATGTAAAGTGACTGTGATATTTTAACAAAAGATGTTAAACGGGTGTGGGGTGAAGGGGACAGGGGTTAAACGGGTAAATTAAATGGCCAGATGCCAAAGGGTAGTGGGTAATGGGGCAAGGGGTGATGTAATCAAAGTGAATATCAAAGTGTGATAATGATGTAAGAAAAGTCGTGGAGTAATAAAATGAGATGTGTAAAGTATGTGAAAAAGAAAACTTTTGAAGTTGAATCATTAAAGGTGTCAAATGTTGTCGTGAAGATGAAGGGCAAGGAAGTTTGTTAAAAATCAGATGTAGGGGGTGATTTTGGTCTAAATGCACAATCAAAACATAAAGGTTTGCGGGTTCCATGAGATGGCCAAGAACGTATCGGAGGACTTAAACACAAGGGCCAGGAAGCTGGGAAATTGAAGGAAGTGGCGAAAGGGTCGGGAGAGGCGGGTGGGGGGACACAAAGGGCGTCCGTGGGAGAAGGAATGAGGACAGGGGTTTGATTAATGCAACCCGAAACGGAGTGTACAGCATTTCTGAGGAATAGGGCACAAGGGGTACTGAAGGGGGAAGGCGACAGACGGTCATGGCAGACAGCCTGGGGGAGGGGTCCTGTAGGGACAAAGGGCAAATAGAAAAACCCGTAGCCACCATATGAGGGGTCAGGGCGGGCAGTCCTAAAACGTGGTTTGGGGGAGAAGATCTTAGACAAGGGTGAATGGGGTAA
Organism: Amphiduros pacificus; assembly: GCA_949316495.1. NCBI lineage: Eukaryota > Metazoa > Annelida > Polychaeta > Phyllodocida > Hesionidae > Amphiduros > Amphiduros pacificus. Next base: position 6,336,651 of record OX439011.1, read on the forward strand.
TATATAATCTGAGAAGACAACCACCTGAGATTCAGTGACAGGTGGGAGCAGGTCGGACACGGGGCTACGGAATTTTAAGGGGGGGCCAATTAAGTCAAAGTAAAGCTCAGGGGGAGTTAGTAAGGGGATACTGTATATGTCAGGCAACGGGGCTAGCATACAACAGAAACAGTCCGATAATATTCTATGCACCATTATTGCAAGGTTAGGGAAGTATGCGAAATGGCATACTTCAGAGAGGGTCATAATAAATGACTTGTGGGTGCCACAGGGAATATCATAAAATCCCAACCCACAAGAAGTGTGTATCTCCATAACCACAAACCAAAAGGCACTGAAGCTATGGAGAAAAGGCACTCTCCTATCTGGGGCGCACTCTCTCGGAATATCTATGAACCGAGGGAGACACCTGGCGGTTCCTGCCAGTGCAACGTTTCCATCCCTATGGGAGATGATCGATTCTAGCGTCAAATAGCGTTCCATAGGGAGGTTTCCTATAGGGGTGCTACATACCTCAGTGAAGAAAATCTCGCGCCGTGAGGCATAGCGAGATGTGAATTCATCAGGGTCCTCGAGGTAAACCATCTGGAAGTAAAACATCAAAGACAACACGTGATAATATAAAGCATTAAACGGTAAAAAAAAATAAAATCTAGCCCAAAACGTTGTTTATGAATAATACATATGTCAGAGTTAGAAACAATAATTCTAGAGTGTTAAACGTTAGTGGTGTTAGACAATTGTAAAGAGGGGTGAGAGAAAAAATAAGCAAAAGACACCGCACCATAAAGATTATAAGCACCTGAATTAAAAGCTTTTAGTAGAGCGTTTCACTCCACAGAGGGAGGGCGAGTACCCACAGAGTCTGGGACACCAGGAGTGTGAACGGAAATAAATGACAGCCACGGGTCTAATGATGCTAAAGCCATGAAATACTTAGGAGAAAAAATGTCTCTGCCTTCCAGGCGAAAATATGAAAGGGCTCGACGCACAACGCGTTCGGCCATGGCCCATGTCATGGGATTGGACCCGAAAAATAGCTTCAAGAAGCGGAGTGCTAATTTCTCAAGGCATTTGGAGCTGCAAGGTTTGTCCAATTCAAAACAAACATAACAATTTGCGTTGTCATGATAAAGAACATAGTAGGCTAAAACGCCGGCTAGTGCCGCGTTAGTCCTGATTTTGATTAGGATTTGTGAGGTAAAATGGAGAGGCAAGGTTGGCGTGGCAGAATTCGTGACAAATGAAGCTAGCAGGTGTAATTCAAACATATCCATTTTGAATTTCTGTGACTCCATGGGTACCATCTGGTTATCGTTTGAGGAAGAACTTACCTGAGGCTGGGATGAGGGGTCAGCCATACTTACCGAAATTGAAAGTCCACAAAGGAAAGGGGGTGAATATATGCCTGAAAGGGAAACTGGTGAGTGAATATCGCACCCAGAAGCAGGCGCCACCTATCTTTCTATTAGTATGTCTTGTATATTGTCTTTTTGTTTCCTGGGAATATTTACAGCCGATCACCCAAGGTGACTGGTGTATCCCCGGGTGTGATCTCTGTATTAGTATGATCGCCCCACCGAACCTTCTTTGTGGGGGGTTCATGGAAAGTCAGGCAGGGTGATGATTTAGCGGGGGACAGTACACCCTTACGTATAGAGCGATTGTTGTCCTGGTGATCGTCATGCAATTGGTCAAATGTGGGGAAAACAGAGTTGAAATGCCTAATGCAACGTCTCTTATCTTGTTTACGGGGATCATCAGGTGATGATAGGGCTTTTCGGCTGAGGGGGGTAAGAACGTTGCCACAGGGGCGTAAGGGTAGGTCAGAGGGCAGTGCGTGGAGTATATAATAGCTGTCGCATCCAATAAGCAAATTGAGGGCGTGGGAGGAAGATATGACAGACTTAGTGAGCATCCTGAGGTGTAAGGGCACATTGATAACAGAGGGCATGTGAAACTTGAGCTCACGATGTGTGTCACGTAACATGGTCATATCCCAGTCAATTATGAGGTGGCAATTAAGGCATCCGCCTGAAAGTTCAGCGTGTGGCATTGCCTCACCAGGGGCAACTTTAATACAACCAGGGAACGTAAGGATTTCTGTAACAAAGAGAACTACCCTAGATGTGCCAGAGAAAAGTTCTAAGAAAATACTCGACTTAGGGCATTTCGTGTCTCGGTCAAACATGCGCATGACTGAGGACAAGTCGTGTCTACGGCGATAAATACAGTAGATCTTCTGGGAGACAAGGACCGTGGCAACAAAGGACAAGGCGGCAAGGCCAATGAGGTCAAATAGGTGTAGGGGGCGGGTATTGGGGAAAACGGGCTAGGCATCTGAAGCGGGCACCTGGCTGAGTTGGTATAATAAGACTATCTTTTGAAGATGTGCGTATTTGCCGTGTAGGACAAACAGGCAAATCGCGCATGCTATGGATAATCCAGTACCGATTGTATTTAGGAGGCTAAGCCAACCTGGGCTGTCTTGTGTAGTAAAACTACCTGGCAAGGTCCATGAGGGGTCAATGTACGGAACTTGTGAATCTTTCCATGCAGAAGCAGTGCGATTTAGGTCGGCAATGACCATACCCTGTCTGTCAACGAACTCATCTACGCCCAAAGTTAGCAAGTCTAAATCCGGTACCTCTAAACCAGGCGGCTCAGGGAACAAGGTGTCAGCTGTCATGCCATGCATGGCAGTGTCATTGTGAAACAGGGAAATAAACAATAAATTTGCAATGTAGGACTTAGCCACCCGAGTCATGACATTTTTATCACAATGGATCAGGCTCGGCGGTATATACACGCCCGAACTAGATCGCATACTACACCCGCAACCCAGAGTCAATGTGCAGAAAGTGCAGGGTTCAACTTCAGTGGGGGTGACATCTAACTGACACGTGACCAACCAAGGTTCACTATGGTCGATGACTAAGAAGGATGAGTTCTGCAAATCCCTGACAACTCGCAACGGTGATTTAAGCTCTATGAGGTCCACTTGGCAATATGACATAATGTCACGCACTTCGCCTTTATAAATGGACAAAGCACAAGACGGGATGTCAACCGGAAATTCCGGGAAGGTCCTGTAGCAATGGCGAACGCCTGTCCCAAAACATTCTGCTAAATCAGCCCTAGACAATTCTATATAGAATCTCTCGTCACGGGATATACCAATGAAATCGGAGAACCCCGAGAGACGAGTGAATTGATTTGGCTTCTTGCCTCCCGTCGGTATCGGGAAAGACGATACCTCATATATTGTGAAGGCATTATCTTTCACCACAAGTGGCAGGCTAACATCAATATACAAATGGGAGTCACTGTTGAGGGCCGTTACGCCTGGAATGGCGTAAATAGCACTTGGTTGGTCATACATCAACTTGAAGTTTGGGTACTGCACACGCAGTAATCTGGCAACCTGTCTCATGGATTTATGCAACACATCAGGGGGGACTAAAATGGGAGATAACTTGTTTTCAGCGATGGTTTCTAAAGCAAGAAGGGTTGCCCGGGCCTCAGATTCTAATAACGTTAAAGCCTGAATGTGACCAATTTCAGAAACACTGGCATATGTGAAATCAGATAAAGACCTCAAAAGGAGCCGTTGGGCATCGGTCTGGACCTGCACAACTTCGAGTCTGTGAACAAGTGACTCACTGTTGTGGAGAAGTCTGGCAATGTTCAAAGTATTATTTACCACCCCATCAGAAACAATGTCCAAGCGTTCGTTTGTAACTCTCACCAGCAAAGAGGTTTGGGCATGCAGGGCATTGAGATTAGTTTGCAAGCGTTTGGAATTACCTTCCACCACACTGACTCTCTTCATCAATTTATTTCGTTGTTTGTCAGTGACCAAACCAAAAGCAGAGCCGAGGAAGGAACCTACAAATGGTAGGAACGAACGTTTCTGTCGTCCGTTCTTGCGGGGTGGGGGCTGCGTGATCGGCCACAGTTTCTTGATAGATCGCCAATAGCGATGGATATGGTTAGTGAGGGAATCGTTAAGATTCCGATAAGCAGCAGTTAGGGAACCAAAGGTGGTACAAAACCCGTTGGCGATAGACACATCTCGCCTTCGTCGGGGGGAGAAAACCAACGGGATTTCTTCATCACACATGCTGAACGGAGGCGTAGAAGCCGGTAGCTCAAGATGTGGGACGGCAAACGTGACTTGCCATGTCGCTGCACTGTTTGCAACGTAACCCTGCTTGGTAAGGAGGGCACAGACATTTGGGCGGCCCAAAACACTGACAGCAGACACCGTGGGTGCAAGCACCAAAAGGACCCAAATTTCATACATGACCCTTTAGAAGCGAGCACTCTGGCCCAAACGAGTCAAGCAATGATAAGGGATAAGAGTGAATTCTTGGACGCGGACACTAGCGTTGCACTTGGGGCACGCCTGTACCACTGAGGCGAAGGCGGGTTGGTCGCGGGGGACGTAGAGAACGGGACACGTGGCACTGGGATCTGGCCGCTGTGGAGTGGGAGGCGGGGGTGGAATATGTGGTGGATGAAGGGCAGGTGGGAATTGTGGAGTAATGGGGAGGAGGTGAGGTCTGCCGTTTATTGAGGCAAAACGAGGGAGGGGTACAGAAGGATCGGGAGAGACAGAAGCTGGTGGCGTATGTAAAGGGACAGAGGGGATCGGAAATGACGGGTCTTCTGTATCAAAAACGTTAGCCCATAAAGTTTTATCACTGGGGAGTGCGTCCAAAATGTCGTTAACTTCCTCATCCAAAAGAAAGGCTAGTGGTGGAGCATCAGGAAGGGCGATAGGAGTGTCTGCAGGAGTCATGACAGGGACATAGTCGTCTCACCTGGAGGGTGAACGATTCAATGATTAGTTATGTTACTCAGGCATGTGGGGGTGAAAAAGAAGAATGAAAAACTGGTAGGGAAGCATGCCATCAAAGTCTGTGTAAATTGAATAGCACATGGTCAGGCAACGTAACCGAGGAGTAGAGATGAGATAATAACATGGTATAAGATACAAGAACACAGTCTACATCATAAGATAAGATCTAGCATCAAACAGCTAATAGCTGGGTGTCAACGTACAGTCTAATATCGGCAGTAAAAAGGCAGTCGTCACTTCAAATAGATTCGAACAACGAACGTATAATTGACATAAGATAAATTACAGGGTTGGCGTGAAACGGCACTTAAGACTCGCATCAAGCAGTCAACTTAATAATAATTAGCACAGTGTGCGTTAGAGCAATCAACAAACACAGCGTTATTAGCGGTGTGAGTTATATAAAAGTGAAGTCAAACATCCGGATCAGGCTAACCGTCGTAGTGTGTCGTCGAAAAAATGCTATCAAAACAGCAGTCGTAACCGTCACTCGTAAATACTCATGAGCCTTTAAAAATAAAATCGTCTATGTACCGGTACAGAAGGCAATCCATCCATCTTTCGTGGAGGAGTGCGCAAAAAAACATCGCAGCCTGTGTCCCGAGGCGCGGAATATACTTTAATCATTTCATCGCGTCTTACACCCGATCGCGCGGAATATACATAAGATACAGCCACCCAACGCCGTGGAATGCGCCGTCTTCACAACTCCATTACTGTTGTGGTACAGAGAGGGACAGTTTGAGTAATACAGCCAACCAACACCCTGTGGAATGCACTGTCTTCGTAAACCTAACGGTCCTTGTTTACGGTATAGAGAAGAAGCAGGAAACCAAAATACAACCATTGAACACCCCGTGTAATGCGTTGTCTACAAATACAAATACAAAATACAAATACAAAAATCTTTATTTATAGTCACAAAATTAAAACAATAACATTAGCTAAAAGCTATTATATGACTGTGATGAAATGAATATATATACAATATTTACAGGTTAGCAGGTTAAAATCATTTAGCACCATTCCATACAATTGCAAGGCTGCCAGTCCTTCATTCTCTCTTTAAAAACATTTAGCGATACACTTGATTTTGTATCAATGGGCAGCATGTTCCATAGTTTAGCACCTGAGTATGAGAATGTTTTCAGACCATTATGTATGGTGTTCCATTTGTTCTGGACCAGTTTCTTGTGATCTCTCATATCATATGGAACATTTTGCTCCTTGAATAGGTCACATAAATACACAGGTGAGATTTCATTTACACATTTGTAGACTTCAATTGCTAATGAACGTATTCGGGATATAATCAGTTTGCTTTCTCCACTTCGTTCCAATAGCTCCTCATATGTTGAATTGAAATCATTGAATACAAATCGTAATGCACGGCACTGAAGTCTTTCCATTTTCCTCACATTTCCTATACCACAGTTCATCCATACTACTGGACAATAGTTAAAGTTGGAGAGGATGAATGACTTGTACATTGTCATTTTGGTTTCTGTCGGTAACACATTACATAACCTCATCACAACATTTATCTGACGACTAGCTTTGGCACATATTACATCAATGTGTTTGTTGAATTTTAACATCATGTCAATATGGACACCAACTAGTTCAACACTGGATTCACATTTGATTGTTACGTCCTTAATAGTGAAACTCACATCCATGTTGTGGTTTCCAAACATGATGGCTTGATATTTTTCCAGGTTGGTTTTCATGTGATTTTCATCATACCAGTCTGCAACATTGTTGCCATCAGATTCTATTCCTTGTTTGAATCTGTTAAAATCATCATGCTCATGAGACAAGGAATTATCATCTGCATAATTCATCATGGCACATTCCTGGAGGCGATAATACATGTCATTAATGAAGATGTTAAAAAAGGCGGGTCCAAGGACTGAACCTTGAGGGACGCCTTTCAACAGCTGCATCCATTCTGACTGTGTGCTACCTATCTTGGTTCTTTGCCATCTGTCACTGAGGTAGCTGTGTGCAAGCTTTAAGCATTCTTTGTCACACCCATATGCATGTAATTTTGCCAGTAGAAGGCTGTGAGGGATGGCATCGAATGCCTTGCTGAGATCCATCATCAGGGCCCCAGTATATTTCTTTTTGTCCAGAGCTTGTTTCCATGTCTCTACTGCACTAAGCAGTAAGGTCTGGGTACTGTAGTTGTGTCTATATGCAGAAATGTGCGCTTCTAGTATGCCATCAAAGTACACCTGGTATTGCTTATTTATTAGTTTTTCCATTATTTTTGAGATGGATGGTAATATGCTTATGTTTCTATATTTTGTTTTATCCAGTCTGTTATCCTTTTTGAATATGGGTGACAATTCAGCTAATTTCAAGTCATGTGGAAATTTAGTAGACTTTATAATCATATTTGCCATGTTTGTTGTAGAGGGTGTCAGCTCTGTGGCTGCAATCGTCAGGACTTTGGGTTGAATATGGTCAAAGCCTGTTGCCTTTCTACAGTCTATGCCACTTAGAAGCTTGAGTACCTCTTTATCAGTCACTTGCTGCATGCACATTACTTTATTAAAATTCTTACTCTGTATGCTTTGAATGCTAGGATGGTCACTATACTTTTCAATTATCTCATCCAGAGTCATACTTGTCACATCCTCTGTGATTCCAATGTCATTGGCAAGAGTGACTGAGTATTCATTGAATATTTGACCCACTTCCTGCGGGTCAGTCACAATGTTTCCATCTTCACATAAAACAATGGTATTAGTATCCCTATTTTTAAAGCTTATTAATGGTCTCACTGTTCCCCAGAATGTTCTATCCTTCTTTCCTCCACACCGTTCATCTAAGTATACTTTCAAACTATTCCTTCTTAAATTTACAAATCTATTTCTCTTGATTCTGAAGTCTTCATGATTTGCATTACTGCGCCTGTTTAACCATGTATTATGAGCTTGTCTTTTCTTATACATAGCTGTACGCAACATTTTGTTCATAAATGGACATGGTTGGGTGGGCAGAATTCTCCTTTTTAAGGGTGCATGTTCATCTATAACACTGACCAGTAACTTTTGGTATGCCCAGTATGAATCATCAATATCATCGAAAATGTCACAAATTTGAAATGGTATCATGCTAATGTCTTCTTTAAACCTTTCATCATTAAATTTCTTGTATGAGCGATATTGCACCACTTTCTTCCTTCTTTTTGGCAGTGTTATTCTTGTTGCTGTGGCAACAAGGTGATGAAAGTCACTTAGGCCACAATTGAAGTTCAGGGTCGAGGAGAATCTCCTGTGCTGACTGACCATTATCACATCCAGTAAGCTGCCATTTTCACTTTTGAAGCATGTGGCATCCTTGATCATATTTTTCATATTATATGATGTCATGTAATTCATGAGCTCTATTGCCTTTGGGTCAGCTGGTTTTAGAAGGTTGCAGTTTATGTCACCCATGATGAGAATGGCATTGGACTCAATCAACATTTTATCTGTCATAATAGACAGACACTGGAAGAAGTTATGGATTGATGCTGATGGTAATCTGTACACTGAGAGGACAAACCATTTGTCCTTATTAACCCTCATTTCTATACACAAGCTCTGGATATTTTCATTGTTCTCTTCTAGCTCAGTGCGTCGACTATGGGGGATATCACTCCGAGTGAAGTTCATTAATCCTCCACTATTGGCTCTTGAATTCTCTCTTCGCATTGTGAAGTCTGATTTCATGAACTGATCATCAGGAAATGAATTATCAAGCTTTGTCTCTGCTATGGTGAAGCAGTCAAGAAGATTTTGTGAAAATACATCACCCATGCACATAAATTTGTTCCTGACACTGTTTATATTTAGATATCCAATGAGCAGGTTTTTGGCATTTTTACTTCTAAATTGCTTTAGTTCTCTCCAGGGATCATTCTCCTCATGGATGGGTTCATCATTTATAAGCGTCGAGTCTGTTTCTTCTGTTAGACATTCTGGTGCTGGTTCTTGTCTCACTGTGGAATGGTGCACTGTGGATTCAGTTATTTCTAAAACACTTTCTTGCACTATAATAAAATCACAAATATCTATCATCCATTTTTCATAACCTCTGAGAACATTTAGACTCTGAGAGTTCTTTGCACCTAAGTATTTCATGTCTTCTTCCATACATGAATATTCTGTGGTTTCTCTCCTGTATGATGAATAGTTACTGTTTTGTTGCTCAACCCATCTTTGGCAGTATGGGGAGCGGGAGGATGCGGCCATCATCCCTTGGCCGGCCTCCTAGTAGCCATGTTGATGATGCTTGGACTTGTGACCCCTGCGCCCACAAGTGTGACAGGTCACGCCGCCCTGGTGTCTACAAGCCTCGCTGTTGTGTCCTGGCTCATTGCACAGTACACAGCCATCATTGTGGTATGTGACATCATCATCCCAATTGGATGAGGCATGTTGTCGGGGCTGGCCGTAGTTCCTCCTCTGGGCACCTCCGCCATTGTTGCGGTGGCGTGGAGGGTGGCTGGTGGCGCCACGCTGGGGTTTCTGGTGGGATTTTGCCTGTGGCTTGGGATGGGCCTTTGTGACATCACCATCTGCATCACAAACCCGAGCCTTGAGATTTCTCACCAGTTTGTTCACACCAGCCTTGGTTAGATGTGGCCCTTTGCCTGCTACAAGGTATCCATCGTTTATGGTTCCATCCCCAAGTGTGAAGATGGGTGTATTATCAATGAATTCCACTTCAGCTTGATCACATAAAACTTGGAGGTTAGCATTGTAAGGCTCAATCATGTCCTTTACTTTATCCAGACGTGGGCATACACTGGATACACGTACTTGATCTGCTATGGCCTTGGCATCATTTATGAGGTCCCCATACTTTTCAATGACAGTAGAGGACTGGCCAGGGTTACCTTCAACATCCTGAAGATCATTGGTGCTTACAAGTAAGGTGAGATTGTCATACCTGGCTCCGTGGTACTCTGGCTTTTTCAGTTCATCTCTGAGTGTCTGGACTCGGCCACCAGACAAAGCCACCACTTTGGTGCCAATTAGCTTTGACTGGTCCACCTCACCTAGCATGGAATCACTGATCATTAAATCCTTTGGTTTCTGAGTAAATCCACTCCAATGAGAATGCTGTAACTGGGTGGTCAGTGTGGCCACCTGCACTCTCAGTTTGGCATTCTCTGATTCCTTTTGTTGTATTGTCTCCTGCAGGTCACTGACTTGTTTATCACAAGTCTTGCGAAGCTCCTTTAACTCCTGTGCGATCTTTGGGAGAGTATCCACTTGTGCCTTCATTGTGTGCAGGCCCTGCATTGCCTCGCTGCAGTATGTGCAGACAAAAGTCACACTGGCTGTTCTGCCTGTCTTTACACTAACACATTCATGGTGGTACATTTTGTGGCAAAGCAGGCATTGTCCATGTAAAATATTCCTGTCCTCTGGTTTTGTGCAGCCTCTATGGTTGCAAATGTCACTTACTTGATCATTCTGATCTCCCATTGTGATCAGCTGTTTGGCACTTGTTTACAAACACAGTTCCAATAAGTGCCCTTATGAGGTAACTGGGTCAGGTATGTGATACAGGTGGGGGCTGGCCAGGTGTGCCCCTATGCCAAGCCAATCAATATGGTAGTCCTTGGCAACCAGGTAAACAAAGTCCCACTATTGCTGGAAATCACATTTAAAAATCCTGCTAAGATCACTTAAAGATCCATTTTTTCACAAATCCAATTTTACCCAGTGAAGCACTGTATATTAATGCACTATCCTGTACAGTTTGATGATTATGCACGTTGTGGATCAACTACAAATGTTGGTTATTTATTCCACATGCAGAGTGTGTCATAGGCTCACATAGGTACAGATTATGTATATGTCTACGTAAACTTCGTTTACTAGTTTACAGAATAAATGGGAATAGGAAACCAAAACGCAACCATTGAACACCCTGTGTAATGTGTTGCCTGCACAAGCTTTATTACTGCCCGTGGTTGAAGTAAAAAGATACGAATTCTCGATGCAAATTATCAAGCACTTTTATGTGATGCGTCACTTTTTCGCAAACTTAGCAACTTTTGGCGGTAAAAGTGGGAATAATAAAGTACGATGCAACCATCGATCACCCTGTGTGATGCGTTGCCTTCGTAAACTCTGTTTCTTAGTCTACGGAATAATGCAAATATGAAGCCAAAACGCAACCATTGAACACCCTGTGTAATGCGTCGCCTTCGCAAACTATACTACTGTTTGCGGCATAAGTAAAGAAAATGAACGTTGAAGTAACCGTCAAGTATCAAGCGCTATTCATTGCAATGCAAAACTTCGTTATTGTTTGTGATTAAGTAGTCATGGCTCAATCAACATATTTATTTGCAAGAGGACCAGAGGAAACACTCACGTTTTAGGCTACAACGCTGGAAAGTCGTCAAAGTCGAGTCAGAAGTCACCGTACAGTCAGAGACACAAGTATTACTATATCAAAAGAAGGATCCACTGTAAAAAAAATGAGAATACTCACGATAGTGTGCAGTGGGACACAACTTTAGAACTGGCCAGTCAGTAACACAAAAGTCAATCTAACACACGAAATGCGGAGACCACCACGATGGAACGAAGCACGTAGGCAGGAGGAAGCTACTTGAAGGCGCGGGAGCTGAAAGTGTCTGGGATGTCAGCGGAACCGCTATATCATCCCAGCAGCAACGCGCACACACTAACGAGGATAGAAGCCAATTTCACAGGGTCAATTAGTAAGGGTCCGATGGGCACAGATCAGAGTGCCACCAACAACGGACAAAAGGCCACATGGAAATGTGGGAAAACAGATGTCAATCGAATCATCACGAAGAACAAGGCTATACATAAATAAATTCTAATAAGCCGACATAAACGGGGCCATACGAGGGCCATCAGAGTAAAGTACCCGAAAGGTTGCTTGTGAAACAAAGTGGGATAGGATGTCTAAATTGGCAACCTCGTGCACAAATCGATTTTCGGCGAAGGCAATTATAGCAGGCTGTTTGTAGGATACGAGAAGCGAGTCAACAAAGAATATGGAGACAATTATGTGCGGCTCAAGCAACAACTAAACACAACGAATAAGGGAAGGGATTTGTAAGAAACGACAAAATCTACAACAATACAACACCGAACAAACTAATCAATTCACTTTTTTCGTTCCCGGGCAGTAGGGGGAGGGGTGGCAAGTACATCTGCCTGAGTCTTTTTTCCCAAGAAGGAAAACGGTTCCCATGTATTGTCTTTGGTACTATAATTCTTCCATTTAATCAGGTATTCCATTTCCTGCGAGCCTTTACGCTGTTTCAGAATACGCTCAATTTCGTACTGTGTATCAGACTAGTCATCCGCGTCATCAGCATCAGAGTCGGGTGGGACGGCAGCTTGAGCTGGTATATCACTACCAGCGGGGTCTGGAGGGTCATTCTCCGGCAAAAGGTCCGAGGGTGGGATTGCATCTGCCGGGAGGTCGTCACCCGGTGGATTGCCGTCTTCGAATTGCAGTTGGGAAACGGGGCGATCGAAACGCGTGACGCAAGGGCGAAATCTGTTAACATGAATAGAGGACTTGGGTTCTACATGGGTGTCACATGCACGTACTTTGAAATTGAGTGGAGCAGTTTGCTCGATCAAGTAATATGGGCCACTGTAGGGGGATTTAAGCTTACGGCCAGGGACTTTGGTGGCGGGGGAGTAAATCCATACTTTATCACCAACTTGAAACTTCCAACCTTTATTCCGAGAATCATGATAAGACTTCATTTTAGCTTGCATGACTTCGTTATTTTCCTTCGCCCATTTGCGTGCGGTCTCAACACGTTCAAACATGTTGCGCACATAGTGCCGGACAGAGGGACTGGGGTGTGTAGGGTCGGGCAGGGATGTCTCAAACGGGTGTTTGGCGTCACGACCAGTCATTAAGAACAACGGGCTATACATCGTGGCTTGGTGTACCGATGATCGCATGGCAAACAACGCAGAGGGCAAGAACAAATCCCAAGAAGTAGGTTTATCATGGCAAAGACGCGTCAGATTTTTAGAGATTGACTGAACGCTGCGTTCGGCCATTTCATTGCTAGGAGGGCAGTAAGGCGTAGTCATGACCTTTCGAGCCTGCATCAATTTACACAACTCCTCAGCAATAACGCTAGCATAACACCCACCACGATCGCTTACAATAGATTCAACATTTCCCCAGCGGCACCAAATATCTTCAAAGAGGCGTTCTGCCACCGAGACGGCTGACTGATCAGGGAGGGGAAAGGCTTCAGGGAAACGTGTGAGAGCGTCTTGAAAAACAAGAATATATTTGTTACCGCGGTCTGTTTTGGGGAGTGGGCCGATAAGATCAGTGTGAACCCGCTGGAAGGGGCGTGAAACAGGAATAGGGCGCAGGGAACCTTGTCTATTTTTCGGGAGTTTACTAGTTTTACTACAAACTGGGCAGGACTGAACCCAGTTCATGATATCACTATGCATACCGGGCCAATAATATTTCTGGCGAATTGTAGAATACAATTTGTCAGTTCCCAAATGAGCACCCATCGAGCTATCATGAAAAGCCTCGAGTAAATCATGGCGGAGGGTGGGTGGGATAACCAGTTGAGTTTTGCAACGGTCCTTAGCCGGGCCCTTACCTGGGGTCACGTACAAATGAAATAACACATCTTCTTGCAAGTAATAGTCATCTACTTGTGCGAGTAGTTTGCGGGCCTCGCGCTGGGTAGAAGGGAGGTGGGCTGACTTGAAATACTTGATGAAGGACTGAAGGGAGGGATCAGCAGATTGTTTCACACCGATGTCACTGAAGGTGAACAAAGTGCCGGATGACTGGTTAAGATCAGACAAACATTGGGCAGCCTCATCAGGGGGGACCGGTTGAGGGTCAATATCGCAGGGCAGGTCAGAGACAGCAGCCAATTTAAGCTCTAGCTCCGGGGTGGGGCCCGGTTCCAACGGATACGTGCGGCGACTGAGGCTGTCAGCGTGCGGGATCGATTTCCCTTGTTTGTGGACAATCTCATAACGAAATTGTTGGAGGGTCAACATCCACCTTCCCAGGCGGCCTTTAGGTTCAGAACGAAATAGCCACTGTAGGGCAGAATGGTCAATCACGATAGTGAATTTCTCGTATTTAAGATACGGCTCATGTTGTTTACAAGCAGCAATGATGCTGAGGCATTCCCGCTCGGTACATGTATAATTTTGCTCAGCGGGGTTTAGGGCTCGGCCACCATAAGCAATGACACGCTCGGAACCATCCTGTAATTAACTTAAAACGTTTCCGATCGCAAAAAGACTGGCATCGGTCGTAATGATGAATGGGTTATCGGGTTCAATGCGAGGGAAAGCTAGTATCGGAGCAGATACCAATTTCACCTTGAGAGAGTCAAAGGCAGCCTGTTTTATTTTATCCCATTCAAATGTGCTCTCTGTGACTGCCCCGGATTCACGGTTGCGCATCTCTTTTAAGGGGCCACTCCGCGTCATCTGTGGGGGGTTGCCTACGTGGCTTCCTCACGCGTCATCAGATGGACTCGTCCTGCCTGCGTATCTAACTTCGGCTCGTCCGTCTTACACGTGACTTTCACGGAGTGGTGGTTATGGTGACTCATCAACCATCAGTATCGTGCGTTATTGTCTATGAATGTTTATGTATTTCTGAGAGTCTCTGGGTGTGTATTCTATATCCTACAATTGTCCCAGCAAAGCTCCACCCTCGCGGCTATCAGGGAAGAGGTTGCTGATGTGACGAAAGAGGTTCAGAGCCTCAAATGACCTCAAGAGCCTGGAGAGTCTTTCTGTTTTTTTTTTAAAAATCCTGGCCATTGGCTTTGTGACTTCAAAGCGCGACATGATTGCATGCATTGTGGCAGAAACAACCATATGTCTGTTAACTGCATGATGAAATCCTGCGGACCACAAATCTAATTCTTCCATGGCCCCGCAAGGTTTGTCAACAGGCCTACTAAGTTTAATGATCGCTATGGGTCCCAAGACAATCGATGCCCTCGAGTTCTCTTTGCTCGCAGGACACTCAAGAGGTGCCTGTCAATCCGCTAGTGACGAAGAGGTCTTCTTTACACAAATTGTATTCAGATAAAACATTTTCTGTAGAATCATCACTGAGTAAGCAAGTAGTTGGAAGAGATTTATTTGTTGCCTATGATGTAGTTTTAGACTATGAACGGCGTGGTATAGCTTTAAAATTGAAACCCAAATGACGCTTATCAGAGACCATCAAAATCCCCGCAAAATCTGAATATATCACACAGGATCGCGTTAGACCAGGAAATATGTCAGGTATTTTAGTGAGTTGCCTTCGTATCCAGAGATTGCTATGGCAAGAGTTTTCGCGTCAGTACAAAATCAACGTGTACCTGTCAGATTAATGAATATGAGTGACAGAACAGTTACCCTACAACAAGGTGTTTTAGTCGGATATTTTGTCCTGATACATCTTGGATCTGAACCACAAGAACTTCCCTCACTAGATCTTGCATGGGGAACTGACAGCTCCGCAGACCGCGAAAGCATAGAGGCAGCTCCGATTTCTGCCCCGCCTGGCTCTCATCATAAAATTGACCTCACTGATTCAGATTTAACCCCTGAACAAAAGGATTCCATAAAACGTCTCATTTCATCATTTATTGACATATTCACAACTAAAGATGGTGAATTTGGCGATACTAGTGTTGTACAGCATACTATTTATTTGAAAGGTTCGGTTAGCCCTATCAAACTAAGACCTTACCGAGCTGGATATAAACAACGAGGTATTATCGACAAAGAGCTCCAGAGACTTCTTGATAAAGACATTATTCAACCTTCCAATAGCCACTGGGCTTTTCCAGCGGTTCTGGTAGAGAAACCGGCCTCAGACGGCACTGTTTCATATCGTATATGCATAGATTTCAGGAAGTTGAATGAAGTCACAGTCCCCGATTCTTTTCCTTTACCACATATACAAATCACTTTGGATTGTTTAGGTGCTCGTAAATTAAGTCATATCAGTTCAATTGACCTCATGGGCGGCTTTTACCAAGTAAGCATTCATCCTGATTCCCGTCCACTTACTGCATTCATAACCCACCGTGGGCTTTACGAATATAAACGTCTTCCATTTGCACTGGGGGGATACTGAATTCGGTAACTGCAGTTACCGAATCAAAATGGCAGACTCTGCACAAGGTGAGAAATTTCAGCAGCTTGTATTTCATCTTTCCTGGGGTTATTGATAACTGCTACCATGACCAAGCGCTTCAGTATAGTATATAAATATAGTATGATCAAAATGATTCACATAGCTTTACAGGTAATGTGAAAGCGAGGGAATGTAGTTTCACTCATGAATCGGTAACTGTACATGCATGATTCGGTAACTGTAGTCTTCTCCATGTGGATGATTCGGTAACTGTTGAATGATTTGGTAACTGCCATATGTGTATGCCAACAAAATATCAATGTTAATGTGTACTTATAAGCAAACAATAATAGTAAAGTTACCAGAACAATATGCTCTGTATAATGACTGCATGTATGTATAATGTGTTGCAATCCAGTGGTTGCAATGTTCATTGTAACTGTATTACTATAATATGACATGCTCACTTTTTCAGCCTTTATGTGTTACCATTGCACAAAAACTGGTAAAATAGAACTGAATATATTCCACCATGCTAAATCCAGCCACCAGAATTTGCCTTTTAGCATTCGGAAAGAAGAATAAGATGAAACCACTAAACCAAAATATATAGATCTGTTCACTTTGGCCAAACAATCAATGCCATAATCAATAAATATGGGCAGAACTTTGAACCATATATTGAAACAAATGGTACAAAAAATATTCTGAAGATCAAGAGGTAATTATGATCTTAAACATCATATCTATGCTGATGATACACAACTGTACATCACCATTGACCCTAAAACTGAAGAAACTAGAAAGAGGTCTTGCATAGAGATGGAAAACTGTATTATAGAGGTTAAAAAATTTTTAATAGAGAATAAGATGAAGTTAAATGATGGAAAAACAGAAATGCTTTTATGTGGTAAAAGCTGTGATTTCAGAAAGAAAAATGTACCAGAAGAAATTCAAGTAGGGGAAACTAAAATTCCTAGATCAAATGCTGTTAAGGATCTAGGGGTTATTCTAGATCATGAACTATCAATGAAATCACAAATCAAAAAAATGTGTAAAAATGGGTTCTTCCATGTAAAAAATTTATCTAGGGTAAGAAATTGTCTAGATGAAAAAACTGCCAACACCCTTGCCAATGCTTTTGTTACCTCTACCCTTGACTATGGAAATGCTCTGCTTGCTGGGTTACCAGGATGTGAATTAGCTAAACTGCAAAAATTGCAGAACGCTGCAGCCAGGGTAGTGGGGAAACTCAAAAAGAGAGATCATATCACGCAGAAACTAATAGAACTACATTGGTTACCTGTGAAGGCTAGAATCGATTTCAAAATAGCTCTATTAACATGGAAGGTGCAAAATGGCTTTGCCCCAAAATATTTGTCAGATTTATTAGAATATAAACAGTTGGGTATGGGACTGCGATCTAATGATAAGAATGAATACATAATACCTATAACTAATATGAAATCCTATGGCGACAGGGCTTTCATGGTGTATGCGCCTAGGATCTGGAATGCCCTGCCCCTTGAAGTGAAAAATTGCAAAACTGTAGAAACCTTCAAGAAAAAACTCAAGACATTTTTATTTAAAAAGCACTATCTTAATGAAGCGCTTAGAGCAGACCCAGTCTGATGCAGCGCTATATAAATCGTTATTATTATTATTATTATTATTAGATATGATGTTTGAGACCATAATTACCAATAATGTCAGACAGAGGCTCCATATATGTTGTGAACAATAAGGGTCCCAAAATGGAGCCCTGAGGAACTCCATAACTAATATTCATATTTTCCGATCTCTTACCCTCAATTGTTACACATTGTTTTCTATTTGATAGATATGACTTGAACCACTGCAGAGCTGTGCCCCTAATACCACATCTTCTTTCTAATCTGTTTAATAGTATATTATGATCAATAGTATCAAATGCCGCTGATAAATCAAGTAGTACCAGCATTACTGTTTTACCATCATCAATATCCATTAAAATATAATTTTGTACCCTAAGCAATGCAGTCTCAGTGCTATGGAATTCTTTATATGCAGATTGAAATATACCTTGAATATCATTTCTTATAAGGTGACCTACGAATTGTGTAGCAACTGCCCTTTCTATTAATTTTGATAAATAAGCAAGATTTGAGACCGGTCTATAATTTTTCTTTACCAATTCTAGGCCCAACTTTTTAATTAAAGGTCTAATGATGGCCATCTTTAGGTCATCAGGCATGCTTCCCATTGAAATAGATATATTTATAATTGCTTTTATTAGTGGTAGTAGAGGACCCATGCACTCAGCCAGAAGCCAGGTTGGGATGGGATCCAGTTCACATGACTTCTTTGCTGATTCTTTGATTAACCTCTTTACTTCTGCATCATCTAATAGCGCAAATTTTTCCAGATGAGTACTAAATCTGGCTTTCTCAATCAATGGTCGTGAAGTTTTATCATTTTTGTCCATATTTTCCCTAAGGTTTGAGATTTTTTCTAGAAAAAAGTTATTAAATTCCGATGCTAACTCTTTACTATCAGTATGCCTGGGAAAGGGAGTGTCCTCTTTAGTGTGTAGTAGTTTATTTAGTATTTTAAAAAGTTTCGTTGGATCCGATTTATTTGAATTTATTACCCCTGTGAAATAACTGTTTCTAGACTCTCTAATGATATTGTTATATTTATTTCTTTGTAATTGAAATTGCATTTTATCCGAAGAAAGACCAGTTTTATCATATTTTCTTTCCAGTTTTCTCTTCTTTCTTTTTTCATTCCTTATCTCATCAGATAACCAAGGAGCTGGTTTCCTATTATTTATGGTTTTTTCCACCATCGGGGCATGTTTATCAAGTATACTTGTTAATTTATTGTATTCATTTAATAGTTCATTGAGGTCCTTTTCATTATAGGATTTATTTTCACTAAATTTTTCTTCAACATCACTAATAAAATTTTTTATGTTCATTTTTTTGTAATTTCTATATGATACCTTTTTCTTGTTCTTTGTCTTAGTCTGAACATTTAAAGTGAGCTTAATTATACTATGATCGGATATTTTCTCTTCAACCTTATGTTCTTTTTTTAAATTACTGTTTATATTTGTAATTAATAAATCAAGCGTATTCCTAGTATATGTGTTGGTTCCGTAACATGATTATGTAAATTGTATAAATCCAGGATATCATTAAATTTAATTACATTTGGCCTCTCTGGCTTATTCATATGAAAATTATAGTCACCAACGACAAGCACTTCATGTGTATATGGAGAATAGTAGGTTAGCATATCACTAAATTCTTCAAAAAACTCTGTGTAGGTGTATTTATTTCTGTCAGAGGGTTCCGGTCTATAAATAGTAATAATAGTGCATATTCTATTTTTGGTTTTGATATTAATTTCCATCATTTCCATGGTTGATAAGTTATGACTGTGATTAATTTTCTTTATGTCAATTTCAGGTCTAAAGATAAAAGCCAAGCCGCCTCCAGATCTTAGTGTACGCAGTACATGTTCAATATTGTAGTTATTTTCTTTAATTTTACCTCTAATAATTTTTTCGTTTGCTTCATTCATCCAAGTTTCAGTGATGAAGAATAGATCAATATTATTTTCATTAATGTATACATTAAGAAGTTCTATCTTATTTCCTATGCTTTGTACGTTGGCTGTAGCCATAGTTAAATCTTTATTTATTTTGATGTGCATATTGTTTTTAATCAAGCGGTTTTTAACATTTCTATTTGTTTTATTTCTAGTTAAGTTTCCATTTGAGTTAATTTCATCCAAGTTATCCCCAGCATTAAGGCAACCTCCTGCGGGGAATCCGGCCATTGACCCCATGGCGTCATTTCGAGGGGATCTCTCTTCACCCCCAGCAGATTGCCCCCCATGGTGGCCAATCATCTTGCAGGAGGGCGGAGCTAACGTCTGATTGCTTCGAGACTTGGTGCGGCGATTAATAATACAAAGAGCCTTTTTTATTTTGATAAAAGTTATGTGTCATAATCTTGTTATTGTCAGAAAGATATTCAAACCGATTTGTGAGCAATATGTTGTTCACCGGCGCTATGGGACACGTTCTACTATTACAGACCATCCTGTGATGGGCGGGGTTATGTAGACCATGTGATTTAGATAGGACGCTTGATTGGTTCCCGTTTTTTCTTATGTTTCGTTTTTTATTTATGCCATTAAGATGCTTTTCATTAAGATTGACCACTTGGGGAATCCCTTCTCTTTGAGGTATGTATTTAATATGATTATTGACTTTATTTTTCCTATGACTGTTTGCATACATACTGCTAAGTGAGTTTATATTGCTTTTCTTAACAATTTCAGCATAACTATGTTTATGGGTTTGTTTTTGTTTCAATTTAATATAGTAATATTGTAAGGGACGTTTGTATTTTAGGTTTAAATTTTCACCTTTCAGTCTTTCGATCTGTCTATCCTTTTTTGTCAGTTCCGCCTTATTTCCAATACTTTGAACATTGGCTGTTGCAATAATTAGATCTTTGTTCATTTTAATGTGCGGGGTAGGCTTATTTCCTCTTGATGACATTTTGAGTTCACCATATTTTCCTTTTTTGATATTTCTACAATATATATTCTTTTCTATTCTATTTGAATGCATATAGGTGTTTTTAAAAAAAACTTCTCTTTTTGTATTAAAATACTGGCAATGTTTATCAGTGTGCATATATTCAAATGGTATAGAATAATTTTTATTTTTATATTTGAGAAATGTTTGTTTTTGTTTTTGACTGCGGGAGCAAGAGAATACCTTTTTTTTTAAATAATCATTTTTAAAGGCTTCTTTTTTTCTAACAAAAAAATCATTTTCTGGCATGGTAAAATCTTTTATTTTAAGATTGTATAATATATCTTCGCAGCAACTTTCTAGTTTACTTGATAAGTTTCTATCATGGCTACCTTTCATGCTATTATGGTATTCCATAAGACTAGTTTTGTACATACCTTTATAAATATAATTGACATCACAGATATTACATGCATAATTATTAAAACATTTTGACATGCATTTTGTGTAATTATTTCCTTTCATTGGTTTTCCCTTGCCCCCCAGAAAACTTCATTCATTTACTTTTGCTTTTTTTCTGGGTACATGTTCCAAACTACGTCTCATTTCATAATATTCCATAGCAGTATTCCTATATGGAGGAATCTGTATTTAATTTCCTCTATATAGAGTATATTTAAGTATGTATTCCTATATGGAGGTAGTACACACTTGTACACACTGTTCTAATTTTCTATATGGAGTAAAAAATAGAACCAGATTTAACTCCTGTATGGAAGAGTTGAAAAAATATAAGAAATAAACTAAGTGTTATCTTGTATGAAAGTAAAACACTCACTCTGTATTTCTCTGTATGGAGAGAAATCAAATTTTATTAATATTCTGTATATTCTGTATATTTTGTAAATTCCTGTATATTCTGTATATTCTGTATATTTTGTATATTTTGTATATTCCTGTATATTCTGTATATTCCTGTATGTAGGCAATATACAAATATTCAAGTGTTACCCTATATGGAGGTCTAACACCAACTAATAATAATTCTCTATGTGGAGAGAAATAATATTTATTTAAGTTTGTATTCCTATATGGAGGTAGTACACACTTGTATACACTGTTCTAATTTTCTATATGGAGAAAAAATAGAACCAGATTTAACTCCTGTATGGAAGAGTTAAACAAATATAAGAAATATACTGAGTGTTATCTTGTATGAAAGTAAAACACTCACTCTGTATTTCTCTGTATGGAGAGAAATCGAATTTTATTAATATTCTGTATATTCTGTATA
The DNA here is from genome assembly GCA_949316495.1 of Amphiduros pacificus. Lineage (NCBI taxonomy): Eukaryota > Metazoa > Annelida > Polychaeta > Phyllodocida > Hesionidae > Amphiduros > Amphiduros pacificus. The sequence goes on from OX439011.1 coordinate 6,358,491, forward strand.
TTTTGTAAATTCCTGTATATTCTGTATATTCTGTATATTTTGTATATTCCTGTATATTCTGTATATTCCTGTATGTAGGCAATATACAAATATTCAAGTGTTACCCTATATGGAGGTCTAACACAAACTAATAATAATTCTCTATGTGGAGAGAAATAATATTTATTTAAGTATGTATTCCTATATGGAGATAGTACACACTTGTATATACTGTTCTAATTTTCTATATGGAGAAAAAATAGAACCAGATTTAACTCCTGTATGGAAGAGGTAAAAATTAATCTTCTTAATTTTCTATATGGAGAAAAATCAAGACCATAAATAAACCCTATATGGAGGAGTTTAAATATAATATTTCTAATTCTCTATGTGGAGAGAATCAAGACTAGAAAATAATTCCTATGTGGAGGAATTTAACTGAATAGTTTCAATTTTCTATATGGAGAAAATCAAAAGCAAGAATAAGTTGCCACCAACTATAGGGGTTCTTAGTGCAACTTTTTATTTGCTCAAGGTAGGCTTACTTGGGCCAGAACTGTTTGAGGTAGAGCTATTGTCTGGCAGGCCAAGCTTTGTGCACTGACACCCCGGATTAACCTGTCAAATGATGTGGGTCTTATGTTTCAAAATTGTTTTCACTGTTCACTCAATATTTCTTACCAAGAAATATTATATTCAGTGGAGAAATACTATTATACTTTTGCTTTGGATATTTAATTCAATGTTATACGCACCTGGTATATATACGTTTATATATACTTATCCAACGATGGTGTTGTCTTCAACTTAAACAAAGATTTGAAGGTGTTAATCAGGAGCTCAGGCTAGACACGTCTACACTGCTTGAGAGCAGGCCCCCATCAACTATTATTCTATAGTAGAATAATAGTTGTGTAAACCTTGAAGAGATCTTGCATTATTGTTATATATATTGCAATTTCATGTGTTATAATGTTTCATACCTGCTATACTAGAACCACGTTGACTCCCTGAGAGTGTATCCAAGTATTCGATGTAATCCTCTGTTCTCTTCCTTACATTCCACTTCTTCTCTTTTTCTCTTCGGTCCTTTCTTCTTTGTTACACTACAACATGATAATTAAATACAAGAAAATCTTCATTCGCTCGTATTTTGTGTATATTTTTGAAATTTTTTATTTTCTAATGCTTTATTACACGTATATCGTTTCATGACTACACATTTCTCACACGATGATTGTAGGATATGGAATACACACCCAGAGACTCTCAGAAATATATAAACATTCATAGACAATAACGCAGGATACTGATGGTTGATGAGTCACCATAACCACCACTCTGTGAAAGTCACGTGTAAGACGGACGAGCCAAAGTTAGATACGCAGGCAGGACGAGTCCATCTGATGACGCGTGAGGAAGCCACGTAGGCAACCCCCCACGGATGACGTGGAGTGGCCCCTTAAAAGAGATGCGCAACCGTGGATCCGGAGTCAGACCGCAGTTTAGGGGCAGTAGCTAGCAGATAGAAGTTCCGAGTTTCAGACGAGCCAATAAGGAGATCAACGACCACTTGCCGCCGAAGATCCACGACTATCAGTATCGTGATTCTATAGACTTGGGTGTTTAGCACATAGTCAGGGTTTCATAAGTATCATGCAAAGTTGGTAGTTCATATGCCTCGCTCATTGCCATGCCGGCCTAGCCAGACAAGCAGGAATCACAGCACTGAATAAAGGTAACTATTACACTGTGTATATCCTGTGTCTGCAGTCCTTACTTCCCGTCATTTATATGAGGGTATGACACGATAGCTAGGATCCGTGCCCAAACTCACAGCCAGCGAATCAGCGAGCTATGGTTAACAGTACAGTACAGTACGATAGAGTAGAACAGGTTAGAGTATCTATCTATTTGGTAGTGTATTGATCCCCCGTCCACAACCCCAACGATGGATACTTTCCATTAGTGGGTAACAATGATCACCGTACAGACTCGATGACGTTTGATAATTTAAGTTGTTATATTGAAATGTGATGCTTGTATATCTCGTTGATTTACGCAGTACTTTGTGTTTTCGTTGATTCAGAGCTCGTTTTGCTCCGTATCTTGCATAAAATTTTCATCCAATATACCTGATACTTACGAAATCGATGCTACGAATTTCGACCTGAAAACTACGGAACAGCTGGTTTCGATTGGAGAGTGCAATTACCAGTCCTCAGAGCGCCGGTTCACGTCTTGCGTGTCCTACCGGCCCGTTCATCTATGTCTGTCTTTCTCAGTCATTCGTGCTTTCCTAGAATCTCCTGTCAGTCAGGCGTGCTGTGAGGTGTATACCTTTTCAGTTTTGTCAATCTAGCCGTGTAACAATGTACCAATATTTGTCGTAACTACAGATACAGGCTTTTGCCGTCTGCGTCTCAAGTACCAAGGCCCTGTGTTGGTCTGAGGAGTTTTAATTATTTTCTAGGATCAACCACGTATGATCATGCTATCTGAGGTCATTTTCGTGTCCTCTAATTGTTGATGTGCATAAACCGAGCATGTGGTTTGAAATCTTCACTCCCTTGCCACGAGATACGTGAAACCTTTTACGGGTTGACGACATGAATAAAGTGCAATGATCGGTTACTGTCCGCGTGTAGACTACATGTTATCTCCCGGACAGAGACCTTATCGAATCTTGCCTTGGCTGACGATGGAACGTTGACTGAATTAAACAAATTGTCTGCCGATTTTCGATGCAAATCCAAGAAAATTTTTATATTACCTGGTTCTGATCAAGCTTCATGCGGCTGCTTTCTCTTTCCCTCCTCCTCGTGTCTTCCCACTCAAGTGCTCTTTTAGCCTGTTGGGAATTACCCACGCTGCTGTGGTTGGCAGAATTTTCTTCGCTGACCTCACTCGTGACCTCGTTCCACTAATCCACGTTTAATGTTCTAATCCGTATGTAATCCACTTTTGATTTGAACTTGTAAACTTTTAATGTCCTTCGATTGATGTTAACTTTTGTCCCGCGTTTTACGAACTGATGTCTTGTGGCGTTACCTTGTCTGGATTGTGACCTGGCAGTCACCTGACCTTTTTGCATTTCTTGCATAATTTAGAGTGGCGGGTGCCCAAATATGTCGATGTGGTGTCACTTGGCCGCGCGGCGGTGCAAATTTTTCTTGTTTTTTTCACACTCTACACTGCATGTTATCTCTTATGTCATCGTGTTTGCCGTTAAAGGACCACTAAGCATTATGTGTGTATTCGCATATACACATATTATATATTTTTGTTTTTTTTTGTGTGTTTTTATTGTTCATTCCTATTGCATTCCGAGTGTTAATAAGAACCTACACAAATGGTATCTTTCTTCATATAGCATTTTGTAAAATTTGTCTAATGAGTATTCTTTACTCATTTCGAGCGGGTCTCCGTTCAGACCATGACCCTCTCAGTTACCTACTCCTGTCTGGTTCTTATTTTTCTTCTTCTCCTTCTTCTTCTTTCTCTTTTTATCTTTGCTTGTTCTTTGATACTAAATTATAGTGTATTGTATGTATTTTATGTGAAATAACTCAGGTCTTAATTTATCTTGTATATTGTATTGTATTGACCACTAAACAAGGTTTACACATAAAAATCTGGATCTAAAATATCGAATATCAAGCATGTCAATATATTTTGATGTATTGTATTCTTGACACTGTTGCTCATTTAATTTAACTTTAGATTATTACTTTGTATGTTTTGTATCCTGCTCATTATGTGATTCCATTGCATGTTTACCATTAGAAGGTCTATAAGCCTCGGTGAAAATTTGTCGTAGCTGTATGTCCTCTACTACAGTACTCAGGGTTTTGGACGGATTCTATTCTCTCCACTTGGAATTGCTTCCTGTCTCTTTTGATTGTTGTTGAAATATGGAACCCATGTTCTTCCATCATCTCGGTCATTCGCTTCCGAGTTATATAATATTTTGTTTCTTTTTCCTCTTGTTTGAGTAAAATTCTAGAGACTGCGTTCCTGGATGGAGACCAGACAGTTATTTCGGCCTAATAATGCTATTGAAATCCCTTCATAACATGGACTTATTGTCTTAATTTGCTGTGTTGTTTCGAAATTCTTTCGACTTTTTGCTCGAAGGAATTTAGAACCCATGTTTTCTTCTTCTTTTTCCTGTACCTTTATGTGTCTGAATTGACAATGTTCATTGCTTTCTGCTCTTCGTCTCAGGTAAGTGCGTGGAAAGATATTTCTTTTGTATCGTGTTTAAGGTAAATATAATGTATCGTTCAATTTTGTACCTTATTTCACATGTTGGTTTACTTGACATAATTTTTGAGTAATGATGTCCTTTTATCTGATATCAAGTTACTGTGCTATATGATTTTGTATAATTATTGTGTTATTATTTACTTGTTTAATATCCTCTGTTTGTATCTAATTTTGTAATATTTTTATGTGCAACGTGTGCAACGGCTAGACGTTGCTTTCCAGGTCTTGTGTTACTGTTTTCATGTTATGATTTGTACCCATTAATCCTCTATTTCCGCTTCACTCCATTTCTGAAAGATATATTGTTTTTCGTTTAATTTACTATTTCCATGTAAAGTAACACAATGGTTTCGAATGTACTTATCTGTGTTTTACTCTGTTTTAGATTGTGGATGGTTACTGAGTTTCACCTTATACTTCGAACACCTGGAGATGAACCTTTCATGATTACATGCCTGGTTAAATGCCCATTATATCCTATCATTTGATGTCATTTCCCTGAGGTTGTGGCTCCCCTCTTGCCTTCATAATTCTTGTTGCTTTTGTAATTCTTGTTGCTTTTGTAATTCATTCGCTGTAAAGTAGGATAATTCCTATGCCACGGGCAACTCCTCGTTTTCCTAGTATTCATTGTGTGATGTTTTATGACTTTGTTATTGTGTAACGATATTTTCATTTGCTAATGTATTGTGTACCTTTGATTGCTCTAGTGTGGTAAAGTCAATTGCTTGCTGTATGATACAGTTTGTTACCACTTGACCATGTGTTAAGACCTTTCCCGTATGTTAAAATTATAGAGTTCTGACAATGCATGTAACATCCTTTCTGTACTGATTGGATGCCCCTTACGTAACCTTGTGGCTGTGATAGTACAAAGCTCCATTCTGTACTTGGATGCCTGTTTTCTCTGTTGCATCCAGAGTAAGTGGTTTAAGAGGCATCACATATAGCCTCTACACCCACTCTTCACACACAGCTCTAATCTGAGTTTTCTCATTGATGCATCTCTGTGTTGTATTGTCCCTTATCTTATTAGATTAATGTAGCCTTCTGGCATAGCTGGTTCTGATCTAGCTGGTTCTGTCCTAGCTGGTTCATCTCGATTACCTGTTCTAACTTGGTTTGTCTCTCATTGCTCCGCAATAGTAAGCATCTTTGTCGTTAATAATTGGGATAATGCTATCTTTGAATGTGTTGTAAACTTATGTAAGGTTATGCCCTCAGATGCTTGATTTTGTAATTTTAATGCGTTGTAAAATTGTGTAATGTTTCATGCGTTTGATGTAGTAATTTTATTAATGATGTACTCTTGTTCGCTTCTGCACCTTAAATTTTTGCGAATTTCCTACATTATTATGCATTATTCTTTCGAGCCTAACTCGTGTGAAGTTCTCACATTATTATAAATTATTTTTTCGATAATATCTTGTGTGAAGTTCTCACATTATTATAGATTAATTTTCGATTTGATTGTCAGTTGATAAAATGTCCCTGTGTGTGGGATGAGAATTTGAGTTTATTTATGTATTCATGGCACATAGCTCCACAATCACCCAGCTGAAATGCAATAAGCCTGGAGCCTTATATTTTTACACCTGATTTTGTGCTTCAATCATTCCTGACTTTACAACATGGCCACCAGGGGTCAACTTTAGGTCAGCATTATGTAACAAACAAAACACCACTATTGCTGAAAGCTGGAGATATTGAAACTCAACCTGGACCAAATAAATGCAAAATTTGTAATAAGACCATTAGAAAAAATCAAAGAATGCTATCATGCAGAATATGTGAAGAGACCAAACACGCCAAATGTGTCAGCCCAGATATATCAAAACAAACATTTGACAAAATAAAATCCACCTGGAACTGTGATCTTTGTTGCTTTCCTGAATTCTCGGACTCCTTTTTCCTGGACAATAGCCTAGATCCAGATACTGGTGATCTGGAAAATGTAACACCTGTCTATGCCAAAACATTCAAAAAAGGCCTGAGGATGTGTCATATTAATATACAGAGGTTACAAAACAATATTGATCAATTAAAGACCATCCTTAAACTGACACCTATGGATGTGGTGACTGTATCAGAGACATTCCTAAATGGTAGTGTGGATGATAGTGTGGTGAAGATGGATGGATACCAGCTGGTGGGACGGAAGGATCGACCAGATGATCTCCCTGTTGAGAAACAGGATGGAGGAGGAGTCGCCATCTATGTTCGTGAGGAGTTATGTGCGTATGCGAAGGAGAGAAAAGACTTAGATGCTGTGGGACTTGAAGCAACATTTGTAGAACTGAAATTACCAAAATGTAAAGCATGTATAATAGGCAGTGTTTACAGGACTCAGCAACATACAGATGAATTTATTGACTCTTTTAGTAGTGTTCTTGATATGTTAGGAGATGAAAACAAAGAAATTTACATATTAGGTGATTTTAATTGTGATGTTATAGCAAAAAGGTTAGGTAGAATAACAAAAGACTTATTAGCCTCAACAGCTGATGCACACCTTGACCAGCTTATTCAAGAGCCAACCCGTATCACACCAACATCAGCAACAGCATTAGACTTAGTGTTCACATCTAACACTGATAGAGTGATACAGCATGGAGTACTCCACTATGGCATAACAGACCACTCAATGCCATTTATTGTGAGAAAAGCACACATCCCAAAATGCCAACCAAAGGATGTGTGGATAAGAAACTACAAGAACTATGACAAAGATAAATTCTGTGCAGACCTACAAAATTGTCCCTGGTCAGTAATTGATGAACTGGACGATCCACAGGACCAATGGGATGCTTTCCATCATATATTTACTGGTGTAGCTGATAAACATGCACCAATGATACGAAAAAGAGTGAAAGGGAGAGACTGTCCATGGCAAAATAGTGACCTACATGAGGCCATGGACCTGAGAGACAGAGCAAAAGTCAAGGCAAACAACACTAGATGTGAGGATGATTTTCAAACTTATAGAAAATTGAGAAACAAAGCTACTTCATTAAACAGAGACCTGAAACGTGATTACTTTGTCAACCTAATTTTAGATAATTTGTCAAAATCAGACAAACTTTGGAAAGCAATCAAGAAAATCCTCCCCTCATCTAGGTCTGTTCAAACCCAAATATTGGAAGAAAATGGTGTGGAGTACACAACTGGCAAGGACATCAGTAATTGTTTTAACAGATTTTTCTCAACTATAGGTAGCAAGCTTGCTAGTCAGTTTCAGAGAAGTGATGATAATGATGATATGTATCCACATATAGAAACCACATTTAAGTTTTCAGAAATAGAGCATGACTTTGTTAGTAAACAGATTAAGGAAATGAAATGTGGAAAGGCCACTGGTTTAGACAACATACATTGCAGGCTACTTAAGGACTCTAGTGATATCATTTACAAACCCCTATGCAAAATCATGAACACATCCCTACAAACTGGTATCTTACCTGCAGAATGGACTCAGGCTAGGGTGACTCCAATACATAAGGCAAATAGTATTACTGACCCAGGTAACTACAGACCTATAGCCATCATCCCTACTGTAATGAAGATCTTTGAGCGGGCAGTTCATAACCAGCTTTCAGAATATATGAGGTCTGTAGGTTTACCCAGCAATGCTTAGTCAGGTTTTCAACCCATGCATTCAACCTGTACCACACTAATAAATGTAACTGATTACATACTCCATAATATGGACAGGGGTGAGCTCACTGGAGCAGTTTTCTTAGACCTGAAAAAGGCGTTTGATACCGTAGACAGTCAGCGCCTACTCCACAAGCTCAACTGCATTGGAGTGAAGGACAAACCATTAGATTGGTTTAGGTTGTACCTGACAAAAAGACAACAGAGTGTGTCAGCTGCAGGGGCAGTGTCAGATAAAATGCCTGTCACATGTGGAGTCCCACAAGGATCGATCTTAGGGCCCCTCCTATTTGTGCTATTTGTTGATGACCTACCCACTACAATCCAAAAATGTAAAATTGTAATGTATGCAGATGATACTGTTTTGATGTATGCAGGAAAAACAATAGATTCCATCAAAGAGGAGATTTAAAAGGATCTCATAAATGCAAACAGATGGCTGGAAAAGAACAAACTTCATTTGAATGTAAATGTTATTTGGAACTCAGAAAAGGTTATCAAACAATGCAGATACTGTTTGTATAGAACTAGGTGATAATCAGCTAGAGCAGGTGTACTCATACAAATACTTAGGACTCATCATGGATCCCTCACTAACATGGGACAAGCATGCTGAGATCTTGTGTAACAAAATCTCCAAAAGGATTGGTGTTCTAAAAAGAGTCAGAGGTTATCTTGATAGAAACGTAGCTACCATGATGTTTAATGCCCTAGTCCTACCAATTTTTGACTACTGTAATATTGTAGTTGGAAACTGCAGCAACACCATCCTAAAACGGCTCCAAAGACTCCAAAATAGGGGAGGCCGAGTCACCCTTGGATGGAATAGATTCTCCCATAAAAGAGACATTCTCTCGGAACTTAAGTGGTTATCAGTTGAGGAGAGAATTCAGCTTCATTTAAACATAATGATGTATAGATGTTACAAAAAAGGTATCTCTATGATTCCATACAGTACAACTCAGAGCGAGAAAGGTGCAATACCAGGGCTAGTGTCGACAGTAGACCCAAACCAACGAAACATAAACTTGCAGCTGGCCAGCGTAGTTTTACATTCAGAGGTCCAGAAGCTGTCAACAGGTTAAATTTTAACATGAATGATTGTACTTCTCAAAACCATTTTAAGAGCAGGGTTGTGCAGTATCTTGTAAATAGCAGAACTTGAACTGATTTTAATCTTGTACATGTTAACTCTTTTTTATGTAAATGTGTTGTCTAATTGTGTGTGATTTATTTGTATGGGCCTAATTGAAAATCAGTTGTAACTGTATTAGTTGTCCCATGTAAAATAAAAGAATACATACATACATACATACATACATACATAGCTTATTGCATGTGCTCAGCATTTGGAAGATGTGACATATTTGTGGTTTACCCCATACCTATATTAGGCTGTTTAATCCTGCAGTTCAATGATCTTCTATAATTGTCAATATCTTTCTAACCAGTTCACCAGATATCACCTTATCTCACTTGTCTGTAACTGTGTTGGTTGCTTAATTTTATAATTTGGCACAATAGCCTACTCTCACAGACTGTTCACTTTTTAAGTATCTCCAGTTATCACATATTTTAAAGTGATTCCTGTCATACAGCTCATGAGCCAAAGTTCCAGGCTTACCATTCCTGTACACATATACCTTCAGCTTAATTGTTTTATGATGGACCCATGTTTCATGTTTTGAAGTAACTACTTGCTACCCTTTGTAACATTGCTCTTTTGAATATTATATCTTATCTCAAGAATGTAGTTTGGTTGTATAATACCGTGTGGAAATATGTAGGTGGTAATTACTATTATTTCATGGTGGATTAAGTCCCATGTTGAGTGTCTTTATGGTATTTTAATTCTAATTGTTGTACTTGATTACTATTATTATGTATTCATGAGTATGTGTATTGCTGTTTAAGTATATTAATGTTTAATGTTTAACACTTTATTCCGCTTGGAGCGCTCTAGTGCTGCCCTTGCCATTATGACTAAGGCGTCTGTGCGTGTAACTTAGTATATGTATGGTGTTTATGTTTAACTGCCACTTGGCGCCACCTGGTTGAAAATTGTCCCGTTTAATTGGGATTCTATGTTCATATATATTACTGCTTTGTCCTTTTCAATGACCTTTTCCTCACTATCCATGTATGTTTAATTTGTAATTTAGAATAATGACTATTGTATCCTTCATCACGCAGTGACTTATGCTCATAGTCTTTTCATAATTTGCTTGTTTTGCCGACCTTATTGTGTTTCTTTATCCTGATCTGCTCTTGCTTGACATTTTTACATAATCCAGTGTGCCGTGTGAACAAATTTGTCCCTGTTGTGTCACTGGGTCACGCGACCATTCAAATCCCTTCTTGGTTTCTCATTCTTCACTGTATGCCATAGGCTCAGTGCTGCCTCCTGGCGTTTCGTGTTCGCCACCTGGTGGTGGTCCCTTGATCGTCTCTCTCAACTTGATGATTCGTCTTCGATATTTCGCAAGTGACGGTTTCTATGTTCTTGCAATTTACCTAACTCGGAATGAATGCATCGTAGAGAGTTTTGTTATATTTGTATGTGACTGTATAATAATTAAATTGTATGGTTGTTTGTGTCCATACCTGTATTTTTTTTCTTCTCGTGTAATCTAAATCGATCTCATTACGTGCGGCTCTCCGTGCCTTGCTACCTACTCCTCTTTCCTTTTCTTTCAATTTTTCTCTCTTTTTCTTCTTCTTCTTCCTCTTTTTATCTTTGCCTCTTTGTTCTTGACAACTAATTTTGTATATTACTATCATTAATAGGTTATCAATCGTAATTGAACTTATATTGCATATTCGTTACCTTGCAATTTCACACTGTTTACCCAGATTAATAATTTTTAGTTAATGATAAGATTTCCTGTTTTCTACCGTATGGTTTATGTATGTTAAATTGTTATGTATATTTGCCATTAGAAGGTCTTCAAGTCTTTGTGAAAACTAAGATTAACGGTATATGTATCATCTCATAAGGGTGATCTGATGGTTATTTCTGTAAGATAAATTTGCCACTTCTTCCCGCTTTGTAACATGAAATTTTGTTTCTTTTTACTGTTATTAGAAAGAAATCTGTAAGCCACGTCCCCTTCCCCAACTCCATTTGTTTGATATTTTTGGCCTCACTACCCTATCACTAGTTATTATTGTATTCATCTCCCAGAAAATTTACACTTCATATCAAAATAGACATGACCTGTCATCTGTTATGCGTATGTTTGATCGGGAGACTAAGTGTCCCCAGACGAGGGTGTTCCTAGAGCTCTTCTCTGGCACTTCTCGCGTCGTCCTTCTCATAACTGAAATTCTAACTTTTCCCGGTTGTATCAAGGTCCTCCCTGGCGCAGCCATGCCTCATGCTGAACTTTCCAATTGATGCCTCAATACACATTAATATTTTGATCATTGACTGGGACATGACTATGTTACGGGACACACATCGTGAATTAAAATTTCACATGCCTTCTGTTATCAGCGTCCCGTTTCATCTTAAATTCCTTACCAGAACAGTCCTGTCCTCTTCCCATGCACTGAATCTATTAATTGGATGTGATGGCTACTATGTCCTCCACGCCCTGCCCTCAGACCTGCCTCTTAGACCATGTGGCAACATGCTTACGCCTCGTAGCCGAAAGGCCTTGTCTTCTCCTATAGACCCCCGTGGACATTTTAAAAAGAAATTCACTGAATCAGTTGGACCTAAATTCCCATCGCTCGACCAGCTACGCGAGGAACACTCCGACCCTACGGTCGTTCACCCTGTGAGCATTCTCACCCCTGCTACATCATCCCCCTGTTTGACCTTTCACAAACCCCCTGTCAAGAAAGTCAGGTGGGGTGACCATGTTAGAACCGAAAGTATGCCTGGAAACTTCCCTATCACTCTTGAAGGACAGTAGTGAATCATTATGATATAGATGGCGCCTGCCTCTTGGGAGCATAATTCACCCCCCAGTTTCCCTTTCAGACTTAGAAACGCCCTAATATCCAAGAATCACTCCCATTTCTCCTTATCGAAGGAACCCCTTGCTAGGTAAGTATGGCTGACAACGCGCCACAGCCTCAGGTGAGTTCTCCCTCACAGAGTGGACACGTTGTATCCATGGAGTCTCAGAAATTCAAAATTGACCTATTAGAACTACAGCATCTTGCTGCCTATGTGTGTAATACATCTAGCCAGACTCTTCCCCTTCCCTTGATTTCACAAATTTTTCCAAGGTAAGGTCTAATTCAGCCCTGACAGGAGTGTTAGCTTATTATGTCCTGTGCTTTGATAATGCCACATGCCTTACTTGTTTCGAGTTTTACAAACCTTGTGGCGCTCCATGCCTAGAAAAATTAGCCCTTATATTCCTCAGATTATTTCATTGGTCCCACCCTATGTCATGGGGCTATGCTGAACGTGTAATTCGCAGAGCTTTGTCATATTTTCGACTAGAAGGTAAAGAACATTTTTTTGGCTAAATATCTGATGGCTTTGTCTGCCCTAGACCCATGGTTATCTTATACACCGTTCCACGCTCCTATAAATTTGGATCCTACATGTACTCGCTCACCTGCTGTGGGCTAAGCACTTGACCGCTTCTCGCTTTCTGGCTACCAGTTATAAACATCTACATGTGACTTTATTATGCCTATTTGCATGTACTTTTTTTTTTCTTCTTTCTGTTTCCTGTATTAGTCCCCTGCATACACCTACTCTTGCATCCTGCACCCCTGCCGTTCTTCGCTGAGGTTGTCTTTCAATCTATGTCAGATTGCTTATAGCGCTTGGCTTCCTGCATGATGTGTGTTGTGTTTTGCACTCTGTTTCAGATGGTATACCTCCAGGACCCAGCGGATTTTACAGCTCACCACGCCACACGGCGTGAGCGTTTCTTCTTGGAGGTATGTAGTGTGCCCCTGGATAAACTCCCGATGGAACGATATCTGACTTTCGAGTCTGTCATCTCTCACAGAGATGGTAATGTAGCACTGGTGGGATCCGCCAGGCGTCTCCCGCATTTCATTGATATCCCGAGAGAGTACACCCCCGACCGGAGAGTACTCTTCTTCCACAATTTGTGCTCGATTAAATATGTGGTTTTAGAGATACACACTTATTGTGGTTTGGGGTTCTATAACGTTCCCCGTGGCACCCACAAGTCTTTTCTCATAACTCTCAGTGAAGTGTGCCATTTCGCATACTTCCCCAGTCTAATTAGGATTGTACATGGGATTTTATCTGACTGCATTTGTTGTAAACATGCCCCGTTGCCTGACATCCTCTCAGCAGTCCTGATAATTCCCCCCGAATTGCATTGGGACTTGCTTGGACCTCCTTTAAAATTTCATGGAAATATTTCGGATTCCCTTCCTCCCATCACAGAATCTCAGACCATTATTTTGTCCAATGATTTGTTGGATTACCTTCCCATGTCTAAGGTTTTTTCTCCCAGCCCCACTTTTCGAACTGTCCGCCCTAATCCCTCATTTGGTGGCTATGGATTTTTCCATTTACCCTTTGTCCCTTTGAGTCCCCTTCCCGATGCTGTTTGCCATAATCGCATTTCCAGTTCCTCCTTGGATGACTCAGATGCCTTATTTATCAAAACCATTCTCCACACCTTTCCAAAATCCCTTCAGCATATCCCTGTTTTTCCCTCTGACCACGTGGACCCACCCCTTTCTTCCCTGCCTGCTCCCCCATTTAAGTCCTCTTGGGTACCCAAATTGACCAATAAGTAGTATAGTTATGAAAAAATACAAAACACATTCTTCTTTATTATCTCTTATAACTGCTCCACATCATGTTACACATTTGTTGATAAAATAAAAACATATTTACCATCCCCCCCATTACCCACTACATTTTTGGCATTAGGCCAGATAAATTACCCTATTACCCCTCTGAACCTTTCATCGACTTACTCCCTTTTTGTTTATTACAGTTATTTTAAAGTGTTCCTTACAGTTCCTCATTGACCATAATTGATTTATGACTCTTTAATGTCCCACATATTCACCTTAGTCCACGTCATGAGTGTCCGATTTGTCACTCTGTACCTCACATTTAAATAATAAATAACAGTTATGATAATATCACAGACTTCTTTTGGCACCAGTCTCTATCCACCTTTTATTGTCCATTGTTGTCTCAAGTATCACATATGTTCCATTCACAGTTTTTCAGTTTTTATCACAGTTTTTATCACAGTGCTTGTCCATGCTAAATGCTTTCGGGTTGTTTTCTTTTTATGCTAGGGTCCTTAATTGCCGTCACTCATCTGCGACGATGCCTTGACTTGCATTGTCCTGCGTCCTTATCGCCCCCCAGCATCTCTCCACACGTTCTTTCATCAGACGTATTGTGTTTATGACCACATTAGAGTTGATATTCAACTTTATGGTTCACACCGTATACAGTCCCACTAAGTCGTTTCCTATTTACGACTGGTTTTGGCACTCCACTTTCATACACGTAGTGGATATAGTTGCAGGACCGTCTGTTCACAACCCACTGCTGCCCTTGTCACCTTACTGTCTGTTTTTCCTGTTCCACGATGTCACAGGTTTTGCAGCAGACCTCCTCGTGTCACCACTCAGGATGATTATAGTCCCTCGGTCTTAGACTGCCGGACTGTACTGAGCACTGATGGACGGTGTGTTGTACTGGTCTTTTCTTGGAGGCTTCTCCCACTGACCCATGTCTATCTATTCTAACTTAGTTATTTCTGAATATTATATATTATATTTTCAGGCAGTGCCCAACCTTAGTGGTTCATGTAACTTTAAACAATCATTCATCCATTACGTAAAATTAAGTGATGAGTTCCGAAAGTTAAATGACACCAAAGTTCCAAAAATCTTTATAAACATGTGATCCCAATTTTGATATTAATTTCCAATTTTTGACAAATTTTGGGCCAGAATTTGGAATCCCAAATTTAGAATTTTGAAATTTAAATTACATTAAATTGTGACATCCCAGGTGAGCGACACAGACGAATCAACTATATACAAAACAAACTAACCTACTTTAAAAACAAATAACAATATCAATAAAAACGTCTGGATTAAAATACAAATTCATTGGTAACATTAAAATTACCCCAAAAGTCAGAAAAAAAAAATTTATTTAAATCTATCAACCCTTCCCACTTCTACCTACCTAACCCTCCCAAAAACCTAACCAACCTCCCCCCCGAGATCCCCCTCCTCTAACTCCTCCAACCGCTCCTCCGCCTCACGCCGTCTCCTCCATCATCTGTACAGCTGAAAAAGACAATATAAGATTCTTATAGTTATCTTTATTATTTTTTTAATACCCTTTCACCCCCCCGTTTCATTCTACTATGTATGCTATTTTTGCTTTTATGGTTCCTCATACATCTTTAAATGATTACCTGTTGATCGGACACCCTCTCACCCTTTTTCAGCCCCGCGGTAGTTTTGGAAATTTCCATTATATCTTGAGATATTTGTCGACTCTTTTACCCCCGTGCTCATATTCCTCATATCCTTGTCCGCTGCCCATTCTCCCCTTGACCTCTCTGATCCCCAGTTCCGTTTCTATAAGTTTTCCCCTCCCCGTCCCCTATTCCGTTCCTTGTATTACATTGTTTTCCTTTTTAGATCTACCTCTCAAATGCTGTTTCTATCGACGATTGTGAGACGTTTTTTTTTGTCAAGCCAAAACTTGTCCACTACTCACTTCAGCGTTCGACCTTTGACCCTCGTGATTATGGGTTTTGTGATCGCTGCTTGTGACGTCATCATGTCAGGTGTCAGTTCACCCTCCTCCGCAACATTTTTCATGCATCAATGAACTCTTTGCCTCTCTCTATCTTCTATGTAAACTCAACTTTCCCGATCTACACACTTTTTTCTCGGTCAGCTGTTTGTATGCTAAGCCCCGCCCTCTGATTTTCGACGAGCCACTTTCGCCAACTTTCATCAAACATTGTCGACCCAGTAGTTTCAAATCAACTCTCATAAGGATCCATTCTGTTCACGGTCCTCGCTCCACGCGTCTGTGATTATCTCCTCATCCTGTCCACTGCCATCCAGGTATTTTCCACCGTGCATTCTCTTTTCATCCCTTTATCTGCCTACCTATTCAAATTTGCGTTCTGACCACATATTTTTTCTAAATTTCCCTGCCTTCGTCGCTATTCTACACTGATGGTCTTGTACCGGCGCCATATTTTCTCACGCTGCAATCATGCCAACCTGACACTGATTTCGCTCAATCTCCCTGCAATTTGGGTTAATTTGTGAAAATATGTACTTACGTTTATGGCCAGGACAGCCACGTCAATCAAGAAATGGGCCACATCGGCCCACGACCACCTCCTGTCGTTAATTCTGAGGAGGAGGTCGTGGGCCTCATCAAAGATGTCTCGTCTGTGTGCCAGGCTGTCCATGACTGATTTTCCGCCTGCGCCCTGCGGGTGCCCTCGCCTCTTGGCCGCGCTCTGCATTTGGGCCCTTGACAGGTGACCTTTCCTCGATAATTTTTGCAACAACATTTTTTCACATCAAATTGTTCTCTTTTCAATTGTAATGATATTATATGTTTAACTTTTCTTTCCAGCTTCGTGACATTGGTATTCCCCTTTTAGCCCGTTTCCACTTTCACCCTATTTTGATTCACGAGCCGCTCCAAAACACCCACTTGCCGATCACCAATCTCGGCCTCACGCCGGCTTCGCCAAAGTTTCTACGAGGGCTGTCCCAGAAATTTTATTAGATGATCAGTCTTATATATATATGTTTTAACTATCTTACTTCTTCCTTTGCAGACGCAATAACATTTAGTTTATTTATTTGTGTGGCGATGCCGCATCTGTCTAATCCCGTC
Source organism: Amphiduros pacificus (assembly GCA_949316495.1). NCBI lineage: Eukaryota > Metazoa > Annelida > Polychaeta > Phyllodocida > Hesionidae > Amphiduros > Amphiduros pacificus. The sequence continues at coordinate 6,375,256 of OX439011.1, forward strand.
CTTCGTCCGTTGCAGGATTAGCACTCCCGATTTCCATAGGCCCTTCCAGGCGTATACTGTGAGCTTTATGTTTCCTCAATACCATGAGAGAATTTTGTTTTCCTTGGTCCCTGGGTTCAGCTTTTTTTTTTTTTTTTTCAACAGGACCCCGTGACGACCTCATGAGTCTGAACTTCTTTGTACTGACATCAAGATTAATTGCCTTGTTGACGGATACCTCACCGTCCCTCATTTTGTGCTTATAGAGCGATGTGTTGCCGCTCGATTGTATATTTTTCTTGTTTTTTAGAATCATGTATTGTTACCATATGCTGTCCTCCCTACCATGTTGCTCAAAATAAAACCTACCCCTTATTCGAGTTCTGTTGATATAAACTTTATGTATGTTTCTTTCTTCCGGTTCTAATTAGCATTACTTGACCTATTTCCATATATTTTCTTTTTACCTTGTTAAGTTGACATTATGTCTTGTCAGCTATTTCCCAATGTCCACTGAACTGTCCATCACTTCACTCATGACTTCAGCTGATCTTTACTTCTCCTTCCAGAGTGTAGTTCAGACTTATTCTCTGGAACCTCCTCTGCCCTGTGTGCAGTTATGATGATATGGGCTTGGGACTTTATGATTCAAATGCTCCTCTGTTCCACCTATAACATGCATTTGCATTGTTTAATATTAACATTTTTGTTGCAGTTCTTTTTACCTGAAGCCTACTTAATTATGACACTGCTTGCCCAGTTTAATTTGTTCAGTGCTTTGTTATTTTTAATGTAATCTATATGTTTTTGTTTTTCAGCAGACCTTCCTGGTCACTTTGCTGGCCAACCCAATTGTTGGGATTTTTCTACACTTCCACTCTCATCTGTCACTTCAATGGTATCCAATTGTTCAATTTCCCTTGGCAAATCTTCCTGGCCAAGGAGGGTTCCTACGTTTAATATCTGTACCAAAGCAATCAAGGCGGTTGCTCTGCCGTAGCAGGCGATGAAAGTAGTTTAGCTTTCAAATTAAAGTGAATTTTGTTTAAGTGAGATATGGGATGTGGATATTACTAAGTAATTTTCATAATACATGGCTTGTTATAGTCTATATGATATCTTTCCAATATGTAACTGCTTACTTTTAGATTCAGGTATACATACCTTGACATCAATAATGAGCTGGGAGTTCACCAGTCAGGTGGACATGCTCCTGCCATATGCACATATATCTTTTTTTGTGTTTGAGCTTTTGTTCCTGCAAGTTCAATAATATCCCTTATTCCAGGCCAACATGACATAATGACTAATGGATGATTCCTTACCTTATACCTAACATTGATGCCTAGTAACTCACAATGACCACTTATAATTTGTGACCACTCATGTTTGGTCCATATTTTACAGTTGATTTCTGTCATGCAGCTTTTAAACCAAAGACTATGATTTAACATTTTGTGTGTATGTAACCCACCTACCTGTTTCATTCATGGACCATGTTTTGTGTTTTGAAGTACCTATTTGCTACCCTCTCTAATATTGCCATTTTTTAATCTCAGATTTTGTTTAACTTATGTACACCAGTCGTACCTTGCTGTGTGGAAATATTTGTATTGTAACTGTTCCTATTTCACGGTGGACTATGCCCCATGTCGAGTATCTTTTTATGACATTTTAATCCTAATTGTTGTACTTTAACATTATATTTATCCTTCTCTTGTTATGTATATTGCTGCTTAATTATCTTGATGTTTAATTTATTATTATTAACATTGTGTTTTCCTGTATTCCGCTTGGCGCGCTCTAGTGCTGCCCTAGACTGTTCGACAACCGCATCCGCGCGTGTCAGTCAGTGTATGTACGTTAATTATGATTGAATGCCATTTGGCGCTACCTAGTTAAGACTGTCCCGCTTTCATTGGGATCCTATATTTCCTACGTGTTACTATTTAAGTACAATGTTAATGTTTCTTATCTTTTTATGGTTCAATGTTATATAATCACACTTAATTCCTGTGTACTTCTTCACAGGCCCGCCAACCATCCATAATGATATGTTTTGAATTGTAATAATGTTAATGCCATACACCTGTTGAGTTCACATATGTATAGTCCGATATTATAGCTTACTCACCTGTCATATATATATATTTTTTTTCTTTTTCTTTTTCCTCACTCCCCCTTTTGCCATGTTTCATTTTTCTTCTTTCTTTTTCTTCTTTTTGTCAGCTTGAGGTAGCACTTTGATTCAGTTTCTTGATGGTTTTTTGGCCTTCATTTGTCCCCCAGCCATTCTGAGAAAGAAAGGAAAGAATATGTAGGTTAATATGTGGGTGTACGTTTCGATATATGCACTTATTTAAATTTTGTTTTTGTGTTTTGTGTAGGTTATCAGCCTGTCAACCTCTTACGTCCCGTTTGGAGAGTGCAATCGCATTGCTAAGAGTGCTGTTTTTCAGCCTTGCATGATAATTCTATCTCTGTATTCCATTCGTACTTTCCTGTAATCTCCTTCAGTCAGGCTAGCTGTGATAAATAACATTGCAGCCCTTTGTCAAACAGCCTAAAATGGCTCTTGCCGTCTGTGTATCAGGTGCCTTCGCCTAGTGCTTAGGCCTTAGTAGTTTTTAATTATTTTCCAGGATCAACTACGTGCGGCCGGTTATCTACGAGCATTGGTGTGTTTCTCTACTTACGGATATGTTGAATATATGTCAAATATATGTCGGACAATTGTTCTGGGATTGCCAACAACTCCCTCTTTTAGTCCGCCTGCAGACTGCAGTAACTACATAATTGCACTACGAGTTTTGATCCTCTATTCCAAGCTTACCTCAGTTTGGTCGGATTCACGTTGCTGCCCGTTGTCTTCTCCTTTTCTCCTTTCATGTCCATTTACTGTGCTCACTGTGCAGTGACTGTTACGGGTTTTCCCAATAGATCATCTGCGTCATCAGTCCCCTGTATTGTTCTCTTCACCCACCTTTTTATATGTTATCATATGTATGCTTAATATGCCACATCCCTTTGGACACCTTCACATACTGACCGATGGTCATCATTTTTAATCTTTTTATTCTTTTTGCCAACTTGGTAGTCATTTTAGTTCTGCATTGCTGTTTACCTTGCCGCTTTTTGCGTAGCTCCGGATGTGTTTGTGTACTAGTCGTCATGGTAACCATGGTTGGTCACCAATGCGTCATTCGGTCACGCCCATTCAGATCCTTTCTTGGTTTCTCACTCTTCACAGTATACCGTTGGCTCTGTGCTGCCCCCTTGTGAATTGTGCCTGTTAATTGTGGACAATACTTATACATCTCCATTAATTTTTTTGGCTATTTTATTACACAAAATTTTTAAACAGATCAATTACGCATGGCTCTCCTCCAATGTGTCATGCTAACTGCTCCTTATTCATCTTGTCCTCTCAGTACTTCATTCATTTTTCTCTCTTTTTCTTCTTCTTCTTCTTCTTCTTCTTCTTCTTCTTCTTTTTACCCTTACGCTTCTGTTTTTACACTTGCCACTATCACTGTAAATTAACTATCAGAATTGAGCTGAATTCGCTAAGTTGTAAAATCACACTATTCGTTAAAAAAATTTATTCTTGGTAAGTGGTGGACTTACTGTTATCTAATGTATGGTTTATGAATATTAAATTAATGTGACCTGTTTATGTCTATCCTAGGTTCAAGTGTATGTAACTTCCCATACGGGAGTTCTGATAGTTATTTCTAACAGGACCAGCTCGACACGTCTTCATGCATAAAACGCTAGAACTGAACTGGTTTACTCTCTCGATAATATTTGTTTGATAGAGTGTGTGAGATTGCTGCGGATGCAGCCAGGCCAACGATGTTTCTATCCGTTCTTGATGTATGTATTGCAGCGCCACCTGACTGTTCTTGCTGTTTCATTGATGAGACCCCTGTAATCTGTGATCAGTTCATTCGGGTTACAGACATGGTTTGATCTTTACTATTATGCCATATAGAGCTTACTTATGTTGTCCATACACTTTTTTTCTAAAGTTTGAGGTTCAATTAAAACCAGGAATTAATTTAGAACTTTACTATTATTTAATCGAACAAACATCGCCAAAAGCAATTGAACGTGGTCCGGTGTGTGTATCGCTGGACGTGTGTAGATTCCAATTTCGGAGAAAAAAGACCCTATAATTAAAAATTAATTAAATTGAGTTTGATCTGTAAACTGGGTAAATATAATTTTTATCCTTCATTTTCTTATGCTGTGTCAATCTTTATATATATACTTATTTTTGCCAGTGTTTAATGTTGGTGTTTTATGATTAATTGGTTTGGTTGCATTTTCTGACACCAAATTGTATAATTGTTGTTAGAGATTAATTTTGACAGTCGGTATGCCTGTTATTCAATTACTTGATTCTTCACTTCTTTGTATAATTCCTCTATCTCAATGTTATATCACCGATATTTCTCAGATATTCCTACGGTAATTAATATATATATCCTTATGTCATAATGTAGAATCTGGACAGTAATTACTTTGGTCTCTGTTATATGTCTTAGTGTTCACTCACCCTCACCGTCACACTCAGTGCTATGGATCGTTTTGATTCCTTCCACCCTTTATTATCTAGTAATGACATTTACCCTCATGTGTTTTAAGTGTTATTTTGTACGAATATATTGTGATGTACTAATTCTTGTTATACTACTCTGTTTTAGTTATGGATGGTTACTGGGCTTTTCAACCAATGCTTCAAACACTTGGAGTTGGACCTTACATATTTTATGTTGGGTTCTTGTGCCTTCATCTGTCCATCCTTTTCGGATGCGACTACCTAATCTTACGATGTGTGTTTCTATGGGATTCACCATTTCCGTTTTTCTAGTGAAATTTCATGACTTATGACCCATTTTGTATGTATTTACCCCTAAATCTCATTTCTTACCACATTGGCACCTCCTTGTTTTCCTAGTATTGTTATGATTTACTATTATATAAGTTTATACTATATTTATCTGGTTGTAATTGGTTTAATACTGATATCCCATGCCTGATTGTTGTGAACTGATTAAATGTTTCATTTCATTTCTAGTTGCTGCGAACAGCTTAACTAATGCATTCCGTACCTAATTAATGTATAACTGGTTACATTTTAATCTTTCCTAATTGTTGTAATTTAAAGCTTTTTAACACGTGTCTAAATACCCGCGCAGATTTTAAGATAATTTTTGTTAAATTCTATTGTGCAAATGTCACCATCTCTGGTATTATATTCATAGCCTTTGTTGTACCAGGATAAGGGACTGGATATGTTAGAGCCTGGTACATCAAGTATTTGTTCGTTACAACCAGAGGGATACGAACTCTGTTAAGGAGATTGCCCCGACCAATCCATATCGGTTCAACTGTGAGAGTTTGGTAATTTCCAAAAATGTCAATTCATTTATGATTAACATACAGGTTTACTTCATTTTTGATTCAATATTTTGTCATTTTTACAATTCGATATATTTTTAATTTGATAAACTGTGATTCAGTATACATTCCCCTGATAGTTGAAATTCTTTGAACAAATGACACTTACATGCTCATTGATATTCCGCCGTTGTGTTCCGGAATTTATTAACACCTTGAGGGTGATTTTTCGCTTAAACGTTTTGGTTCGGTTGAGTGTCTTTATAGAACCAGTTTGTTAGCGACTAAGGTACAATATCCTTCCTCTTACTTAAACATTCCTTTGGTGTATTTTATTGTTGTATTAACTTGTTGTGACCTGTTGTAAAAGTTTTTCACCTATGTGCGTAGTTCTTTATCTCGATGTACACTACGTCCATAGTACTTTGATTTTGTGATTTAGTTTCTGTACGTCTGGTCTAGGTTTGGCATTTGGCATTGCTCAACGATCCTTTAAAAGGCCCAGCAACTATTAGACGGTGCTCAGAGTTCCAGCGTCCACTTGCCTAGAAGATCCACGACTCTCAGCATCGTGACCACATAGACTTGGGTGTTTTATGTATTCTCAGGACTCTATTAGAATCATGCATTTGGGTAGTTCATATGCCTCGCTCATTGCCATGCCGGCCTAGCCAGACAAGGATACACAGCACCGAATAAAGGTAACTATTGTGCAGTGTATATTCTGTGTCTGCAGTCCTTATTACTTCACACCTCATATAGGTAGATAGGGTTGCTAGGTTCCGTGCCCCGCCTCACAGTAGCCAGCGAGTAGAGTAGAGTATCGATCCCCCGTCCACGTCCCCCAACGACGGATACTCACAAACTATGCTTGTTATATCATTCACATTGGTTTTATTAAACAGATATCAATATATGGGGCAAGTATCTGTTCATGTCAGATTTCAATACAAAACAATGACAATATACGAAATCTTCAGGGTGCCCAAAATGTCAGTTTTCTCAATGATAATGTAATCATAAATGATAATTATCAACAAGGAATGATAACGGATAGTTACATTATTCACATTTGTTGGTTTCGGTCAGAAAAACTAAAAAGATATCAATATATGGGGCAAGAGTCTGCGCATGTCAGATTTCAATACAAAACAGTGACAATATATGAAATCTACTGGGCATCCAAAATGTTTGATAATATTAAAGATTTGGGGCAGTAAACTGTTCATCTTACATTTCTATGCAAATCAGTAACAATAAATGAAATCTGCAGGGCACCCAAAATGTCAGTTTTCTCAAAGATAATGCATTTTAAAATGACAATCAGCAAGAATGAATGATGACGGAATGTTATACCATTCATATTCATTAATTTAAAACGTTTTGGAGAAAAGATGTGCAGGCTAATTTTTCAACTCGTGAAAATTTTCATAACTTTTTAATAATTATCATTTTTAAATAATTTAAAGACGAGGAGAAAGCCAGAAGCATATTCTATCAGACTACAAGGTTTCATATTTTAGCTATACGGGAACCCAGTGAAATCTTTGCCGAAATACTTTGTTTGTAATCTGTAAAATAGTTTTGGAGAAAAGATATGCAGGCTATTTTTCAATTCATGAAAACTTTCATAACTTTTTTATTAAGTATCGCTTTTTAATAGTTTAAAGAAGAGGAAACCTATTCAATCAGACTACAAGGTTTCACATTTTTAAGTATGAGGGAACTTAATGAAATCATTGCCAAAGAAATTTGTTTTGCTCCGTAAACGTGTTTTGGAGAAAAGAAATGCAGGCTGTTTTTTCAACTCGTGAAAACCTTGATAACATTTTTAATAATTATTGCTTTTTAATAATTTAAATACGATGAGAAAGCCACAAACCTCCTCTATAAGGTTACCAGGTTTCAGATTTTTAGCTATAAGGGAATCTAATGAAAACTTTGCCGAAAAAACTTTGTAACTCAAGACTGGAAGTTGATATTTAATGACATCAGCAGTGACTCCAATGCAAAAGAGCGCACCGGCCCTCCAAGGGGGATTGGTCACAGGGTGGTAATAATAATAATGATAAAATATTTCTATAGCACATACACCAAGCAAAGCTTGCTCATAGCACTTTTAAGTCGCTAGATATTTTCATAGTCATATTTCTCATTGTAGAATTTCTTAAATAAATATGTTTTTAAGGATTTTTTGAATATGTTAACACTATCTAATTTCTTGATACCCACTGGTATCTCATTCCATAATTTAGGCGCTGCATATTTAAAAGATCTCTCACCGTACCACTCTCAGCGAATTTTGGGTATAATCAACTCATGTTTATCATTATACTTAAGTTGCCTAGAATTTTTCTTTTGTATAATCAGATCAGTTAGGTATTTTGGGGCCATGCAATTTAGGGCTTTCTATGTTAACAATATTATTTTAAATTCAATTCTAGCCCGTATCGGCAACCAGTGCAGTCCTCGCATAAAGACGCTAATGTGGTCAAACTTCTTAATGCGTCCAACAAACCTAGCTGCAGTATTTTGTAACATTTGCGACTTATTTATTTCTTGTGATGATAGATTAGTTAGTAATGAGTTACAATAGTGAAGGTTAGATGAAACAAAGGTCTGCATTAGCATATTTGCAGATTTCTCCCTTAGACAATTTCTGATAGGGGCAACATTTTTCAGATGGAAAAATCCTTTTTTTGCAGATAGAATTTACCTTATTTTTCAATGTCATATTTTTATCAAATAATACACCAAGATCCTTAACTTTCTTTGCCATTTTAAATTCTGTGATGCCAATCTTAATAGATCTAGGAATTTTATCTAGAAGAGCATTTTTAGTCCTACTTTTAGATGATATCAGAAACACAATTTTTCCTTCATTCAGTTTCATTTTATTATCCAGTAGAAATTTTCGCAAGCTAGATATACAGTTTTCAATTTTAGCATAATTAAAATCAACCTCAGTAATATCATTAGGATTCAATGAGATAGAACGTTGAGTGTCATCAGCATAGATATGATAACTTAAACCATAAAATTTCATAATATCAGCAATTGGAGACATATAAATAGTAAAAAGAATCGGACCTAAGACTGAACCCTGAGGAACTCCATATTTCAATTTATCCATTTCTGAGTATATTCCATTAATACTGAAGGGAAATTGGTCATATTGATTATGTTTTGTGTTGACTCCCCGTAGGTACTCCTTTTACAGATTTTGTTGTCAAGGACTCCCAGTCACGATGACCACTGACCATTGTGTCTGTAGTCAAGTGGCGTCATACAGAGCCTGTATGACTTCATCTTGAAGGAACGTTGTTTTGGTCAGCTGGCTTTCCACTCTACTCATATTTTGGCTCTGTATTTCTAGTACATATATTTCGGCATAATATTTCTAAATTGACTCTAAATTAGTATCTAAAATACATCAGGATTAGTATTTTGGTTTATGATTTGGTTACGTTGATTTTTAAATGTTAATCGGTGAAATATGCTGTTTACAGTGCCTCACCATGTCAGTCATATTTACTCTGGGAGGGTCTCATGGTCACCACAAGTCATTCAATTTGTGTCTGTCATTATTATTAATGTTCATATTATATATTCTAAACAGTTGTAAATACAGTAATAAATACAAGGCACATTTTATCTCCGTGTAATTTTATGTAAGGTAGTCACTCTCTGAACAAGGCCATGAAAACTCCTTCATGAATAATAAGCCCCACCCATTTACTACAAATAGTAAAACAACAGGTTTGAATGAAGGCAAGCTGTTAGATCACACTTTAATGCAAACAAATGGACAAGGTAGTGTCAAACAAATCACTGGCAACAATAGATATGCAAAGCAGGCCATCTCTAGTCCCTTGAGGAACTTATATGGTGTGAATATCATGAATCTTGTCATGTGTCTGAGGGGTCAAGCTAGGGAAATGGTTGCTGGTTTCCCTTGTCAAGTGACAGAGAACTTTGATATGTTAACCACAACTATTGGCAAAATGTTTGACCCCATAGAGCGCACATCTTCACATAGGACTGATTTTCAAAACTCCCTGGAGAGTCGGTTTGTGACTTAGCATATAATCTTAGACGCATTGCTGCTAGGGCATTCCCATCTCACTCCACCTTAAGCAACACATAAACTTTTGCAGGATATGTATAATATGCAAAAGAAACATATCACTCAAAACGGGAAAACAATATCACAGGGAAGATATGGAATGCTTCCATTGTCATGAAAAGGGCATTTTAAAAATCATTGTCCCCAACTTATGGGTCAGGCAAATGGTAGTGCTCCAAATCAGTCAAACTAGATATGACTGGGTTAAAGACCGAAAATTCAGTCCATAGTATTGATAAAAAAATGAGAAATAGGTCAGATGAATATATCAGTCCGAAATGTGTGGCAACAGTGCGTCCATGTTGGTTCGCAAGGATCATGATTTATGGGCAATCCTTTGATGTCCTAGTTGATCCAGGGTCTCCTATCAGTTTTCTCTTACCTGAGAAATATAAAAGTTTAGATTTGGACTTGTTTGGTCCAGGTTTAGAGAAATCTAAACATGGTTTTAGAGGTGTCGGTGGCACTTCACTAGGTACAAGGGGAGAGATATACGTCAATTTTGATGTCAAAGGATGTGAAGAATTCACACTTGATTTTACGGTAGCAAATTTGGATGATCTTGATGGTATTTTGGGAATGAATTTCACAGCCCGGTATGGTTTGATAACCAACAGGAAGGAAGGAAAATTGCATACCACCCATGGAATTATCCAAATGTACAGGGAAAAAGCAAAAAATATTTGTGCAAGAATCTCAGTAACTGAGAAGGCTATACTTCCGCCTAATTCTTGCATGATGCAATTGTAACCCAACAAATATAAATAAATTCCAAGTTAAAATAATTATAAATAAAATCAAAGTTAAATCAATCATAAATAAAATATATTAACTAAGCTTGATCCCCGGAGAATGGTTGAACTTAGTGCACACGTAGGCCCTGGTGATTAACATCATTCCAAGATTTAGACGCCCATGATAAAATGTGATCACCAGGCGCAACCCCTTTCTCCACCAATCACAAAAGGACATTTTAGGAAAACACTTATAACAAAGAAGTTCAACCAGTTCTCCAGGGCATATTTGGTTATGTTTTTCTACAATTTTATCATGTCTGTGAGTACTTTTTATGTAAGTCTGTCGGCCAACCATCTAGGGCCTGAGGTATATAAGAGGTCCTCCCTGGTTGACCGGCAGGCCAGCCTGGAACAGCTTTGTATGATGTGAAAATAAACGTTCAACTCAAGCGGCACCGTGTAGTGTGGAGTTTATCAGTAACAACTGGCAGAGCCACATTGATGGCATTATTGAGCCAAAAACTGATTTCATGGTAAAGAAAAAAATTCCAAGGACTCAGTGAATACTGATAAGGACACAGTACTAGTTACATTCATTAATGCAGGAAAAAATCCTATTTTCTCAAAACAGGGTACTGAAATCGCAACCTTGCAAAGTTTAGATTATATAAGCACAGCAGTCAGTGTTGATGATTCTCCCTCTGAAAACCATGAAGCTGATGAAGCTGACATTCCAGAATATTTGCATACGATTCTAGATAATGTAGACGAATCATTAGATGATTCTCAAAAACAGCAAGTTGCTATGTTGCTACACAAATATCAGAATTGTTTCCATACTCCAGGTGGCAAATTAGGAAGGACAGGAAAGGTTAAATGCACGCTAAACACAGGCAACAACATACCTTTCAAACATGGCCCAAGAAGAACCCCTTTGAAACAAAGGGAAGTTGAATTAAAGGAAGTTGAACAAATGCTCAAAGATGACGTCATTGAACCAAGTGAAAGTCCTTGGAGCAGTAATGTTTGCATGGTCAATAAACCTGATGGGTCAATAAGATTTTGCCTGGATTACAGGAAACTGAACAGTTATCTTTTTAAGGATGGGACATATTGTTTCAAAAGAAGGCATTGCCTGTGACCCAAGTAAAATTGCCACTGTAATGAACTGGGAAACCCCTGAAAGTTTGGATCAGGTGAATTCATTCTTAGGTTTAGCCTCGTATTACAGGAAGTTCATCCCAAATTTCTCATCCACTGCCCATCCATTGAATTGCTTGAAAAAGAAAGGAGCAAAATTCAAATGGACAAATGAGTGTGATCTAGCATTTCAAAAACTTAAAACTTATTTGACCTCATCTCCTATTCTAGCATACCCAATAGAAGATGGTCAATTTATTCTTGACACAGATGCCTCTGGTTTTGGCATAGCAGCTGTTTTGAGTCAGATTCAAGGGGGTGAAGAACGTGTCATAGCGTATGGCAGTCAGTCCTTGAATAAACACCAGCAGGCATATTGTACCACATATAGAGAGCTTTTAGCTTGACATTTGTCAAGAAATTCCATCACTATCTTTTTGGCCAAGAATTTAAAGTCCGCACAGATCATCATTCTTTGATATGGCTAAAGAATTTAAAAAATCCTGAAGGCATGTTGGCTAGGTGGATCGCTGTATTAGATTCCTATGCTCCGGTATGGGAACACAGAGCTGGGATACTTCATGGAAATGCAGATGGGTTGTCACGTAAACACAGAAAGTGTAAATGTGAAGATTGCCCTGACTGTTTGGAGATAAATGGCATAAACGCACAGTGTAGTGCGATCACTAGATCTAGTGCTAGGAAATCTAACAAACAGCATAATATACGATCACATTGTAATGGGAAAGAACACAGCGAGAAGGCAGTAGAAACATGTATTAGAAGATCTGAGCACATTGCTAAGAAAGCTGCGACAGGTGCTTGTGATATGCCTATTCCTGCTCCAAGATTGAGCAAGAAAACAGTATCAAATAAAAACAAGTCAAACAAGGTTGGTCATGATAAACATAAAAATATAGAGTTTGATGAATTTGTCCAACAAATTAAATCCTCAGATGATGTCAGACACGGGTTTCATTGTGAAGGGGATGTTTCAAGTAATTTGACAAACCAGCCTATAGAAAGTAATTGGTTATGTGCTTGGTCCAAAGATGATATGAGAGAATGGCAGGACAATGATTCTGAAATTGCTTTCATAAAGAGTATGTTCACAAACTCTCAAACAAGGCCATAATTCCAGAGCATATCAAACCAAAGTGCTGGCATACGGGCACTGCGGTCCCAATGGCACAACCTTTATTTTGAGGATGGGATTTTGTATCGCAAGGTCAAAGTTGAAGATGGTCAAGAGTCACACAATAACACAATAAGTTGCACCAAAGGAGATACGCAAACACATTTTGTACCAGTTACATGATGTTAGAATTTGTGGCCATCTTGGAACAAAAAGAGTATATCACATGGTCAGAAGAAAATTTTATTGGCCTGGTCTCAAAGGGGATGTCAAGGTATGGTGTAAACAATGCACCAAATGTGCCCAGAGAAAGCCTGGCCCAGGTTTAGGGCATGCCACTATGCACAATTGTCCGGTTGGTGAACCACTCGACAGAATCGCCATAATGATTGATATTATGATTCCAATGGAAGAAACCAAGAATGAAAATAAATATATAATGGTTGTCAGGGATTATTTCACAAAATGGTGCGAAGCATATGCATTAAAAGAACTTACGGCCATTCAGGTTGCAGATAAATTAGTAGAAGAATTTATTCTCAAACTTGGTGTACCAAAACAGATATACACAGACCGGTGCCGGGAATTTATTTCGGACTTGATAGCTAGATTGTGTGAACTTCTCGAAATTCAAAAGACAAAAATGATGCCATATAGACCGCAAAGTGATTAAAAGAATTAATCGCACACTAATAAATATGTTAGCAGTATATCTAGATGAGCATAAAAGAGTTTAGGATGAACATCTCCCATATGTTACTGCTGCATATAGAAGGATTTTCACCTAATCAACTAATGTTGAATAGAGAGGTGCAATTGCCGATTTATCTCATGAATGATTGTCCAAGTGATAGTTGGGATATGTGCCCTGTCGAATATGTAGAATGGGTGAAAAATGTATCTAAGGAAGCTTATAACTTACAAATGAGCACAAAACATCAAAAGAAATATTATGACCGCAAACTCAAGTGCCGGCAATTTCAAATAAATGACTGGGTATGCAGGTGGTATCCACCTGAAGGCAAGAGGAAGTTTGGTTTAGGTTGGACGGGTCCCTATCTAGTTGTAAAAAAGTTAACAGACATCTGTTATCAAATTCAAAAAGACCCTGACAGTCCTCTTGTAAATGTCCATGTTGATCATCTGAAACTCTATGAGAGACTTAAATCAGAATGGTCATCATCATGGTTAAGTGGTGAACTCAACTTAAATCAGGACACCCTGGAAGAAGACAGTGATCATTCAGATTACGAATAAAATTTTGTAAACTCACCTGTATACAAGTGTTGTGTGCATTAGATGAATATGTTTCAAATGTCAATCAAAAAACATGTTAAGATTATATTATTTTTAGCCACATTATTTACTTTGACAATGAGAAATGCATTGTAATAAAGTGTTAAAGGGCATAAAAAACATGCACGATTGTATATACATAAATGAAATAAAATAAAATAAATCAAAAGGTGTTAAATGATAAATTAAGGTGTTACAAATTAATGCCATAAAGAAATCACAAATAAAATTTTATCATCAGTTCACCTTAGTTCACCTTAAAGAATGGTGAAACAGCACAGAATAGAATGGTAGTCGCATGTTATGTACATGCATATATATATATATATAATTTACATTTCAAATATGTGGCTAAGACCATGTTATTTCATGGATAATTATGGTTCCTTTTTACATGATGTTGAGATAATACTCACCACATGGTGGTGTAGTTTAGAACTCGTTGAGAGGCCTGATATAAAGATTTACTAGTTTAGGAAAAGTTTATCTACATTGGGCATGGCAGAGGTACCAGAGCTAATGACAATGAGTCGGGTCTGAGATAGCAGGAGATACCTCTGAGCCAGAGATTGTAGATTCATTTTAAGTATTTGAGCTCTAGGGTTCACACATAGTAAATTCGGGATATTTAACATTAAATGTTAGGAATCATATGGCTAATTTCTAAAATTTAGCAATTTATTGTCAGATATGGATCCATGTGAAAACATATGAACATTCCTAACATTGGCCTTAAAACCGTTAGTTGGCCTAAATCTCAAATTTCTATGCATCTATCAAGGCGTCAAATAAAAGGATGGTTTATGCGATATCATTTCAATAATCATTTGAAGTACCATAACTTCCTCATTATTTCAAGTCCACTACAAATAGTAGGTGGCAAACCTTTTAAGGGAGGAAGGGAATGATGATATGGAACGGTGACCATGGCCCCACCTGGAGGTTGTATACCTCTATTAATCTAAAATGTCCCTGGTTACAGAAAATGACTTTTTGCCCAGTAGAGAGGTGTGGCAAAATCCTGACGGGCGAACCATTCAAATCGCTTAAGAAACAATTTGAAGAGGTCCACCGCCCAATGGCAAAGTACCACAAGATTCGGAGAAGAAACGACTATGCAAAACACCTCGTGCTTCGGCACCGGTATAGTTATGCACAGTCGAAAGTGGTGGCACAGACTGCCGCTATAATAACAGACAATAACAGGTCATTTATTGATCCTAAAGGGATTTGCTTTCCGCCAACTCATGCTTCTGTACCTGTTCCGATGTATACTCCTGATTCTACGCCTCTTCCTACGTCAAATTCTACGCCTCTTCCTACGTCAAGTTCTACGCCTCTTCCTGCATCAAGTTCTACGCCTCTTCCTACATCAAATTCTACACCTCTTCCTACGCCAAATTCTACGCTTCTTCCAACACCTGTTTCTATGTCTTCTTCTTCGTCAACATCTTCTTCTGAATCAACATTTCTACTATTTTCCAGCTTTAGTGAGGATGTCCCGCTGGAGCCGGTGGGTGGCGTCACCCGAGAAATGTGGGTTTTTGATCCGATTTCACATATTCCTAAAAGTAATAGAGACCTGAAACCATACTGAGGAACATGAGCGAATTGTTTGTGCTAGCCGAGCCAGTGGACAAAAGAAACAGAATCGACAATAAAGTTCACATGGAGGCTAGGAGGCAGCTGACGGCCGAAAGAGTCAATGCTCGCAAGGAGGCCGAGGAGCTCAGGAGGCAGCTGGAGGACATAATGCTGAGCTCATGCTCCCTTCTTAAGCCGCCAAGACTTTTGGTAGATTTTCGGCATCATCTATTCCAAATTAATAAAACAGCATTCGGTCTAAATCTATATTCAAAATTCTAAAATAATTTTATGATTAATATAAATATATATATGTGAATAATATTCTCCAGAAAAGACTTTTACACCGAAGAAACATTATAGATATATATGTAAATTATAACCTCTTATATGCCAGAAAAGACTTTTACACCAAAGAGACATTACAAATATATATGAATTTACATACACTTGCAAAAGGACAGTTAAACTTTTCTATTCTTGATGTTTCCAGTCAATCTTGTTTAAAGTAATTGTGCTAATTGTGATATTTCTGCTTTAAAAATAAGATAAAATGTATATTCATTGAGATAAATGTTTATTTTTGAGCTTTTTGTAAATATTGACCTATAATTCTGGTGATTGTGTTAAAGTACCCTTAAAGGGACACAACACCTATGTACAATGTAAAGTGTTTAATTCCTTTTAAGGAATACTGTATCAGTATTATTAATATTAATGTAGAAACTACATTTTGTAAATATTGACCTATAATTCCGGTGATTGTGTTTAAATACCTTTAAAGGGACACAACACCTATTTATAATGTACAGCGTTTAATTTCCTTTAAGGAACGTATCAGTAAAATATTTGTGTAAATCAAATGTATGACAATATTCCCTATTTTTTCAGTACTTTTAACTTAATGTAAAATTGGGGTGAATTTGTACATTCAATTTAAGTTGGGGGGTAATGTAGGGAAATTGGTCATATTGATTATGTTTTGTGGTGACTCCCTGTAGGTACCCCTTTTACAGATTTGGTTGTCAAGGACTCCCAGTCACAATGACCACTGACCATTGTGTCTGTTGTCAAGTGACGTCATACAGAGCCTGTATGACGTCATCTTGAAGGAACGTTGTTTTGGTCAGTTGGCTTTCCACTCTACTTGGAAGTGCCAGCTCATATTTTGGCTCTGTATTTCTGGTACAGGTAAATCCTGTGTGGGCATGGAGCAACAGAGAGTGGCGACCTGCGGCCCGTCCGCGCACTCCTGCTCCCTGCTTCAGTCACGAGGCTGAGTGTCGTGGATCTTTTAGGCAAGTGGATTCTGAGCCCCGATCTTTTAGGCAAGTGGACTCTGAGCCCCAAGTAGCATTTTCTGGCCCATTATAAAGGAACGCATCTGAATCCTACTCTCTGCGACCTGACCAAATATGGTCATTTCCCGTACTTGACCAGGGTGAGATCATATCTAATTCTGTTGTCTCGCACATCCACCGTCTCTCCATCAACCTGCACTTGTTGACCTCTCGTCCCTGCCAGATATCATTGATGTCCACACATTTTTATACATGTCTATAGATGTGCAATCTGTATCCTACACACGGATCCCCTTTGACAAAGCACGTACTCGTGCTTCAAGTGGAAGCATCACACCCAATACTCATGCCAATGCCATACCGATTATAATAAGACAACTAAGATAAATCCAAATAACATCAAAGAACAATTCATAAAACAATTCCTGCACACATACTACCACTTCGGTATAAATACTTTACAGTTTACATTATTATCATACCAAAAGTTGATCTGTTAAGTTTTTGAATACAATTGGAGGTGAAATTCACATTAAAATGATATCCTCAAATCACATAAGCAATTATGAATATGAGCAATACAAAGATCCATATTAATCCTATCAATTAATTTTTTTGGATATTTTTTCTCTATGGTGAACGATGGTTCTCAAACATACCACATAAAATGCACAAATACCGCAAACACACTTTGTCTATAACCCATGTCAATGGCACGCATATGCGCACATACCGGCCTACGCCTGCATATCATACCAGGTCAATTGGTCATAATTAACTTGCACAAGGGCAAAGTGTGGCTGTGGATGCACATCCCAAGTTAATAATTATACAAGATACCACATATCAGCTAATGTTAACTTTCCTCATACATTCTTATGTATGTCTAACAATTTGAACAACAACTCATTCCTTGAAATATAATACTTGCATCACTGCAGCTCTCAGCAATGAAGCCAATATGAAATACACTGGCCGAATGAATATTGGGCTGGCTGCAGTAACCATGGTAACTACATAATTGCATTGTGAGCACTGAATTGCTTCGCTGGCTGCAGTAATTACATGATTGCAGCTCGGGCGCTGAACCGCGGCAACTAGGCAACTTAAGGCACAATTAAACAGACAAATATAATACATACCAATTTCTAACCTAAACACATAAACACCACCAAGAATCACACTGATTATTATGATAGATGTGAGCGGACAACATTCGACCACTAAACAAGGTTTACACATAAAAATCTGGATCTGAAATATCAAATATAAAGCATTTCAGTATATTTTGGTCCTTTTTGTTTCCTCTTTATATATATATATATAGTCCTTGATTCCTTTGATATTCCTCTGATATTTAGTCCTTGATATTTTTTCCTTTGATATTCCTATGATATTTAGTCCTTGATATTTTTTTTCTTTGATATTCATTTGATATTTAGTTATATATAGTGTCTCATAATGTCAGAATGTAGAATTTCACTCTCATCAGGATATTCACAGGGCGGAACAGAAGTTACATTGTCCACGGGGTCGCCTGCTGTAATGGCCTTTGTTATATCTCTCAGTGTTATATTGTCACTTATCTTGTGGTCTTTCTAGCAGCCGATATTGAATTAATTGACAATAATTACTGACCAGTCTCAAATTTAAAGTATATTTCAAAATTAATTGAACGAGCGGTTGCTGATCAATTAATCTCCCATCTTAATTATAATGGCTTAATAGATTTTTTCCAATCTGCTTATAAAATTTTCCTTAGCACTGAGACTGCAAGTTCAGAATGATATTTTAATGGATCTAGATAATGGGCTATTGTTCTCCTTGTACGATTGGATTTGTCTGCAGCTTTTGACACTATTGATCATGATATGCTCGTCAACAGACTCTAAAATAGATGTGGAGTTGTTGGAAAAGTCTTAGGCTGGTTTAAATCATATTTGACTGATAGGAAACAATATGTTAGTATTGTAGTGATCCCTGGGCCTAGTGCATTGGCTAATATGTAGGCTAGAGGGACTTCCCCGTTTTGTTCCGAGAGTGACTACCTTAGATAAAATTACACAGAGATCAAATGGGCCTTGTAATTCAAAACACTGTATTTATTACTATTTTAACAACTGCTTAGAATATATAATTGTGTAGGATACAGATTGCACATCTATAGACATGTATAGAAATGTGTGGACATCAATGATATCTGGCAGGGACAAGAGGTCAACAAGTGCAGGTTGTCGGAGAGATGGTGGATGTGCGAGACAACAGAATTAGTTATTGGGTCTCCTCTCTAGCTGGATAGCCATGCTGCGTAAGCTCTGAGTGCCCACGAGACAAAAGTGGAGCGGCCAACATATCAAATCAAATCAAATCAAATCAAATCAAATGATCTCACTCTGGTCAAGTACGGGAAATGACCATATTTGGTCAGGTCGCAGAGAGGCCAGCAGGTGCAGGCTCATTAGGATTCAGATGTGTTCCTTTAAGGAGACCCTTGTGCATTGTATACTCTGTGTCTGCAGTCCTTATTACCTCCCAACTCACATAGGTAGATAGGGTACCTAGGTTAAGGCCCCGTTCACAGCCAAGCAAGTTACCATAGATAGATACTCTACTCTACCGTACTGTACTGTACAATAAGTATAGCTCGCTAACTTGCTGGCTGTGAGTCGGGGCACGGATCCTAGCTACCCTATATACCCAGGTGAAAGTGGCAGGTAATAAGGACTGCAGACACAGGATATACACGACACAATAGTTACCTTTATTCGGTGCTGTGAGTCTTCCTTGTCTGGCTAGGCCGGCATGGCAATGAGCGAGGCATGTGAACTACCCAAATGCATGATACAGCCCAGATGACGCACCAGGAATTATCACAAAATATGGCCATCTTATCGACAAGGCAAAGGCGATATCTGAACAGGTGGCTATATCTAGTGTCTGCCCTCGGCTTGACGAAGTGTCAAATCTGGTTGAGCCGTTCAACACAAACCTGCAGGCACTATGTGATGACAAGGAATGTGATTTCATAGACAACACCCCTATCTTTACCTTGGGAGATGGAAGCATAAATGATGGTTACCTGGCTGATGGAAAGGGGCCACATCTCACAAGAACAGGATTAAATAAGCTCAGCAAAAATCTGAAATTGAAAGTAAAAGGTGATATATCAGATGTCACAAATTACCATCAACCAGCCAGAGGGAGTCACACCAGACCACCACCAGGTGGCACTGTTCGTAGATCACCACCAGGCGGCACCAGAAGACAACAAGGGCAAAACAATGGATATAGGACAAATAGCAGAAATGATGGACTCCCAAATGTCAGATACAACTATAATGGATGTGTATTATGTAATGAGGGAGGACATATCTCAGCTGAGTGCAGGCACCGCCATGAGGGCCCTGTAATCTGTCATCTCTGCTAGGAAGAAGGCCACAAAGCTAAGCACCATTGTCAGTCATACTAGGAGACTGGCAATGAAGAGAGGGCCGCAACTAAATATTCCCAACTCAGTTGGATCAACCCAAGAGACAATGAGAATACAGAGGAGTACAAAGTAACTAGATTGCAACACATATGTGATTCTATTATTGCACAACAGGACATCATGCTATCCCATAGTGAGTGTGTAAGAGAAAATGATCATCCACAGACAGGACAAGATAATGTTACCCACTAATGGAGAGTATCCGTCGTTGGGGGACGTGGACGGGGGATCAATACTCTACCAATTAGATAGATACTCTAATCTGTCCTACTCTATCGTACTGTACTGTACTTGTTAACCATAGCTCGCTGACTCGCTGGCTGTGAGTTTGGGCACGGATCCTAGCTATCATGTCATACCCTCATATAAATGACGGGAAGTAAGGACTGCAGACACAGGATATACACAGTGTAATAGTTACCTTTATTCAGTGCTGTGATCCCTGCTTGTCTGGCTAGGCCGGCATGGCAATGAGCGAGGCATATGAATTACCAACTTTGCATGATACTTATGAAACCCCGACTATATGCTAAACACCCAAGTCTATGTGGTCATGATACTGAGAGTCATGGATCTTCCGTGGCAAGTGGTCGTTGATCTCCTTCTTGGCTCCTAGACTGGGGTCTGAGTGAACTACTGAGCTGCGGTCTGAACTTCTGAGCTTCTGGGCTTCTAGGAACCCGGATCCACGGTTGCGCGTCTCTTTTAAGGGGCCACTCCGCGTCATCCCTGGGGGCTTGCCTACGTGGCTTCCTCACGCGTCATCAGATGGACTCGTCCTGCCTGCGTATCTAACTTCGGCTCGTCCGTCTTACACGTGACTTTCACGGAGTGGTGGTTATGGTGACTCATCAACCATCAGTATCGTGCATTATTGTCTATGAATGTTTATATATTTCTGAGAGTCTCTGGGTGTGTATTCTATATCCTACACTCGGCCCTCCTTCGACTAAACACGTCCTCGTGTTTGAGACGGGAGTACCAACTTATAATTAAAAACAAAATCTCATATAGAGAACACTTACACAAAAACTAATTAAATTGCCAAGTGCTCATGCCAAAACTCAACCTAGACCAGACGTACAAACTATATAAGATACATCAATAGCTCATCATAATGAACGTAGTGTACATCGAGATAAAAATACTACGCCCAAGTACATGAGGTTTAAGCACAAAATTAAGGATACACAGTGGTATTATAGAACACGGTACAGACAACATCAAGATTACAACATCAAGAATAATAAAAAAAACCATTAACCAAAATATAAAGAACATCAAAGGTACAACATATACGAAGAGCAATTAAACACCATAAAGGTTCTAATATTTAAGACGAAATGTACGCTTTTAGGCGTTAAATACGAGTAATCGACAAAGCTAGTAATAATTTAAAAAAACTGCACATGAGGTTACATACGTAAGGTAATTGATAAGAAAAACTTGTTATACACGTCGTGCACAATACATAGATATAGGTGTTTTAAGTAAAAAAAATACAAACACAGAAGTTATACAATCAAAAATATCATATCGATACGTAATTACGAAATATTAAGAGTAGGCTGGCACACAAAGATACCACTTGCTCTGGATGCAGCAGAGAAAACATTTTAAGAGTAGGCTGTCATACGGAGAATCCACTTACTCCGGATGCAGCACAGAAAACAAGCATCCAAGTACATGGCTTGGCGTAAGAGTTAACAGTTGTCCGATCAGTACAGAAAGGACGACAAGACAATTTTACAGGGAGAGATAAGAGCTGGATTTATGGTGTGGGTATGGGTAGGTTATATATATATAAAAAGGATATGTATCTATGTATAAAAGCAAGTTTATTACCCGAATAAAGAATGCATTATATCCAAGTGTGCAGTACAACTTGGTCACCCGAGATAGGAGTAGGCACTTAGTATATTGGCCAGAAACTCACTTAGCCATGCAAGTTTCCCCATATCTTGTGAGGCTGAGAGAGGTTGCGAAACTTTTCCAACAAGCTGAACGCCATATGCTAATTTTGGGTGTAAAATCGGATGTTAATCTATACATTTAGAAAACGAGGAGCTGCCCATGGCGAATAAACATTAAGTCTTATTTCTGGACGAATTTTCAAAGTAACAAGAATTACAAAAGCAGCAAGAAATTGAAAAATGCGTGAAACAATGTTACAATGGGCAGTAACCGAGCATGTAGCATGCAAGGCTGGTCTCCAGGTGTTCGAAGCGCAAGATGAGATCCGATGATCATCCACAGTCTAAAACAGAGTAGACACTAAGTTATAGTAGGGAATGAGCTACATTACTTCTATTCCTTCAAAAATTCTGTGTTAGAACAATACATTATGCGAGACAACCATTTAGAAATATTAAAAATATAAAATACAAAAAAAAATATAAAAAATACAAATCTGGTAGAAAACAATTGGTAGGTAATAGGTGACCCAAAGCAGTGTACAGTAAGCATTACAAAATACGAACACAGGATAATAAGTAAACAGAAGTATTGAACACAGTGCAAAATAAGGATTGTACATTATAGGTAAAGGACAACATTGCCCAAAAATTAAATGAATTAATCATTAAGTGAAATAGTTTAAGTGGTGGAAAGTCACTAGTGGGAACAATTCATAAATTATAAATTAGTAGGAATGATGAAAATAATTCTTCATATATATATCAAACAGTTAACACGCACTCACCTGAGACGAAGGGCA
Organism: Amphiduros pacificus; assembly: GCA_949316495.1. Taxonomy (NCBI): domain Eukaryota; kingdom Metazoa; phylum Annelida; class Polychaeta; order Phyllodocida; family Hesionidae; genus Amphiduros; species Amphiduros pacificus. The sequence continues at coordinate 6,398,166 of OX439011.1, forward strand.
GAGAGCATCAACCAACCAATTTTATATATTAATAATGAATCGGGGGAGAAAGAGAGGGAAGAAAGAGAGAAAAAAACTGATGGAATCAAAATCCCTTCTTGTAGTGGGGAAGGAAACTTGAAGCAAATATTGGTTTTCTCTTAAAAGAACAGTAAGGTTCCGCATTTCAAGGGGAGTTTTAAAACGTTACCAGGTCAATTGGCTGTCTGATCCTCGTCCAGGGCACTGTCAGTAGGAGTGGGCTCAACCAGGAGCGAAGAAAAAGAAACAAAATATTACATAATCTTGGAGACTGGTAAAAGGCGAATTTGGGTTTAAGATCTCTTTCCAGCAGCAAATAACGTAAGAGAACACAATGGAGTGGCGAAGATTTTCCACTAAAGCTTTTAGACCTTCTAATGGCAAACGTAAGATAATTACATAATACATACAGAGAGGACTTAAGTTTAACAAAATAAGTAAAGGTATGGTAATACAAAACAGTAGATTATTTTGACATGCCCAGTTAGGGGGGTCGTATTTTGTTGAGGCTAAAATGGGAGGAACCAATGTGCATACAAGATAAGTAAGTTCGAGGAAATCGACATATCATGTATGGGTGTAATTTGATGCAAAGGCAGGAAAGAAGAAGAAGAAGAAGAAGAAGAATAAGAAAAAAACAGGAAAGTGGTCCATTACAACAGGAAGAATAGACCCAGTGAAGACCTATATTTCTAATACTGATTAGACAGATTTTGGAAAATGTTATGGTAAATATCAAAGGTGTATATCGATATTGGCAGATGGTTTAGGTGACCTTTAAGGGTTGTGCCAATTTTATGGGTGGTAACACGCAGCGTAGTGTGAGAAGGAAGAAAAAGAGTGTTAGGCCGCGCGGTGGAGTTACGCCGCAACAACATATTTGGACACCCGCCAAATTTTAATTATGCAGGAAATGCAAAATAAATCAGGTGATCGCCAGATCATAACCGACACAAGTGACGCAACAATGCTACATTCTACGGAACATGGACAAAAATTAAATCAGATATAAGAATGGCAAAGGTTTACAATCACGGATCCAAAGTGGATAGTGGAAAGATTAGAACAATACAAATGGATTAGTAGAACGAGGTCACGAATGAGGTCAACGGAACTTTGGCACAATACAGCGTGGGGAATTCCTTTTTAGGCTACAAGGACAGTAGCGGAAGACACGAGAAGGAGGCGGAGAGAAAGTAGCCATGTGAAACCCGATCAGAACCAGGTAATGTGAAGATTGGGTTTTTTTTATTTGTTATTTTTCTGAAAGCGAGCAAAAACATTCTCACCAAACGCAACGTTCTACCGTCAGTTCTGGCAAAAAGTTAAAGTCACTATCCGTAGTGTACGTGCAGTTTAGGGCGGCACAGTAACCAGATATTTCACATTATCATGTTGTCAACTAAAGTAGCGTCACACATCTCAGGGCAGGGGAGTGAAGATTTCAGACCACAAGCTCAGTCGGTGCACATCAGTAGATAGAGGTTTCGAAAATGATAACAGATGGCATGTCATACATGGTTGATCCTAGAAAATAATTAAAACTCCTCAGACCGAGCACGGAGCTTCGGTACTTTTGGACGCAGACGGCAATAGCCAGTATATGTGTATTGATTCGAAGCTATACGGCTAGATTGACAAAACTGAAGGGCATACCCTATACAGTACGCCTGACTGACAGGAGGTTCTAGGAAAGCATGGATGACTGAGAGGGACAGACTAGTTGAACGGGCGAGCAGGACACGTAAAACGCGAACCAGTGCTCTGAGGATTGGTGATTGCACTCTCCAAATCGAAACAGCTGTTTCGTAGCTTGTATTCTTTTTTTTTTTTCAAATACAAGCTCGTAAGAATCACTCGTGTACGACAAAAAAAAATATACTCTTATTCGAAGTAATTGAAAGCATATTCAATCGAGAAGACAGGGTAGGGTAGAAATCGACAATATATCGTAACGTTAATTAATACAGCATTACATCGAATGAGAGAATTTTAATCATGGAAAAAGGTGTGATAAATGTGAATTGAACTAGTCAGACTTTTGAATAGCTCAAAATTTACATATACATTTAATACTATCGGTGAAAATTTCCTCGTGTTTTCCACTTTGTATATTGTAGCACTGCGTGAAAAATTAGATTTACAAGAGGCCAATATGTATATATTGTTGAAGTAAATTTGAAATTAACATGACCTTTCAGACATATTTACAAACTGTAAATTGGCAATTTACAAGACCTTTAATGTATGCATCAAAGACAGTAAAGACCGGAATTTGCAAGCCTTTACAAAATCAGAAAAGATGTTAAATTTCAAATAAACAAGACAAATACAAGATACTATATGCTTGTAAAGATGAACAAGATGCATGTGAAAAGCTTGTCAAATATGATCTTTACTTGATCTTTACAAAATCAGAAAAAATGTTAAATTTCAAATAAACAAGACAAATACAAGATACTATATGCATGTAAAGATGAACAAGATGCATGTGAAAAGCTTGTCAAATATGATCTTTACTTGGACACAAAATATGCTTAAATGTATTATTTTGACATTTACAATATTTAGCTAAGATGCTTATATATAAAGACAGCATATTTACAAGAGAGATCTTAATTTGAAGGTTATACCTCAGGGCATTTGGATAATTGATAATAAAGGGCATTTGGATTTTTGCACTGATGGCCATTGTTAGGAAAATAACAATTAAAAAGGTCATTGAAATAAAATTGCTGAAACAATCTGTCTGAAATGAAAATAATTTATAGAAATGAGAATAACATACACATTTGAAAGACATTTCCAAAAATCGCAAAAGGTCATTGACCATTTCTGCACAAAAGTTTTCTAAAATACAGGTTCATTGTTCTTGAAAGGAAAAAAGGAGCCTTACTACAAAACAAAAATATCCTGAAACTATATGTGACCTTCTCAATCAAGTCCCTTGTTAGAGCTGTATCATTACTTGTAAAAGATCAATGACCTTGCCTGAAAATAAGCAGCCCTGAAACATAATTAAAATCAAGATATTTATCCTTGGATAGGTTGTGACCTTTTCAACCAAGGCCCTTATTATAAGAACTGTATCCATACTTGTTAAAGGTCAATGACCTTGCCTGAAAATAAGCAGCCCTGAAACATAATAAAAATCAAGATATTTATCCTTGGATAGGTTGTGACCTTTTCAACCAAGGCCCTTATTATAAGAGCTGTATCCATACTTGTAAAAGGTCAATGACCTTGCCTGAAAATAAGCAGCCCTGAAACATAATTAAAATCAAGATATTTATCCTTGGATAGGTTTTGACCTTTTCAACCAAGGCCCTTGTTATAAGAACTGTATCCATACTTGTAAAAGGTCAATGACCTTGCCTGAAAATAAGCAGCCCTGAAATATAATTAAAATCAAGATATTTATCCTTGGATAGGTTGTGACCTTTTCAACCAAGGCCCTTATTATAAGAACTGTATCCATACTTCTAAAAGGTCAATGACCTTGCCTGAAAATAAGCAGCCCTGAAATATAATTAAAATCAAGATATTTATCCTTGGATAGGTTGTGACCTTTTCAACCAAGGCCCTTATTATAAGAACTGTATCCATACTTCTAAAAGGTCAATGACCTTGCCTGAAAATAAGCAGCCCTGAAACATAATAAAAATCAAGATATTTATCCTTGGATAGGTTGTGACCTTTTCAACCAAGGCCCTTATTATAAGAGCTGTATCCATACTTGTAAAAGGTCAATGACCTTGCCTGAAAATAAGCAGCCCTGAAACATAATAAAAATCTAGATATTTATCCTTGGATAGGTTGTGACCTTTTCAACCAGGGCCCTTATTATAATAATGCACAAACAGCAAAAGTTTATTTACATAAAAAAGGTCAATGCCCTAACATGGGAATAATCAATAGTGAAACAGGACAAGGCACATCATATTATTGAATTGTGTGTCATCTTTTCAATCAATGACCTTTTTCAGTAGTTGGTATCATTGAATTTTATAAGACCTTATCAATCAAGGTCTTTGTTAGTGCAAAGAATAGTGATAGGTCATTGACCTTTCATGTAAAAAAAATAAAATAAAAAAGGTGAAACAAAATGACAGTTTATAAGATATTGAATAATTTGTGACTCTCAATTAAGGCCCTTGATAGACCAGTGCACAAAACAGAAAAAGGTCATTGACCTTGCATCAAAACAAGCAGTCCTGGAAGAAAACAAAATGCAATGTATATCAATCCTTAATATATGTGAACCTTTTAATCTGAGTCCTTGTATGAACATTGCATAAACTGTTGGAAGGTCATTGACCTTTATTTGAAACCAGCAATCCTGAAACAAAACAAACTGTACATCAAAGTATGTTTCTTGTCAATGACCTTGCACCAAAATAAGTAGATATGAAACAAAACAAAAGGAAAGGTTGTGTAATGTATGGTTGTCATTGAATAATATGTAACCATTCAAATCAAGGTCCTTGTGAGAGCAGTATGTGGACTTGTCATTGACCCTGTCTGAAAACTAGCACCTCTGAAACAAAACAAAAGACAATATATGTTATATATTATATTTGACCTTGATGGTTTGATCTTTTCAATCATCTCCCTTGTCAAAACAATGCATAAACTCGTAAAAGCTCATTGACCTTGCCTGGAGATATGCAGTCCTGAAACAGAGTAAAATCAAATTATATTGTTACAGTAAAAAGTATATCCTTAGAGGTAGTGTTTCTGGAGGAAACTGCCCTGCAAAACAATATTTCCTTTTTCTACCGCCTAAATTCATACTGTTAAATGAACTATGATATGTAAATGGCATGTGGAGGTTTCAGCCTGTCACTGCTCCTGTATGGAAATGGACATTCAATGTGTTACAAGTGTGTTGAAATAATGTTTAGTGAGGCACACAAGTATCCTAGTCCTGCCCGCTCATCTGCTGTGTGAGTGTTTTCTGCCAAATGGTAACTTTCCAGGAAGTTAGACAAGATTTATTGGTCACCATTGATGTAATGAGGGGGGCGAATGAATGCCCCTTGTCCCAGATGAAAGAAGATGAATTATATGACCGGATGACCCAGACTGATTAACCCCAAAACATCTGGACATTTGCAAGAGTGGGAAAAAAGGGAAAACTATTGACAAGGATAATGTGTTCATGTCTCACATGCTGTCTGCAGTGTAAAACCAAACACCAACTGAATTTCTATCATTATCTAATTTATAACTCAGCAAATAAAAATGTCAACCAGAATTTGTCAAGAATTGTCAAGAAATGGATCTCTTCCCCAATGTAACTTACAAACCAACATTGGCTGATATCTTGGCTTGTAGTGAACATATTTTCACTCTGAAAAGTCCTAACAGTATCTAAACAACCTCAGGATCATGGAAATATAGATATCTAAGAGATCTGAATGTTAAATAGTACCATAAAGGTGTAAAAAATGGCAGGCGCGAGTTTAATGTTTTATACATTTCTTGTCACTTCCCATACAAGATTTGCTAATATCTTGGCTTGTAATGAACATATTTTCACTATGAAAAGTCCTAACAGTATCTAAACAACCTCAGGATCATGGAAATAGAAATTTCTAAGAGATCTGTATGGTAAATAGTACCATAAAGGTGTAAAAAACGGCAGGCGCAATTTTAATGTTTTATATCTTTCTTGTCACTTCAAATCCAAGATTTGCTGATATCTTGGCTTGTAGTGAATATATTTTCACTCTGAAAAGACCAAACAGTATCTTAACAACCTCAGGATCATGGAAATAAAGATATCTAAGACATCTGAATGTTGAATAGTACCATAAAGGTGTAAAAAACGGCAGGTGCGATTTTAATGTTTTATACATTTCTTGTCACTTCCCATGCAAGATTTGCTAATATCTTGGCTTGTAGTGAACATATTTTCACCCTGAATAGACCAAACAGTATCTAAACAACCTCAGGATCATGGATATAGAGATATCTAAGAGATCTGTATGGTAAATAGTACCATAAAGGTGTAAAAAACGGCAGGCGCGATTTTAATGTTTTATATCTTTCTTGTCACTTCAAATCCAAGATTTGCTAATATCTTGGCTTGTAGTGAATATATTTACACTCTGAAATGTCCTAACAGTATCTAAACAACCTCAGGATCATGGAAATATAGATATCTAAGAGATCTGAATGTTAAATAGTACCATAAAGGTGTAAAAAATGGCAGGCGCGAGTTTAATGTTTTATACATTTCTTGTCACTTCCCATACAAGATTTGCTAATATCTTGGCTTGTAATGAACATATTTTCACTCTGAAAAGACCAAACAGTATCTAAACAACCTCAGGATCATGGAAATAAAGATATCTAAGACATCTGAATGTTGAATAGTACCATAAAGGTGTAAAAAACGGCAGGCGCGATTTTAATGTTTTATATCTTTCTTGTCACTTCCCATGCAAGATTTGCTAATATTTTGGCTTTTAGTGAACATATTTTCACTCTGAAAAGTCCTAACAGTATCTAAACAACCTCAGGATCATGGAAATATAGATAAATTAGAGATCTGAATGTTGAATAGTACCATAAAGGTGTAAAAAACGGCAGGCGCGATTTTAATGTTTTATACATTTCTTGTCACTTCCCATGCAAGATTTGCTAATATCTTGGCTTGTAGTGAACATATTTTCACTCTGAAAAGTCCTAACAGTATCTCAACAACCTCAAGATCATGGAAATAGAAATTTCTAAGAGATCTGAAAATTGAATAGTACCATCAAGGTGTAAAAAACGGCAGGTGCGATTTTAATGTTTTATACATTTCTTGTCACTTCCCATGCAAGATTTGCTAATATCTTGGCTTGTAGTGAACATATTTTCACCCTGAAAAGACCAAACAGTATCTAAACAACCTCAGGATCATGGATATAGAGATATCTAAGAGATCTGTATGGTAAATAGTACCATAAAGGTGTAAAAAAACAGCAGGCGCGATTTTAATGTTTTATACATTTCTTGTCACTTCCCATGCAAGATTTGCTAATATCTTGGCTTGTAGTGAACATATTTTCACTCTGAAAAGACCAAACAGTATCTAGACAACCTCATGAACATGGATTTAGAGATATCTAAGAGATTTAAATGTTGAATAGTACCATAAAGGTGTAAAAAACGGCAGGCGCGATTTTAATGTTTTATACCTTTCTTGTCACTTCCCATGCAAGATTTGCTAATATCTTGGCTTGTAGTGAACATATTTTCACTCTGAAAAGTCCTAACAGTATCTAAACAACCTCAGGATCATGGAAATATAGATATCTAAGAGATCTGAATGTTAAATAGTACCATAAAGGTGTAAAAAATGGCAGGCGCGAGTTTAATGTGTTATACATTTCTTGTCACTTCCCATACAAGATTTGCTAATATCTTGGCTTGTAATGAACATATTTTCACTCTGAAAAGTCCTAACAGTATCTAAACAACCTCAGGATCATGGAAATAGAAATTTCTAAGAGATCTGTATGGTAAATAGTACCATAAAGGTGTAAAAAACGGCAGGCGCAATTTTAATGTTTTATATCTTTCTTGTCACTTCAAATCCAAGATTTGCTGATATCTTGGCTTGTAGTGAATATATTTTCACTCTGAAAAGACCAAACAGTATCTAAACAACCTCAGGATCATGGAAATAAAGATATCTAAGACATCTGAATGTTGAATAGTACCATAAAGGTGTAAAAAACGGCAGGCGCGATTTTAATGTTTTATATCTTTCTTGTCACTTCCCATGCAAGATTTGCTAATATCTTGGCTTTTAGTGAACATATTTTCACTCTGAAAAGTCCTAACAGTATCTAAACAACCTCAGGATCATGGAAATATAGATAAATTAGAGATCTGAATGTTAAATAGTACCATAAAGGTGTAAAAAACGGCAGGCGCGATTTTAATGTTTTATACATTTCTTGTCACTTCCCATGCAAGATTTGCTAATATCTTGGCTTGTAGTGAACATATTTTCACTCTGAAAAGTCCTAACAGTATCTAAACAACCTCAAGATCATGGAAATAGAAATTTCTAAGAGATCTGAAAATTGAATAGTACCATAAAGGTGTAAAAAACGGCAGGTGCGATTTTAATGTTTTATACATTTCTTGTCACTTCCCATGCAAGATTTGCTAATATCTTGGCTTGTAGTGAACATATTTTCACCCTGAAAAGACCAAACAGTATCTAAACAACCTCAGGATCATGGATATAGAGATATCTAAGAGATCTGTATGGTAAATAGTACCATAAAGGTGTAAAAAACGGCAGGCGCGATTTTAATGTTTTATATCTTTCTTGTCACTTCAAATCCAAGATTTGCTAATATCTTGGCTTGTAGTGAATATATTTACACTCTGAAATGTCCTAACAGTATCTAAACAACCTCAGGATCATGGAAATATAGATATCTAAGAGATCTGAGTGTTAAATAGTACCATAAAGGTGTAAAAAAACGGCAGGCGCGATTTTAATGTTTTATACATTTCTTGTCACTTCCCATGCAAGATTTGCTAATATCTTGGCTTGTAGTGAACATATTTTCACTCTGAAAAGACCAAACAGTATCTAGACAACCTCATGAACATGGATTTAGAGATATCTAAGAGATTTGAATGTTGAATAGTACCATAAAGGTGTAAAATACGGCAGGCGCGATTTTAATGTTTTATACCTTTCTTGTCACTTCCCATGCAAGATTTGCTAATATCTTGGCTTGTAGTGAACATATTTTCACTCTGAAAAGTCCTAACAGTATCTAAACAACCTCCGGATCAGGGAAATATAGATATCTAAGATATCTGATGTTGAATAGTACCATAAAGGTGTAAAAAACGGCAGGCGCAATTTTAATGTTTTATACCATTCTTGTCACTTCCCATGCTAGATTTGCTAATATCTTGGCTTGTAGTGAACATATTTTCACTCCTCTGAAAAGTCCTAACAGTATCTAAACAACCTAAGGATCATGGAAATATAGATATCTAATAGATCTGAATGTTGAATAGTACCATAAAGGTGTAAAAAACGGCAGGCGCGAATTTAATGTTTTATACCTTTCTTGTCACTTCCCATGCAAGATTTGCTAATATCTTGGCTTTTAGTGAACATATTTTCACCCTGAAAAGACCAAACAGTATCTAAACAACCTCAGGATCATGGAAATAGAAATTTCTAAGAGATCTGTATGGTAAATAGTACCATAAAGGTGTAAAAAACGGCAGGCGCAATTTTAATGTTTTATATCTTTCTTGTCACTTCAAATCCAAGATTTGCTGATATCTTGGCTTGTAGTGAACATATTTTCACTCTGAAAAGACCAAACAGTATCTAAACAACCTCAGGATCATGGAAATAAAGATATCTAAGACATCTGAATGTTGAATAGTACCATAAAGGTGTAAAAAACGGCAGGCGCGATTTTAATGTTTTATATCTTTCTTGTCACTTCCCATGCAAGATTTGCTAATATCTTGGCTTTTAGTGAACATATTTTCACTCTGAAAAGTCCTAACAGTATCTAAACAACCTCAGGATCATGGAAATATAGATAAATTAGAGATCTGAATGTTAAATAGTACCATAAAGGTGTAAAAAACGGCAGGTGCGATTTTAATGTTTTATACATTTCTTGTCACTTCCCATGCAAGATTTGCTAATATCTTGGCTTGTAGTGAACATATTTTCACCCTGAAAAGACCAAACAGTATCTAAACAACCTCAGGATCATGGATATAGAGATATCTAAGAGATCTGTATGGTAAATAGTACCATAAAGGTGTAAAAAACGGCAGGCGCGATTTTAATGTTTTATATCTTAAATTCTTGTCACTTCAAATCCAAGATTTGCTAATATCTTGGCTTGTAGTGAGCATATTTACACTCTGAAAAGTCCTAACAGTATCTAAACAACCTCAGGATCATGGAAATATAGATATCTAAGAGATCTGAGTGTTAAATAGTACCATAAAGGTGTAAAAAAACGGCACGCGCGATTTTAATGTTTTATACATTTCTTGTCACTTCCCATGCAAGATTTGCTAATATCTTGGCTTGTAGTGAACATATTTTCACTCTGAAAAGACCAAACAGTATCTAGACAACCTCATGAACATGGATTTAGAGATATCTAAGAGATTTTAATGTTGAATAGTACCATAAAGGTGTAAAAAACGGCAGGCGCGATTTTAATGTTTTATACCTTTCTTGTCACTTCCCATGCAAGATTTGCTAATATCTTGGCTTGTAGTGAACATATTTTCACTCTGAAAAGTCCTAACAGTATCTAAACAACCTCCGGATCAGGGAAATATAGATATCTAAGATATCTGATGTTGAATAGTACCATAAAGGTGTAAAAAACGGCAGGCGCAATTTTAATGTTTTATACCATTCTTGTCACTTCCCATGCTAGATTTGCTAATATCTTGGCTTGTAGTGAACATATTTTCACTCCTCTGAAAAGTCCTAACAGTATCTAAACAACCTAAGGATCATGGAAATATAGATATCTAAGAGATCTGAATGTTGAATAGTACCATAAAGGTGTAAAAAACGGCAGGCGCGAATTTAATGTTTTATACCTTTCTTGTCACTTCCCATCCAAGATTTGCTAATATCTTGGCTTGTAGTGAACATATTTTCACTTTGAAAAGCCCTAAAAGTATCTAAACAATGTCAGGATCATGGTAATATAGATATCTAAGAGATCTGAATGTTGAATAGTACCATAAAAGTATAAAAAACGGCAGGTGCAATTTACAGAATCTTTTGACATTTTATATCCTCTCTTGTCACTTACAATCCAAGATTTGCTTATATCTTAGTTTGCAGTGAACATATTTTCACTCTGAAAAATCCTAACAGTATCTAAACAACCTCAGGATCATGGAAATAGAAATTTCTAAGAGATCTGTATGGTAAATAGTACCATAAAGGTGTAAAAAACGGCAGGCGCAATTTTAATGTTTTATATCTTTCTTGTCACTTCAAATCCAAGATTTGCTGATATCTTGGCTTGTAGTGAATATATTTTCACTCTGAAAAGACCAAACAGTATCTAAACAACCTCAGGATCATGGAAATAAAGATATCTAAGACATCTGAATGTTGAATAGTACCATAAAGGTGTAAAAAACGGCAGGCGCGATTTTAATGTTTTATATCTCTCTTGTCACTTCCCATGCAAGATTTGCTAATATCTTGGCTTTTAGTGAACATATTTTCACTCTGAAAAGTCCTAACAGTATCTAAACAACCTCAGGATCATGGAAATATAGATAAATTAGAGATCTGAATGTTAATATAGTACCATAAAGGTGTAAAAAACGGCAGGCGCGATTTTAATGTTTTATACATTTCTTGTCACTTCCCATCCAAGATTAGCTAATATCTTGGCTTGTAGTGAGCATATTTTCACTTTGAAAGGCCCTAACAGTATCTAAACAATGTCAGGATCATGGTAATATAGATATCTAAGAGATCTGAATGTTGACTAGTTCCATAAAAGTATAAAAAACGGCAGGCGCGATTGACACAATTTTTTGACATTTTATACCCTCTCATGTCACTTACAATCCAAGATTTGCTTATATCTTAGTTTGCAGTGAACATATTTTCACTCTGAAAAGTCCTAACAGTATCTAAACAACCTCAGCATCATGGAAATATAGATATCTAAGAGATCTGAATGTTGAATAGTACCATAAAGGTGTAAAAAACGGCAGGCGCGATTTAAATGTTTTATACATTTCTTGTCACTTCCCATCCAAGATTTGCTAATATCTTGGCTTGTAGTGAGCATATTTTCACTCTGAAAAGTCCTAACAGTATCTGAACAACCTGGGGAACATGCAAATAGAGATATCTTGTCACTTACAATGCAATATATCATATCCTGATGTAGTAATTTATCAATTTTTAAGTCCTCAAATAAAGTCCTCAACTGCACATTTTCCAATGTTGTATGCATATGTGCATATATGCAATTCCAAGAGCTACTAATCATAGAAGTAATTTTACCTATTTGTTTGTCCTTTCATGTGAAGCTCTTTATGTAACATGTATAAAAAAAATCCCTATTCTCATTTACATATACGAATATATGATCAAAATGTCCAAGTTGAAAAATACAATTAACCATAATATTGATTAAAGGTGATATGAATATATACTGATATTAACAACATAAATACAATATTGTAAAGACATTCAACAATCTTTACAACATTGTTTATGAACTGATACGTGCAATTTGATATATTTGGTAAAATACAACATATTTAAGCATTGTAAATAAGTAAATGGTATTTACAAAATTGTTTATTAGCTGAAAGATCTTCATTGGTCTTTACAATGGAAAAACAATACATGTTTATTTTTGTAAATCTTATTTTTCGGGCAGTGTAGTGTACGGAGAAGAAAGGACAGAAGAGAGAGAGAGAAGAAGAGGAATGTAAAGAGAGGACAGAGGTTTTCATCAGATGTCGAGATACTCAACTATACCCTTGCAGGTTTAACATGATGCAATACAGTAGGTACGAACTAGAATAACACATAAGTCAGCAATATTATTATGATATATATATAAAAATAAGAATGTTTTCTTATCTACTTAGTTTCACATTGCTTAAAGTATATAGCGATATGATTATTACAGTCATGTATGATAAAAACAAATAGATCATCTTACATTGTAATGCATATGTTCATAGAGTCCTCATATAGCGAGTAAATAACTAACCAGGTGGCGCCAGGGGAAATCCATGCAGGCATTCCTCTCATATAAAACCTTACACGCGGACGTCTGGGTTATACAAGCAGTACAGAAGCGCCCCATGCGGAATGTAGTGTCTAACATTGAAAGATGTTATGCATATTCATCAGCCCATGGTGCTTGTAGTAAAATAATACAACATTAAGCTATTATAGTAAAGCACAACATTTAGGATATTAAAATACAACACTTAAAACTATAAAAGCACAACAAAAGTACAACACTTAAAATTATTAAAGCAGAACATTTTAAGATATTAAAATACAACACTTAAAATTATAAAAGCAGAACATTTAAGATATTAAAATACAACACTTAAAATTATAAAAGCAGAACATTTAAGATATTAAAATACAACACTTAAAATTATAAAAGCAGAACATTTAAGATATTAAAATACAACACTTAAAATCATAAAAGCAGAACATTTTAAGATATTAAAATACAACACTTAGAGAAACAGGTATTTTTGTATAGTAGTTAGGTTGTTCTAATGACTTGAACCAAGCATTGTGTGAATAGCCACTATAGTTGCTTTAAAAGGGTAAAATTGTTTCTAAGGGAATCATGACTTTGAACCCATATCATGATGTTTTATGATAATTTATGAACCCATTTTTTTTTCATATAACTGTCCTAGTTATGGTTACAACACTTTGTGTATGGGTACCACCAACAACATTAATAGAGGCATTTTACAGCCAAACTACATACCTGAGGAGTTATACATTAATAATAATTACTATAAAACATTACTATAATGTTACTTCAAGCCTATAATATGAGACAAATTTATTAAATTAAGCATAAAATGAAATAAGTACTTGTGTATGTATGAGCAGTACAGTTTGGTGGAGTGGTATCCTAACATAATATTGTTTGAAATGGAATTCAGGGTTGACAATTTAATTGATGTCCTTTCTAATTACAGGTAGAGACTCTGTACAAGTTTTTGTGTGAGGTGAAATTACAAAAATGGAACCAGCAGAGATAACGGCTTGTGGATCATGACAGTGATTGTTAGCTTGTGATGCAGTGGGGAGGCAGGACATGGTGATCAGTTGACAGTATAGGTGAAGGAATGCTGATTACAGATAAGGCAAGTATTGGGGAAGTTAGGAACATGATGAAGGGTATATGGAAAGTGTCAGGCAATTTAACATGTCTTTGATAATGGTTGTTTTTCATTTGTCATGAGGGAAACCATTGGTACATTTACCTCATTCATCTGCTACTCATTGAAGGAGATATTGAAATTGTCATTGGATATGCAGGGGTGCAGTTGTAGTCAATGGATCGTCCCTTATACATGGACGTGTCACTGAGATGGCACCATCGAGAACAAGGGAGAAACATGGAAAACAACAGTAGTGTGGAGAACTGTAAAGAGGACCTCCTTGTCTCCCATCCCAGGTACTGCACGACAGCATGATACGTGCAGGCTGGTGTGGGGGCTCCAGGGGGAACTCACAGGGCAGCCAAACAGCCAGGGGCCATCTCAGTGAGCCCAACATGGTTTCCTGTGCCCTGTCGAGGAAGTGCGTGCAATGTAGGCTGAGATCTCACTGCACCACAACCACGACAGAGTAGATGAAGCATAACAGCACATCTGTTGAAAGTTATGGAGTTGGTCAACAGACTCAAAAGAAATATGCAAGAGGAAACCCAAAGACATGGAATTGGCAAGACACTGAAAAGCAATATGCAGGAAGAAACCCAAAGATATGGACTTGGATGAGAGGCTTCAAAACCCGTCATGGGCAGGGGGGCGAGGAGCCTGCCTACTTGGCTGCAGCTGCAGGAAAAGGAAACATTTTACTAATTGTCAGGAGGGAGGGGGGGAGTCTCAAACCAAAGTCAAAATAAAGATGTGGACTGATATGGCATAGGAATAAACCAGGGGAGGTGATATATGTAGAAAACAAAGTTAATTCAGAAGGGATGAATGCAGCCAATCTGAATACCTGTGGGATCAATCCCATAAGTTGCCTGAAATAACTGACAAATGGACTGTTACCTGTTCCGCCAGACACGTGTGTGGGTGTTAAAGAACACCATCCACAGCGTAGCTGACGATGACAGGGGCCTGGGTGGTGACTAGATGCAGGGGTCGTACACAGTGCAGTAAAAAAATCTGTTGGCCTCAAGTGATGAGGAAAGATTTTATTTCAATACACATTTATGTGGTATGCCTCAACCAATATGCTACTTTTTATAAAAGAAAAGGAAAGATAAGTAAAGACATGGCCTTGTTACTCAACAAATATGTGAGTTATGGCCATGTATGCTGTGGCCTGTTAAAATAGCCCATAGACAGCAATAAAAGTAAAGGGAGGAGAAAGAGGAACCCACCTAGGCGTGGCTGGCTAGGAAAGAGGAGAGAAAGGAAGGAGATGATAGAGACGAACAGCGCATGAATGAAGCAATATAGCACTTGTCATATTCTGACAGTAATGGCGCTGCATTTAAACAAAGGACAACAAAAAAAAGAGGAGAAAAAATGCAAGAGAGTCACATGGTCGAGGACACACCTGTCAGTGTACCTGGTGAATGTGATTTCCTCATCAAAATTGTTGGAGTCCGAAAAGGAAATTGACTCTAGGTTAACAAGGTTAAAGATGAGGTAAAAGAGGAGGAAAAGTTTGAAACAGGAAAAGTCAATACCCACATAATTCAGTCCGAAAAGGAAATTGACTGCAATAATAAGGGTAAAGCGCACTAATGGTCAGTGCCTCTGTTCAGTGGAGTGGGGTTGCTTGTAATTAAAGCCAAGCACCATGCACCACTGATAGGAAGACTGGGCGATAAATATGAATAATGTAAATCATGAAGACCATTTGCAATGATGAAAATTTTGTATGTGCACAAAAGAACCCAACTTGCAGATGGGATCTTTTAGTTGCCCTGAGATGAGCACAGAACAACCCCCTAATAGTTAGCCTTTTACAACATGCAGGGGATGCAGTGGGTATATTTTAATTCCCCAACCCACAGGGGTAGTCCTGATCTATGGGTAAGTGTATGTAGTGACCTTATTTGTATGGGGTGACCCCACATGGTAATTCCACAAGTGCTGCATCAAGAAAACTAAACAAAAAGAAGGAGACAAATTAATGTTTGGAGTAGAATGTAAAAGAATGGGAGTGAGCTGTCATCGCTGCCATTCATCAGTGACGGTTCAAAGTTGAACAGGGTGAAAGGGGTCATGGAGAAAAAAAATAAAGCAACAAACTCCTCCATGAGAATGAGGGAAATAGACGTCCAAAAAAAAATAATATCGACCGGAACAGACGAAAGAAACGTGTGGATACGAAATTGAGGGCTGACGTGGCACATGAAAGTAATATTTGTGGGTCAACGAGAGAGAAAAAAAATATAAGCAACCATCCCACGACTTTTGGACAGCCCTCGAGCAGACGAGCTGACCGAAATCCCAAAATGATGAAACGATTAAACGCGAGACATGGACCATATTTGGGCGTCAGGGGGTGGTGGGCATGGGGATTTGTCATGACGTAAAAGCAATAAACAGAGACACAGAGCGGAAGAGAAAACTAATGGAAATGAAGTGGCGGTGAAAAATAAATATCAACATATACTCGTAAGGAAGGGCAATCGGGCCAATATCTGGAGCGCCGTCGAGCGGCGAGGACACACGCACCGCGCAGGTGCAAAGTCAGTCATGGACATCGCAATACCGCTAAGACGTGTGGAAGAGAGGGCCTGCGGCCTTCTCCATCAATTTATTGATGGAGAATGGTCGTGGGCCGAATTTGCCCACCTGTTGGTGGATGTCGCCGTTGTCGGCTACAGGGTAAGTACAAATTTCATTCCACAAGTCGTTTGTTAGGGAGAATTAGCGAGTTCAAAGTGGGGCGTGTATGAAGGCTGATGGAGAAAAATGGCGCCGGCATTAGATCACCGGCATGGATTAGCAAGAAGAACGGGGATGTTGTAGGGTGAAGACTGGTCAATTATCATAACGAAACACGTAGATAGAAAGGAAAACATGTCAGGAATTGAACTGTGACACAGGCAAAGTTGGAAGTGGTCGGGTTTAGGCATAAAACGTAGTCATCGTGGGTAGGATCCAGCACCGGAGGGATCAATTTGAAACTGCCGGGTAAGGAAGCTAGTGGTGGAAAGTTTCTCACGACTAAGTGGAAAGGCGGGGCTCAGTTTCCAGACTGCATAGTCTAGCCAACGAGACGAACAGACAGATTCGTGCAGGGTTGAAAAGTGTGCATGTACGAGGGTTAGAAAAAAAAAGGTTGTGAACAAGGTGACTAGGGACTACACATGAGGGATGGCCGGGCAATTGAGAAACGGGGAACAAGAGAGAAGTAAAATGATCACGGAGAAGCATCAAAATCAGGTCAGCATCGACCTGCGTAGTGGGGAAGATAAGGGGGGTTGTCATGTAAAGAAAAGGGGGGCGAAACAGGGAGAGGTGGGGATGGAGTGAACTAATGTCAGAGTGACCCAACGGTAAGTGAAGGCAAGAGCGTGGATGCTGTATATGACATCGAACAGGGGTAGTTACACGAATGTTAATATGAAGTTATCTTTTCAGATTTACCAGGAGCGGCAACGGCGGCTGCGAGAGAGGAGGAGGAGGGAGGTGGAGGGACCTGGGGGGGAGGTAGAGTAGGTTTGAGGGTGGGGTTTAGGTAGATAAGCGGGTAGGGCTGTTAAAGGTTTTAATTCTTTCATATTCGGACTTTTCCTAATTTTTATCGGGGGTTTTTAAATTCTCCTTGTGAGCGGGGTGGGCAGCACTGTGATTAGTGCTGAGATAAGCACAGTGATTGGTGCATCAATCAACTTCATTGTTTTAATCCAGACTGTTTTGTGATCAAGTAAAGTAGGCAGTTAATTGTTGTGTGTTTTTAAAGTAGGGACTATTAAATGATTTTATCTGATGATTCGCTCACGTCGCTCACAAGGAACGCCATGGCTATTTTTTTTTTTTTTATATGTAAAGGGCAGATTGAAATGGGGATTCCAAATTCCAGTCCAAAATTGTATCAAAATTCGAAGGAATTTATTATTCAAAAAGGGGTCATTGAATTTTTATCACGATTTTCGGAACTTCGGCGTCATATACTTTCGGAACTCGTCACCCCGTCCTTTCAGAATAGGGCGGTCGGCTGTTTGAAAGGTACTCCAACCTCTCAAACAGGATTCAAATGGTATTAGTGTATAGGTATGATTAGATAGACAGAAGATGTGGGAAGGGCCTCCGAGAAGACCGCCTCTCGAAGCAGTCTACAAGTGCAACGCACCAGCCGACGAAAGGGCCGAGAGACTGCAATGAGCCTGCTTGGCACAGGTGAAGCGGCATTGCCGGTAACAAAGATTGTGAGCAGGCGCCAAATAACGAAACCACCGGACCGTCACAAGTGACTGCAAGTGACTGCACCGCTGTGTGGAAATGCATACGTTTGCATACACCACCAACAAAAAACAGACAGTGTGGACCGGGAGGCTAGAATACAATGCCATAATGGTCAAAACACAACACGTTCAGATAAGAGAACGTGCAAGTATGTGCCGCGGAGCAATGAACACAGGACAATGCGAGTGCAGCATCGTCAAGGTTGAGTGACGGTCGGCAGCCGCTTGTGATTAAGAGTACCTGCCCAATGTAAACGGCGCAGTGTGAAACAGCTGTGCAGCAAAAACACCCGAAGTACTCGGTGTGAAATGCTGTGATATTTAAAGGACACCTGTGATAGCTGGTGACAGCAATGTGGCACAAAATAACCAGGGACTGGTGCTGAAGCAATCTGTGATACAGTCGGGACTCGTGAAGTAGGGAGATGGGGCGACAATGGGGTGAGAAGCTGGGCTCTTACAGTATGGACTATGGTGAAAATGTGCGATTATGGAAGGACCATAAAACAATTAACAAACAAAACTTAACATAAGGACAATGTAGAGTGACTGTGATATTTTAACAAAAGATGTTAAACGGGTGTGGGGTGAAGGGGACAGGGGTTAAACGGGTAAATTAAATGGCCAGATGCCAAAGGGTAATGGGTAATGGGGCAAGGGGTGATGCAATCAAAGTGAATATCAAAGTGTGATAATGATGTAAGAAAAGTCGTGGAGTAATAAAAAGAGATGTGTAAAGTATGTGAAAAAGAAAACTTTTGAAGTTGAATCAACAAAGGTGTCAAATGTTTGTCGTGAAGATGAAGGGCAAGGGAGTTTGTTAAAAATCAGATGAAGGGGGTGATTTTGGTCTAAATGTACAATCAAAGCATAAAGGTTTGCGGGTTCCATGAGATGGCCAAGAACGTATCGGAGGGTTTAAACACAAGGGCCAGGAAGCTGGGAAATTGCAGGAAGTGGCGAAAGGGTCGGGAGAGTCGGGTGGGGGGACACAATGGGCGTCCGTGGGAGAAGGAATTAGGACAGGGGTTTGATTAATGCAACCCGAAACGGAATGTACAGCATTTCTGATGAGTAGGGCACAAGGGGTACTGAAGGGGGAAGGCGACAGACGGTCGTGGCAGACAGCCTGGGGGAGGGGTCCTGAAGGGACAAAGGGCAAATAGAAAAACCCGTAGCCACCATATGAGGGGTCAGGGCGCGCAGTCCTAAAACGTGGGTTTGGGGAGAAGATCTGAGACAAGGGTGAATGAGGTAATATATAATCTGAGAAGACAACCACCTGAGATTCAGTGACAGGTGGGAGCAGGTCGGACACGGGGCTACGGAATTTCAAGGGGGGGCCAAGTAAGTCAAAGTAAAGCTCAGGGGGAGTTAGTAAGGAGATGCTGTATATGTCAGGCAACGGGGTTGTCCTAAAACAGACACAGTCGGATAATATTCTATGCACCCATTTTGCAAGGTTAGGGAAGTATGCGAAATGGCATACTTCAGAGAGGGTCATAATAAATGACTTGTGGGTGCCACGGGGAATATCATAAAATCCCAACCCACAAGAAGTGTGTATCTCCATAACCACAAACCAAAAGGCACTGAAGCTATGGCACTCTCTCGGAATATCTATGAACCGAGGGAGACACCTGGTGGTTCCCGCCAGCGCAACGTTACCATCCCTATGGGAGATTATCGACTCTAGCGTTAAACATTGTTCCATAGGGAGGTTTCCTATAGGGGTGCTACATACCTCAGTGAAGAAAATCTCGCGCCGTGAGGCCTAGCGAGATGTGAATTCATCAGGGTCCTCAAGATAAACCATCTGGAAGTAAAACATTAAAGACAACACGTGATAATATAAAGCATTAAACGGAAATAAAATAAAACCTCGCCCAAAACGTTGTTTTGTGAATAATACATGTGTCAGAGTTAAAAACAATAATTCTCGAGTTTTAAACGTTAGTTGTGTTAGACAATTATAAAGAGGGGTGAGAAAAGAAATAAGCAAAAGACACCGCACCATAAAGATTATAAGCACCTGAATTAAAAGCTTTTAGTAGAGCGTTTTCACTCCACAGAGGGAGGGCGAGTACCCACAGAGTCTGGAACACCAGGAGTGTGAACGGAAATAAATGACAGCCACGGGTCTAAAGATGCTAAAGCCATAAAATATTTAGGAGAAAAAATGTCTCTGCCTTCCATGCGAAAATATGAAAGGGCTCGACGCACAACGCGTTCGGCCATGGCCCATGTCATGGGATTGGACCCGAAAAATAGCTTCAAGAAGCAGAGCGCTAATTTTTCAAGGCATTTGGAGCTGCAAGGTTTGTCTTATTCAAAGCAAATATAACAACTAGCATTGTCACGATAAAGGACATAGTAGGCTAAAACGCCGGCCAGTGCCGCGTTAGTCCTGATTTTAATTAAGATTTGTGAGGTAAAATGGAGAGGCAAAGTTGGCGTGGCAGAAATCGTGACAAATGAAGCTAGCAGGTGTAATTCAAACATATCCGTTTTGAATTTCTGTGACTCCATGGGTACCATCTGGTTATCGTTTGAGGGAGAACTTACCTGAGGCTGGGACGAGGGGTCAGCCATACTTACAGAAATTGAAAGTCCACAAAGGAAAGGGGTGAATATATGCCTGAAAGGGAAACTGGTGAGTGAATATCGCACCCAGGTGCAGGCGCCATCTATCTTTCTATTAGTATGTATATTGTCTTTTTGTTTCCTGGGAATATTTACAGCCGATCACCCAATGTGTCTGGTGTATCCCCGGGTGTAATCTTTGTATTAGTATGATCGCCCCACCGAACCTTCTTTGGGGGGGGTTCATGGAAAGTCAGGCAAGGTGATGATTAAGCGGGGGACAGCACACCCTTACGTGTAGAGCGATTGTTGTCCTGGGGATCTTCATGCAATTGGTCAAATGTGGGGAAAACAGAGTTGAAATGCCTAATGCAACGTCCCTTATCTTGCTTACGGGGATCATCAGGTGATGATAGGGCTTTTCGGCTGAGGGGGGTAAGAACGTTGCCACGTGGGCGTAAGGGCAAGTCAGAGGGCAGTGCGTGGAGTATATAATAGCTGTCGCATCCAATAAGTAAATTTAGGGCGTGGGAGGAAGATATGACAGACCTAGTGAGCATCCTGAGGTGTAAGGGTACTTTGATATAGAGGGCATGTGAAACTTGAGTTCACGATGTGTGTCGCGTAACATAGTCATATCCCAGTCAATTATGAGGTGGCGATTAAGGCATCCACCTGAAAGCTCAGCGTGTGGCATTGCCTCACCAGGGGCAACCTTAATACAACCAGGGAACGTAAGGATTTCTGTAACAAAGAGAACTACCCTAGATGTGCCAGAGAAAAGTTCCAAGAAAATACTTGACGTCAAACATGCGCATGACCGAGGACAAGTCGTGTCTACGGCGATAAATACAATATATTTTCTGGGAGACAAGGACCGTGGCGACAAAGGACAAGGTGGCAAGGCCAATGAGGTCAAATAGGTGTAGGGGACGGGTATTGGGGAAAACGGGTGTGGCATCTGAAGCGGGCACCTGGCTGAGTTGGTATAATAAGACTATCTTTTGAAGATGTGCGTATTTACCGTGTAGGACAAACAGGCAAATCGCGCACGCTATGGATAATCCAGTACCTATTGTATTTAGGAGGCTAAGCCAACCTGGGCTATCTTGCGTAGTAAAACTACCGGGCAAGGTCCATGAGGGATCAATGTACGGAACTTGTGAATCTTTCCATGCAGATGCAGTGCGATTTAGGTCGGCAATGACCATACCCTGTCTGTCAACGAACTCATCTACGCCCAAAGTTAGCAAGTCTAAATCCGGTACCTCTAAACCAGGCGGCTCAGGGAACAAGGTGTCAGCTGTCATGCCATGCATGGCAGTGTCATTGTGAAACAGGGAAATAAACAATAAATTTGCAATGTAGGACTTAGCCACCCTAGTCATGACATTATTGTCACAATGGATCAGGCTCGGCGGTATATACACGCCCGAATTAGATCGCATACTACACCCGCAACCCAGAGTCAATGTGCAGAAAGTGCAGGGTTCAACTTCAGTGGGGGTGACATCTAACTGACACGTGACCAACCAAGGTTCACTATGGCCGATGACTAAGAAGGATGAGTTCTGTAAATCCCTGACAACTCGCAACGGTGCTTTAAGCTCTATGAGGTCCACCTGGCAATATGACATAATGTCACGCACCCCGCCTTTATAAATGGACAAAGCACAAGACGGGATGTCAACCGGAAATTCCGGGAAGGTCCTGTAGCAATGGCGAACTCCCGTCCCAAAACATTCCGCCAAATCGGCCCTAGACAATTCTATATAGAATCTCTCGTCACGGGATATACCAATGAAATCGGAGAACCCCGAGAGACGAGTGAATTGATTTGGCTTCTTGCCTCCCGTCGGTATCGGGAAAGACGATATCTCATATATTGTGAAGGCATTATATTTCACCACAAGTGGCAGGCTAACATCAATATACAAATGGGAGTCACTGTTGAGGGCCGTTACGCCTGGAATGGCGTAAATAGCACTTGGTTGATCATACATCAACTTGAAATTCGGGTACTGCACAAGCAGTAATCTGGCAACCTGTCTCATGGATTTATGTAACACATCAGGGGGGACTAAAATGGGAGATAACTTGTTTGCAGCGATGGTTTATAAAGCAAGAAGGGTTGCCCGGGCTTCAGATTCTAATAACGTTAAAGCCTGAATGTGACCGATTTCAGAAACACTGGCGTATGTGAAATCAGATAAAGACCTCAAAAGGAGCCGTTGGGCATCGGTCTGGACCTGCACAACTTCAAGTCTGTGGACAAGTGACTCGCTGTTGTGGAGAAGTCTGGCAATGTTCAAAGTATTATTTACCACCCCATCAGAAACAATGTCCAAGCGTTCGTTTGTAACTCTTACCAGCGAAGAGGTTTGGGTATGCAGGGTATTGAGATTTGTTTGCAACCGTTTGGAATTACCTTCCACCACGCTGACTCTCTTCATCAGTTTATTTCGTTGCTTGTCAGTGACTAAACCGAAAGCAGAACCGAGGAAGGAACCTACAAATGGTAGGAACGAACGTTTTTGTCGTCCGTTTTTGCGGGGTGGGGGCTGCGTGATCGGCCACAATTTCTTGATAGATCGCCAATAGCGATGGATATGGTTAGTGAGAGAATCGTTAAGATTCCGATAAGCAGCAGTTAGGGAACCAAAGGTGGTGCAAAACCCGTGGGCGATAGAAACATATCGCCTTCGTCGAGGGGAGAGAACCAACGGAATTTCTTCATCACACATGCTGAACGGAGGCGTAGAAGCCGGTAGCTCAAGATGTGGGACGGTAAACGTGACTTGCCACGTTGCTGCACTGTTTGCAACGTAACCTTGCTTGGTCAGGAGGGCACCGACATTTGGGCGGCCCAAAACACTGACAGCAGATACCATGGGCGTAAGAACCAGAAGGACCCAAAATGTATACATGACCCTTTAGAAGCGAGTACTCTGGCCCAAATGAGTCAAGCAATGATAAGGGATAAGAGTGAATTCCTGGACGCGGACACTAGCGTTACACTTGGGGCACGCCTGTACCACTGAGGCGAAGGCGGGTTGGTTTCGGGGGACGTAGAGAACGGGATGCGTGGCACTAGGATCTGGCTGCTGTGGAGTAGGAGGTGGGGGTGGAATATGTGGTGGATGTAGGGCAGGTGGGAATTGTGGAGTAATTGGGAGGAGGTGGGGTCTGCCGTTTATTGAGGCAAAACGAGGGAGGGGTACAGAAGGATCGGGAGAGACAGAAGCTGGTGGCGTATGTAAAGGGACAGAGGGGATTGGAAATGACGGGTCTTCTGTATCAAAAACGTTAACCCATAAAGTTTTATCACTGGGGAGTGCGTCCAAAATGTCGTTAACTTCCTCATCCGAAAGAAAGGCTAGTGGTGGAGCATCAGGAAGGGTGATAGAAGTGTCTGCAGGAGTCATGACAGGAACATAGTCGTCTCACCTGGGGGGTGAACGATTCAATGATTAGTTATGTTATTCAGGCGTGCGGGGGTAAAAGAGAAGAATGAGAAACTGGTAGGGAAGCATGCCATCAAAGTCTGTGTAAATTGAATAGCACATGGCCAGGCAACGTAACCGAGGAGTAGAGATGAGATAATAACATGGTATAAGATACAAGAACACAGTCTACATTATAAGATAAGATCAAGCATCAAACAGCTAATAGCTGGGTGTCAACGTATAGTCTAATATCGGCAGTAAAAAGGCAGTCGTCACTTCAAATAGATTCGAATCAGTGAACGTATAATTGACACAAGGTAAATTACAGGGTTGGTGTGAAACGGCACTCAAGATTCGCATCAAGCAGTCAACTTAATAATAATCAGCACAGTGTGCGCTAGAGCAATCAACAGACACAGCGTTATTAGCGGTGTGAGTTATATAAAAGTGAAATCAAACATCCGGATCAGGCTAACCGTCGTAGTGTGTCGTCGGAAAAATGCTAACAAAACAGCCGTTGTAACCGTCTCTCTGCGTAAATATTCATGAGCCTAAAAAAAAATTGTCCATGTACCGGTATACATAAGGCAATCCTTCCATCATTAGTGGAGGAGTGCTCAAAAATAATCATCGCAGCCTGTGTCCCGAGGCGCGGAATATATATTAATCATTACATCGCGTCTTACACCCGATCGCGCGGAATATACATAAGATACAGCCACCCAACGCCGTGGAATGCGCCGTCTTCACAACTCCATTACTGTTGTGGTACAGAGAGGGACAGTTTGAGTAATACAGCCAACCAACACCCTGTGGAATGCACTGTCTTCGTAAACCAATCGGTCCTTGTTTACGGTACAGAGAAGAAGCAGGAAACCAAAATACAACCATTGAACACCCCGTGTAATGCGTTGTCTGCGTAAACTTTGTTTACTAGTTTACGGAATAAATGGGAATAAGAAAACCAAAACGCAACCATTGAACACCCCGTGTAATGTGTTGCCTGCACAAGCTCTATTACTGCCTGTGGTATAAGTGAAAAATACAAATTCTCGATGCAAACTACAAAGCGCTCTATGTGATGCGTTACCTTCGCAAACTTTATTACTGTTTTGCGGTATAAGTGGAAAATAAGGAAGCCCGATGCAACCATCGAACACCCCGTGTGATGCGTTGCCTTCGTAAACTTAGTTTCTTCGTTTACGGAATTAAATGGGAATAAGAAGCCAAAATGCAACCATTTAACAACCCGTGTAATGTGTTGCCTTCGCAAATGTTTTCTACTGTTTGCGGAATAAGTGAAGAATAAGAAAACCCGATGCAACCATCGAACACCCTGTGTGATGCGTTGCCTTCGCAAACTTTACTACTAGTTGCGGTATACGTGAAGAATAAGAAAACCCGATGCAACCATCGAACACCCTGTGTGATGCGTTGCCTTCGCAAACTTTACTACTAGTTGCAGTATACGTGAAAAATAAGAAATCTCAATGTAATCATCAAACACTCTGTGCTATGCGTCGCTTTTGCAAACTTTATTTACTGTTTGCGGTGAAGTAGTCATGGCTCAATCATCATATTCGTTCGCAAGAGGACCGGAGAAAACACTCACGTTTTAGGCTACAACGCTGGAGGGTCGTCAAAGTCAAGTCAGAAGTCAATGTATAATCAGAGACACAAGTATTACTATAACAAAAGAAGGATCCACTGTATAAAATGAGAATACTCACGATAATGTGCAGTGGGACACAACTTTAAGAACTGGCCAGTCAGTAACACAAAAGTCGATCTAATATACGAAGTGCGGAGACCACAATGATGGAACGAAGCACGTAGGCAGGAGGAAGCTACTTGAAGGCGCGGATGCTGAAAGTGTCTGAGATGTCAGCGGAACCGCTGACGCAGGTAACAAAGTGGTAGGCAGCCTGTCATGAGTCATGCGGGGAACAGAGGGAGACACACTAACGAGGAGAGAAGCCAATTTCACAGGGTCAATTAGTAAGGGTCCGATGGGCACAGAGTGTCACCAACAACGGACAAAAGGCCACATGGAAATGTGGGAAAACAGATGTAAATCGAATCATTATGAAGAACAAGGCTATACATAAATAAATTCTAAAAAGCCGGCATAAACGGGGCCATACGAAGGTCATCAGAGTAAAGTACCCGAAAGGATGCTTGTGAGATAAAGTGGGACAGGATGTCTAAATTGGCAACTTCGTGTACCAATTGATTTTTCTGCTAAGGCAATTATAGCAGGCTGGTCGTAGGATACGAGAAGCGAGTCAACAAAGAATATGGAGACATTTATGTGTGGCTGAAGCAACAACTAAACACAACGAACAAGGGAAGAGATTTGAAAGAAACGACAACATCTACAACAATACAACACCTAATAAACTAATCAATTCACTTTTTTCTCTCCCGAACAGTAGGGGGAGGGGTGGCAAGTACATCTGCCTGAGTCTTTTTTCCCAAGAAGGAAAACGGTTCCCATGTATTGTCTTTGGTACTATAATTCTTCCATTTAATCAAGTATTCCATTTCTTGCGAGCCTTTACGCTGTTTCAGAATACGCTCAATTTCATACTGTGTATCAGACTCGTCATCCGCGTCATCAGCATCAGAATCGGGCGGGACGTCAGCTTGAGCCGGTACATCACTACCACCGGGGTCTGGTGGGTCATTTTCGGGCAAAAGGTCCGAGGATGGGATTGCATCTGCCGGAAGGTCGTCACCCGGTGGATTGCCGTCTTCGAATTGCAGTGGGGAAACGGGGCGGTCGAAACGCGTGATGCAAGGGCGAAATCTGTTAACATGAGTAGAGGACTTGGGTTCTACATGGGTGTCACATGCACGTACTTTGAAATTGAGTGGAGCGGTTTGTTTGATCAAGTAATATGGGCCACTATAGGGGGATTTAAGCTTACGGCCAGGGACTTTGGTGGCGGGGGAGTAAATCCATACTTTATCACCAACTTTAAATTTCCAACCTTTATTCCGGGAATCGTGATAAGACTTCATTTTAGCTTGCATGACTTCGTTATTTTCCTTCGCCCATTTGCGCGCGGTCTCAACACGTTCAAACATGTTGCGCACATAGTGCCTGACAGAGGGACTGGGGTGCGTAGGGTCGGGCAGGGATGTCTCAAACGGGTGTTTGGCATCACGACCAGTCATTAAGAATAGCGGGCTATACATCGTGGCTTGGTGGACCGACGATCGCATGGCAAACAATGCAGAGGGCAAGAACAGATCCCAAGAAGTAGGCTTATCATGGCAAAGTCGTGTCAGATTTTTAGAGATTGACTGAACGCTGCGTTCGGCCATTCCATTGCTACGAGGGCAGTAAGGCGTAGTCATGACCTTACGAGCCTGCATCAATTTACACAATTCCTCTGCGATAACGCTAGCGTAACACCCACCACGATCGCTTACAATAGATTCAACATTTCCCCAGCGGCACCAAATATCTTCAAAGAGGCGTTCTGCCACCGAGACGGCTGACTGATCAGGGAGGGGAAAAGCTTCAGGGAAACGTGTGAGAGCGTCTTGAAAAACAAGAATATATTTGTTACCGCGGTCTGTTTTGGGTAGTGGGCCGATAAGATCAGTGTGAACCCGCTGAAAGGGGCGTGAAACAGGAATAGGGCGTAGGGAACCTTGTCTATTTTTCGGAAGTTTACTAGTTTTACTACAAACTGGACAGGACTGAACCCAGTTCATGATATCACTATGCATACCGGGCCAATAATATTTCTGGCGAATTGTAGAATACAATTTGTCAGTTCCCAAATGAGCACCCATTGAGCTATCATGAAAAGCCTCGAGTAAATCATGGCGGAGGGTGGGTGGGATAACCAGTTGAGTTTTGCAACGGTCCTTGGCCGGGCCCTTACCTGGGGTCACGTACAAATGAAATAAAACATCTTCTTGTAAGTAGTAGTCGTCTACCTGCGCGAGGAGTTTGCGGGCCTCGCGCTGGGTAGAAGGGAGGTGGGCTGATTTGAAATACTTGATGAAGGACTGAAGGGAGGGATCAGCAGATTGTTTCACACCAATGTCACTGAAGGTGTACAAAGTGCCGGATGACTGGTTAAGATCAGACAAACATTGGGCAGCCTCATCGGGGGGGACCGGTTGAGGGTCAATATCGTAGGGCAAGTCAGAGACAGCAGCTAATTTAAGCTCTAGCTCCGGGGTGGGGCCCGGTTCCAATGGATACGTACGGCGACTGAGGCTCTCAGCGTGCGGGATCGATTTCCCTTGTTTGTGGACAATCTCATAACGAAATTGTTGCAGGGTCAACATCCACCTTCCCAGGCGGCCTTTAGGTTCAGAACGAAATAGCCACTGTAGGGCAGAGTGGTCAGTCACTATAGTGAATTTCTCGTATTTAAGATACGGCTCATGTTGTTTACAAGCAGCAATGATGCTGAGGCATTCCCGCTCGGTGCATGTATAATTTTGCTCAGCGGCGTTTAGGGCTCGGCCACCATAAGCAATGACACGCTCGGAACCATCCTGTAATTGACTTAAAACGTTCCCGATCGCAAAAGACTGGCATCTGTTGTAATAATGAATGGGTTATCGGGTTCAATGCGAGGGAAAGCTAGTATCGGAGCAGATACCAATTTCGCCTTGAGAGAGTCAAAGGCAGCCTGTTTTATTTTATCCCATTCAAATGTGCTCTTTTTACTGGTGATAACATTAAGCGGCTGAGCAATTTTCGCATATCCCTCCACAAACCGACGATAATATCCTGACAGACCCAGAAAGGCTCGTACGTCTTTGCAAGAGGTGGGCACAGGGAATTCGTCAACAGCCGTAGTTTTCGAGGGATCTACTTCTATACCGTTTTTAGATATGATGTGATCGAGGTATTTAACCTGTTTTTTCGCGAAAAAACATTTGTCAGTGCGGAGCTTCAATTTAGCCTTGCGGAAACGCGTAAAAACTCGTGTAAGATCGGTCAAATGACGCTCGAAAGAGGGGCTGTGGACCAGGACATCGTCTAAATATATGAGGCAGAGGTCAGAGAGGCCCTGTAACACAGTTTCCATGAGACGTTGGAATGTTGGGGGTCCGTTGATGACACCAAACGGGAGACGTTTATATTCATAAAGACCACGATGGGTGATGAAAGCGGTCAGGGGTCGGGAGTCGGGGTGAACGCTCACTTGGTGGAACCTGCCCATGAGGTCAAGTGTGCTTATGTGTGTTAATCTACGAGCTCCCAAGCTGTCCAGGGTGTGTTTTTAGCAAGAGGAAATAGGATTTATACTGAACTTTTATTGGAACTGGCAAATGGGACCGATTATATCACATTAAAAGTTACTAGAGTAGCGGGCCCTGCAACATTAGTTGATATTAGGGACACAAATTTAAGGTTTATAAGATATGTGATGAATCTGTGCTTTTCATACATATGTGTCAAGTGGAACCCTAATGTGATTTATATTGACGGTATTAATTTTCACAACCGACTGCCTGAATTATTGAAAATACCAATGGGTCTCACCAAAAGGTGCAGGATAATCACTGGGACCCCGGATTTTCAGGCTAGTCTTTTAATTGGAACTAATGGTGTTTTTACAAGACATCGGTTGTGTAACAATGTCCTATCTGAAGATGAGCAACTGGCTGAGAGGATTATTTGGACAGGGTCAACGGAGGACCAGGGCACAGCACAGGCTTAAAACAGTGAAGGTCAATATAATTCCCGGGTAAGCCTTCTTTTTGCCTGAGTGCCAGTAATATAAATATGGAGGATTTACAGTAATTTCATGGTTTTAATAATTTTCCTTTCATGTCTTTGTTGTTTTAGTTTAATCCTGGAAGCAAATATTCATTGCCCTTACCTTATGCCCATTTACTGCCTAATAAACTATGTATAATGTTTAATATTAGTTTGGCATCAAGTGAGTGAATATATGACATTATTCAATTCTCAGTGATGAGCACATATCTTACTATTATGGTTTTGTATAGATATTTAGCAAAATATTATGCATGGCTTTAGCAACATAGCGATTATTTACGTATATATTGTTCTTTGTTTATATAAACATTATGTCCTTATTTTCAAAACATGATAGATAATGTATCTCCTGTTGTGAGTAAGGAGACCATTTTGTTTTGATTCTAACACTGTTTGTTATGAAACAGAAAGGACATGCGATCATGTATTCACTATTTGGCTTTAATGTTACAGCATGTCCACAAGATACTTTCTATTCATATTTTATATTATTTCTGCTTATATGAACAATGTTGCAAACTAATGTGTTGTTTCCTACTCTGCCACATTTGTTTTACCATGTGAAATACTTAATGGTTGATAGGACTATAAACCTGTGGACAGTTATGCTTACACTTCAATAAAGTAAGATAAATGCCATTTTGGTGATTTTAAGATGTTTCATACCAATCTAAAATGGTTTTATTATTATTTGTAATTTGTTTAAACATTTAAAGCTTTCAAAACCGCCTGTTTACTGTGCATTAGAGGGAAAATCACTCATCACAACCATGGTGAGCTAATGAATTAAATTCAATATTTTGCACTTATGTTGCATAATTTTGTTTCTTGGTTTGTTTCTTATATTTTAGAAATATGACTATTGTTAACCGTGAGAGCTGAAGTGACATGCCAGGATTCTTTTTATGATTGTATTGGTGGAGTTGGTTGCAACCATTCTAACTCTCACCAACGGCCATCTGCGGGGGCCGGTTAAATAACCTGCCAACCAGCTAGGGAGGAAATGCCCTTGTAGACACCCTGATGATGTTTCTGATAAAAGACAGTCCTGGATTATGTCATTGTCGATTTTAAAATATTGCAACCAGATTTTAAGATTTTAATTAATTTGATCTAATTTACATACAATTGTAAATTGTACTTGTATTATCATTGTTGTTCCTATTACTTTATTCTTCATATAGTCTTCCACCTGGCCAACAACCAGGAGGTTGTTCTATTTTAGGTCCACCCATGTTCATAAATAGGAAGTTTAGGGAAATAAAATAATCAGGAAAGACAGGCATTTAAGATTATAAGGTATAATAGGTAAGGTAGGTAATCGTTAAATAATAATAAGAAAATATCAAGAAAAGTATTAATGTAATATATTGATGTATAAAATATGAAAGTCAGAACCAAAGCACCAAATGCACTGATCAAAAAACAATGGAAAATATTTATGACTATCACAAAATAGTCAAAACACTGAGTGCAATTAAACAATTAATGATTCAAAAAAATCACAATGGTCTATGATAAGGTGCCTCGCAGACATTGAAGAATGGCTACGTGGCACTGACGTAGACCATGAGGTGATCAGGAACCGGTCAAATTTTATACCATAGTGTGCAAATGAACTAACAGATTTCTATACAGACCCATGGTAAATATACCATTTTCAACCCTATGTTTAAAAGAAATGGTCAGTCTAATAGTGCTCCTTGCCACATAGGCAAGGTCAATACTATAAAAGCAATGTGGTGTGGTGACTGAAGAGAGACCAGCACCAGGCATTGTGAGTATGATGTACTATTATTGGTATTTGTGTTCTGACTTTATCAACTGGTATCCATTGTCTTGCCTTAGAGTTTAAAGTAGGGACAAAGAATAATTTATTGGGAACAACTGTGATTTACTTGCATATTTGATTTGTTAGTAATGAAATAAATATTTTACATAAATTACATCACATCTTTGTTATGTCACCAGAATGGATTAACATCCTGGTACTGAAATAGCTCTACCAAAGTTATATTCCCCAAATTTGCCCTCAACCGGATAGGGAGGGGGCATTCATGTTAGAAATGTGCTCAAACATAGTTTGAGCATCATTTCTTTCATTTCTTTCATTTTTCTTTCATCAAGAGGAGAAATTGTAATAAATGTTTCAGATATATATCAGACTGAATATTTCTATAATTAGGTATTTCTTAAAACCACAATTACATGTATTATTGACCTTGCTTAATTAGTTAAGTTTGTATATTTCAAAATACTCAATGTGTGCTTAAACAGAGTTGCAATATACAATTTACATTTTATCTTATATAGCTTTATTTTGTGTGCCTTGAAATGGAGGAAATGTCAATTTTATTTCATACCATGAATGTAATAGATTGCAGATGTACCATGAAAAATTGGGGAATAATCACAATCAATTGTATATTATATTAAATTGTGATGTATATATAGAACAGACATATAAAAGAAAATATATAATCCAGCTTATGTTTGATTTATCTATTTACTGATATATCTTTATTTGCATATAGTAGAGAATCCTGTAATGTAAAATGTCCTCCTTTTCGATCCTGACAACATTTTGACATGAAAGCAGTAATTAGATATATTTTGTTTTTCTCAATTTTGGTCATACTTTTGCAAAGCAGGAGCAAGATCTGTCTACTATCACTGACAGGATAAATGATTCTATTTCAATGCATCACCTAGCATAGGTCTAGTAACCAGAATAAAAAAACATGGATTGTTCCTGAGAAGGAAAATCTACTATCCCTGAATGGTAGTTACCTCATGGATGCCGCTATGGTCAGTTTTGCCGCAGGCCTCAGCTGCCTGCTTAGAACTCACGAAGTGTGGTTGCAAGAAAGGATGCCTGAGGAATTGCAAGTGCCATAAGGTTCAGCTGAAATGCACACCACTTTGCTACTGCAAAGGGCTGTGTGGCAGCCAAACATCATAGAACTGTGCAGCTCTGGACAATTTGATATTGGACTTAAATGAATCACTACATTAAAATCATATTGACTGTAAAATGATTCATTGAAATGATTTGAGATAATCAGTGCCCATTGTTTTATCATTGCATGTTCCCAACACAATTGGCAATTTCTATAACTGTTTTATATACACGCATGATCATTACTGACAACCTTGCTTTTCTTCAATGATGATTTTATGTTGGTATATCAGAAGCATGTATATAAAATCATGACTCTGTACAATGCTTTTGTATTACTTATTGTAAGATAATGGTAAGACAATTGTATGTTCCTAAATGGCCCATAATGACCCAATGGCAATACACAAGAAAGTTAATATAGTTCAATCAAGTTGTCTAATTTAAACATGTTGTCCATTAAAGAAAAAGGTGAACATTAAAAACATAAAACGGACTGTTTCTCTTTTATGTTAAAGTTATCCTGCCATTGAAAGTAACCATTATGTAAAATGACCCATAATGGGTCAATATTTCATGAAAAATATTGTTCTAAATTTTCTTTTTATGTGTAGTGGTGCAATTTGGCAACCCTTGTCAGTTTACATTGCGCAAAAACTGAGGAAAAAAATGTACACGCATTTTGGGTCATTTTTACAGGTCGTGAGTCGGTCATCTTGTAAATGACCCATGATTGGTAAATAATTTCCCCCCAAAAATTCTAAATGTTACATTTATGACTAGTGGTACAATTTCATTACTCATGTGAGTTTTAAAGTGTCATACAGCTGAAGAAAAAAAAATTACATCAATTTTAGGTCATTTTAAGAGGTCGTGAGGCGGCCATCTTGAAAAAGACCTTAAACGGGACCACTCAACGTGGCTCTCGCTTGATATCTTGTTAGTATCCCCTAAGCTACTCCTGTGCCAAATTTCACGCTTTTAACACAAAGTGCACGATTCGGGACTGATATAGCTGGACTAATAGGGTTTTGTTCAAAATGCATGGATATGGTAAAACTGCAACAAATGTAGTCATATTTGTTAAGATATTTTAGTCTAGATAATTGATAATTACATGTGTTATTTCTTTGTTGAACTAACTGACTTAAATTATAAATCTACCTTATCTTATGTCTGTGAAATATTAGAAAGATATGTTGAATAATTATAGGGTAATATGGCTATGAACTATGGTTTTTAACAAATAATTTTGGTTAAACCCAAGCCAATATTAACCAGTCAAACAGTACATATTATTTGATTCTAAATAAAGAAATAGGTCAGCCATGAAGTTCTCCCTTGTAAGCATCATACATCCTGTTCCCTATCATGGTTAGAAATGCAGAAATAGGTCAGCTGTAAAGTTTGTGTGCTCTCTCATGAAAAGGTTACATTTGGAAAATCGGTATACAGTTTTGAAATTACTTTCAGGTCAGCCCTAAAGGTGTCTGCTATTTTCTAAAAAAATCACTTTCTGCTCCAGATCATGGTAAGAAATGAAGAAATATGTCAGTAAATAAGGTTTTTGCTCTTTTATGAAAAATCTGTTTTCCATGAGGGTTAAAAACAAAAAGGTAACATTTGCAAAATTACTATTGAAATAAAATCAAATTTAGATAAATGATTATTATTGTTTCAATACTAAACTTTACCTGCAATATAAAGGAAGACAAATCAAATCATTAAAATACAGAGAGTGCGTGTGTATCTCAAACCTTCCAAGGGAGTATTTAACATACTGGCATTATTAGTTAGTAATGTGTCACATGCTGTCTATCTTGTCCAATTTCCACGAATGGCCAAATGCCCAAGCAATTCATCATCAAACCCATTTTTCCAACAATATGTATATCTATCCCATCAATTGAATGTGGATTGACTTACATCTACAGATTTGTTTGTTTGGGGTTTTACATCACTTTCAATATTATTTCAGTCATTTCGTGATGAGACCTACTTGTAGCAGATATAGTGCTGCCTCACTGAATTGTCATGTCGCAGGTCCTTGACATGACAACTCACCCGGTCACAGATTTACAAGGACAACGGGTTAACCCTTTAGGCACGGGCCTCAGCTCATGTAGGAAATTGTATCATGAGTTCAATCCCGGCACGGCCGGGGTTCGAACCCAGGACCTTTGGATCACCACAGAGGAACTGGTGCTAATAAGCTGGCGCTCTAACCAACTGCGCCACGGCCCGTGGCCTTACATACATCTACAGAACACATGTTGCTGAATGGGGCAATCAAGTCATCAGTTGATGAATTCATTATCTAGAATTAGTTATCAAGCATTGCATTCTAAGGTCCTTAATGTTATGTGTTACATGTTATTTAAACTGACACTACACTGATGCCACCTGATATTGTTACCCACTAATGGAGAGTATCCGTCGTTGGGGGACGTGGACGGGGGATCAATACTCTACCAATTAGATAGATACTCTAACCTGATCTACTCTATCGTACTGTACTGTACTGTTAACCATAGCTCGCTGACTCGCTGGCTGTGAGTTTGGGGCACGGATCCTAGCTATCATGTCATACCCTCATATAAATGACGGGAAGTAAGGACTGCAGACACAGGATATACAGTGTAATAGTTACCTTTATTCAGTGCTGTGATCCCTGCTTGTCTGGCTAGGCCGGCATGGCAATGAGCGAGGCATATAAACTACCAACTTTGCATGATACTTATAAAACCCTGACTATATGCTAAACACCCAAGTCTATGTAGTCACGATACTGAGAGTCATGGATCTTCTGTGGCAAGTGGTCGTTGATCTCCTTCTTGGCTCCTAAACTGTGGTCTGACTGCGGATTCACAGTTGCGCATCTCTTTTAAGGGGCCACTTCGCGTCATCTGTGGGGGGTTGCCTACGTGGCTTCCTCACGCGTCATCAGATGGACTCGTCCTGCCTGCGTATCTAACTTCGGCTCGTCCGTCTTACACGTGACTTTCATGGAGTGGTGGTTATGGTGACTCATCAACCATCAGTATCGTGCGTTATTGTCTATGAATGTTTATGTATTTCTGAGAGTCTCTGGGTGTGTATTCCATATCCTACAATATCACTTTGTCACTGGGTGATATTCACTTAGAGATAACACTACTATCTTATAAAGTTTGAATAAAAGCTTTATTAATAAAGCGGAGCAACAGGCGCTCAGGAAACCACACTAGACACAGAGCAAACCATCATAGATACAATATCGTTTAACATTCATTACAATTTAGCATCAAAAACATCATAACATCACTCATTGGTAATTGACTTATATAGTAGATTATGAGATAACATGGTTATCGCCAGATTCAATACATGTATGTATTGAGGGCCATGATATGGTTATTAAGTAGTGGCTAAACGTGAAGCTTGGAAGATGTGTCAGAAAGGAGGTTGTCTAATGTACTGTAGATACTCCTGTGAACGCCATAAACCGGCACATATCTCATCTGAGCTGAAGTTATTTGTGACCGATTGTGTTGCATTCCTTTAGTAGAGGGAATTAGTGGAGTAGTTGGATGCCTTTAGACCGAGGGACTTTCTGGATCTTTTGGTTGAATTATTTCTTGCATTAGCCAATGTAAGAACATTCCATGAGAGGGGAAGGCAGCTGTTGCTTGTACAAGATAACAGAAATCTTCTCATCGCACAATATGCATAAACAAATGTGCCAAATTCTCGACATATTTCGTTGATCCAAACCTGTTTATTTTGGACTTGTGAATCTTAGTCGTAAAATAGCTGATACCTTGATGCCAGCTCACCTATTTGTGGAGGCTGTTATTGGTATGTGTTATTTGGCATGGAATAAAGCAACGTACTCTCCCCCCCTCAAAAATAGCAAGAGTTTGAGTTGTCATGTCCATCATAATGTCCTGGAATTCAGTGGTCTGTGCAGCAGGTACTGTCTTAGTGGGAAGAATGGTGAACCCTACCTCTGTGCAGGTGTTAAGTATGATATCTCGGTTCTTATCACATGAATCCTGGCTATTACTCAGTGATATAATGTCATCAAGATAATGGGGTGGTATCAGGTGATGCCCCTCATTTTTTATATATGTACTCAAGACAATTGGAATAGTCTTTGAATAATCTGGGAGCCGATCTTAGACCAAATGGTAAAACTGCCATGTTGAAAAATTCTGTTTTCCCAATTTTGTCATCCCAACTGAAGCCCAGTAATTTGTGATCATTAGGTTGAATGTTCGCTGAATTGAAGGCTGGTCTAAAATTGCATTTAGCAGCCCATTATCAGCATTTAGGTGATGAATAGTTGTCCACTAGTTTAACAGCATCGTATACTGTCACATGTTTCAGAGAGCGATACTTGGGGTTGATGTTATCATTCACTGATAAGTAATGTATTGCTCTGGTCTTGTTATTGGTGATTTTGTGGAAGGCTCCCAGCGGGTATGCACTATTGTAGGATATAGTGTAGGATATAGATTACACACCCAGAGACTCTTGAAAACATATAGACAGTCATAGACAATCACAAACGCTATTGTAGGTTGATGCGTCACCATAACCACCACATTGAGAGATCACGTGCAGGCAGACAAGCCCATGTCGGATACGCAGGCAAGACGAGTCCATTCGGTGTCGCGTGAGGGAGCCATGTAGGCAAACTCCACACATGACGCAGGGTGATCCCTCAAAGTATCTCAGTATCGTGACTGCATAGACTTGGGTGTTTTGTGTATAGATAGGATCTCATAATTATCATGCATTTGGGTAGTTCACATGCCTCACTCATTGCCATGCCGGCCTAGCCAGACAAGGAAGATTCACAGCACCGAATAAAGGTAACTATTGTGTCGTGTACATCCTGTGTCTGCAGTCCTTATTACCTGCCATTTTCACCTGGGTATATAGGGTAGCTAGGATCCGTGCCCCAACTCACAGCCAGCAAGTTAGCGAGCTATGCTTATTGTACAGTACAGTACGGTAGATTAGAGTAGAGTATCTATCTATGGTAGAGTATTGACTCCCCATCCACGTCCCCCAACGAAGGATACTCTCCATTAGTGGGTAACAATAGATTACCTACTTACAGACTCTTATTGTAAACATATATAGACAATCAAAGACAATCACGATCTTTGGCAAGAAACGATAAGGGTTGCTACGTGAGGCCAACAAGTGCAGGCTGATGCAATGCACCACTCGCCGCAAATAGAGATGACGTTATCCTCCCAGCTACACAGGCAGGACATGCGCTGTGTCAAACAAAGGCAAGAAGCCACAATGACCACAAGGATTCGCTCCAAGAGATTGAACAATTGGATACAGTTGAAATGACAGATGAGAGTGGAAGTGCAGAAAAATCCCACTTGGGGTCGGACAACAACTTTGACCAGGACTATTTGATACGCAACAACCTTGACCAGGAAGATCTGATGAAAGAGATAGAAAACTTAAGGTAAGGAAGATTACATTATAGCCACAGGTTGCAGGGCAACCATGGAAAAAGGTGACCA
Organism: Amphiduros pacificus; assembly: GCA_949316495.1. Lineage (NCBI taxonomy): Eukaryota > Metazoa > Annelida > Polychaeta > Phyllodocida > Hesionidae > Amphiduros > Amphiduros pacificus. Next base: position 6,436,616 of record OX439011.1, read on the forward strand.
GGGCACACCTCATGTCAGCCAGGAACTGACCAACAAGCTCAATCCTAAGGGAAGCTAATAAGGCAAGAAAGATATGCAATTTATAATCAAAAACAAAAATCACCAAACATAGTAAACAATCAAACATTTACATTTCAGCTTAGAAAGAAAAATAAAGAGAGGGAACTCAACAAAATTGTGAAGAGAGAAAAAAAAGAACACAGTGGTATGAGGTAAGGGCTCCTGAGGGATGAGTTTATTAGACAGGGAAAAATTATTAGACAGGGATGCTGGAATCTGAGATCAGCTGAAAACAAACTTGGAGAATTAGTCTCTACACAAGTACTGAGCATATATAGAAAGAACATTAAAATTACAAGGTACTGCAAAATACAAATTGAGCCATTTGGCCAGAATAAAAATAGGCATCAGGTAAAAGAATCTATAAGTGTACATAAACATCATCACACAAAAATGATACAACAGTGCAAATGCATGTTGCAGGTGGGAAAAGAAAGAGGAGTAATTGAATCATAAAGTTCCAACTGATCAGAGGAGTCCAGAGAATAAGTGTGAAATACACTCTGGATAGAGTCATGAAAGATCTCGGCCCTCTCGACATTGTCATGAGTGTATTGTAATAATTAAAACAGTTACTACACTCATGCCCTTGTGGAGAAGTCGGAACATTTAAAAGCAAGTTTACGGGCATAATGACAGAATAACTAGAAAACATCATTGAGTCACAACAGCATGGAATCTCTGCTCTCTCATCATCGTTATGGTTGTATTATAGTAATCATAAAAATTATGTACAACCATAACTTTGGAGGGAAGTCAGAACCTGCAAATGGAATTGGATCATCACATATGTAGGAGGACAGCTAACATCATGAGACACATCAGGTCAGGTTAAGGGTGTAGATATGGAGCTGAAAAAATTGGAGTGAGCTATTGGATCTGAAGAAGTAGGGAGTCCATTTGCATATGGGTAGACTCTGGTACAAAAAGGGCTGAAAGAAAAATCCATCATGCAAATGGGGTCTTTTAGTTGCTCTGGGACAGAAACAGATACAACCCCCTATTAGTTAGCCTCTTACAACATGCAGGGGATACAGTGGGTATACTCTATTGCCCCAACCCACAGGGGTTGACTCAGGGGTGGGATTTTGTAGCAATCAACATGGTCAGGAAAGCAGCACATGGCAATCATACAGATGTGTAGAACAAGAAAAGCATACAATAGAGGGTTAACACATTGCTATATAAGCACAGATTTAGGGAATGTTTGGGATCTGTCATCAAGGCAATCAATCTTGATGTCAGTACAAAGAAGGTCAGACTCGAGGGGTCGTCATGGGGTCTTGTTGGAAAAACAAAACAGCAAATCTGAAAATCTGAGAACGACAACCCGGGGGGTGAGACAAGTGGTCGTATTTGAACGGTACACAAAACAAGCAGAGGGAGAGTGGGAACGGGCAAGAAAGGAAATTCCGATGTTGTAAAACAACAAATAAAAATATACAGAATAGGTCAAGACAAAAGGAAAAGAGAACGATCTGACGTGCATAAAGGCAAATGCAACCATTAAACAAGAAAAGAAGGACATCACGGGCTGAAATGCAGAGCGCCTCCAAGGGGCGAGGACACGCGCACCGCGCAAGTGTGGAATCAATCATGGATAGAATACCACAGTTAGGTGACGTGTTCCGTCGAGCCCGCGGCCTCCTCCGTCTGTACATGGACGGAGGATGGTCGTGGGCCGAATTCGCACACCTCATGGTGGATGCAGTAGTGGTGGGAGTCCACATAAGTACAAATTTCATACCTCAAACCATTTGTCAGAGAGATATAGCGAACACAAAGTCAGGTGTGCATGAGCGCAGAGGGAGAAAATATGGCGCCGGCACAAGATCATCAGTGCAAGGTAGCAACGGAGGCAGGGATATTTCGAATTTACATTACGGCAATCAGAATTCTAAATAAAGTAGGTAGGCAGATAGAGAATTGTACAAGGAGTGTGTAGTGACAAAGACATGGGTGACAGAACACAAGATGAGGAGATAATCGGGGAAACATGGAGCAGGATGGAGAACAAAACGGAGCAGTTTGAAATTACCGGATCAAGAAAGTGTGATGAAAGTTTCCGACGAAGGCGGGGGGCGGGGCTTAGCAAACAAGCAGCTGATCGAGAAAGTAGGTCGAGTAGAAAGGATTGAGCAAATCTGAAAAGTGGGTATTTGCACTGGACTTAGACATATTGTAGACAGTTCATCGAGGCATGAATAGTTGCCGGAGAGAGTAATTTAGGTTCAGGTAAGATGACGTCAGCAGACAAAAAACCCAAAATCATAGGTGTAAGAGATCGATCTCTGACCTGGGTAGCGAACAAGAGGTTACACAAAAAAAAACGTCCCACAGTCATCGAGCAAAACCACGATGTGAAGGCTGAATCTGAAAAAGAGAAACAACGTAAAATAGGGAATGGGACAGAGGAAGGGCGGATGGACTACAGAAAGACAGATACGGGGTATCAAAGGGGGGGAGGGAAAGACTGTAGCGGACAAAAACGTGAGGAATATGTGCAAGGGTGGGCGGAGGAGTCGAGGGAAAGTAAGGAGCAAAGGAAAATTCCACAGTTAATTTGAGGCCGAAAAAGACGATAAGATATCTCAAAAGCACGTAATCAGTTAGTGACGTTCAAGGAACCAGGGAAATAGATTAGCACACGCAGCGGAGGGAAAGGCAGGGAAGGGTAATAAAAACCACAGAGATAACTGGAAGAATATTAATGTGTCCATTGTCTTTCAGCTCTACCACGAGTGGCAGGACCGCCGGGCGGCGAGGAGGGCAGTCGAGAGGGAGGAGGTGCTGGCGGTCGGGACTGAGGAGGGATTCAGGGGGGAGGAGGCATAGGTTAGGATTGGATGGGGGTAGGCAGTAAGTGGGAAGGGAATAGTGTAATTTTTTTTCACTTTCAGCTTTTTTCTTTTTGATTTCAGGGGGTTCTAAATTTCCTCATGTGAGCGGGGTAGGCAGCACTGTGATTAGTGCAGCACTGTGATTAGTGCTTAATCAATATATATTTATTCAGGAAAGTTTTTATATTGTTAGAGGTAATGATTTTAAAGTAGGCAGTTTTGATGTACATATGTTTTTAAAGTAGGGATTTTATTGTGATTATGCATGCATGAAAATGATTTGCCTGTTTCGCTCACATGGGATGTCATGTTTTAGTTAGTTTTTTTTCTATGTAAGGGCTTAAATCTAAATTGGGGATTCCAAATTCTAGTTTAAAATTCATCAAAAATCAGAAATTATTCTTCAAAATTAGGGTCATATGTATATAAAGATGTTCGGAACTTTGGTATCACATATTTTCGCATCTCGTCACACATTTTTACGTAAGGGACGGATGATTGTTTAAAGGTACACCAACCTTCAAACAATTTCTTTAAAAAAAAAATAAATGAGATAGATTAGATAGACATGGGTCAGTGGGAAGGGCCTCTAAGAAGACTAGTGCAGCACACTGTCCACCAGTGCACAGCACCAGCCGGCAATCCAAGGCTGAGAGATTATGACCATCCTGAGTGGCGACAGGAGGAGAACTGCTGCAGGCAGCAGTGGGTTGTGAACAGTCGGTCCTGCAATTAAGTCCACTAATGTAAAAAGTGGAGTGTCAAACCCAGCCGTAAATAGAAAATGACTTAGCAGAACTGTAAACAGTGTGAACCGTAAAGTTAAATATCAACTCGAATGTGGTCATAAACATAATAGGTCCGATGAAAGGACATGTGAGTAGATGCCGTGGAGTGATAAGGACACGGGACGATGCGAGTCCAGGCATCGTCTCAGATGAGTGACGGCAATCAAGGACCCCAGTATAACAGAACAACCCGAATGAAATTATCATGGACAGCCAGTGTGATGAAAACTGAGATAATACTCGAGAACTGTGAATGGAGCATATGTGATATCTTTGAAGACAATGTGCCATAAAAGCTGAACAGAGATTGGTGCCAAAGCAAACCTGTGATATTATCATGATTGTAATTTAGTATATGATCGTAAAGCATAAAGTAATAAGGTGGACACTTATGACGTGGACGTATGGTGAACACGTGTTACATTAAAGGGTCATGAATCAATTATGGGCTGTGAGGAACCTTATGGAACACTGCAAAAATAACTGTGATAAACAAAAGAGGGTAAATGAATAAAAGGTACAAAGTCCAAGAGGTTTTAATGGGGGGAGGGGGCGGTGAAAATGGTCGAAACACACAATCAAAACATAATGGTTTATGGGAAGCGTGAAATGGCCAGGAACGCGGTGGAGGTGATAAACACAAGGGCCAAGTATTCGGGGGGCGTATACTACTAGTTCTGTGCGAACATAAACGTGGTTCTGGGGATGGTTGAGGGGTGTGCAGAAAACAAAGGGGCGTGTCTACATGAGCTGAAGGAAAAACAGGGGTATGATGAAGGGAATTTGAAAAGGTATGGAGAACATTTTTAATAAACAAAGCATCTGAATCATTAAGAGAGGAATCTGAAATACGATTATGGCAAACAGCATCAGGGAAGGGACCTGAAGGGACAAAGGGTAAATAAAAAAATCCATAATTACCGTACGATGGGTCTGGGTGGGCAGTTTGATAAGTGGGCTTGGGAGAGAAAATTTTAGACATGGACAGTCGATCAAGCAAATCATTAGATAAAACAACGGTCTGAGATTCAATGATGGGGGGAAGGGAGTCCGAAACATTGTCATGAAATTTTAAAGGGGGGGTCCAAGCAAATCCCAATGCAATTCGGGGGGATTCATCAGGACCGCGGTGAGGATGTCAGGCAACGGGGCCTGCTTGCAACAAATGCAGTCTGACAAAATCCCATGCACTATCCTAATGAGACCGGGGAAGTATGCGAAATGACATACTTCACTGAGAGTCATGAGAAAAGACTTGTGGGTGCCACGGGGAACGTTATAGAACCCTAAACCACAAGAAGTGTGTATCTCTGACAAAATCCCATGCACTATCCTAACAAGACCGGGGAAGTATGCGAAATGACATACTTCACTGAGAGTCATGAGAAAAGACTTGCGGGTGCCACGGGGAACGTTATAGAACCCTAAACCACAAGAAGTGTGTATCTCTAAAACCACAAATTTAAATGCTCTAAACTTGTGGAAAAAGAGTACTCTCCGGTCGGGGGCGCACTCTCTCGGGATATCGATAAACCGGGGGAGACGCCTGGCGGATCCCGCCAGCGCTACATTGCCATCTCTATGGGAGATGACGGACTCAAAAGTCAGGTAACGTTCCATGGGAAGCTCATCCACAGGTATACTACAAACCTCTGAGAAGAAACGCTCAGGCCGGGTGGCATGGCGAGCTGTGAAATCTGCGGGGTCCTGGGGGTATACCATCTGAAACAGAGCTTAAACAAAATACACATCATGCAAGGAGTCAAGCGCTGAAGGCAATCTGTCGTGGATTGAAAAACAACCTCAGCAAGGCATGCTAGAAGTGCAGGACGCAGCAGCAAATACGTGCAGGTATTAATACGAGGAGTAAAGAAAAAGAAAAGCACATGCAAAATAAAAACCACACATAGATGTATGTAACCGATAGCCAAGAAGCATTAAGTGATCAAGCACTAGCCCACAGCAGGGGAGCGAGTGCATGCAGGGTCTAAATTTCCCGGAGCGTGGAACGCTGTATAAGATAACCATGGGTCCAGGGTAGATAAGGCCATCAGATATTTAGTCGAAAAATGTTCTCTGCCTTCCAGTCGAAAATATGATAAAGCTCTACGAATTACGCGTTCAGCAATACCTCATGACATAGGGTGGGACCAATGGAATAATCTGAGGAAGCGAAGGGCCAATTTTTCCAGGCATGGAGCACAACAAGGTTTATTAAACTCAAAGCAAGTGAGACATGTGGTGTTATCAAAGCACAGAACATAATAAGCTAACACACCCGTCAGGGCTGAATTAGACCTAACTTTGAGGAAAATTTGTGAAATCAGGGGGAGAGAAAGAGTCTGTCCAGGTGTGTTACACACATAGGCAGCAAGATGCTGCAATTCCAGTTAATCAATTTTGAATCTCTGGGACTCCATGGATACAACGTGTCCACTATGTGAGGGAGAACTCACCTGAGGCTGGGGCGCATTGTCAGCCATACTTACCGAATAATGGGTTCTTCCGAGAAGGAGAAAAGGGAGTGATTCTCGGATAGTTAGGGCGTGTCTAAGTCTGAAAGGGGAACTGGGGGGTGAATTATGCACCTTAGAGGCAGGCGCCATCTATATCTAATTGATTCACAGTTGTCTTTCTAGAGTGATGGGGAATTTCCCAGGCATGCTTTCAATTTGGGCATGGTCGCCCCACCTGACTTTCTTGACAGGGGGTTCGTGGAAGGTCAGACAGGGTGATGATTTAGCAGGGGTGAGAATGCTCTTAGGGTGAACGACCGTAGCTGGTCAAGAGATGAGAATGTGGGGCCAACTGATTCATTGAATTTCTTCTTGAAGTGGCCACGGGGGTCCATGGACAAAGCCTTCCGGCTAAGTGGTGTGCATGTTGCCACGTGGTCGTAGAGGCAGGTCCGAGGGTAAGGCGTGGAGAATGTAGTAGCCATCACATCCAATTAGCAGATTTAGTGCATGAGAAGAGGACAGGACTGTTCTAGTGAGGAATTTAAGGTGAAATGGGACGCTGATAACAGAAGGCATGTGAAATTTCAGCTCACGGTGCGTGTCCCGTAACATGGTCATATCCCAGTCAATGATTAAATGTGTATTGTGGCATCCGTTGGAAAGTTCAGCGTGAGGCATTGCCTCTCCAGGGAGGACCTTGATACAGCCAGGGAAGGTCAGAATTTCAGTTATGAGGAGGACGACACGAGAGGTGCCAGAGAAGAGTTCCAGAAACACATGTGTCTGGGGACACTTAGTCTCCCGATCAAACATACGCATGACCGATGACAGGTCATGCCTTCTCCGATATGAAGTGTAAATCTTCTGAGAAATGAACACAGCAACAACGAGCGATAGGGTCGTGAGGCCAACAATGTCAAACAAATGTAGTTGTGGGAAGCTAGCAGAAATGGGTAGAGCGTCCGTGGTGGGGACTTGACCGAGTTGGTATAACAGAACAGTTTTCTGAAGGTGTGCATACCTGCCATGTAGAAAAAATAAACAGATTGCACAGCCTATAGATAGACCGGTGCCAGCAGTATGTAGAAGGCTAAGCCAGCTCACACTATAAGATGCAGTGAAACCGTTCGGTAAGGTCCAAGAAGGGTCAACGTAAGGTATCTGGGCATCTTTCCATGCGGAGGCAGTACGATTAAGATCAGCAATAACCATTCCCTGACGTGCAACAAAGTCATCAACTCCTAAAGTAAGCAGATCAAGATCAGGAACATCTAACCCCGGGGGCTCGGAAAACAGCGTGTCTGCTGCCATGCCACGTGTAGCAGATTCATTGTGGAATAGGGAAATGAATAACAAATTTGCTGTATATGACTTAGCCACACTTGTCATCAGATTGTTGTCACAATGAGTGAGGCTTGGCGGAATGTAAACACCAGAACTAGACCGCATACTACAACCACAACCAAGGGTTAATGTACAAAAGGAACAAGGTTCAACCTCAGTGGGGGTAACGTCTAACTGACACGTGACCAGCCAAGGTTCGCTGTGACCGATGACCAGGAATGAAGAGTTCTGCAAATCCCTAACAACACCGGGTGGGGACTTCAATTCCAGGTAGTCAACCTGACAATACAGCATGATGTCATGGACCACGCCCATAAAAATGGACAGGGCACAGGATGGTATGTCAACAGGGAATTCTGGAAAGGTTCTGTAGCAGTGGCGAACACCAGACCCGAAGCACTCAGCTAGGTCAGCCCTAGACAATTCAATGTAAAACCTCTCATCCCTAGATATGCCAATAAAGTCTGAGAAGCCTGAAATGTGTGTAAACTGATTGGGTTTCTTGCCTTCTGTCGGTATAGGGAAAGATGATATCTTGTAAATAGTGAAAGCATTATCCTTCACCACAAGTGGCAAATTAACATCAACATATAGATGAGAATCACTGCTGAGAGCTGTGACACCAGGAATAGCGTAAATAGCACTTGGTTGATCATACATCAATTTGAAATTTGGATACTGCACACGCAGAAGTCGGGCAACCTTTTTCATGGATTTGTGTAAAACATCGGGAGGGACCAAAATGGGAGACAGTTTGTTATCAGCAATGGTTTCCAAATCTAGCAGGGTGGCACGGGCTTCTGATTCCAATAGTGTCAAAGCTTGAATGTGACCAATTTCAGAGGCACTAGCATACGTAAAATCAGCGAGATTTCAAGATTTCAACAAAAGTAGTCGTGCATCTGTCTGTACTTGAACAATTTCCAATCTGCGAAACATCTCCACACTATTTAAGTCTAGCAATATTCAGGGTATTATTTGCCACACCTTCAGAAACAATGTCCAATCATTCGTTCGTAACCCGGACCAAGGATGAAGTCTGGTCGTGCAAGGCATGAAGATTCAATTGCAGGCGCTTGGAGTTGCTCTCCACAATATCAACCCTTCTAACTAACTTATTGCTTTGTTTATCAGTGACTAACCCAAAGGCAGAACCAAGAAAGGAGCCCACAAATGGCAAAAGTGAACGTTTCGGCCGTCCGCCTTTGCGGACTGGAGGTGGCGTGACCGGCCAAAGTTTCTTAATTGATCGCCAATAGCGATGAATATGGCCTGTAAGGGAATGGTTCAGATTCCGATATGCAGCTGTGAGTGAACGGAAAGTGTTGCAGAAACCCTGGGCAGTGGATATATCTCGCCTACGCCTCGGGGACACAACCAAGGGGACTACGTCATCACACATGCTAAATGGGGGTGTGGAGGTAGATAACTCAAGATGAGGGACAGCAAAAGTAACCTGCCAAGTTGCCGCACTATTCGCCACATAACCTTGCTTCGTGAGTAGGGCACCGACATTTGGGCGGCCTAAAACAGTAACAGCAGTTACTGTGGGAGTACAAAGAAGGAGAAACCACAATGCATACATGTCAGCGGCGAGGGCCTTTACCCAGCCGTTTTGTACCACGGAAAGGGATTATAGTGAATTCTTGTACCCTTACACACTCTTTACAGTTGGGGCAAACCTGAACCACTGAAGTCACAGTAAGGGAGTTGCGCGATATGTAAGCAACAGGACACCCAACACTGGTAGGGGTGCGCGGGGGAGGGGGTGGAGGGGTTGGCCGGTAATATGAACCTTGGGGGAGTAGGTGGGGTCTTCCGTTTACAGAGGCAAATTGAGGGAGTGGCGAAGGGGGAACGACAGGGAGTGACGGTATCTGCTGAGGGATTTCAGGAATAGGAAAGGATTCTTCATCAGATTAAAAAATGTTAGCCCACAAATTCTTGTCACCGGGAAAAGAGTCTAAAATGGCATAAACTTCCTCGTCCGAAAGAAATGCAAATGAAGATTCGTCAGGAAGGGCGTGAGAAGAGTCTTAAGGATTCATGACAGGAACATAGTCATCTCACCTGAAGGGTGAACGATTAAATATTAGTCACGAGAGATGTGAAGGATTAAGAGGTGTGTATCAAGTGGTAAGATGAGGCATCAAATTCAATCTTCTGACCTACCAGTAGTCATATTAAAAAACACAATCGAAGATGTTATACTACACAAACAATTACCTGAGCTCAGAGCACGAACCACAACATTACCGTTCGTGAAAACTAGAATAGGATGACAGAACATATTACAATGTTCGTAAAAAAAAAATATATCTATCTGTCACGTATAGCTCAGTTAAGGTAAGTAGTCTTAATTCTAAACGGTACCTAATAACAAACCACGGGAGTGTGCAGCCAATATGAGAGATCAAACAACTCATGTCAACGTGACACCTAGTACAAACATCTCTTAATCAATTATATTGTAAGGGTTCAATGTTTGAATAAACGGATGTATGTAACAATAGCGTAAGATGCTCACTAGAGAGACGTAGATATAGAAACTTAACCGGGTCAGACCATCAGTCACCGTATGTGTCATCAATAAACGAAGTAAAAGCTGTAGTTGTATATGTCGCTCTGCATTAATACATGTCAGCCATACTATATCATAAATGTACCGTTACATAATGCAATCCATCCATCTAGGGAGTGCACTCAATCATCGCGTCTTACGTACTTTAGCGCGGAATATACCAATAATCATCACCCTCGCGTCTTACGTACCTTGGCGCGGAATATATATCAATGTAACAATCATCATCGAGTCTTACGTACCTTGGTGCGGAATATAACAATATAACAACAATCATAGCGAATAACAACCATCATCGCGTCTTACGTACCTTGGCGCGGAATATAACAATATAACAACTATCAAAGCGAGTAACAACCATCATCGTGTCTTACATACTTTGGCGCGGAATATACCAATATAACAATCATCATCGCGTCTTATGTACCTTGGCGCGGAATATATATATAAGATACAGCCACCCAACACCAAGTGGAATGCGCTGTCATCACAAACTTTGTTACGTTTTGCGGTTATTTAGTTATTTAGGCTAAACCACATATTTTTCACAAGAGGACCGTAAAAATTTACCTACGTAAGGATACAACCAAGACTGTATTATACTCCTAACTAAAAGTCATGAAAGTCGAAGTCGAAAAGTCAACGTATAGACAGAGACACAAGTATCACTATATCAAAGAGGAAACAATATAAGAAACGAGAATACTCACTATTAATCTGTATAAGGATTCAACTCAAAGAACTGGCCAGTCAGTAACACACAAGTCAACCTGAGATACGAAGTATGAAGACCACGACGAGAGGAACGAAGTACACAGGACGTAGTAAGAGGCAACACGAAGGTGCGCAAGCAGAAAGTGTGTGGAAGGACAGCGAGAACCTCTATATCATCCAGTAGCACAAGCACACACAGCCACTGACAAAACGGTGATCTACCTGTCATGAGTCATATGGAAAATGGTGAGCGACACACAAACGAGCAGCGGTGCTGATTTTATGATACCCAATTAGCTGAGGTCTGTCGGTCACAGAAAATAAAATATTGTTGACAAGGGACAAAGGTTCGCGTAAAATGCGAAGGGCAGATGTCAGTAACACACAATCAGTAACAATAGTAGCTACAAATAATCTCTATCAAAACATCACTCAGTAAGACCACTTCTGGCACAACGGGGTAACGGCATTAAAAGGTCAACCAGTATCATAAACTTATACAGGCTCACTAGAATGGCTTTTGCACATGAATCAATACTCAGCGAAACATAATTATACCAGGCCCATTCACAGATGCAGAATGTGGGTCACCATAGAACTGGGAACACATGTATGTGTCATGAAGTAACAGAGCAAAGCATTTCAGATAGCGGGATATGTCATGAATAATAAATGTGGAATAAGTGAACATTGAACAAAATCTAAAATAAAACAACTACTTTTTCTGCTCCCTAACATTTCGAGGGGGGTTGGAAAGCACGTCTGCCTGAGCTTGTTTGCCCAAAAAGGAAAAAGGCTCCCACGTGTTGTGCTTAGCACTATAATCCTTCCATTTAATCAAATATTCCATCTCTTGAGAACCTTGCCGCTGCTTCAGAATACGTTCGATCTCATATTGCGAATCAGACTCGTCATCAGCATCTTCATCATCAGACCTTTACGATTCGAGGTCCTGGGCGTCCCCATCATCATTTCGAGGGCCCGCCAGGTTATCGTCTGGCAGTAGGTCGGAAGGCGGAATCACATCGCCCGGGAGATCATTCCCTGGGGGAGTACCGTCTTCAAACTGAAGCAGGGAAACAGGGCAATCGAAACGCGTAACACAAGGGCGGAACCTGTTAACATGTATGGAAGAATTCGGTTCTACATGAGTGTCACATGCATGTACTTTAAAATTGAGTGGTGAGGTTTGTTCAATCAAGTAATATGGACCACTATAAGGGGACTTGAGTTTTTGACCTGGGACCTTGGTAGCAGGAGAATAGATCCACTCCTTATCCCCAACTTGAAATTTCCAACTTTTATTCCGTGAATCATGATAAGATTTCATCTTAGCCTGCATAATTTCATTGTTCTCTTCCGCCCATGTACGCGCAGTCTCAACACGCTCAAACATGTTTTTCACGTAATGGCAAACAGAAGGGCTAGGATGAGTGGGGTCAGGTAGGGACTTCTCAAACGGATGCTTGGCGTCGCGGCCAGTCATCAAAACCAAGGGGCTGTACATCGTTGCCTGGTGCACTGAGGCTCTCATGGCAAACAAGGCTGAAGGCAAGAATAGATCCCAAGACGTTGGCTTGTCATGATAAAGACGTGTCAGATTTTTAGAGATAGACTGAACGCTTCGCTCGGCCATGCCATTACTGCGGGGGCAATAAGGCGTAGTCATAACTTTCCTAGCCTGCATCAATTTACAAAGTTCTTCAGCAATGACACTGGCGTAGCAACCGCCACGGTCACTGACAATAGATTCAACATTTCCCCATCGCCACCAAATGTCCTCGAAAAGGCGTTCGGCTACTGAGACGGCCGATTGATCAGGGAGGGGAAAAGCCTCAGGAAAGCGCGTGAGAGCATCTTGAAAAACCAAAATGTATTTATTCCCACATTCTGTTTTTGGTAAAGGGCCTATCAGATCAGTGTGAACATGTTGGAAGGGGCGTGAAACAGGGATAGGTTGTAAGGAACCCTGTCTATTTTTCGGGAGTTTGCTAGTCTTGCTACAAACATGACAAGATTGAACCCAATTCATGATGTCACTATGCATGCCCGGCCAATAATATTTTTGCCGTATCGTAGAATAAAGTTTGTCAGTTCCCAAATGAGCACCCATAGAACTCTCGTGGAAAGCTTCAAGCAAGGCATGACGTAAAGTGGGTGGGATAACTATCTGTGTTTTGCATCGATCCTTCGCAGGACCCTTACCCGGTGTAACATACAAATGGAACAAAACATTCTCTCTCAAGTAGTAATCATCAACCTGTGCAAGGAGTTTGCGTGCTTCACGCTGAGTAGAAAGGAGATGTGCATTCTTGAAATAATTGATGAGGGGTTGAAGAGAGGGATCTGCTGTCTGTTTCACACTAATATCATCGAAAGTGTACGTGGTGCAAGTTGACTGATTAAGATCCGTCAAACAAAGGTAACCTTCAGCCGGTGTATCAGGGAGTGCGTCAGCACTATCAGGCAAATCAGAGACAGCTGCCAATTTAAGCTCTAACTCAGGGGTGGGGTCAGATTCTAGTGGATACATGCGAAGACTAAGACTGTCAGCATGTGGGATCGAATTCCCTCGTTTATGAACGATTTCATAACGAAACTGCTGCAAGGTCAACATCCATCTACCTAAACGTCCTTTTGGTTCTGAACGAAATAACCATTGCAAAGCGGAATGGTCAGTCACAATAGTGAACTTATCATATTTGAGGTAAGGTTCGTGTTATTCACGGAGCGGCCAAACGTCAGACTTGGGACTGGAACTCTTCAGTGTTGGAGAATCTTCACTCAAGGCACTTCCGGTTTAGTTTTTTCGAAAAATGCGGGAAGAGCTTGGATCAAAGAAGGACAGGTAAATGCTTTAAATATACTATATAATACTATCAAAATTGGCAATGATAAAGAGATATTACTAAAGAACATGTCTGGCATGATTAAAAGTCATTTCTAGCGCAAATGGTACTGAAGAAAAGCTGATACAACAGGGTTAACTCAGGTGGCATTTTCATGACAGTTACACATTGACCCACTTTTAAAAAGTCACTCGCGATTTACGAATTACGATCATTTATTAAACATTGCTTGATAATAGAGCTTTAACAAGCATAAATTCAGATTTTACATGAAATGTAGATGCTTTTAAAAAAAAATTGGGTTAAATTCCGTCAATTTTAACATTGGACAGGCACACGTTTATACAATTGCATAACATCGATCGGTATCACTCAAAGACTTGAGCAAATTGCTATGTATGCACGCATTGGTCTTCTACAGTTCATGGGGAGTCTGCAGAATTTTAAATTTTTAAAATCCATCCACTTTTGGCCATGTTATGCAATTTTGGAATATTTCATAATATATAGGAACTTGTTGTCCAACTTTTCTCACTGAGCCCATTGAAGAGGGCGAACTGCCGTCACTTCTTGTTGACACCACGATGACCACTTTGGATACATTGAAAACAAAGCAGTGCACACATACACCAGCATTTGAAATCTTTAAAACTTTAATTAACAGTTTATTATATTGTTTGCAATTATGGCAGTCATTTTCAGAGACAAAACAAAGCAAAATCTTCCCATAACATATATAACTGTCTTCCTTTTGTTCTCACGATTCCAGACATATATAAATCATTTCTGTAAGTGTATTATAGCCAAGATATCAATATCAAATCTTCAACACTATAATAAACATCTTCTTATATTGTTTGCAATTACAGCAGTCAAATCTTAGAGTATATTACTCTAAGGTCAAATCTATATCTTATGCGTGTGAAAACATTTCTTTCAAAAAGGGGAAGACATGACTCAAAGTCTGCATGGATTCCCTCTTAAAAATTACATTAGCTGACATAACACAAGTTGTAGCTTTATTAATAAAGCGAGATGCCACAATACGCATCATTACAAACACCATGCACACACATTGATAACACATTTAAATAACTCGCATCTATCGAAAAAACACACCTTAAAACTAACATTATAATAACCAGTGTGGTGGTAGAGTGTGAAAACTGATAACATGAAACTGATGCATATCTGCTGAGTCGACTCATCACACACATTTATATAATATGAAGGCAGTAATAATAATTGTGGCTATAACTTGGCTACATATGACTAATAATCCCCCATAATCGAATCCCTAACTTGCTGGACTAGAAGGGGGGGAGAAGGTGGTAAATAAAATAATTGAGACTGGTGGGCTTTGCACTGCCCTCCTATAAGTACCCGCTGTGCTGTGGATACCCCTGTGTTGTGGATACCCGCATAATTGTCCTGGCTACCCCATACAGAGAGTGCCTAGCTCTGATTATTTATCTAACAGGCCTTAAACCTGAACTCTAAGCCATTCTTAAACCCTTTAATCACAGGTTTGGCTTCACTTCACAAGGATTGGGGTTCAATTTGACTGTACTATTTCAATGGCTGACAGGGATTTGTTTGCCAGATTGTGAAAGCCCTGTATGTGTGATAGTACCCGTATGACTGCCCCCTCCTATTAGAATGCACAGTCAATAATAATATAGTAATATTTGTGTATTTTTTTGTTTTTTTTTTTGTCAGTGGAGGCAGTAGTGTTTGGAGTTAGCTCACCAGCAATGCCATACAGCAGAGGATGCCAAAAGAGCTACCCAACCAAGCAGGCCATACATGCATGTCCATCAGCCGAAATGCAGAAAGAGCAAGATATTGAGACACACTATTCATGGTACCCACTTCCTAAATAACTGGCCCTTTCCTCAGGAAATTTCCTTCTGTCTTTTATTTGCATTTTAAACATTGTTGAGCAGTTTAGGGGCAGTTTTTAGGTTGTGTACTTCAGTAAAAAAAAATCTGATGGTTCTTTTTTTGACAAGCATTGCCAACAAAATGTCCAAAATAAATTCCTATGAATTATTTTGCCATGTGCTGTTTGCTACTAGATTGCTTGATGATTCTGATGTTTGCCATTGACTATGGGACTTGAGTGTATGACTTTATAATGACTGGTTGGTACAAGCATGATATGTGAGGTTTCACTGTACATAATATATTGGCATGTACATAATATAGTTTTGTCAGCAATATGTGAGGTTAAAGAAACTTTGTTCAATTGTCTAGCTCCCAAGCAATAGGTTACCTACAGTTTGTTGATATCTTATTTCAACTTTTTTGATATTTCTGATTTTTTCATTTTTCAGGTGTGCCGTTGCTCCTTGTCAGTGGCAAGTGTTTGTGTGCCAGCAATGCCATGCTAGAGAGGATGCCAAAAGAGCTACAAAATCAAGCAGGCCGAATGTGCATGTCCATCAGCCAAAATGCAGAAACAGCAAGATATTGAGACACAGGTAACACAAAACATCCATAAAAAATGTACTGTTTTCGACTTGATGGCATGGTGTTTTTTTCCTTTGCCAGTGAAACCATAACAGTGTTTTGATACCAGGAGTTCAGAAATCCATTAAGTTCCAAACTTTTGGGAACAAAGTTAATCATCATATAAAGTACCATAAATATAAACAATTCTATATAAGGAATGTTTTTCTTTCTTTTTCATTCTGCTCCTTGGTTTTGTTTTGGCACAAAAGTTAAGATGTTATTTAAAATGTTATCATGACTCTGCTAAGCACAACAAATTGTTCTATTTCAGGAGGGCAGATAGCAACATCAGTAACTAAATCATGTTGGGCATCAAGAAAAGAGGTAAAATCATTATGATTATTAAGTTGCAAATAAAAATTTTCTTAACCCAAAAATTAATATGAACAGGTATGAGACAAAGTATACATCTGAGTTTATATTTTGCATTAATTGGAATTGAATATGATGTTATTTCAGGAGAATATTAAGCATAATATGCTGTTGTAAAATATAACTCAAACCTTTGTTTTTCTTTTCAGTATCCACTGAACATAGCTACAACACCAAGCCAACAGAGGGTGCCTTACAAAAGTCAATAAAGAGACTTATGTTGCAAAATGATGATTTGAAAAAACAATCAAAACAAATCAGGTTGACATTGGCACAAGATAAGATGTTTGTGGCCCCAAGATGCCATATTGTGTAAATATGTGAAAATTATTTCTGTGTACATCACAGTATATTTATTTATCTTTTTAAAGATTTAAAATGGCTGCCAAACTTGCTTGACATGATTGAAGAAGATCAGTGCTGGAAAGTTGCATTACAGGCTCCATAGATGGTGGCAGGATAAATCAAACACGACGCATCCATCAATTAAAATTATTGGAGAAGAGTCCAAATGTCTTGGTCACAATTTCATGTGCCTGATATCCAGTTTGATGACTGGTAATGAGAAGAAAGACCTACAGTTCTATGTCTTAGCATATGCAGTACTCAAACTCTAAGACACAGCCTCAGTATTTGTGCAAGTCAATATTTCTGAGTCAGACTTGGCATTCCTTGAAACAACATGTAAACTGCTTTTTGCAGTTTATCACCTCTTTAACAGAGTGAACTTAACCATTTGGACCCTATCTTTTGTGATCCCACTTCACACAAGGGAGATGTTTGATAAGTATGGTCTTGGGCAGAGAGGCCAAACATAAAAGTTGATGACCTACATTCATCATACTACTACAACTACCAAGTGTAAAAAGAGTATTCCAGCATGAATTTGCAGATCTTCTAGTTTTGTCTTATCTCAAATAATAGAAAGATATATTTACACAAATTAACATTTATGAAAGGTAAAAATCAAAACAGTTTATTTGAGAAAGTAAACCTATTGAGATTCTATCAAGGTTTTATACTTTGGGTCGATTTGATATGAAATGAATGTTTGTGGAATAATTAAAGAACATGTACATATTTAAGCGATCAAAGAATTAAGGAAAAATCTATACAAATTGGTGATGTGGATATTATTCAGAGAGGTAGTCACCTATAATGAGAATTGATCACAGATGATGTATTCAAAAGAGTTGAATGTTCATTTTGTGTATAAAACATACATATAATATGTAAATAAATATGTAAGTACTAAATCCATATAACATTATATTCAGATGAAATATTCAATTACCAATGTAACAACACAGGAGAGGAGACCTATCTGTTGTGTGTAATTGTAAATGTAATAAGATAAAAAATGGCCTGTGAATGTCAAATACGCTACAGGCTTTTCGTGCCACTGGCCCAATATGAAGTTTGTGGCCCCAAGATACCATATTGTGCAAATATGTGGAAATTATTTCTATGCAAATCACAGTATATTCATTTATTTTTTTAAAGATTTAAAATGGCTGCCAAATTTGGTTGACATGATTGAAACTTGCTTGAGTCAGAATTCATATTTTATATCAGCTTTAAATCACTGAAGCACAAAAAAAACTCTTGGCCACTTGGTATGTGCTAATGTTGAGGCCTGAACTGATCAAACCTAATGATTTACCTTCAAGTTTATTATATGATTATCTGTCTTTAAATCAATTATAGTACTCAGGGTAACAAAGGAGGTGATGATGTAGTAAGTTACTTATCTATATTGAGAGAAGAAAGTACCTGAGCTGCAGTGACGGATACAAATTGTGATATTTTTAGAGTAAGCTGAAGGGATTTGTTTTAGATGTGATATTCATTGTTGCTGTTGTCTGTTTCAGTTAAATGATTGACCTGTGAAAATAAAAGTTGTGGAAAATGATATACTTGTTTTTGTTTCATTGTCTCACTTCTCTGAAAACTTTTGCTCACAAAAAAATCAATGAAGACTACATTTTGAGATTTTGCTACCAATTTCTCCACTGATTTTTATATTTTGGCAAACAGACATTTGCGTTGCATTACGCTATTCTAAATAAATCTACATTTTGTTGCACGTTATAAGATGGAATTTCTCTGTCCATATTCAGGTGGCTGAATTCTCGCTATCTGCTCTCCCGGTTTATTGAACACCAGATGTCAGTTTGGTTGATTTGCAATGCATTGTGGGCCGATTTGGTGCACGCTATACTTCCGGGGCACATGTTTGGCGTCTGGCAGTGATTGACTTTCACGATGGGGTTTAGTTGTGCATCAGCTGAGTGTACAGCTAATACAGACAAGGCAAAACGTTTACATGTTTATCCGTTTATGAGAGCTCTTTCTTGATTTTACAACTCAAAGGTATTCCCTTTCTCTTGAGTATATTTCTGAGCTGAGGAACGAGCAGCCTGTCCATGTTTACACTGCACTGACAGCTCACTCAAGGCCCACAGACCTCACGTAGTGAATGTCTGCACTCGGGACACATGCAGCACATATTTTTGAAACTGAAGTTCAGTTTATTTACATTGGAACATGATTAATCAATTAGTGAACATAAGATGACCGTTGAAGACCTGTACACACTTATCTAGCAGATTGAAATGATGGAGGAATAACGTGCGCGCGTTTGTTTTGACTGGTGTATAATTGGACCGGAAGTACCCAGTGCAACAATCGAGGTGAAATTCGATCGTAGCGCTCTGAAAATGCAGCGGATACGGGAGAGCAGATAGGGAGAATTATTGGATGCCCCGCAAACTGAGGAAAATATTACCTTACCTACCACCTTTTGACATAAAGCATAAAATAGCTCAAAGCTACATAGAATCCCCCTTTAAAGCTGAGCTGTGGAAACAATCACAGAATATCCTTTGTTCATAGATTAAGATTGGCAGCAGACACTAATAATTTACACTAATAATTTACACTAATAATTTACATTGATAAAATATCCAAATTCAGCAGCTTGACCGCGGTTCAATGTGTCAGTTCAATGGCACGTTCCACTTGGTAACGCGGTTATTTTGACCAGGTAGCTCTCCATCACATCATGATTTTCTTCATAGATTTTCACACTTTATTACAAGCTTTAAAATATCTAACTTTGCCAATAATAGGCAGATTTTTACAATTTTAACACCTACAGATTCCTAAGGGCATACTGAAAACGGATATATGTGTTATTAAAATGTTCTATGCAGTAAAAACAAAATATATTGATGCACGCAGAAGATAGAAACATTTTTGTTTTTTTCAAGTGGACTTTCATAAGACCACATCAGATTGACACATTGCAAGTGATTTTTTTTTTACATGGAATAATTTCTTC
This sequence comes from Amphiduros pacificus, assembly GCA_949316495.1. Classification (NCBI taxonomy): domain Eukaryota; kingdom Metazoa; phylum Annelida; class Polychaeta; order Phyllodocida; family Hesionidae; genus Amphiduros; species Amphiduros pacificus. Next base: position 6,456,480 of record OX439011.1, read on the forward strand.
TTTCATGCATAGGCAGATACATACATTGTGAGTATACCCTGCAAATTTGGTTGAAATCGGACAATTATTTGTCTTTATTTTGATTAATTAACATTCGGATGTTGAAATTTTGAATTTTGGCTCTCTTCATCGCACCATGATTTTCTTCATAGATATTCACACTTTGTTACAAGTTTTAAAATATTTGTAACTCTGCCAATAATGGACGGATTTGGATAATTTAAACGCCAACAGACTCCTCAAGTCATGTAGTAAACGATCATATGTGTTATTAACGTGTACTATGCCTTACAAACAAAATATATTGATGCACGCGGAAAATAGAAACATCTTTGTTTTTTTCAAGTGGCCTTTCATGAGACCAAAGATTGACACGTTGCGAGCGAGATTTTTTTTCACAGATTAACCTCTTCTTTCAGATAAAGGCAGAAACATACATTGTGAGTATACCCTGCAAATTTGGTGGTAATCGGACAATTATTTGTCTTTATTTTGATTAATTAACATTCAGATATTGAGATTTTGAATTTTGGGTCTCGCCAGTGTATCATGATTTTCGTCATAGATTTTCACACTTTGTGACAGGTTTTAAAATATTTGTAACTTTCCCAATAATGGACGGATTTGGACAATTTAAACACCTACAGACTCCCCAGGTCGTGTAGTAAACGATCATATGTGTTATTAAAGTGTACTATGTGTTACAAACAAAATATATTGATGCAAGCGGAAGATAGAAACATCATTTTTTTTTTCAAGTGGCCTTTCATAAGACCACAGATTGACACGTTGTGAGCGATATTTTTTATTCACAAATTAACTTTTCCTTTCAGATATAGGCAGATACATATATTGTGAGTATACCCTGCAAATTTGGTGGAAATCGGACAATTATTTGTCTTTATTTTGACTACTTCATATTTGTATATTTAAAATTTGAAGCTTGGCGCCACCCATGACGTCATCGGTAGTGCAAAAACTGCCGTCATTTAAACCTCCCATTTGAAGAGTTCCCCGAACTCACGAGCGTCATTGGCCGCACTGTGTAATTTGCAAGCAGCTATGATGCTGAGGCACTCACGTTCAGTGCATGTATGGTTTTGTTCAGCCGGATTTAGGGCGCGACCTCCGTATACGCTATGACCCGCTCAACGCCATCCTGCATCTGACTTAAAATATTCCCGATTGCAAAAAGGCTGGCATCTGTCGTGATAATGAAAGGGTTGTCAGCCTCGATTCGGGGAAAAGCCAAAATTGGGGCAGAGACTAACTTAGCTTTAAGGGATTCGAAAGCTGCCTGCTTCGCATCATCCCATTCGAAAGTACTCTTTTTGCTAGTGAGAATATTGAGTGGTTGTGAAATTTTTGCGTATCCCTCTACAAATCGACGGTAATAACCTGACAATCCCAAAAATGCTCTAATATCTTTGCAAGAAGTGGGGACGGGGAAATCCTCAACAGCTTTCGTTTTAGAGGGGGCAACCTCTTTTCCATTTTTAGAAATGATGTGCCCCAGGTATTTAACCTGTTTCCTAGCAAAGAAACATTTATCAGTACGGAGCTTCAGTTTAGCTATACGAAAGAGCGTAAAGACTTGAGTGAGGTCAGCTAGGTGGCGTTCGAAAGAAGGGCTGTGGACGAGGACATCGTCCAAATATATGAGACAGAGATCGGAGAGGCCTTGCAACACAGTTTCCATGAGTCTTTGAAATGTTGGGGGTCCATTGATGACACCAAACGGGAGACGTTTGTATTCGTAAAGCCCATGGTGAGTAATAAAAGCAGTAAGCGGTCGGGAGTCAGGGTGGACACTCACTTGATGAAAACCGCCCATGAGGTCAAGCGTACTAATGTGAGTTAATTTACGAGCTCCAAGGCTGTCTAAAGTGTCTTGGATATGTGGCAGCGGGAAGGAATCAGGGACGGTGACCTCGTTTAACTTCCTTAAGTCTATGCACATGCGATATGAGACAGTACCATCTTGAGCAGGTTTTTCTACCAAAACCGTGGGGAAAGCCCACGGACTGTTAGAAGGTCGAATGATATCTTTGTCTAAAAGGCGTTGTACCTCTTTGTCTATAATACCTCGTTGCTTATACCCTGCACGATAAGGTCTTAATTTGATGGGACTAACAGAACCCTTGAGATAAATATGCTGCACAACATTCGTGTCTCCAAACTTGCCATCTCTAATTGTAAATATGTCACTAAAGGAAGAAATGAGACGTTTCAGAGAATCTTTCTGACTGGAAGTCAAGTCTGAATTAGTGAGGTCTATCTCATGATGGGGGTTAAGGTCAGTGGGGGTGGTGGTAATAGGAGCTACTTCTATATCGTCTGCACCCGCAGTTTGAATGGCACCCCAGGTAAGGTCTAAGGTGGGAAGCTCTTGTGGCTCAGAACCCAGAGGAATCGGATTAAAATATCCGACCGAGACACCTTTTGGTAACGTAACAGCATTTTCTCCCATGTTCATTAATCTTACAGGAACCCTCTGATCATCACGAACGGTAGCGAAAACTCTCGCCATGGCAATTTCAGGATATGAGGGCAATTCGCTCTCCATAGTGCAGACTCCTAGAATGCCAGACATGTTACTTGGTTTAACTCGAGCGTGGGTGATATATTCAGATTTAGCCGGGTTAGCTTGAAAGCAATGCCACTTTGCGCGAAATCAAGGACTATGCCATAAGTGGTAAAAAAATCTCGTCCCAATATTACGGGATATTGCAAGTCAGGAACTACTTGAAAGCAAACGTTACATAGCTGATCTCCAATAAATAAATCAATATGAGTCTGAAAATGGATGGGAACAGAACTACCTTCCGTGACAACCACTTTTCTGCTATCTGATACTTGTTGTGAGAAGGAATTGTCAGGGCATAGTTCACGCAAGGAGGCAAGAGTAATAATACTACGCTGTGCACAAGTGTCTAATAAGGCATCAATAGAGCTAAATTTCGTTCTAGTCGTGATTCGACCATCCTGGGAAAGAGGGAAAAAATTAATATCGTTGTCTGAAACAGCAGGGATTTCCTCCGGTGTCAATATAGGGCAAACAGGCACTTGTGAATCATCCTGTGGGCCAGGGGAACTAGAGGACATCTCTGCGAATAACTGTGAACCTTGTTCAATATGTCTAGTTTGCTCTGATTTATCGCTATATTAAACGAATTACTACTCCTATCACGTGGCTCACGGGTCGGGACAGGAGTTAATAGTTTTCCTGCCGGTACGGTGACCTATTGTCCATTCGAGGCACAGGAAGACGCTGGTCATTCAAGGGAGGGCGTCCGAAGGTATTCCTTCCCTCGCCGCCTGGTCTGTTCCCCTGATAAGGCCTATTCTGGAATGGGCGTTGCCCATATCGACCATTATTGGGTTCATAGGGGCCACGACCATCGCCGGGCTCAAAGCGACCATTAGACCGATAAGGCTGATTGTCAAACCTCGAAGGGCCACGAGAGAAATGGTCGCGGGGGCCTCGGGACCGCACAGTGCAATGGACAGACGTATGGGTATCCCGACCGCAATGCACGCAACCATGGCGCGCCTTACAATCTCTCATCCAATGGCCAGGATTTTTACAGTAAAAGCAGAAAGATTCGCCACCGTCGTGCTGACCTTCAAAGTTATGAACCCCTTTTGATACATCCGCGACCTCTTCGCGAATAGCTGCGAGGGTGGAACTTTGCTGGGATAAGAATTGTGACGTCGCATCAGGCAAATCTAAGAGGTTGAAAGCGACAGATGAATCGCTGGACATCGTGCAAACTGTCTCAGCAAGCTTAATCTGCTGGATAGTGTCTTCAAGCAGTTTGGGTGATTTCCCTACTACAAAAGCTTTTAGTTTGGGGAAAAGACCCCGGACCAAGATCTTTTTCGTCTCCATATCATCCTTCTGTAACCTCTGACATTGACTTAAAACATCATTAATATAGGTCTCAGCAGATTCTGCCTTTTTCTGGGTTCTAGCGTCTAATGATTGCTCCAGAAGCCAAGCATTTGTCTCACTACCTAAAATCTTTAGGAAAGCTGCATAGAACGAATCCCATGAGCTAGTGACGTCTGCCGGCAATGAGGTATACCAAACGTCTGCCGCACCATGTAACAACATATGACAAGCGGGAACTTTCAAGTCTTCAGAAGTATGCGAGAGCTGTGTGTAAGTAAGAAATTTGTTCATGAAACGAAGGGGATCATCTGTGGATCTGCCAAAAAACGGGGGTGGTAGGAGTGACTTAGAACCCTGTCTCTGGTGATGAATTTTGTTATCTCTAGACTGTGCCTGAAGCATATCTACAATGTCGGTTTTAGTACCGCCTAAATCAATTTTGCGCAGGTGGCCCAGCACTTGCTGGAGCATATCTTGCACATTTTCAGCGTCGGCCATCTCAATTTCTGGAGAAACGGCACGATCAGAGCCCGACTGATCAGGGTCAATATGGGGAGTAGACACCTCAGAAAAGGTGAAAGACTCCTGGTCACTATCCGCAAGGTGGAAAGGACCAAATTGGACGTCCGAATATGAATCAGACGAGTTAGAAGCTTCTGGCCGTAACGTGTGGGGCCCAGATGAGTTAGTGCTACCTGTACTTACAGACGTATGAGACAACGGGGCGTGACCACCACTCGTAGGAGGTGAAGTGGTGGCACCCGATGAAACGGTGAGATCTGACAATGGAGAACTAGATGGAGGCACAACTCGTACAGAATCACTCACTTGGTCATTATGCTGCTCAGACAAAATGGGAAATAGCAAATCTGACTCACCTTGTAATGAAGAATCGTCATCTGCTACCGGTGAGTTGTGCGCCACTTGCAGCTTGGTGGAAAGCTTTTTCGAAGATCTGAGCCACATAGACTTAAAATCAAGTAACAGGGTGGCTATCAGTAACTCCATACAGTATCAGTAATGCTCAAAGCCATAGATCGATTTGGATATTCTCCACCAAATTGTTACCCATGGTTTGTGAGTATCCGTCGTTGGGGGACATGGACGGGGGATCGATACTTTACTCTTACTCTACTTTACTCGCTGGCTGTGAGGCGGGGCACGGAGCCTAGCAACCCTATCTACCCAGGTGAGGTGTGAGGTAATAAGGACTGCAGACACAGGATATACACTGCACAATAGTTACCTTTTATTCGGTGCTATGAATCCTTGTCTGGCTAGGCCGGCATGGCAATGAGCGAGGCATATAAACTACCCAAATGCATGATACTTATAGAGTCCTGAGAATGCATAAAACACCCAAGTCTATGCGGTCACGATGCTGAGAGTCGTGGATCTTTGGAGGCAAGTGGATGCTGAACTCTGCTCTCCGGTCTCCGAATTCTGGTCTCCCGAGGATCCAACAGTTGCGGGCCCTTTTAAAGGATCGTTGAGCATCATGTGTGTGGGGTTTGCCTGCATGGATTCCTTTTGCGACACTGGGTTTCACATGGACTCGTCTTGCCTGCGTGGCTTCCTTTTGCGACACGGGGGTTTTGCATGGGCTCGTCTGCCTGCATGTGATCTCTTATGCGTGGTGAGTCATCTCCAGGTGCAGTGGTTAAGACGATGCATCAACCTGCACTCGTTGACTTCACGCGGCACCCAATATCTATGCATGATGTTCTGCCAGAGACCGTGATTGTCCATGATTGTCTATATATATTCTTAAGAGTCTCTGGGTAGGTAATCTATATCCTACATATTTTCAAGAATAAAGAGTTGGCTTTTTTTCTTGCTGCTCAGGGTGTAGCCAATCCGCCAGCATATTTAGGTCCTTTTGCAGTTGTTCAGCATCATCATCATTTTCAACTATTTTATATAGAAGGCTGTCATCTGCAAAGAGCCTTATGTTTGAATGTTTTAGTTTCTCTGCAATGTCATTAATATAGAGTAGAAATAGTATTGCCCCAAGTACTGTACCCTAAGGCACCCCAGATTTAACATGGACAGGGTCTGATTCATCACCTTCAATAACTACCCTCTGTAGTTATTGACTGCAGGAGAATTTGTCACTGCTTATTGCTGATATAAACAGTGTTTGTGACACAGATGCAGTAAATCCCCTTCCACCATCACCTGCTGGGAGCGGCACAGAATAAAACCAATGACAGTACCGCAGCAAAACAAAAGGCCAATTCCACACATTATACTGAACGTCCATCAAATGCTCTCTTCTATGTAGGGATGAGTTGGATGTCACTCGCGACCAGGCAACCAGGTAGTACAATCTTGGCACACCTCTTTATGAATACGACACCCTGTAGGTGTTGCAAATGAAGCATGTTTCCCTTGTATGTACGATGTCCTCCACTGTATCTGGGATGTCCTCCCCTGTTTAAAAGATGTCCTCCCTTGTGTCTAGAACGTCTATCCCTGTGGGGTTGTTTACATGTGTCCTCCCTGGTATGTGGGATGTCCTCGCCTGTATATAAGATGTCTTCTCCTGTATCTTGGAAGTCTACCCCTAACCCCTGGGGTTGTCTACATGTGGCATAATCCTGGAATTTATGTAGTCCTTGTGGCTGTTGCAGCTGCAGTGTCTGTTTTTGTTACATTCGAATAGATATAGTAGCTACAAGAAAATCCCTCTGCCTCTCAACCAAATCTGATACTAATACCCCTCGCAGAAAATAAGAAAGCAATCTGGGAGACTTTTTGTCACCCACTGACAATTTATGAAACACAACTCTCATATGTTACAGACAATGGTGGTTTGGTTGCAGGAATGGTGACAGTGTTTCACTGTGGGTCTAACTCTCACATATTGAGACTGGTGCTTTTGGGCCCTCTGTTGAATCATGGGAATGACTTTTTGATTCTCAGGCTGACTCTTACAGTGTGGGACCAACTGTTGCATTAAGGGGCTGGAAATGTTGGATACTGAGGCAAGTAAAGTATACTTGTAGAAAAATCAAACTCCCTCAGGCAAGTGAAGTATACAAGCAGAAACATCAAACTCCTTCAGGCAAGTGCAATGTACTGGCAGAAACATCAAACTCTCTCAGGCAAGTGAATTGTACTGGCAGAAGCATCAAACTCCCTGAAGCAAGTACAGTGTACTTACAGAAACATCAAACTCCCTCAGGCAAGTGCAATATACTTGCAGCCCTAATCCCAAATATGTCAAAGTATCTTTATCAACTAAGTTGTTGTTATTCTGGTCTACTACTCTTGAATAAGATCTTTTTATCACATTACCTGTATTTTATCATATCACCTGTGCTATTACCATATCACAGGATATATCTATCACATTGCCTATATCTTTATCACTTCACCTATATTCTCTTCACATCACCTGTAGAAAACAACTTTTCTTTCCTGACATTGACAAACAACAGCATTGTTGTCTGCTAAAATGTGTCACACCAAATTCAGAAAATAAATCTCCAGTTCATTTGAAAAGAGATTGGGTTTCTTAAGTACACATTTAGTGTTTGGGGACTGATAGCACTGTCTGCCTTTGAAGGTTGCAGCCAGTCTCATCCTGTCTGATAAACCTTACATTGTAAAACTGTCATAATGAAGTATATATATCTCAATGATTTTCTCCTCTACCCATCAAAAACAAACCTCGTCCACACCACAACCAAAATTGCATACAAATGAACACAAAGCCAAAATCTCTACTTCAGGACATACTTCAGGAAATGTTTCTCTTTCATGTTGTTGATGACAAAAAGAGATTCTCCTTTGATTAATGATTTTATCTTTTTAGTTATGGAACGTCATTAATTATTCTAAATATATAAACACAAACATACACTTGAATTGATAACTAAATATCAAGGATATTTGAGTTTAAAAGATTAGCTTCCAGAATATTTCATCAATTGTTGGGAAAACAAATCTGACATTTCTCACATTACCACAAAATTTGAAAATTCTAACTTGAACTATGCTAGACATTGACTATTATTTCTCCATTTTCATTGTTTCCTGACAATGCTGACAACTGATGCTGACAACTCAGACAAATTAGAGGGAATTCACAAAGAAATAACAGAATAAAAAAACCATAGAGGTCTTAAAACCAGTCCACAGCAGCAAAGAATCTGACAATCCATCTGCGCTACAAAGCATAAAGGATGGCATTTGGTCTACCCTTATGACTAAATGTTCTGTGGATGAGATAGCCGAATACTGCAGAACATCTAAAAAAAACAAACAAGCCATGAAAAAAATACAACCTGAAGATACAGCTGATGAGAATGAGAGACGTATGAAACACAGCTTGTCCAGACTTTACCTTGGCGGATTAATGGGTGTGGACAAATACCAAAAAAATTCGGAATGAGGAAAAGATTAGTCTTCCTACTCATCAGCAAAGTGTTCCATATAGAACACTCATGAATGAGGTCAACAGGAGACATGTAACTGCATTAAAGGTGACACCACTGGCAGCAATTCATGGATGTAAAAGGGAATTGGAACCCTTGTTGCTTGTGTTGGCTGAAATGTACATTGACAAGGAGTACATTTCTGGTTGTAGGGGGTGCAGATACAGCACCAATGGGCAGTGATACCCAGGCAACAGCTTTTTTGTTGACTTTTCTTAATTTTTTACACAGGTTATGTTCACCCAAACATAATTATCTCTACATGGCAGGATATTGTGCAGAAGATGATGCAGTTTTCCTTGGGCATGTACGCTCATCTGTCCATGAAATGTCAGAAATAGAGAAGAAGAAGTACAATGTAAAAGGCCAAACTGTCACATTCAAATTTGAATTGCTCAGTGCAGACCAAAAATGGATAGCTACAGCATCAGGAGAGCTTTCAAATGCTGCGACGTACCCCTCATCCTTTGGAGATGACATAAAAAAAGGCAAGTTTGGAACCTTTGCTGAGGATGTGCCAAGCTCATGGAGGCCTTGGACAATTACAAAACGTTTGCAGGTTGCTGGGAAAGTGAAAAAGAAGTTGAAAACCTTTATCTCATACCTATCTGTAGGAGTTAAGTATGAGATAATGTCAAGAACATAGGTTCGTGCAGTGTTCAGGCTGGCAGATCTCTCAAGTTGGTTCTGGTGGAAGGATCTCACTCGTCGGACTCTTGAGATCCTTCCTCCAGAACCAACTTGAGAGATATCTGTCAGCCTGAACACTGCACTCACATGTTCTTTTTTTACAATGTTTACACTGGTCTGGTATATAAACCATCTGCGGTAGATGAATATGAGATAAAGTCAAGAGCATGGGTTCATGCAGTGTTCAGCCTGACATATCTCTTTTGTTGATTCTGGTGGAAGGATCTCACTCGTCATTTGGACCAAGGATGATTTGCAAAAGTAGTTCGGCACATGGGTGATCTGCGAAAGTAGTTCGGCAGACGGGTAATCTGCGAAAGTAGTTTGGCAGAGGCACCAAGTATGAGATAATTATGAGGATCTATCAAATGAATTTAATAATTTATTTATTGAGAAAATTGATAAGATTAGACTGGACATGGACTGTGAATTAGAAAGTGTTACTAATGAGATAGGACTGGATTTTCCCGTTATTCCTCGAGAAAAAAATCTTAAAGTAAGAAAAATATTGCATAAATGGACAAATTTTATAGTTTTAAGTAAAAAGGAGGTCAAATCTTTAATTAAAAAAACAGCAAAAAATCATGCAAACTTGACCCTATTCCTACTTGGTTATTATATGAATGTCCTAATTTTTTTGTACCTATTATTACTGAGATAATATATTAATCCTTATCCCTGACTTTTTCCCCTGATAATCTAAAAGTGGCAATCATACGTCCACTGCTTGAACAATTGGGATAAGAACTGGTTAAGTTACAAAATTACAAATATCTTATTAAATGTATCAGTCATATTCATGATGATTTTTTTCACAAAAATATGTAATTGAATGAGGGGAAGACTGAGCTTATTGTCACAATGAAAACTAAAATGGGGAAAAAGATCTGAACCATCTAAAAAAGATCTGAACCATCTTTCTGAAACCATTATGGTTGGGAACTCAGTCATTGGGAATTCAAAAAAAGTAAAGGATCTTGGATTACTTTTTGATGAACATATGATGCTTAAGGAACATGTAAATCAAATTTGTGAAAAAGGTTATTTTCATCTAAAAAATGTATCTTCAATTTGAAGCTGCCTTAATGAAAAATCAGCAAACATGCTTATGCATGCATTTTTAACTTCTGCAACTCTCTACTAATAGGGCTTCCTGCTACTGAAATTAGGAAGTTGCAGAAATTGCAGAACACTGCAGCTCCTAAAGTATCACGCATAAACAAATTTGATCACATTACACCTATCTTTAAAAACCAACATTGGCTCCTGGTTTCAGCAAGAATTGAATTTAAAATTATGTTATTAACTTTGAAAGTGATAAATGGTATGGCCCCTAGTTATCTAGTTGAATTACTAATTATTATATTAAACACTTGAAATCATAGGTCTAATCATTGATATGAACTAGCAATATCAAATAGCAATATCAAATAGCACTACAAAGTGCTATGGTGATAGAGCGTTTGAAAATGCTGCACCTATGGTACTTTGGTACAAACTGCCTAATAATTTCAAGAAAATAGCTAGTATTAAATCTTTCAAAAAAGCATTAAAAACTTATTTATTTATAAAATATTATGAGAAAAATAACTCAGATTCAGAGAACTTAGAATAGTATTTAGTTTTTTATTAAGCACTACAAACAAGTTTCTTCTTGGTGTATGCGCTATACAAATAAATTATTAATTATAAATTATTATTGTGATTTGTATTTTGGAGATCATTGCACCCTCGCGCTCCAAGGTCATTCATTTCCTCTCACAACTAATTTTTGTAATTTTGTAAAGCGATTACCCGGCGCTATTGACGGTAGCAAGATCGCGCCACTTACAACTTTAAGATTACAATAATTAAATAAAATGAATCCTAATATTCCAAGTGAAAAGTAACTGGTGCAGATCTATTCAAAGTTCACTTAATTTGGTAAACGGGTTGAGGAGGGTCCCATAATGTTATTCATAGAGCGTTTGCCCAGGGCTATTTACCCGTAGCAAGATGGCGCCACTCACAACTATAAGTTTTCAATAATTAAATAAAATGAATCCTAATATTCCAACTGAAGAGTAACTGGCGCAGGTCAATTCAAAGTTCACCAAATTTAGTACATGAATTAAGGCCTGTCCCATAATGTAATTTATAAAGCGATTCCTCGGCGCTATTGACGGTAGCAAGATGGTGCCACTTTTAGTATTCAAATAATTAAATAAAATGAGTCCTAATATTCCAAGTGAAAAGTAACTGGCGCAGGTTGATTCAAAGTTCACCAAATTTCGTATACGTTTTAGGGAGGGTTCCATAATGTAATTAATAAAGCGATTCCCTGGCGCTATTGACAGTAGCAAAATGGTGCCACTCACAACTCTAAGATTTCATTTATTTAATAAAATGAATCCTGATATTTCAAGTGAAGAGTAACTGGTACAGGTCGATTCAAAGTTCACCAAATATGGTATACGGGTTAAGGAGGGTCCCGTATTGTTTTTTATAAAGCATTTGCTCGGCACTATCGACGGTTGCAAGATGGCGCCACTCACAACTTTAAGATTTCAGTTATTAAATAAAATGAATCCTAATATTCTAAGTGATAAATAACTGGCGCAGGTCAATTCAAAGTTCACCAAATTTGGTATTCGGTTTAGGGAGTGCCCCATAATGTTATTAATAAAGCGTTTAGCCAGCGCTATTGACGGTAGCAAGATGGCACCACTCACAACTTTAAGATTTCAGTTATTAAATAAAATTAATCCTAATATTCTAAGTGAAAAGTAACTGGCGCAGGTCATTTCAAAGTTTACCAAATTTGGTATACGGATCCCATAATGTTATTTATAAAGCGATTCCCCTGCACTATTTTAGTTTATTTGTGCTTAATTGTTTTCCTTTTAGTGAAATAATGGTTCTCTCCTTATGTTATCAAGATTAGGTATACTGCTTATGGGGTAGGTCCGTATGTGTGCCAGTTTTCCCATACTATGTGGGGCTATAAGGTGCACAAGTCCAATACATTTTATTCTCATTTATAATTTTCAAATTGGAAAATATTATTTCTGGTAGGCTACAGTGCTCAGCGAGCACAGAAGAACCACTGGGGCAGGAGGGGATGGGCCAGCTGCCCTTACAAGGCCGAGACAAGGGTGGTCGCCATCATGGGAGAGGTGGTCATTGAAGGTCATTGCTTGAAGTTAACTTATTTGTGAATTAGATATATACTTATGTAAAAATGAGTTTAGATTGTTTCATTTTTTTTATTTCAGAAAGAATGCTGTTTGTTATAATATTGATGGCGAAGGTCATTATAATAATATTTTTGAAAATTCTTATTTTAGGGATTAAAGGTGGCACAATAAGTGGCCAGCCATCAGAAACAAGTGATTACCTGTTTTTTCTCTCTTATTTATTTTTTGACTACTATGCTTTGATTCATTTTGATTATAAAAAAAATTGAATTGTAATCAATTTATTTAATAATGAACTAAGTATGATTAGGCATTTCTAAGTCATTACATGGAATGATCATTTATATAGGCCTCAACATTTTGGTTTGATGCCATTGGCCTGTCGATCCATTGACTCAAAATATTCACTGGCCAGAAATGATTTTAGTGGTCAGGAGGTTCACTCTGATAAAGAAAGGTCTGGAAATATACACAATTCAAACAATTTTTAAACATGTCCAAAAATAGCTGTGCCCCAACGCTGATGTCGAGGCTTGTTTATAGTTGTGAAATTCCAATATTTACAGTATTCTATTATTTGATTTTTACTTTATTATATTTTCGTAGTGTAATATTTTGGGAGTATGATATGGTCGGCGAGACTATGTCATTTTTCGTCAGTCCGTCTGTCAACATTTAGAGCCATGAGCTATGTTCAGTGGCTTTTATTATAATATTGTGTATCTAGTTTTGAAAAATATTTCTAATCCTCAAAACAGTTATAATCCTAGCCTGCAGAATATTTGTTAAGATATAACCTTGTATTTCAGTTACAGCAGCTAAGCCTGTTGATGCAGATGCAAAGGCCACGACCAGTACCATCAGTTCAAATGGGCAGCCCCCATTAAAAGAAATAAAGGTGGAAGACTCTATTGGTAAGTGAACTATTTGATATGAAGGTAAATGCAGTGAGTGCAGTTTCAATGGAGACCGATTTCATTAGTCCCTGGAAACTGCAAGGACCTGAGTTCTTGTCTTTATGTCACACTTTAATGATGTAAAAAAATATCATTCATTTGGCATATTATTTTGGTATGGTACTACTTCCTATGACATTATGCCATCATGAAATTAAGAGAACCAGGGCAATGAAGGGAGGAAGCGTTTAGTAATTATTCTTAGAATTCTCAGTCCTATAATTTCAATTTTTATATTTAGTGTTAAAAATCGGATAGCATCAGCAACAAAGTATTACATCAATTATTTCTATAAATAAGACTATTTACAAAACATTATCTAATGAAAATGGTGTTGAATCAAATTGGCTCTTGTCCTGGCACCATCTACAGCAGGAGCCCTGTGTGGTGCATTTTCAGCAAAATCAACGTGAAGACTCTCATCGTACTCAGGAATCATGTCTGGGTCAGGCAGGCGTTTTTCCACTGCTATGTTGTGCAGCACTGCGCAAGCTAAGATGATTTTACATGTTGTCCAAGTTTCAAACTGAAGCACTCTGCCAGTTTTATGCAAACACCTTTGAAAGAAAAAGAAAACAGTTGACCACTTTCAAATGAATTATTGGCCTTCAAGTCAAAATAACATTGAATAAAAAATTTTAGCAGAGGTGTGAGGAGATTCTTCCGGCAGGGATAGCCTGGGTCTCCCAAAACCCAATTTGATCCAAATTTCCCCCCATCGATGTCATTTTTTATTTGAGAAAAATTCCATATGTAGGAATCATGTGTGGCTCCTGGCCAACGCCCCTCCAAATCCCGTATCAGGAGATCAGCATCACACACAATCTATAAAAAGTACAATTTATAACAATAGAAATAAACAAATTTCCAATATTTCTCAAGTAAAGATATTTTAAAAGCATATTGAAAAGGTACCTGGACATTGATGCTGTGTTTGCCTTTCCTATTGACAAACGCAAACTCCTCCCACTTTGGGGCCCTGATATTGATATGTGTCCCATCTACACATTCAAATCAGCATGGGATGCCTCCAACTTCATAGAGTTTGGAAATGATGGAATTCATTTCATCTCTAAAATCCTATTTATTTAGAAAAATTAATTTAACTTGCGATATATTTAAGGGTTCCTAATATGCTATAGGCATTAAATTTTCTCATGATTCACATTGTTGATTATATCATACTTTGTGATCATTGATCAATAATATTTTTTAGAAATTACCTGCTCTTGGGCCATCGAGACAAACTATGAAGCAACTTTGTCGACAATATGACTGACGCTGGCCTCAGAAATCCTGTGGATGGAGGCTTGGTCACTTAGAAGTCTTCCTTTTGCAACAAAACGTAGGAACACCAGCATCTAAAATGAAAATAGTTCAAAATTTCATTTGACCTTTACATTTGACTGCAGGCATTGACATTAGCCACTTGCCCGTATATATATTTCACACATGTCAGTCAATTCTGGGTAACTGGATACTTCTGTTCCAGTTGACTGGTGGTCAAGTGCTGTAATTGTTCCAATATCCATATATTTTATCAGCCAATATTTGAGCAAATCATTTGAGCATTAGCCGTATACTGTATCCAAATATTAGGGGGAAAACTATGCTCTTATTCTTTTCAGGGCAAGTGAATTGTAATTCAGGGCAAGTAGATTTTCAATTTTACTTGCCTGGTTGGAAAGTGGGTCAAAATGTTAACGTCAAGGCCTGTGACCTTTTGTCACAAAACATCATGATACATATGGTTTTAAAAAGGTGTGAAATAATATGTAATTGCATTTTCTAATCTATTTGCAGACTACCATCTTGTGATGCAGCAATGTCATAGTGTAAGCTGATGACTATGAAGAACAACCAAACCCTGCTCCTTGTGATTTTCAGTAGGAGATTGCATTTATTGAGCAGACAGGGGTTTATATAGGAACTCCAGTTATTGTGTGGCCATGAGTGTCTTTCACATGATTCTATATTGACTTGTTATGAGTTCATGACTTGTTATTATCAGATAAAGAACATTGTCCTTCAGTTGTTTTGATTATCCCCACATGATCTGTTATTAAAGATGGTTATACAATATGGTAACAAATGTACTGGAGTTCACTATATGATTACATTAAAATAATGAGTAATTATAGAGTTATAGTTAAAAATATACTATAACAATCAGTCAAGGCAAGGGTGTTAAATGATATTTAAAGAGAATACAACAACTATAAGAAAAATGTTAAGAAACAAAATCACAAAGAAATATTCGTTCTAAAATATGTTAACATGGAAGCAGGCTTATTATTAAAAACAAAAATTAATATTCAGTTTTAAGCTATGCACAGCATAGCTTCTGCAGTGATGGGGAATAATTTACTGTCATTCTGTCCATCACCTTTGATCTTTTCCTCTGATATTACTGGTTGGAGTTTTTAGCTGTAAGTAGGCAAGATATATTTTCAGGGGATCTATTTTCCATTGGGCTCAGAATCTAATCCAATTTGTTATGATTTAAAAATAAAATCTAATAGCTATCACTGAGTGGTCAGAGAGGCTGCCATTTTTAACAACATGACAAATATTAGCCAGTGAGAATCAATATAATCAGCTGGGGTCAAATTCAATATGTAACATGTATTTTGATTGGTCACAATTATCATCGGCACAAGTCTGCTCTGGGAAAGGATTTAAATGATCATTTATGAAGCAATTTCCTGAAAATGTTCACAAACATTTACAAAAAAGTAATGATCAGTATAGCTCATTGGTCTATGTTTTTGTAAAACATTTAATCGAGTCATTAATGATATTATACATTTTAGCAACTAAGTTTTTTCACTGATATTTACCATATACGGTTTGAGTATCTTGTTTCAATATATATGTCATTTCTTAAAGAAAAGTAGTTATTGAATATATTTGGTAATGTATTATGTCTTTGTTTATATACAATTATGCATTGTAAATATTATGAATATCTTGTACATATAATGTCTTGTACATAAAATTTATCATGGAATAAACATAAGGAAAAAAAACAAGTTATTTTCTTTCTTACATTTATTAGGAACATGATGTTTAATTAGCTTCAAAAAACACTAGCAGTCTTGGTTAATTTTTTGGAATACATTTTAAAAATCAATTTTCATAAGATTGTACTTCCAAATTTTCAATATTTAACCTCACTAATTCTATTTTCTTGAAGTAATTTTTTCTGAAAGTTTAACTTTGGGTTAGTGTAGAATAAGCCCAGACTGAAAACAATTAATTCAGAAAGTTGGACTTTATATTTCTGTCAATGGTGTCATCTGGTGGATTTTCAGAGCCAAAACTTTTATGCAGAAAAAAAAATCATATCGGGGTTCTTTTTTAGGAATATGCACATCCTAGAACATAGAATAAAATAAAATTGAATTTTGAAAATGAAGAAAAACTTGGAAAATGTAGAAAAAAAACATTACACAGAAACTAAAGCAATAAAATTCACTGAAAGCATAGTTTTTAAACTTCGAACAATTTTGACTACAATATTGTAGTATACCTTGAGCATGTAAATATATTATTATTTCTGACTTAGGAATAATGCACTTCACAAATTCTCTTCATTTGTAGATACCCAGACTTTGGTGCCCCCTGTTGTAAAATATCCATACATTTATGTGAGAGAATAATTCTTGCTACATAGACAGGAAGTGGGAATGTTTTCAATTTACTGTTCACAGTCACCACACAAGCAGAGGACAAAAAGTAAGAAACCAGCATTTTCACTGGATATGAACTTTGATATCGATGTTGAGTTTGCCCAAGTGGATTGGTCATATCCTGCTATGAACTGTTCAATAACCTCCCTCGGAAACCTGTAGTTGTTGATCTCTCTGTCGGACAAATTTGCAAAATACTTTCATTCTTCAAAAACATGAGGTCTGCGATTTACTGCCTCTTGGGCTCTTGCTATCATTAGGAACGCCATGTTTTAAAGTACCTGAGAGGAATTGATTCATTCTAAGAGGTAATCTAAGAGTGCCCTTGAGCACTCTTGGGCCAAACAGGTAGATTTAAGAGGAAAATGCAAATAGGAACTTTAGTGAAACACCATTTAGTTCAAGAGCTAGATCCTGAGAGCTACTTCAGGTTCGAAGAGCTAAAGGTGGGTTCTAGGAGCTCCTAGCAATGTTAGTGAAATGGTCCCCTTTATCAATTGGGTCATGTGCACATGTGTTTGTTTCAATTTCAGCCCAGTCTTCTTGGTCAGCCTCCTAGTAGCAGTCTTTCTATTTGTGGCCGAAGCCATCACAGCCCCTACAAACAAATGGTCTCCCTGGCAATGCCATTCCTCCCAGCAGAAAAAGCAGTGTCCTTTATAGTCCCTTTATCTGAGATAATCCCTATTCCCATCTTCGTGGTCTCCTCCCAGTGTGCTGGGATTTCCTGCCCTTGTATGTTGGCTTACAGAATTCTGTGGCCCCTGGCTTCTTTCTCAGGCCAAAATGTCTAGCTATTTTGTTTGATCTAGGCCCATTTCCTATGAGGTATCCATCATTCACCTCTCCATTTGCTAGGGTGAAAGTTGGATCATGGTTTACAAAAGAGCAGTCTGTCATTTCCTCACACAGAGCCACCAGCCCAGAGTTTAGTAAATCAACCCTATCCTTAGCAGTGTCATTCCTAGGGCATATACTGGACAGGGTGACCTTTGTGGCCATACCTTTGGCTTTCTCAAGGAGTTTTTTGGCCTTTTCCAAAATAACATCAATGTCCTCTTCCACAGTACTGGCATAGATAGATAGAAAATTAGATGAATCAGTTCAATCTGAGGTGAACTTTATCAAATACTAATTATAGTTTAAATATAATCCACATTATCAAACAAAAATCAATATATTATTCAAACTTACTTTAAAATCTGTTATCATATCATGAGTTATTTTAAGCATGAAGAATATTTTGTGAGGAGGATGAATAGTATTTTAATAGTGTTTTACAGTATGACTGTGTACAAATTATTAGACCTAATCATATTCTGGGAAATACTTTTCTTAAATGAATTATTTTCTTATCACAATATACTCATCTAATTTCCAGTTTAATTATTTTTAAAAGAATAAAAGATTAAGAAAATTTAAAAAAATTATATTGAGGATTCTTTATTTCCTTAGTACAGAGTGTATGATACCGTTCAAGGATTTTGTAAATGAAAGGATTTTACCAATCGTTTTGCTTTCAATGCGTGTAGACAAAACAAAGAATCAGAAAATATTAAGAATTTCTGATGTTTCCTCAGGATCTAAAGCTTTGTACAAAGCAGAATAAATTGTAAAGACTTGATTTTTGACGTTTTTGAAATGTGTTGATTTTAACTGGGAATAATTTCATGGTCAGATAAACACAACAGAAATCAACTAAAATTAAATACTCAGATGGCCTTTTTAAACTATGCTTGAATGCAAAAGAATATCTGGAGCATTTCAAGTAATACAACTTTGAATTCTGGAGATGAAAGTAGAAAATGAAGCCCTTTAGTCGCCTTTTATGAAATGCAGGGGGCAGTGGGACTATTCTTTAATCCCCCCACCCACAGGGGAGTTCTAGTTTGAGATTAAATATATTTATAATATGTAATGTATAGTTAATTAATATTTACTAACTAGCAATTCTGTAAACAATTGGACACATGTGACATAACAATGGGATAATGTTCTTAGAAACTGATGGAAAAATGGTCCACATTTACCAGTCATTCAGTGTATACCATCTGATGCTAAATGCAGAAATAGCTGAGCTGTGCATATTTTTTGTCAGTCAAGAACTGATTCACTTGGTTTCCTATAAGGGATACATGAGAGTGTTCAAAAGAAAAGGTTACATATAAATTTAGTGTAAAATTTAGAACTCATGTTGATTTATTACCATTCAATTACTTTTATTGTTTGAATACTAACTTGAATCTTAACAGCATAATCTTTGATTTCAATTTAAACAGATCTTCAATTTTCAAATATTGAACAGGTGTGTTGAAGTTAACTAATTGCCTATTCTGAAAAAAAATCATTCGACACTGTGATTGTGGTAATAATCTTCCATCTGAAATGTGTATCCACCATTTTTGTTGAGGACATCCTCCTCTGTATATTCTTAAATTCAGTTATCAGTAGATCAATCTTATTTGTCTCAAACTTTGTAAATTATATATATATTGTGTACAAATGATAACCTTGTAATAATAATAATAATAATAATAATAATAATAATAATAATAATAATAATAATAATAATATTAATAATAATAATAATAATAATAATAATAATAATAATAATAATAATAATAATAATAATAATAATAATAATAATAATAATAATAATAATAATAATAATAATAATAATAATAATAATAATAATAACAATAACAATAACAATAACAATAATAATAATAATAATAATAATAATAAGTTTGTCATGTTTATGTTTATGTATATGTTTTCTGTTGTATGTGGTTTCCATGAAAGTGAATGAGAGCACATCAGTGTTGACTTCACTTGTTGATGCTGACCTCTGACATATTTGATTAGAGCATATTGAGAATAAGATGATGATTTTGATGTTTATGATGTTAATAGAAGAAAAGTATTATATTTAATTCAAATGAACTAAGAATAATGATGAAGCAGACTTAAGACATTGACAAACTCAAACTATTTAAAGAAAGAAATTAGTGACTACACTTCTGAAATAACATTTGATAAGTAGGCCACAAGATGACACACATTCACTTCTTTATATCTTATCTCATCATAAGATTTACCATACGGGCTCTAAACTATTCTAACCCATCCAATGTGTAATGTCCCTCTCTAATCATACCATTAAGAAATAACGTTCCCTTTTAGGTGGAAGTGTAGGATATAGATTACACCCCAGAGACTCTTGGAAACATATAGACATTCATAGACAATCACGAACGCTATTGATGGTTGATGCGTCACCATAACCACCACTCTGAGAGATCACGTGCAGGCAGACGAGCCCATGTCGGATACGCAGGCAAGACGAGTCCATTCGGTGACGCGTGAGGAAGCCACGTAGGCAAACTCCACACATGACGCGGATTGATCCCTCAAAGAGGCCCGCAATCGTTGGATCCGGGGAGATGCACAGACGGGACAGACGGAGATAGAGCGACCACTTGCCACAGAAGATCCACGACTCTCAGTATCGTGACTGCATAGACTTGGGTGTTTTGTGTATAGATAGGATCTCATAAGTATCATGCATTTGGGTAGTTCACATGCCTCACTCATTGCCATGCCGGCCTAGCCAGACAAGGAAGATTCACAGCATCGAATAAAGGTAACTATTGTGTCGTGTATATCCTGTGTCTGCAGTCCTTATTACCTGCCACTTTCACCTGGGTATATAGGGTTGCAAGGTTCCATGCCCCGCCTCACAGCCAGCGAGTAAAGTAGGGTCAGAGTAGAGTATCGATCCCCCATCCACGCCTCCCAACGACGGATACTCTCCATTCATGGGTAACAATTTGGTGGAGAAGTCCGAATCGATCCATGGCTTTGAGCGTTGCTGATACTGTATGGAGTTCCTGATAGCCACCCTGTTACTTGATTTTAAGTCTATGTGGCTCAGATCTTCGAAAAAGCTTTCCACCAAGCTGCAAGTGGCGCACAACTCTCCGGTAGCAGATGACGATTCTACATTACAAGGTGAGTTAGATTTACTTTTTCCAGCCTTTCTTGAGCAGCAAAATGACCAAGTGAGTGATTCTGTACGAGATGCGCCTCCATCTAGTCCTCCCTTGTCGGATCTCACCGTCTCATCGGGTGCGGCCACTTCTCCTCCTACGAGTGATGATCACGCCCCGTTGTCTCATACGTCTGTCAGTACAGGTAGCCCTAATTCATCTGAGCCTCGCACTTTACTGCCAGAAGCTTCTAACTCGTCCAATTCCGATTCAGACATCAAATTCAGTCCTTTCCACCTTGCGGATAGTGACCAGGAGTCTTTCGCCTTTTCTGAGGTGTCTGCTCAACATATTGACTCTGATCAATCGGGCTCTGATCGTGCAAATTCTCCAGAAGTAGAGATGGCTGAAGCTGAGAATGTGCAAGATATGCTCCAGCAAGTACTGGGCCACCTGCGCAAAATTGACTTGGGAGGCACTCAAACCGACATTGTAGATATGCTGCAGGCACAGTCTAGAGATAACAGAATCCATCACCAGAGACAGGGCTCTAAATCGCTTCTCCCACCCCCATTTTTTGGCAGATCTACAGATGATCCCCTTCGTTTCATGAACAAATTTCTCACTTACACTCAGCTTTCGTACACCTCTGAAGACTTGAAAGTTCCCGCTTGTCGTATGTTGTTGCATGGTGCGGCAGATGTTTGGTACACCTCTCTGCCGACAGACGTCACTAGCTCCTGGGGTTCATTCTATGCAGCTTTCCTTAAATTTTTTGGTAGTGAGACGAATGCTTGGCTGCTCGAGCAATCGCTAGATGCTAGGATTCAGAAAAAGACAGAATCTGCTGAGACCTATATTAATGATGTTTTGAGCCAGTGTCAGAGGTTACAGAAGAAGGATATGGAGACAAAGAAAATATTGGTCTCCTCCCTAAACTTAAGGCTTTTGTAGTGGGGAAATCACTTAAAACGCTTGATGATACTATTGAACAGATTAAGCTTGCTGAGACCGTTTGCACGATGTCCAGCGATTCATCTGTCACTCTGAACGGCCTAGATTTGCACCCCGATGCGACGTCTCAATTCTTATCCCAGCAAAATTCCGCCCTTGCTGCCATTCGCGAGGAGGTCGGGGATGTATCTAAAGAGGTTCATAGTCTTAAAGGTCATCACGAAGGGCGCGATTCTTTCTGCTTTTACTGTAAAAATCCTTGCCATTGGATAAAAGAGTGTAAGGCGCGCCATGATTGCAGGTATTGCGGTCGAGATTCCCACATGCCTGTCAATTGTCCTGTACGGCCCCGTGGCTCCCGCGACCAATTCCCCCGTGGCCCGCAGCGGTTTGACAACCGGCCTTACCGGCCTAACGGTCGCTTTGAGCCCGGTGATGGTCGTGGCCGCTATGAGCCCAATAATGGCCGATATGGACACACTGTTCTGCAACAGCCTTGCAATATTCAAAGTATTATTCACTACACCATCGGAAACGATATCCAGGCGCTTATTTGTAACCCTGATTAGAGTAGACGTTTGGTCATGTAGAGCATGAAGGTTCAACTGAAGACGTTTCGAATTACTCTCAACGATGTCCACTCTACGAACAAGCTTGTTACGTTGTTTTTCCGTGACTAAACCAAACGCAGAGTGTTTATGCCTACTATTGTCATGGACAGGAGCTTGTGAGACTGGCCAAAGTTTGTTAATGCAGCACCAATAACGGTGGATATGGCTTGTCAAAGAATCATTCAAATTCCGGTATGCAGCTGTGAGTGAACGGAAAGTGTTGCAAAATCCCTGGGCGGTAGAAATATCTTGTCTACGCCTGGGGGAAACCACTAAAGGTATGGAATCATCACACATACTAAATGGGGGTGTGGAGGCTGGTAGTTCAAGATGAGGAACAGCAAAAGTAAACTACCATGTTGCCGCGCTATTGGCAACAAAACCGTGTTTCGTGAGAAGGGCATTGACGTTTGGTCGGGCCAAGACAGTAGCGGATGCCACAGCATGAATACCTATCAAGAGCAAGCATAGAATGAACATTTTAATGGTGAGGGCCCTTAGTCAACCTCTTTATGTATCGAACAGGGGTCAAGGTGAGTGCTTGTATTCATACGCACTCTTTGCACTTAGGGCAAAGTTGAACGACAGAGTTCGTAGAAGGTGAATCGCCCGATAGATAAGCCACAGGATATGTGGAGAGGTAAGTAGGCAGTGTCTGAACAGGGGGGATGGCCGGGCGATATTGTGAGCTGTGAGGGACGAGGTGGGTTCGTCCATTTTCAGATGCGAATTGAGGGACGGGCAGAAGAGGCACAGAAGAGGAAGATGAAGTGTGATTGAAGGTGAGAGAATTAGACACAGAATCTTCCTCTGACTCAAAAACGTTAGCCCACAGATTTTTGTTGGCCGGAAGTGAGTCTAAAATGGCATTTATTTTGTCGTCCGAGAGAAATGCAAATGGTGAATTGTCAGGAGAGGAGCGAGGAGTGTTGTCAGGATTCATGACAGGAACATAGTCATCTCACCTGAAGGGTGAGTGATAAAAAAAACGAAAGGTGAATGATAAAAAGACGATTTTAGGAATCAAAGGATTAGAAGCGTGAATCAAGTAGTAAGATGAGTCATTAGTCCTACTAATTAGTACAAAATTAGTGGAAGTAACAGGCAATGCATGGAAGGAATTTAATTTAAGAAATTAATACCACATAAGCATTGTATCATGAGCATAGGAATTTTTACGCGTAGAATATGCGTATATATCGAATATGTAATGCATCATAAGTCTGAAAGTCATGGAGTCACAGTCAGAGAAGCCAAAATAGAAATATTGGTGTCACCTAAAATGAGGAAACAATAGAAGAATCGAGAATACTCACAGTTAATCTCTATAAAGTTTCAACTCAATTCACTGGCCAGTCGGCAACACACAAGTTATCTTATGGTATGAAATATGATGAAGAGTGGCAATGAAGAATGAAGTACACAGAATGAAGCGGAGATGTTAGCGCAGCGGAGTGCAGGAGATAAATGAGGTCTGAGACGAATGAAATCAACCATACTACACAGGTACACAAGCACCGCTCGTCCAAGCATCCGGCGTGTACATTTCCTAATTTGGTAAAATATCTGTCACGAGTCAGAGTGGAAATGGGCAATCGGCACATAGAAAGTGAATTTCGCAAAAAGGGCATCTATGATACACAATAATCTCTGGTCTATTAGCCATAGTTATGGAACATTGTTTGCGAGAGAACAATGGTCTTTACAATTCGTCGCGCTCTGAGAGCGGTCAAACAAATAAATAGGTGTCACCGCCATTCCTATTTTGTAGAACGCTTCTCAAAATAAAGGACCGATTCAATATGCAACAAGAGTAAGCGTGTCAAAGAGTAAGTGTGAACTGCACTGAGAACAACTGAGTTAACGGGACTGTGGGTCATCGTGTATAAGTGAGACTCGATAAGCGGAGCTGGCACAAAGTGGAATGTGGGTCACGACAATTACCGTGAGGTTGTGAAATACAAATTTCTCCGATAACGGGAAATATCATGAATAATAAATGAGAAATATATGAAGTCCATAGTAACAGGGAACGAATCATTTATTTATTTCGTTCATGAGTGGAATGAGGGGGGTCAGAAAGTATATCTTTCTGAGCTTGCTTGTTCAGAAAAGAGAAAGGCTCCCACGTATTATGCTTCACACTATAATTTTTCCATTTAATCAAATATTCCATTTCTTGAGATCCTTTCCGTTGCTTCAAAATTCGTTCAATGTCATAATGAGAGTCAGATTCGTTGTCAGCATTGTCTGTGTCAGAATTATGCTGGTCTATGACATGTGTATCATCATTATCATCTTGAGAATCTATTCGGTCAGTCTCTGGTAAAAGGTCTGAAGGCGGGATTGCATCACTCGGAAGGTCATCTCCAGGCGGAACACCGTCTTTGAATTGAAGCGGGGAAATAGTTTGTTCAATAAGGTAATATGGACCGCTATATGGCGATTTAAGCTTCCGTCCAGGGACTTTTGTAGCGGGAGAATAAATCCACACTTTATCTCCGACCTGAAAATGTCAACCTTTATTCCTCGTGTTTCATTTTAGACTGCATGATCTCATTATTCTCTTTGGTCCACTTACGTCTATTTTATGAAGAGAGCTAGAATCGAAAAGGGGGGCAGAGATCGGAGCCGCTCGATGGTGCCATGGTCTATGGAGCTATCAGCTTCCCATGTAAGATCTAGTGAGGGAAGTTCTTGTGGTTAAGACCCGAGAGGGATCGGGTCAAAATATCCGACTGAAACACCTCGTTGTAGAATGACTGCTCTGTCACCCATATTCATTAACCTGACAGGTATGCGTTGGTTTCATACTGGCGCGATAACTCGTGCCATAGCAATCTCAGGATATGAAGGCAATTCACTATCCATGGTGCATACTCCTAAAATACCTGACATATTTCCTGGTTATGATTATGGGGTATTGTAGGTCTTGTACCACTTGAAAACAAACATTACACAGCTGATTTCCAATATTTAGATCTTTGTGGGTTTGGAAATGAATGGGAATAGAGCTACCTTCCGCAACAACGACTTGCTTACTACGTGATAATTCTTCAGAGAATGATTTATCTGGATACAGTCTGTTTAAAGAGACAAAAGTGATGATGCTGCGTTGTGCACCTGTCTCCAGTAAAGCAAAAATAGTACAGAATTTGGTACTGGTCTCAATTCGACCATCCTGGGAGAGAGGGATGAAATCAATGTCGTCAACCGAAACGTCAGTCATTGACTCCTCCGTCACTAACGGATGGACAGGCACTTCATGAGTGTCCTGCGGGCAAGGTGAACTCGAGGGCATCTCTGCAAAATAACAGTGAACCTCGTTCAATATTTCTGATTTGCTCTGACTTTGTGCTATATTAAACGAATCACTACTCCTATCATGTGGCTCATGGGTCGGGACAGGAGTTAATAGTTTTCCTGCCGCCATAACCTTATATCGGGTCGGTTCATAGGACGACGCTGATCATTCCAGGAAGGGCACCTGAAGTTATTTCTACCATCACCTCCTGACCTATTTCCCTGATATTATCTAGTCTGGAAAGGGAGCTGACGGTCACGACCGTCTCGGGGCACATAGTGATCATTAAACCTATAAGGCCTGTTTCCAAACCTTGCGGGGCCACGGAGAAATTGATTTCGTGAGCCGCGGGAATTCATCATGCAGTTGACAGACATATGGTTGTTTCTGCCACAATGTATGCAATCATGGCGTGCCTTGCAATCGCGAAGCCAATGGCCAGGATTTTTGCAAAAAAAACCAGAAAGACTCGCCGGACTCCTGTGGGAGTGTGAGGCTCAGGACCTCCTTAGTTATATCAGCAACCTCTTCCCTAATGGCTGCGAGGGTGGAACTTTGCTGAGCTAAGAATTAGGATGTCATGTCAGGCGTTTCTAGAATGTTTAAAGTCATAGACGAATCACCAGACATCATACAAACCGTCTCAGCAAGATTAATCTGCTGAATGGCGTCTTCAAGCAACTTTGGTGATTTGCCAACCACGAAAGCCTTCAATTTAGGCAGAAGGCCTCGAATTTAAATTTTCTTTGTCTCCATATCATCTTTTTGAAGCCTCTGGCACTGACTCAGGACATCGTTAATATAGGTTTCGGCGGTTTCATTCCTTTTCTGGACTCGATTGTCTAAAAATTGCTCTAACAGCCAAGCATTTGTCTCACTACCGATAAACTTAAGGAAGGCTGTATGGAACGTTAAACAAGAACTAGTGACATCTGCAGGTAACAAAATGTACCAAACATCCGCAGCACCGTGTAATACCGATAAACTTAAGGAAGGCTGTATGGAACGTTAACCAAGAACTAGTGACGTCTGCAGGTAACAAAGTGTACCACACATCCGCAGTACCGTGTAATAACATACAACAAGCTGGGACTCTCAATTCCTCTGACGTGTGTGAAAGTATGTGAGAAATTTGTTCATGAAACGGAGGGGATCATCCGTATTATCTCGAGACTGAGCCTGAAGCATATCTACGATATCTTCCCCTGTGGGTGCGAGGATTAAAGAATAGCCCCACTCCCCCCCAGCATGTCATAAAAGGCGACTAAAGGGGCATCCTGTTTGCCGTGGGATGCGACCTGTGTCGGGGAGGATATGGAATCCTGACGGGCTGAGCACTGGCACAGTGCGGCCGATGACGCTCGTGAGTTCGGGGAACTCTTCAAATTGGAGGTTCAAATGAAGGCAGTTTTTGCACTTCCGGTGACGTCATGGATGGCGCCAAAATTCAAATTTTGAATATACAAATATAAAATAGTCAAAATGAAGACAAATAATTGTCCGATTTCCACCAAATTTGCAGGGTATACTCACAATGTATGTATCTGCCTATATCTGAAAGAAGAGGTTAATCTGTGAAGAAAAAATCTCGCTCGCAACGTGTCAATCTGTGGTCTTATGAAAGGCCACTTGAAAAAAACAATTATGTTTCTTTCTTCCGCGTGCATCTAAATATTTTGTTTGTAACGCATACTACACTTTAATAGCACATATGATCGTTTACAACACGACCTGGGGAGTCTGTAGGTGTTTAAATTGTCACAATTCGTCCATTATTAGCAGAGTTACAGATGTTTTAAAACTTGTGTCAAAATGTGAAAATCGATGGAGAAAGCCAAAATTCAAAATCTCAACATCCAAATGTTAATTAATCAAAATAAAGACGAATATTTGTCCGATTTCAACCAAACTTGCAGGTTGTAACCACAATGTATGTATCTGCCCATATCGGAAAGATGGAGTTAATCTATCAAGAATAAATATTAATTGTAACATGTCAATCTTTTGTCTCATATAAAGGCCACTTGAAAAAAAACAATGATGTTTCTATCTTCCGCGTGCATCAATATTTTTTGTTTATAACGCATAGTACACTATAATAACACATATGATCGTTTACTACATGACCTGGGGAGTCTGCAGGTGTTTAAATTGTCCAAATCCATCCATTATTGGCAGAGTTACAAATATTTTAAAACTTGTAACAAAGTGTGAAAATCTATGAAGAAAATCATAATGCAATGGAGAAAGCCAAAATACAGCACACTGGCCTTACTTATATTATCGCCCACCATTAGTTCCGCTGATGGCCACCAGGTGTCATAATGACCAAACATGGTGAAACCAATCTCTGTTCAAAATATTTATATTTTATAGCATATCTTCACCAAAAATTTATCTTTTTGCACACTGTTTTCTTTTCTCAATAATATCTATATTTTACGATACATACAATGCCCTTGTCAGTTTTCCAATTTGCTGGTACATTTAGTTTTTTTTATACTTGACATGTGTTTTGTATATTTGTTACATGTGTTTTGTATATTTGTTATATGTGTTTTGTATATTTTGTATATGCGTGTGAAAGCATTTCTCTCAAAAAGGGAAGACATGACTCAAAGCTATGGAAACAATGAGGGAATGCTCTTTGATCACAGGTTTAACCTTACATCACAAGGATTCTGAAGAGCAATACTGTGAATGCTGATAATTAGCATTTTGGCGTTTTTCACACCAATGTCAAAATACCCTTTGATCAGTCATGGAATCCACTCCCTAAATAACTAGCCCTTTCCAAGGATTTTTTTTCAAACATAGAAATTTTATGACTTTATACAGAAAACATAGGTAAAATCGTCATATTGGTCTTCTATTTGAGTGATATGCACATCAGAACATGTAGAATTGAGTTGTTTTTTGCAAACATAGAAAATATAAAGAATAATGACTTTATACAGAAAACATGGGTGAAATCTTCATATTGGGTTTCTATTTGAGCGATATGCACATCAGAACATGTAGAATTGAGTTGTTTTTTGCAAACATAGAAAATATTGAGAACAATGACTTTATACAGAAAACATAGGTGAAATCTTCATATTGGGCTTCTATTTCAGCAATATGCACATAAATAAGTTAGAATCTGGCTGTAAATCACGCATATATCAATCACATTCAAATTTGTAGTTTTCACCATGTGCGATGTGACTTCAATATGGCGGGAGTGAAGGCTGGGCATGCGCAGTACTCATGTGACGTAAGAGTTTCAAGCTGTATTAGCATCTTTCGTAAGTCTTTGAGTGATACCGAGCGATGTTTTGTTTAAATTTCTGCCTGTCCACATGTGAAGTTCAAGCCACCAACAGTTAAAATTGAAGGAATTTAACTGACTTGTTTTTAAAAAGCATCTACATTTTATGTAGAATTTGAATATTTGCTTGCCAAAGGTCTATTATTAACCCGGGATTAATAAATGATCGTAATTCGTTAATCGCGAGTGAATTTTCAAAAGTGGGTCAATGTGTAACTGTGATGAAAATGCCACGTGAGTGAGCTCTGTTGTATCAGCTATTCTTCAGTAACATTCGTGCTGTAAATGACTTTTAATAATGCCAGACATGTTCCTTAGTGATATCTCTTTATCATTGCCACTTTTGATAATATTATATAGCATATTTAAAGCATTTACCTGTCCTTTTTTGATCCAAGCTCTTCCCACATTTTTCGAAAAAAAACTAAACCGGAAGTGCATTGAGTGAGGATTCTCCAACACTGAAGAGTTCCAGTCCCAAGTCTGACGTTTGGCCGCTCTGTGTGGGCTGGTTTGGCAGTAATATTGGTCCAGTTGCAACACGCCTGTCTTGGATCCAAATGTTCACCAGACAGGCAGATCAGATTAGGCCTGGATCTGATTTAACCGGCTTGTGGTATATTTCCTTTATTCTGGCTATTTAATTTTTATTAATGACAATTTTAATGTTTGAAATTTAGGAACAATTGATAAATTTTTGATAGATATTTCTTGAAAGGAGATTACTGCTGATTGGGTCAATCGAGGGATATAAATAAAATCCGAAAGGGTGGAGTTTGTATTCTAAGAGTATGTCATGTTGGGTATCCTCATGGCGTCAGGGCTTGGAGTTACCGACCCAGAAAGGTGTACCCTTTATGGGCTCCGTGGTGGGTAGGGGACCTAACTGATGAAATATAAAATAACACACATGGCGCAAAACAAACAAAAACGACCTAGGAATGACATAGACAGTGATGACGATTCAAAAATGGCCAAGATTTTTAATTGTGGAAAGTTCCGATGCTGAACATACTCTGGCAAAAATGTCCCCCTTTCCAATTGCAAGGGGGATTCAAGGCATTGCCAGGGTGCCGAAAACAGTTTAAAAAATGGGAACACGTTTATTAATTGAAGTTGAGCGGAAAAGCCATGCGGACAATCTTTTAAGATGCCAAATGTTGGCCACACTTCCAGTTTTTATAACGGCTCATAAGACCCTCAATAATAAAAAAGGAGTGATAAGATGCCCAGATCTGGCGGGAGTTTCTGAAGAGGAAATAGTGGATGAACTAAAAGATCAAGATGTAGTCCAATGCAAACAAATTTTTATTAAGAAGGATGGAATCAAAGTTCCAATAAATACATTCATTCTGACATTTGAAGCAGCGCAGCCTCCAACATCTATTAAAGTTGGCTATTTAAACGTCCGAGTTGATGTTTTTATTCCAAACCCTCTGTGCTGCTTCAAGTGTCAGAGGTATGGACATGGATCTGATCGATGCAAAGGAAATGTAACTTGCCCAAAATTTACAGCCCAGCATAATGGAGAAGAGTGTTCTTCGGAAGTCATGAAATGTGTGAATTGCCAAGGCAATCACGCATCGTATTCGCGGAATTGTTCTTCCTTTTTAAAAGAAAAGGAAATTCAGCGAATACGCCACACTAAAAACATTTCTTTTCCTGAGGCACGTAATCGTGTAGAAAGTTTGAACAATTCAAAAACATCCTATGCTAGCACTGTAAAAACGAAAGAAACCAAATCAATAGCGATTCAAACCAAAATAACATGGCCAATCAATGATAAAAACTATTCTTTTTTTACAAAAACCTCTAAATCTTCAGCAACGTCAACTCAGACTACAACATCCACTATCCCAGTTATAACTCCACCAACAGCAACATCCACTAAACCCTCTTCACAAACTCCCTCCACATCATCCAGTAATACTAGTATCAATAGCAATAGACACAAATCAGACAAAAAAGAAATCAAAGATCAAGTTAAAAGTAAAATTAATAGAACTAAATCCTTAGAAAGGATGGACACAGGTGATCCTCTGGATATGAATTTTACTCCTGTGCACTCAAAGCATAATCGTAGACTTAATAAGTGATTATGCTGAATCATATTTTTTCTCATTATTCTTAATATGGCTATCGGCTTTATCATACAATGGAATTGTACCTTATAATAAAGTTGGTTCAATAGATGCAATGGACCGAGCACATGGCGGAGTTTCTATTTTTGTTAAATCCTGTATACCCCAAAGTAAAGTGACATTAAATATTAGTTTAAAAGCTTCTGCAGTCAGGATTACCCTGCACAATACATTAACAATATGTTCAGTATATTTGCCACCAAGTGAACCAATAAATAGTACAGATTTAAATAACTTAATAACTCAGCTGCCACAACCGTATATGCTAGTTGGTGACTTTAATGCTCACATTGTTATTTGTGTGAGACCCGGAACAGATTGTTTATTTTAATTCAATTTAACAATCCAGCACACAATACAATATTCAATCCAAGCAATGTTGACCTTTTTGAAAATAAAGCAAATACAAAACCAACCTTTGGCATTCACAGCAAAGAATCTTTACAATATTTAGATATTAATCGAAATCATACAGCCAAATTTCAAAATACCAAATACATCCATGGTCCTCCATGGACCATGAAACTCCAAATATTATTATAGCCATGTCAGAATTGAGGAATAACTCAACAGATCAATCCTTGCCTAAACAAATATAAAGAAATTAAATTTGCATTGGATATACAGCTGCTGTTAAGGGCAATCATATTTATTCAGAACATCTTGTAAATAAATCGTCAATTTACTCTGCTGAACGACATGCTATGTACCTAGCTTAAGATTGCATGGAGACTTTTCCACATAAAAATTTAACTTTTTTTCTGGCTCTTTGCCTTGGTTACAAGCATTGAAAGCAAAGGATTGGAAGAGACGGGCCTCATCTTATCTGAAAAATTGGATAATATAATTCAATACTAGCAAGGCCGGTTAATTGAAATCATTAGCTTTGATTCAACATTCAGAAAATGGTTCTCATAAATTTTCCATTAAACCACCTGTCCATGGCTTTATTTTAGAAGTAATTTTATATATTTATAATGTGGCCTTGTTGCATCTCAATGTGATAACATAAAGAGCAAATCGTTTTTCAAAACAACCTTCACAGCTCACCTATTTATGCCTTAGGTTAAATAGTATGCACTGACTGACTGGTTACTGTTAAAATGTTTGAAGTAACAATCAGGGTCATCTGACAGAGTGCACTACAACATAGTTCACATGCTATGTACAACATAGGCAATATCTTTTGGTTAAATATTGATATAGAACCTGCCCTTTGTTTATATTTGTAAATTCTGACAATTCTTGACATTTTGTCTGAAGCGACTAGCAAGACACTATTTTTCATTCGAGCATAAATCTGTTGACACTTTACAGGGTGGGATCTTTGTTCAGTTTGTCATTTTCAAAA
This sequence comes from Amphiduros pacificus, assembly GCA_949316495.1. Lineage (NCBI taxonomy): Eukaryota > Metazoa > Annelida > Polychaeta > Phyllodocida > Hesionidae > Amphiduros > Amphiduros pacificus. The sequence continues at coordinate 6,488,991 of OX439011.1, forward strand.
TATTTTTTTACAATCAACTGCCCCTTTCAACACAGATCATTTCCAAAGTAACCACTTGGAATAAATAAATGGATGATTTCTTTACAGCTTTCCTTAAAATATTTTTTGCAGTATGATGTTCTGCAGTTCTTAAATAAGCCATTGACCTAAATGAATAAGAGCACTTAAAACTCAGCAAATATACTGGAGAATCAATATTCCAAAAGGCACACACTATTTTTTATTTTCAAAATATACTTAATCATTCGTCCTTTGGCATCAGTATTGTTTCTCCCACCACTTAAAAGATAGTCTTAAGTATTGTGAAGAGTAACTCTGACTACAGAAGCTTATAAAATTGTATTTGATGTTACTTTTCTTTGAGCAATAAAGGATTTCAAAACACATCTAAACTTCCATAATATTATATTTCAGGCTAATAACTTATGAGAAGAAGTCCTTTTTTGTAGGGTGGTTACCAATTGACCTTGTTTAATTCTACTTAATTCTATGTATCTTTGAGCAAGGTAGTTTTTCTGTCATCAAGGTCGTAGTATGTCATTGTGAACTATAATCAATGCAGTTTCTGTGCTGTGATGCTCCTTATAGGCCGACTGAAACCTGTCATGATCAGTAAGGCCATTTCTGACAAAATGAGGAACCAATTGGTTTGCAACAGCCCTTTCAGTCAGTTTCAATATAAGGCAGGTTTGACACTGGTCTAAAATTAGATTCAATAAGTTCTAACCCAAGTTTCTTTAGCAACAGGGTGATTAAGGCAATCTTCATATCAGCCGGCATTGTATGATCTAATAGTGACTTATTTATAATCAAAGTTATTATAGGTAAGAGTACATCTAGTAGGTCAAGTAATAGCCAGGTTGGTACAGGGTCAAGGTCACAAGACTTTTTCGATGCTTTCCTAATTAGATGGCGAACCTCATTCTCAGACAAAGAGTTGAAGTGGTCCAAAGTGGGATTGTGTGGATTTTCATTCTTCCCATTGTTGATGGTGACATCTATCGGTTGGGGACCCACAGTATTCATAGTGTCTAATTCCTTGCAAATCTTATCTTTTTTACCAAGAAAAAAATTATTAAAATTATTTGCAAGATCTTCCGGGTTAGGAATAGCCGGTAGAGGAGATTCTTTTGATCTATGGAGTAGTTTATCAATACAGAGAATAGTTTTTTCGGGTTTGTTTTATTTTCAAGAATTTTCAAGAATTATTTCCTTGTAATATCTTGATTGTGAGGACTTTAGGAGAGCATTGTAGGTGTTCCTTTGTGATCTATAAATATCCTTGTCAATATCTAGACCAGTTTTTGACATCTCTTCTTAGATTGTTCTAATCTAACGTTATCCGTCATCCAGGGAGAGGATGCTCTCTGTGTGATGTGCATCTCTATAAATGGAGCATGTTTGTCCAGGATTAATGTGAGAGAGTAGTTAAAATGATGTATAAGATCTTGAAGAGACATCTTAGAACAATCTTTACCAAAGGTTGTTCTAAGATTTTTGGCTGGTTTAGGGGATTTTAGATTGAAATTGATTATGATTATTTTATGATCAGATATGTATTCATCAGCTTTACAATCAAGTGATTACCAGACCCAGGGTGTTACCAAGCAAGTGTGTAGGTTCCGTTATCCACTGGTTCATGCCAAAAGTTGATAGGATGTCATTGAATTTTTTAACTTCATGTCTACTTGGTTCATTCAGATGGAAATTATAATCACCTAGAAATACTACATCATTTGTGAAAGTACAGTAATGTAAAGTAATTTCTCTAAAATCATCATAGAAGGCCGTTAGTGTATATCTGCTCCTCCTTTGCCGATGACCATGCCCGCCACCTCATTCGGTATCATCATCAACAGTAGGCCCTCTGGATCTGATCCTATCCGTGATACGTAACAACTGTGAGAAGGCATCGACACCTTTTTGCTTCTTAAGAAGCCCAGCAGTGGTAGGTAAAATAATAATGTGGTCCGAGTTTCCGACCCTGTCGGACCTTCTGGCGAGGAATTCCAGGTCCTGGGCAGTTGTCAGAAGTTTGCAGTCACTCCTGAGCATACCCTCAGCAAGCTGAACTTCCTGACCTTCCTTAGGTACACATACCAATACAGACTTCTCAAGGCATGAGAGAGGGGAATCAAACAGGCTTCTCACCTCGGAAGCCGTAGGCAGAAATTTTGATGGCATCAGTCTTTTCTCCGCCAGTTCAAGTTGAGATCTAGTTAGCTCGGAAGTCAGGGAAGCAATTCGCCTTCCTTGAAGAGCAACCTTACGATCAAGTTTCATATTTACCTTACAAACGTCTGCATGAAGGACCTCCAGGCGATCGTAGTTTTGCTGGAGCGCCTGGAGGACGAATGGAGACAAAGGAGGGTCCTTTCTAGGGGTGTCGAAATCAAGCGGTGGGGGCACGTCAGCCTGACCCTTAGGTGTCTTGATAACCACGGGTACGGCAGAATCTTTTTCAGCCATTAGTCAAAATTAGAACAGCAACAGAACCTGTCACACAATGTTAGAACAGGGACAGGTGAACAAATTATCTTTTCACTCTTTTTAACCAAAATACAGAGAATATTAAATGGTAGTGAAAAACGGCAAACTATGATCGGATATGTGATGTGCTTACCTTTGGTATTGCAAGAGCAGTAGATTCCAATAGTAGATTCCAATAGTAGGTATGATATTCGTACACGTGGAGAACAGGAGAGGTCTGCGACTTTATTAGAAGTCAGGTGACCAGAAAAAATTCTGTTATAGGATTGGTCAAACAGGATCAACTGACCAGTTGGGTCAATAGAATAATGATAAGAGGGGTGAAAACGGGCAAACTAATCAGTAGGGGTGCGAGGATAGCCTTGTGATACATTACAGGTCAATAGCTCAGGAGCTCACTCAGCTAGTAATTATTGTATAATCCTTGTTAAAAGTGCAGATATAGGATCGGATTGAGGGAGCGTATGAAAAAATAAAAGCATATTTTCCAGTGTTGTAAGAGACCTTTAGGAGGAAAAATAAATATATTAATTGAAAATTTTTCGTAGTAGATAATAGGAGTAGGTGCAAAATGAGATAGTTGCAATTTAGAGCAAAAAAACTTCACGGCCCAAGTTTTCGGGTCGGCATAATCTCTGAGGTAGATTTAAGAGGTAGATAGAGAAAGAATCTAAGATTGTAGATTGTCGGTAGAGAAAATCAGGCATACAATCTAGGAAAGTAGATTGTCAATATAATAATCAGCACACAATCTATGAAAGTAAATTGTTGATATAAGACGAAGACAAAGAATTCCTGGGAAGTAAGTCACCAGAAAAAATCTATATATATCAGCCAATCTAAGAATGTAGATTGGAGGGAGTAGGGAGAATGATCGTCACCTGGGAAGAGAGTCACCAGGGAAACAAGTGAAACAATATGCAGGGTTTAGGTGTACGTCCTCAAAAAGACAAGAGTCCGCCGGGAATGCCGCGTAATCTGTGTCTCTAAAGAAACATACACAATCCAATGATCCAGCTCACGCGACAGTACCGCTCAGAAAACCTGTCAGTTTGTGGCTAGTATCGGCGCAATCGTTCCTACATTTTTTCTAGAAATCTTTGCCGAGGTGTATAGTGCACAATGAATCGGTTTTAGTAGCAGGAAAGATATAAACGACTCAGAGAAAACTGTTATAAAAATCAGAAACCGGAGCCAATAAGAAACTGAACCGCCATTACCGACGCATGCGCAATATAGTAAATCTGTGGACGCATGCGCAATAAAAGTAAATCTGTGGCCGGGTGAGAAATGTCTCACAAACCATTCTATTTGTTAATGTAATTTGTCATTTTCTTCAAGTACTACACAGTTACTACATTTACAGTGATTGGTTGTTATGATTCATTTGTGCACAAAGCATAGTTTGATGCTGTCTCATTTATTTGAATCAATAAAGAGACCAAAGACACATCAACGTCTAGCATCTATGTCTTTTCTGTCAACTTCTAGCAATATATATGTCTTTTCCAATTCACACAGCTAATTCTCCCAAGGTTATCCCATTTTATGTAATTTCTGTGTTTAGGTTAACATGTGAGGGTGGTTTGATATATTTTAGTATTAATTATTGGTATCAATTGGTATTAACTGGAATAAATTTCATTTGTTTGAAATATATGTAAAATATTCACTGACTGGAAAAGTATGTAATATGTAATATGCGTAATCCAGCGTGCATCTACATAACCAGGTTGCAGCTGTTTTAGACAAGATTTACAGACATCATCCATCTAGTCATCCTCATACTCATGCCATGCCTTACCTAGTCTGACTCTATATTTTTTTGTGTCATCCCAATAAGGACGACTATGGTTGATTGTACACTGTCCATACTGAGTCTGCAGTTCTCCTTGATACCCATATGAGATAGGCATAGTAGGCAGCCAGATATTGGCCAGCAAATCTTAGCCAGCAAGTTTCCCTATAGATCTATGAGGAACTTTCCCCAGGTTCACCAAGCATAGCTAATAGTAAATCTGTGGCCGGGTGAGTTATCATATAAAGGACCTGAGACATGCCAAATCAGTGAGGCAGCACTATATCTGCTACAAGTAGGTTTCATCCTGAAATGATTGAAATAATATTGAAAGTGATGTAAGACCCCATACAAACAAAACCAAAGGAATATCAATTTCTCTGCAATAACAATTTAAATGTAAACAAATAATATATAGACATCACACTCTTAAAGACCAATAATTATTGTGAATGTTGTAATCAATTTTAAAAGTGATGCATCTGTTTATCAGCTAATTATTGTTTTCAAAGAACCTCAAAGTATTGATCTATATCTAGGTATTTTAAACAAGTTGTACATATTTGTTACATCTGTAAACAATTTTCTGTCAATAGTTATGTCTGTAGCATTATGAACTGTTAAAATCAGTGCCATTTTGTTTTGACTTTATATATCAAATATATAGTTAAAAGTTATTTTTTTAACATTTTAGTCTCTTTATTACCCAATTGTATTGATGAACATTGAAGCCACAAGTCAATTAATAATTGCATTGAAAGTTTAAAGGCCTGGCTCTTATTGATAATTATTAGTGCATAGCTTTCATAGTATACATACATAAGTGAATGTACACTTTTCTTGTCAAACAGTTCCACCTGTCAACAGTATAGAAGTAAACATCATTTCAAAGGTATGTAAAGTTTAAGATAGATTTTCTATATCCATTTCGTCATTTCTTTTCTAATTTTTAAATTCTAAGCTCTATCGATTTGAAAGCATTTCAAATCAATGTCAATCATTAATTGTGTGTCTTGATGGGCATAGACGATGTTTTCACATTGAACTCTTGACATTTGACATAAAATGGAATATACTTAGAAGTATTGGCTGTGTGAATTGAAATGAAAAAAGTGTCCAAAAATAATGTGATGGTTTCACGTCACAAAATGTGGTATGGTAAATTGTAAATTCTGGCACCAAAAAATAATTAATTTAAAATCACACAGATAAGTATAAATTATGACACATGGTGCATTGGAACGCCTGAAGATTTATCTATTATTGACAGAGACCAGTTGAATTCAGAATTGCTAGGAAAAAACAGTACCCAATTTTCTGGTGTGTTGAAGCTCTATCATTGGATCTAATGAAATTTCCATGTACAAAGAAGTAATTCATCCAATATGTCCTCAACATATTGATTATATTACATTGTTCAGGTGTCACTTATAATTAGATCTATAAGCATTACTTCTCACTGCACATTTCATGCCATAAAATATGGTGTGACATATGGTGTGTTTGAGTTTCTCCACTTTCTCATTGATGGGGACATTGTAAAATCCCTGACTTTATATTGATTATGTATGCAAGATATATTTGACATTTTTATAATATCTATTAACATATATTTGATGGCATTATGTTCATTATTTACTGAATATGATTTATAAAAAATATTGTATTACTAAAATCACTCTGAAATATCTGGATATTTCCCTTTTAAAACACATCTTATATCTGAACTTAATCTGTCCTATATTTCAAGATTCTCTCTGTTTTAAAAGTTAAACTACCTTGTATTGCCCTGCCATTGTCTGTGCCTCGGCAGAGCAACCACTTTGACTGCTTTGTTTCTATATTCTGCATCAAGTAAATTACTGTGATAGGACCAATTTCCATGCAGCCAGGCTTGATTGCATTCCTTGCTATCTGACTCACACAAACAAACAATTACTTTTGGTAAAATAAGTCAGTTTAGTTCTAGCTTTCAATGCATGAAGAAGTGTTGAGTTTGTCCTTTTGTAAATAACTATCAGAACTCCTGTATGGGAGGTTGTGTATACCTGAGCCCAAGATAGACTTAAGATGGGGACTTTACAACATGACAAGGCAAGTATCATGTCAAGGCATAAATCCCACTTTAATAAGTCTTATTAATGTGGTTGTTGCATGCTTAACATATATATGGTAGATGTAATGTTTGCTGTATTGTTGATGAAATAGATTTAGCATGACTGCCATATTGACTCTTTAGAACTAACATAACTGTGATATTGATTATTTAGATGTAACATGACTGCCATATTGATTTTTTAGATGTAACATGACTATAGTATTGCTGAGGAACATGACCACATGACATTTGCATTGATATAGACTAAGCACGACTGTAACATTGAGTAAACCAGGTATGACTGCAGTTTTGGTCACAGATGAAGTATGACTACAGTATTAAGATGAAATATGACTACAGTATTGAGCAGATGACACATTGTAAAGTATATAAAGTTTGTGTTGAAGACAATATATTCCATGAAGACGTTAAAGATTTTTTTCTCTTAACACTGCTCTGTCCGTCTTGGGTGATCTCCTGTGAAGTGCTGTGAAGTGTATGTCTCGTGCCAAGTGAGAAGTCTAATGTATGTAACACCCTGTGGGATGCACATATTTATACTTTCTTAATTTGGAATGAGTTTACTGATCTACCTACACTAAAAGAAGAAGGTGAAGGCCGGGACATATAAGACAATACTGTTCAATCACATTGTCTTATGTGGTCATTTTACCTCAAGGAGGATCAATTATGTTTTTGGTCAAGTACTCCACTGATCCGACTTGATCCTGGCCACGTAGTCCCAGATCTGATACCTTCCATTTGTTCTATTGTTTCATCAGTTCATTTCTCTCCCTGACACTCTGCATACTCAGTTGCTAAAGACTTTAATTTACGTCCAAACCCTACCCTATCTGCAGATTCTCATGGATATTACTGGTTCCTATATACAGCATGACTGACTGCTCTTACAAATAAGATCTTATAATAATACAATAAATATAAATATTAATATTGGATAATCTTATAATTATAATTATACTTAATTTGAAATATTTCAATTAGTTGTAATATGGTGGACTTTTCAAAAATTTCCCCCCTTACAAATATTTTTCCAAAACATTATAGTTTACCCAAAAGTCCACCAAAATATATTTACTCTTAATTGTTCATAAAACATACTACAATATTAATGACAAAAATAATGCATGAAATCTATGATAAAAATGAAGCATGACTACAGTCGCGCATGGATTTGGGTAATGGACGTGCCTTCATTGAGCTCTGTTACCAAAACTATGTAGATCTCTTGTACTCCACCCCTGCATGACCTAGACCCGGTTTTTCTGTGATTCTAGCCAGTTTGTAGCCCATTGGCGACCGCTAACCGGACTTACTCGCCACAAAGACTGGATTGTAGATTGTACCTTCAGGGACATGGTGCTGGTGGCTGCTGCTCAGCGCTTGCCACGTCTACTTCTTGCTACATCTCTGTTACTCCCGGGTCAATCCACCTATCATACCTATCTACCTCCAGCTTCCCACCACCCAGTGGTACATTGCCTTACCACCGGATTTTTAGTATCTCTCTGCCGAGCCATTCCCTACCATCCTGTACCCTCTGCCGGGACAGAAAAATTCTACACACGCCACTCTTGCTGCGACAAGTGGTTTCTTTAACATTAGTACCACAGAATACATATCGTATACTCTGTTCACTGAATCATGCTTGGCCACACACACTACACATGGCTAGATCTCCTACACACATCATATTATACATGGTCTACTGACTAAGGGTTCACATTTCCCTCATATCTAAGTGCTTCACATTGTGCTTCACATTTTGTTTCACAAATACACTGACCACACCCTCCAGACTAGCAATTGGCCCTCCCCATCACCACATTCTCAATTTCACATGGTCTAAGAAGTCCACTACCACGGGGTACACATATACCAATTAGAACAGGATCTGAACACCACGCGTCACCCATCTATTGGTATATATACTCCTCACAATGTCAATCCCAGCATCTACCAGTGAAATGGAGGATGGATGCGAGACCCGCTCTACAACCAAGCTACGCCTCTCTGGGGGGCCACCTGACGGCTCCCCTGGTCTGCCACCCCTGCCTGCCGACCTCCAGCCTGGGGGACCTTCCATGCCGACCACCATCGATTGGACGGCTAGATGTGATGATCTGATGAAAGCCAACGCCAGACTGAAGGCCCTCAACGAGGCTGCAAACACTGAGGTGACAGACTCACCGATCAAGTCCAGGTCCAGGCGAAAAACATTGAGTCCCTGGAAACAGGGAGGCCAGGCCAGGCCAGGCTCTCTGCCGAGCTGGCCCGCACTTCCTCTCTTCTCTCCCAGATGGAAGAGATTCTAGGAAGATACCTGCCTAGGAAGATACTTCTAATCAGTTGCAGATCCTCCTATGTGTTCAGGGGCAGGAAGACCATTATGCACAGGGCATCAGTCGCAATGACTGTCACACCTCTATCTCCACTGACAGTATTGCGTACATTCGCCATGGAGCTCGAACTCGCGTCCAAGGTGGAGGTGGCCGTCATTCTGCCTGACACATCGCCTCTGAAGAAGTCCTGGTTGGGGCGTAAGGTGTTTAGTCTAAATCAAGCCATTAGACTCCTCAGGTCAAAGGGTCCTAGGGTTGTCATCCTCACCCCCCACCCGTGGGGGACCAGGACATTTTACAGCAATGGTATGCCCTTGATAGCTGTCTATCATCTCTAGTTTACCCTGGATACCTACAAGAGGATCGAGAGCTTCTTCAGCACTGAGGGCGAGGCGGAGAAGGGCCTACTTCTTCCATCTTCACTGGCTGCGGTCTGTAAGACCTTAAACCACCACTCCATGTCGCCACCTGCCCAGAAGACGGATCCTCCATCCGACCTCGCCCTCCTTCAGGGCGATTCTGCCGTCACCTCTAGGACCTCCATCATTCCTCCAAGGGCTCTAAGGGCACAACCATCGAGGACTTCAGGGAGAAGTCTGGGGCTACTATCAACCTGAAGGATGTTACTCAGGATGGGGCTCAGGTGTCCATGATAATCATCAGGGGGACTACCCCTGCCATTGCCGTGGCAAAGAGCCTGATTAACAATGAACTTTCAGATGATTGACATCTGTGGCCAGCGCCACCTAGTTTCACTTTCGATTTATCTCTCAATGACACCTACAATGTGAACTGTGCTAATAGATCTAATAAAAACTGTTTGTTGAATCAAATATGTGTCTGTTCCTGACTTGTGGGTTATGATTATTATGAAAATAAAATTTCGCGTAAACTTAGTTGTAAACACAGCTCGGAAAATAAAATATTTCTTACCAATGCCATTATAATGTGTGACCTTCACCTTGACCGTCTTCTCAGGTCAAACTCACTACACAATTTCAAAGTCCTGTTTGTTCTGCCCAAAACCATACAAAACTTCCTAAACCTACTACAATTTCCCCTCTTCAAGGCTAATTTCGACTCAAATGTTCTACTTAGTGATCAAATCACCCACTTTTCAATATTTAAAATGTGTGGTGCTGGCACACCCTCAAATCCTAAAATACTGCATCAGTTCAATAATAAAAATCTCATTCAATCTTAACTTTGCTACACATTTTAAACATCTCACACCTACCTCAGCTTCCTTAAGCGCTAAAACGTACTGTCTGAGGCAAAGATCGCTGCCATCTTTGTTGTCAAATCAGAATAACGCTGAACGCTGTTCTCACTCGACGAATTGCCTTCTTGTTGACATGTTAAAAATCCCCAGATGCGGGCCGTCAAGCCACGTATGTTCAATGACGGCACACGCTCTCAACACTTTGGCAGACACTGGCCATGCCCCCTCACGACCACACGAGGATGGTGATTGGCTGACGACCAGGAACGGAAACACATGAGCCTCATGTCCACGTCCTCGACCAAATAACGTAAACAAATGTTCGCATGTTAAAGATACCCTTCATATCAGCAATCGCTTCACCATCCTCAGTAATAATAGCAATACGATGACACAAACATTAACAAATAAGAACAATCGAACACAGGCAACGCGCAGCTGGCGTAATGATAATAATATAACTATGCAGAACAGTCTCAATGACCCTACTCATGCTCCACTATATCATGTAAATAAAGGAGGCGCTACGAACAAGGGCAAACACTCACCACAATACAGACCTAGCAGCCAACTTCTAATTGGTTCATGCAATGTCCTGAGCATCTCGGGCAAGGTCCTACTTGTGAAAGACTACTTCCCCGAACATAACCTGGATGCCCTATTTGTAACAGAAACATGGCTACATGATACTAATGAAGAGAAGGTCAGAAATGAACTTGAGGGGGGCTCCCTCAAATTTCACCCATTCCCTCGCATCGGACGCTTGGGCGGAGGCCTGGGTCTGTTACACTGTGTTGAACTTCCCTTTGAAACCAGTATGTTGAATCAACCTAAGGTAAAAACAATGGAGCTTCTAGAAGCATCCCTTCTAATGAAAGGTAAGAAGTTCACCTTTGTAACCATCTACCGACCTGAACCCTCAGACAGGAATAGGTATACCTACTCTGAGTTCTATGATGAGTTCACTCAACTGGTTGCACACTATGGGTCATTCAGTCATGAAGTCATCTTCCTAGGTGACTAAAATCTCCATGTCAATAAGCCAAATAAACCTGATGTCATGAAGTTCAATGAGATTCTATCTACCTTTGAAATGAACCAATGGGTACACGAACCAACCCATAAGTTAGGGAATACCCTTGATCTTATCATCGCTTTCAAAGGGAACAAATTTCTAAAGAGCCACCTGGTTGATGAGTACATATCTGATCATAAAATGGTTAAGCTATACCTAGGTATCTCACCCCCCAAACCCCCCAAAATCTATCAAGTACAGGAACTTTAAAGGATTGGATCTTCATTCCTAAGGAATGACATCAAATTCCTAATATAACCGGTGCAACTGCAACATGGGAACATCTATCCTTGAGTGACATGGTGGATTACTATCACTCATGGATAAACATGCTCCTATAAAGTTTGCCAAGGTCACTCAGTGCAAACCTATACCTAGGATGAGTGACCAATTAATTGATGATTTTAGCCAGAACATAACAACACACGCTAGATTGATAACTTCTGCACACATCTATCAAACTGCTAGCTCCCGTTAAGTCTGCTGAGCTGATAAGTAAATTTGACAAATCAAAGTCGACATATGTACTGCTGCTTTAAGTTGAGTAAGAAATGGCAATGGTGTTTTTACGACCTTTTCAGCAACTATGGCCATATCAGGTCGACTTTCGAGCCTTTTAACCAGTGTGAAAGTAACATTGCCCGCAGTTGGAGTTGAACCCACCACCTCCCGTCCTCCACTTATACAACCATTAAAGGCACAGATCCTACACTCTACCAACTGTGCTAGTGGGGTCGGTCCCCTTAAGTTGAGTAAGATGCATAATAGCTTACAAAATACTATTATTTGAGTGATAAAGAGGCCCAACTGAAATATGCATGAAAAGCTATTGCTGTTATTGTTGAGCCATAAATTATCACATTGATAAGGTCTTTACACACCTGTTAAACTGCTACCTATGGTGACCCTGCATATCTGATAATTACATTTGACAAATCAAAGCTCACCTATTTACTGCTGCTCATAGTGGAGGTAGTTTACAAAGATAACTATGAGAAAGCCATATTTTTAGGCTGAATAGGTATGAACAATGACAAATATTTTGCAAAAATATTTTGTAAAAGCAATAGTTGAGAAATAAATACACAGAGCTTCGGAATTCTTTCAAGTTCAGTTATTTCTTGGGGCAAATGTATGAAGCATAAATGCACACAGGGTCAACTCGCTCATACAGAGGTTCAATTTTCTTTAAATTTCAGTCATTTGGATGCACAAAAACAGATACTTATAATCCAAAGTACAGATGCACAAATGGCATTTCATGTAAAAAGTCCATGGTACAAGCCTCATGTCTGATGACAATATTTTTTAATAATAGTATTCAATAATTATTGTATATAGCATCTCAGAAAAGAAAGCATCTCAATATGTAATGCTTTATTTATATTTAAAAATTCATTCAATTTCAGTAATTTTTGGGACTACGTCACTCATAAAATGTCAAACTTTGTTCAATAATACAGCAGATACATTAAATGCATACACTATAATCACTCAATCGTTTCAAAATTATTTCATTTTCTTTCATTTTTTTTACTCATTTCATGAAATTATGATATCAAATACATTAAGCATGTATGTGCAGAAGTGTCAAACACTCCATAAAGCCCTTATATAACATTATATGCATATAATATCATATGACAAAATATTGTAATTCTTTCAATTTTACGATCATACCTTGAGATAAATGCATGAAATGTATAAAGCATATACCTCACGGGGTAACTCGCTCATAATGTGTCAAACACTCTTCACTTCCTGTCCAGCAAACATAGTCTTATTTATACCAATGTTTAAACATTACTTCTCAGCACTGGCTTGGTGGCACAATGGTTATAGCATTTGCCTCTCCTCACATCTGACCAGAAAAATATTTTATCTTTGTTTGCACATTCTCACAATCATAAGCACACAATCCAGCCAAATCTTGATCTGGCAACTATCTGGGATCAATCTGGGAATGAGCACCCCCATCTCAATAGAAATAATGAGGAAATCCAGGAAGAATCCTGTCAACAAATTCCCATACCTACCCTACGGAGTATCACATAGTATATTATTTATTCATATTAAAACAAATTCCTGTCAGCCATTGATTTGTTTGTTTGGGGTTTTACATCACTTTCAACATTATTTCAGTTATTTCGTGATGAGACCTACTTGTAGCAGATATAGTGCTGCTTCACTGAATTGTCATGTCGCAGGTCCTTGACATGACAACCCACCCGGTCACAGATTTACAAGGACAAAGGGTTAACCCTTTGGCACAGGCCTCAGCTCATGTGGGAAATTGTATCATGAGTTCAATCCCGGCACGGCCGGGGTTCGAACCCACGACCTTTGGATCACCACAGAGGAACTGGTGCTAATAAGCTGGCGTCCTAACCAACTGCGCCACAGCCATTGAAACAGCACAGTCAAATAGGAGGTGGTGAACTGTCGTCACTTCCATTTGACAACACAGTGGCCATAATGGTTACATTGAAAAGAAATCAGTGCACACATAAACCAGCAAATTAAATCTATAAAACTATATTTAATGCATTATATAGTTTGCAATTACAGCAGTGATTCTTTTTGACATATTTAATATGAGGTATAAAAGATAACTTCTTTTAAAAAATAAGTGCAATTGCAAAAGTGCACAATTTTGTTTGGGTATGTTCAGCATCAAAACTTTCTGCAGTTAAAAATCTAAGCTATTTTTCTATTTTATTTGAATTGTCATCACTGTCAGCAATTGTTAAACGACTACAAATTTAATAATGATTCCTAAATTTCAAACATTGCAATTTTCATCAATAAAAATCAAACAGCCAGAATATATTGACAGAGATATACCACAAGACGGTTAAATCAGACCTGGGCCTAATCTGATCTGCCTGCAAAGAGAACATCTGGATCTGAGACAGGCTTGTTGCAACTGGACTGGTATTGTTGCCAAACCAGCCCAGTGCTCAACCTATAAGGATTCCAGATCCTCTGTGCTACAGGTCTCATACCATGGCAAACAGGATGCCCCTTTAATTGCCTTTTACGACATGTTGGGGGTAGTGCGGTTATTCTTTAATCCCAACACTCACAAAGGAGATCACTTTTGATGTTCTTTAGATAAGTTATTAAATAATTGTAAAATGTATGATCATGACAGTGACTGTCACCCCTGCAACAGAAAATTTGCAACTGGTGGTGTGATGCCAGTGTCGGGAAAACCTGTTTTGGGCAACAATCTATTTGTTTGTTAAATTATGTTGTAAATTGTCCACTCCTTTGCTCTGACTTGTCATTTTTCATATTCATGTGGCTGTTAGCATGCTGGATGCATCTCCATCAAGGTACCTCAAGTATCATATTTTGCAAAATATTCATCAAATTTTGAACAATGCGGATCCACTTTACCCCTGTTGAGAAAATAGCATTAAATTGTAGGCCAAACCTTGCAGGCTTACCCTTGCAGGCCACATCTCTAAACAATTGTAACTGTGGCACCCTCCCATCATGGCCCCAAAGTTACCCCTCCATTTCCCAACAGTGGCGCTCTGCGTCAAAAGCCTGTGGCAATGTCCCAGGATCGGGGATGCCACCCTGCCAGTCACTGTCTGGCCATCGTAAAATATGATAAGCAGAAATTTCAGCTCAACTATCCTTGTACTGATTTATTACAATATCTATACCGATCAGTTGGAAAGATTTTCACGGTAAGATGTTGACAGATCATATAATTTTGTTTATAATGGTTTCTAGTTTGTGCTTGTTTAATCCAGTTGACGTCATATCCAACCCTGTTAACCTCTAAAATTTTACAATTTTGATAAGTTATCAATATCAGAGTTAATTGTATTTTGCAACTAAATTGACTGTTTGGAAGGATTACATTATGCTTTTTAGATCTAAATGATGGTGTTTGCTGATGTTTACATTTTCAAAGTCATGTTTCTACAAGCTATTCTTCTAGATTTTTATGATAAAATTATTTTTCATCAGAATGCAACCTTCCTTTATTTATCTCAAGGTGATGATATAAATATGCTTATCTCCAGGTGATGTTATAAATATGCTGAAACAAAGTCTTGATCGATTTTGAATTAAAGCATTATGATATTTGCTGGATTCACTGATCCATAATATTGAGATGAATTTCCATTGCTTTTAGGTAATGTTAAGGATTATTAAATTATAGGACTCCAAAATGATCTTCTTACATTATTGTCATGCTGGATACCTGTGTTTAGGTTTTGCAGCTGCTATAAAGTGCAATCATATTTATACTGAACACCTTGCAAGCATGTCATCAATTTATTTGATTCTCCTAACCAAACATCATTGATTGGAAGATATTCTCTTTTCTCAAGTATTTTTACATTTCCATGTCTTATTGGGATTCAAAGATATGATGCCTCTGACTAAGCTGCTAAACTAGAATTGGAATAGCATACAATAGAAAGATAATTCCTGATACATAATTCCAAACCAGCTGCAGGTTTATGTTTTTTCTACATTACAAATAGCTGCTGCACTGGAATGAAGTTAATTTTAAGTCAAGTTCTTAAATTTTACTCTGAATATAACACTGGCAGGTCATAATATTTACAAGAAAGGCTAAATCTTTCTTCATTTTGATATCCCACCCTCATATCTAGCTGGTTTTTCTATACTTATTACCCTCTATGAGTATTTAATTGTGTGATTACTCTGACAGCTAACTTCAATTTGTTTTTTTATATTTCAGAGGGTACAGTTAAAAACTAAGGATAGACAAGAACATTGTGATCAAGAAAAGCAAGAATTGTATATTGTGTAAATCATAAAAACCATACGTTTTCCCATCCCATTTTCATCAAAGGATTCAAAACAAAATAGAAGCATGTGTATCTCATTTATTTATAATGCAACAGAGTCACAGAATGACTTTCAAATAATAATTGCAATGAATAGAGACGTTTCTCTTGATAGACCAACAATGGCAGCAGAATTTTGGACAGAAAATATAATTAGTGGTGAGATATGCTACTAATTCACTTATTGAAAAAAATGTTTCAAGTATTTCAAATATTAAGATTTTTATTGAATATTTTATTTTTTTGACAGTTGCCTTTCTTTCAGGCCTTGACTGTCACACCAAAAGGGAAAAGGGTGGAACCTGGTTTGGAGCTTCCAAACAAGGCAAAATTGGACTAGTACACAATATCCTAATGGCACATGAACCATTGCCTAATAAAAAAGGACGGGGTTTGTCAAAAAATACATTAAAATAATAAAATGATTGCAAATTCACTATCAAGTTAAAAAATCACTGTACATATTTTAAATATTTTGGGCTGTATGTTACTGGTGTAAACTTAATACTCTTTTATTATGTTCCATACCCTCTAAAAGATGACAAAACATATTTTTTGGCATAAACAGCTGAGCGGAGTTTCTTAGATACAACCTTTAGGGCTTTGACCTAGTCCAAATTTCATCATTTTTAATCCTTGTTAAATTCATACAATGAATGTGAAAATCTTATATGTATATAGTTTGCAAAAAAAAAATAAGAATCCACAAGATTTAATTATGGTCACAATTCCTTTAACACTAGGTTTAGTTTGGATGGCTGTTTCAATAATTTTTCTTGTGGTTCACACATACATATTTTTTCTTTGAGAATGAAGTTAATTTTCAAGATATTTTAGATACAAATCCTTTAAGTTTATTAGTTTTTTAAAGCCTTTATTGTTTTGGCATTTGACTAAACTCTATGGGCGAATTTAATAGTATTATCATTTTTTTTAAGGAGTTTTTTTATTTTTGTCAGTTTTTTTTCAGTATTTTCATGAGTATTGACTAGTCTGGGAAGTTCATCAGAAAAGACCAGATTTACTTTATTGTTTTAAGTCGTAAATATTAAACACCTTAAACGTATTCAAAATGTAGAAATGGATATCTTGAAGATAACAACGTTTCACAAAATAAAACATTAATAAAAAATGACTCTGATAGAAAAAGAAGCTGACATATGGTCCAAATACTTTAGGTATATTTATTATAAATCAATTGATTTGAAGTCAGGGAAATATGTATATTAAACCATTGTTAAAGCATTCATGAAATGAGTCTTTCAAGCACCTTTTCCTTGCATAATATAAATGTTCACACCCCGAAATTGGGTTGTAAATAATGCGATCTAAAGTTTTTCTCATCATATTTCCTCTACATAAATTTCTGTACCATTTGAAAGTGGACAGGAGTTCAGCTATAATTCAAATCATTATTTGGCAACTTTGTCAACAATCTTTGTTTGGCTAACCAGTGATCTTGTGAAAACACTGGCTAAGTTAGGTCTTGCTAATGGTAGCACCTTCAGATTGGGTCAATGGTGATTTGGTTTACTGGGCCCTGTTTGTCCATTAATGTTTGTCCAATGGTACAAGCCTAACACCCTAACAAACCACAATGAATGTCACATGATTTGATGTATTTGGTCACCTGGTGGTCAAAATAATACAGGCAGTATTTGGCACTTTCATCAAAACACAATAACCATGGTCAGTGTATTTTGTTTGATTTTATTGAGATTTTATTGCTTGCATGTATTACAGTTTTGTGGCCACATATCATTTAAGCATTCCCCAAACCTCTGTAAAATTGTCTGTGACTTTTGTGGTTTCATGAATGAAAGGATTTTAAATAAATGAAGTATTTTAAATGAATAAATAATGACTTAAAGGCATATCAAACTCTGAGGTCATTCAATGTCTAAATTAATGGTTGGTAATGACTTTAAATGCATTAATGTTGGTTACAGGATTTGTATTTTATTATATATATGAAGCTAAAATATGTCGATTACATCCACACCATGTGGAAATAATGACCATAAAAATAAATTTATTGTTTAAAGGATACAAATTATAGCATATCTCAATTACAAGGTCACACCCAAACTTGTAGATATATATATTTTTGATTCTGTAACTTTGGTATCCTAACCATTTCATAACATGGTCAACTATTTCTTTTTTTGCCAGGTAATTTAGTCACAGACTACCTCATAGGAACTGAGAGTGCTTTTGAATATTTATCAAGGGTTAAGAAGGATTCCTGTAAATACCATCCATTTAATTTGATTCTACTTGAGAAAAGGTAAGTATTGAAAACCTAAACCCTTCAAATTACATAATCAGTAGAGCTTTAGAGAAATGGAGTTCCTTCATTTTGAACCATGTGATCTCTCTTACATTATATTGCATTTGAAGTACTACTTGACAACACTTTTGACATATTACTGTGACCTTAGACTAAAATTTGAATATATATCTATCCCTTTTTTATTATTCAGTGAAAACTACAATTGGAATATGTTTTACCTGACCAATGAAATGGAGATGTCTCCATCTTTGCTTTCAAAAGGTATATTTTAATCTAAGCAGTCTTTTTGTTGGAAATCTATGAAAATTAATTCTCTCTGATTATTTTTGAAAGGCCATGCACAATACTATATCTTTCAAATGCCATTAAAATTCACAATACCCCTGGTCTCTGGACTAATCAAATCAATTCATTATAGCATTTGTGATCTAATGCTCAGTCAATTATCTCAAAACAAATAATACAAATGCCTGTGAACATATATCACACTCCACATGAAAATAAAACCATCTCTGTAAATACGGCATTCTGAGGAAATCAATTAAGAGATATTTAAAGAGGAAAACTATTAAAACTGGCCTTACCATAGAAAAAATTCAATATGCCCAGCAAATTAATCAATAAAACCTTATTCACATAGGTTTTATAGTCATCTAAGGCAAATAGATCTTCATACTGGTTCTAGGTACTTCATATTTAGTGTTATTTATTGATCAGAGACTTCTGGTTCCTGATTCAGTGTCTAGTAGTTGGGATTGATACAGTGTAAATGCAAGGATAATCAAGAAAAACTGGACAACAATCATAATAGATAGTAGACAGATGCTATCATAACTTGGACAAGAAGCACTCCCGGGGCAACCTTAATGTGGGGCATATGCAAATGGAAAAATATAGGGACCAAAAACAAAAAAAAATCATCCTGAAAAGAGGTTCTTGCAATGTCAAGTAGTTACCGGGCAAAATTCTGATGTGAAAATAAAAAAGGCAAGCTTCCAAAAGAAAGCTGGACAATGAACACAGTCCCTAGCCAATATCAACAACGGTTTCAATCTGATTCAATCTTTTTAGTTGGATGGGGACTGACTTACTCTGCATGGCGAGGTAGAGTCATATACTAGGTATAAATCCTGGCTCTGCTATGGAGAGTAGGACTGACTATGTAAGTCTTGTTTATATTGGATCCATTGGAGGTGCTGGCACATCTGGAGGCGCTGTTCGTTCACTGATAGCACTGATAGGTCTGGGTGGTTATCTGACTTGCAGAAATAAATATCTACACATTGTGGACATCTTGTAAACATACGTGTCCACCTGGACAAAGATAAGAGGTATATAAGGGAGAAAAAAGATGCATACTTACATACGACTGATATGACTAACTAGTCTGGTAGTTTGTGATGTATTTAAAAAAAAAGAAAGACCCATAGTACTGCTCTATCCCTAGCCCTACACCTCTATATTATTCTCCTTTTCAGGAAATTCACTATTTCTATATTTCCGAAAATGATCATTCAATCGCTATCAGAGACAGCAACATGTGCCCAGTTAAATGTTGTGCAGAATTAAATGATCACATGATATATTATACCCCCTAGACACACTCTAATATTTGGACTCCCTAGCAGCAGTTAAGTTTGTTTTTAATGCCTAAGGAACAGCTGTTGCAACTTTTTAAAAGGGAAATATATATGGAATTATAATTGCTGATGATACTGTTTTACGCCCCAAGATCCCACAGATCCCCTGTCGCCAAAAGAGACAATGAAGTCCAGGAATGCAATGAAAGAATGCAATGGGTGTTAAAAGATAATATAAAATGAAATGAAGATCAGTGATGGTAAAACAAACGATAATGCATCAAAGTTCCAATATTAAGAGTAGAAATGTATTCCCACATTCCAAGTTGGCAAGGTCAACATCCCTAGGTCAAGATAAGTCAACAGTTATTGATGAGAAATATACTTTAAAATATTTAAAAAGAACGAGAAAAGAAGATTTGTAAAAGTGTTTTTATACATTTAAAAAATAATTATAATAAATAGCTTGAATATAAAGCAGCATATACTTTGACACATGCCTTTGTTACTTCAACAATGGACTAAAAAGCAAAATGTGATAAATGAAATTAGAAAAAAAAAATCACAAGAAAATACAATGAGAATAGTTGGAAAGGAACTAATGAAATATCATGGGAAAATTTAAGGAATTGAATTGGCTACCATGAAAAGAAGAATTTACTTTAAAAATAGCATTACTTACTTTGAAGGTACAAAACGGGTATGCACCTAAATACCTATCTTCTCTACTTAAACAAAAGGAAAATCAAAAAAGCTTGTGGTCCAATGATCATACGATATTAAAATCTAACATGAAGATGTTCTGCATTAGGATTTTTGAGGTTAAAGGACACTTAGGGACACGTTTATTTCAGAAACACTTCTTACAAGAGTAGCATGAGCAGGTCTAGACTGACTTTATTGTTAATGTTATCATTATTATCATAATGATAATTAATGATAATAATGATAATGATGATAAAAATGAAGTGCATACATCAGGCTCGCTTTTAGTTCTTGTTAATTTTATTATTAGTTTTGATATTATATCATCATTATCTCAGCAGGTATATCATTATCAGTGAAGAGGCAGAAGTCACAACAAAATACTTTTTTCAACTTAAATGAATGATTGATAGGCAGGCACAATAATGTTTTATAGCCATTTATACATAGTTGATCCAGAAATGTCAGAAAGGTCTCACTCTGTCAATAGCAACAGACCAGTTAAGAAATCAGACCAAAAAAAAATCAAAGATCAAAGCAAAACTAAAATAAATAGAACTAAATCCTTAGAAAGGATGGACACAGGTGATCCTTCCGATATACATTTTACACCTGTTCACTCAAAACATAATCATAAACTTAAATGATTATGTTAAATCCTATATTTATCCTCATTATTTTTAATATGGCTATCAGCAGTATCATACAATGGAACTGTAGAGGATTCGAGGCAAACAGGCCAGAACTGGAGTTATTAGCCCAAAAATATAACGCATCTGTAATTTGTTTACAAGAAACTAAATTCAAAGATAATTCCACAACATTTAAGGGGTATGTACCTTATAATAAAGTTGGTTCAATAGATGCAATGGACCGAGCACATGGCGTAGTTTCTGTTTTTGTTAAATCCTGTATACCACAAAGTAAAGTAACATTAAATACTAATTTACAAGCTTCTGCAGTCAGGGTTACCCTGCATAATACATTAACTATATGTTCAATATATTTACCGCCTAGTGAGCCAGTTAATATTACAGATTTAAATAATTTGATAACCCAGCTGCCACAGCCATATATGTTAGTTGGTGACTTTAATGCACACAACTATCTTTGGGGTGGCAGAAACAATACTGATGCCAAAGGACGTATAATAGAAGATTTTTTAAATAATAATAGTTTGTGCCTTTGGAATGACGATTCCCCGACATATTTACATCCTGCTACAGGCTCTTTAACATCAATAGATCTCTCCATGTGCACTCCAAATTTATTTTTAGACTATTCCTGGGAAGTAGAGGAAGATCAATGGGGTAGTGATCATTATCCCATTATTTTAAATAACCATTTTCCTCCACCAGACGAACGAATCCCCAAGTGGAAATTTCATAAAGCCGATTGGGCAAAATTTCAAACATCATGTTTTAATAAAATAACTCCAGAACTTTTTAACAATGTAGATGATCCTCTTCAAGTTTTTACAGATACATTGTATGATATTGCTGATGGGTGTATTCCCAAATCAAAGCCAAATTCTAAAATTAAAGAAAAACCCTGGTTTAATGATGAGTGCAAAAAAGCTGTCAAGGAGCGCAAAAAAGCTCTGAAAAAATTTAATCGACAGCCAACTCAATATAATTTGCACCAATTTCGAGTAAAAAGAGCTAAAGCCCGTTATATTATTAAAATAAGCAAGAGAAAAAGTTGGAAGGATTATGTTTCCAAATTAAATACGCGTACACCGATTAAAAAATGCTGGGATATGGTGCGTAAAATTTCGGGGAAGGGAGGTGGAGCAAGGATCAAACATTTAATTCATAATGGCCAATTAATTACAAATCCCACTGAAATAGGTAACACAATAGGTCAAACAATTTCTAAGAATTCCTCATCTAATAATTATTCTTCAAAATTTCAACAAATAAAAAATAGAAAAGAAAGAAACCAACTAAATTTTACATCTCATAACTTGGAAGAATATAATAAATCATTTACAATAGAAGATTTGAAACTTGCTTTGGATAAATCTCATGATACCGCTCCTGGGCCTGA
Organism: Amphiduros pacificus; assembly: GCA_949316495.1. Classification (NCBI taxonomy): domain Eukaryota; kingdom Metazoa; phylum Annelida; class Polychaeta; order Phyllodocida; family Hesionidae; genus Amphiduros; species Amphiduros pacificus. The sequence goes on from OX439011.1 coordinate 6,511,505, forward strand.
TCAAATTCACTACCAAATCCTTAAACACCTCCCTGATCAATCACTTGGGCATCTTTTAAATATTTTTAATAACATTTGGGAAAGTGGTGATTTTACTCCTTCATGGAGTGAAGCCACTATTATTCCCATTCCTAAGCCTGGCAAAGACTCCACAGATTCAAATAATTATCGCCCCATTGCTTTAACCAGTTGTATCTGTAAAACAATGGAGCGAATGATTAATGAGCGTTTAGTTTGGTTTTTAGAAACTGCAGCTTTTCATTCTGTTGCACAGAGTGGCTTTAGAAAAACTCGAAGTACCATTGACCACCTGGTACATTTAGAGACATTTATAAGAGAGGGTTTTTTAAAAGGTGAGCATGTGGTTAGCATTTTCTTTGATTTAGAGAAAGCGTACGATACTACATGGAAATTTGGAATAATGAGCGATTTATATGATATGGGATTAAAGGGTCGTTTACCCCTTTTTATTCAAAATTTTTTGTCAAATAGACATTTCAGGGTCCGAGTTGGTTCATCACTTTCTGATGCTTTTGATCAGGAAATGGGTGTTCCACAGGGAAGTATATTATCAGTCACCCTTTTTATTATTAAAATTAACAGCATTGTTGATTGTATGAGGCCTGGAGCAGACTGCTCACTTTTTGTTGATGATTTCAACTTAAGCTACAGGTCCACAAGCATGCATACAATAGAACGACAGCTCCAACAACACTTAAATAGATTACAAGAATGGGCTGATCATAACGGATTTAACGGATTTAACGGATTTAACGGATTTAAGTTTTCTTTAAAGAAAACTGTGTGTATGCACTTTTGTAAAAAATGGAAGGTTCACCCAGATCCTGATCTTTATTTAGGCCAAACTCGGATACCTGTTGTCGAAGAAACCAAATTTCTTGGACTTATTTTTGACAGGAAATTATCTTTTATTCCTCACATTAAATACGTTAAAAAGAAATGCCAGAAGGCATTGGATTTATTACGGGTTCTTGCCCATACCGATTGGGGAGGGGACCGTAATATTTTATTGCAATTTTACAGAGGGCTTGTACGTTCTAAGCTTGATTATGGATGTATGATATATGGATCAGCACGTCCATCTTATATTAAAACGCTTGATCCTATACAAAATCAAGGTTTACGACTTTGCCTTGGTGCATTTCGTACATCGCCTGCAGATAGCTTGGCAGTTGAGGCAGATGAGCTGCCTCTTGATTTAAGAAGAGAAAAGCTTGCCCTTCAGTATGCTGCAAATATTGCAGCTTGTCCAGACAATCCTGCCCATGATACTGTATTTAATCCAAACTATGTTGACCTTTTTGAAAGTAAATCTAATACAATACCAACTTTTGGCATTCGCATCAAAGAATCTTTACAATCTTTAAATTTAAATCCAAATCAAATAGCTAAATTTCAATATCCAGAAACACCTCCATGGACCTACGAAACTTTAAATATTAATGTAGCCATGTCAGAATTAAAGAAATACTCAACCGATCCATCCCTGTATATAAATAGATATAATGAAATAAAATCTGTTTTCACTGGATATCAGTGTATATACACTGATGGATCGTTTGATGATGACAAGGCTGCTGCAGCTGCTGTTAAGGGCAATCATATTTATTCAGAACGTCTGCCAAATAAATCATCTATTTATTCAGCAGAACTTCATGCTTTATACCTAGCTTTAGATCATGTGTAGACTTCTCCACATCGGAAATTTTTAATATTTTCTGATTCTTTGTCTTCTTTACAAGCATTAAAAGCCAAAGATTGGAAAAATCCATTTATTTTATTAGGAAAATAAAGAGATTCGTTTTTACTGGATTCCCAGTCATATTGGAATCCTTGGAAATGAGGCTGCGGACCAAGCTGCCAAGGCAGCATTGGATAAGCGGCCAATAAATATGTTTATACCTTATACAGAATTTAAGAAATATATTACTGTTTTTTTACGTTCTAAGTGGCAATCACGCTGGAACGAAGCTATTTTAAATAAACTACATGAAATTAAGCCCGTTCTAGGCAAAACTAAAGGTGCTACTAGAATTAACCGTAGAGAAGAGTCAGTTTTAACCCGTATAAGAATAGGTCATAGTCATTTGACGCACTGTTATCTGCTTAAAGGTGAAGATCAACCGGAATGTATTGGTTGTCAAAGGGCTTTATCCCCACTGCCGCCCAAAACTTGATGGTTAGCTGTCACCACCATGGGCCTGGTACATATCACAGATGCTTGCAGTCAGACATAGAAGATGTAAAGTCAATTAGCCGATCTTGCTACTTTCACAACAAAGTTGTTTATCCGGTTGGGGTGTGGCATGTTAATTCCTCCCAATCTGAGTGAACAATTTTACATTGTTACATCAATCTTCAATCATGACAAGTACTTTTAGTTAAGGTGATTTGCAATTAATCTTAGCTGTCATGTTCAGAAAAGTTAAACAAGTAATGAACTTTAGTAACCAATATCAAAAGGGCAAATTATTACCAACATTATCAATATTTAACCCTTCTTTTGCTTAAATTCTTATATTTTACAGGCTAATATCCAACAGTACCTTGAAATCATCATATCAAATATAGTAAACGTGTCAGCTTTCAATCACAAATAATCTTAGTCTAGATAAATTTTGTTGTCGACTGGAAACAAATCATTTTTGATCACTTTGGTTTTGTCCTTGTTCCAAGCTGTGGCCTATACATTTTTCTAATCTTTCAGTTCTGTAGCACAAAACCAATTCTCTGACCGTTTTATTTTGCTGTATCAATAAGGAGCTCTAAATATCTATGCATTAGCATAGTGCGAATATATTTGGTAAATCTGATAAATATATGTGGTAGGTTGCCTCCATGTTTCTAATCCAGAAAATCTAGTAAACAATACTATAATCAATCCAAATTATGTTCACCTTTTTTAAGTAACTATTGGCATTCACCTTAAAGAATCTTTACAAGCTTTAGAAATATGTCCAAATCAAATAGCAAAATTCCAATATCCAGAAACACCTCCATGGACCTATGCAACATTAAATATCATTTTAGCCATGTCAGAAATAACAAAATATTCAAGAGATCCATCTCTTTACATAAATAAATATAAATAGATTAAATCTATTGTCACTGGATATCGGTGTATATATAAAGATGGATCTTACAGCAAAGAGAAATCATATTTATTCTGAACGTCTGCCAAGCAATTCATCAATTTATTCAGCAGAACTCCATGCGCAATGTAGTTATCCATGTCAGCCATTTTTTATATCTTCTAATTCTTTATCTCCTTTACAAGCTTTAAAAGCAAAGGATTAAAAAAAATCCTCTATTTCAAAAATTCTTGAAAGACACCATAGACTCTCTACTCAGGATAATAAAGATATTCATTAATCTAGATTCTCTCAGCTGTTGTTTATACCTTTGACATGAGTGTTATATTATATCAAATCAAAGGTATCAAACACACTGAAAACATAACTTCAATGTAACGTTTCAGGGTTTATTTTCCAATATATTTTATTACTAATAAACCTCCAAAATATTAATTCACCTCCATTGCTAAAATTACACTCCCCAACCGGTCTCTCTCACTGTCTGGTCCAACTCTCCTAACACAAGTATGCCTGCTTGTTATCCCCACTGCCGCCCAAAACTTGATGGTTAGCTGTCACCACCATGGGCCTGGTACATATCACAGATGCTTGCAGTCAGACATAGAAGATGTAAAGTCAATTAGCCGATCTTGCTACTTTCACAACAAAGTTGTTTATCCGGTTGGGGTGTGGCATGTTAATTCCTCCCAATCTGAGTGAACAATTTTACATTGTTACATCAATCTTCAATCATGACAAGTACTTTTAGTTAAGGTGATTTGCAATTAATCTTAGCTGTCATGTTCAGAAAAGTTAAACAAGTAATGAACTTTAGTAACCAATATCAAAAGGGCAAATTATTACCAACATTATCAATATTTAACCCTTCTTTTGCTTAAATTCTTATATTTTACAGGCTAATATCCAACAGTACCTTGAAATCATCATATCAAATATAGTAAACGTGTCAGCTTTCAATCACAAATAATCTTAGTCTAGATAAATTTTGTTGTCGACTGGAAACAAATCATTTTTGATCACTTTGGTTTTGTCCTTGTTCCAAGCTGTGGCCTATACATTTTTCTAATCTTTCAGTTCTGTAGCACAAAACCAATTCTCTGACCGTTTTATTTTGCTGTATCAATAAGGAGCTCTAAATATCTATGCATTAGCATAGTGCGAATATATTTGGTAAATCTGATAAATATATGTGGTAGGTTGCCTCCATGTTTCTAATCCAGAAAATCTAGTAAACAATACTATAATCAATCCAAATTATGTTCACCTTTTTTAAGTAACTATTGGCATTCACCTTAAAGAATCTTTACAAGCTTTAGAAATATGTCCAAATCAAATAGCAAAATTCCAATATCCAGAAACACCTCCATGGACCTATGCAACATTAAATATCATTTTAGCCATGTCAGAAATAACAAAATATTCAAGAGATCCATCTCTTTACATAAATAAATATAAATAGATTAAATCTATTGTCACTGGATATCGGTGTATATATAAAGATGGATCTTACAGCAAAGAGAAATCATATTTATTCTGAACGTCTGCCAAGCAATTCATCAATTTATTCAGCAGAACTCCATGCGCAATGTAGTTATCCATGTCAGCCATTTTTTATATCTTCTAATTCTTTATCTCCTTTACAAGCTTTAAAAGCAAAGGATTAAAAAAAATCCTCTATTTCAAAAATTCTTGAAAGACACCATAGACTCTCTACTCAGGATAATAAAGATATTCATTAATCTAGATTCTCTCAGCTGTTGTTTATACCTTTGACATGAGTGTTATATTATATCAAATCAAAGGTATCAAACACACTGAAAACATAACTTCAATGTAACGTTTCAGGGTTTATTTTCCAATATATTTTATTACTAATAAACCTCCAAAATATTAATTCACCTCCATTGCTAAAATTACACTCCCCAACCGGTCTCTCTCACTGTCTGGTCCAACTCTCCTAACACAAGTATGCCTGCTTGTTATCCCCACTGCCGCCCAAAACTTGATGGTTAGCTGTCACCACCATGGGCCTGGTACATATCACAGATGCTTGCAGTCAGACATAGAAGATGTAAAGTCAATTAGCCGATCTTGCTACTTTCACAACAAAGTTGTTTATCCGGTTGGGGTGTGGCATGTTAATTCCTCCCAATCTGAGTGAACAATTTTACATTGTTACATCAATCTTCAATCATGACAAGTACTTTTAGTTAAGGTGATTTGCAATTAATCTTAGCTGTCATGTTCAGAAAAGTTAAACAAGTAATGAACTTTAGTAACCAATATCAAAAGGGCAAATTATTACCAACATTATCAATATTTAACCCTTCTTTTGCTTAAATTCTTATATTTTACAGGCTAATATCCAACAGTACCTTGAAATCATCATATCAAATATATTAAACGTGTCAGCTTTCAATCACAAATAATCTTAGTCTAGATAAATTTTGTTGCCGACTGGAAACAAATCATTTTTGATCACTTTGGTTTTGTCCTTGTTCCAAGCTGTGGCCTATACATTTTTCTAATCTTTCAGTTCTGTAGCACAAAACCAATTCTCTGACCGTTTTATTTTGCTGTATCAATAAGGAGCTCTAAATATCTATGCATTAGCATAGTGCGAATATATTTGGTAAATCTGATAAATATATGTGGTAGGTTGCCTCCATGTTTCTAATCCAGAAAATCTAGTAAACAATACTATAATCAATCCAAATTATGTTCACCTTTTTTAAGTAACTATTGGCATTCACCTTAAAGAATCTTTACAAGCTTTAGAAATATGTCCAAATCAAATAGCAAAATTCCAATATCCAGAAACACCTCCATGGACATATGCAACATTAAATATCATTTTAGCCATGTCAGAAATAACAAAATATTCAAGAGATCCATCTCTTTACATAAATAAATATAAATAGATTAAATCTATTGTCACTGGATATCGGTGTATATATAAAGATGGATCTTACAGCAAAGAGAAATCATATTTATTCTGAACGTCTGCCAAGCAATTCATCAATTTATTCAGCAGAACTCCATGCGCAATGTAGTTATCCATGTCAGCCATTTTTTATATCTTCTAATTCTTTATCTCCTTTACAAGCTTTAAAAGCAAAGGATTAAAAAAAATCCTCTATTTCAAAAATTCTTGAAAGACACCATAGACTCTCTACTCAGGATAATAAAGATATTCATTAATCTAGATTCTCTCAGCTGTTGTTTATACCTTTGACATGAGTGTTATATTATATCAAATCAAAGGTATCAAACACACTGAAAACATAACTTCAATGTAACGTTTCAGGGTTTATTTTCCAATATATTTTATTACTAATAAACCTCCAAAATATTAATTCACCTCCATTGCTAAAATTACACTCCCCAACCGGTCTCTCTCACTGTCTGGTCCAACTCTCCTAACACAAGTATGCCTGCTTGTTATCCCCACTGCCGCCCAAAACTTGATGGTTAGCTGTCACCACCATGGGCCTGGTACATATCACAGATGCTTGCAGTCAGACATAGAAGATGTAAAGTCAATTAGCCGATCTTGCTACTTTCACAACAAAGTTGTTTATCCGGTTGGGGTGTGGCATGTTAATTCCTCCCAATCTGAGTGAACAATTTTACATTGTTACATCAATCTTCAATCATGACAAGTACTTTTAGTTAAGGTGATTTGCAATTAATCTTAGCTGTCATGTTCAGAAAAGTTAAACAAGTAATGAACTTTAGTAACCAATATCAAAAGGGCAAATTATTACCAACATTATCAATATTTAACCCTTCTTTTGCTTAAATTCTTATATTTTACAGGCTAATATCCAACAGTACCTTGAAATCATCATATCAAATATATTAAACGTGTCAGCTTTCAATCACAAATAATCTTATTCTAGATAAATTTTGTTGTCGACTGGAAACAAATCATTTTTGATCACTTTGGTTTTGTCCTTGTTCCAAGCTGTGGCCTATACATTTTTCTAATCTTTCAGTTCTGTAGCACAAAACCAATTCTCTGACCGTTTTATTTTGCTGTATCAATAAGGAGCTCTAAATATCTATGCATTAGCATAGTGCGAATATATTTGGTAAATCTGATAAATATATGTGGTAGGTTGCCTCCATGTTTCTAATCCAGAAAATCTAGTAAACAATACTATAATCAATCCAAATTATGTTCACCTTTTTTAAGTAACTATTGGCATTCACCTTAAAGAATCTTTACAAGCTTTAGAAATATGTCCAAATCAAATAGCAAAATTCCAATATCCAGAAACACCTCCATGGACCTATGCAACATTAAATATCATTTTAGCCATGTCAGAAATAACAAAATATTCAAGAGATCCATCTCTTTACATAAATAAATATAAATAGATTAAATCTATTGTCACTGGATATCGGTGTATATATAAAGATGGATCTTACAGCAAAGAGAAATCATATTTATTCTGAACGTCTGCCAAGCAATTCATCAATTTATTCAGCAGAACTCCATGCGCAATGTAGTTATCCATGTCAGCCATTTTTTATATCTTCTAATTCTTTATCTCCTTTACAAGCTTTAAAAGCAAAGGATTAAAAAAAATCCTCTATTTCAAAAATTCTTGAAAGACACCATAGACTCTCTACTCAGGATAATAAAGATATTCATTAATCTAGATTCTCTCAGCTGTTGTTTATACCTTTGACATGAGTGTTATATTATATCAAATCAAAGGTATCAAACACACTGAAAACATAACTTCAATGTAACGTTTCAGGGTTTATTTTCCAATATATTTTATTACTAATAAACCTCCAAAATATTAATTCACCTCCATTGCTAAAATTACACTCCCCAACCGGTCTCTCTCACTGTCTGGTCCAACTCTCCTAACACAAGTATGCCTGCTTGTTATCCCCACTGCCGCCCAAAACTTGATGGTTAGCTGTCACCACCATGGGCCTGGTACATATCACAGATGCTTGCAGTCAGACATAGAAGATGTAAAGTCAATTAGCCGATCTTGCTACTTTCACAACAAAGTTGTTTATCCGGTTGGGGTGTGGCATGTTAATTCCTCCCAATCTGAGTGAACAATTTTACATTGTTACATCAATCTTCAATCATGACAAGTACTTTTAGTTAAGGTGATTTGCAATTAATCTTAGCTGTCATGTTCAGAAAAGTTAAACAAGTAATGAACTTTAGTAACCAATATCAAAAGGGCAAATTATTACCAACATTATCAATATTTAACCCTTCTTTTGCTTAAATTCTTATATTTTACAGGCTAATATCCAACAGTACCTTGAAATCATCATATCAAATATAGTAAACGTGTCAGCTTTCAATCACAAATAATCTTAGTCTAGATAAATTTTGTTGTCGACTGGAAACAAATCATTTTTGATCACTTTGGTTTTGTCCTTGTTCCAAGCTGTGGCCTATACATTTTTCTAATCTTTCAGTTCTGTAGCACAAAACCAATTCTCTGACCGTTTTATTTTGCTGTATCAATAAGGAGCTCTAAATATCTATGCATTAGCATAGTGCGAATATATTTGGTAAATCTGATAAATATATGTGGTAGGTTGCCTCCATGTTTCTAATCCAGAAAATCTAGTAAACAATACTATAATCAATCCAAATTATGTTCACCTTTTTTAAGTAACTATTGGCATTCACCTTAAAGAATCTTTACAAGCTTTAGAAATATGTCCAAATCAAATAGCAAAATTCCAATATCCAGAAACACCTCCATGGACCTATGCAACATTAAATATCATTTTAGCCATGTCAGAAATAACAAAATATTCAAGAGATCCATCTCTTTACATAAATAAATATAAATAGATTAAATCTATTGTCACTGGATATCGGTGTATATATAAAGATGGATCTTACAGCAAAGAGAAATCATATTTATTCTGAACGTCTGCCAAGCAATTCATCAATTTATTCAGCAGAACTCCATGCGCAATGTAGTTATCCATGTCAGCCATTTTTTATATCTTCTAATTCTTTATCTCCTTTACAAGCTTTAAAAGCAAAGGATTAAAAAAAATCCTCTATTTCAAAAATTCTTGAAAGACACCATAGACTCTCTACTCAGGATAATAAAGATATTCATTAATCTAGATTCTCTCAGCTGTTGTTTATACCTTTGACATGAGTGTTATATTATATCAAATCAAAGGTATCAAACACACTGAAAACATAACTTCAATGTAACGTTTCAGGGTTTATTTTCCAATATATTTTATTACTAATAAACCTCCAAAATATTAATTCACCTCCATTGCTAAAATTACACTCCCCAACCGGTCTCTCTCACTGTCTGGTCCAACTCTCCTAACACAAGTATGCCTGCTTGTTATCCCCACTGCCGCCCAAAACTTGATGGTTAGCTGTCACCACCATGGGCCTGGTACATATCACAGATGCTTGCAGTCAGACATAGAAGATGTAAAGTCAATTAGCCGATCTTGCTACTTTCACAACAAAGTTGTTTATCCGGTTGGGGTGTGGCATGTTAATTCCTCCCAATCTGAGTGAACAATTTTACATTGTTACATCAATCTTCAATCATGACAAGTACTTTTAGTTAAGGTGATTTGCAATTAATCTTAGCTGTCATGTTCAGAAAAGTTAAACAAGTAATGAACTTTAGTAACCAATATCAAAAGGGCAAATTATTACCAACATTATCAATATTTAACCCTTCTTTTGCTTAAATTCTTATATTTTACAGGCTAATATCCAACAGTACCTTGAAATCATCATATCAAATATATTAAACGTGTCAGCTTTCAATCACAAATAATCTTAGTCTAGATAAATTTTGTTGTCGACTGGAAACAAATCATTTTTGATCACTTTGGTTTTGTCCTTGTTCCAAGCTGTGGCCTATACATTTTTCTAATCTTTCAGTTCTGTAGCACAAAACCAATTCTCTGACCGTTTTATTTTGCTGTATCAATAAGGAGCTCTAAATATCTATGCATTAGCATAGTGCGAATATATTTGGTAAATCTGATAAATATATGTGGTAGGTTGCCTCCATGTTTCTAATCCAGAAAATCTAGTAAACAATACTATAATCAATCCAAATTATGTTCACCTTTTTTAAGTAACTATTGGCATTCACCTTAAAGAATCTTTACAAGCTTTAGAAATATGTCCAAATCAAATAGCAAAATTCCAATATCCAGAAACACCTCCATGGACATATGCAACATTAAATATCATTTTAGCCATGTCAGAAATAACAAAATATTCAAGAGATCCATCTCTTTACATAAATAAATATAAATAGATTAAATCTATTGTCACTGGATATCGGTGTATATATAAAGATGGATCTTACAGCAAAGAGAAATCATATTTATTCTGAACGTCTGCCAAGCAATTCATCAATTTATTCAGCAGAACTCCATGCGCAATGTAGTTATCCATGTCAGCCATTTTTTATATCTTCTAATTCTTTATCTCCTTTACAAGCTTTAAAAGCAAAGGATTAAAAAAAATCCTCTATTTCAAAAATTCTTGAAAGACACCATAGACTCTCTACTCAGGATAATAAAGATATTCATTAATCTAGATTCTCTCAGCTGTTGTTTATACCTTTGACATGAGTGTTATATTATATCAAATCAAAGGTATCAAACACACTGAAAACATAACTTCAATGTAACGTTTCAGGGTTTATTTTCCAATATATTTTATTACTAATAAACCTCCAAAATATTAATTCACCTCCATTGCTAAAATTACACTCCCCAACCGGTCTCTCTCACTGTCTGGTCCAACTCTCCTAACACAAGTATGCCTGCTTGTTATCCCCACTGCCGCCCAAAACTTGATGGTTAGCTGTCACCACCATGGGCCTGGTACATATCACAGATGCTTGCAGTCAGACATAGAAGATGTAAAGTCAATTAGCCGATCTTGCTACTTTCACAACAAAGTTGTTTATCCGGTTGGGGTGTGGCATGTTAATTCCTCCCAATCTGAGTGAACAATTTTACATTGTTACATCAATCTTCAATCATGACAAGTACTTTTAGTTAAGGTGATTTGCAATTAATCTTAGCTGTCATGTTCAGAAAAGTTAAACAAGTAATGAACTTTAGTAACCAATATCAAAAGGGCAAATTATTACCAACATTATCAATATTTAACCCTTCTTTTGCTTAAATTCTTATATTTTACAGGCTAATATCCAACAGTACCTTGAAATCATCATATCAAATATATTAAACGTGTCAGCTTTCAATCACAAATAATCTTAGTCTAGATAAATTTTGTTGTCGACTGGAAACAAATCATTTTTGATCACTTTGGTTTTGTCCTTGTTCCAAGCTGTGGCCTATACATTTTTCTAATCTTTCAGTTCTGTAGCACAAAACCAATTCTCTGACCGTTTTATTTTGCTGTATCAATAAGGAGCTCTAAATATCTATGCATTAGCATAGTGCGAATATATTTGGTAAATCTGATAAATATATGTGGTAGGTTGCCTCCATGTTTCTAATCCAGAAAATCTAGTAAACAATACTATAATCAATCCAAATTATGTTCACCTTTTTTAAGTAACTATTGGCATTCACCTTAAAGAATCTTTACAAGCTTTAGAAATATGTCCAAATCAAATAGCAAAATTCCAATATCCAGAAACACCTCCATGGACCTATGCAACATTAAATATCATTTTAGCCATGTCAGAAATAACAAAATATTCAAGAGATCCATCTCTTTACATAAATAAATATAAATAGATTAAATCTATTGTCACTGGATATCGGTGTATATATAAAGATGGATCTTACAGCAAAGAGAAATCATATTTATTCTGAACGTCTGCCAAGCAATTCATCAATTTATTCAGCAGAACTCCATGCGCAATGTAGTTATCCATGTCAGCCATTTTTTATATCTTCTAATTCTTTATCTCCTTTACAAGCTTTAAAAGCAAAGGATTAAAAAAAATCCTCTATTTCAAAAATTCTTGAAAGACACCATAGACTCTCTACTCAGGATAATAAAGATATTCATTAATCTAGATTCTCTCAGCTGTTGTTTATAACTTTGACATGAGTGTTATATTATATCAAATCAAAGGTATCAAACACACTGAAAACATAACTTCAATGTAACGTTTCAGGGTTTATTTTCCAATATATTTTATTACTAATAAACCTCCAAAATATTAATTCACCTCCGTTGCTAAAATTACACTCCCCAACCGGTCTCTCTCACTGTCTGGTCCAACTCTCCTAACACAAGTATGCCTGCTTGTTATCCCCACTGCCGCCCAAAACTTGATGGTTAGCTGTCACCACCATGGGCCTGGTACATATCACAGATGCTTGCAGTCAGACATAGAAGATGTAAAGTCAATTAGCCGATCTTGCTACTTTCACAACAAAGTTGTTTATCCGGTTGGGGTGTGGCATGTTAATTCCTCCCAATCTGAGTGAACAATTTTACATTGTTACATCAATCTTCAATCATGACAAGTACTTTTAGTTAAGGTGATTTGCAATTAATCTTAGCTGTCATGTTCAGAAAAGTTAAACAAGTAATGAACTTTAGTAACCAATATCAAAAGGGCAAATTATTACCAACATTATCAATATTTAACCCTTCTTTTGCTTAAATTCTTATATTTTACAGGCTAATATCCAACAGTACCTTGAAATCATCATATCAAATATATTAAACGTGTCAGCTTTCAATCACAAATAATCTTAGTCTAGATAAATTTTGTTGTCGACTGGAAACAAATCATTTTTGATCACTTTGGTTTTGTCCTTGTTCCAAGCTGTGGCCTATACATTTTTCTAATCTTTCAGTTCTGTAGCACAAAACCAATTCTCTGACCGTTTTATTTTGCTGTATCAATAAGGAGCTCTAAATATCTATGCATTAGCATAGTGCGAATATATTTGGTAAATCTGATAAATATATGTGGTAGGTTGCCTCCATGTTTCTAATCCAGAAAATCTAGTAAACAATACTATAATCAATCCAAATTATGTTCACCTTTTTTAAGTAACTATTGGCATTCACCTTAAAGAATCTTTACAAGCTTTAGAAATATGTCCAAATCAAATAGCAAAATTCCAATATCCAGAAACACCTCCATGGACCTATGCAACATTAAATATCATTTTAGCCATGTCAGAAATAACAAAATATTCAAGAGATCCATCTCTTTACATAAATAAATATAAATAGATTAAATCTATTGTCACTGGATATCGGTGTATATATAAAGATGGATCTTACAGCAAAGAGAAATCATATTTATTCTGAACGTCTGCCAAGCAATTCATCAATTTATTCAGCAGAACTCCATGCGCAATGTAGTTATCCATGTCAGCCATTTTTTATATCTTCTAATTCTTTATCTCCTTTACAAGCTTTAAAAGCAAAGGATTAAAAAAAATCCTCTATTTCAAAAATTCTTGAAAGACACCATAGACTCTCTACTCAGGATAATAAAGATATTCATTAATCTAGATTCTCTCAGCTGTTGTTTATACCTTTGACATGAGTGTTATATTATATCAAATCAAAGGTATCAAACACACTGAAAACATAACTTCAATGTAACGTTTCAGGGTTTATTTTCCAATATATTTTATTACTAATAAACCTCCAAAATATTAATTCACCTCCATTGCTAAAATTACACTCCCCAACCGGTCTCTCTCACTGTCTGGTCCAACTCTCCTAACACAAGTATGCCTGCTTGTTATCCCCACTGCCGCCCAAAACTTGATGGTTAGCTGTCACCACCATGGGCCTGGTACATATCACAGATGCTTGCAGTCAGACATAGAAGATGTAAAGTCAATTAGCCGATCTTGCTACTTTCACAACAAAGTTGTTTATCCGGTTGGGGTGTGGCATGTTAATTCCTCCCAATCTGAGTGAACAATTTTACATTGTTACATCAATCTTCAATCATGACAAGTACTTTTAGTTAAGGTGATTTGCAATTAATCTTAGCTGTCATGTTCAGAAAAGTTAAACAAGTAATGAACTTTAGTAACCAATATCAAAAGGGCAAATTATTACCAACATTATCAATATTTAACCCTTCTTTTGCTTAAATTCTTATATTTTACAGGCTAATATCCAACAGTACCTTGAAATCATCATATCAAATATATTAAACGTGTCAGCTTTCAATCACAAATAATCTTAGTCTAGATAAATTTTGTTGTCGACTGGAAACAAATCATTTTTGATCACTTTGGTTTTGTCCTTGTTCCAAGCTGTGGCCTATACATTTTTCTAATCTTTCAGTTCTGTAGCACAAAACCAATTCTCTGACCGTTTTATTTTGCTGTATCAATAAGGAGCTCTAAATATCTATGCATTAGCATAGTGCGAATATATTTGGTAAATCTGATAAATATATGTGGTAGGTTGCCTCCATGTTTCTAATCCAGAAAATCTAGTAAACAATACTATAATCAATCCAAATTATGTTCACCTTTTTTAAGTAACTATTGGCATTCACCTTAAAGAATCTTTACAAGCTTTAGAAATATGTCCAAATCAAATAGCAAAATTCCAATATCCAGAAACACCTCCATGGACATATGCAACATTAAATATCATTTTAGCCATGTCAGAAATAACAAAATATTCAAGAGATCCATCTCTTTACATAAATAAATATAAATAGATTAAATCTATTGTCACTGGATATCGGTGTATATATAAAGATGGATCTTACAGCAAAGAGAAATCATATTTATTCTGAACGTCTGCCAAGCAATTCATCAATTTATTCAGCAGAACTCCATGCGCAATGTAGTTATCCATGTCAGCCATTTTTTATATCTTCTAATTCTTTATCTCCTTTACAAGCTTTAAAAGCAAAGGATTAAAAAAAATCCTCTATTTCAAAAATTCTTGAAAGACACCATAGACTCTCTACTCAGGATAATAAAGATATTCATTAATCTAGATTCTCTCAGCTGTTGTTTATACCTTTGACATGAGTGTTATATTATATCAAATCAAAGGTATCAAACACACTGAAAACATAACTTCAATGTAACGTTTCAGGGTTTATTTTCCAATATATTTTATTACTAATAAACCTCCAAAATATTAATTCACCTCCATTGCTAAAATTACACTCCCCAACCGGTCTCTCTCACTGTCTGGTCCAACTCTCCTAACACAAGTATGCCTGCTTGTTATCCCCACTGCCGCCCAAAACTTGATGGTTAGCTGTCACCACCATGGGCCTGGTACATATCACAGATGCTTGCAGTCAGACATAGAAGATGTAAAGTCAATTAGCCGATCTTGCTACTTTCACAACAAAGTTGTTTATCCGGTTGGGGTGTGGCATGTTAATTCCTCCCAATCTGAGTGAACAATTTTACATTGTTACATCAATCTTCAATCATGACAAGTACTTTTAGTTAAGGTGATTTGCAATTAATCTTAGCTGTCATGTTCAGAAAAGTTAAACAAGTAATGAACTTTAGTAACCAATATCAAAAGGGCAAATTATTACCAACATTATCAATATTTAACCCTTCTTTTGCTTAAATTCTTATATTTTACAGGCTAATATCCAACAGTACCTTGAAATCATCATATCAAATATATTAAACGTGTCAGCTTTCAATCACAAATAATCTTAGTCTAGATAAATTTTGTTGTCGACTGGAAACAAATCATTTTTGATCACTTTGGTTTTGTCCTTGTTCCAAGCTGTGGCCTATACATTTTTCTAATCTTTCAGTTCTGTAGCACAAAACCAATTCTCTGACCGTTTTATTTTGCTGTATCAATAAGGAGCTCTAAATATCTATGCATTAGCATAGTGCGAATATATTTGGTAAATCTGATAAATATATGTGGTAGGTTGCCTCCATGTTTCTAATCCAGAAAATCTAGTAAACAATACTATAATCAATCCAAATTATGTTCACCTTTTTTAAGTAACTATTGGCATTCACCTTAAAGAATCTTTACAAGCTTTAGAAATATGTCCAAATCAAATAGCAAAATTCCAATATCCAGAAACACCTCCATGGACCTATGCAACATTAAATATCATTTTAGCCATGTCAGAAATAACAAAATATTCAAGAGATCCATCTCTTTACATAAATAAATATAAATAGATTAAATCTATTGTCACTGGATATCGGTGTATATATAAAGATGGATCTTACAGCAAAGAGAAATCATATTTATTCTGAACGTCTGCCAAGCAATTCATCAATTTATTCAGCAGAACTCCATGCGCAATGTAGTTATCCATGTCAGCCATTTTTTATATCTTCTAATTCTTTATCTCCTTTACAAGCTTTAAAAGCAAAGGATTAAAAAAAATCCTCTATTTCAAAAATTCTTGAAAGACACCATAGACTCTCTACTCAGGATAATAAAGATATTCATTAATCTAGATTCTCTCAGCTGTTGTTTATAACTTTGACATGAGTGTTATATTATATCAAATCAAAGGTATCAAACACACTGAAAACATAACTTCAATGTAACGTTTCAGGGTTTATTTTCCAATATATTTTATTACTAATAAACCTCCAAAATATTAATTCACCTCCGTTGCTAAAATTACACTCCCCAACCGGTCTCTCTCACTGTCTGGTCCAACTCTCCTAACACAAGTATGCCTGCTTGTTATCCCCACTGCCGCCCAAAACTTGATGGTTAGCTGTCACCACCATGGGCCTGGTACATATCACAGATGCTTGCAGTCAGACATAGAAGATGTAAAGTCAATTAGCCGATCTTGCTACTTTCACAACAAAGTTGTTTATCCGGTTGGGGTGTGGCATGTTAATTCCTCCCAATCTGAGTGAACAATTTTACATTGTTACATCAATCTTCAATCATGACAAGTACTTTTAGTTAAGGTGATTTGCAATTAATCTTAGCTGTCATGTTCAGAAAAGTTAAACAAGTAATGAACTTTAGTAACCAATATCAAAAGGGCAAATTATTACCAACATTATCAATATTTAACCCTTCTTTTGCTTAAATTCTTATATTTTACAGGCTAATATCCAACAGTACCTTGAAATCATCATATCAAATATATTAAACGTGTCAGCTTTCAATCACAAATAATCTTAGTCTAGATAAATTTTGTTGTCGACTGGAAACAAATCATTTTTGATCACTTTGGTTTTGTCCTTGTTCCAAGCTGTGGCCTATACATTTTTCTAATCTTTCAGTTCTGTAGCACAAAACCAATTCTCTGACCGTTTTATTTTGCTGTATCAATAAGGAGCTCTAAATATCTATGCATAAGCATAGTGCGAATATATTTGGTAAATCTGATAAATATATGTGGTAGGTTGCCTCCATGTTTGTAAAGTAATTTAGAATATTATAAAATGTTACATCACAAAATGTTACATCATAATATCTGCATTGGAAATGACAAAATTAAAGTCCTGATGTTGGCATTATTAACTAATTTATCAGGAAATATCAGGCTCGGAGGAAGATGACATGTCTAGAGAGTATAGATGATAGTTAACAAGTGTTTAATTGAATAAACACATTGTCCAGTAAGTTGGTCTGCAAGTTTCACAGCAATATTACAATACAATAGATATTTTGATGCAAGTGGTCCACCAAGCACACTCATGAGAGAGTAAAAAGAGGATATATTGTAGGATACAGATTACCCATCTATAGACTCTTATATACAAGTATAGACAATCATGATATTTGACAAGAGATCACAGAGGTTACAGCGTGCAACGTAGAGGCCAACAAGTGCAGGCTGATGAGATGCATTACTCACCCGGCAGGACAATGACGTGATGCTCCAAGCCGGAACTACGCCAGTCGCTGCAGAGGACCCACGCAGGCAGACGCTTATTAGTATGTACTCGGATCCAGTTAAAAAGGACCCGAAATCGCTACTCAGCGAGCAGAAACCACTTGCCTAGAAGATCCACAACACTCTGTCTCTTGACAGCCACTTGTATAGACTTGGGTGTTTTAACCAGCCTCAGGACTTGGATATTTCATATATCACGCTCTTGCCATGCCTTCCTGGCCAGACTCTAGTGTATACAGCACCGAATAAAGACGACTATTGTGCATTGTATACACTGTGTCTGCAGTCCTTATTACCTCCCAAATCACATAGGTAGATTAGGTAGCTAGGTTAAGGCCCCAGCTCACAGCTGCCAGCGAGTATCGTTCCTGATCCCACTCCATGCCCCCAAAGCTCAGCTACCAACAAAACCGTTGTAACAATATTCATATATTCATTATTCAGTTATAAGTCAATCCATGCCAGTTACAATATGAAAAGTATCAGTTTCAGAGATTATGTTAGCTATGGTTTGCTACCTATGGGGACTTGGTGGAATATGTCTGGGATGGGGACACTTGCTTGCTATGAGGTTGAGGTCTTTCTAGATGTACCTATAAGTACTGCAGACTCAGACGTATATGGTACACAATAGTTGCATGTAATTGGGTGCATAACAAGTATACATCAACAGACTAGACTAGGCATGACATGGGTGAGATACGTGTGATATCGGATACTGCTAAAAACTCACCTGGCCGGCGGCCACACCTCGTATAATGCCGGTTGGCAACAGTACTGAGTCTGACGTGGATCATGTAGGCATATGGAATACTACACGCTGAGTAGTGGTTTTGGTCCATTAAGTAGGCACGCGCATGGCTCCATGATGTAGGTGACCTACTCTGCTCATCCATGATTGGTGTTGGATCCTCTCTGCATCAGTGGGCAACTGGGGTGTGAAATGGTCGATGCCTTGTTTTGTATATTGGAAAAAAACTAGTTTTACAAAATACACAGGGGTCCAAAATTTCTGTTATATCCAAGATATGTAATTATCATGCGATTTGTATTGGGTATGGTGCGATAAATCGTGGGATCGTAGATGTATAGTATATTTTTATTCTCTTAAGATAGTCACCCTAAGAAAAAGCGTCCATTCCTCCCGGGCATCTCACACACATATATATTATTCTGTGACCATTAATATTCTGCGACCTTTAAACCCTAGGCATATAAAAATGAATAGTTTCCCTTATTCCAGGTCAAACACACCGGCCCACGCCTGCATATCATACCAGGTCACTTTAGACACTAATAACATGTCCATATATGTACAGTACACCACCTCGCAGGTGCCCGGAACTCCGGTCACACGTCACTGGATATATGTTGTTGTTGTTTAGGGTTTCCCTGTTCTATATTTATGTCAATCAATCTGAGCAATCCCCTAAAAAATAGTGACATTATTCGCCTGCTGCACAAAGAGAGGTCCTCGATAGTCCTAATATAGATTTGGACTGCATAGTCTAAGGTCACTTGCATAAGGGCAAAGTGTGGCTGTGTCTGCACATCCCAAGTCAATAATACAAGATACCACATATCAACTAATTTTAACTTTATCATAAATTCCTTCATATGTTTAACAATTTTAACAATAACTCACTTTGGATTTTAATACTTGTAAATTGACTAGGAGTAATACAAATAATTATTATTGATTTATCCACTGTAGCGCTCATCCATGAGGCAATTAACCCAATATGGAACACATTGGTCGCTTCACCGGCTGCAGTAATTACATAATTACTGTGGCCACTGCATGTCCAACCACCAAAGCCACAAAGATCCCCGGCCAGGTAAAATTTAAACATTATTAAACAGACATTTAAATAGACATAGTACATACTAATTCCTAAATTTAACCGAAACATATGATCACCATCAGTAACTACACTGATTATTGTGATAGATGCGAGCGGACAGCATTTGACCACTAAACAAAGGTTTTCACATACAAATCTGGATTTGAAATGTCTAACATAAAGCATTTAATATATTTTGGTCCTTTTATATATATATATATTCCTTTTTGTTATATATAGTGTCTCATAATGTCAGAACGTAGAATTTCACTCCCATCACAAGGTTCACAGGGCGGAACAGAAGTTAATAGATTTTCCTGCCTTTGTAGTTGTCTCACACATTGTCCACAGGGTCTTACACATTGTACATGGGATTGCCCGCTGTTACAACCTTTGTCATATCCTTCAGTGTCATATCATCGCTTATCTTGAGGTCTTATTAGCAGTTGATAGGATCGTCAGCCCTCACTTCAGATAAGAATGAATGAATGAATGAATGGTTGCTTAGAGGCACATCAACCACTTAGGTTTTTCAGTGCCTAAATGTGGTAAAAACATAAACGTTTATAAAATCAATATATGTAAATAATCTTAACATAAAATATCAAAGAAATCCTTTCAATATATCAGTTATAGACAACAAAATTGTAGAAATGAATTCAATTTAAAAGACTTTAAATACCATCTGATGTTTCGCGGTTCTTGATAAATAGGTCAATGACCTAAGTAAACAAGAGCTCCACAATTGGTTATAAAGTCCTATTTGGTTTAAAAACGATACTATCACAGAAGTATCTACAGTATCAAATAACGAATGTAAATCTTGCACATTAAAATATTGAGTCCTAATTATATCAAAATCAATACATTCAATTAAAATATGTTTAATAGTCATAGCCCTTTGACATCCAACACACTGAGGCTAATCTTCATCTTTAAGCAATTAATTTATAGCAATGTGTTAAATGACTATGTCCTATTCTTATTCGACTTAAAACAGACTCTTCTCTTCGGTTAATTCTACAAGCACCTTTTGTTTTACCCAGAACGGGTTTAATTTCGTGTAATTTATTAAAAACTGCTTCATTCCAGCGCAATTGCCATTTAGAACATAAAAAAACAGTAATATATTTCTTAAACTCTGTTTAAGGTATAAGCATATTTATTGGCCGCTTATCCAATGCTGCCTTGGCAGCTTGGTCCGCAGCCTCATTTCCAAGGATTCCAATATGACTGGGAATCCAGTAAAAACGAATTTCTTTATTTTCCTCAGTACAGAGTTTGTGATGCCGCTCAAGGATATTGTAAATAAAAGGATTTTTCCAATCCTTTGCTTTCATTGCTTGTAAAGAAGACAATGAATCAGAAAATATTAAAAATTTTCGATGTGGAGAAGTCTCCACATGATCTAAAGCTAGGTATAAAGCATGAAATTCTGCAGAATAAATAGAAGATTTATTTGGCAGACGTTCTGAATAAATATGATTGCCCTTAACAGCAGCTGCAGCAGCCTTGTCATCATCAAATGACCCATCAGTGTAAATACACTGATATCCAGTGAAAACAGATTTTATTTCATTATATCTATTTATATACAGGGATGGATCGGTTGAGTATTTCTTTAATTCTGACATGGCTACATTAATATTTAAAGATTCGGAGGTCCATGGAGGTGTTTCTGGATATTGAAATTTAGCTATTTGATTTGGATTTAAATTTAAAGATTGTAAAGATTCTTTGATGCGAATGCCAAAAGTTGGTATTGTATTAGATTTACTTTCAAAAAGGTCAACATAGTTTGGATTAAATATTGTATCATGTGCAGGATTGTCTGGACAAGCTGCAATTTTTGCAGCATACTGAAGGGCAAGCTTTTCTCTTCTTAAATCAAGAGGCAGCTCATCTGCCTCAACTGCCAAGCTACCTGCAGGCGATGTACGAAATGCACCAAGGCAAAGTCGTAAACCTTGATTTTGTATAGGATCAAGCATTTTAATATAAGATGGACGTGCTTATCCATATATCATACATCCATAATCAAGCTTAGAACGTACAAGCGCTCTGTAAAATTGCAATAAAATATTACGGTCCCCTCCCCAATCGGTATGGGCAAGAACCCGTAATAAATCCAATGCCTTCTGGCATTTCTTTTTAACGTATTTAATGTGAGGAATAAAAGATAATTTCCTGTCAAAAATAAGTCCAAGAAACTTGGTTTCTTCGACAACAGGTATCCGAGTTTGGCCTAAATAAAGATCAGGATCTGGGTGAACCCTCCATTTTTTACAAAAGTGCATACACACAGTTTTCTTTAAAGAAAACTTAAATCCATTATGATCAGCCCATTCTTGTAATCTATGTAAATGTTGTTGGAGCTGTCGTTCTATTGTATGCATGCTTGTGGACCTGTAGCTTAAGTTGAAATCATCAACAAAAAGTGAGCAATCTGCTCCAAGCCTCATACAATCAACAATGCTGTTAATTTTAATAATAAAAAGGGTGACTGATAATATACTTCCCTGTGGAACATCCATTTCTTGATCAAAAGCATCAGAAAGTGATGAACCAACTCGGACCCTGAATTGTCTATTTGACAAAAAATTTTGAATAAAAAGGGGTAAACGACCCCTTAATCCCATATCATATAAATCGCTCATTATTCCAAATTTCCATGTAGTATCGTACGCTTTCTCTAAATCAAAGAAAATGCTAACCACATGCTCACCCTCTCTTATAAATGTCTCTAAACGTACCAGGTGGTCAATGGTACTTCGAGTTTTTCTAAAGCCACTCTGTGCAACAGAAATAAAAGCTGCAGTTTCTAAAAACCAAACTAAACGCTCATTAATCATTCGCTCCATTGTTTTACAGAAACAACTGGTTAAAGCAATGGGGCGATAATTATTTGAATCTGAGGAATCTTTGCCAGGCTTAGGAATGGGAATAATAGTGGCTTCACTCCATGAAGGAGGAAAATCACCACTTTCCCAAATGTTATTAAAAATATTTAAAAGATGCCCAAGTGATTGATCAGGGAGGTGTTTAAGGATTTGGTAGTGAATTTGATCAGGCCCAGGAGCGGTATCATGAGATTTATCCAAAGCAAGTTTCAAATCTTCTATTGTAAATGATTTATTATATTCTTCCAAGTTATGAGATGTAAAATTTAGTTGGTTTCTTTCTTTTCTATTTTTTATTTGTTGAAATTTTGCAGAATAATTATTGGATGAGGAATTCTTAGAAATTGTTTGACCTATTGTGTTACCTATTTCAGTGGGATTTGTAATTAATTGGCCATTATGAGTTAAATGTTTGATCCTTGCTCCACCTCCCTTCCCCGAAATTTTACGCACCATATCCCAGCATTTTTTAATCGGTGTACGCGTATAACGGGCTTCATCTCTTTTTACTCGAAATTGGTGCAAATTGAGTTGGCTGTCGATTAAATTTTTTCAGAGCTTTTTTGCGCTCCTTGACAGCTTTTTTGCACTCATCATTAAACCAGGGTTTTTCTTTAATTTTAGAATTTGGCTTTGATTTGGGAATACACCCATCAGCAATATCATACAATGTATCTGTAAAAACTTGAAGAGGAGCATCTACATTGTTAAAAAGTTCTGGAGTTATTTAATTAAAACAGGATGTTTGAAATTTTGCCCAATCGGCTTTATGAAATTTCCGATTGGGGATTCGTTCGTCTGGTGAAGGAAAATGGTTATTTTAAATTATGGGATAATGATCACTACCCCATTGATCTTCCTCTACTTCCCAGGAATAGTCTAAAAATAAATTTGGAGTGCACATGGAGAGATCTATTGATGTTAAAGAGCCTGTAGCAGGGTGTAAATATGTCGGGGAATCGTCATTCCAAAGGCACAAACTATTATTATTTAAAAAATCTTATATTATACGTCCTTTGGCATCAGTATTATTTCTGCCACCCCAAAGATAGTTGTGTGCATTAAAGTCACCAACTAACATATATGGCTGTGGCAGCTTGGTTATCAAATTATTTAAATCTGTAATATTAACTGGCTCACTAGGCGGTAAATATATTGAACATATAGTTAATGTATTATGCAGGGTAACCCTGACTGCAGAAGCTTGTAAATTAGTATTTAATGTTACTTTACTTTGTGGTATACAGGATTTAACAAAAACAGAAACTCCGCCATGTGCTCGGTCCATTGCATCTATTGAACCAACTTTATTATAAGGTACATACCCCTAAAATATTGTGGAATTATCTTTGAATTTAGTTTCTTGTAAACAGATGCGTTATATTTTTGGGCTAATAACTCCAGTTCTGGCCTGTTTGCCTCGAATCCTCTACAGTTCCATTGTATGATACTGCTGATAGCCATATTAAAAATAATGAGGATAAATATAGGATTTAACATAATCATTTAAGTTTATGATTATGTTTTGAGTGAACAGGTGTAAAATGTATATCGGAAGGATCACCTGTGTTCATCCTTTCTAAGGATTTAGTTCTATTTATTTTAGTTTTGCTTTGATCTTTGATTTCTTTTTCGTCTGATTTCTTAACTGGTCTGTTGCTATTGACATTTTTACTGGATGATGTGGAGGCAGTTTGTGAAGAGGTTTTAGTGGATTGAACTGTTGGTACATTTATTGCTGGGGTAGTGGGTGTTTGGGTTTGAGTGGATGTTCCTGAAGATTTGGAGGTATTTGAAAAATAGGAATAATTCTTTTCATCGATTGGCCAGGTTATTTCTGTCTGTATTGCTATTGTTTTTGTCTCTTTGGTTTTTAAGGCGGTAGCATAGGATGTTTTGGAATTATTCAAACTTTCTACACGTTTACGTGCCTCAGGAAAAGAAATGTTTTCGGTGTGGCGTATTCGCTGAATTTCCTTTCCTTTTAAAAATGAAGGACAATTCCGCGAATACGATGGGTGATTGCCTTGACAATTCACACATTTCAGGGTTTCCGAATAACCCTCTTCTCCACTATGCTGGGCTGTACATTTCGGGCAAGTTATGTTTCCTTTGCATCGATCAGATCCATGTCCATACCTCTGACACTTGAAGCAGCGCAGAGGGTTTGAATGAAAACATCAACTCGGACGTTTAAATATCCAACTTTAATAGATGTTGGAAGCTGCGCTGCTTCAAATGTCAGAATGAATGTGTTAATTGGAATTTTGGCTCCATCCTTCTTAATAAAAATTTGTTTGCATTGGACAACATCTTGATCTTTTAGTTCATCCACTATTTCCTCTTCAGAAACTCCCGCCAGATCTGGGCATCTTATCACTCCTTTTTTACTATTGAGGGTCTTATGAGCCGTTATCAAAACTGCAACTGTGGCCAACATTCGGCATCTTAAAAGATTGTCAGCATGGCTCTTCCGCTCAACTTCAATTAATAAACGCGTTCCCATTTTTTTAACTGTTTTCGGCACCCCGGCAATGCCTTGAATCCTCTTTGCAATTGCAAAGGGGAACATTTTTGCCAGGGTATGTTCAGCATCGGAACATTCCGCAATTAGAAATCTAGGCCATTTTTCTGTTTTATTTGAGTCGTCATCTCTATCTATGTCATTCCTAGGTCGTTTTGTTTGTTTTGCGCCATGTGTGTTATTTTAAATTTCATCAGTTAGGTCCTCTACCCACCACGGAGCCCAACAAGGGGACGCCTTTCTGGGCCGGTAACTCCAAGCCCTGACGCCATGAGGATACTCAACATGACATACTCTAAGAATAAAAACTCCACCCTTTCGGATTTTATTTATATCCCTCGATTGACCCAATCAGCAGTAATCTCCTTTCAGGAAATATAAATCAATAATTTATCAATTATTCTTAAATTTTAAACATTGAAATTGTCACTAATAAATATAAAATAGCCAGAATACATTAAAGGAAATATACCACAAGCCGGTTAAATCAGATCCAGGCCTAATCTGATCTGCTTGTCTGGTGAACATTTGGATCCAAGACAGGCGTGTTGCAACTGGACCGGTATTACTGCCAAACCAGCCCAGTGCTCAGCCCGTCAGGATTCCATATCCTCCCAGACACAGGTCGCATCCCACGGCAAACAGGACGCCCCTTCAGTCGCCTTTTACGACATGCTGGGGGGCAGTGGGGCTATTCTTTAATCCCCGAACCCACAGGGGAGCTTCAGATAAGAACCATCAATAAGTTTTAATCCGGTCATCATGAGTGGCGGTTTCTTATCAGCAATTACTTCAATGTCCGTTGGTGACCCTCATCTATTCACACTTGATGCAATAGATCGTTTGGACTCTCCACCACTTGTTGTCCACAAAGCGTGAGCTTCACATACATACATACATACATACATACATACATACATACATACATACATACATACATACATACATACATACATACATACATACATACATACATACATACATACATACATACATACATACATACATACATACATACATACATACATACATACATACATACATACATACATACATACATACATACATACATACATACATACATACATACATACATACATACATACATACATACATACATACATACATACATACATACACACATACATACATACACAATGAATGAATGAATGAATGAATGGTTGCTTAGAGGCACATCAACCACTAAGGTTATTCTTTGCCTAAAAGTGGTAAAAACAAAAACGTTTATAAAATCAATATGACAGAAAATAATCTTAACAACACAAAAAGTATCAACAAAATCCTTTCAATATATCATTTATAGACATAACAAATTTTATAAATAAATTCAATATAAAAGACTTTAAATACCATATGATGTTTCGCGGTTCTTGATAAATAGGCCAATGACCTAAGTAAACAAGAGCTCCACACTTAAAATTGGTTATAAAGTCCCATTTGGTTTAAAAACGATACTATCACAGAAGTATCTACAGTATCAAATAACGAATGTAAATCTTGCACATTAAAATATTGAGTCCTAATTATATCAAAATCGATACATTCAATTAAAACATGTTTGATAGTCAAAGCCCTTTGACATCCGATACAGTGAGGCTGACCTTCGCCTTTAAGAAGATAGCAGTGAGTCAAATGATTATGTCCAATTCTTATACGTGATAAAACAGACTCTTCTCTTCGGTTAATTCTACAAGCACCTTTGGTTTTACCTAAAACAGGCTTAATTTCGTGTAGTTTATTAAAAATAGCTTTGTTCCAGCGCAATTGCCATTTAGAACGTAAAAAAACAGTAATATATTTCTTAAACTCTGTATAAGGTAAAAGCATATCTATTGGGCGCTTATCCAATGCTGCTTTGGCAGCTTGGTCAGCAGCCTCATTTCCAAGGATTCCAATATGACTGGGAATCCAGTAAAAACGGATCTCTTTATTTTCCTCAGTACAGAGTTTATGATACCGTTCAAGGATATTTAAAATAAAAGGATTTTTCCAATCCTTGGCTTTCAATGCTTGTTAGATTTTATTTCTTTGTATCTATTTATATAAAGGGATGGATCAGTTGAGTATTTCTTTAATTCTGACATGGCTACATTAATATTTAAAGTTTCGAAGGTCCATGGAGGTGTTTCTGGATATTGAAATTTAGCTATTTGATTTGGATTTAAATTTAAAGATTGTAAAGATTCTTTGATGTGAATACCAAAAGTTGGTATTGTATTAGGTTTACTTTCAAAAATGTCAACATAATTTGAATTAAAGATAGTATCATGGGCAGTATTGTCTGGACAAGCTGCAATTTTTGCAGCATACTGAAGGGCAAGCTTTTCTCTTCTTAAATCAAGAGGCAGCTCATCTGCCTCTACTGCCAAGCTATCTGCAGGCGAGGTACGAAATGCACCAAGGCATAGTCTTAACCCTTGATTTTTATAGGATCAAGCATTTTAATATACGATGGACGTGCTGATCCATATACCATACACCCATAATCAAGCTTAGAACGTACCAATGCTCTATACAATTGTAATAAAATATTACGGTCCCCTCCCCAATCGGTATGGGCAAGAACCCGTAATAAATCTAATGCCTTCTGGCATTTCTTCTTAACGTATTTAATGTGGGGGATAAAAGATAATTTTCTATCAAAAATAAGTCCAAGAAACTTGGTTTCTTCGACAACAGGTATCCGAGTTTGGCCTAAATAAAGATCAGGATCTGGGTGAACCTTCCATTTTTTACAAAAGTGTATACATATAGTTTTCTTTAAAGAAAATTTAAATCCGTTATGATCAGCCCATTATTGTAATCTATTTAAGTGTTGTTGGAGCTGTCGTTCTATTGTATGCATACTTGTGGACCTGTAGCTTAAGTTGAAATCATCAACAAAAAGTGAGCAATCTGCTCCATACAATCAACAATGCTGTTAATTTTAATAATAAAAAGGGAGACTGATAATATACTTCCCTGTGGAACACCCATTTCCTGATCAAAAGCATCAGAAAGTGATGAACCAACTCGGACCCTGAAATGTCTATTTGACAAAAAATTTTGAATAAAAAGGGGTAAACGACTCCTTAATCCCATATCATATAAATCGCTCATTATTCAAAATTTCCATGTAGTATCGTACGCATTCTCTAAATCAAAGAAAATGCTAACCACATGCTCACCTTTTAAAAAACCCTCTCTTATAAATGTCTCTAAACGTACCAGGTGGTCAATGGTACTTCGAGTTTTTCTAAAGCCACTCTGTGTAACAGAAATATAAGCTGCAGTTTCTAAAAACCAAACTCAACGCTCATTAATCATTCGTTCCATTGTTTTACAAATACAACTGGTTAAAGCAATGGGACGATAATTAGTTGAATCTGACGAGTCTTTGCCAGGATTAGGAGTGGGAATAATAGTGGCTTCACTCCATGAAGGAGGAAAATCACCACTTTCCCAAATTTTATTAAAAATATCTAAAAGATGCCCAAGTGATTGTGTTACCCACTAATGGAGAGTATCCGTCGTTGGGGGACGTGGACGGGGGATCAATACTCTACCAAATAGATAGATACTCTAATCTGTCCTACTCTATTGTACTGTACTGTACTTGTTAACCATAGCTCGCTGACTCGCTGGCTGTGAGTTCGGGCACGGATCCTAGCTATCATATCATACCCTCATAATAATGACGGGAAGTAAGGACTGCAGACACAGGATATACACAGTGTAATAGTTACCTTTATTCAGTGCTGTGATCCCTGCTTGTCTGGCTAGGCCGGCATGGCAATGAGCGAGGCATGTGAATTACCACTTTTGCATGATACTTATGAAACCCTGACTATATGCTAAACACCCGAGTCTATGTGGTCATGATACTGAGAGTCATGGATCTTCCGTGGCAAGTGGTCGTTGATCTCCTTCTTGGCTCCTAGACTGGGGTCTGTACTGAAAGAGCTGGCTGAGCTGGACTGGGAGCCCGGATTCACGGTTGCGCGTCTCTTTTAAGGGGCCACTCCGCATCATCTGTGTGGGGTTGCCTACGTGGCTTCCTCACGCGTCATCAAATGGACTCGTCCTGCCTGCGTATCCAACTTTGGCTCGTCCGTCCTACACGTGACTTTCACGGAGTGGTGGTTATGGTGACTCATCAACCATCAGTATCGTGTTATTGTTTATGAATGTCTATATATTTCCAAGAGTCTCTGGGTGTGTATTCTATATCCTACAATTGGTCAGGGAGGTGTTTGAGGATTTGGTAGTGAATTTGATCAGGTCCAGGAGCAGTATCATGAGATTTATCCAAAGCAAGTTTTGAATCTTCTATTGTAAATGATTTATTATATTCTTCCAAGTTATGGGATATAAAATTTAGTTGGTTTCTTTCTTTTCTATTTTTTATTTGTTGAAATTTGACAGAATAATTATTGGATGAGGAATTCTTGTTTGACCTATTGTGTTACCTATTTCAGTAGGGATTTGTAATTATTTGGCCATTATAATTTAGATGTTTGATCCTTGCTCCACCTCCCTTCCCCGTAATTTTACTCACCATATCCCAGCATTTTTTAATCGGTGTACGCGTATTTAATTTTGAAGCATAATCCTTCCAACTTTTTCTTTTGCTTATTTTAATAATATAACGGGCTTTAGCTCTTTTTACTCGAAATTGGTGCAAATTATATGAAGTTGGCTGTCGAGAAAATTTTTTCAGAGCTTTTTTGCGCTCCTTGACAGCTTTTTTGCACTCATCATTAAACCAGGGTTTTTCTTTAATTTTAGAATTTGGCTTTGATTTGGGAATACACCCATCAGCAATATCATACAATGTATCTGTAAAAGCTTGAAGAGGATCATCTACATTGTTAAAAAGTTCTGGAGTTATTCTATTGAAACAGGATGTTTGAAATTTTGCCCAATTGGCTTTATGAAATTTCCACTTGGGGATTCTTTCATCTGGTGTAGGAAAATGGTTATTTAAAATAATGGGGTAATGATCACTACCCCATTGATCTTCCTCTACTTCCCAGGAATAATCTAAAAATAAATTTGGAGTGCACATGGAGAGATCTATTGATGTTAAAGAGCCTGTAGCAGGGTGTAAATATGTCAGAGAATCGTCATTCTAAAGGCACAAACTATTATTATTTAAAAAATCTTCTATTATACGTCCTTTGGCATCAGTATTATTTCTGCCACCCCAAAGATAGTTGTGTGCATTAAAGTCACCAACCAACATATATGGCTGTGGCAGCTGGGTTACCAAATTATTTAAATCTGTAATATTAACTGGCTCACTAGGCGGTAAATATATTGAACATATAGTTAATGTATTGTACAGGGTAACCCTGACTGCAGAAGTTTGTAAATTAGTATTTAAAGTTATTTTACTCTGGGGTACACAGGATTTAACAAAAATAGAAACTCTGCCATGTGCTCGGTCCATTGCATCTATTGAACCAAGTTTATTATAAGGTACATATCCCTTAAATGTTGTTGACTTATCTTTAAAATTAGTTTCCTGTAAACAAATAACAGATGCATTATATTTTTGGGCCTATAACTCCAGTTCTGGCCTGTTTGCCTCAAATCCTCTACAATTCCATTGTATGATATTGCCGATAGCCATATTAAGAATAATGAGAAAAAATATATGATCTAACATAATCACTTGTTAATTTTACGAATATGCTTCGAGTGCACAGGTGTAAAAATCTTATCTGGAGGATCACCTGTGTCCATCCTTTCTAAGGATTTAGTTCTATTTATTTTACTTTTAACTTGTTCTTTGATTTCTTTTTTGTCTGATTTATGTACTGGTCTATTACTATTGATACTTTTATTATTGGATGATGTAGAAGGAGTTTGTGAAGAGGGTTAAGTGGATGTTGTTGATGGTTGAGGTACTACTGGGATAGTGGGTGTCTGAGTCTGAGTAGATGTTGCTGAAGATTTAGAAGATTTTTTAAAAAAGGAATAATTTTTGTCAGTGATTGGCCATGTAATTTCGGTCTGAATTGCTATTGATTTTGTTTCTTTAGGTTTTACAGAGCTGGCATAAGATGTCTTCGTTGTGTTCAAACTTTCTACTCGCTTCCGTGCCTCTGGAAAAGGTATATTTTCAGTGTGTCGTATTCGCTGAATTTCCTTCTCTTTTAAAAAGGAAGGACAATTCCGCGAATACGTAGGATGATTTCCTTGGCAATTGACACATTTAATCATATTTGAAGAACAATCATCTCCACTGTGCTCAGCGGTACATTTTGGACATGTTACATCACCTTTACATCGATCAGATCCATGTCCATATCTTTGACACTTGAAGCAGCGCAGAGGGTTTGGAATAAATACATCAACTCTAACGTTCAAATATCCAACCTTAATAGATGTTGGGAGCTGCGCTGCTTCAAATGTCAGAATAAACGTATTGATAGGAATTTTGACACCATCCTTTTTTATAAATATCCGCTTACATTGCACAACATCCTGGTCTTTGAGCTCATTCACTATCTCCTCCTCAGAAACCCCCGCTAAATCTGGGCATCTGATTATTCCTTTTTTATTGTTGAGAGTTTTGTGAGCCGTTATAATAACAGGAACTGTGGCCAACATTCGGCATCTTAGTAGATTTTCCGCATGGCTTTTCCGCTCAACCTCAATCAATAGTTTATTTCCCATCTTTTTAACAGTTTTTGGTACCCCGGCAATGCCTTGTATCCCCTTTGCAATTGCAAAGGGGGACATTTTTGCCAAGGTATGTTCAACGTCAGAACTTTCTGCTATTAAAAATCTAGGCCATTTTTCTATTTTGTTTGAATCATCGTCGCTGTCTATGTCATTCCTTGGTCGTTTTTTTTTGTTTTGCGCCATGTGTGTTATTTTAAATTTCATCAGTTAGGTCCCCTACCCACAACGGAGCCCAACAAGGGGACGCCTTTCTGGGCCGGTAACTCCAAGCCCTGACGCCATGAGGATACCCAACATGACATACTCTTAGAATAAAAACTCCACCCTTTTGGATTTTATTTATATCCCTTGATTGACCCAATCAGCAGTAATCTCCTTTCAGCAAATATTTATCAAAAAATTTAAAATTATTCCTAAACTTCAAACATTGAAATTATCATTAATAGAAATCAAATATCCAGAATATATTAAAGGAAATATACCACAAGCCGGTTAAATCAGACCCAGGCCTAATCTGATCTGCCCGTCTGGTGAACATCTGGATCCAAGACAGGCGTGTTGCAACTGGACCGGTATTACTGCCAAACCAGCCCAGTGCTCAGCCCGTCAGGATTCCATATCCTCCCGACACGGGTCGCATCCCACGGCAAACAGGACGCCCCTTTAGTCGCCTTTTACGACATGCTGGGGGCAGTGGGGCTATTCTTTAATCCCCGCACCCACAGGGGAAAGAATATATAGACAATCATGGACAATCACGGTCTCTGGCAGAACATCATGTATAGAGAGTGTGTGCCGTGTGAAGTCAACGAGTGCAGGTTGATGCATCTCCTTAACCACCGCACCTGGAGATGACTAACCGTACATAAGAGATCACGTGCAGGCAGACGAGCCCATGCAAAACACCCGTGTCGCAAAAGGAAGCCACGCAGACAAGACGAGTCCATCGAGTGTCGCAAAAGGAAGCCATGCAGGCAAACCCCACACATGACGCGCAACCATCCTTTAAAAGGGCCCTCAACTGTTGGATCCTCGTAGAGCAGAGCCTGGAGACCGGAAAGCAGAGAACCAGCATCCACTTGCCACGAAAGATCCACAACTCTCAGCATCGTGACCGCATAGACTTGGGTGTTTTGTGTATTCTCAGGACTCTATAAGTATCATGCATTTGGGTAGTTCATATGCCTCGCTCATTGCCATGCCGGCCTAGCCAGACAAGGATGATTCATACCACCGAATAAAAGGTAACTATTGTGCAGTGTATTTCCTGTGTCTGCAGTCCTTATTACCTCACACCTCACATGGGTAGATAGGGTTGCTAGGTTCCGTGCCCCGCCTCACAGCCAGCGAGTAAAGTAGAGTCAGAGTAGAGTATTGATCCCCCGTCCATGTCCCCCAATGACGGATACTCACAAACCATGGGTAACAATTTGACCAGATTGGATCAGATTTACTGCACAGATTGGTTCAGAGCTCTCCCACCCCTGATAATGACATAAAAATATTACAGACCAGTTTCAAATTTAGCCTATTATCGGGCCTATTATGACTAAGCAATTTGTTGATAATCTTCATATAAGAGCAACTGAAAAAAAAGCTTTTTTTATATTTTTTTTAATTTTGCCTCTTTTTAACCAAGATCTATGGAATAAAGGCAACAAACACATAATTAGATGATAAATATATTGATTTATCAAGATAAATTATATGAGATTGTGGCTTAGATTGAATCTTAGCAGTCCCAAAAAGTAATTCCACAGATCAAATTTAGGTCCGTCATCGCCAACAGTATTTTAAATTGGGTAAATAATGAGTTTTGATGCAATCAAATGGATCAAAATTTGTCAAACATTGAAATAGGTCCAAAAACTATGTCTCTGCAAAATGATGCAAAATATATGGTTACAATATCAAATGAAAATAAAACAATAACTCTTATATTTAAAAGATGTAAACATCACATTTAGAAGACCCTAATACATGGTTAACGTAGTAACATTTAGAAGAGCCTAATACATGGTTAACGTAGTAACATGTTAACGTACAATAATAATATTAAAAAATAACATTTGTATAAATAACATTGAAGAAATTGAAGAGGGTGCCCTCAAATGTCATTCTTTCCCCCGTAGGGGGTGCTCAGGTGGTGGGCTAGGTCTATTACATCAGTTTGAACTACCCTTTGTAACCAATAGGTTAAACCAAATTGTTGTACACACTATGGAGCTCATGGAAGCATATCTACTAATCAATGGACAAAAATTGAACTTTGTGGTTGTCTAAAGGCCTGAACCTTAACAAATAAACACACCTACTCTGAGTTCTATGATGAATTTACCCAATTAGTGGCTCACTATGGCTCTTTCAGCCATGAGGTCATTTTCCTAGGTGACTTTAATTTTCATGTCAATTAACCGACCAAACCTGATGTCATGAAGTTTAATGACATCCTCTCTACCTTTGACATGGACCAATGGGTAAATGAACCAACACATAGTTTAGGCGATACCCTTTATCTAATCATTACCGTCAAGGGTAACAAATTTCGAAAAAATCACCTAGTTGATGAGAATATATCTGATCATAAAAACCTTAAATCCATTAGGTAACTATCTAGGTATCAACTTCCAATCTCTAAAGGATGACATTAAATCCCTCACATGCCAAACTATGACATGGGAGCATTTATTCTTACAGGACATGGTGGATAACTATGATAGGGGGTTCACATCAGTCATGGATAAACATGCTGCCATAAAAAATGCAAGGAATACCAACGCAAACCAGTACCTTGGATGTGTGATCAAATAAAGCTTGAGAGGTCTCTTATAGCTTAAGAGGAGACTTGAGAGGAAAATGAATAAAAAAGGATCCCACATTGATAAGGAATTATATAATATCCAGAGAAATAAATAAAATTCCTTGCTGAAGTCATCCCAATCCATTTACTTCTCTTATCTAGTTGAGGAAAACAAAAATGCCACAATTTGACTGTGAAACCAATCAAGCGGAGAAATTCAATGCAGTTTTTCTGGATAAAAGAGAAAAGATTCGCAATGACGTGGATAAAGCACCATCTTGCACAAATGTGCCACCAGGTGACACCACAAACAATGGCTCGTCACCCCAACCTGGCCCATCAAGGCTGGACAGATTTACACCCCTCATCATAAATGATGTGTGTTGACTGGTACAGAGGTCAGCCAAAAAGTCATTTGAGCTTGATCCTATCCCGACCTGGCTCCTACTTGACCTCATGGATGACTCCCTACCAATGATTACTGCCATCATAAAGAGATCATTGATGGATTCAGTAGTATCTGAAAATATGAAGATCGCAATCATTATGCCCTTATTGAAGAAATTGGGTCTAGAACTAGCTGAGAAGAATTACAGACCTGTTTTTAACCTAACTTACTTCGCAAAACTCACAAAGAGATCAGTTGCTGACCAATTGATCCCTCACTTAGTAAGGAATGACCTTACTGACAAATTCTAATCAGTCTACAAGTAGTCCCACAGTACTGAGACTGCCTTACTGAGGGTGTAAAATGATATTCTATGTGACCTTGATAATAGGAAGTCAGTCATCCTATTGTTACTTGACCTCTCTGCTGCTTTTGACACCATTGACCACCAAATCCTATTTTATAGATTGAAAAGAAAATGCAATGTCAGAGGTCATGTCCTGTCTTGGATTGAGTCATATCTTTGTAATAGGAGACAATGTGTTAAGGTAGGGTCCCAAAGGTCCTCCCTCAAACACATAAAGTATGGGGTCCCACAAGGCTTGGTCGTAGGTACCATACTCTTTACTATATATATGTCTCCTCTGTCAGATATCTTGGTCAAATATGGCTTTAACTACCACATTAATGCGGATGATACCCAGATCTACATCCCTGTTGATCACACTTCCAGTAAGCAAGTATACATGAAAAGACACAAACAAGAAGAATGTGTTTGTGAGGTCTTAACTTTCCTGATCTCAAATAAGATGAAAATATATGATGGTAAGACTGAAATGCTGATATGTACTGACAGGCATGTTACTGCTGCTAACAAAAGTATTCCTACCACTATCAGAGTAGGTGACTCTGATATCACACCTTCTGAGTCAGTTGTTGACCTCAACATCACCTTTGACTCTTAACTGGACATGATAGCACAGAAAATATGCAAAAAGGAATATTGCCTCATCAGGAACTTAGCTGCCATCAGACCATGTCTAGACGAGAAGACTGCCAAAACACTAACCCGTGCCTTTGTTACATCTACTCTAGATTATGGCAATGGCCTTCTAGCAGGTCTTCCAAGATCTGACATAAAAAAAATGCAATACTTCCAATACTCTAGAGCCTGTGTGATCAGGAAATTTGATTATATGTCAGGGAAATTGAAGGAATTACATTGGCTTCCTGTTCTTGCTAGAATTGATTTTAAAATCCCCATTATGACCTGGAAGGCCCTAAATGGCAAGGCGCTGCCTTACTTGCATGATCTACTCCTAGGCAAACAGGGGGATAGGTGTCTAAGGTTTAACAATAGTACTTACCTATCGGTTCCTAAGACTCGCCTGAAGACAGTGGGTGATAGAGACTTCTCATCTATCAGCCCTAGACTCTGGAACTCTCTTCCTTGTGACATAAGGACTTTAAGAGCAGACTGAAAATGCACCTTATAGAAAGCATGTTCTGTACACATTGCTATGAACAGACTTGTCTGGTATCAGGTCTATATACATTTTATTATTCATAATAATAATAATAATAAAAATGATTTATATAGCGCTATATCAGACTAAGTCTGCTCTAAGTGCTTCTCGAGATAATGCTTCCTGAATAAAAACGTCTTTAGTTTTTTCTTGAAAGTGTCCACTGTTTTACATTTTTTCACTTCAAGGGGCAGGGCATTCCAATTTCTTGGAGCATATACCATGAAGGCCCTGTCACCATATGTTTTCCTATTAGTCTTGGGCACTGTATTTTCATTTTTTTCATTAGATCTCAGTCCCAAATCAGATTTTTTACAATTTAATAATTGAGAAAGGTATTTTGGAGCAAAGCCATTCTGTACCTTCCACTTTAATAGAGATATTTTAAAGTCAATCCTCGCCTCTACAGGCAATCAGTGAAGTGTTTGCGTAACATGATCCCTCTTTTTAAGTTTATCTACCAATCTTGCTGCAGCATTCTGCAATTTCTGTAATTTGGCTAATTCAAACCTTGGTAAACCAGCCAGAAGTGAATTTCCATAATCAAGAGTGGAAGTAACAAAAGCATGAGAAAGCGTATTTGCAGTTTTCTCATCTAAACAATTTCTGATCTGTGCTTATTTTTTTACATGAAAAAAAACATTCTTACACATTTTTTTAATTTGTGATTTCATCGATAATTCTTGATCTAGGATAACCCCATGATCCTTAACTGTATTTGATCAAGGGATATTTCACCTACTATGATACCATTAGGTACATTGTCTTTTCTGAAATCACAGCTTTTACCACATAAAAGCATTTCTGTTTTCCCATCATTTATCTTCATTTTATTTTCTATTAAGAATTTCCTTATTAGTTTAATACACTTTTCTATTTCTCTACAGGATCTATTTCTAGCTTCTTCAGATTTTGGATCAATTGTAATGTATAGCTGTGTATCATCAGCATATATATGATGTTTGAGACCATAATTACCAATAATGTCAGACAGAGGCTCCATATATGCTGTGAACAATAAGGGTCCCAAAACGGAGCCCTGAGGAACTCCATAACTAATATTCATATTTTCCGATCTCTTACCCTCAATTGTTACACATTGTTTTCTGTTTAATAGTATATTATGATCAATAGTATCAAATGCCGCTGATAAATCAAGTAGTACCAGCATTACTGTTTTGCCATCATCAATATCCATTAAAATATCATTTTGTACCCTAAGCAATGCAGTCTCAGTGCTATGGAATTCTTTATATGCAGATTGAAATATACCTTGAATATCATTTCTTATAAGGTGACCTACGAATTGTGTAGCAACCGCCCTTTCTATTAATTTTGATAAATAAGCAAGATTTGAGACCGGTCTATAATTTTTCTTTACCAATTCTAGGCCCAACTTTTTAATTAAAGGTCTAATGATGGCCATCTTTAGGTCATCAGGCATGCTTCCCATTGAAATAGATTATTTATAATTGCTTTTATTAGTGGTAGTAGAGGGCCCATGCACTCAGCCAGAAGCCAGGTTGGGATGGGATGCAGTTCACATGACTTCTTTGCTGATTCTTTGATTAACCTCTTTACTTCTGCATCATCTAATAACGCAATTTTTTCCAGATGAGCACTAAATCTGGCTTTCTCAATCAATGGTTGTGAAGTTATATCATTTTTGTTCATATTTTCCCTAAGGTTTGAGATTTTTTCTAGAAACAAGTTATTAAATTTCGATGCTAACTCTTTACTATCAGTATGCCTGGGAAAGGGAGTGTCCTCTTTAGTGTGTAGTAGTTTATTTAGTATTTTAAAAAGTTTCTTTGGATCCGATTTATTTGTATTTATTATCCCTGCGAAATAACTGTTTCTAGACTCTCTAATGATATTGTTATATTTATTTCTTTGTAATTGAAATTGCATTTTATCCGAAGAAAGACCAGTTTATCATATTTTCTTTCCAGTTTTCTCTTTTTTCTTTTTTCATTCCTTATCTCATCAGATAACCAAGGAGCTGGTTTCCTAT
The DNA here is from genome assembly GCA_949316495.1 of Amphiduros pacificus. Taxonomy (NCBI): domain Eukaryota; kingdom Metazoa; phylum Annelida; class Polychaeta; order Phyllodocida; family Hesionidae; genus Amphiduros; species Amphiduros pacificus. The sequence goes on from OX439011.1 coordinate 6,550,159, forward strand.
TATTTATGGTTTTTTCCACCATCGGGGCATGTTTATCAAGTATACTTGTTAATTTATTGTATTCATTTAAAGGTTCATTGAGGTCCTTTTCATTATAGGATTTATTTTCACTAAATTTTTCTTCAACATCACTAATAAATTTTTTTATTTTCATTTTTTTGTAATTTCTATATGATACCTTTTTCTTGTTCTTTGTCTTAGTCTGAACATTTAATGTGAGCTGAATAATACTATGATCGGATATTTTCTCTTCAACCTTATGTTCTTTTATTAAATTACTGTGTATATTTGTAATTAATAAATCAAGTATATGTGTTGGTCTCGTAACATGATTATGTAAATTGTATAAATCCAGGATATCATTAAATTTAATTACATTTGGCCTCTCTGGCTTATTCATATGAAAATTATAGTCACCAACGAAAAGCACTTCATGTGTTCATGTAGAATAGTAGGTTAGCATATCACTAAATTCTTCCAAAAACTCTGTGTAGGCGTATTTATTTCTGTCAGAAGGTTCCGGTCTATAAATAGTAATAATAGTGCATATTTTATTTTTGGTTTTGATATTAATTTCCATCATTTCCATGGTTGATAAGTTATGACTGTGATTAATTTTCTTTATGTCAATTTCAGGTCTAAAGATAACAGCCAAGCCGCCTCCAGATCTTAATGTACGCGGTAAATGTTCAATATCGTAGTTATTTTCTTTAATTTTACTTCTAATAATTTTTTTGTTTGCTTCATTCATCCAAGTTTCAGTAATGAAGAATAGATCAATATTATTTTCAATTATGTATACATTAAGAAGTTCTATCTTATTTCCTATGCTTTGTACGTTGGCTGTAGCCATAGTTAAATCTTTTTTTATTTTGATGTGCATATTGTTTTTAATCAAGCGGTTTTTAACATTTCTATTTGTTTTATTTCTAGTTAAGTTTCCATTTGAGTTAATTTCATCCAAGTTATCCCCAGCATTAAGGCAACCTCCTGCGGGGAGTCCGGCCATTGACCCCATGACGTCATTTCGAGGGGATCTCTCTTCACCCCCAGCAGATTGCCCCCCATGGTGGCCAATCATCTTGCAGGAGGGCGGAGCTAACGTCCGATTGCTTCGAGACTTGGTGCGGCGATTAATAATACAAAAAGCGTTTTCATTTTGATAAAAATTAGGTGTCATAATCTTGTTATTGTCAGAAAGATATTCAAACCGATTTGAGAGCAATATGTTGTTCACCGGCGCTATGGGACACGTTCTACTATTACAGACCACCCTTTGATGATTGGGGTTATGTAGACCATGTGATTAAGATAGGACGCTTGATTGGTTCCCGTTTTTTCTTATGTTTCGTATGTTATTTATGCCATTAAGATGCTTTACATAAAGAGTGACTACATGGGGAATCCCTTCTCTTTGAGGTATGTTTTTAATATGATTATTGACTTTATTTTTCCTATGACTGTTTGCATACATACTGCTAAGTGAGTTTATATTGCTTTTCTTAACAATTTCAGCATAACTATGTTTATGGGTTTGTTTTTGTTTCAATTTAATATAGTAATATTGTAAGGGACGTTTGTATTTTAGGTTTAAATTTTCACCTTTCAGTCTTTTGATCTGTCTATCCTTTTTTGTCAGTTCCGTCTTATTTCCAATACTTTGAACATTGGCTGTTGCAATAATTAGATCTTTGTTCATTTTAATGTGTGGGGTAGGCTTATTTCTATCTTTTGATGACATTTTGAGTTCCCCATATTTTGCTTTTTCGATATTTCTACAATAAATATTCTTTTCTATTTTATTTGAATGCATATAGGTGTTTTTAAAAACTTCTCTTTTTGTAGTAAAATACTGGCAATGATTATCAGTGTGCATATATTCAAATGGTATAGAATAATTTTTATCTTTATATTTGAGAAATCTTTTATTTTAAGATTGTATAATATATCTTCGCAGCAACTTTCTAGTTTACTTGATCAGTTTCTATCATGGCTACCTTTCATGCTATTATGGTATTCCATAAGACTAGTTTTGTACATACCTTTAGAAATATAATTGACATCACAGATATTACATGCATAATTATTAAAACATTTTGACATGCATTTTGTGTAATTATTTCCTTTCATTGGTTTTCCCTTGCCTCCCAGAAAACTTCATTCATTTATTTTTGCTTTTTTTCTGGGTACATGAATTTTTTTGATATATTCTGTATATTCTGTATATTTTGTATATTCCTGTATATTCTGTATATTCTGTATATTCCTGTGTGTAGGCAATATACAAATATTCAAGTGTTACCCTATATGGAGGTCTAACACCAACTAATAATAATTCTCTATGTGGAGAGAAATAATATTTATTTAAGTATGTATTCCTATATGGAGGTAGTACACACTTGTATACACTGTTCTCATTTTCTATATGGAGAAAAAATAGAACCAGATTTAACTCCTGTATGGAAGAGTTGAAAAAATATAAGAAATATACTGAGTGTTATCTTGTATGAACGTAAAACACTCACTCTGTATTTCTCTGTATGGAGAGAAATCAAATTTTATTAATATTCTGTATATTCTGTATATCCTGTATATTCTGTATATTCTGTATATTTTGTATATTCCTGTATATTCTGTATATTCTGTTTATTCCTGTATGTAGGCAATATACAAATATTCAAGTATTACCCTACATGGAGGTCTAACACCAACTAATAATAATTATCTATGTGGAGAGAAATAATATTTATTTAAGTATGTATTCCTATATGGAGGTAGTACACACTTGTATATACTGTTCTAATTTTCTATATGGAGAAAAAATAGAACCAGATTTAACTCCTGTATGGAAGAGTTAAAAAATAATCTTCTTAATTTTCTATATGGAGAAAAATCAAGACCATAAATAAACCCTATATGGAGGAGTTTAAATATAATATTTCTAATTCTCTATGTGGAGAGAATCAAGACTAGAAAATAATTCCTATGTGGAGGAATTTAACTGAATAGTTTAAATTTTCTATATGGAGAAAATCAAAAGCAAGAATAAGTTGCCACCAACTATAGATTTCTTAGTGCCACTGTTAATTTGCTCAAGGTAGGCTTACTGGGGCCAGAACTGTTTAAGGTAGAGCTATTGTCTAGCAGGCCAAGCTTTGTGCACTGACACCCCGGATTAACCTGTCAAATGATGTGGGTCTTATGTTTCAAAATTGTTTTTACTGTTCACTCAATATTTCTTACCAAGAAATATTATATTCAGTGGAGAAATTATACTTTTGCTTTGTAAATTATACTTTTGCTTTGTATATTTAATTCAATGTTATACGCACCTGGTATATATACGTTTATATATACTTATCCAATGATGGTGTTGTCTTCAACTTAAACAAAGATTTGAAGGTGTTAATCAGGAGCTCAGGCTAGGCACGTCTGCACTGCTTGAGAGCAGGCCCCTATCCTATTATCATTATTATTATCATCATCATCATTAATTATTTAGTTTTTTTTTTTTTTTTAATTTAGGCTTATTGCTTCCTTCATCACATCATTTTTGGATCGTTGGGAAATGTATGTTTTTGATAGCAATAGTTTACACAAGCATATGGTTTGTTTCTGCCTGTTATTTTTAGATCTGCTAACAAGCCCTCCACTAAGCCTTGAATGGTCCCTAATTGAGTTATGATGTCAAATGCCCTTGTCTTTTTCTATCTCTGTACCCTGTTCTGGTTTACCATGTTTATGTTTTTGTGACATTTATACAGTTGTTTATGGTATCACAATAACAATGTTTGTGTGTGTTGTGTGTAATCTTGTACAGCTTCCGGTGCACACTGGTATTCTGGAATTCATACATTGCCATGGAAATCCACAAGAGGTCTGCATTCGTTTCAAACCATTACTTCTTCATATCACCAAGGCTGTTTTAGCAGGGCTGTGCTCTTTCACAAGCTCCTAATGTAATTTTCACACCCGCTTTTATACTGAAAAGAACATCAAACATTAGCTTTACAGGCCCATGCCCCTCATGCTGCAATTTTGTTATTGAGCAGCAATATGTTTATGTTTTTCTTGCATTCAAACTGAAATAATGTGTTTGAAATAGATTTGTGGTCAAACACATCAGAGGTGCACCAGAGGTACACCAGAGGTACACCAGAGGTACACCAGAGGTACACCAGAGGTATACCAGAGCTAAACCAGAGGTACACCAGAGGTATACTAGAGGTATAATCCTTTATAAACATAGGTTATACTCTGTCTACTTCACAGGTGTTAAAACTTGACAGACTTGACATTGCAATACTTATGCAGACATGGATGACCTATTTTCAGTCACACACTATTGCTAGATTTAGACACGCAAGCTAGAATATCACTATGAACAAAACTAGACAAATCAGTAACTACAGATTGTCAAAGTAAATGCTATGGGCAGTTACACACAGAAAAGTGATGTTTTATACACAACAGAAAAGTATTATAGTGAGTAAAAGCATTTTAATATTACATGCAAAATATTGATATGACTTCAAAATGATATAAATCTTAAAATCAGGAATTTAATATTAACTGTGTCAAACAAATCTTTGGTACTTACTACTGGAAACAATCATTAATTCAAATTTCAACCAGACTGATTTTATAATAATTTTGGAAAAAATGATTTAACATTATTCACAAAGTTCTAATTCAGAATATATTCAGGAATATCAAATTGCAGGAATAAAACAAACTAAATGATACATGGCATCATATATCAAGACATGCATACAATTGAAACCAATTTTTATCTGGAATATGCAATGTGCCATCAATTAAAATGTGTATTGATGTCAATCATGTAATGCATCATGATTAGACTACACTGTAAAACCTGTTTAACCTATATTGGTTGAATGACCTTATAAACATAATTGTGTGTTGAAACTGGTAATGGTCATTTGACATTTGATGAAATTTATAGAGTTCAAGATGTAAGAATACACTGATTATCAAATTTGGTTGATTGTCAGTATATCGACTTGTGTTTTGGCATTATGGGGACATTCATGAGAATTCTTTCACACCTATTGAAATGAGTCATTTTCAATCCTATTTAAGTCATTTTTATCATATGCTATTAGAATTAGGGATTATTGGCTGTTGTTCATTTTTGTGCTTCTGGATAGAAATTATTGCCAATTTTGCCAGCATACAGTTTCTGAGATTTTACATTTAGCATTTGTATCTTACCCAAAATGATACACAGATTTAAACTTATCTTTTACAAATTCTTTTTATCCATGTTTGTGATTCTGGATAGAAATATTGCCAGCAAGATGTGAGGGTTAATTGATTACAAATGTATTCTTTGTAAGATAGACAGTTCTTTCCTATTTGCATGTTTCATTCCTATTAGCCTTTTGTATAACATGTGGAGAGTCACATATAGATTATTGACTTCTTGTAATGCATGCATGAATGGTTGCTTAGATGCACATCAACCACTAAGGTTATTCAGTGCCTAAAAGTGGTAAAAACATACACGTTTATAAAATCAATATGATATGTAAATAATCTTAACAACACAAATATCAACAAAATCCTTTCAATATATCAGTTATAGACATAACAAATTTGTATAAATAAATTCAATTTTACCAGAGGTACACCAGAGGTACACCAGAGGTACACCAGAGGTACACCAGAGGTACACCAGAGGTACACCAGAGGTACACCAGAGGTACACCAGAGGTATACCAGAGCTAAACCAGAGGTACACCAGAGGTACACCAGAGGTATACTAGAGGTATAATCCTTTATAAACATAGGTTATACTCTGTCTACTTCACAGGTGTTAAAACTTGACAGACTTGACATTGCAATACTTATGCAGACATGGATGACCTATTTTCAGTCACACACTATTGCTAGATTTAGACACGCAAGCTAGAATATCACTATGAACAAAACTAGACAAATCAGTAACTACAGATTGTCAAAGTAAATGCTATGGGCAGTTACACACAGAAAAGTGATGTTTTATACACAACAGAAAAGTATTATAGTGAGTAAAAGCATTTTAATATTACATGCAAAATATTGATATGACTTCAAAATGATATAAATCTTAAAATCAGGAATTTAATATTAACTGTGTCAAACAAATCTTTGGTACTTACTACTGGAAACAATCATTAATTCAAATTTCAACCAGACTGATTTTATAATAATTTTGGAAAAAATGATTTAACATTATTCACAAAGTTCTAATTCAGAATATATTCAGGAATATCAAATTGCAGGAATAAAACAAACTAAATGATACATGGCATCATATATCAAGACATGCATACAATTGAAACCAATTTTTATCTGGAATATGCAATGTGCCATCAATTAAAATGTGTATTGATGTCAATCATGTAATGCATCATGATTAGACTACACTGTAAAACCTGTTTAACCTATATTGGTTGAATGACCTTATAAACATAATTGTGTGTTGAAACTGGTAATGGTCATTTGACATTTGATGAAATTTATAGAGTTCAAGATGTAAGAATACATTGATTATCAAATTTGGTTGATTGTCAGTATATCGACTTGTGTTTTGGCATTATGGGGACATTCATGAGAATTCTTTCACACCTATTGAAATGAGTCATTTTCAATCCTATTTAAGTCATTTTTATCATATGCTATTAGAATTAGGGATTATTGGCTGTTGTTCATTTTTGTGCTTCTGGATAGAAATTATTGCCAATTTTGCCAGCATACAGTTTCTGAGATTTTACATTTAGCATTTGTATCTTACCCAAAATGATACACAGATTTAAACTTATCTTTTACAAATTCTTTTTATCCATGTTTGTGATTCTGGATAGAAATTCTTGCTAATATTGCCAGCAAGATGTGAGGGTTAATTGATTACAAATGTATTCTTTGTAAGATAGACAGTTCTTTCCTATTTGCATGTTTCATTCCTATTAGCCTTTTGTATAACATGTGGAGAGTCACATATATATTATTGACTTCTTGTAATGCATGAATGAATGGTTGCTTAGATGCACATCAACCACTAAGGTTATTCAGTGCCTAAAAGTGGTAAAAACATACACGTTTATAAAATCAATATGATATGTAAATAATCTTAACAACACAAATATCAACAAAATCCTTTCAATATATCAGTTATAGACATAACAAATTTGTATAAATAAATTCAATTTAAAAGACTTCTTTCCAAGACTCTTTTCAACTTTTTTGTTCAGCTGCCAGGTCTTCATGAAACTGGAGAGTAGACTTTTTACCAATAATAGGCGTATGTTTATCTAAAACTGAGTGCATAAGTATTTATGGTATAGTCTATACAAAGGTCTTTTTTGTATATACCCCTTTGGGTGCTGCGTTTAAAGAATAGCCCCACTGCCCCCCATCATGTCATAAACGGCAACTAAAGGGGTGTTCCCCATGTTAGTATATTATCTGTAACCCTATTCATTATAGAAATCAACAGCACTGTGAATTTGGTGAGACTTGAAACATATTGTTCAATATTTGTTGATGATTTCAATTCAAAATACAGGTCCACTTGCATGCATACTATAGAAAGACAGCTCCAACTTAATCTTAATAGAATACAAGAATGCGATTAAAGCAATACTTAACAGATCCATCCTTTTTTATTAATAGAAATAAAGAAATTAAATCTTTTTTCACTGGATATCAGTGTATATACAATGGTGGATATTTAATGATGACAGGGCTGCTGCAGCTGCTCTTAGGGGCAATCATATTTATTCAGAACATCTACCAAATATAATCTAAAGTTATACTGCTGAACTTAATGCTTTGTACCTAGCTTTAGATCATGTGGAGACTTCTCACAATGGACATTTTTGATATTTCTTTGTCTTGTTTACAAGCATTGGAAGCAAAGGATTGGAAAACTCCTTTTATTAACAAAATCCTTGAACGGCATCATATACTCTGTACTCTTTTTTTTTTTATTACCAGTCACATTACAATACATGGAAATGAGGCTGCTGATCAATCTGCCAAAGCAGCATTGGACAAACACCCAATATATATGTTTTTTTTTTAAATTTGTTTAAATTTAACCACTTAGGCAGCATTACAAAAACATCAATGCCAGAAGTTTTATTTTTCTTGATGAAATAAAAAATCAAAGGCCAGTCATCATCATTTATGTCAAAGATTTCCAACCACCTATCCAATGCTGTGGGTCTTATATAATTTCTAGATAGAACAACATCATAGACAATATTGGGATGACTTTACAAATACCCTCCATGCTATTTTTATTATTTGGTATTAACAAATTTGGAATAGTTTGTGCAATGGCTGAGCTTGGTGAGCTTTTAATCATAGTAAAACTTTCTTTTGGTATAGCTTTACATAATCTTGCTATTTGTAAGAAGTTATGTTTTACTCCAATGTTTGAAAGGATACTTGAAAGCTTCACCTTGTCAAATTTTTAATGAAAAAAGTGTTTTATTATTATAAAACACACTTTATATAAATCCGACCACATCAAAGGACCAATTTATTGTTCCATATCATATCACTTGCTCAAGTATATCAATTTTTTTTGAAGGTTTTGGTCTTAATCTATTCCATATTGTGTACAGCTGTTCACAGAAAGATATCTCTATCTTATCAAGTAGATTCTCATCCAAAAATGTTTCAATAAATTGAGTTAGGAAAGAAGCAGATTTAATTCTTGAAAAATACTTCTCCATAATGATTTAGGACATGTATTTGTATCTAAAAGTCTTTTTATCCACAAGATACGGTTATCTTCTTCCATATAACTAAAATTGGGCACTTTTAAGCCCCCATTTTTGATTTTTTGCATCATAACATTTTTTTAACTTTAGGTTCTTTCTCAGCCTAAGTAAAATCAATAATCATTTTCTCAACAATATCAACTACATTTCCTGGATCTGTTAAAACATACTTTGGATATTTGAGTTTAGGTAATCCAAATGTTTTTGAGAGTGTAACTCTTCCTTTTAAAGACAAACCACCTGTATGCCAAATCATCAGCACATTGCCAACACTTTTAAGGCATGGCAGGAAATTTTACACTACCTGATCATTAGGGTGTTTGGAAATTTGACTTTTTTCAGCTAGAGTTCAGCACATTTGGGTTTCCATTACACTTGATGAGAGGACGTCATCTGCAAAATATCAGGCCTCTGGGATTATGACTTCCTTTTGAATCACACCTCAAATCTTTGAGAGATGACGTGCATTATTTGGAATACAATTTTTATTCATGAAATTTATTTTACTGGCATATTTATTTTCAAAATTGATCAATAGAGCTATAATTTTATTTAACAGACGTGCAATAAGCCATTGAGCCTGAAATTTCAGTTTGATGTCCAGGATACAACAACTGATATAATTTAGGCGATACAATATTTGAACACTCTGTGTGCTGCGTGATGAGTGATTGACAAGAGATAACACTATATCACACAATTTCCAAGAATACAGAATATTATATATTATACCGATTATAATCGATAATTATTCAACAAATAAAAAAAAGAAAAGAAAGAAACCAACTCAATTTCTTATTTCATCATTTGAATATTTTAATTAAATTTAGGAAAAGAGGAGATTTCCCTCCTTAATGGAGTGAAGCCACTATCTTTCCCATTTCCCAACTTGTCAAAGATTCAAACAATTGTCATCCCATTGCATTAAGAAGTTAAATTTTTAAAACCATTGAACGCAAGATTAATAAGCATTTAGTTAAGTTTTTAGAAACTGTGGCTTATATTACAGTTGCACAGAATGGCTTCAGAAATACATTATTTAAAGAAAACTGTGTGTATGCAAATGGAAAAATGGAAGGTTCACCCAGATCCTGATTTTTATGATTACGGATGTATTACCGACGTTAAGGATGAAAAAAAAGAGGTTCGTTTTTATTGGAATCCCAGTTGGAATCCTAGGAAATGAGGCTGCCAAATTAGCATTGAATAAACAACGTATATATATGCTTATTCCATTTATAAAACACATTACTGCTTTTTTGCATTCTAAATGGCTTTTCCTAATAAATTGCATTTGATCAAGCCTATTCTTCGTCAAACAAATGGTGCTTCCCAAAAGAACCGAAGAGAAGAATTTGTTTTAACTCGTCAAAGGTTAGGACATATAACACACTGCTTTGTTCTTAAAGATGAAGATCAGCCTCAGTGAATTGGATTTCAAAGAGCTATGACTGTAAAACATATTTTAATTGAGTGTAACAATTTTTATATAATTATTACTAAATATTTTAATGTGCAAGATTTACATATGATATTTGATAATGTAGATTCTTCTGTGATAGTATTGTTTTTAAACCAAATAGGTCTTTGTAACCAATTCTAAGGGTGGAGCTCTTGTTTATTTATCAAGAACGACAGACCATCGAATGGTATTAAAGTCTTTTTAAATTTTATATATTTATTTTATATATAGATAATATCTTGAGAAATGATTTTGTTAAAATTCTGTAATGTAAGGATTGTGTATATATCAATGTAACAATTTTTAATCTTGTAGATAAAAATATGTTATGATAGAAAATATGTATTGATATATGTTGGTCACCTGGTATATTCGGAAACATTTGTTAGGAGAGTTTTATAAAAGGTGAAAAAGTCATCAGTATTTTCTTTGATGTAGAGACAGCATATGATACCACATGGAAATTTTAGACGATGAGTGATTTATATGATATGGGATTAAGGGGTCGTTTATCCCTTTTGATTCAATTTTCTTTGTCAATTACGAAATTCAGGATCCGAGTTGGTAAATCTCCCTATGATGCATTTGATCAGGATTTGGTCTTGGAATCATCTGGTCATATCCAGTCTTTTTAGTTAGGAGATTCAAATTTGTATCTCTCAGACCTCTATTTGAAATTCTATTCTAAGCAATGCTTCCAGTTGCTGCCAGTACAGGAACAAAATACAACAAAAACAGTACATGAACAATATTGTCAGTTATTCTAGCCATTTCCGAAATGGAATTCTTCCACGCCATCAGTTTCAAGTAGTTCACACCTGGGAGGAGTGCTGAATTTATAAATTTGCCAAAACTGTTTACAAGGTGGTTAAAACATTGTTCAACATCAGAACTTGTTGATATAAGTGTTCATTAATATTGATGGGTGGGGGTGAAATCATGGTGACACTTACTCCATGCCTTAGGATCCTGGTAATGCATGTCTGAATGGAATCCTTACCACCATTCGTTAGCTCCAGTATGCCAGGTACTACCGCTTCAATATCAAAGGTCTTTAATCAGTCCTCATCAGCTGCTACATCAAGTAGTAAGTCATGCTTTAGTCAATGGTACTGGGCATGTCCACTGATTACCAAGAACAAATTGAGTGCTATCATTGGAGAGTATAACCAGCACTTTTGGCATCACAATGGGTCCATCATGCTCAGAACAATTTATATCCAACATCATCCTAAATTAAAACATCATAACAAATACAAAGGCATTAACTTTCGAAATTTCCATAACTTAATTTTAATTGACAATTGTATATTGATAGATGAATATATGTAATGATAGAATATATGTATTGATATATGTTGGCCATCTGGTATATTTGGAAATATTTGTAAGAAGAGTTTTATAAAAGGTGAAAAAGTCGTCAGTATTTTCTTTGATGTAGAGAAAGAGTATGATACCATACAGAAATTTTGGATAATGAGTGATTTATATGATATAGGATTATTATTATAATTATTAATACTATTATTATTATATCATTTATTCGTACTCAAACATCAATTCAAGATCAAGGTACAATATTACAATACATACATAGAAATCATGGTTGTAAAATAGTAAGAATTGACTAGATTAAAACAATACATACATTAGGATGTGCATATGTTACCCAGCATGAGGATGTTGTCTTTCTTGCTGAGAGAGTTCTCATTTAAGTCATATAAACTGATGATCAACTCTAGAATCATGTTGATTTTCCATTCTTCTCCCTCAATATCTGACCTTAGCAAATCTTTGTTTTTATTTTTTTATTTCATAAGCAAGATACTGAGGGAAATCTAAAACTACATATGGTAGGTTATATTGGAGGACAATTTTCGAAATATTAGCACCTGAATAGGATGATACATTCTTAAAGCACAAACAGGCAATGTATTTCACAATAGAATTCTTGGAGCTCAAATTCCCTGAAAGAAACTTCACAAACCTGCATTTCAATACATGTTCAATGTGATTATATTGGCAAATATAAGGCAAGAATCCACAATGGGTTTGCATAGGAGGCTCACATATCTCTCTAACTGCAATATTCCAAGTTTTACATAGTGATATAAATTCTTTACTGTACAAATTCCATAAATTTGAACCATAAAAACTGTCACCATAAATCTGCAGAAGTTTAGCCTTACACATATGATGAGCAAAAGAGAATTCTGTACAAATTCCATTCACACATTGTATAAAAGCTCCCTTTCTTTTATGGACATCTTTCTTGAAACTTATACAACAATCAAAGCTATGACCTAAATGTATCACATCACAGAACCATTGTAACACATCTCCATTCAATTTCAGCTTAATACTATTAGTGTTTTGAAAAACTATACATTGTGTCTTTGATGCATTAAAATGAAGGCCTGTATCCAAAGCAAAATCATTGCACCGGTCTAGCATTCTCTGAAGCCCATAAGCAGATGGACTGAGCAAAAATATGTCATCTGCATATAAAAGTATACCATAGTATTTATGACCAACTTTACAAACATATCCACTTGTGGACAGTTTTCGCACAAGCTCATCAGCATATAATGTGAAAAATAAAGGGGATATCACAGATCAGTAGTAGAATGCCCTTCCTTAAAAGCAAATTGTAACTCACTTGATAAAAGCCTTCTTTATTAGTGTTGATCAGGCAATATTCAAATATAATGTATCATGGTTAAAATGCAAGGGCAAACAAGTCTTTAGCTGGGTTAATTTAATTTTAAAAGCCAAAACATGTGACGATTCTTTAAGATTATTATCTAAGTTATTCCAGAGGGATATCGAGTTGACAATAAATGAATTTTTATATAGCTGTGTCTTTCACTTTGGTATGGCAAAGTTACCATGTTTGTGGCCTCTAGTATTCTGGTTGCCAGTTAATTTAAATTGTTTAATAAGTTCTCTCAAGTATGAGGGGGCTAAATCTTTAACAATCAAGTACATCTTGCACATTTTGCTTATGTATTTTCTCTGATGTAGGGTCTGCCAGCCTAGTTCTCGATATAGCAATTCATGTGACAGTTCTAGCAGCACAAAGTTGAAGAGCTTCGATTTTAAAACTGTCTGCTTGAGTGCAGGAATCATAAATAACATTACTGGTTACTTTGCATCATTTTCTTTCTTAGCTTTTCGTTTCTCAGAAACTACTAAATTCCTTTGTTTACGATATTCTTCACCAATTACATCATTGCCAGTTTCTTTGTATTTCTTACGAAGTCTATCTCGTTTAGTCATTGCTTTTCTAATGGTGGTATTCATAAAGTCCTTATCACCAGGTCTAATAGTTGCTTGATAGTGGGGAATATATGCCTCAGCACAAGACATAAACATTTCAACCCAATTATGAACAGTAACATTTACATTATTTCTGTCATAGCATGTATACCAAGGAGCATTCAAAACCAGCTGTCTAAATCTATCAAAATCTCCATTTTTAAAATTCCAAACCAAGATTTGGTAACTCTTGGGCTTTTTGATAGAATATTTTAAGGTAGCAAAAATAAGATGGTGGTAACAAATTTCAGCAATTTTGTGATGTGTGCCAATCTCAGAAAATATGTATGGGTTATTGGTGAATATGAGGTCAATACAAGACTTTGTATCACCTACAATTCTAATGGGTTTATGAATCATTTGGTCAAAGTCAAGCAAGTTGAGGGCTGAGTAAAGAGCACGACCTTCAGTATTAGTAATATCTTGATTCCAGACAAGTTGATTGCATGCATTCATGTCACCAATGAAGATTATGTCATCAAATTCCTCTGAGGCTTTATCAATAATTGTATCAATGTCAGCACAAGGTCCACTATATCATAATCCTGGATTCTGTAACAGTTACATACAATAATCTTTTTGTTTCTTATCTGGAGTTTGACACATATTATCTCACCTATGGAGGGTTCTAAATCATCTCTTCTGAAAGCAGGTGCAGATTTTGATATATAAACCATAATGCCTCTTTGGTGCCGATTAAAATCTCTCCGAATTGGTTTATGATACCCATCAATTGATAAATCAGACTGAGTTGTGCTATGAACACTGTGTTGACCCCTACGTTTTTGTTGACCCCTACATCGTTTTTGTTGACCCCTACATCGTTTTTGTTGACCCCTACAACCGCATCAGCTCTAAAGCAATAATAGTGCACCTCACCATCTTCAACGCCACGAACCTTTACCATGTCTCACAGAGGGATGTGGTCATCAATTACCAGGATCTGCTTGGGTTGTTGTTCGATCAGCTTGCAGCCACTTGACAAGTCTTGTTATTTCAGTGTTAGCTGCATCGGATAAGGCCACAATCATACAAGTACATCAAGTACCACGTCAACAGTCCTTGTAAATAGCTGGTCGTTCTGGATCCACATCAAGAACGGGAGTACTAACTTTACCAGAGTATTTAATCAGAGACTGAATAATGAAGGACCGAACCATACTAATACTAATAATGTTGATACAGATTAAAAGATATGGGAGCTGCTAATAGTATGCCTTCCTTTTCTTGTGTTTGGTTTCAGACTGATTAATCAATCAAGTCAGCTCAAGTGAATAATAACGTGTATATATAGGTCAAATTTGAAAAGGGGCCGAACCTGATACGTTCTATATTTTCACACAATTTGAACTTTAATCTTGTTGAAAATGAAACAAAATAAGAAATGTGTTCTCAAAGCTTTATTGTTCAATAAAGAATATCAAATCATAAAGCAATTAACTCCTGTTTCAATATATTGACAAGGGAGAGTAGATTTCTGTAATTTATAATGACTAACAGCTGAAAAAAATATGTACTTAGATGTAATGCTAAGGCAGAAAACACAAACAGATTTTATTGTTTATTCAAAGAGTAACTTGTAGGTTGTAATAAATAAATAATCAGAAGGAAAGCTAGGGAGGTAGCTGCCCTCTTGGTATAGATAATTGCTAGGAAGTTAGCCACTTGCAGGATTATTGAGTTTTGACAAAAGTGTCACTGTAAATATACTGAAAGTGAGATGGCTAGGTAGATTGACACTGGCTGTGTATACATGATATATAAGAACAGTACGCGTAGCAGTACAAAGAAGAGAACATGGTTAGTCAGAAGCCATTTGTTTGTGGCAGTCTCTTCCATCGGAACATGTCCACATGTCCAAAGAGTCACTGTATAAAGTCTAAAATAACTAGAAGGTCTAAAGGTAGATCTAGACACAACACTTGAGTAATTATGAATGAGAACAGACAAATATAAGGTATTAGACTCAAGCACTTTACACAGGCAGCCATGAAGGGATGCTTGACATGACAACCCACCCGGTCACAGATTTACAAGGACAATGAGTTAACCCTTTAGGCATGGGCCTCAGCTCATATGGGAATTTGTATATTAAGGGGCTATTTGAAGGTCGATCGTTTCAAACCCACGAGGAACTGGTGCCAATAAGCTGGCAATCTAACCAACTGTGCCACGGCCCGTGGTCGCAAAAGGTCTGGTATCAGATAGACCTCTTTGTTGACTGGGTTCAAAGAATGCGTTGATAGACTGCGTAAGAGTGTGTTGATAGAGACTAGAGATAGACTCAGTACAAATGAGCAAAAAGACGCTTTTCGACAGAGTGATTGTCTGGCCTTGTTGTTATTCCACCTTGTAATTCTCTTATATTTAATATTTAATCTGTAGCATAATGCATTTAATGCAATGTTAATTAGAGATAATATAAAGTTGGTTGGATAACAATGTCTTTGCTATATGAAGAAAATCTGACACGTTGTGAGCGAGCTGGCTCATTGTAGATATGTAATTTAAGCATTTGTCCGAAGAAATGACTGAACACTGAATGAGGCTGCTGACCAAAGTGCCAAACAGCATTGGATAAATGCCCAATAAATATGCTAATTCCATATACAAAGTTTAAGAAACACAATGTTCTGTTTGTACATTCTAAATGACAATTATGCTGGGACCAAAATGTTTTTAACAATAACATTAAATCAAGCCTATTCTTGGTCAAACTAAAGGTGCCTGGAGAAAGGAGTAAAGTGAAGAATATGTTTTGACTCGTTTAAGAATAGGACATAGTCGTTTGACTCACAACTACCTTTTTAAAGGTGTAGATCAGCCGGAATGTATTGGCTGTCAAAGGGCGTTTAACTATTAAACATATTTTGAGGAGGGTGTGGTTTATATGAAAAGTATCCTGATTTTAAATTCAATCTTATGTGTTAAAATTAAATACATATTAAATGAGAAAATATCCTTTAACAAAATAAAATAAATGAATAGTTCAAAAAATTGAGAAAAAAATATCAGATAAAAAGAGAACAAATACATGAAACAGTGTATATAATAATCATCACAACCATTTCACTGCAAAAATGAGGAAGATGAAAAATGCATTTTGTTTGAAAAAATGTTAAAGTCTATGACTTTGTTAAAGTCAATGACTACTTCACAAAGTTTTAAGTGTTTATAATATAATTGAAAAGGTTAAAATTGTAATTGTATTTCATATACCTTTGTGATAACATAAGTTCTTTTTTATGTCACTTAGGGTTTGGTTCAAAATTCTCAATTGCATGGATATGGTTTAGCTGCAACAAATGTATAGTCCTATTTTAGTCTAGATAAATGATAATTACCTGTGCTAATTCTTTGTTGAACTGACTTAAAATAAATCTATCTCATCTTGAGCCTGTGAAATATTAGAAAGATGTGCTGAATAGTGCTAAATGACCTTGAAATAAATGACCTTGAAATAAATATTTGACCTCAGTGTGACCTTTCATGATGAATATATCAACAATGAAGCTTCTTTAACATACATATTAAACATTATTGTTAAATATACATAAACAAGGCAGATATAGGATTGAACATATTATTACATAATCATAGTTATATCATTAAAACCAGATCATCTAAATAGCCAGAAATCACGCACGGGCTGCTCCCCACGTATGATCCGGCGAAATTAGGTCACCTCAGCTGACACTTCCGGTAGTGAAAATGGCTCAGCGACGTCTGGTCAGAAAGGTAAACAAACTTTTTCCCCTATCTCAGTACAGTAGTGAGAGCTTGTAACTTTCACGTGTGGTTCAGTATAAGTGTTTGTTTGTATTATCTGGGCAGTTTATATTGAATGTTATGTGTGCATATACTTGTTTTAACTCTCGACGTGGACGCTAATGGTAAATGACACTGACAGGTATATTTCACTAACAAACAGTGACAATATGTGAAATCAACAGGGCACACACAACGTCAGTTTTCTCAAAGATAATGCAATGACAAATGATATTTATCAACGATGAATGATAACAACATGTTATATTGTCCACATTTCTTGGTTTTGTGCAAAAATATTTAAAAATTATCAAGATATTGGGCAGGAAACTGCATCTTATATTTCTATACAAAACAGTGACAATATATGATATATGCAGGGCATCCAAAATGTCAGTTTTATCAAAGATAATGCAATCATAAATAATAATTAGCAAGAATGAATGATAACGGCATGTAATATTATTCATATTCGTTGGTTTTGTGCAAAAATATTAAGAAATTATCAAGATTTGGGACAGGAAACTGTTCATCCTATATCTTAATACAAATCAGTGACAATATAAGAAATCTACATGGCACCCAAAATGTCAGTTTTCTCAAAGATAATGCAATCATAAATAATAATTAGCAAGAATGAATGATAACGGCATGTAATTATTCATATTTGTTGCTTTCGGTCAGAAATATTTAATAATTTTCATGATTTTGGGCAAGAATCTGTTCATCTTACATTTCAATATAAAACAGTGACAATATAGGAAATTTACAGGGCATCCAAAATGTCAGTTTTATCAAAGATAATGCAATCATAAATGATATTTATCAACTATGAATGATAACGGATAGTAATTTTATTCACATTTGTTTGTTTCGGTCAGAAATATTTAATAATTTTCATGATTTGGGACAGGAAACTGTTCATGTCAGATTTCAATACAAAACAGTAAGAATGTATGACACCTGCAGAGCATCCAAGATATCAGTTTTCTCAAAGATAATGCAATCATAAATAATAATTAGCAAGAATGAATGATAACGGCATGTAATATTATTCATATTCGTTGGTTTCGGTCAGAAATATTTAGTAATTTTCATGATTTGGGGCAAGAATCTGTTCATCTTACATTTCAATATAAAACAGTGACAACATAAGAAATCTACAGAGGACCCAAAATGTCAGTTTTATCAAAGATAATGCAATCATAAATAATAATTAGCAAGTTTGAATGATAACGGCATGTAATATTATTCATATTCGTTGGTTTCGGTCAGAAATATTTAATAATTTTCATGATTTGGGGCAAGAAACTGTTCATCTTACATTTCAATATAAAACAGTGACAACATAAGAAATCTACAGAGGACCCAAAATGTCAGTTTTATCAAAGATAATGCAATCATAAATAATAATTAGCAAGTTTGAATGATAACGGCATGTAATATTATTCATATTCGTTGGTTTCGGTCAGAAATATTTAATAATTTTCATGATTTGGGGCAAGAAATTGTTCATCTTACATTTCAATATAAAACAGTGACAACATAAGAAATCTACAGAGCACCCAAAATGTCAGTTTTCTCAAAGATAATGCAATCATAAATAATAATTAGCAAGAATGAATGATAACGGCATGTAATATTAATCACATTTGTTGGTTTTGTGCAAAAATATTTAATAATTTTCATGATTTTGGGCAAGAATCTGTTCATCTTACATTTCAATATAAAACAGTGACAATATAGGAAATCTACAGGGCATCCAAAATGTCAGTTTTATCAAAGATAATGCAATCATAAATGATATTTATCAACTATGAATGATAACGGATAGTAATATTATTCACATTTGTTTGTTTCGGTCAGAAATATTTAATAATTTTCATGATTTGGGACAGGAAACTGTTCATGTCAGATTTCAATACAAAACAGTAAGAATGTATGACACCTGCAGAGCATCCAAGATATCAGTTTTCTCAAAGATAATGCAATCATAAATAATAATTAGCAAGAATGAATGATAACGGCATGTAATATTATTCATATTCGTTGGTTTCGGTCAGAAATATTTAGTAATTTTCATGATTTGGGGCAAGAATCTGTTCATCTTACATTTCAATATAAAACAGTGACAACATATGAAATCTACAGAGCACCCAAAATGTCAGTTTTATCAAAGATAATGCAATCATAAATGATAATTAGCAAGAATGAATGATAACGGCATGTAATATTAATCACATTTGTTGGTTTTGTGCAAAAATATTTAATAATTTTCATGATTTTGGGCAAGAATCTGTTCATCTTACATTTCAATATAAAACAGTGACAATATAGGAAATCTACAGGGCATCCAAAATGTCAGTTTTATCAAAGACAATGCAATCATAAATGATATTTATCAACTATGAATGATAACGGATAGTAATATTATTCACATTTGTTTGTTTCGGTCAGAAATATTTAATAAATTTCATGATTTGGGGCAGGAAACTGTTCATCTTACAATTTAATACAAAACAGTGACAAACATTTTTAATATGGACACTTCTTATTATAATTATATCTGCTCTCTTAAATTGACAGTCAAAATGACATGAAATTGTAAGCTAAGATTGTGGAATTAAAGCTTTTCATTTTCTTTCAGATAGGATGAGTCAACCAATATGCAGCCCTTGCTGTAAGGGCTTGGTCATCTGTGAAAGATGTTTGGGTATGATGCCACTCTCACAAGGTGACCGAATATCATGCCGTGTGAGAGGAATGCAGTAAATTTCCTGAAATGCCTTTTCCCTACCGCATCTGATGTCCCAGTCGTGGAATGAATCAATGTTTTCTTTAGACAATAATTATTATTTTGTGCGTCAAATAATTTTTATCCTTGGCCATTTCTAATGGTCGAGGGTACTGTTGTCACCTGCAGCGCTGTCTCTCTGTCTATTCTATTTTAAAACTACTTCACTGTTCAACTTAAAAAAAAAGTGAATGGAATACATATTATTGGGTTCAGTGATTGCTGGTTTTGCCTTATTTACAAAGTTGGCAACATTCACTTTTCAATTCGATTTAATTATCTCAGCAACCATTATTATTTGTGTGTAGAATTAACATGAGATATAGAGGTGGAACATAAAATGATTTTAACTTTTTTTTGAAGATATCTACTATTCTAAATATTATTCTATCCAAATTGCTCATTTTTTTGTCTTTCCTTGTTCTACCAATGATTTTTAATAGTAATGGAAGTTTTTAATAGAAATTGAAGTTTATATGCTCTCACACTAACTGCATCAGCTTTATATTTTCGTAGATAGGGGCATTCAAAGGGATATAGCTGAATATGGAATAAATATAGTCATAATATTGGTTGACAAGGAAGATATCTGCAGCTCAGCATTATTCTTCGTAATAAAACAACAGCTTTTGAGTAGGATGAGAGATATATTTTAATGGACAACTTGTAGGTTCTTTTGTCTTTGTTCAAACTGAAGTGACACCTAGGGATTGAAATAATTGCTAACATTTCTGGAGACGGAATAATCTAATTTTCAATGTTTAGAAAAAAATAATCTATTGAAATTCATGTTGCCACTTTATACACTGATTCACTGTATACACTGATTATTTAGGACCAGAGTTAAACAAAACACCTCTTTATGACATTTTGATATGTGTGAATTTAAATTATCATTTTTGGATATTTCATACTGTGTGCAAAAGTATATGTTAAAGAATGGATAACAAAGTGTAAACACTATAATTATTAGTATAATAATTCTGGAAAATATTGTGCTTGTAATATTTTAGAGAAAAGTTGTACAATTTCCATGGAGGATTAGTCATTTTTTATATTATGATTTGAAAATTAATGTACAGATGTATTCAAAAAGAATTTAATAAAACTATTTTTACCTTAATTCAATTGCAAATGTTTTCTTTTCAACTATAAAGTGTTTTGTGTATTACTTGTATAGATCTGTATGTTTTTCATTAGTTCTTTCAAAGGCAACGTCGGGTTGTGAGGTGTCCCCTATCACTCGTGAATAGACAGGTCGCGACACAGTGTCGCGACCTCAGTGTGGAAGGCACACACACTCTACATTTATTATTAAGACATCTTAAGTGTCTTAGACATCTAATCTTGCTTTCTGGCGAGTTTCATGTCTGAATTAAATCATTTGAAGAAGTTATTTAGGATTACACTTCATAGGCAGTGAATAGGAGAGGGCGAACTGACGTCACTTCCGGTTAGCAACTCAGTGGCCAACTTGGATACGTTGAAAACAAATCAGTGCACACATACACCAGCATATGAAATCTTTAGAACTATAATCAACATATTTTTATATTGTTCACAATTACGGCAGTCATTTACGAGGCCAAAATCTACTGAATACATATATATCTGCCTTCCTCTTTTTCTCACGATTTCAGACATATAAAAATAATTTCTGTTAGTGTATTATAAACCGAGATGAAATCTTTAAAACTATAATTAACACCTTGCTATATTGTTCGCAATTACGGTAGTCATATTCAAGCCAAAACATAGAAAAATCATTTTTTTGTGAAATATAATGTATTTATATGTGAAATCTTTAAAAAATTTATTTGAAGAATTGCTAACATATGGGTAAAATTATGGGGTAAACTATCTCATGCATGCGAAAACATTTCTGTCAAAAAGGGAAGACATGACTCAAGGGCTGCATGGCATTAAACCCTTTGATCACAGATTTGGTCTTACATCACAAGTACTTTGAATGACAATACTGCTGATAATTGGTATCAGTGCACTTGACCCTCTTTGTTCAAATTTGGGGTTTTTCACACCACTGAATGGGAAGACATCAAAGGCTGTATGGAATCTGTTTTTTTTGTTTTTTTTGCAAACATAGATAATATAAAAAATAATGACTTTATACAGAAAACAAAGATGAAATATTCATATTGGGGTTCTATTTGAGTGATATGCACATCAGAACATGTAAAATTGAATTGTGTTTTGCAGACATAGAAATTATAAAGAATAATGACTTTATACAGAAAACAAAGATGAAATATTCATATTGGGGTTCTATTTAAGCGATATACATATCAGAACATGTAAAATTGAATTGCTATTTGCACGTGTTGAATATATAGAAAATATAATGACTTTAAAGATGAAATCTTCAGATCGGGGTTCAATTATATAGACTGTACTATTTCAATGGTTGATAGGTATTTGTTTTCAACGCCAATTGGGGTTGCCAGGGTGTGAAAGCCCTGTATGTGTGAAAGTGCCCGTATGACTGCCCCCTCCTATTCAGAGGCAGTGAAGATGACATACATATGGACAGGATTTATCTTCTGCTCAGAAATCTTTGTTATTTTCAGCTGGTATTGAGCTAACTTAATGCTTTACAAAATATAAATATACCAGGTAATTAGTATTACGTGCCAGAAAATCAACTTTTTTGTTTGTAAAGCCATAACTGTTACGAGAACATCACACTAGATGGGTTGTTTGGAATCTCTTCATAGGTGAATGGGGTGACACTGAAACAGTCCGACCAGCCCAGCCAGAAGAAAAGGAGGACCAAATGCCGTTTCTCTTAAACTAAGTCTGACTGATCACTTGTTTTCTGCCCTCCCCAACTTTCCTCACAAATTTGCCTTCCACCTTTTGTCTATTCCAACCAATCCTTTTTGCTTCAGATGAAAAAAACGATGCTGACACATTTTGAATTCCTGCCATTTTTGTTCAGAAATTAGGTCATTATCTAAACCGGAAGTGAACATAATCAGACTCCAATAGTGAAGAGTGAGTGGATCAGATCAAGGGAGCAGCCCCTGTGTGAATAGTGCCATTAAGTGACCTGCGTATTTATTGTAAGTGATTTTCACCAGTATTATTTATAAGTGATTTTAACTAGTTTGATTTTTCCTGTCGCTCAAGTATAATAGCCTGAGCGGATATGCAAAATTTATATGAGGTTATTTTTTTTATGAGTTTTGATATTTTCCTGTCGCCAAGCAGTTAAGCAAGCGGGTA